>CM059037.1:38260099-39620698 GCA_030279155.1 Forsythia viridissima
ACTTCTATCTCTCTCTCTAAATATAAATACGTAGTATGTAAGCTTCTTTTTTTTTTTTTTTTTGTCATCATTTTAAAGAAAATATTATATTAATTATTTATGTATATAAATGTTAATTTTATCCGAGCAATTTATGGTTTGAAAGCCATTGATTTAAGTTTATAAGTAGTTTTTTCTAGGGCAGCTTATAATTAAGTAGTTAAGTACATTTTTTTGCACTGTTGTAAAAAGTTCGCATAGGTGGCGCTTAGGCTCTGCCTAGATTTAAAGTTCGGCATCGACGCCTAATCACGCCTCGCCCTTGCATCGCCTTTGTCTCACCATCGCCTGGATTCGAAAAGCTTGAAACTCGGCATCCACATCTAACCACGCTTTACACTTTTTAGAACACAGTTTTTTTATATTGTTATTCTTAATGTTATAATAATTAATATAAAATACGCATAAATTAACAAAAATATACATTTTATTTGGTCACATGGCAATGTGAGAATCTTTGGAAGAACAAAATTATCAATTTATATAAATTAATTATAAGGGAAATCTTACCAAATCTATGTGGTCATATTCGAATTTTGGAAAGATTTTTGTAGATGCTAATATTAAAAACTCTCTCTTTCATTATTATTGGGTCCCTCACATGATTAATTAAATATTTCAGTATATTATAGAAAATTATATATGTATAAAAGATATTAATGATGAGAATTTTGGCTTGAATGTGTTTATATTAGTCTTGGTATGAGTTAATTATTTTATATTTTTATTAAGGCATAACAATTTTCCTACTATAATATTTCTTTAATTAATTTAATTTCTTTGTTTCAGTCATTAGGATTCTCAATTAATTATTGACAGTCCAAGGGAGTGTACTCAAATTAAAATAATACTATTCATAGTCGCTCACTACCGACAATCATTCTATGTGACGTTACTTAATTGGATAAATTATTTACTGCAATTGTGTAATGTATTTATAGCTAGTAATTATGAATAATTCATCCAATTGAGTGATGTCACATATGATGACTACCGATAGTGAGCGACTATGAATAACATTATTCACTAAATTAGTATGATGCTAAATAATTCCTAATTACGTTCGATTCAAAATTCGAATAATCACAAAAAATAATGGATATGTTATAACCATCGCAAGTTACGCGTATTATTTGCTAAAATTATCTACGGAGTGTGATTTTCAAGACTTTTTGTGTAATGCCTAAGAGACTTCTTTATTTTATTTTGGAGATAAAAACAAAACATTACTCAATTAATTTTCTAGGACAATTTGGTTTGAATAATAATTATCTAGATACAAGTTTATTATTATCTTGTTTGGTTCAACTAGGTATAAGAATTAAGCCTACACATCAGATGTTTCAGTCCGAACATTTCAATACCTAGAACCACCCATTATACTTCGAATATTTCATAAATAGAACCATTCGGGTCCAAGTAATTATTGGAATCAAACTCGAACCAGAAAGATGTTCGAATTCAGGTTCGATTTTACCCGTAACATTTGTTTCTAAAAAATCATAAGCTGACAATACAAATTATTTTCTAATATCTAATATAAATAAAATATTCCACCAAATACATATGTCAACACTTTCTTAATCTACATTAAATATGACACTAAATAACATCCAATATTTAACATAGCATAAGCACCAAATTACATATCCAAAGAACGAACCAAAACTAGAAACCAACAATAAGGAAGTTCTAGATGATAAAAACAATATAAATTCATTAATTTGAAAATAGTATAACAATAAACATTGTTGACTTTTTTTTCCATTCCATTGTTTCCTTTGAATCATCATTTACCAACTTGTCAACAAAGTGTGAGAGTACGAGAGACATGATAGTGTTTGTATTGTGTATCGGAGAGAATAATGATTGGAAATATGGAATTTGGGTATCTACAATTGGGTCAATTGAATTTGAGTTTTGGGCTTGTTGTTTAGGTCTTGGACAGTTGGACTCTTGTATTTGGTATCGTGATATTAGATAGAGTAATTGTTCAAGGTGAATAAATTATAAAAAATAAAAAAATTATAAAAAATGACGGTTTTGGTTCCACAGTTGGCTACTACGGTTCTGGTTCAAGAATCAAGAATTGACTTGAACTCGATCAGTTCTGTTTCCTAATTTTTTTTGTTGGAACCGGATTAGACTGGATTGGAACCTCTTATTCTTGTTCGGGAGGTTCATTTCCGATTAAAGTGCCCACCCCTAATAATAATGAAAAAAGTCACTATTGAAAAATCAATATTTTTGTAAAAAAGACAATTTTACCATTATTTTTAATTAAATAAAAAAACTAAAAGAGAAAAAAAAAATAGTTGGAGTGGCGGAGGGCGGCGGAGATTTTATAGGTTATGGATGTTCAAAAATAGGTTTGTTGTATATTATAAAATGTTACGTTCTTCTTTTAAAATTATGAGTGACTCTTTATTTGAATAAAAAAAATTATCTTTTCTTTTCAAGAATAAAATTTATTGTTGTTTTTGGCTTAAATTATTATTGAGATAAAATTGAAATAAAATGTTTGAAATCTACTGTGTAATTTACCCAAGAAAAAATTATAATATGTAGAATTTGAAACTACGAAATCAGATTTTGAAGACCTACGTTCTAATCCCCTACCCCCACTCGCCAACCGTAGAGTTTGTTAAGGACTTGTTTGGTAGAGTTTTTTTTGGGAAAAAATAGATTTTTTTGGTTACTTTTTGACTTTTCAAATTTTTTGGTAGTGTAAAAAGGGTTGAAAAATCAAAAATTGTAAACAAAAAAATAAGTTTTTTTGAAAAAAATAGCAGCCGAACAAGCACTAAACCTCAAGGTCGTCAACCACCACCACCACCCCAACCCCCAAACCCACATGTAACCCCTGGTGTAGAGGTTAACTATATCATATGGCAGTGGTGGAAATGTGGGTGACCTCATTGTCTTGGGAATTTAATTAATTCCATCTGCATTTATTACCACGATTCCCAGTGCCATTGTTCGGTTGATTTGGTCGGTAATACCGTTTGAATTCCAGTTTCCACCGTTAGAACATTGCATTTGGCTTACTTCTATCCTTGCACGTGCTACTTTCATTTTTTTAAATTTTAGTAATTAATATTTTTTTTCCTCATTAATCAAGGTTCATGGCCCTCTTCCACATTATTTGCTATATAATCAAGTTTTCTAAAGTAGAAATATTTATTACAAGTTGGTCTTAATAAGTAGTAATTAAATTATAAACTTAAAGAGAAGCATGTTCCAATTAATGCGTACTAAGACATTATTCCTTATAATTAGAGAAGACCCTATTTTAGGCTGATTTGATGAAATATTTTTATCATAATTCTATTTAAAATTATTTATTAGATAAAAATATATGTATAATTAGAGCAAATTTAATTTTCTTTTTTCAAATTAATTATACTATAGTTTAGAGTAGAGCCTAGAGATTTGGAAACATGCACGAGAATTTGTTATTGCCTGAAATTGCGGAAATGTGTACTTAATTGATTGTTAGATTTTCTAGGTGCTAAACAAGATGCATGCATTCTACGTACGTCAAGACTCCATTTTCATGCATTTGATCCCTTCAAGATGGTATGGTAATGGTATCACATCAATCTTCACTTTCCACCAAAATTGTGCCTAATTTCTATGAAAACTACATCAATTTTGAAGCCATAACATATATATTAAAATTTTGTTTGTATTTATATTTTGGGCTCCATCTTAAAATGTTAAACTTATTAAGAAAAATCAAGTCTTTATATGTTGATTATAATTTCAATATTTAATTGAAGTGGAATTTATCCCTTAATATATCTCCACAAGACGGTGGTTCGTTTGAGCACATCAATTTTGGAATTCGAATGTTTTTATTTTTATTTTTAGACGGACTGAATTGATCGTTTGAATTTAATGGACTCTGATATCATATTAAGACTTAAAGTTCTATATTAAAAAGTCAACCTTATTAAGAAGAGTAACACAAACTCTTATATGGTGATTATAGATTTGATGTTTAATCTATATGGGATTAAGAGATTGAATCTCAAAAATTCACTTGAATTCCTTGGTCAACACTTTGAATCGAGAATACTATCCAACACATTGAGACATGTAAGCTGTTCAATCACAAGAAAAGAAAGGGTGAAGTGGTCGAAGAATCTTCAATCTTTAAGTCGGGCTTGGGATAGAGTTTTAGATGAATTCAAATTTCACGTGCTTTTGTATGTGGTTAGGGGTGGCAATGGACGAGCCGAGAGCTCGGCTTGTGATTCACTAGGGGGGCTCGGTTCATCCCATGACTAGTGGACCTCATGGGTCGAGACGAGCCACCCACGAACCAGCTCTTTTTTTAAAAGTAAAATTTGTTAACAATTTGAAAATTTGAAAATAAAAATTCCAAGACACGAGCCAGGTCGGCTCGTAAAAAAAAAAAAAAAAAATCGTCCCTAAATGATGCCGAGCACGCGAGTCCACAGGCCGCTCGGCCTATTTACCACTCCTATATATGACTATGGCCTAGTATGTAGGTGGTTGGTCAATTTTATCTTGTCCTCTGCATAGTGTACACAGTGATTTCTTTGCAACAACACACAACAATATCTAGTTATTGTAACATGTCATTCGTTAATCGTGGTCTCACTCCAAACTAAGCGGAAGTATGACATTAGCCTAAGAGTTGACCCTTGAACTCATGCTAGGTTCGATCGTAGGCTCAACATTCTTGCTCTTATGAGTTGGTCGACCTTGGCAACCTTTGTTAGATATACTCAGTGCTTAGTCGACTTAAGTGCATCCCAAATTCCCAATTTTGCTTTATGTCTACCATGTCAAGTATTGATATAACAAAAATACTTAAAATATAATAAACAATAATAAAATTTATCGGGTTATTGTATTTAGTCACGTTTACATCTTATAAATTTTATCTCCCAAGAAAATTATGAATGAATGCCTTTGTTTGTGGGAGTATTTTCCGTTGCACATGGCATGAAGGCAATTAGTTATATACAAATCATTTTCTATGCTAATTAAAAATGATTTGGGCCGTCCATAATTTAATTAGTTTCTAACTCCTCATTACTTAGTAAGTAATTACTCCATTTGAATTTTGACCCTCCAAAGCAGAATTGATTTTTAAGTTTAACCCATAACTTTCCTAAAATGGAAAGTCAAAACTTTTTAAACATTTTTGGAAAGCAAACTTGTATTGGAGAGGAACAAAGTCAACGGGATGTATGTAAAACTAAAAAGTCTATTTTTTCCTTGATTTCTTGAAAACAGTTTAGTCGGTAGGGATTAAAACACGCTATCTAATTCACAATATTTGAAGTTAAAGTACAATAATAATAATAAAATTTAATTTCAAGATAATTATCGTAAAACAACAATAAATCTTGAACCACTTCTTTTAAAAGTACAAGTTATCAGAGAAAGAGAGAGAGGCCGAGTGTATTTATTCAAATCTTGTTTTCAATACATTTATCGTGTGTAAGTCGAATTCATTCTTTGATCAAATATTTGGTTCATAAATAATTTTCGTAAATTGGTACAGTAACAAGACTTGAACCTAAGCCTCTTGTTGCTTTGATACTATATATACTGTCTCGTCTAAAAGAGTTTCAGTCACTATTTACTTATATTTTTGCAATTTCATATTCCAAATTTTTTTCATTATTCTCTAAGTATGATTGTATATGAGTTAAAAGTATCGAATATCACTCTTTTGGATAAATTAAAACTCTGATAAGATATTTAAATTAATAAATTTATTATTGATAATAACATGATAAGAAGTTATCAATTATTATTCATCCAAGTGTATATGGTCAATCGAGCCATTTAAGCCAGTCAAAGTATCTTAGTTAGCATTCTAAATGTTGATTATTCCTCAATAGTATAATTAATCCTTCCATTATAACTAATTGTATAATAATTAAGTAGATAACTAATTATAGTATTTTCCAACTAGTCCATAAAATATTTTTGGAACATGACTAGGATTCCATTGTGTGATGAAATAAGTTTGATACATATCCATAGAGATTGACTAATGTGGAAACACATGAGACCACATGGAAAAGCCGTTGGTAGCTGAACTTTGGAATATTTTGACATTAATGAGACCCTTAACCAAAAATTAGTCAAACTAAGTATGTTCTATCAAAAATTAAATATGAAATACATACATAAATATTTATCTTATAAGATGTGATAAAGTTGTGGTTAGGAAACATATATTTATTTCAATTATTTTAATACATTTAACAATAAAAAGAACGGAATATTACTCATTTATTAAAAACTCTCGAAAGCGAGTTGCCTATTTCTGTATAGATAGGCTCCACTCTCAACTGGCAAGCGTCCAACTCCCATATGCCGAATTAAAGGAGGTCATGTCTACATTTTCAATCCAATTTTTGTTTTCTAAACATAACCCGTATGACTTTAAAAAAAAAAAAAAAAAAAAAAAACACGTAACCCGTACCTAAGGCTTAGTTGCCTCGCACAGATTAGATTGATTGGCTTAAAACCAATCCTCCCGGAGAATTCCAGATTTGATCTCTTAGTTAGGTCTATCAACGACTTAGATTGATATGATTTATTTAGCCTACCACAGATTATACGATTGTATCTAACAAACATGTGAAACAAATAATGTTAATTGTTTATAGATTATGCTCTTCACCAACCTGCATTTGATTCTTGATTAATTAATGATTCTATTATCTCTCTTGTTTATAGTATTAAGCCAGTTAATTATTGATTTTGACTTAGTATTAAGCCAGTTAATTATTGATTTTGACTAAAAGATGCAATTTGGACCATTTCTCATAATGCAATATGCTGCCACATGTAACCCTTTGTTAATTATTGAATGAAAGATGCAACTTTAGCATTTTGTTAATTCATGATTAAACTAAAGAGATTTGGTTGCCTAATTTGTTTTCTTTAGCAAAATTTTAGCATTTTTTAGTACTTCATGTTGAACGAAATTGAACATGACAACTAATAAATTTTATCATATTTGTCTCTTCTTTAATATTATTCAAATGATATCCACTTCAGTATATCAATCGTCTTTTATAATCTAGGCTATCAATTTCCCCTCTAAATTATAGTCTATGATCCCATCTTTCAATCTCACTACTCCAAATGGATAAGATAAAATCTTCATCCATTCTTATTGAAAATGTGTTATGGTCCATACCTTACTAAATAGAGGCCACATATTCTTGCATGAGATTGATAATTTTGTAGTAATTCATGGTGGCCCAAAATAAGTAGGTAAAACACCCTTATACCTACATATGTCATTTAAGAAAAATCTACTAACTTGGACTTGTAGCGATGGTCACAATCATCTTTATTCTTCAATTATTAAGTAAGACAAATTTAAAATATACTTTTATTAGATTGTGAAAGGAACGTTATTTAATTATAGATGAAAGCGATTGTCTTGTACTCATCTATGTTTTCTTCTATTGATGTAGAAATGAAATTTTATTAGTTGGATAGAACATGCCGACTAGCTTGAAATTTTGAAGGATTTTTTTTTTTTAGTGAAAATATAAGAATTCATTTTAGATATTTTGTTACTAATTATAAAGTCAAGAGTATATATATGATAAGGTCCGATTATGAAATAAAATCTTATAGTGGCAAGATTAAAGTTTGGTTTGGTATTACTGTACTTTTAAAAGAATCGGCTTTTGCTGTGCTTTTAGGAGAATCAGCTTCTGATGTGCTGCAGAAAGAATCAGCTGTGAAAAGAATTAGATAAGTGTTTGGTAAATTCTTGTTTTAAAATTGTTGTATGTTTCAAAAGCAGCATTTGAGCGTTTGATAAACAACAATGATTTATTGCTGTAACGGTATTAAATTACTAAAAAAGATATTGATTATAATAATGTTATTTTGTATTATTATTATTATCACGTGTGGTAAAATTTATTTTTTTCCTAGTCAAATATTTTTTAACAAGACAATACATTCATTATTATTATTTTAAAATAAAAATAATAAAAACTTAATAAATTTCAAACTTTATAAAAATTACAAAATAAAAGTATAGTCATATAGTGCAAATATTAATTAAATTTATATTATTTTTTATTATCCAACTTGCATCAATTCGGTTTCTCAAATGAGTATTAAAGGAATTATTTTAATTAATTAGACGTAAAATGAGTATTTTAATAATATATAAATAAAAAGGCTAAAAGTAGAATCTGAAAAGCTGTCATTTTGCTGTTTCTCAAAATCTACTACTATGCGACTCAGATTATTTTATAATTACTTTAAATTTTTTTGTAAAACGTCTAAATCAATTTATTGTTTGACAATCAGAAGTTGAGCTCCAAAATCAATCACAAACGAAACCTTAAACTTAAGATATTATTTTAGGATTTTAATCATTTCCATTTGGGTTAGGTATTGGCTACTCATATCAAATATAGACACCTTTTTTTTTTTTTTTGGCATCACTAGTTAAAATTATGTCAACTTGAGACCACTAGGTCCATCGCAATCAAAGTGCAAATCATCGACGTCTAGAAAAGTTTTGTCGGCAAAGACAAAAATTCACAAAATAAGTATAGTAAAATATTGAACTAGTTAAAATGTTAACGTCACGAATGAGTTAATGATAATAATTTTAAAATACAAAGTTCAAATTGTGAATTACTCAAGATTTCTAGACAGGATTACTTGTTGTTATAATAAATATAAACACGAACAAATCTATTCTTTTTGTTCTCTAACAATATTGAGTATTATTCGATCTTTTCCTTAGTAAACGTAGTATAAATGTTAACAGTACTTGAATTCAATCAATCAATGAGCAAGTCTGGTAGGTTCACTCATAATCATCCCTTTTATTGGAGTGGGGTGGGGGACCTAAAGATCCAACCATGGACCAATTACAGGTTGTTAAAATTGGCTCAATCGGGTGACTCCATAAGCCCTTACCCAATAGGCTGCTCCTAAATAAATCCGAAGGTGGCATGGAAGTCTACTCCATGGATTTGACCCTTTTACCCAATAGTGTTGATCTTTTTTTAATTTCGTTTTTCTAATTGTTAAATAAAAGTACATCGATGTAGAAAATTACGTATGATCAAAATAAATATAGAACAGTGACTCGATTCAGTCTCGTTAGACTAAAATATCGTCCATTTATCAATATCATGTAAATTCTCTACAAATTGTTAGAATTTTTGACTTGGTATTTTCTTGATTAAAATAGAAATTGGATTTTATTATCACACATTTAATAAGATTTAATTTTTCTACTTGTAACGAAATTGTTAGAATTTCACGTCGGAAAAGAAACTAAATGCCCCTCTTTTTGTCATCATGTATAAATGATTCTTCCTTTAGTATTTTATATATCTCAATATGCGAGATAGTTATGGCATTTTGGGAGTGAGGCTTGGAGATCCTTTGTAATCTCACTCAGTACATATTAAGTGAGTTTTTTTAAGTAAGTAGGTTCTCGGGAGAGATTCTATAAAATTATAATAGTTTTTCGAAATATCTCTGATATTTGGTGGCCCGTGACTTTTCTTTGGTTTTGAGGTTTTTTAAGCAAATATTTGTATTATTTTTTTTTTCATTTGTTCATATTTGTTCAAAAAAAAAATTGTAAATTCTTTAAACATCACTATTATTCTGTATAATACATATTTGTCTATTATCCTATTTAATTACCGTATGCATAAATGGTTCGAGGCAACGAGCTCAAATGTTCAAAACTTTAATAAATTGCAAAATTAGAAATAGAAGATGAGGTTTGGAACAATGAAATTGGTCCAGCAGGGGTCCTAAATTCAAAGGAATTTTGGTCCCAAACCCTAGAGAAAACCCTTGTGTAGAAAATGAAAGAATTTAAAGCATTCATGTGAAATCCTCGTGGACTAGTCCATTTCTGACACACCAAAATCCAATTTCAAATTCTGATAGGCATTGCAATGCAAAGTCAATTATTGCCTAATCAAAATTGAAGGTTTCTTCGTTACACAACCAAAAATAAAATAAAGAAATATATTTTTGATGCTCCAAAGACATAGGCGAGTTGTGAAAAATTAAAGTGACGTGGGGAGAAATCCTCCGACAACGCAGGTTCGATTCTCGTGTGTGACAGATTTTCACTGAAATATTGTAGATGTCTGTCTTGGGGATTGATTTGTTGACTCTCTCCCTCAGATCCCTACCACTCGTGCACATCCCTCGATTTACAACCCGTCTGGTCAAGGGGTCTCTGACACAGGTAGGGGAGCTTCGCCTTCGAGACTTTTCCTTATCAAAATAAATATATTTTTGATATATCCAATACGTACTTCTCCATAAATACAATATTGGAAAAAAAAAAAAAAACTTGACTCGTGGACGATCGACTAGAAAGAGACATCAGTATTATTAAATCTCGTATACACGTGTCACTGTTTATTAAAAAAAAAAAAGAGTAAATTATACTTACAATTCTCATTTTTCAACTTTGTAATAATATCGCCCATATTCAATCTTATTTACAGCTATCGTCTCAATCCTTTCATTAATTCGCACATATAATTTTCAAATGGTCTTTTTAACGATTTATCCCTAGCTTCAATAAATTAAAATATCATAAAAAAGAAAAACATAAATAAAAAATTACAATTGAGGTCCTAATCTTTTCAAAAGTGCAAATAAATTATAAACTTTCTATTTTTATTTATTTTATTTTACATATTTTCATTTAAAATAATAAAAAATATGTTATCAAGTCCCAAACCATCTAATTATGTTCACCAAAAGGGTCTTAAAGTCTAGACAAATTTCGTCCAAAAGTTTGTTAATTGACAAAAAAATCAAGTTCGTGTCTTAAATTTGACCAATTTAACAAGGACAAAATAGTCTCTTCATATTTTATTATTTAAAACAATTTATAAAAAAACAAAAAACAAAACAAAAAGGTTCCTCTTCCCCAAACCGCCACCCAAAATTGTCTAAAAAAATCATCTGTACAAATTAATGAGAGTTAGAGACGATATCTGTAAATATAATTAAATGATGATACTATTGTTACAAAACCAAAAGAAAGAATGAAGAATATTATAATTTACCAAAAAAAATAAATCTCGTATGCACATAACAGTGTTGAAAATATAAAAATAATAATTTCGTACTGTCCTTTAGGTGAGCTGGTTTTAAGGTGTAAATGCGGCTGTACTTGCCCAAGCCATCCAGGCCCATCTCAGCCCAATCTGCTTGGTTTAGTGGGCCAAGCGTGGACCGATTTGAGGCCCATGAGTGAAGACAAAGTTGTATAAGAAAAGCAAGTGGGAATAGTACTAAATGGCAGATGATCAACCATTTTTTCTACGACTAAGTATATTCACACTATATTTTTTTTATAAGTGCACCACATTTAAAATACATAAAAGTTCTATAATCTTTACTTATTGTTACATTTATTTCTCTAATATTTTTTCATTGCATTCTTATCATCAACCTTTAATTAATTAGCACATATTGTCTCTGATAACGATTTCCGTCCAAAAATTTCATTAAAAATAACAAAAAGACTCATTTTCTCCTAATATTTTTAAATAAGCAAATAAATAAATAAATACAAAATTTCGATTAAATATTTGTCTCACACTTTAAACACACTAATAGAATTTTTAGAAGAAAATCGCTAGTAGAAACAATATGTGTTAATTAATAGAATGTTAAATATAAGAATTTGATAAAAAAAAAAAGAAGTTAAAGACATAAATATGACAATAAATAAAATTTAAGGACTTTCTATACAATTAAAATGTGGTGTATTTATAATAAAATGTGATGTGAATATGATTACCGTTTTTCTAAATGGTCATTGACCTATTTTAGCCTGCAAATTATCAAATATAACCATACCTTCTCTTCTGTCTTCTTTTCTCCGCTTATTACATTTCAAATAATTTCAAATTCAACCAATTTCATGTGCTGAAAAGAGATTTTCAAGTTAGAATCTAATCCATTTCAAGGTTAGAATCTAACTCATTTCATCTATGTAAGAAATCTCATTTCAAGGTAGAAATTCAGTTGTCTCTATCTTCTTCTTTTAATTCACGGTAGAAATTGTGGATTTTATGGTATAAATTATGAAAATATGTATACATCTGAGTATTTCATCTATGTAAGAAATCTCATTTCAAGGTAGAAATTCAGTTGTCTCTATCTTCTTCTTTTAATTCACGGTAGAAATTGTGGATTTTATGGTATAAATTATGAAAATATGTATACATCTGAGTATGAATTGTGATTTTTGCTTTAAATTTCTGTAATATGAGTTCATTTGAAGTAGGTTAATTGAAAAATAATTTAAAAATGTGTAAATTCACGCTAACGGACTCATGATGTGTTAACATGTCACAAAGCATTATAGCTTCTTTTTTTCTGAACAGTGGTTTCTCTTGGAATGTCTGCTAGTACCACGTTGCTATTGGACAATAGGACTGCCTTGTATCAGGTGAAGAGAAGGGGGTGGTAGGCAGGGGCGGAGCTAGAGAATTTTCTTTGGGTGGACAAAAATTAACTAGCCAAAAAAATTTGAAATAATATATCACTAATAAAAAATTTCGATTCATTACTACACTTCTACGCATTTTTATACTTTGAAAACGTTTTTGTCAACATTGGGAAATGACGTGACACTTCTCAAGCCAACTTAATGTCAAAGATTGAGTTCGAACGTGGCCGAATTGAACTAGATACGAGAATTGTAATAGAAAGACGTGTTTGTAAGCTCTTTTCGAGTTATGCAGTTTACTATTAGCCTTTGAATGTTCTCTTTCTGCGACATTTATATCTTCTATTAATAGGAATACTTATGATGATGATCTGCATTTAATGCCAAGCTAGGCATTAAATGCTTACAAGATATTTTTTTAGGACATTTGATGTGAAGTGATGTCTGCATTAAGCGCTTCAATTGTAGTTGAAAACATAAAACACGTGAATCAAGTTAAGCAAAGAAGTTTAGTGAGAACCTCAACGTGCATCACTGGAACACTTAAGGGTAGTTTGTTGATTAATGTTCCATCCACTTAATATTTCACCGTGATTGATAACTGAATAGATACTAATGATATCATGG
Source organism: Forsythia viridissima (assembly GCA_030279155.1). Classification (NCBI taxonomy): domain Eukaryota; kingdom Viridiplantae; phylum Streptophyta; class Magnoliopsida; order Lamiales; family Oleaceae; genus Forsythia; species Forsythia viridissima. Next base: position 38,273,253 of record CM059037.1, read on the forward strand.
GCTTGGGAATAGAGTCACCAACTGAATTAAAATTTAGACTTGGAGTCAATTTGCTGAAACTCAAATTAAATAATTTGGGTTGAGATTTGAGCTTGAGTTATTTGGACTAATTTAGGGTGTGTTTGATTGGTTAACATGGAAAATGGTGAAAAATAAAAATCTTTTCTATCTAAGGTGAAAAATACAATCCACCAAATAGGTGAGAAATTGTTTTCCAAGAAAGTTGGAAAAATTGTGCTTTAAATGCTTGTATCTTGAAAATCAAAATTATTTTCCATGTGCAATCAAACAAGAAAGGTGGAAAAGAAAATTTTTGGATTTGACAACATTTTCCATGGATTTGACATTTTCCACGGAAAATGTGCAAATCAAACACACCCTTAGATTTTTGTATCTGGATTTGGACAAGTTTTTAAAATCTTTGCGGGGTCAATTGACCCCCTTTGTCCCTTGGTAGCTCCGCCCCTTGTGGTAGGCTTAGTAGGGAAAGACAAGATGCGGGGTCGAGTCTGGTAGAGATCGCTATGCCAACACCTGTGTCGGTTTGGGTTACGGTCAGTTCATCGGGAGGATCGCCCTCCCATCTAATTCATGATGAGCCCACTAACTTCTTGACAAAATGCCTACGGTATCATTTAGAAGATGGTTCCAATCCAGGAATCATTCGACGCCCGTTGCTTAGGATCCCATCCATCCCGAGCTTTGTAGTGATGACCATCTTCTACCTTTTCTTTCTTTTTTACCACTGGCCTAAGACTGAGCAGGTCGGACTGAGCTGAGGGTCTTTCCTATTCTACTGGTATCGTAAGTAAGGTTCGTTAACAGATGGTCTATTAACAGTAACTATTAAATGAGAATATTTAAGTACTTTTTACGTAAAAATTTTTGTTTCAACTTAAATAATATAAGTTAAGCGTTTTTCTGATTCAACTTGTTTGACACGACCATTTAGCGAACAAGGCCCAAAAGCAACAAAAACAAAAACAAACCCCACAAAATTGCAACCATTCTCATCTTATAGCTTGTTTGGTTAAGTTTAAATTATAATTTAAATTATTTGATAAGTACAATTTTGTACTTATCTGAGCTCACAAAAAGGGACGATTATGAGTACTCTTGTTTGTTTTCAATATAATGGCATGTTGTTTTCTTATTATTTTAAGAAATAATCAAATTCAAGAGTCAATCTGACGAAAAGACGAAAAGAGAGCAAACAGAAGAAAATATGACTTAATTGCAAAAATAAAGAGACTTGAAGGACTTGGCATGCAAATATTAAAGGAAGAAAATCAAGAATGCGTCCAAGATAACCATGCGATCACATGGTTATACTTTTTCGCGATCACAAGGCATCCAAATTTTTTGCAGAACCTTAACCAACTGAACCATGCGATCGCACTGTTCTGAACCATGCGATCGCAAGGACATAACGGGCAGTAGTTTGGTAGTTGTCTGATGGAAATAAAACTCTACCAGGTCTAAGACAATACAACTATCTAATTCACATCTTGGAGTTTGAAGAGCAGTATAAAAAGAAGAATAGACATATTGCGGACGATGAATTTTGGGAGAATAAGATAAAAACAAAGAATCGAAGATCAAGGCACGGGATTGAAGATTCTTGAACCGGAATCACGGGTTTTATTTACTTTTTGTTTTTCTTTCTCCGTATCATGATGAATTCAATTATTGTAATAATTAACGAAATCTTGTCTGGCTAAATTTACTTTTTCTAGGATGAACGATGAAACTTTATGTTTTTAATTAATTAGAAGTTTTTCGTTGTAGTAGGTAATTGCTTCTTGATTGATTATTCTTTATTCATTATTTTAATATTTTAATGCATGATCATCATTAGAATATTTTGTGATTTATATTAAAGTCGAGAGATTCAATATAAATTTAGCACGTGGTTTTGAATAACATAGGGTCCAATAATAGATAGAATTACTATTATGCTCTGTGAAATCCGGTTAGGTGTTCTTGAGATTTAAATACATATTTTTATGTTCAAAACTTAATTAGAGATAATTAAGTTCGCATATCGATATAGAATTGATTGACCATCGAGAGATGCTTTTGATTATTATAGAATCACCGATTTTCAATCTATGGTAATTAACCGCTAATGCGATTAAAGAATAATTGATTATAGAACACGTAGGTGGATTTGCAAATCCTAGTGTTAGTAAAAATTCGAATTCGTTATCATCATTTAAAGTTGCTTATTGATATTTTAAATTTAATTAAAATAGTTAAACTAGTTTAGAATCACACATCAAAATCAAATCTGTGTTTTTCATATTGTTAAAATTCAAATTATAAATTAATTGATTAAATTGATATCTAGTGCTCGTGGGTTCGACACTCTACACATCAGTATATTACTTGTAAGCGAACGGTATACTTACGGGATTGAAATCGCACAACAAATTTTTGGCACCGTTGCCAGAGACTAGTTTTATTAATTGTTACGTTAATTTATAATTTGGCTTTTAACAATTCTTTTTAGTATTATTTATTTTATTTTTAGTTTTATATTTATTCTAAATTTGTTGTCTTACTGTTGAATTCCAACTTTGTGTTCAGGTGTTAAGTGTGTATGCGCCGTACAAATGATCTTGATCTATTTGATTTAGATCCAGAGATTGAACGAAGATTTCGCCAAAGACAACGTGAGCGAAGAGAAAAGAAACAACAGCAAAAAGACACAATAGAAGATAATCGAATCCAGAATCCGTTACATGCAGATGTCAGAAATAATCTTCCACCAGTGGCTCGACCAGTTGAAGTTAATGAGCGAGATATTCTTATGGGTGAATATATGATGTCACCGATTGTTGAAAATCAGTCCAGTATAATCTATCCACCTTATGACACGACAACTTCCAGTTGAGGCCAGATGTGATTAACTTGTTCTCAAACAATTCGTTCTATGGTACGACAGATGAAAATCCTCATTACCATATTTCTCGCTTCGATGAATACTATGAAAATTTCAAATACCACAGTGTTAATGAAGAAGCACTGAAGATGAGGCTCTTTCCACACATATTGAAGGATAAAGTTAGAGAATTGTTAGATTCTCTACCGCCTGGGAGCATCACTACTTGGGCAAATCTGATCCATAAGTTCACATTGAAATATTTTCCTCCAGCCAGATTGTACAGATTAAAGTATGAAATTTCTAATTTTCAACAATCTGAGTTAGAAAACTTTTACGAGGCATATGAAAGATTCAAGCAACTGCTCAGAAAGCGTCCAAGTCACGGTTTTCCTTTAGCAGTTCAGAATCATTTCTTCTACTCTGGTTTAGTTCCTAACAGTCGTTCTTCAGTCGATTCTGCAGCAGGTGGCTCTATCTAAAATAGATCTGCTGGCGACCTCCGTAACTTGTATGAAACAATGAGTGAACAGTTTGTTATGTGGCCAGACAGAGGAGTACAAAAGAAAGCAACGAGGATATATGAGGTAGACACAAATTCGCTTGTACTGGCGAAAATTGATGCATTGGCAAAGCAGATGGAAGCAATGAAATATTCTCATTCAGCTAATATGGTTCAGATATCTCCACCAATCTATGTAACATGTGGGGCAAACCATTAATCATCAGAGTGTCCTTTGACAAAAGTTGATATGTCATCCCCTGAATAAGTTGCATATACTCAGAACTTTCAGCGACAGCAGAATAATCCGTACTCACAGACTTATAATCCAGGATGGAGAAATCATCCAAACTTCTTCTATGGCAACACCCAAAATATTCATAATCCGCTAAATCAAAAGAGACCACAAGAGAGAAAATGAGGGTTGGAAGAAACTGTCACGCGTATGGAATCTGAGTTAAAGGAGATACAGAAAAGACAAGATGTTGCGATAAAGAATATAAAAAATCAGATTGGGTAGTTGGCTCAACTATTGACCGAGCAACAACCAGGCACATGGCCAAGCAATACCAAAGTTAACCCAAAAGAGCAAGTAAATGCAATCACCACGAGAAGCAGAGTTGAGTTACGAGAATTTCATGTGAAAAGACCGGGTGTTGAAAAGAAAACTGCGTTAGGTAAAGAGAGAGATAACAAATCAGATGCAGAAGTTGATCAAGAAAAAGAAAGCTCTCCACCAAATTATATTCCGCCACCGGTCAAGGCTTATGTTCCTCCAATTCCATTCCTTCAAAAGCTGCGAAAACATAAGATAGACAATCAATTCGAGAAATTTCTCGATGTGTTCAAGAAACTCCAAATCAACATACCGTTTGCTAATGCTCTAGCACAAATGTCAAGTTATGCAAAATTCATGAAGAAAATCTTGCAAAACAAGCTACCGTCAAAATTAAAAGATCCAGGAAGTTTCTCTATTCCTTGTATTGTTGGTAGCTCATTTTTCGAGAAAGCATTATGTGATTTAGGTACTAGCATTAATTTGATGCCTTATTCTATTTTCAGGCAACTAGGTCTTAGAGAAGTAAAGCCAACCACAATATCACTACAGTTAACTGATCGATTAGTTAAGCACCCACGCGGGGTTATTGAAGATATTTTGGTAAAAGTGGACAAGTTCATATTCTCAGCTGACTTCATTATCTTGGATATGGGAGAAGACAGGAATGTACCACTTATCTTGGGACGACCATTCTTAGCTACTGGACGAGTACTAATTGATGTGCAAAAAGGACAACTAATGTTGAGATTGAACGAGGAGCAAGTCACTTTCAACGTGTTCAAAGCAATTCAGTATCCAAGATCCTCTGACTCATGCTTTCAAATCGATATCATTGATCACGAGGCAGCTAACACATTTGCTTTGGAAAATCCTTCAGATCTATGGCAAGCGTGTATTATGCATTCTCAAGAAGAAAATTCTGACTCTCCAGTTCTTGAAGAATGTGCCAGATATTTACAGGGAGCAGAATGGAAGGATAGAAGAAGTAAATATATGGATCTGGGTACCACACCTCCTCAACAACCACATTCGGTTCAAAAGGCCCCAATTCTTGAGTTAAAGCAATTACCTTCTCACCTTAGGTATGCTTATCTCGGTGAGTCATCTACTCTTCTAGACATTATTGCAAATTCTATTAATCAGGATCAAGAAGATAAACTACTCCGAGTTTTAAAGAATTACAAATCAGCCATCGGTTGGACTATAGCAGACATCAGAGGTATCAGCCCATCCATATGCATGCACAAGATTCTAATGGAAGAGGCATATAAACCAACAGTGCAACATCAACGCCGATTGAATCATCATTTGCAAGAAATAGTCCGAGCTGAAGTGTTAAAACTACTTGATGCCGGTATCATCTATCCTATTTCAGATAGCACTTGGGTAAGTCCGATTCAGGTAGTGCCTAAAAAAAGAGGGATTACAGTTGAGAATAATGATAATAACAATCTCATACCAGTCAGATTGACTACCGGTTGGCGACTTTGTATTGACTACATGAAGCTGAATGATGTCACTCGAAAAGATCATTTTTCTCTACCATTCATTGATCAGATGTTGGAACGTTTGGTGGGTCATTCTCATTATTGCTTTCTTGATGAGTATTCAGGCTACAATCAGATTCATATAGCGACAGAAGATCAAGAAAAGACTACATTTACTTGTCCTTATGGCACGTTTGCATATAGGCGTATGCCGTTTGGCCTGTGCAACGCTCCTGCCACATTTCAGCGTTGTATGATGTCTATTTTCTCATATATGGTCGAAAAATTCATTAAAGTTTTCATGGATGATTTTTCAGTTTTTAGATCATCATTCGACGAATGCCTCAAAAATTTAACCCTGGTACTTCAGCATTGTGAGAAAACAAACTTGGTACTCAATTGGGAAAAGTGCCACTTTATGGTCCAAGAAGACATCGTGTTGGGACACAGGATTTCAGCTAAAGGCATTGAGGTCGGCAAAGCAAAGATTCAGGTTATAGAAAAACTGCCTCCTCCAACAACAGTTAAGGAAATTCGGTCTTTTCTAGGACATGTTGGTTTCTATAGACGGTTTATAAAAGATTTCTCAAAAATAACTAAACTGTTGTGCAGTTTGTTGGAAAAAAAAGTTAAGTTTGAATTTTCTATAGACTGTATTAAAGCTTTCAACATTCTCAAAGACAGCCTAATCTCAGCACCAGTCATTGTACCACCTGTTTGGGATCTGCTCTTTGAACTTATGTGTGATGCAAGTGACTATGCCATCGGGACAGTTTTGGAGCAGCGTAGAGAAAAAGTCATACATGTCATATATTATGCAAGCCAAACTTTCAATGACGCTCAGATGAATTATGCCACTACAGAAAAAGAATTACTAGCAGTAGTATTTGCCTTCAAAAAATTTTGATCTTACCTCATTGGATCGAAAGTGATAGTGCACACGGATCATGCAGCATTGAAATATCTTTTTGCTAAAAAAGATGCAAAACCAAGACTGATTCGGTGGATACTGATTCTTCAAGAGTTTGACTTGGAAATTCAGGATAAAAAAGAGAGTGAGAACGTGGTAGCCAACCACTTGTCAATAATAGAGCAGTCAGAAGAGAATGAAGAAGGTGAAATAAATGAGAAATTTTCAGACGAGTAGATTTTTGGGATATAGCAGATGGAAAGCGCACCGTGGTATGCAGATTATGTGAATTACCTTGCAAGCAATATTGTGCCGCCTGATTATGATCATCAACGTCGAAAAATGTTATTTTCAGAACTTAAATACTATTTTTGGGAATATCCTATTCTCTACAGAAGGGGAGCTGATCAAGTAATTCGGAGATGTATACCTGAAGAAGAAATGGAGACTGTCTTGGAGCATGTCATTCTTTACCATACGGAGGTCATTTCGGTGCTACCAAAACAGCAGCCAAAGTCTTACAATCTGGGTTTTATTGGCCGACATTAGTCAATGATGCCTACAGTTTGGTAAAAAAATGTGACAGGTGCCAAAGGACAGGAAATATATCTCGAAAGCAGGAAATGCCCCTTCGAAGTATTTTAGTGGTTGAACTTTTCGATGTATGGAGGATTGACTTTATGGGACCATTTCCACAATCGTTCTCAAATTCCTACATTTTGGTGGCTGTGGATTACGTGTCTAAATGGGTAGAAACTATGGCCTTACCGACCAATGATGGAAGGGTGGTGGTGAATTTTCTCAAAAAGAATATTTTCACGCGTTTCGGGACTCCTCGAGCAATCATAAGTGACGGAGATAAACATTTTTGCAACCGGCAGTTTGAAACTCTCTTGGCAAATACGGTGTGAAGCACCGTGTGGCTACTCCGTACCATCCACAAACTAGCGGCCAGGTGAAAATCTCCAACCGGGAGTTGAAAATGATCTTAGAGCTTACAGTGAGTACCTCGAGAAAAGATTGGTCGAGAAAACTAAATGATGCTCTTTGGACATATCGAACTACATTTAAAACACCAATTAGAATGTCACCATATTGCCTAGTTTTTGGGAAGGCGTGCCATTTACCAGTTGAGTTGGAGCACCGAGCCTACTGGACATTGAGGAAGTTGAACTTTGACTTGAAAGAAGTCGGTGAGAAAAAACTGCTTCAGTTGAACGAAATAGAAGAATTCAGGTTCGAGGCTTGTGAAAATGCCAAACTGTACAAAGAGAAAACCAAGAATTGGCATGACAAAAACATTCAAAAAAGGCAGTTTGAGACGGGACAAAAAGTTCTTTTATTCAAGTCTCGACTCAAGCTCTTTCCTGGGAAACTACGTTCAAGATGGTCCGGGCCATTCACGGTAGTGAAAGTCTATCCACATGGAGCGGTAGAAGTAGCTCATGACACAAAGGGCAGGTTCAAAGTAAACGGACAAAGGCTAAAACAATACTTGGAGGGTGATTTTTCAAAGGAAAAGTCCTTTACCGCTTTGAGCAATCCGGAGTGATCACCACGACAAAATCGAGCTAAAGACTTTAAACAAGCGCTCAATGGGAGGCAACCCATTTTTCTCCATTTTATTTAAATTTCAGCATCGTTTAAGTTTTAGGAATTAATTCACGTTTTGCACGTTTTTATGCTTATAGGATTTTTGAAGTAGGTTTTTAATTCTTAGGTAAAGAGGCATACATCGTCATCTTGCATAAGCACGAGCACACACTTAGTTTTAATTAATTCATCTTTAGAGTTAGTAGGTAAAAAAAAAAAAAAAATTGAACCTGGGTATATAACTTCAACCCATTGCGATCGCATGGACTGGACAGAAAACGTTCTGCCCAGAAATTAGCATTTCTGCGATTGCAGGAATTTAATTCCTTGCATTCGCAAGGAATACCAGTTAACTTTAAACCGGGGAAAAACACTTCATTTCAAAACTTCAAACTTTCATTCCAAAACATAAACATCTTTTCAATCCTTGATCTCCAAAATCTAAACGAGCACTTTGGGCTTCAAATTACTCAACATCAATCATCATAAACATCAAACTCACGAACTAAAAGGTAAATTCCTAATTTTGGTTGTTGATTTTCGGATTTTTCATCATTCTTTGCTTTAAATTTGTGCATTTTGTTTGGTGTGGAGTAAAGTTGAGTAGAATAGGCTTGAATCGATGGGCACATTGGATAATGATTGGGTTTAGATGAATGGGTTGTGAAAAAATTTTGGTTTGATTGATTCTCCCAATTTATTCAAACCATTGAAGAAAACTCAATGCATACAAAGTGTTTGATGAAATGTCCCATCCACATTTTTGCCAAAATTGGTGAAAACCAACCCTTAGGCTATTCCATTAGACTAATACCATCGTCTAGAATTCTTCACCTCAGCTTGGGCACACTTTTATCACAAGAAATATCCAATCGTGACCATAGGGCTGGTGGCCTGCCATGGCCTGCCCATGTCCAGCCACTGCAGCCTGCCCCCATTAGCACTTTCGTCCCCCATCCGTTTGGCCCAAATGACCTCGAAATCTTTTGAAATTTGAATATGTGGTAGACCAAAGCATGCACTTTCATGCCACCCTCTTCCGTCTCACTTTTGCACATTCTTAGGTAAATTTCTAGGAGCATGAAGTAGCCTAGTCGAACACAATTTTTCGAGAAATTTTTCCTGAAGTTTAAAATAGTTTGGGGGTAATGTCTTAAACTATATATGTTATTTTTCGTATCTGACTTGTTTTTGTTCATTTTACAAATCATGGCTCCAAAATGATCGCCAACCGCCGTCGAAAAAGGAAAGAAAAAGGCCACCGGCAGCACGTCAAAAAGAGCCCGAGTTGACACCACCAACTCCCGCCATTATCTTTCCGAAGAGCATGAGGAAAGATTCAAACAGTTCATTAGCCAGTGGACCATATGGGGGGAGCGGAAATTACAATTGGACAACTTTCCTCACTCCGAGCTCTATAACCTCATTGACGTATGCGGGTGGTCTGAGATTGCTGATACACCCCACAAAATTTACACCAACTTCAACCAAGAAATTGACGTTCAAGGGACGGAGCACTATAGGCAGACTTGGGTATGGGGTACATGGTTCATGTTTACCCCGAGGATCATCAACGACTATTATGGTCTAACCACCGACGATATTCACCATCTGCCCTCTATTCAGGATATGGGTGAGGTGGCCCGATTTCTATATGGCCGAGACGATGCATGGCCACTACCCGGGAGGAACTTTGAACACAGCAAATTAACAGACTCCCTCCTTATCTTGAATGTGTTTGTGAGCCACAACATCAACCTGACCAGGCATCGTACTACTATCAATGATGCTAGGGCTCGACTATTATACCATCTCGCTCACGGGAGGAAGATGGACTTGGAGAATTATATCTACACCCTGATCAGCATGCTGGGCTTCCAGACAGACAAGAGGCATACAGCCATCTTCCCAGCTCTGATTAGTGGTATTTGCAAGGCAGCGGTGGTCCAGATCTTACGAGCAGAGCCGGTATTGAAGGCAAATGGACCTATCAACCGCTTTGTCTTAGAAAATGTGAGAAGGCATACTGCACGCGCTGTGGGGGCAGCCCCAACCGCAGACGAGCATCTTCAAGAAGAGTAGCCAGCCGCACCTCCCGGAGACATAGCATCCATGCTACATTGCCTATTGAAGGGTCAAGCTGAGCAGACCAGGCTCATTGTTGCTACGCGGACTAAGTTGCGCACGATACAGCAGGAGTTGACGACGCTGCAATCTCGAGTGGATGCAGTCCGACACACTCAGATGACTATGGAGCTCAGTCAGCGTCAGTTTGTCCTGGAGCAGAGTCGGATTCGAGCCGACTGTAACCAGGTCAAGAGGCGGCTTGACAGATGTGCGGGCAAGCTGGATGATATCCATGACCAGATTTGATGGCCGATACCCATGCCAGCACCTCCACCGATTGATCCTTCCACACTACTTCTGCCGACACCATCAGACCCACATCCGGGAAGTCTCTAAATTTTTATTTGCTTTATTTCTTTTGAATTACATTGAGGTCAATGTATGTTTCAAGTTTGGAGGTGATGTATGAACAATTTGCTCTTGACTTGATAAATGATTTTTTATTTTTGATTTTTAAGTTATTTTGATCTTTAATTTATTCCCAAAAAAAAAAGAGCACGTTTATATTATATGAATAGCCTTGCCGGCTAATGATGCAATTTTTATTATTTACGTTTTAGTTTAATCATGACTTGTGGACAGATAATTACTTTGTTTAAATGTGAGACTCTTTAACCATGTTTGATATAGTGATGTGTTGGTCGGTTATTATGATTTTCAGCTATTTTTGTACACCTAAATAGAAAACAATATGATATTTTTTAGAACTTGGAATCATCTGTATCTCAAACCAATAACCAATATAGTGAGAAAGTGTGGTAGACCAGCAGTGATTGTGGTTATCTAGGTTGTGATGAATTACATGTATGTTGAAAAATTGTGTGGAGCACTGTAGACCAGTTAGAGGAAGCTAGGTATTGACCGAATGTTAGGAATCTAGTCCCCTAGTATGAACTTATTGCACGCAAGGAATAAAATTATTATTATTATTGCTTAACTCTTTTCGTAGCCTATTTGACTTGAGTGAAAATGTCCATAGGGGTTTCTTAAAACCCGATGCCCTAAGGTTCGAAAGACCTGGGAGTCATCGACATCAAGCTCGGTACATGAGTCATTTAGAAAGCTTAATGGACTGAGTTTTGCACCTTATTAATATCTTACTCTTTTCGTAGCCTATTTGACTTGAGTGAAAAGGTCCGTAGGAGTTTCTCAAAACCCGATACCTTAAGGTTCGAAAGACCTGGGAGTCATCGACTTCAAGCTCGTTACATGAGTCATTTAGAAAGCTTAATAGATTGAGTTTTGCACATAAGATCTATAAAAAAAATTAAAAAAAATTTAATTTTTATTTCTGTCCAGTGAAAAATTATTTGCAAAGTAAATTTGGGGATTAGATGACTAATGGGTTTGACTTACTTAGTAGAAACTTTCTGGTCGAAAGTGCTCAAAAATTAGAGAATCTTCACAAACCTAGGTTGTCATGATTGCTAGCTTTCAACCAGCTTCGAACAAGAAAATAATAAGTGAACTGTAACCTTTTAACCGAAAGTCTCGTGATTTGAGAGAAAACAGTCATTTTGGAAAAGTGTGCCTTACGAGAGGAAAAAGAAAAGTTGACCAAGTGGTTAGGCTATCACCACCATAGAATTTGCGGGGATCGGATTAACTACTATCACACACATCTCAAATATAGTTTAAGTAGAATCACGTTTGCAATTGCATTACCTGAATACTCGTCATGAATTATAAGTTTTTCTTTTTGCAAAAGCTGAAGCAAGAACGGCAAGCTATTTATAGTGTGAATTGTGTTATTGCTTATTTTATTAAGTGCAAGATTATCTTTAGCTAGTTTATTCGAGGACGAATAAAAGTTCAAGTTTGGGGGTATTTGATAAGTACAATTTTGTACTTATCTGAGCTCACAAAAAGGGACGATTATGAGTACTCTTGTTTGTTTTCAGTATAATGGCACGTTGTTTTCTTATTATTTTAGGAAATAATCAAATTCAAGAGTCAATCTGACGAAAAGACGAAAAGAAAGCAAACAGAAGAAAAGATGACTCAATTGCAAAGATAAAGAGACTTGAATGACTTGCCATGTAAATATTAAAGGAAGAAAATCAAGAATGCGTCCAAGATAACCATGCGATCGCAAGGCATCCAAAATTTCTGCAGAACCTTAACCAACTGAACCATGCGATCGCAAGGACATAATGAGCTGCAGTTTGGTAGTTGCCTAATGGAAATAAAACTCTACCAAGTCTAAGACAATACAACTACCTAATTCACATCTTGGAGTTTGGAGAGCAGTATAAAAGGAAGAATAGACATATCACGGACGACGAATTTTGGGAGAAGAAGATAAAAACAAATAATCGAAGATCAAGGCACGGGATTGAAGATTCTTGAGCCGAGATCACAGGTTTTATTTACTTTTTGTTTTTCTTTCTCCGAATCATGATGAATTCAATTATTGTAATAATTAACGAAATCATATCCGGCTGAATTTACTTTTTGTAGGATGAATGATGAAACCTCATGTTTTTAATTAATTAGAAGTTTTCCGTTTTAGTAGGTAATTGCTTCTTGATTGATTATTCTTTATTCAGTATTTTAATATGTTAATGTTTAATCATCATTAGAATATTTTATAATTTATATTGAAGTCGAGAGATTCAATATAAATTTAGCACGTGGTTTTGAATAACATAGAGTCCAATAATAGATATAAATTACTATTATGCTCTATGAAATCCGGTTAGGTGTTCTTGATATTTAAATGCATATTTTTATGTTCGAAACTTAATTAGAAATAATTAAGTTCGCATATCGATATAGAATTGATCGACCATCGAGATAGGCTTTTAATTATTATAGAATCACCAATTTTCAATCTAGGGTAATTAACCGCTAATGCGATTAACGAATAATTGATTAAAGAACGCATAGGTAGATTCGCAAATCTTAGTGTTAGTAAAAACTTGAATTCGTTCTCATCATTTAAAATTACTTATTGATATTTTAAATTTAATTAAAATAATTAAACTAGTTTAGAATCACACATCAAAATCAAATATGTATTTTTCATATTGTTAAAATTCAAATTATAAATTAATTGATTAAATTGATATATAGTATTCGTGGATTCGACACTTACACATCATTATATTACTTATAAAAGAACCGTACACTTACAGGATTGAAATCGCACAACATTGGTCAAACATATTTTTTATCCACATAGCCTACAGCTTACCATTCGCTTATTATCAACACATTTCATAAGACCCATAATTTATAAGTAGTTCAAAAGTAATTTCAGCACTACCAAACAAAGAATTAGAAAGGTACAAAACCATCACCATATATTTTTGATAAAAAATATCTTTCGTCAAAAAACAAGTATTACACAGTAAAATCTGGTGGGATTTTCTAAACCACCAATTACTAGACTAGAAAGAATATGCTTGACCCTAACTCCCTAGAAAGAATGCTGCCAATTTGGCGCAAAACAAAGGCAAAATAGCGTATTCAATGAATTATTCGTGCCCCTAATGCTCTCAAATTTAGAAAATACCAAGTAAAAAGAATAACTACACAGCAACCTATGTAATAAAATTTGAAAGAAAATAACAAATGTACACCTGGATCCATGTTGGACGCGTACCCGAACCAAAAAATAAGGTAGTATGATGGTTCCTTAACCTCAGCCGTGTAAGAATTGGAAGGCTGGACTATCAATAAGTTCCATCGCGGGTTTGACATCTAAGAAATCCTTCACTTGGAGTGAATTAGAAAGGTCATCAACCGAGAATGGGATGCTGCATTACATAAATAAAAAGGTCAAAATTCACATTTGGAGCACAAAATTATGATAAACGGAAGGGAGTCTATTTAGCGGTGCAACATCACACCGTCTACACAGCAAAGATCATTGATATTAAAATCTTCACTTAATATTAAGGTATTATGAAAAATTGAGTGATCAAGATGGAATTTAAAAGTTCAGCAACTAAAGTGAAGCTTCATCGACAACAGTGTTTTTTATCCTTTTCGGCAGCAAATAGGCCCCCAGTTCTTTTACAGGCAATTTTTTGCAAGCATATTATTCCCGATTTTCTGCAGATCATGGCATAAAAATTGTCCCTTACCTTGAATTGTCATCCAACAAAAATGAGCTGCTCACAGCATTGTTGGAGTCCTCTGTCATGAGTACCCTCATGCTGGATATGACCTGTTATCAGAGTTCCACATGAATTTTTCAGACACGACTTTTACACCGACAATGAACTAGTAGGACTTATAGTAGAAAAAGCATAATTCAGCCACAGAATACTTACTTCTGGGGATACGCTTCGAGTATTGTAGTTATCGTCCCAGTAAAGAGTACAAATTCTGTAGAGCTGCTGGACACTGAGAATCTGAAAATTGCAATAATTCCAACTTGAGAAACAGAAATAACATGGGGTGCTCAACAGAATAGGTTATTTCAATGCATCAATGAAATGGCACTTTTCCGAGTACGCGTATGTAGACAAGTGACACTAACACACCAATAAAAGAAATCCTGCAGTGAAATGGTAAAATTTCCGATTGGGGACAGTCAATTTCCACGAGAATCTTAATGTAAATGCATACAATTTGTTGGAATATTGGTCTGAGCCAATTATCTAGAGAACTGATTGTAGGTGCGCGCATGAGTGTGTGTTTGTGTGTGGCAGGGGGGCGGGGGGTAGGGGTCGGGAGAGGAAGCGAGGGGAAGACTTACAGGACATAGATCACTGGTGATCTCATCATAAGATATTCTGTACTTTTGATGTATAACCTGCAGGTAGAATTTAACAAAATAAAGCTAAAGATAAATTGGAAGAGTTGTGACCTATGATTCACCGATACGGATACGCGTGTCTGACACGATACGTATCGGATACATCGACATGTAATTTTTGTAAAAGTACCGACACCGATACGCTGCCGATACGTTGATTAAATTTTTTAAATTTTTTTAAAAAAAATTGCAGTGTAAAGAATTTGTATACTTATTGCATAAAATATAGTTTAAAAAAATGATTGACCCATTTTAATATTAACACACAAATAATTGGCCGATCTAAAATTTTGACCGGCCCATAAGGATTGACTTATTTTTTCTAAACTCTAAACAAGTACTCGGTGACGTGTCCGATACGTGTCGGACACCAACATGTCGGTGCGGTGGAGTGTCCATGCTTCTTAGGTTGTGACCATTCATGCAAATGAAAAATTTAAAGGAAAAGAATAGGCAACCCTAAAAACTATGGCACACATTGCCAATGTCATTATGGAAATTTTCTGGTGAAAGCAATTGAGGATAAAGATATTAGGACTTCAATAACTGGACAAAGTATGTTTGGCTGAGCTTAAAAAGTTTACTTATAAGTAAATATGTTTTAAAATAAATATACATTAATATTTCCACGGAAGATGGCACTTAGAAAAGGATGAACTCACCAGGAACCCAACAGCTTGTCTTATATGCTTGAGTTCATCCCAAGCTGAGCCTGCATACTGCAAACCGAGAATATTTCATGAAAGCAGAAGATGTTAGAAAAAAAAAAAGACCTTGGTACAGAAGAAATAATTCGATGATAAACAACAAACTTACCTCTTCTTTTGCTTGGCAGCACCACAATTCTAGCTCGGCTAACCCGGCTTTGACATACTCACCGTTGCTAAATGTACAACATTCCCGACGCAGAAGAAGACTGCATAGTCACACAAACATATTTGGATCCAATTTGCAAGCTTACCGTGATAACAAAAGCACAGGAGAACAAAATTTCAAATAAAAAATCCAAACCTGTTAAAGAGTTGTACGTTTATATATGAAAATATTTGAGTAAATATCCTCTGAATAAGAACCGGAGGAACCTGGAAAATCCAACAAGCATTAGCATTTTATAGCACATGAAAAGGGTAAACAAAACCTGGCATGGATGAAGTCCATACAAAATTTTCTTTAAGCTTGCTGAGAAGAGAGTCGAGACATTCAATGATTCCCTGCCAGTGATTTGTTGAAGAATCTTTTCCAAAGGATCGTCCAGTTCTAAGTACACTTCCTTTGGAGTTTCTTGGTGCCTGAATGCCACCAGAGTGATTCGTCCAACAGAAATAAAAGGCTTTAATTTAGTACGTAATGGCTATATATGTCAAGATAATAATTTTGAATTGGATAAATGAAGGTGCGGATCGGATCGTTGGATCAGATCAAGGATCATAAGATTCTATTAAATATTAAAACATAGATAAACTGTCAAATATTTTTAATAACAAATTGACAACAATAACTAACTAAAATCAAACAATAAAACCAAGGTTGCAAGTACTTTATAAAGGTCCAAACAATTGGGATCTAAAAAGCAAAGAACGACAATAAAATCAAATTGACACGAAAACTTCAAGTGTGAACCAAAACCCGAAATCAAAGTATCCTTCCATTTCAGTTTATTTTTAAGATAAAAATTTTAACCGTAATTAATTTTCATATAACAAACTTATGAACACCAATCACATGCATATCTGCACAAATTACATACATGATACAACCATAAATCTTATGAACAATCACAACATCATAAACCTAGAAAACTAAGTCTAATTCTACAACTGATTTTCAACAAGCTATAGGAATTCAACCTAATAGGAGAAAAAAGCAGAATACATATAGATTAGAAACCAAAATGCAAATGAGCTACTTAAAAGTGATCAAAGAAAAGGTAGAGAAAGAAAGAGTTCAAAAATATCACGAACCAAGGAATGGCACTGTCGATTTTCACAAGAGGCGACAAAGAATGAAGGATAACAAATTGCAGATTAGGGATTTTAATTTTTGCCGTTTTCTATTTCTTTTTTTAATTTTGATTTGGATTTTAATTCAAAATGAAACTCATCCCCAAGGGTCCAACAACATCGCCTACTTAATTAGTTAAAAATGAAGCTGAAAAGTCCATAATGATGAAAAAATGGAGGATAGTTAGAATCCAGCAACGGGATCGGATCGTTTTATCATTTTGGAATCGTAGGATCGTAAGATCCGGATCAGGAGTTTAACAACCATGTGCAAAATATAAATGGCTTCCAATCAATACTAACAAGTGCCATCCAGATTCAACATAAAATGTTCAATCTAAAAAAAATTAACAAGGACAGAGAGAGAAGTAGATAGAGATTTTGCAGCACGTAAACAACAGTTTAACATGCCTGGATACATAAAGCAAGCAATGATCCCAACTCCTTCTTCAAGTTGTCTCGAATAATTCCATAGATTTTCTCAACATATGCCGTGAGCTGCTGCTTAAAAAGCAAAGCTGGGTATTTGGCTTCAACTTGACGCACTGTTTCAAGCGCCGCTGCTGCCGCTGCAAGACTGACAGAAGAAGGGGACGACCGAAAACCCTGTATACAGTTTCAGTAATATAATTTGTTACAGTTTGGTGATGAAACTTACATGCGTAATCGTGAGAAGGAAAACGGAAAACCATGAAAAGAATTCCGCTACCATTGTCATTCTCCCAAATAGGGAGGTCGGAGGTTGTGGTTTACGAACTGGAGTTGCACTAGGTGCGCCGGCAGGTTTCAAGCTTTTTTGAAGTAAGAACAGCAAAGTAGAGGTATTTGACAGCCAATAAGTCATGTGATCGTTGCTTTCTTCATTCTGCATTAAATTACATCTTAAATATCTACAAAATATATAACAAGTGTTCCTAATGTTGCTTGCTAAGCTAATTCATGATTTATTATCTAAAAATTTAACCGTATCAGTTTTAACATGGTAAACTTTGGGAAAGGCTATCATCTATGAAACTGAAACCAAAACATTGCTCTCCCCATTATAAGTACTAGAAACAGAAAGATAGGGAAGGAAAAAAAACCACTTCATCAATAAATGTGACACACGTCAAGCACAAAATGCAAAATTATAGAAAAAATCTTGACAGAAGCTGAGATGGTGAGGCACTTGTTTGCATCATGAGTTAAGTTACCAATTTCCATGCAAACTTCTGAGGACCATATTGAGGCGGCACTTCAAATTTCCACCCCCACGCAGTATCATTAGAAAAACCAATGGGCATTTCGATCATGGATGGAGACAATTACAGATCTACCATATGGACAAGGATAACATCATATGCTTCACTGCTCATAAACCCAAATCCTACCACTTCACAGGATGCGAACACATGATTAAACTGCTGGGCTTTTTTCTTTTTGTAGTATAAATCCAATCCCCACCCACCCATCAAAAAAAAAGCAGAAA
This sequence comes from Forsythia viridissima, assembly GCA_030279155.1. Lineage (NCBI taxonomy): Eukaryota > Viridiplantae > Streptophyta > Magnoliopsida > Lamiales > Oleaceae > Forsythia > Forsythia viridissima. The sequence goes on from CM059037.1 coordinate 38,291,551, forward strand.
CAAGGTAAAAAAGAAAGGAAGAAGAGAGATTTATTGTTTCCCCATATTAGGATTCAGTGTTCAAGGCACAATGGAAAGAAAAAAGCATATTTATCTCCACGACACTGGAGATTCTGAATATTGAACATAACCAAGCATATTTGCTATAACTCTATTATACCTACACTAAACAAAATTATAAGGAACTCTGATGTTTAACAAATTACAATTGAAATATATCAATAAGCGGCAAAGACTCTGCCAAGAATGAATCAATACTGCTTACATGCTTCAGTCTCTCGGATAGGTCTTAATATATAGCACAGGAAACATATTTCAAAATGACAGCCACCAAAAATATAAATATTCTTCTTCACAATTAACTTATGCCGTACATGATATTATTACCCAAGATATAATTTATTAAGTCTTGATTTTTGGGTGGCTGTTACATCCTGTCCTATTCTTTTTAAATGACTACCAAGCCACGATTTTTGTGATTCTCTAATCCAGAAGAATAATGAGACTAATACAGTCATCCAATTACCTCGATGGCTGAACCCATCATTTGTATGAGACGATCAAATACACTTGTCTTCTCAGCTTCAAAAGATTTCCAGTGCAGAAGGCATTTGTAAATGGTGAAAGCTGCAACCGGCTTGCCTTCACTGAAGCCTACGTCTTTCGTGACACAATCCACGAGTGCATCAACATCCTCCTGCACCAAGTTTCACAATCATTTCTATTTAGTCAACCAAGAACTTACATCAACACAAATGGAACAAAGCACAGTTTCTAGAAGCCCATACATGCCGATCAACTGGGGGTCTCCTTGGTTTGCTGTCAGGTGTCTCGTAAGTTTTTGCTGGAGTATGTTGTGATTCCTGCATAAATAGTTCTTACCCATTAACAGAGAATCGGAAGCAGAGTTCAATAACATACCCTAAAAAATTTCAGATTGATTATTATAAAGGTTTAGTACATTGGTTCTGATTTCTTCATTGGCATGATGGCCATTTTCAATAATCTGCATATAAGTTTCAACAGAATAATATGAGATTTAGTGAAAATGCAAGAGATGGAAACATTTGATTTTCATGATAGGTATTCACCTTGGTTGCTTTATGTTCTGACATTCCTTTAGCAGGGAACAAGGTCTGCTGCCGAAGAATTTTATTCTCAATTTCCATGTCAGAAATTTTTTCTTCAAGCCTGTAAATAATGAAGAACAATAATTAACAACAAAATAAATATCAAAGATGAGAATAAAAAATAATTGTTACAAAAGATAGCAAGAAAACCCAATTTGAACGTTAATAACAACTGGTAATGTAAAGGTAAGAACTGAACCTATGCATAGCAGTCTTCAACTTAACAATCGTCGACTCTGCCTCCACTGCTAGCTTTAATCTTTCCTCGCTAAGTTTGTTTGTCTCTTCATATTTTTTCTCTGTTTCATTTATTTTCTTTTCCAAAGAACTAACTAACGCCTGCAATAAGTCATAAAAATGAATCCACCAACAAAACAAGCATTCAGTAACTTCATTGCAACATATTTAAAATTAACTCTTCCATAGAAAAACTCCTCAAATTTCAATCAGCTTACCTTGAGCTGTTTGTTTTCTGCATTAAGCTTCTCTGTCATTTCATGGTCCATAACTGGGATCTCCTGAATTACTGGGATTTGCTCCGCTGCCCTTTTTGCAGCTTCCCTTTCCTTCACGAGCATGTCTTTGGTTTCTCTAAATTGAATCCCAAGCTCTTGCAAAGCTGATTGCAATTTTGCATTTTCTTGCAGTTTTGCTTCTTCCAGACCAGCCTTCGGTAATAGAATGTAAATGTAGATGCATGGACCACAAGGGGAAAAAAGTGTGTAAGAATATCTTAAGAAGAATAATGACATGAGAGCTTTTCTTATAACGTGCATATCATGTCCTATTGCTGCCGATTGAATATGGTGATAAGTCTTCAACTTGAACCATTTATGAAACAACAAAAGCATATAATTCAAGTATACCCAAAGAATATTTCTCAATTTTAGCTTCAAAAGCTTTGTAAACTCCAGTTTCACCTAACAGAATGAACCAGTGAAAGATGAACATTTCATAGCTTCAGTTTGTGATAAAATCACACAAATACAACAAATACAAGAATTATTTATGTCTCTTTTCTAAATTTTTATTTTCGTTTTTAGGCCTCAGGCAGAGGTGGAAGTAGGGGTTCTTGACTCGTCTTGTAAAACTTGTCTTCTTTCTTTACAGTTTTTCTTTCAGCATTATTGCTAATACTAGAATGTGCATTTATTATTTGCAGGATCAGCAACATTTTCAGCTACGATGCGTGCCATTTGAATAATTGTGTTTATCTCATAATTACAATCACAATCACATGTAAAATCTGACGCTATAGAAACTTGAAAATTATATGACTTTAACGAATCAACTTCAAAAACTGTCCCAACTAATAAAAAAGGAGCTCAGAAGATTTACTTACCCTCATTCGTTTCTCCAGCTGTAATCTCCAGGTCAGTTCTTCAACTTGCTTCTCCAATTTATTCTTGGCAGCTTGGAGAGCTCCAGTTTCTCTGGCAGCCTGTGTTTTAAGAAAATAAATTTAAAAAATTACTCCACGATGAAAACTATGGCTTAGTGACAGATAAATGTGTAAATAACTTTAAATGCATAATAAGGAAAATGAGTATTTTAGGTGCCTGCCCCCACCCCCCAAACCACCCAAAAAAAACTCTTCAGTCAAAATGTCAACCACATTTCAGTGTTAGTCTACCCATCATCCTTTCAGAGAAAGGAAGTCACAGGCTTCTTAAGTTTCATAGCTGAACATTGCCATAAAATCCTAAGGGAATAATGGAGCCAGATATCCTACCTAAGATGGGTAAAAAAACACTTGAATAGCTAACTGCTTTAACTCTAGTGCTACAAGCATTCATTGAAACTGCACCAATGTCCAGTTGTTAGAGTCCAGATGCATACTAGATGTGTGTATTATATTTTCTAAGCAGTACTTTCACTCCAAAACAATATTCTATTATTCTTGGTAAGCCAGTCATATAAATGAAGATATCACCTTTGCCCCCTAAACCTTTAACTGATTCATTTCCAGCCTCTTAGTCAGCAAGAAGAGAACAACATAGAATTCTTAGTTCAAATGCCCTCAACTGAATAGTCACGTTAAGGTAATAATATATAAGTAAAGTAGTAAACTTAAAATGTTTCAACATCATAGCAGCCGGAAATTATAACTAAAGAAAGACTTATCCAACAAAATTTCATTAGGAGCAGAGGAATTTGAAGGAAGATATCAGATACACGGACGAGATATAGAGAATTGGTGGAGGGCTCCAAGGAAGGGATGGAGATGGGGGAAGAGAGAGAGAGAGGGGTAACCGTCTTCAGCTTGCGCAGTTCTCTACGTGCAACTCTTGCTCTCCATGCACATTGTGTGGTTATTGAAGCTTTCTTCAGCTTCCTATACTCTGAATGGGCTAGGAATCTCCGGCAATGACTCTGCAGTTAAAGGAGTAAGCAGTCAAATTTTCCAATTTAGCACAAGGAATATTCCCTCTTCTAAGTTATGAATACATACAAGAGATAATAACAGGTTTAGAAGAAAATCATTTTATGTTGTCCGTGAATCATATACCAAAAAGTAATTTATGTCTTCTGGAGCAAAGTTCTGCAAAGAGCTAATTTTACCTGGATTACAATAGCTGCCCTTGTCTGCCTTCTAAAGCGAAGCATGTCACGTGCAGCCATCCCACGCAATCCTGTCTGTATTGCAACAGCAGATGAACACAGTTGTTTGTATGCTTTCCTAGCAAGATGCATTCTCAAGTCTCTCTGAATCCTCAGACAAGAAACTTCTCTTCTCATGCCCTCATAAACTTGCCTGGTAAGTTCTCCTGCAACATCAAGAAAACCCAACAGACTACTAAATATTTGAGGGTACCTCCATAAAAATAGAAAGATATCAACCAAATTAAATACCTCTGCACACAGATTGAATCTGTATTGCTGATTGACGCAACAATATGAAACTTTTTTGAGCCATGTGAGAGCGAATTTTCCGCTGAATAATGCTAGCAGATCTTCCTAACACCTCAGTCCGACGAGCATCCAGCTCTGCCATCTGACCAGCCCTCAGAAACACTTTTGTTTTACCAATCTGCAAAAGCAAACATGCTGCTTCATGCAATCTACATTGGAAAATTCGCGGATTCGGAAAGTTTTAATAGCTTGTGTAAGTGCATTACTGCAACATGTTAGATATGTGCTATTATCGCTTAAGGTTAACTGATCCAACACTTCCATAGGATCATTATGACTAAGGGGGAATATATTGATAATAAAGTTCCAAAAAGAGCTCATGCTAGATACATATTCTACAGCCCGACAAAGTAATTCATTACCTGATAACCTTCAAGTCCCACTTTCTCCAGAAGCCTCTTGCTTACAGTGACCTCATCCGTACTAACACAAGTCAATTACAGTGACAAAGTAAGCTTCATTTATGTCAGGAGGGAAGAGTACAAGGTAATAATGGCATACCTTCCCGCTAAAACTTCAGGAGAAAGGATGCCAAAACGGTCTACAAATTCATAAAACGGTTTTTTTGTAGGATAACCTGCACAACTTATCCTAATTGCTTCCATGACTCCCTGGATGAACATGCATAAAGAGAATAAACAACCCACATGCAGGAAGCTAAATTGCTAGATTAAACACACAAGCAACCAATGAAAATAATATTCTTACCCCACAACGTAGTTGTTGCAGGACATTATGATTCTCAAAGATAGCTGGCTTAAGAAGATTATTGGGCTTCACACAGCGAATATAATGAGGTTCGGTAGCGCTTAGAGTTTCAAGCAGAGATTGCAATTGTTGCTGCAAAAAACTGTCATATCTCAATTTACTGGATAGAAAGGGTAGGGGGGTGATAAGAAAAGCAACGAATTACAGACCTTAAACCTGGAGCCAATTGAAGAAAATTTTGATTGTTTGGAGGACTCCTCAGTTGAAGGTGGAAACAGACCCGAAGCAAAGGAACACTTGGAAGCACTCAAGAGTGCTTGATGTTCAGCTATAACATAATCTTTGTTTTTGTCCAGAAACAACTCAGTTTGATAAGTTACCTGACATATAAAAGATACAGACAACAATAAACTCTCCTTAATATTCAGGTTTGTATAGAATTTTGAATGTACAACCAAATACAGACGATAGAGGAGATGATAGAAACTCACATCACCAGCATAATGGGCGATGGTAAAGTCAGAACGAGCTAATTTGGGCTTACTGAAGCGCTTATGGTTCTTGAATGTCTGGTAGATCTTTTGAGCAAACGTTTCATGAGTTGATCGAGGAAACATGCTACAAGACATTTGCAACCATTAAATTGTCATCAAATATTATAGTCACTATGACTAAACAAGCTGAAGCATTTTAAATAGAAGTCCCTGTAATTAGGAAAAGACTTACCAAGCTTCATCCAATAGAGCTATAATACCACCTGGCTTCTGAGGAATTTCAAAACAAAAGAAAAAAGTACAAGTAAGAAGGAATGTTATAAAAAGTGGACCAGATCATAACAATTGCTTAAACAGCACGAGTATCTACAACCAACAAATTTTATAAACAATGGAACAGAAACCGTCCACCTTTAGAAAGTGGGAAATTGAAAGAGACTCAAAAGAAAATAAGGATTTTTGGATTTTAAATCTGAAAGGTCATACTAAATTTAGCTTAGTGAATAAAACAAAAAACGAAAGCGGACAGAACATGTCACGTAGTCTTGACTGATTATCTCTTGGGATAAGGAATGCACCTAAATTAGACATGAACACAATCCTGAATAAAGGGTATGATATTGCACCACATTGAGAAGCCGGGACCCAATTCACCAATAAAATAGGAGGAAATATTAATTACATAGATTCCGTGTTTAAAAGGGCTAAATCAAGTATTGAGGAGTTTTGCCTCAGTGAAGCGAGGGGTAAGCCTCGACGCGACTTGTAAGCCTCAACATAAACCTATAAAATAATTCCAAAATTTACAAACATACAAATCTATACTCATAAATCATAATAACCCAAAAACTATCTAAAAATCCACAAGATTTTTTTTTCAAAAATTAAGTCTAATTCATGACTCGAAACTTAAAAAGGGATGAACGAAGTAGTGATCACACAACTAGACAACTAATCAACAACTAGAACTAAATGTCTCAAAGAAATTAAACAACTGACCAGTTATTCAAAAAAATTGGTAGTTCTAACTTTAAAAGAAAAGAAAACAATAACAAAGAGTCAACAAGAAGAAAAATACAAAAGAAAGAAAAGAGAAAAATTATGTTTCACACGTCTCCTGTGGCTAGTAGTTTACAACTGAAAAGTTACAACTTCACTTGAGAGGGGGGTGTATCGGACTTGAATTGTAGGAGGCTAGATTTTTTAGGATTGGGTTGGGTTTAAACTAGCCCAACACCCTTAAAACAGTCTGCCATAAACAAAAACTAGCACAGAAAGTTGAGGCCAGTGATAAAAACCCCAGAAAGGGAAAGACTAAGGAACGCACACACAATTGCCCCGAGTCTTGTGCCCTGAGGTATGCACTTCCGTAAGTCGAGGAGTAAGCCACAACAAATGGTATTCAAAGCATAAGGTTCAAGGTGCTTAATGAAAGCCTCACGCGAGGCATGCCTTAGGGCACAAGCCTCAAGCGCTTTTTAAAACAATGCATGGAATAAGATGATGGACCATTTTTCTTCAATGAGTTGAGAAAAAAAATGAATGTAGAGATACGCAGTTACTAAAGAGAGAGCAGAATAACTGTTGAAAACAAAACTTCAAGGAAAATTGAAAGCACAAACAGTACAACCTTTTCAATGAGATCCAAAACATCTTGATTATCAATGAACTCAATGTAGCTCCAGTTAATTTCTTCTTTTGTATACTCTTCTTGCTCCATTTTAAAAACGTGCTGCCATATAAGTAAATAGGCATCACAAACAAGTAGCATAACGACAAATTCTGAAAAATATTTACCAGGAAGAACAAAGAAGCAATAAGAAACCTGATTAAAATGCTGCTGAAGCTTCTCGTTGGTCAGGTTTATGCAAAATTGCTCAAAACTGTAGACATGTGCAACATTAAGTATTCAGAGTGATTACTATAAGCAAATAGTGGGAAATAATCACCTCAATGATCGAAAGGAAAAGTAGGCAATACATTGGAATTAAATTGTTCAACATTTACAAATTCATGACAAAAAAAGCCCATAAGTTTGCATTTCAAAAGTATTGATAAGTTTGTATTTCAGAAGTCGAGAAGGATGATGATAATTTTAGATCTTCAGATTCTGTAACAAGTATAAAAGAGATGTTGATGTGCAGGAACCCAAATTATCAATGAATGACAGTTTTTTGCCAATAAGCAACAACAAAACTTATTAGCATCATAAACTTATAGACAATCATGAAATTGCAAATTCACCCTTGTATAACAATGAGAGGTGCAAGATGTCATATTACAGATTAGGCACTATGCATTCGCCGAGTATTGACTCCCTATCCACCACACCCCCGCTTTTCTCCTTTTCTCTCCCCAGAAATCCAAAATGAAAAAAGGAAAACATATAGTGAAAGTAACCAAACAAATTAATGTAATTAAAAGATTATCTTATCGCTTCCTCTATATCACAAACACTGAAGATTGCCCAAGCCTATATGTGAACCAATTAACAGGAGACAAGGACATAAATAATATTCAACTTGTGAGAAATTCTTTAAGTAACTGACTAAAACAGACCAGCTCATGTCAACAATGAAGACAAAGCATACCAGTTAAGCACCTGTTAGTCTTGAAACTCTCAAATCCATATATATCCAGCACCCCGATTAAACATTTTGAATTAGGATCTTGACTGATTGAACTATTAATCGTATCCACAAGCCTGCAGATAATGGTAAATGAACAGTAACTAAAAATTACAACAAAACACCGTATATTGGTCAGGAATGTGCATTAACTAATGAACATCTCCTTCAAGCATAAAAATGAAGCTTACCAGTCAAACAACCTTGAGTACACAATTTTGGCCAAAGCATCTCTGCTGGCAGCCGCAGCTTCTGGATCTAAACATTTGGTGATGGTTTCATCACGAGTGACAATTACACGTTTGCAGAGGGAATCCTCTAAAGCCTTCACGTCACACCTACAAAATGCTGAGCGTTTAAAAGCTGAATCTTCCTAATCTTTGCAGGCACTAAGAACGAAAATATGGCAACTATTCTCGTCAGGTTAAGTATGGCCTTGCAAAATCTAACAATTACATGAAGAGCTCTGCTGCAGTCCTTAAATGAAACCAAGATGTTTCATCTTTAGGCATGGAAGAATCTATTTCTTTCCCCTTCGCAAATTCAATGTTTCCAAGATGGAGGATTGCAGCAATAAATCGAAATATTGCGTCCTAGTAGACAAAAAAAAAACGAGATAGAGTCAGTGAGAAAATACTTTTGCATGTTAACCAACTGTCCTTTATACCTGTTCCTCTGAACTTATTCCAACAGTATCCATTGCCTTCCTTGTTGCTAAATACTCTCTGGATTCGTCAACCCCGTCTAACTCGTAGCAATTCGATTGATTTAAATAATGGAACGTTCTTGGATTGCCCAACTTAAATTTTTGAATATCCTGAAGGTGAGAAACAAAATAAAATAAGTTTAATCTAGAATTAAGTCGGAAACATAAGAGATTGCATAAATAATGATTTTTCAAAATAAATTTTGAGAAAATAAATAAATGTGATCACTTAAGTGAAGGACGTGTTGACCTAATATTTTGAGGCACGATACCATGCAGATATCAAAAGACAAACTCACAATTCATGTCCCATGGAGTCGTACATTTTGAATTTGTAGCTTTGTATGTACAACTTATTCCACGCAAAAACAAGAAATGGGGAGCAGTATAAACAACAAAGAGATACAATATATGTTTAAAACTAGAAAATGAGAACGCGTGAACATATTTATAACGCCACGTAGCAGCCAATCAGCTACATAGGGCAGTAGCAACAAAGATAATTCAGAGATAATCTTGGGGTTTCTGCAGGAATGCTTGAGGTGAGTAATCAAGGAAGATGGACAAAGCATCTTTGTCAACAAGTTTTACAGCCAAGCAATAAAAGCATTGATGTGGGAAACTGCCTTGAGATATATAATTGGCATGTTAATATATTGCTTATATCAATCATCGAGAAGATAGAATAGAAAACAAATTGGAAATCCATTACCTCCAGAGATTAAGCATAATGTGTATAGAATCTATTAGACTACCAGTTTCTCATTTCCTTTTTGTGACAAATCAACTACCAAATTCATCACATCATGGAAGCTCCGATTTCTGAGATGAGATGATCGACAACAACAAACTAAGTCTTATTCCCAAAAATTTCAAGTACTTCTTCACTAAATCTATTCAAACATCAAATGCAATGAGATCCTTCACGACCACAACGGACCTAGTTAATTTTGTCCTGCCTCTCCCTCTTCTAACATGTTCTACTAGGATCTCATCTCTTGTGAATGGGAGCTTCTGAGATGAGATGATGGAATGTCAAAATTCTGTAAAAAGATTAAGGTAGAAAATGGAAAAGGAACCCATTACCTCAGATGGTGCAGCACAGAGCATGTAGAAACAATGGTAATTCCTCTCAGGATCAGACACTTGACAAACACGAGATCTCTCAAGCAAATAAGTTCTGATAGCAGCCCCAGAAATCCTACCCCTTTGATCAAATTGAAGCTCAACGAACTTACCGAAACGGCTGTAATTGTCGTGGCATGTAAAATATTAGTTGATGGTATATACATGAGGAATTTATAAGATAAAGCTTGCAACAAATTCTGTGTCATACTGCAAATACAGAATTTTCATTACCTTGAATTATTATTCCTCACAGTTTTTGCATTACCAAATGCTTCCAGAACAGGATTTGACTGCAAGAAGAAACCACGTAACATAACATGTGAACTCAACACAACTGAAATGGGAATCAATCATGTGGCAAGGTACTCAAATTACCAGAATAATGCTTCTAATCTATGCTCATGCACCAACTAAAATGCAAGATTTATTACCTCGAGAACTTTTTGTTCCACAGTCCTTCCTTCAGTTGCAGATCGTCCGCCCATGTAAGCAAGATACCGCATGAGCAATTTCGTGCTTTCTGTTTTACCGGCTCCACTCTCGCCACTAACCAAAATCGACTGACTTATTCCTTCATTCATCATGAGTCTGCGGCCACAAAAGGTCTCTTAAATAGCAATGTAATATGTATGAACACAAACAATCAACCCAAAGTGAATACATGCCTATATGCAGCATCTGCAACAGCAAACGGGTGTGGACTTAGCTCACCAAAGGCCGCTCCTTTATATTGCGCCATCATATGGCTATCATATAGATGAGGCAATTTTTGGAAGGGGTTCACAGCTATTAATATATTTCCTGTATAAGTCTGCAAACAAATCCAAGTCAAACAGCTTATAATATTGTCTGGGTTGCATGCATGAGAGAAGAATGGGAGGGAAAATTTTCCCGAAAATGAATAAAATATTTGTGAAACTTACGTATATTTCATTGATATCATATCTAGATTTTAAATTGTGTAGAGCTCCAGGTTCATGCAAATATGCCAACTTTGTCATATCATCCACTCCGCATGGTGGGGCTTCGGCATCTTTGGGATAGACATTGGACGACTTAACAACAACCTGTAGAAATGTTGGTAGAAAAATGAGAAGAGTCCTAAATTCATTCGACCCTTAAGGGATAAATTTAATTAGTAGGACAATATAACTGAAAGAATACAACATGGGAATAACTAATGCAAAGAGAAAGTTTCCATGTCTATCACTCTCAATTACAATAATATGAACTTAAAGATTTGTTGAAGAAAAATAGAAAATGGAAGTGCAAAACGTAGTAAGTCGTCAATCATCATATTTCTGATGATAACTACCTGGGAAAGATGAACATGTCAAATGTCAGTAGCGATACGTGAAAACAGACAACTCACCGTCTTCCCCGACGTAGAAAGGACCTTGATGTCTTCACCATTGACCGCCACAACCTCCCCATCTATCCAGGCTTCATCAGCATCCTCCACCCAAACAAGAGACCCAACCCCTAAACTGACTGAAGCAACCTACGAAATTTCAGTGACATTCAAGTATTCAATATGGAATAATGAAGAGCAATTTCCAGAGAGGTTGAATGGTTTGAAACCACCTTGGATTATTAACCCGGCCATCAAAATTAAAAATCAATGTAATTGAGTGAAGTTAAATTTTATGCATTACGTGCTACAGAAAACGTGCTGGTTTCAAATGAATTAGTTTTCTTTACACGGAGCATGGCCGCCAATGTTTCAGTCTTGGGGCTTCTTTGCCAGAGATCACAAGAAAGCAATTTTCCATTGAATAAATTAAAGAAAGCAATAAGAGAAGATAACAATAATTTTTTCTTCTTTCTGCAAACCATTTTGTATCAATTAACCATATAAATATTCAATTTCATATGGCTGCAGATCCCACCACCGCCCGTGGCAGAAAAAGGTTCCCGTGGTCTTTGCAATGTGGCAACCCTGAAAGTCTAGAATTTTTAGCAACACCAATGCTTATAAAATCTTTTAGAAAACAACCATAGCATTGGGAGCAATTGCTCATGTATCAGTTGTGAATGACAGGAAAAGTTAATTTCGGGCAATCAACAAACAAATTCATCAATTACTGCATTCTAGTACATTGTCTACTCTTCAAGTAAATTGAAGTCAAACTTTTAAGTTGCAACTTGCAACCAGGGATCCACCACTCCATTCCCTCATCCCCACCCACCCCAAAGTCACTTCACCAAATTCATATACCACAAATATTTCGGCACCTTGTAAGATTCGTCTCAAAAGATTGTTAGTTAATATTGGTGGTAAAAGAAATGAATTCATGTCAATTCATAAAGAATTCCATCAACATTTAGAAAAAAAATGAAAAGGACTAAACATTGATTGGATTAACCACAGATCAACTTATCGCTTCTTTTTAAAGAAAAAACAAGATTTCACAAGCTATCAGAAAATGAAGATTAAGCACCACCAAACGATTTGAAGAACAACTAAAAACAAAAAAATTAAGTAACATTCAATACCATTCTCGCAATAACTTCAAACGGATCAGAAACTTCAGTGCTTTATCGATCAGCTTCCAAATCCTCAAGAAAACAACAATGTGCACAAGAAGCAGATCAAACCACCACTGCCTCCTCCACTTAAAGAATTAAAAAATAGAATCTAAAATCACTTCAAACTTATTATTTCTACAAACAAAAGATTTCCCACTTGTTATTTACAAGTACTTGATTTTCTTGATATGTTCTAATCAAAAATAGAACAGAAAATAATAAAGATCTGACAGCAGAATGAGCTTTGTATATTCACGGCTCAAATTGTTTTTTTTTTTTAACCAAATGTGGGCCAAAAAATTGGAAAAGTAACGGGATTTAATGAAGAAAAAAAGAGAAATGTGAGAGAGAATTAAACTATAAAACCCATTTTTTGCTTTGCTAAGCAAATTTTTTTATTTTTCTTTGTGAAGTCTTCTGTTTTTTGTCTACTCTCTCCCACGTTGTTTGGGATTTGGTCTGAACCGAGTTTAATTATATTAGGTAATTCCTAATTAAGATTTTAGAACAATTAAAACGTTTGTTAAGTGCGTAAAATTCCATTAATGCCCTTCTAGAGATGCGTTATTACAACAAATTGGCAAACTTCGGAATTTAAGGATTCGGACAGGTGAGATTACGTGGACAACGTTGGGCTGGGCCCACCTTTTAAAATACCAAGGCGTTTAGTAAGTTTATTTACATTAATAACAAAATACATTTAATACGCTATACAAATTATAATTTAAAAAACCTATTTGAGATAGGTTTGTTGATGGTGAACAATAGTGCGAAGGCGATAGTACAAGGCAGTGAATGGTAGAGCATTATTTGATTTTTAGTGAAATGATATATTTAATTTTAAATTAGATTTGATTAGGATATAGTTGATATTTAATTAATTATTTGAGATTATATTTGTCTATAATAGTAATTTTTCAACTTGTTTTAAAAAATTATTATTATTCAAATGTCCTGCAAAAAGACATTTGCTAAAATTTCATCTTGTTTTATTAGTTACACACACATGCTTTTTGCTTCCTCTATTATTTCATCAAACTCTTTTTCTTTTTTTGAAAAAATGAATTAATTCTTAAAATATAAGTTTATGAACTATATTGGGATGTAGCAGCACATCATATCTTTGTACAATCATCAAAGTGATATCTATTAATAAAAATTAGGAAAATTTGCAATTTCGTACTCACTTTTTCAATATATTACTAATCTATCATCAATTAAATTTTATTGCACTAGACATCTCCAACATTTCAATTAATTAAAAATCAGATAATAACGAATTTGTGTTCTTCTTTAAATAAATAAAAATAAAAATAAAAATAAAGAAAAAATAAGAAAAAAGTAAGAAAAAATTGCAAATATATAAAATAAATAGATAACTTTTCAAAAAGTACAAAGTATCTTATTCCCCACCAACCACAACCAACATGTTTGGATAATAAATAAGAACATCATTTCAAGATTTATAGTTTCATAAATTTAAAAACACACATTGAGGAAAATAAAAAATTTCATAAAAATCTTTTAAGAAAATTAACTAACTTTCTGTAAGCTTTCTTGGCCTCAGATTCAGAAGCATCAGAATAAATCCTAAAATTCTTTCATAGATCACTCACATCAAAAGATGAATAAACACATAAAACCCTAAACTTTTTTTTCACGTTTTTTTTTAATTCTTGAATTGAAACAAAAAACCTGACGCAAAACCGCGCCTCACAAACATTAAAAAAAAAAAAATCTTCAAGATTTTGAAAACTCACAATACAAAAACAAAAATAGGTGTTAATATTTATATAGATCTTGAATTTAAGTGAAAATGCACTGAAAATTAAAGAAACACAACTTATCATTTATACTTGCAGTGAAAATGTAGTTGATTCTGAACTTGATGAATTTATGATACTAATGAATATTTAATGACAGATTTAAGGGGACGAATTATTTTTATCTTAAATATGTCATTAATGACTGATTGAAGGGTTGTGGTCTATTGGTGGCGATGTGGTGGGTGCTTGCGTGGGTGTGTGGGTGATTGAGGAATAAGATACTTTGTTATTTTTTAAAAGTTATGAGATGTTTTTGTAAATTATTTTTTTTTTTTTGGTTTTTAGTTTTCTTTTATTTTTATTTATTTAAAGAGTATGTCAAATTCGTCATTACCTATTATTAGGGATATAATTTGTAATTAATTGAAAGATTGGGAATGTCTAGTACTATAAAAATTGGTCGATGATAGATTAGTAACATATTGAAAAGACTGGGGACAAAAATTGCAAACTTCCCTAAATAATAACAGATAAAATGTTTAAAACAAGAAATTAAATATAAAAGAATATAAGAACATTTAAAAGACGAAGAAGTCAAAAAACAAATATAAAAGAATATAAGAACACTTAAAAAACGAATAAGTCAAAATACAAATAAGTCAGTATCAATAAAAGATTTTTAAAAAATGTTATATTATTGTTAAAGTTTTATGAGATACCAACAAATATATCAATACAAATAAATAAAGTATTGTTAAATATTGTCAAAAGGAAATTAATGATTTATTTTCAAAAATTAATAACACATAGTAAATCTCCTTAGAACTGTTCAACTTCTTGTGTTAATAATCAAAATGAAATTGAGAGGCGCTCCAATAAATATTTATTAATTACAAACTCTTAAATAAAGTATTTCAATGAATTAAATATGTTATTCCTCAAAAGAAATATTTACTCAATAGGCTTTGTAATATAGTTATTTTTTACAAATTTTAGGGTTAATAGCATCACGGGTCTCAAATATTTGAACTTTGTGACAATGAAGTCCCAAACCTTTAATTTCTAGCACTCAGATCCCTAACCTATGAAACATTAGCGCCTAATGTCCTTTATTGACAGAAACCGTCAGTTTGACCGTTAAATGGTCAAAATTTTGTTAAACAGACTATTTTACCCTTAAATTGAATGATAAAAATAAATAATAATAAAAAATACAACTAAACCCTAATCAACAAAAAAAAAATGTAACTAAGCCCCAACATAACCACTTATTCTTTTCCAAATTTGCCGCCGCCCATCACCAACCATCGCCAAAAAAAAAAAATTTGATTGAGGGTTTAGTTGCAATTTTTATTTTCTTTTTATTTTTTTTAATCATTCAATTTAAGGATAAAGTTGTCTGTTTAACAAAAAGTTTGGGAACCCCCCCCCCCCCCCCATGCTATTTACCCCAAATTTTAATATGAAGTCAGAATTTTGTCAAATTCAAATTTTTGGATCTGATATGTATAAAAATGCTTATTCTATATCTATTTCATTTACTAAATAAACTAGATTATGACATGTAAATGCACATCATATCCTTGTAACAACTAAGTGCATGTTTGGTTTTGCTTATAAGTACTTATAAGTAGTCAGTTTTATAGAATGTGTAAATAAAATAGGTAAAAGTACTGAATTCTATGAAACGTATAGATAAAAATAACATTTAACCAACTTACAAGTGTTGAAAAGTAGTCCCAAATATATACTAAATAAGGACTTTCAAATCAAACATGGATCGTCTTTTTAAGATTATCATTTCGAGTTTGATTATCTAATTCTACAACATGCACATATTTCAATTTTATAAACAAAAAAGAAAAATCACGAAGAGAGCGAATTTCTTTATACAAAATGTTTATCAAGGAGATCATATTTATAAATTGTTATATTCCAGATCTGGAGAGTCAAAAAATTATTGCTCTTAGTCAAATGTCATTTAATTTTTTCTTCAAAACTACCCATTCGAAGTGGTTCAACAAGGACACGGTATCCACGGTTGGCAGTTTTGATATTCCATTTCCAGAAAAGAGTAATAATGGAAATGAACACATTGAAATAAAGAAGAAAAAAATTGTGGTGATAGAGCGTGACATAAGTGCGCGTGGGTATAAAAGTTGTATAGGTGATACATAGGTGCACGTTGTTGCGTGTCTAAATAATAACACCCAGGCATTTGAGGATCGTGCAACGAAAACGTTGTTACAAAATATAGGTGAGACTTGAGAGCGATTTTTCTAAATCACCGCCAAATCACACGGGATTGCGTGGAATATTCCTTATTTCTATTTTTATTATCGGAAATATTTTTTTGTATATATTAGGGGTGGACATTTTTTTTATCTCTGACTATAAATATTTTTCTATATTATAAACAGTTGATCTTAAAAAATATGTAGATAAAAAATAGATAAAAATTATGAATTTTACAAAATATATAAATAAAAATAATATTTGATCGACTTATAAGTACTTATAAATACATACAAATATACTCTTAGTTGATCAGTTCGATTTCAGTTAAAATATTACTCATTATAGCTCTTAAAATTAGAACAAGATGGTTGTAGTGCTTTTCTCAATTAAATTATTCCTTTTTATTTTATTTGTTGAATTTTCATTGATAACCGGTTAAATTTTTTCTTGTCAAGACAATATGTATTTGCCTTTTTAAGTACATGGACAGTGCCTTCTACTAATAAATTTGACAAATAATCATGACATTTATATAAACTGATCTAACAATCTAGATATATTAGAAGATTCTCAAATCCTTATACTCACATCTAAACATATCCCAAAAATAAATTTAATATGTCTAGACTATTAGAGCATCTACAATGGATTAGCTATATTTAAAGAGCATCTTTAGCATTTTAAAGAGCATCTATAAATTTAAAGAGCAATTTTTTTTAAACATTCCAGTAGCCTCTTTATTTTCATGCTCTTCATTTTGCTTCTTCCAATAAATATTTAATATTTTTCCCTCTTTTTTTTGATAAACTTCCCTCCCAAATATTTTATTATTTCCCTCCACTTTTCTTCATATATTCAACCACTTGGTCTTTCATTTACACGTCAATTCCACACAATTTCAACCACCACAGACACACTCTTGTTTCTTGTCCAGGAATTCTTTTTCGAATATGACTTCAAGTAGATTGATCAAATTGATTCTTGATGACTCTGATTCTGATGATGATTTGGATATGGCAATAGCGTTTGTAGATAGAGAGTTGCTCAATAAGAGGAGACGGGTACTACGTCAAGGCTCAATTCAAGGTCGTAAACATATATTTCGTAATAGAATTCTTGGCCACCACAAGCTTTTTAATGACTATTTTGGAGAAGATCCGGTGTATTCTTCCAATTTTTTCAGGAGAAGGTTTCGAATGAGTCGATCTCTTTTTATTCGTATTCAATCTGCCATAGAAACTCATGACCCGTACTTTGTCCAAAAAAGAGACGCGGCTGGAACTCTTGGGTTATCTTCTCTCCAGAAAATCACTGCTGCTTTGACGATGCTTGCATATGGAGTTGCAGCAGATTTTATTGATGAATATATACGAATAGGTGAAAGTACTACAATTGAGAGTTTGAAAAGATTTGTTACGACAGTGGTTTCAATCTTTTCAGATAAATACCTGAGATCACCAAGCAAAGAAGACGTTGCCAGATTGTTAAAAGAAGGTGAAAAACGTGGGTTTCCTGGAATGCTGGGGAGCATTGATTGTATGCACTGGAAATGGAAAAATTGTCCAGTAGCTTGGAAAGGTATGTATGTTGGGCATGTTCATGAACCGACTATAATCCTTGAAGCTATAGCTTCTCATGATCTTTGGATATGGCATGCATTTTTTGGACTACCAGGATCACATAATGATATAAATGTTTTAGATAGATCTTTTTTATTCAAAGACCTTGTTGAAGGTCACGCTCCCCCAGCCAACTATTCAATCAACGGTCATGACTACACAATGGGATACTATCTTGCTGATGGTATATATCCACCATGGTCAACATTTGTGAAAACAATTCCATCTCCAGTAGATAACAAGCATAAACAATTTGCTGCAGCTCAAGAATCAGCGAGAAAAGATGTTGAACGAGCATTTGGAGCGTTGCAATCACGATTTGCAATTGTTCGTGGACCGGCACGTTTTTGGCATCGTGAAACTTTGAAAGATATCATGAAAGCTTGCATCATATTACACAATATGATCGTTGAAGATGAAAGACATTTTAGTGACACAGATTTTAATTATGATACACTTGATGAAGTTCCAAACATATCGGTTTCGCATGAGCATACAACGGACTTTTTGAAGTTTATTCAAGCTCATCACCGTATTAGGGATAGAAATATGCATTCTCAGCTCCAAAGAGACCTTATTGAGCACATATGGAAAATTTATGGGGCTCGTAGCAACTCCTAATCTTAAAAATTATCTGTTATAATTTTTTGCAAATTTGTTTTGTCACATTCTTAAGAAATTCTTAAATAATTTGTTTCTTTATTTTCTCTTTTCTACTATGCAAATGCTTTATATTGACAAAAAGATCAGACTACCTTTTGGTTTCATTTTAGAATGTGAAGCTGTGATTCTTTCTTGAATAAATTCTGGTTGGTGGATTAGTATCACTAGCACAATGCTCTTATATTAATTTCTCCAACACAGAGAATTTTAATGAATCAAATTGCAACTCTCTGGTGGCACCACCAGTGGGCACCAGAGAAAAAAGCCGCTTTGTCTTTCGTATGTATAATAAATAATTACACAAGAGACAATACAATCCTTCTGCTTTGATTAGGATTAACCAACCTTTTGATCACATTGGACTTATAGATTACAGTTGCAAAAGAAAAGCAAGCTAAAATTCAATTACCTTTACATTTTTTTTTTTGCAAGAATTTCCATTTGACGTTGCAAATAAAAATCTGCAAGCATTTGAGGCATTCCAGTCGTATCTATCATCATTATCCTTTCATCCTCTTTCATTTGTTCCAATCGAAGCTTTTCTTGCTCATAAGCAAGTCTCTCTTGTTTTTGAGCATATTGTCTTTCAAACATTTCTATTTTCTTCTCATTGAATTGTTTCTTTTCTTCTCTCATTGCTTGTAGCAAAGTCACACATGAACTTGATGAATCATTTTCAGTATCTTTGTCCTTCCTTCTCTTTCGATCTTTTTCAGCCTTTCTTCCAGGTGGTCTCTCTAAATCCACAAAGTTTGTATTTGGAATATTTGAAAGACAATATGCTCAAAAAAAGGTGAGAACAGAGGAAGAACCTGTGGTCTTATTTCGTATTGGTTTTTTCTTTTGACAATCTTCCAACCATTTTGGCCGATATCTCAACACATTCCAACAATGTTCAAATTGGAATGGAGATTTTCCTTTATTTAATTCTTGGTACAAGAGTTTTGCATTAGCAATCTGCAAAATAAAAAAATAAAAACCAAAGTTACTAGTAAGTATTAATAATACTACGTATATTGAAATTTTTAATAGCATAAATACCTTATCTTGCTCGTTAACACCACTTTGGTGTCTAGATTCAATTTGTGCATAGCATCCACAAAATTTATTTGTAGCCAGTTGAATTGTCGACCAACGGTTCATCAAAGAAACTTGTGTTCGTTCAGATGCAAATTTCTTGTACTTGTGAAAATATTCCCATAATCGAGTCCAAAAAGCCTTTTGTTTCTGTTCATTTCCATGTAGTGCATCCAAACTAACATTAAGCCACGCAGACACAATGAGAAGATCTTCTTCCACAGTAAAATTCCCACCTCTTAATCTTTTAGAGTTGGGTTCCAATGGAGTTATTGGAGTATTTAGCACAGGAGATTGATCATCCAAACCTGGAAATTGGGTTGAAAACTGTGGGTTTTCATTTGAGTCATTATATTGATTTTCATCCATACCACTGATACGAGTTTGAAAGACAATACTGTAGATATAGAAAAACTATATGTGCAGCATATATATAGATCACAAATGGCTGGATACATGAATGAATATGAAAGTATTCGTTTAATTCTACATTGATATTTGTATATAATATTTAATTAAAACCAATATATCTTGAAAATTGAAATTGTATTTAAAGTATTTAATAATAGAGAGTGGGTTTGGCTCTCTAGATTTGGAGAGCCAAACTCATTCTCTAAATTAAAATATGAAATTGAAGAGTCCATTGAAGTAGAATTTTAATAGTTGGCTCTTTAAATTAAAGAGCTTTCTATGTTTAAAGAGCTTGTTGGAGATGTTCTTAGATTAACTTAAATTAAAGGTCAAGACTATTTATCAAATTTATTTGTCAAATACATTGGTAAGTGAAACAGTCTCTTTTAAGGTCTTTTAAGGTCCTGTATGGAATCACTAGAAAAACAGATTTTGCTATTTACATTTTGACTATTTGGTTAACGTATGACCCACTTAATCCACATAGCAGAATTTTACACAGTTGGAGTCATTCAATATTTCTCTTTCAAATTATCTAATTACCCCTGCAATTGTTTTTTTAGTCATTATATCAAGGGCATTTTTGTCTTTATAATACATTTTTTAGTCAACAATTGCGGTCTATGAAGTAGGGAATGGCATTTTTTTTTTTGCAATTTGTGAATTGTTGTCAATATAATAATTCTTTCACTATTTGATCAAAATATTTAATCAGCCAGAATGTGATTCCAAACACAGCCTAAGTAATACGACAACGTTTCTTACATTATAATTCTTAATTTTTGTGAAATGTAATAAATTTACCATTAATTTTTTTTAGCACAGTCCTTCCACAACATTTCAACTAGGTAGCAAAACTTGTCATTCCCTTCCTTTTGACCATTAAATGACAAATTCGCACTTCTTTTTAAATAAACAAAAATAGAATAAAACAGTAAACAAAAAAAACAAAAAAAAAACTTCACTTAATACAATTAAATATAGGATTAATTATACTCACAATTTTCATTCTTTCAGCTTTGTAACAATATTATCTCCATTCAATTTTATTCGCAGTTATCATTTCCATCATTTCATTTATTCGCGCTGATAGTCTCCAAATAATTTTTTTGACGATGTTTACATTTAGCTTAAATAAACTAAAATAACAAAAAATAGAAAGTTTGATAGAACAATTACTGTTGAAGTTATAACATTTTCAAAAGTGTAAAATTCATTAATTTTATCTTTAAAAAAAAGACAAATTTTTTTTAAAAAAAAAAAATAGTTCTTCTTCAATCACCTACTCCTCCACAACCCAACCCACTGAATTAAATAGAGAGAGAGATATCTTCTTCAAATCTTTTAATTCTGGTGCAAAAATTCTAAATCCACTAAGAAAAACAAATAAATGCTACATCTCTCTCTCTCCCTCTCTCTAAAATTCCTACATGCCGATCTCTCTCTCTCTCTCCTAAATTCCAAAACCAAGTTCACACTTTTCACACATGTTTTCTCTCTCTACATCAACGTGTAGAAAAATGATATAGTACCTATGGTAAATAATAATTATGGTACCCACTTGACACGTGACATCACCACATTGGTTACTTTTTAAAAAATTATTTATAACTTTTTAAATTTTTAAAAAAGTAACTAATGTGGTAATGCCACATGACTACCATATGTGCTATATCATTATTCTCTATGTGTATATGTACATGGCTTAACTTTTCAAACTCCCATTTTATAGCTTGACATTTTCCCCCAATGTCTTCACATATCCATTCCTATTTCCTACATTCTTCAAACAAAATAATTGCACCAAGCATATGAAGCTTCGTACCCCCAAATTACTCCATTTTGTAGAATTTTCTAACCTTTTGTTCACATTTTCTTGAATTTTAGTAACTATTTGATGAAACACATTTTCTAATAAATGAAAACAAGCAGAAAAAGCCAAGGATAATAGAATCATTATGCAAATTTCCTATTAAGATTTCTATTTTTTACTATTTTAGTTTATTTAAGTTAATGGTAAAATCGTCAAGAAAACTATTTTAGATTATCTGTGCGAATAAATAAAAAGATAGAAATGATATTATTACAAAATTAAAAAAATAAAGACTCTAAATGTAATTAACCCTTAAATATATATTCACACACACACACACACACACACACACACACAAATTTTAAAAAATAAACATTTCTTATTTCCAAGCCAAGCCAAGCCTACCTCATCCCTACTCTACCCTAATTTTTACCGTATTTTCTACTTTGTAAATTACTTTTCACCTAATTTTTCTCAAGATCCCTAATTTTAAGAGTATTTACCCCCAATGGAGAAAAATACTAAGACTGTGTTTGATTACAAGTGGAAAATTTGGGTGGAAAGAAATTTTTTTCCATAGAAATGAATTACCAAGAAATTATAAGTTAGAAAAGATTAACAAATTTTCCATGGAAAATAAATTCTCCTATCCCACAGAGAAAATATTTTTCTTGAAAACAAGTAAAATGTGGCCAAAAGTGGAAAAATGAAAAAAAAAATTCCACGAAAAAAAAAGGTTGCAATCAGACAAAACAAAGAAAATAGGTGGAAAAATGTCTTTTCCATGGAAAATTTTTGACAATCAAACAAACAAGTTGGAAAATAGGGGGAAAAAAACATTTTCCATGAAAAATAAATGTCAATCAAACACACCCTAA
Organism: Forsythia viridissima; assembly: GCA_030279155.1. Taxonomy (NCBI): domain Eukaryota; kingdom Viridiplantae; phylum Streptophyta; class Magnoliopsida; order Lamiales; family Oleaceae; genus Forsythia; species Forsythia viridissima. Next base: position 38,314,251 of record CM059037.1, read on the forward strand.
GACAAATTTCAGTGCCTCCTATCTCCATCTTTATTTTAGAGCATGTTTGGTAGAGTTTATTTTATACTTTTTTATTTTTCAAATTCATTTTCAACCACATATTTTGCGAGACTAACAACTTTTATCAATTTTTATTAAAATTTCTTAAAAAATTACTTTTAAAATCTACCAAAGTGGCAATTTGTAAGTTAAATGTTGGACCTTCTTTATGAGAACGTGGCTGGATACCTCATTCGATCAAGTCCGGCCCACTTGATTGTGTTGGTTAATCAAGTTTGGATTCTATATGGCCTATTTAAGCGGGTTTTGTTCTCCTTAATCCGGTGGGGGGTTTATTTTGCCTACTTGGACAAGTGTCCAAATGGGATTGGAAGAGGAAAAAGTGAAAAAGTGAATCACATTTTCCTCTTCCAATCTCATTTGGACAAGTGGGCAAAATAAACTCTTCACTACATAGAGGAGAATAACTCTGCTATTTAAAGTTCAAGTTGAAGAAATTGAACATACTATATACGAGGAATTAAGTGGATAAAAAGTAATTTTTTTAAAAAAAATTGATGAAATATGTAGTTGATAAAGTTGTTGGTCTCATAAAATATGTGATTAAAAATAATTAAAAAAATTTAAAAATATAAATGCCAAATGCTCTAAATAACTATGAAATAAACTCACATATGGTAGTGATAAGGGAAAAAGGATCCATATGAGCAAAATTGCTCCTTTTATTTTTTTGAAATTACACCTACTGCTTATTATTATACTAATATTTTTACTTTTACAAACTTAATTTTTTTATTTTAAAAATAATATATTAATAAATAAAATAATAATTTAAAATCAAAACAAAATATATTTTATACACAACCGTTTCTATAATTGTTTCATTGGAATTCGCACAGAAAAGAAAAATTACCCTTAAATCAAACGAAAATTTGTTATTTTCAAACACACAAAAATCCTCTATTTTTTATAATTAAAGGCTTTTGATTGAATTGTTACCCAGAAATACAGATTATGTTACACAATTTGTTATTCTGTAACACTGACTGTTAAAGATATTACAACTGTTCATACACTGTTTTGTAACACTGGTGTTAATATGATGATTTGATTGAGCACTCTATTTTTTGTATTTAAATATTCTTGATTGAATTGTTACATAGGAATATATATTATGTTACACAATTTGTTATTATATAACACATATGTACATAATTTATTATTATGTAACACTGACTGCAAAAGATGTTACAATTTGTTATTGGTTAAATGATATTTGTATCATTGATGTTTAATATGATGTATTGATTCTTAATGCAGATTATGTTATCCTCAATTGATAATTTGTATAACTGATTGATACAGATGATACAATTGAATTTTTTTGTGTTAAAATTAGTATTATGTGTTATATATCAATTTGTAACACATATTGTTACAAATATTGAAATTGAAAGGATCATGAGTTCTGTTTGTTGTTGTTACAATTATTTCTAAAACAAATAATATATATTTGACAATTATAACAATAAAAGATTCTGTAATATATGTTCCAACCAATTCCAATTTCGAAGGATTCGGTTACTGTAACAATAAAAAGATTCTGTAATATAATATAAATATGTTCATCAAATTCAGTTACTAAATAATAATATAGTATAATAAATTAAAATAATTTTTTTTGAAAAACAATATTTTTAGAATATATGTAACAAGAATGCATTTTTATAAAAAAAAAATTCAAAAAAGTAGTTTATTTATGAAAAAATTCCCTTTTTTTCCTCTAAAAAAATAAATTTATGTTTGGAAATTGACCAAAACAAATGATCGGGTTTAATAGCATGCAGCATGCTTGGTGTGGTGAATTGAATAACTGTTAACTAAATTAAAATGAGAAAAAGTTAAATGTCTTTTTTAAAATATTGTCAAAATGGGTGTCAAATATGTACCCAAATAACATTGAAAACGGACTGCTTTTCGGACATCACTAAACCCTCAAAGTCCAAACTTTTGTAAGGCTTGGTGATCCAAAACGTTTTGGGCCTATAGCCCAAATATTAATTTGTTTGGGACTATAAAAATGTAAAATCTTAGGTTTAATGGAAAGAATAATGCTTCATGTACATAATGGTGTACACCCTCTCTTACAGATGCTGAGTTGGCATTTTATTTATTCATTTTAAATTAAAAGTGTTCAAAGTGAAAAGGCTGGGACTGTTGCACAAAGATTATTCCGCCAAATTAGAAAGAACTATCTTGCCGCCCTAGATTTTTAATTCCCCCAAAATAGAGAGACTTCTCCACCCACCGGCGACATTGACTCCACTGCTCGCCCCTTCATCTTCTCCGACAAGATTTATCACAAATCGATTCAAGGAGGTAATATTTTGTCTTGCTTGTTTTTAAATGAGGTGCGAGAAATCGATTTGAAAAACCCACAAACTATCATATGATTCCTATAAAATGTATTATACTTGTTGTAAAATTTAAAAATCAAAATTTTATTTTGTTTGATAGAAATGAGAAAAAATGAAAATGTTTCCTGCTTGTTACCGGCTGGAATGGTTATGAAAATGATTTCTTAAATTTTTTTTTATTGCAATTTGCAGAAAATCAAATGACTGATTCCGACGATGAGACAATAAATATTGTTGTTGAAAATGTGGATGACGAAAGTTTGGACAATGCTAACATATTAGAGGATGAAATCTTAGGAGGAGATAGTGAGTGTGAACCTAAGGTTGGTATGAAGTTTACAGATGAAAATGAAGTATTCGAGTTCTACAAACGGTATGCCTATCATCTAGGTTTTCCAGTTAGAAAAAGAAATTCGAAGAGGGATGATGATGGGAATCTAAGATACGTGACATTTACGTGTAGTCGTGAGGGTCAAAGAAATAGTGGTACAAGCACTTCTTTCAAGCGTCAACCAACAATTCAAACAGGTTGTAAAGTTAGGATAACAGCATCTTCAGATATTTGTGGAACATGGCGACTTAACACGGTCCATCTTAATCATAATGATAAAACAAGTCCTTCAAAATCTAGGTTGTATCGATGCAATAGAGAACTTAGTGCACATGTGAAACGGAAGCTTGAAATAGATGATATAGCTAGAATTCTATTGCACAAAAGTTATAACTCAGCTGTTGTTGAAGCAGGTGGCTATGAGAAAATGACTTGTATCGAGAAGGATTGTAGAAACTACATTGAAAAAGTCAGGCGGTTAAGACTTGGGGAAGGAGATGCTGTAGCAATACAAGCGTACTTTTCGAAAATGCAAACAAATTGTCCAGGTTTTTTTTAGTATGGATTTGGATGAAGAATCTCGATTAAAGAACGTATTTTGGACAGATAATAGGTGTAGACAAGCATATAAGGAGTTCGGCGATGTAGTCACTTTTGATACAACATATGTGACTAACAAGTATGACATGCCTTTCGCTCCTTTTGTTGGAGTGAATCATCACGGACAAAGTACATTGCTTGGGTGTGGACTTGTTTCGAATGAGGATACAGAAACTTTCATTTGGCTATTTCAGACATGGCTTGAATGTATGCATGATAAGGCTCCGAATGGAATTATTACCGATCAAGATCGGGCTATGCAAAATGCAATTAGAATCATTTTCCCACATACAAAGCATAGATGGTGTTTGTGGCATATACTAAAGAAATTACCTGAAAATTTTGGCAACCATATTCATAAGGGTTCTATATTTTCTGATATACATGGTTTAGTGTATGATTGTCACATTCCTGGAGAGTTTAAAGAGGGTTGGAGATAGATGATTGAAATGTACAAATTGCAAGAGAACGATTGGTTGACAGGACTATACAAGGACAGAACCCATTGGGTGCCATGTTTCTTGAAAAACAGTTTTTGGGTGGAGATGTCGACGACTCAACGGAGTGAGAGTATGAATGCATTCTTTGATGGATATGTCCACGCGAAAACTTCTTTGAAGCAATTTGTTGAACAGTATGAGCGTGCATTGCGGAGCAAGGTGGAAAAAGAGTTTCAGGCAGATTTTAAGTCATTTTCACAAATGGTCCCATGTGCGACGAAGTATGAAATGGAGAAACAATTTCAGGAAGTATAAACAATCTCGAAATTTAGGGAATTTCAAGAAGAGTTTACTGGAAAAGTGTATTGCGAAGTTCTCTCCACTGAAGAGTGTGGTTCGATCACGAATTATGCGGTTCGTGAGGATATCATATTCAACGATAGAGTTAAGAAAAAAAAATTTACAGTTTCATTTATGAGAGACAATTCTTACATTGAATGCAATTGTCACCTATTCGAGTTTAGGGGCATACTTTGCAAACTTGCTATCTCGGTGCTTATCCGTAATGATGTCGCAAAAGTTCCTGAGTCTTATATATTGCGCAGGTGGAGAAGAGATGTTAGCAGAGCGCACACGAGGGTCTCAATCAATTACGATGATTGGATGAGTACACATGCGCAGTTAAGATATGAAAAAATGACTCTCGCGTTTGCAAACATAGCTGACTTGGTAGCAGATGATGAAGAAAGAACACGAGCGGTTATGGAGTGGATTGAATTTCAGTCCAATGATTTAGCTATTTCAAAAACCATACCAAGTTGTGGAAGTAATCTTTTATCCCAAAATAGTGTTCAAGTTGACTCTACTTGTGGTGAAGTGGAGAAGAATGCTAGTCAAAACATTCTTGATCCAAAATGCTCGAGAACAAAAGGAGCTCCGAAGAAGCTACGGCGAAAAGGGGCATTGGAAACAATTGCAAAAAAATCTAAGGTATATTGTCATTACATTGGACAATAATTTTTATTATATTATATTTGTGTTTTTTTAACCACCAAATGTTGGACAGGCACCTTTGAAATCAAATAAATCGAACACATCGAAGAAGACTAATGTACAAGAGAATGTTGACTTCATTCCATCAGTTGAGGCAGCACAGCATCTCACACGACCACCACTCTCTTACGCACAACAGTTAGTAGTAAGTATTTATATTTGCAGATGTTTTTATGTTCTATATTAATTTCCCTTGATTAACAATATTAACATCATATTTTGTAGGGTACGCAATATCAACAATGGAGACCATCTTATGGATTAAATTTGTTGCCTATATATGGGATGGATGTACCCACTATGCAAATATATGCGCCACAAGTACAACCAAGACAAGATGATGTGTTTGGAGCATGGAATGAATATGTTCGGAACAATTTGCCACCAACAAAATGAATATGAACTGTATTAGTATTTATTCTATCTGTTTATGGTTTGGGAATATTGAACAATGTATTTTGCCACCATTCTTAAATGTATTGAACAATGAATTGGAGCTTATCCGTGATTTAAATTAATGGTATAGAAGTGGATAGTGTGTGCTGGTTCATTCATATGTATCTTGTCAATTTTTTTAGAGTGTTCAAAGCTTTATTAGATGACCAAAGTGGAGTTGGAATTAAACGTAAATGTGAAAAAATCTTTAAAGATGTGAAGGAAAGAAAGCTTTCATGTGACAAAAACGGTGGTTATTTGTACATTTATGGTTTTGATTTATCCGACTGCAGGCAATTTTGGATGAGCTCTGGTGCACAAGGCTTACCGAAATTTTTTTTCTCCCAGACTGGCTTGGGCGATCGCCCAGGCTTATTCTGGGCGATCGCCCAGTACATTGGCTTGGGCGATCACCCAGGCCAATGGGAATTTTTTTTCTTTTTTCCCATTATTTCTATTGCAAATTATCACAATGGTTTCACGACATTCTGCGTCATTGAGGAATAAACTTAACCAAGTTAGTCACACAGAATGCTAGTTATCTCCATAATTTAACCAAATAAGTCAACACATATTATAATCAACTAAGTTACACAGATGCTAGTTTTCTCCATAATTTAACCATTACAACTTTTGATAAAATGAGTTCAACAGAGTCCAAAACAAAAATACATAATTTAACAACATAATTTAAATGCTTCAATGTCCCTTTTCTTTCCCGTTCTCTTCCGCATTTGATTTTCCCTTGCGAATGGTTAGGTTCAGTGAAATTTCCACGTCTTTTTCTTCAGATATCCCAGCCAAGCTTTTGAAAATACGCGAAAAATCTTCAAGATCATCCTTGGGCACAGATTTAGCCGAACAAATGCAACTTGATTCACCTTCATTCGTTACGATTTCCTTTTTTGGCGCAACATCACTCCATTTAAAAAATCCGCAATCGCTACTACAACAAAAGAACAACTTCTCTATGTTCACCGTCTTCTTCTCCACCTCCATCCATTTTACAAATCCCTCACCACAGATTGGGCATCGTTGTTTTCTCGGGCATTCCTACAAGTAGTGACCCGACCGTCTACAACTATGACAAATTCCTTTATTCTTTCCTATAATTGTTAAAGTACCTTGAATTGAAAATTGTACACCAATTACTAACAATTTAATTATTCATGCGACAAAGAAATTGAAACGTCAAATAAATACAGCTGATAATGAAGAAAAATCCACCAGATAATCTATTTATTTCAATAGTCGTTGCAGCCAAAATGCACCGAATAATCTAATTAGTTTACTAATCATAATGAAAATTTCATGACACCTATACTGAAAATACATTATTCAAAATAACATGAGTTCAAATTCGTCATATAAATCTATTTCATACAGTGACCGAACCGAACCATGTAATTCTATTTCGTCATAAATCTTTAATTTCGATATCGGTGGAGATGAAGGTGGTGTTGGGATTTGGGGGTTTTTCAATCGATTTCTCGCACCTCATTTTACAACAAGCAAGACAAAAAATTACCTACTTGAATCAATGTGATAAATCTTGACGGAGAAGATGAAGGTGGTAATGATAGTTTGTGGGTTTTCAAATCGATTTCTCGCACCTCATTTAAAAACAAGCAAGACAAAATATTACCTCCTTGAATCGATTTGTGATAAATCTTGCCGGAGAAGATGAAGGGGCGAGCAGTGGAGTCAATGTCGCCGATGGGTGGAGAAGTTGGTGGAGAAGTCACGCTCGCTGGTGGGTGGAGAAGTTCCTTGAATCAATTTGTGATAAATCTTGCCGGAGAAGATGAAGGGGCGAGCAGTGGAGTTAATGTCGCCGGTGGGTGGAGAAGTCACGCTCGCCGGTGGGTGGAGAAGTCTCTCTATTTTGGGGGAATTAGAAATCTAGGGCGGCAAGATAGTTCTTTCTAATTTGGCGGAATGATTTTTGTGCAACAGTTCCAGCCTTTTCACTTTGAATACTTTTAATTTAAAATGAATAAATAAATGCCAACTCAGCATCTGTAAGGGAGAGTGTACACCATTATGTACATGAAGCATTATTCTAAAATGAATAAATACAATGCCAACTCAGCATCTGTAAGGGAGGGAGGGTGTACACGATTATGTACATGAAGCATTATTCTAATGGAAAAGGACAATTGGATAAGTCAAACTATAAATAGACATTGAGAAAGGTACAAGCACCCTCCAAGCTGGTGGTCTCCTTGAGCTCGACAAAAGTCGTTTTTGCCTATTCTAGCTTCATGCATTGTGACTTGTACCCTTTTGTGGATATATTGAACAATTTTTTCCCCCCTTTTGTCAATTCTCTTCCTGTTTCTTTGTGAAGTGTTAAAAAGTTCCTAAGATTTTGCTATGAGAAAGTGATGAATTCAAGTCCAAGGCAATTGAACAAACAAATGGTTCATACATTTATTGATCTACTCGAAGAATTTGCATCTATATAATAAATTCTGCATTCTATCTCAAAATTATCTATTTAAGCGAAGTCCAATTCCGTGCTCTTCCAGATACTTAGAAAGGTTCGAGAACCCTTTTGATGTGTTTGAAAAGGTTTATAAAAATTGATAGTCTCAACGGATGTGATGTTCCTTGTTGTTTTAACACTAGCACGTTATGAAAACTAAAAATATAAAAAAGAGGCAATTGTTTTTTATTGAAACAATAAATAAGTTATTCATTCCTTCTAAATAAATGAAAATTTGTTTAAATTAAAATTAAATTGTCACACGACTCTTGTAAAAATATGTCTAACTTTAAAATTTCGAAACCAATCCAAAATCGTGAAGCTAAATTTAGCTTAATGCAGTGTTGAAATTATTTCTTAAAAATTTATAAGTTTTGGGTTATATAGAATGTGTGAGTGTCACAAAATATATAAATAAAAAATATGTTTGATCATCATAAATTATAATTTAAACCTTCTATCGACTCCAAGTCGTAATATATATTTGGATAGTTTGGTCAATAGAAATGGATAATCCAACTGTCCAACTTGTTTCTTCTCTATAAAAATAATATGTTAGAAACATTACACTATGTAATTTTCCACATGAGAATATATATAATACCCTACCCTCACAGGGGTGGACCCCCTATGTGGTGGGCCCCACCCCCATGTGAGAGTCGGGCATAAGCTCGAATCGGGCAACACATAAGAGCTCTTTTCCACATTTTTCATTATTATTATTATTTTTTTTATCCTTTTCGAGGTTTAACAATAAAATTGTTTTTTTATTTTGAAGAATTCAAATGGTGCCAATTCCCTCGAGGAAGAATGCCACGCGCCTAAAAGATTGAGAGTGACATAGCAACGGCTAGGCTTCCACACGAATAACAGTGTTGTCTCTAATAGGAATATAGGATGCGACCTTTTTGCAGACACCCGTGTTTCACGCGCCTATGAAGTGCGGAAATCCAACATTCTACGTCAAATTAATAATAATAATATTATAAGAAATTGAAAAAGACACAGCTTATAAACCTGGGACGACGAGAATCGATTTCTTGTTCCGCTTAACAATTATCGGTTTGTCTGAAGATTCTGTCACGCTATTCATTAAAGCGTCCCATAACTGCTTAACACGCTCGACCCTTCAGCTTCTTTCTATACACTACGTTTTTCTTTAACTAGTATACCACTAATCTGCAGTGAAATCTGACCGTAGACTTAATTTCAGTTCAATAGATAATAGCATATGAAGAATAAGATATGAAGAAACGAGGTTTGATGAATAGAGGAAATATGACAAAAAGAGAGTAATTCTTATAATATGTGCAAATAAAAAATAGATAAAAATTGCTCTTACAAAATGTATAGATAAAAATGATGTTTGACGAATTTATAAGGGTAAATTGCAGCTAGTGTCCCCAACCTTTGATTTCATTTGCACTTGTATCTCCAGTATTTAATTCTTGGCATCCATCACCCCAACTTTTCATATGATTGGCAGCCAATGCCCTCATGTTCTTATATAATTAGCAGCCAATGCCCTCATGTGAGGGCATTGGCTGCTAATTATATGAAAGGTTGGGGTGTTGGATGCCAAAATTTAATACTGAAGATATAAGTGCAAATGAAATCAAAGGTTGAGGACACTAGCTGCAATTTACCCAATTTATAAATACTAATTTCCACTACAAATTTTAGTTGTTAACTAATTTTGACGCAACAATTTTTAATACGATTAATAATTTGATAATTTACTTTTATTGCATCGAAATTGCTAAAATTGAGACTAAAACGTTAGTATTTTCAAGTTCGTTTCGAATTCATTTTATATCAATTGTATTAGATCAATATTATCCTTGATCGAACCTCGATAGATGCTTTTCGTCTTGCATTTCTAGGTCGAATTTGAACCACTAATTGCCTCAATAGACAGGTTCTTTGATAGGTTCTCAAGAACACTAAAATTTGGCTCACTTCTTATTGTTTTGGTCGTTTTAAATTAAAACTTTTAATCATTATTGACCAAATTATTCATTCAACCTCACTCAAAATTCAATAAACATTCAACAATTTTGTATAGGTCCAAATTTACTTTTTTTTTAAATAATTATATTCTTTAACATTAAAAATAATTACAAGATATTTTTCCAATCACTAAATATGTTTGATTATTAATCCTAAGAATTTTTCCATCTTTACTATTTATAAACTACAACGAAAAATAATTACCTTGAAAATCCATGTTAGCGTTGGTGTCACTTCTAATTGTATTTTTATTGCACGATGTATTTTAATTTTATGCATTTTTACATATACAAATTTAAATAACAAACTACTAATTGTTAATTAATTCGTTAATCATGGCCGTACGAAGTTTCTCTCTACTAGGGGAAGAAAAAAGTAGTCAGTGTGTCACCACGTCTTCATTTTCTTTCCTCACAAAATTATCTTCTCCAAAATTTACTGAAAGCTTCGATCCATCTTCCCGCATCTCCAAAATCTGCTCATTTTTTCAATTCATCTTCCATAATCGATTATTTTCATCTACCAATCATCTTCAAAATTTATTCAGCACCTCAATCTATCATCATTACGTCTGTATGGTGTTTTCTCCACTACGAGAATAAAAAAATACTTAAACGTTCGTGTGTTATTACGTTTTCAATTTATTTCTCACAAAATCATCTCCTCCAAAATTTGTTAACCGCTTCAATCCATATTCCTAGTTTGATCATCTCAAAAATCTGCACACCTCAATTGATCATCTCCCTCCACCAATCATCTTTTAAATCTATTCATCGTCTCAATCCATCATCATAATAAAAGTCTACAATTGGATTCCAAGCGGTATACTAAGCATATGTTTGGCAACGCTTAAATTATAATTTCAGCAACATACTTTTTATCCACACATTTAATAGGATCCATAACTTACAATTCACTTTTTAACCACACATTCATCAATTACTTATATTATAAACACTTAAAAAATAATTTCAACACTATCAAACATGCGCAATATTGATTACTCCACACATAATGAGTAAGCAGAGTTATTAATATTAATAACGCGTGTGTATCACGCAGTCATATAAAAAGTAAGTGAGCTGTGTGTCTTTATGAGTATCACTGATGTAAACTCAAAATCCATTTTCCTATTCCTGTCTCACTCTGTCACCTTCTTCCTCCTCTGAAACTCCATGCCCCTCTTCCCTCTTTAAAAACCTCCATAAAAGTTCTCTCTCACTCTCTCAAACCCTTAACAGAGTTGTAGGAATAAGGAAAAAGAAGGGCCATGAATAATAACAGCAAGGAAAAGCTAGTGGTTGAGGTGGTGGGGGCCCACAATCTAATGCCAAAAGACGGGGAGGGTTCTTCTTCACCATTTGTAGAGGTTGAGTTTGAGAACCAAAAGCAAAGAACTCAGGTTAAATACAGAGACCTTAATCCTGTCTGGAATGACAAGTTGGTTTTTCACGTAAACGACGTCGCAGACCTGCCTTACAGGACCATAGAAGTTAATGTGTTCAACGAGAGGAGGTCCAACAGTAGCAGGAATTTTCTGGGAAAAGTTAGGGTTTCGGGCACGGGTATTGCAAAAGAAGGTGAACAAATGGCTCAGCTTTACACGCTGGAGAAAAGGAGTTTGTTTTCGCATGTTCGTGGTGAGATAAGCTTGAAGCTTTATTTGTCTCAAAATGAAGAGGTTAAACAGGTGACTAACAGCGGAGGCGGCGGAGGGGTTGTGCTTTCTGGTGGCGGTGCTGCTGTTTCTAAGAAAAACAAGAAAATGCAGCAGGAAGGAGGGAACTTGGTGGTGCCACAACAAATGGGCATGGGGTTGCAGAAGCAGGCCCACACAAAGCCAGTGGAGCCCACTCCAGGTGATATCAAACCCGTTGTTATTACTACTGTTCCTGGTCCTGTTATTCCCGCCGCCGTCCCCGGCGGTGCTCACGCCGGTGGAGGTGGTGGTGGATATGGTGGATACTCAACTGGGTCGAGCGAGTATGCTTTAAAGGAGACCAGTCCTTACCTCGGAGGTACGAACAAGGAAAAGAAAAATTTCACCTACGATCTTGTCGAACAAATGCAGTATTTGTATGTTAGGATTGTAAAAGCACGTGAGATTTCACTGTTTGGGGGTGGTGAGATTTTGGCTGAGGTGAAACTTGGGAATTACAAAGGATTTTCAAAGACCGTTTCTTTGAGCAATGCAGAATGGAACCAAGTTTTTGCCTTTTCTAGAGATTGTATACAGTCATCTGTGGTGGAGATATTTCTCAAGGGGAAAAATAAAGATGACTACTTGGGGGTTGTTTGGTTTGATTTGAATGAAGTGCCCAAAAGGGTTCCACCTGATAGTCAGTTGGCACCACAGTGGTATAGATTGGAGGACAAGAAAGGTGACAAGGCCAAATGTGGTGAGATTATGGTGTCGATATGGTTCGGGACTCAAGCCGATGAGGCCTTCTCTGAAGCGTGGCACTCAAAGGCGGCCAATGTGCATTCCGATGGGTTGTGTTCAATTAAGTCCAAGGTTTATCTTTCTCCGAAGCTTTGGTATCTGAGAGTAGGGGTGATAGAAGCCCAAGATGTTGTTTTGGGGGACAGAAGGGTGTCTATGAACATGGTAAGATATCCAGAGCTTTTCGTAAAAGTTCAAGTAGGGAACCAAGTTTTAAGGACTAGGATTGCTTCGCCTGCCACGAGCCGGAGCCTTTCAAATCCTTGTTGGAATGAGGAGTTGATATTTGTGGTTGCTGAGCCATTAGAGGACTACGTATTGATTTCGGTTGAGGATCATTTAGCACCAAACGGAGATGAGTTACTTGCAAGGGTGGCTTTGCCAGTTATGAATATTGAAAGGCGATTGGATGACAAGCCTGTAATTTCTAGGTGGTTTAATCTTGATACTCACTTCAGCAACCTCAATGAGTCAAAGGTTGTCATGAGATTTGCTTCCAGGGTTCATCTTCGTACCTCGCTTGAAGGAGGCTATCACGTGTTCGACGAGTCCACAATGTTTAGCAGTGATGTTCGACCCACTGCCAAACAGCTTTGGAAGCCACACATTGGTGTTCTTGAAGTTGGTATTTTGGGTGCTACCAATCTGATGCCCATAAAGATCAAAGAAGGCAAAGGAGGCTCGACCGATGCCTATTGTGTTGCAAAGTATGGGCAGAAATGGGTTCGAACTCGAACCGAAGTGGACAGTTTAGCCCCCAAGTGGAATGAGCAGTACACTTGGGAAGTCTTTGATCCTTGCACAGTCATCTCCGTTGCAGTTTTCGATAACTCTCGTGTTGACAAGAACACTGTTGCCGGAGCTGGGAGTCGGGACACTCGTATTGGGAAGGTTCGGATAAGGTTATCGACTCTTGAATCCGATCGTGTTTATACTCATGCTTACCCACTGCTGGTTCTACATCCTTCTGGTGTGAAGAAAATGGGAGAGCTTCATTTGGCAGTTCGGTTTTCTTCTACAAATATGTTCAACGTGCTTCACAAGTATACAATGCCATTGCTTCCAAAGATGCACTATGTGCAACCATTGTCTGTGAATCAACTGGATACTTTAAGATACCAGGCTATGAATGTGGTAGCATCTCGGCTCAGTCGAGCTGAGCCTCCGTTGGGACGAGAGGTGGTCGAGTACATGCTCGACCACGACTCGCATATGTGGAGCATGAGAAAGAGCAAAGCTAATTTCTTGAGGCTTACAAATATTTTGGCATGGTTTGTTGCAATAACCAGGTTGCTCGACTCCTTGCGGAATTGGCACAAGCCTGTTTACTCTACGGTGTTTCTGATCGCCTTCGTCATTCTTGTGCTTTTTCCAGAACTCATAATTCCTTGCGCATTGCTCTCTATGGCCACTGTGGGGCTCTGGCGATATAGGTCCCGACCACGTTACCCACCTCACACGAATACGTGGCTTTCCTATGCTGAAAGTGTGAACCAAGATGAATTGGACGAGGAATTCGACTCATTCCCCACGAGTCGAAGTGCAGAGCTAGTTCGAATGAGGTATGATCGACTAAGGAGCCTTGCGGGAAGGATCCAAACTGTAGTCGGGGACATGGCAACTCAAAGCGAGAGATTTCAAGCATTGCTAAGTTGGCGCGACCCAAGAGCAACATTTCTGTTCGTAATCTTTTGCTTGTTCGCTGCATTCGGATTCTATTTGGTGCCAATCAGGTGGGTTGTGTCTCTCTCGGGTATGTATTATCTGAGGCCACCTAGATTCAGGAACAGATTACCTTCAAGTGCTGTTAGTTTCTTAAAGAGGCTGCCCACAAATGCTGATAGCATGTTGTAAAATGCACTCTGCATTGTCTGTTTTTATCACTTAGGGATTAGATTTGGACAGAGGTTTAAGACATTTTTATTATGCTTAGGTTTAGAGTCTGGTTGGAAATGTTGCACTCAGTCTTGTCCAATCTTCTGTTCTAATTTAATTAAGATGTTTTTTGCTAGGATCCTTTTGGTGTAATGTGAATGTTTTTGTATGTGCAAACCTATTAATTCTGCAGTTACATGCCTGGTACATCTCTTTGTATTTGTTGTTACCGATGCAGCCCACAAAAAGCTGCAGGCACGTTTGGCTAAGCTTAAAAAAACATAACTACTTTTTTCGAAAACTGAATAAAGACTGCTTTGACAAAAGTAAGGTTTTGAAATCACAAAAAAAAAAAAATCTAAAAAATTTCAAACATTTTTTGCAAAATCTTAGTCAACGCTATTTTCGATCAACAAAGTTTCAACCAAGTCTTTGCTTGATAAAAAAATACTAAAGTTTTATCAACTTTTCAACTAATCAAATTTCAATTTTGTCCATACATTTTACAAATCCATAACTTTTATCAACTTTTCAATCACATATTACACCAACTTTTATCAAAATTTGTTAAAATTTTAGTTCAAAAACTGTCAAACAAGTCCTATATTAGGTTTCGAGCAAAATTATGTAAATTTTTAAGTGAATGCTTGTTATGCAATCTCGTTTCAACTTTGTTTGTTATTTAATACTGTTTAGAACAGTCTAACCAACTTACCAAACATGGCACGGTTTTCTTAACTCAACATTAGGGTTTGTCTTGTTACTTTGTGTGGATTTGTCTTTGCATAAGAGTTAATTTCTAGCTTATATGAGTAAGGGCATATAGGGCTCATATGTTTGAACATTAATAAAATTCGCGAGACTAATTAGAATCAGATTTTCATGAACCATTCTCCCATTCCATCACCAAAACAATGAAAGTAGCATTTCAAAATCGTGACTTCCGAGAAAAAAAATTACAAGAGTATAAAACACTTACGGATCAGTCAAATCTGATTTGAGCAAAAACCCCAGGTGTTTTCTACAGTAAAACAGGCAAGGATTTCAGGATTTGAATTAACAAAGAAACAAATATCATTTAAGACAAGTATTGAAACAAAAGAATCAGGATATCAGTCCAGAAAAACCCCATTAAAAACACAAGGAGAAAAAGACCAAGTTGATGACCAGATATCGGGTTTGTGTCACCCAGTGCATCAGAGCCATAACTTGGGAGCTCTACTGTAAAAAAGGCATCAATCGAAGATCCGAGCGATGTGGAAGACCGGTTCTGGCTCCCAAAGCTCTACAACCAATCGCAGCCTGCAGTCGAATAGTTCTAAGATCTAATGAGTTTCTCTTGCAATCACACAAGATTCAAAAACTTTCAACTAACGAATAATTTTTTTTAGTTATTTACGTATCGGATCACAAAGAAGATAAACTAACCACTTGAGCAGCAAAAGGCAACATCTTTTCTGGAGGCATGTTGGCACAAATAGCTACAAAAATTATTTTACAAGAGTGAGGCATATCATGCGTCATAGGACCACAAACCAAAATGTACACAAGAATATAAAACTCGCCAGGGCACATTGAATCGTCAAGGGGCTGTCAGTAAGCACTCTGGTCCCCCGTGTCGAAGGGAATATAAAATTTAATTTACCAAAATGAACTTTTTTTTTCCTACTTTCTAGAAACTAAGACCACAACCCCTCTCCCCAACCAAAGACAAAAGCACAAACCAAGATAATATGAAATTATTTTACGAACCATAAACAGCTGCTCCAATGAATGCATCACCAGCACCAGTTGTATCAACAAGTTCTGAGGGTGGGATCTTCTCAGCCGTTCCCAAAAGCAGCCTGCCACTGACAGTCCCTATCCCCTTTGCACACAATTTTGCCACACTCTGGAAGAAAAATATGTGCGAGGAAAACCAAGGAACAAAAATTAGATCAAAACATTATCACTAATCAATATCTCAGATTTTGTTAGCACTGCCCAACAGATATGAAGACCTACAGTTTCAGGGATAAACAAGTGAATAGTGTCAGTGTAATATCTCTCCATCAACAATCAAAACATACATGTTTGATCACCATTTTTAATTACAATATTCTGAAAACCACAAAGAATAAACACAAAAGAATAAATACAATTATACGGAGACTACTTAATAATATAAAGGTAATGAAGTATAATAACGATATATATATATAGCTACTGATGACTATCATATCTGTACAAGATATTCAATTTCACAGCAACTTAGTTTCAAAAGCAAAGTTCAAAACAGACCGAGAATGAGAAGGAAAAGAAAGAATGAGCATAACAGATTGCAGACAGAAAATACCCAGACAAAATTTGCATGCTCTAGTTAAATGTTGTCTCACTTTGAGAGACATGGTGATTGCAGATGCTTTAATCCCATGTAGATGGCAGGAACCCAAAATGACATATGCAACACAGCTATATTCCCTCGCACATTTTTACACAGCTACATTCCCTTGCAAATTTTACTTGTGCACCAAGCTTCTATTCATCAGAATTGATTTCTTATGTTTGTGATGTAGAAGACTTGAAGCTCAGATTACTCCTTTTATTAATATTAATTTGTGCATTAGAGCCACGGTGAACATATAAAATTATCCAAACAAGACAAAAGTACCCAAAGAGCAAGAAAAAATTTCAGGGAACCAAAGGGCAATTACCGATGATATGCATATAGGTATGGTCGTGTTAGTATCCTTTTTCTGCTTCAGTATCTCCAATGAATCATCTATGTCCACTTCTTCAGACTGAACATTTTCTGCCAAAAATAAAATGCCAAATAAGAAGGTAAATAAAGGGAATATATAATACAAACCAGTCATGGATAGCAGAAGAGGAATATGCGCACATACCACTTACACACCTCTCTAGCATTACACAACCATCTTCACCTAATGTGACGACCACAAATTTGATATTTGGCAATTTTAAAAGCATGGATACAAGTGCACTAGGGACAGATGAAGCATCGGTCCATGCCTGTCAAACAAAATATGATCAACTAACTTCACTATCTAAAACCCACATAAAACAGTAACAATGACAGTTGAAATAATTTAGACCTAATTTAAAATAATATGACCTCGTTGGACAGAAAGATGAAAAAAGGAAAATCTTATAATAATTACACATCAACATGGAACATCAGCATCTTTGAACTGGTCTATAATTTTATTCCATCTCAAGTTTGCCATCTTTTACAACGACGACAATGACTCTGCGACGTAAAGAAAATTAACAATATGAAGATGCTTCTTTTTCCAAAAAGAATATGATGGATGAGAATATTTTGATTCCATTTGAGATCCATAATTAGGTTCAGTTAGATATCAAACAATCAATATAAATGGATTTTGGAGGATACTAGCCAAGCTTCAACAAGATTGAATCAAAAAAGAATTTTCCTTCTTTCGAAGTCTTTCTGGACTATGATAAAAAATTTACAAGGATATTTCATCACATGTAGAATTAAATTGAATCTGCCAAACTCAGACTTGGAATGAGAACTCATGTAAAATTGGTCAAAGATCTGTATCTTCCAAATTTGCTCCACATCTCCGCTTACAATCTCATTGGATCTCTCTCAAATAGTACCATTATGTTCAAGTAAATGACACGCCATATGACAAGTTTAAAGTATAACAGATGATGGAAAATTGGAGACTGAAAACATTCCGAGTGAAATAAGAGAGTGGAAAGAAACTTAAGGTCCGTTTGGATTCAATTAAAATTTTGATAAAAATATAAAGTCAAATTCAACAATTAATTTTAATAATACATTTCATAGGACCCACAACTTTTTACGACTTTTCAACCACACATTTTGTCAAATTTTATCAACTTTTACAAAAAAAAAAAAAAAAAAAAATGATTTTAATCAAAATCAAACACATCCTTAGTTATGAATCAATAGTTTTCATACAAAATTGTAAACATTATATATAGTATAATGTGATGTTCACACACAAAATTCTTTGTTGGTTTCTTGTAAATTATTATATACGTTTGTGTATATGTTTTAGCACGTCCAAATCCACAAATGTATTTGCTTCCTACAGGATCCTTGTTTTTCATTATTGGAGACTAACTGTTACAAAATAGATCATGAGAAAGTCAAAGCTTGCCTGTGGAAATTTTTTTGAGCATATAACATAGCTAGATAAACTCAAAAGATCATCCAGCCCTTCCCTTTTCCTTTCTGCATCAATTAGAATTGGAATGCCCCTGCGAGTTGCCTGCACTGGAAAATCATGCAGAGTGCAGTATACTTTTAATCTAATATATATATCAATCAGTGACAATGATAAACACACTCAATGGAAACCAAGCCATGTGATTATCACCTCCTGAGCTACAACTAGAGCAGTTTCGTGTAGTCTTCCATCAACATAGACTAGTTTTGCTCCATCCAGTGAAGCTAACAATTTCAAGTTTGTTAGATCATCAGGTATCATGGGAGGGTATCCTGGAGTGTGAATACAAGTTCGAGTTTTCCTGAAATACCATACAAGATTCATATTTGAGAAGAAGAAACTTCTAACCTTTCTTCTAAAAGCAGAAAGCTGTGAAAAATATGACCTTTTAAGCTGTGTTTCTCAAGTGCTTGATGTTTATTGGATAATGAATACAAGGCAAGAACATAGTGCCAAAGAAGGATTCTGAGCTATATTTCATTAGGGGAGGAAAATATACCGTAGTACTCTTGACTATCCAAGTACTCATAGTTTCTACTGGTGTTTTGTGGGTTCTCATCTTTTTCTACAAATAAAAAACAATTTCTTGTTTCCACATATTGGATAGAATTGTAATTTACCTTTCTTTGTTAGCGATAGTTTTGTCTTTTCTTTTGTTAGGGGTTACCGTCTAGGGTATTACATTTCATAAATAGTCTCTTTGTAATAGTTTCACATCATTGAATAAAGCTTTTGTCTTGTTTAACATTGTATCAATGCGGGTTTGATTCCACTTGGTTTAAACTTGCAACTGTTTACCGTTCTCCTGCGAGCGGCCTGACCCCGCTCGTCCGTCCAATTTCTTTTAGACGCTTCTTGCTCTTTAGTAGCCTTTAGTTTATATTTTTGATTAGTCTGGCCTTTGATTTTTGTGGATCTGATTTTTGGTGGTCGTGGTGGTGGTCTTCTGTTGGTTTTGGCTCTTGGTTTTCCCTTCTGGAGTACTGCAGCTTTTGAGTTACGTGTTTGGTGGATATGTTTTCATTCGCTCCGTCGCTGATGTTTGCACTTTGGTTGTGGATTTGTTCGTAACCTATTGGCCTTTTGCTGGGTGGTGTTTTGGTTGGGCAGTGCTGCTTTTGGCTGGTGGCTATTGTGGCTGAACTACAAAGTTTTCATCTGCCCTAGTGTTCATGGGCTCGTGTGATGAGGTCTATTAATTGGAATTTAATCTCTAGTTTGTATTGATCAATTTTGGTTTGAAATTGGTTGCTTTTGTATACAGTTGATTTAGAATTTGGAGTATTGTATTTGCTTCAAGTAAATTTGGAATTTGATATTTGGTTTTTGCATCCAGTTTATCTGGATTTTGTTATTTGGAATATGAATTCGTTTGGTTTGGTTATTAGGATATATTTAGGTGTGTTTTGATTTCCACAATCAAGTTGAAGACTTAGGAGCAGACGAAGAATATGGATTTGTTTTTGGCAACTCACATTGGCAAGTTGGTATGATATTGATAAGTTAAATTCATGGACCATGTGACGTGTCTCACCCTTGCGTGGAGGGGGAGTGCCGAGTGACTCTAGCCCTAACGTATAAGGGGTGTGTAATTCATATGGGAGAAGACAAACCTTACATCATCCAGTTGGTTTTACAGTGATGAGTTCCGCCTATGAAATTTGACATACTAATTTTATAAGATTTGATGGAGTCTTATGCTTAACTGTTTTTTGGTTTTCTCCTTGGCAAACTTTCGATGCTTACTATTGTGAGTTTGACGGTGAATGTGATAGCTCGTTTACCTAAACTTAAATTATAATTTAAGCTGGTCAAACTGGTTAAACATACTGTTGGGAAAAGTCGTGAGTATGCCACCAGAATTGTTTAACTTCATTAATGTAAACACGTTTTCTGTGAGTGGAAAGAATGCACAAGATGAAGACACGTGGAGTCTTCTCAACTCTGGGATGAATTAAATGGCTTCTGATATACGCCTCTTATGACTTTTGACTGCTGCACTTCTGGTTAAAAAGAAATTGGGGTTTTCTTCGTGAAAAGAATCTCTCTTCGTCTTCTTTGAAATTCTGAAATCTTCATCTCCTTCAAATTTTCTTTTGTTATTTTTCATTTGCTGATGATTCTTGGTAATAGATAAAGACCATATGGTTCTTTATTCTTAGTTGTCGAATCAAACAAGAGATAGTTGTGATGTCCTTGTGTGAACAGCAATTGAGGGTTGATTTCTTGAGAGTTAAATATTGGTGGTTTACTAGAAGTCTGTAATATTCAACAATATTGTACTTTGGTTGTCGATTGGTTGTTATAATGATGCTTGGAACATATTCTACATTGTGGATGTTCAACAGAGGAGATAGGTGTTAGTTCTGATCACCGAACCTCTAGGGCTTAGGTCGAAACAAATCTTGTGTTCTTTATGGTTTTATTTTCGTTTATAATTACTTAGATATATTGAATGTTTTATCTTCTTGAAAGTTTCTAATCGTTCTTAGCCTTACAGTGGTATCAGAGCCATGGATCTTGCTTTCGTATAAAAGGATCTCTGAAAAACTTCAACGTTCTGTTCAGATTAAGAAATCCTATGGTAAGATCTAACCTTTTCTTTTAACTGTTCTTGTTAAATAGATAGGTTCTTTCTTTTTGTTTTCCTAAAACTACTCCGTTCACTAACAAACCTCCTGGAGACTATTCTTCGTCCAAAGGCTCCTTAAGAGGCCATGGGAATCTGAGATAAATCCAATAACGATAGTGATCCTGGAGTTCTTTTTTACTGGAGACAAAAGTTGTGTAATCTTACCATAGGGTAGTTCTTTTCATATTGTGTATATAAGCTGCTGCATCTGGTTATAGTCTGTAAAACTTCTCTGTGATTATATTCTTTTACAGATTTTCTTTGTTTTTCGAAGTCTTGTAAAAATGACTTCAACAAGATTTGAACTAAATATCTTTGATGGAAAAGGGGATATTAATATGTGGGGTCAGAAATTAAAAGCTATTTTGATATAACAAAAATGTGCAAAAGCTCTTAATGACTCTTGGCCTAATGATATGCCTGAAGTTAAGAAATCTGAAATGGAAGAAATTGCCTGGAGTACTATCTTTTTACACTTATCTGAAAATGTGATAAGAACCATAGGAGAAACAAGTAATACTGCTGAACTATGGACTAAATTGCACACACATTATGTGTCAAAAACTATTCCAAACAAATGTTATCTTTTGAAACAATTATTTTCTTTTAAAATAGACTCTTCCCTTGACTTAGATGAAAATTTAAATAGATTTACAAAATTGTCCCAAGACCTTGCCAATTGTGATGAAAAACTTTCACAAAATCAATTGGATGTGGTTATGTTAAACTCTATAAGTGATAGACACAAAGATTTAAAAAATGCTCTAGAATATGGAAGGAATACACTAACCACTGATATTATAATTAGTACTCTTAAAAACAAAGATCTAGAGTTAAAATCTGAAGCAAGAGAGAACCTGAAAGGTGAAACCTTAGTAGTTAAAGGGAAAAATTCAGGCAAATCTAATTTTCACTTCAAGAAAGATCATGATGAGGGAAAAAAGAAACGTAATACTTAAGGAAAAAAATGTTATTTATGTGGAAAAACATGGCATTTTATCAAAGACGGTTTCAAAAGACAAAATGAGCAGTCTTAGCTTATAATAATAAAGAATCAGAAAATAGTGTAGTTCTTGTCAATACTGAAAGACACCTAAATCAGGAATAGATTCTTGATTCAGGTTGTACCTTTCATATGTGCCCCAATAGAACCTGGTTCACCAATTATCAAAAAACTGATGGAGGTCATGTTGTTATGGGAAATGACATGACCTGTGAAAAGAATAGGCACAGTTAGTATTGTTTTAGAAAATGGAACCAATTTGATTCTCCATAAAACTAGACTTGTTCCTGACCTTGAAAGAAATCTAATATCCTTAGGTGTCCTGGATGATATGGAGTTTGACAATAGGATTGGAAAGGGACAAATCAATATCTTCAAAGATGGTGATTTAATCATCAACTCTAAGAAGAAACATGGCTTATATTTTCTAAAAACTAAGTCATTCCATAATTTATCAGCAGCTACTTCAAATGAAAAATTGGTTTTTTCAAAACTATAGCATGAAAGACTTGGTTATATAGGCAATAAAGGGCTTAAATTTTTGCATAAACAAGATGTTTTTGAAAATTTAGATCTGTGTGATATTACTTCGTATGGAACATGTATATTAGGAAAACAAGTAAAGCTTCCCTTTTCAAAGAGAACTCACAAGTCTGAAAAAATCCTTGATTATTTACATGCTGATTTGTGGGACCTGCTACTGTGCGTACTCAATCTGGATTCAGTTATTATCTATTAATCATAGATGATTTTTCTAGAAAATCTTGGGTGTTCTTATTAAAAACTAAAGATGAAACATTTTCTATTTTAAGACATGGAAAACTCAAATAGAAAATCAAGTTAATCTTAAAATTAAAACCTTAAGAACAGTTAATGGTCTTGAATTATGCAATTATGAGTTTAATGAATTCTGTAATATACATGGTATAATCAGATATAGAACTGTGACTTACACTCCTCAGCAAAATGAAGTTGTTGAAAGAATGAATAGAACACTTCTAAATAAAGTAAGATACATGCTTCTAACTTCTGGTTTGCCTAAACTGTTCTGGGGTGAAACTGTAATAACTGCTGCTTATTTGTGTAATAGAAGTCCTTCTAGCGCCTTAAACTTTAAAGTCCTAGAATCAGTTTGGTCCAAAAGACCAATTGACTACTCTCATCTTAAATCTTTGGTTGTGCTGCCTATGCTTATCAAAATATAGGCAAACTTGAGCCCAAGTCTCTCAAGTGTGTTCTCCTAGGATATGGAGAAAACACAAAAGAGTATAGACTTTGGATGAAAGAAGAGAAAGGATTTAATAATTAGAAGAGATGTTGTCTTTAATGAGTCTTTAATGCCTGGTTTAAGGAAAACCACCTCTAATCTGAAAGAAAGAGACATCAAGATTGAGGTGGAGTCTTCTAATTTAGAGAATACTAAAGATATGGGAGAAAGAGAAAATTAAAATCATCAAGAAATAAATTTGCAAAATGATGAAGAATCTACAAAAGACAATGCTGATTCTACAACTCTGCCTATTGATGAATATCAACTCACAAGAGATAGACATAGAAGGCAGATCAGACCACCTGCTAGATTCAATGATGATAATTTTGTCTCTTTTCTCACATATCAGAAAGTGGTTGAAAATGAGCCTCTCTTATGATGAGGCAATGAAAAGTAAAGATTCTTTAAATTGAAAAACTGCAATGGAGGAAGAAATGTCTTCCTTAATGCAAAACAATACCTGGATTTTGGTTGAAAAATCCAAAAATCAAAAGGTAGTTAATTGTAAATGGATTTACAAGATAAAAGAGAGTGAATGTAGTAAAAACAATGTCAGGTTTAAAGCCAGACTTGTAGCTAGGGGTTTTACACAGAGAGGGTGTCGACTATTCTGAAATCTTCTCACCTGTGGTAAAACACACTACAATAAGAATTATTTTGTCATTAGTAACTCAATTTGGATGGAAATTGGATCAGTTACATGTTAAAACTACCTTTCTCTATGGTGAGTTAGATGAAACCATTTATATGAAATATATGAATCAACCTTTAGGCTTTAAGAAGAAAGGTAAGTCTAATTTGGTCTGTCTTTTAAAAAAATCTTTGTATGGTCTGAAACAGGCCCCTAGATAATGGTACATAAGATTTGATACTTTTGTTCAAAATCTAGGATTCCAGAGGAGCAAATTTGATGCTTGTCTTTACTGTAAATGTTCTGGAGGGGCCAATTCTCTTTATCACCTACTGTATGTTGATGATATGTTATTTGCTAGCCATGATAACGATGAAATTAAAAGAATAAAAGACAAACTAATTCTGAGTTTGATATGAAAGACTTAGGAGCTGTCAAGAGAATCTTAGGTATGCAAATTAAAAGGGACAAAAAGAATGACATGCTTATTTTGAATCAACAATCTTATGTAATAAAGATACTTGAGAAATTTGCTATGTCTAATTCAAAGCTTATTTTGAATCAACAATCTTATGTAATAAAGATACTTGAGAAATTTGCTATGTCTAATTCAAAGCCTATTAGTTTACCTCTTGCAAATTATTTTAAATTGTTTTCTGATTCCTGTCCTAATTCTAAAGAAGAATATGAAAAAATGAAAAATGTTTGTGATTGGATTTGTGATGTATCTGAAGATTTGTTCAAGACCTGATTTTGCTTATAGCAATAGTGTTCTGAGTAGATTTATGTCTAATCCTGGTGGATGCCATTGGGAAGCACTTAAGTGGCTTCTCAATATGGGTCTGATCTACAGAAAATGCAAAGAAGGTTTACCCTTAAAGGTTATACAGGCTTTGACTTTGCAGGAGATAAAAATAATAGAATATCCATATTATTGCTTATTTCTTTACATTATGTGGTACTGTAATCAGTTGAAAATCTCAACTTCAAAAAGTAGTTACTCTATCTTCTACTGAAGTTGAATACATTTGCAGCTGCTAACGCAGTAAAAGAAGGTATTTGGCTTGAAGGTTTATAAAAAGAATTTGGTTTTGTATATGAAAATGCTATTGTGTTCTCTATTAATCAAAGTGCTATACACTTGAGTAAAAATTCCATGTTTCATGATAGATCAAAATATATAGATGTGAAATATTATTTTATAAGAAATATCATTTCAAAAGGTATTTTGAAACTTGAAAAGATTGCTACTCAGTAAAATCCTTCTGGTATGAGAACCAAAGTAATTCCTTTAAATAAATTTAAGAATTGTTTGAAGATTCTTTTAATTGATCAAAATGAGTCTGATTAGTTTGTTTTCCTTCCCTTTAATTTTTTTAAATTTTCTTGCAGGTACAGAGCAATAAAACAGTGAAGATAATGTTCTAAGCATCAAAATAAATAGCCAATTCTTGGTAGCAAGGTGGAGCTCTTGGGAAAAGTCGTGAGTATGCCACCAGAATTGTTTAACTTCATTAATGTAAACACGTTTTTTGTGAGTGGAAAGAATGCACAAGATGAAGACACGTGGAGTCTTCTCAATCCTGGGATGAATTAAATGGCTTCTGATATACGCCTCTTATGACTTTTGGCTGTTGCACTTCTGGTTAGAAAGAAATTAGGGTTTTCTTCGTGAAAAGAATCTTTCTTCTTTTTCTCTGAAATTCTGAAATCTTCATCTCTTTCAAATTTTCTTTTGTTATTTTTCATCTGATAATTCTTGGTAATAGATAAAGACCATATGGTTCTTTATTCTTAGTTGCCGAATCAAACAAAAGATAGTTGTGATGTTCTTGTGTGAACAGTAACTGAGGGTTGATTTCGTTGATTTCTTGAGAGTTAAACATTGGTGGTTTACTGGAAGTCTATAATATTCAACAATATTGTACTTTGGTTGCCGATTGGTTGTTATAATAATGCTTGGAGCATATTCTACATTGTGGATGCTCAACAGAGGATGTAGGTGTTAGATCTGGTCACCAAACCTCTAGGACTTAGGCCAAAACAAATCTTGTGTTCTTTATGATTTTATTTTCATTTATAATTGCTTAGATATGTTGAATGTTTTATCTTCTTGAAAGTATCTTATCGTTCTTGTCCTTACACATACTTTTTATCTACACATTTCGTAAGATTCACAACTTACTATCTATTTATTATCCACACATTCTATAGGACCACAACTTATTCACCAGTGCCAAACATACACTTAGATAGTATTGTAATTTACCTTTCTTTGTTAGGCACACTTTGGTCTTTTCTTTTGTAAAGGTTACACCCTAGGGTTTTACATTTTATAAATAGTCTCTTTGTAATGGTTCAACATCATTGAAGAAAGCTTCTGTATTGTTTAACATTATGACCTTGTTCATAAAAAGCGCAGCTAAAATATTATTAGACTATCAGCTGAAGGCAAGTAATTTGCAAAAAGTCGTTAATCTCAGTAGCACAACATATATGGATCAAGAAATATAAAAGTTCAGTGGTACTATTACAGACAAGTTACAACTCCAAAGTGATTGGCTATAAAAAGTGACAAATGAAGAGCAAAAAAGTTTCGTCTAATATGGACAACCATATAAGTCGTTACCTTATGGGACCAAAAATATCATTAAAATAAAGCAACCAACAAAAGCATAAGCACTCACGTTTCATCGTCAACAATTATATAAGTGAAAGGTGAATTGCCCCCTTTTGAGACCTGAAAGTAAGAGAATTGCATCTAAGATTATAATAAGTAGATGTTGTGCTGTGTATGATTGTAGTTTCATTTCTTTGTCTATACTTCTCGACATTTCTTGATTATTCTAGTTTATTATAACAGTCCTGAATCGGTAAAAGGAGTAGATAAAGAAAAATCGTTAACAAAGGTGATTTTCAGGTGCAAGTGTAATTCCTCCAAGATGAAAACAGAACAAGTTGCCTACCACAATAAACGATGAATCAACACCATCAGCCTCTAGTTCATCCAATATTCCTTTACCTTGAGAGTCATCAGCAACCTAGTCAACAAATAACTACATCAAAGCTGTTCATAGAATATATAATTTTCTTATCCAAGAGATCTCATAACTCTAACAAATGAGCAAATCACATAAATCTCAACACCTTGGAAATCAGCCTTGGATTTAACCCCAAACGAGCTGCACAAGTCAATGCATTTCGCGCATTTCCACCTCCTTGAACCTATCCAGCATAAAACCACTCCCCAGATCAACGAGTTTCAGATTATCTTGGAAGCAAATCATTTGGGCACAAGATGAAAAGAACAATGTCTTCAGTTTTGAAGAAAAAAAGGTAATTACATCAAATTAACTGATTCAAAAAACTGCGAGAGAGTTTGGGATTAGTTCACCAGAAGTAAAATTCCAGTCAGTGTTTGGGATTAGTTCACCAGAGAGTATAGTAATTCAATAGAATAACTGCGAGAATCATACTTAAATTATAATATCAAACATTACCTTGGCACTGGTGCTTCTAATCTTATCGTCAGGCTTCGGATAAGAAGCCACTGCTGCCAAAAAATCAACCGACACTGCTCCGCAACCCAACTACTTCAATAAAACAAAATTTTAATTTATCTTAAGATGCTGGAAACGGTACAATATTACCGGACTCATTCAATAGCATGAATAAGCCGGACTCACAACAACGCGATTTTCAGGGAGAGGAGGCAGCGCCTGACCGGACGAGGACGACATTTTGACCCTTTTCAACAATAAATAACAAAAATTAGCTAAAACTGTTACCATTAACTTGCGCTTAAACAGCCATAGAGCGTCTCAATTCGATCTTTTTAATGAATGTTTTTCAACAATACCTGCAGGAGGAAGAAGAATGAGTTGGAGTTGGAGAGGATTTGACTAGTGTGGT
The DNA here is from genome assembly GCA_030279155.1 of Forsythia viridissima. Classification (NCBI taxonomy): domain Eukaryota; kingdom Viridiplantae; phylum Streptophyta; class Magnoliopsida; order Lamiales; family Oleaceae; genus Forsythia; species Forsythia viridissima. Next base: position 38,342,017 of record CM059037.1, read on the forward strand.
AGTTGGAAATGAGTGTGATGTAAATGCTGCCATTTTTATTTTTTTTGAGCTTTTCGGTATGGTGAACACAGCTGAGCCAGAGTAGGTGACTGAGTTACCTCGTCACGAGCGGTGTCACCACTCAGAAGTGGAGATTGGAATTGTCTAAATATCCTTGTCAAACTAGCCCAAGAAATGGCCTAGTATTTTATAAATAAGTTGTAAATTCCTCTTTTTTTTTCTTTTTTAAGTAAAGTATCTAAATTGTCTTTTTTTAATTTTTTTTTTTATGTCTAATTATCTTTTCGTCACTTAATCTTTCTAATAATTTTAATTTAGTCTCTATAATATTTTCGAGCCTGACTAATAATTTATTTATTATTTTAGTTTGTTCTAAATATTCTAAAGATATTTTATCTTGAATATTATTTAATTTCGTGAATTTTTCTTCTAATAGATTACACACATGGTTTTCAAGATTATCATAACCTTTTAAATTATATCATGGCATTGGAGTTTAAATAATTTCTATATACAGATAATTTCTTGAATGCGTTAGGATGTTCTTTTTGAGTCTAAATCCTAAAACAATTCCTCTTCATACTTTTTCTTCTAAATTTTTATATTCAGAAATAATATCTTACACCCACTACTTACAAATATTAAAATAATTCTAAATCTAACAACTTAACTTATTTATTCCAAAAATACTACATAATTAATATTATATTAAATAATAAAATAATGAATTAAAATTAAATAACTATTTCCACGTGAATTCACTCAAAAAAATTTTTTTCGGTCCTTGATTATTTGCACAATAAGTCCTTCATCTTTATAAAATTTTCACTTTAGTCCCTATACTTCGCCTTTCATTTCAATTTTGTCCTTTTTATTTGCAATCCAAGTCCTTCAACTTTTAAATTTGTACAAGTTAGTCTCCATATTTATACTTTTATATCAATTTAGTCATTTGTATCACTATTTGATACAGATATTACAAATGATATTTTGTATCACTGAATATGTTACATATTATATTATGTTATTTTACACATCACATGTTACATGAATTGGTATTTTTTATAACTGATATTACGTATGTTACAAATGATGAAATCAATAGTTTTATTTGTTAAATTTAACATTGTGTTTCATATCTATATCATATTATAATGAACTTATTGAAGTTTAGAGTTGATTTTGCAGTTGTAACAGTTGTAACAATTTCTGTTTAGTATCGCAATCTGTTACAAATGTTACAAATCATATTGTGTATCACTGTTTGATAAAAATGTTACAAATAATATTTTGTATCACTGAATATGTTACAGATTATATTATGTTATTTTACACAATACATGTTACATGAATTAATATTTTGTATCATTGATATTTTATATTTCAATTTATAACACAAATTGTTACAAAATATCATTTGTAACATTTGTATCAAACATTGATACACAATATCATTTGTACCATATGTATCAAATAGTGATACTATAAAGGACTAAATTGATATAAAAGTATAAATATGGGGACCAACTTGTACAAATTTAAAAGTTGAAGGACTTAGGTTGCAAATAAAAAAGGACGAAATTGAAATGAAAGAGGAAGTATAGGGACTAAAGTGAAAATTTTATAAAGATGAAGAACTTATTGTGCAAATAATAAAGGACTTAAATGCAAATTTAAGTGAATTCACGTGGAAAAATATATATTTTGTGGTATAGATTTTATTTTAATTTATTATTTTATTAATTAATATAATTTTAAGAATGTAGTATTTTTAGAATAAATTTGTTAAGTTGATAAAATTAGAATTATTTTTAAAAAGTGGTTTATTTATGAAAAAATCCCCAATTCTTTTTATATTTTTGGATGTATCAACAGAATCAATTCTTATATTATTTTCACAAGCTATGTCTATGCTAGTATAAATATATTTGAGTTTATATTGACCAGTAGAATAATTTTTTTCTAATTTATCAACTAGAGTTAATAAAACGAAATATCTTTATTATCTAAATATAATATATGATCACAATTAGTGGATGTGGATGCTTGTGCAATGTTCATGAAAATATTTTTGGATGTATCAACAGAATCAATTCTTATATTATTTTCACAAGCTATGTCTATGCTAGTATAAATATATTTGAGTTTATATTGACCAGTAGAATAATTTTTTTCTAATTTATCAACTAGAGTTAATAAAACGAAATATCTTTATTATCTAAATATAATATATGATCACAATTAGTGGATGTGGATGCTTGTGCAATGTTCATGAAAATAAGAACGACAAACTTGGAATTATTATTCAATAAAGGAAGCTAGGTTTCCCTTAAGGGTGTGTTTAATAGCTTTCCATGGAAAATGAAAATATTTTCCATGTAAGTTGGAAAAGAAATTCCACCAAATGGGTGAGAAAAAATTTTCCAAGAAAGTGGCCAAATGTGTGCTTTAGATGATTGTACCTTGAAAATCTTTTCCATTTTCCATGTGCCAATCAAACAAGAAAGTGGGAAAATAAAAGCCATTGATTTGACAAGATTTTCCATGGAAGTGACATTTTCCATGGAAAATTTGTGAATCAAACACACCCTAAATGTCCTTCTTCATGTCTTTGTGTATAAATGTGTGTATTCTCAAAACACGATCTGCTTTTGTCTATAGCTCATAAGATTTTAACAGGGTCCAACATGACTTCCGCTCATTTTCTTTTCTACTTCTTCCTCTTGCATTGTTAGTTCAAGCTAATGGATATGATTCCAAAAGGATTCAATCATGCCACAGAAATTCAAACTAGCTGTTTTCACCTTTGTCGTAACAAATCTTCAGTTTAGAATCTACTGATTTTTCCAATGTCACTCCAAACACTCCCAAACGAGGCAACACAAACCAAAACAGGAAAACAAAGAGATTTAAAAAGAAATAGCACAAGGCTATCTTACTACTGCCAAGTACTGGCTACCAAAGGAAGTTTTCTTTAGAAAAGAGATGTTAAGAAAACATTTCAAATACTTTTATAGAACTCAATATGATCATATTAAAAGCTTATATCTTAAGCTTTAGAGGTACACACTTGATATACAAAGATTCTTATAAGAAACACTATTGGTACTCCCTAAGTTGAAGTTTAGAACTCCATAGAGATTACCTTATTGACGTTTGAAGAAAGGACTGCTAGACTATAGTATGATAGTATGGAGAGATATGAGGATACTCAGTAATTGTCTCCAACTTTCGATACCTTACAACTCGATATATAAGTGGTATATATAGACTCAAGATACAATTTATCTTCAATGATTGAACATTATCAAGAAAGCATCTTCTTTTTATCTTGTCGGTAAGTAGGGACCTCAGCTTTTCCAAAGTGATATTATTATCACTGTTGGTAGTGAGTAAAGGGTCCTACCCAATCATCTTTCCTTCAAAGTAATATGGTGGCATGTCGTCTTCATTGAGGGAGACGTGGTCCATATCTTCAATACTACAATTTGGACAGCTATGTTCAGCGTGACTCACCATTATCTTACGTATTTCCTGAATGAAGCTTGGTGATCCATCATTTTCATTGTTCATTATTTTGTCGCACCAGTGGTCAAGTAGGGCTCAATCTTGATCACGAGTCTTTCTGGTACAATTACTGAAGATTATGTGACATTCACATGGGTATATTCAGATATTTTCATTTTTGCTCATCATGTCCACTAAGAAATCAAATTGATCTTTGAATCTTTTAGCTCTTTTAAAATGTTCAATCTTCAAGATTTCTCGAGGAGTAACTTCATGAGTATTTTGACTGTTTAGGTCGAACAATTTTCTTGTTTATCCAATTTTACTAACATTCTTAACTGGAATGAGATAATGATCATAAATATCCCACTATGGAACTACAGAGAAGAATCTGATGTAGATATTGGTAGGCTTAGTAATTCGAACAAACTCTTGGATTGCTATTTTAATTCTTGCTGGCAGCATGGAAATTTATTTGAGATTTTGGCTAAAATATATACAGAGTATGTTTCTAATATCATATATATGGCGAATCCAATTTGGTGGTGCTTCGGGATAGAAATTCACCTTGTTGTATTTTCCGTAGTTTAAAGTTTTCATTCATGGTTTATTACCAATCTCAATAAACCAACAAGCAACTAGATTGAAAAGACATGTTTTGTAATTATATCCGGCTTCATCTTTTATCCCAAAGGATAAGAGACCGTTGCAAAGCTGTATAACATTTGATTTGTTAATTTCAGATAGATCTTTTATAATGGATGGTGAAGGTTGAGAGGAGGAAGCCTATTTTCTTTGATATCTTGTCTGATCTTTTGAATATTTCGTGGAATATCTTTTTTATGAAGGCTTTCTTTCTCCATTGTGTATATTTTTTCTTCAATCTCCTTTATTTTGAGCTTCATTGACTGCAACTTTTGCTTGATCTGCTCAATCCCTGGAAAGGAAATCAGGAAGAAAATTATCTTTACCACGAATATATTGAATATCAAATTTGAAATTAGCTATCCAAGATTGTATTCTTATTAATGGCTTGTTAGCAATACTTGGCTCTAAATTATTTTTAAGAAAATACTTAACTAGAGTATTATCTGTTCTAATAGTAAATGATTTTTTAATTAAATACTATTCATATTTAGCAACTCCTTTTTTGACAACAAGTAACTCTTTTCTATTGGAGCCATATCTGGTTTCAACATCTTTGAAGATTCCTGAAGTATATGCAACTAATTTTTCAGGACATGTTTCGAACAATCTTTATGACATGGATAATTTTCTCCATGTTTTGATACTGCTTTTAAGACTGCTCCCCAACAATAATCTGAAGCATATGTTTCAAGAATAAAATAATAATCATCTTCTTCTATAGATAGTTTAAGGAGATTAGAACAATATTTTTTAATATGTTGGATCCTCTTAGTATCTTCATTAGTCCAGTTCCAAAGTTGATCTTTTTTTGAGTTTATTTAGAAATGGCTTTTTAAGTAAAGCACATCATTCGATAAATTGGTCAGAGTAATTTAATAATCCTAGAAAGCTTTGTAGCTGTTTATTGTTTATTATTTCGTCAGAGAATTCAAGTAATTTTTCTCCAATATGAGATTGTAATTGAATCTCTTCTTCTTTGATGATGAGTCCTAAAAACTCGATTTTTGTCTTAGCTATTTCAGCTTTCTTTTCTGAGAGTATTATTTCATGTTTGTTGATAATATATACAAATTTTTCTAGGTGTTCAAGATTCTCTTTATAAGTAGTAGAATGTATAAGTATGTCGTCAATATACACTACACAAATTTTTTTAATTAATTTAAATACTTCGTCCATTTTTCTTCGATATATTTGCGGTGTATTTTTTAATCCAAATGGCATTACATTCCATTCGAATTGTCCTAAAGGATTAGAAGTGCTAAATGCTGTTAGTGGTTTACTTTCTTCATCTAGACATATTTGCCAAAATCTGCTTTTACAATCAAACTTAGAATATATTTTGCTATTCTGTATGTCTTTTATGAGAATATCTTTATTTGGTAGGTAATATCCATCAAATTTGGTTTTCTCATTTAGTTTCTTATAATTTATAACCATTCTGGCTTTATTTCTTTTTATTTCAGCATGATTTCTCACCATAAAGGCTGGGCTATTATGGGGACTTTTACTTGGTCTAATAATTTTAGCTTTTAATAATTCTTTTATTTGTATCTCAAATTCTTTTATGTCTTCTTGACTATATATCATAGGTTTGACTCTAATTATGACATTTGGTTCTATTAATTCTATTTTTGCTGTTGTTTTATTTATGGACCATTTTTCTAATGGATTTTTCTGAAAAGTTATTTTTGAGATTATTTTTTATTCTTTCTAGCTTTTCATTTTCAGATTCACTTATTTGGAGGTTTACATTATTATATAATAGTGATTTAAAATTTTCTTTTTCTATTTTTGTATAACATCCACCACGCTGGGTTGATGATCTATGATGATTTATTGATTTTTGAGCTATAGATGTAGCTTTTTGTATTTGTGGTACAATTATTTTGTGGTTACAGGATATTGTAAATTCAAATCTTGTGAGATTTTTATATTGTGTAAAAGGTGCATAATCTTCTAAGAAGAAAGTTTGTCATAAAAGAATGTCACATTCTATTTTGGGGGCACATTAGAGTTCTCTAACTATGACTTCTCTATTTCCTAATAAAATTGGTGTATTGGTTTCTATCCTATTGGGATCTTTATGTATAACTATAGTTATAGGAAATTGTTCTCCTCTCATATTAGTAAGTATAAGATTCATTTCAACGAATTTCATAATTTCATATTCTATTCAATGATAATCTTTATATTTATATCTTTGAGGTACGTCTTGTTCAGGTAGCATGCTAACTATATTTCCTTGAACATGACTTGATCATGCTCCTGTATTGATTAGGGCAATTATTTCTTGTATTTCTCCCATAGGTTTTATCCATTCAGTTAGGACATAGAATTGTTCTTCTATTCCATGTCTATCTAACTTGGCAAGCACTGGCACATTTTTTTTCCAATGGTTTTTTGGAATGAATGATTCTCCTATATAGTTTTTTCTAGGAAGACTAAGACTTCTTCTAGGAGGGAATTTTGCTATCATATTTCCTATTGAATCTATAGAAGCATTTCTTTGCAGATTACTGGATTGTCCAGTTTCTCTAATTGTTCTAATTATTCTTTTGAAATCTAAAACAAATTATTCAGGTATCTAAATTTCGTGTGATCTGAATTTTCTAGATGGAATAGCTTGTGCTAATTCTTCAAATCCTTCTTCAATTTTAATTTCTTCAAAGTTTCTTCTTATTTCTTGATGGTGGCTTGTAGTAAAAGCAAATATAGATCTTATGGTAAGGCTTACTGCCTTAGATTTTTCTGGCATATCTAATCTGTCTATTTTATGATATAAATTTAAAGATATATCTATGTTTTCATCTAATAAGGATACTGCAAATCATAGTTTTAGGATGAATATTAGTTTCTGGTATACTAAATTACCTGAAACAGCTCCTAAAAGGGTGTCTATAGGATCATGCAATATTCTATTATCCATGCAAAATATGTTGACTGGTATATCCATACATTGTCTAAAGAATCCTTTCATAAGAATCTGGATTCCTCCAATTTCTACATTCTTGATTTTGTTTTTAATATCAGGCTTTATTTTGCTAGTTCTTCATTTATCCATTTCCTATTTAGTATAGGAATTATTGTAGATCCTTTTACATTTTCTATATAAATAGGAACTTCATTATGTTTTATAACATAAATAGTTTTGTTTATGTTTTATAACATAAATAGTTTTGTTTAGCTTTGGCAGTATATTCCAAAAGGTTTTATTTCTAAAGATATCTTTTTGATTCAAAGATAAAACCTTCTTCATAATTTCATCATATTTTTCTTCTTCGAAGGTAACAGTTTGGCTTATTCCTTCAATATTATCTATGTTAGTTTCTTGTATTTCCATACTTTCTTCAATTCTTACTTCATTCATAAAGTTATAATTTATGAACTCATTATCTCCTTCACTCTCTATTTCACTGTCAAAATAGATATATATGGTAGAGACTTCTGACTCGGTTTCACTTATCTTATAAGGTTCATATTCTGAATCATTTATAGCTTATTCATATACTTCTAAAAATTTTGAATTGGTTTTATTTTTATGTTTATCTTGGCAGTTTGGTGTTATATGTCCTGGTTTCTGACATATAAAGCATTTGCTCTTTTTAATATATTCCTTTTTAGGTATCCAACCTTTTGGTTTTGTTCTTTTTTTAAAAAGTTTTTTATTAGGTTTCCAATTATCTCTTCTTTTCTTAAAATCATTCTTTTTATAAGGTTTAAGAAATTTTTTGAATTTCTTTTTCTTCTTATATTCTTTTGGATAACATCTCTATTGATGAGTATGAAAGATCTCTTGATTGCAACAAATGGGTTTTTTCTTTGTCATCTTCTTTATTGCTTTGTTATCAACTATTTCTCTACACCATTTATTATTTGTATTGATAATAAATTATTCTCTATTACCAAAACTATCATTTATTTCTGGATGAGTCATGACTGACCTAATTTTTTCATATTCTTGGTGTATTCTTATGCTCCAAGGGTAAGGAAATTTTAGGAACATTATTTTGAGATAATTTAGTTTTTCACTATAACTCATATCCTTATTTAAGGCTTTTATGTAGATTTTTTCAAAATCTCTTAAGCATCCTTTTAGATTACACATATCACAAATTTTAGATTTTCCATTTCTATTTTTGCTTCTAATTTCTCTCTTATTTCTTTTTCTATAGAAGTTGTGCTCTCAAGTATTTTTCTAATCTTTTTAATATATCCATAATTGTTTGGTTAGTTAAATGTTCTCTTGTATCAGCTATCAATTCTTTTCCATATTTTATATTACTTTTTATTTGGTCAGATGTTTTCTTCCATAATTCTTCAACATTTCCTCTAAATGTATGTTCAAGAAAATTGAAAGCTGTAAATGTATTCCATCATTTGTTAAATTGTATAGCAAGGCTAGAGGCTTAACCCAAGTAGATATCTTTTTATCTTTATGTACTGAATCTAGATCTAACCATATTCCTGTTGTTGGTATTGGTTCTATTAGACTTTCCATGTGACTTTCTTCTTTGGTAGTTATTTTGAAGTTGCTTTTTAATTTGCTAGGATTTATTCTTCTATTTGAGTTTTCTACTTCTGAACTGAATTTATACCAGGTATATAATTCTCCTTCATCTGTTGGATATCTATAACTATTATATTCTTCATCATCATTTTCTTTATTTACACCATTAGTTTGTCCTGGTCCTTCATATCTTAGTTTAATGGGTAGTACGGGACCTAAGCATACTGTAGGGTATATTCTCTCAGTTTTTGGTAGTGTAGTAGGTGTAAATGGAGGTTGACTTACTGTAGGAGGGATAGTAGAACTACTAACTCTCGTGGTACTAATATTCATCTTAGTATTTCATAAACTTATATTAGCCATTTGTATTTCTAGATCTTCTAACATTTTTATATATCTTTCTGCATTTTCTCCTGAAGTTTCAAAGAACTTTTCTCCAAGATCTTGTTTGGTTTCATTTATTAAATTATATACGGATTCTAGAGTTTGTGGTTCTTCTTTAATATAGAATTTTATATGTTTTTCTGTTATAGCTGTTGATATTTTAATGTTTTCATTAATTTTTAAAAGATTTTCTGAAATATCTTTTAATTGTGTATTCATATTTGGATTTAAGTTATAAGGTTAAAGTAGTTGGTAGTATTTATTATTTTGTTCAAGAAATTCTTCTATTATAGTTTCTTGTTCTGTTAGAAAATTTTGTTTTACTTCATTGATCATAACAATATTTTCTTTTATTTATAGCTTGTCTTTTTCTTCAAATTGAAATTCTAATTTTTTTCCAATTTCAGTAATTATTTCTTTATGATCTTTTAATTCATTTTCTATATTTATTACTCTTTCTTCAAGAGTTAAAGGTTTTCATAATATATCTACTCTTCTTTTTAACTCTTCTAATTATTGCTAAGTTTTTAGTATTTTTATTTGGTCATTTAATACTTTATATTACTCAGAAAGTTTATTTCTAAGATTTTATAATTTCTGTTTATTTGTGTTGTTTAATATATTAATTTGCGGAATTTCTTTTAGAATTTCTTGATCTTATTTTCTAATAGGGTTTTCTCCAATTAATCCAAATATATTAATCAAAAAAGTTTTTATCCAATTAATTTGTTCATATATATTAATTTTTGATATTTTGTTATAATTATCTGACATAATTATAATTTTAACAAGGCTATGATACTAATTCGGGTGCGGAACCTTAAAATCGTAATTTTAGGGGAGCAATATAACAAATATTGAAGTTTTTATATCTTAATGGTATGTTAGGTATTATTTGGTCAAAGGCTATTTTTAAGATTTAGCAAATCTTGGAGATCATATTCAATATATACCACGAAAAGAAGAGGGGGAAGAGTGAATTGGCATTCATTTTGATAGTAATTTTTTGGGATAATTGCATATTTGGTCACCAACCTTTTAAAATCGTTGGAGATGGCAAAACCTCTAAGCTAAAAAAATAGCATCACACATCTCCACGTATGAAAATTTGGCGTGGTAGGTCTTTTATGACCAAATTACCCTTCCATTTAAATAAACAAAAAAACAAGAAACAAGAAAAAAGAATAACATAATTGAAAATTTAATATATGTACCCCAAAAAATAAAAAATAAAAGTAACAAATAGGATATCTTCTCTAAAAAGTCTTAAAATTTTATTTGTACCAAATTCGCCGAAAAACAACACAAACTTGTGTTTTTGCATCTATATTAAGAAAATCCCAACGACAAAAAAAAAAAGATAAATAATATGCATCACGATTTAACTTACATTTTTTCATCTTCCTCAAAGTACATAATGCAAAATACTGACACACACAAATACACACGTACGCGAGGAAGAAGAAGAAGAAGAACCTGGACTCACAAGCTGCTAATCAAAAGGCCATAACAAAATCTGAAAGAATTGGACTGTTTGGAAATGAGACCATTAAATATCATCCTTCCTGCGCCGGCAATCCATACAAAATCTGAAATCCATAAGAAAATCAAAAGTTAAAAAGGGTTTTAGACTGATGTAGAAAAAAGAAAAAGAAGACCAGTTTCAAAAACTTCAGAATTTTAGAAGAACTGAAGTTCTTACTAGTACGTAGAACTTCAAGTATTGGAGCTTGTCAGTAATAGAAAGGAATGGGTCTGATAGGAGGTTGAAAAACTTCACGAATCACGAGACAGGAAGCTCGAGAGTCGATCACAACAATTACAAGTGCTTGTTTGGTAAAAAATTTTTTTACAGATTATAAAAGTCGTCGGTCCGCCGCCAGTGATTTTTTTCCCAGTTAGAATATGAAAAAATGGATGGTTTTTTTGGTGAGTTTGTGGTGTTTTTCGGCGAATTTGGTACAAATAAAATTTTAGGACTTTTTGGAGAAGATTACCTATTTGTTACTTTTTTTTTTTTTTTGTTACATACAGTTAATTTTCAATTATGTTTTTCTTTTTCTTGTTTTTTTTTTCTTTTTTCGTTTATTTAAAGGGAATGACAATTTGGTCATAAAGGACCTACCACACCAAGTTTTTCTTACGTTTGGGATGTGTGATGCTATTTTTTTAGGTTAGGAGCATATTTTCAATGATTTTAAAAAGTTAGGGACCAAGTATGCAATTATCCCTAATTTTTAATATCTATATTTTACTTTCATTATAATAATCTTTGAGTCAAATTCTGTAATTTGTTCGAAAAATAATGATGAAAAAATTATTCATAGTTGAAGGACCAATTTTCTTTTTCTTTTTTTATATATTTACTGAAAAAGGGTAAATTTCACTGAAAGTCACTGAATTTTCACCACACTTGCAACTAGGTCTCTGAACTTTAATTTGGTAAAATCAAACTACTATACTTTATTTTACGAGCAATAAATCTTTTTGGATTTCATCAATGAGCTTGTTGATTTATCCGTCAAAATAAACGATGTGCCAACATGTCAGCCCATTTCCCACAACACTATATATTCTTCTGCTAAGAAGACGTTCTACTTCTACATGTTGGCACGTCAATAGATGAATTGGTGTGAGAAATGAGTTGGCATGTTGGTATGTTGTTAGTTTTGATAAACATGTCAACAAGCTCATTGATGGTCACCAAATAAAGTGATTTAATTGTTCGTAAATTAAAGAATAATAATTTGATTGCACCAAAATAAAGTTAAGTGACTAGTTGTAAGTATGATGAAAGTTGAATGACCTCCAATGCAATTTTCTAGAAACATTCATAAGCAAAAAACTATGATTGTTTGCCCTAACCTTCTAAAATTCATTTTCAAACTATACATTTCATCAACTTTAATTGAAATCTCCTAAAAATCTAATTTTTATCTATACCAAATAAGCTCTAAAATAGAAATCAAAATAAAACTTACTTTGTCATTGATATATCAATCAATAAAACCCATTTATACAATCGACTAGTGATATAGCACTCACAGTGGGCATCATAATTAGTGTTTACTGTGGGTACTATATTGCTACTCTTATATAGTCTCCCTTATATTTATCAAAAATAAAACTTAATGACATTGACACGATTGGATAGTAGTAAAAAAGACAAGTCCCCAATAAGACACTTGTAAAAGAAACTCAAAAAGGGGAATGGATCATGTGTGTCAGTGTCTAATTTTTGAAAGTGCTTCACTTTTCTTGTTCCCTCAAAAGCAATTTTGGCAAGAACTACATTATCAACAATTGGAAACGATCAAAACAAATCATCAGAGGCAAGTTTCCATAACCAAATTGATCGTCCAATATCATTTTCTTCATACCCCATTAATGGGCACCACTTGAGAGGCCTAATCTAGAAACAAAGTCAAACAGTGATCACTGCGGTATGGAAGACCATTTTGAGCTCCAAAGGCTCTAAAGCTAATACCGGCCTGCCAATTGACCCACGATAATTGAGCTTAGAATTGAAATACTTTCAAGAAATAGAATTTTTATCCTAAAAATATTTGAACAGCATAAACAAGTTTACCGACCACTTGAGCTGCAAATGACAGCATTTTCTCAGATGGCATGTTGGTGCAGATGGCTACAAATAAAGTCCAGACCTCTTGTAAGACAATATGCATTCAATGGCTGGCTCAACTAGCGAAAATGTACAATAGAAATTTGTAACTTCAAAGTTATTGATTGACATCATAACGTGCAAGCTGCAAAGACCCAGAAATTCGTTCAATGATCCAGGAGTCGGCTGAAAATGAAGCTCTATGTTGAGATTGTTGAAGATGCCAACACAGTCAGCTAACAGATTTCACATGTGCCATACTACTTAGGGATGGCAAAAAAACCCACGACCCGCCCCGCCGGATAATAGGGGTAGGTTTGGGGCAGAAAATTCTGCCCCGCCGCGGGTCCGGGGCAGCCTTGACCCGCCGCTCCAAATTTTTTTTTTTTTTGAAAAATCATAAAATAGAATAGAAATTATAATTTTCACTACAATTAGACTAAAGAAGATTCGAACCCAGGTTGAAACTTGTAAACTACCAATCTTAACCATTACACCATAACTTCAATCTTATAATTTTTTTGTTTCGTTTGGTACAAATATATAAAAAAAAAAATTATTTATTTATTTATAATTATTTTTTCAGTTTTTTTTTAAAAAAAAAAAGAAAAAAAGAAATTTTCGCGGGGCGGTTGGCAGGTCGAAGGGTCGTCCCGCCCCGCCCAGCGAATTCGCGGGTCACGGGGCGGGGCGGGGCGGGGCAGGTCAAAAAATTTCTCGAGGACCCGCCCTATTGCCATCTCTAATACTAATGTCCCTAGTTTTCAGGATCAACTCCTTAGGTGTTAAATTTATATTAGCTGATTGTTTTATTCTTGTAACAAACTTTCATGTAAGATTCGATGGCCACATTATAAAAAACAGCAAGGCAGCTTGTGCTGCCCAGTGAAAATATTTTACAATTCATCTTTTTTTCAAAATTTCTACTTGGTATCAAAGCCATCTAAAATGGCAAACGTCAATTCTGATGGAAGCAACACAGCCACGCAGCAAGCACAAGTCAGCTCTGTGATACCTCCATTGTTGGGAGGAAATCAATTGTCTCCTTTTGGTGTTAGCCTCACTCAAACACCGCCAGTGAAGCTTAATAAAAACAATTTCCTGTTGTGGAAGAACATGATTATGCCCGAAAGAACATGATTATGCCCATTATCAAATGGCATAATTTAGAAGGGTTTCTCTAAAAAAGAACTGAGTGTCCACCTGAGTTTATTGCCACTCAAACCACTGGTGCAGCTGGAGAAACTGTGGAAATTCAAAATCCTGATTATAGAAAGTGGTTCTCTATAGATCAGCTATTAATGGGATGGTTATATTCTTCTATGTCACATGACATTGCAATCAGAGTTATGGGTTCCTCCAGCTCCTCTAAGCTTTGGAATGCTGTCCAAGAAAGCTTTGGAGTCATGAACAGATCAAGGGTAACATTTCTCATTGGTGAACTTCAGAAAACTAGAAAAGGATCTATGAGCATTGATCAATACCTCAATGCTGTCAAGCAACTTGCAGACAACCTTGAAATTGCTGGTAAGGCCATTCCTCATTCTGATTAAGTCACACAAGTTCTAGCAGGCCTAGATGAAGAGTATACCCCAATAGTAGTCCAGACAAACAGCAGGGAGTTCATCTCATGGCCAAAACTCCAGTCTCTACTCATGACATATGAAAGTAGAATTGAACATCTGAATGCTATAAAAATAGAAATGTCATCAGTAAATCTGAGCCAAACTTCAGTGAATCTGTCCAAAGGCCATCCTCTAATAGTTATAGAGGAGTGAAGTCAAACTATGGTGGAATGAGTAGTGGTTTAAGAGGTGGCAGAGGCAGACTGTGGAAATTCAAAATCCTGATTATAGAAAGTGGTTCTCTATAGATCAGCTATTAATGGGATGGTTATATTCTTCTATGTCACATGACATTGCAATCAGAGTTATGGGTTCCTCCAGCTCCTCTAAGCTTTGGAATGCTGTCCAAGAAAGCTTTGGAGTCATGAACAGATCAAGGGTAACATTTCTCATTGGTGAACTTCAGAAAACTAGAAAAGGATCTATGAGCATTGATCAATACCTCAATGCTGTCAAGCAACTTGCAGACAACCTTGAAATTGCTGGTAAGGCCATTCCTCATTCTGATTAAGTCACACAAGTTCTAGCAGGCCTAGATGAAGAGTATACCCCAATAGTAGTCCAGACAAACAGCAGGGAGTTCATCTCATGGCCAAAACTCCAGTCTCTACTCATGACATATGAAAGTAGAATTGAACATCTGAATGCTATAAAAATAGAAATGTCATCAGTAAATCTGAGCCAAACTTCAGTGAATCTGTCCAAAGGCCATCCTCTAATAGTTATAGAGGAGTGAAGTCAAACTATGGTGGAATGAGTAGTGGTTTAAGAGGTGGCAGAGGCAGAGGCAGAGGCAGATGAGGCAGATCAAGTGCAAACAAAGGCTCTTGTCAAATTTGTGGTCTGAACAATCACTTAGCAGCTTGGTGTTATAACCGTTATGATGAAAGGTATATGGGTAGTAGACCAGATTAGCAACATCAAAGTAATCACTCAAATCCAAATGACTTAGTAGCCTCACCCCTCAACATAGCAGATCCAGCTTGGTTTGCTAGTAATCATGTCACTGCAAAGCAAAAGAACATGGCTGAAACACATGAGTATGGTGGTAAGCAAAAACTCATTGTTGGAAATGGTAATAAGCTGAATATTTCACACATTGGCTCTGCACACTTGAATACATTGAAAGATAGATCACTTGTGCTTAACAAAATGTTAGTTGTGTCTTCAATTAAAAATGACTTGATCAGTGTTTCACAATTAACCTCTGACAATAATGTTTTCATGGAGTTTTACTCTGATTCTTGTTTTGTCAAGGACACACAAACAAAGGAAATACTGCTGCAAGGGAAGCTTAGGGAGGGATTGTACCAGTTTGATAGACAAAATCAAGTCCAGAAGTCCCATTGTCAAGAGTCAACTTATTCAAACAAGTTAAATAGCTCAGCCTTTGTAACCGAGTCTAGTTGCATTGAACCTTCCAAGAATTTTAAATCAATAGAGTCTAGTTTAAAATTGTGGCACAGGAGACTTGGTCATCCTGGTCTTCCTGTCATGTCTCAAGTTCTAAAGTCTTATAATGAAAGCATTGGTGATAATAAAATTAGTGTTTTTTGTGATGCTTGCCAATATGGTAAATCCCATGCTCTTCCCTTTAAAGTTTCAGCATCACATTCTCCATGTCTTCTTGAACTAATCCATACAGATGTCTGGTGACCTGCACCTCTAAATTCTACATCTAGATTCAAATACTATATTCTATTCATTGATGACTATAGTAGGTATACATGGATTTACCCCTTAAAATATAAGTTTGAAGCAGTACACAAGTTTGTCCAATTCAAGAAATTGGTAGAAAATAAATTTGACAGAAAAATTAAGGCTCTACAATCTGATTGGGGTGGTGAATTTAGAGCTTTTTCTGGTTTCTTAGTAGAGTCTGGTATAGAAATGAGAGTTTCTTGCCCTTATACTTCAACTCAAAATGGGAGAGCAGAGAGAAAGCATAGACATGTGACTGAAACAGGGTTAACCTTCTTGGCACAAGCTAAAATGCCTCTGTTTTACTGGTGAGAGTCATTCCATACAGCTACTTATCTTATAAATAAACTACCTACACCAGTATTTAAGATGAAATCACCTCACCCGTTACTACATAATGAAGTTTTTGATTTGAAAACACTTAAAACTTTTGGATGTGCCTGTTTTCCATACCTTAGACCATATCAGAAAAATAAGTTCAGTTTCCATTCTGTCAAGTGTGTGTTCCTTGGTTTTAGCAATTCACACAAAGGCTATAAGTGTCTAAGTCCTACTGGAAAAATCTATATATCTAGACATGTAATTTTCAATGAGTTTGATTTTCCTTTTGAATCCAGCTTTCCAAACAAACACTCAACTCCTTAAGACTCATAGATTATCATTCAGTGTCTTCCCTTTTATACCTCACCAAACAGTGACACAACCTCGCTGGTACATCTCTTCCTAATGTAACTCAAGCAAAATAATTGAATACACAACATGTTGATGAAACAAATTTTACTGAAAATGGTTTGACAGATCTTGATGCTGGTACAGAGGTTGAAGTGTTAAGTAGTGATAAATTCCAGTGCCACAAGATCACCAAGCTGTTGACCGAATTGAACATGTGAGAACAAGTGAAGCATTGCCTCAAACAAGTGATAGTTCTGAGCAAGTGATCATAGAGCATCCTATGATTACTAGGAGTAAAGCTGGTATTTTTAAGCCCAAGACCTACATGACATATGTAAAAGAACATCAGTTAAGTGATGATCAAAGAGTGACAAAACCATCTACTATATCTGATGCCTTGTTGGATGAGAAATGGAGAAGAGCAATGAATGAAGAGTACAAGGCATTAATTAAAAATAAAACTTGAAATTTGGTGCCATATTCAACTGATCAAAAGGTAATAGGCAGCAAATGGGTGTTCAAAATCAAGTATGGATCAGAAGGAAGGATACAAAAATACAAGGCAAGGTTAGTGGCAAAAGGGTTCTTGCAAACTGCAGGAGTAGACTTCTATGAAACTTTCAGCCTAGTAATAAAGTCTTCAACGTTAAGAGTAATCCTTACTCTTGCAGTTTCAAGAGGTTGGAGCATTAGACAAGTGGATGTGAACAATGCCTTTTTGAATGGAAAGTTGGAAGATAAAGTATATCTTAAGCAACCAGAAGGTTTTATAGATCAAACAAATCCCAGTTTTGTGTGCAAGCTTGAAAAGGCACTTTATGGACTAAGTCAGGCACCTAGATCGTGGTATGAGAGACTAAAGAAAACATTAATAGACTGGAAGTTTATGCAGTCCAAGGCTGACAACTCTCTATTTTTCTACATGAATCAAAGTCAAGTAATCTTTGTACTGATATATGTGGATGATATTGTGATAACAGGAAATGATAGGAAGATGTTGCAGTGTTTCATTGATAGGTTAAAACAAAACTTTTGCTCTTAAGGATATGGGAGAATTACATCAGTTCCTAGGAATTGAGGTTATAAGATATGCTTGTGGTCTTCATCTCACTCAAACCAAATATATCATAGACTTACTAAAAAGGTTTGATTTTCAGAATTTGAAACCATGTCCTACTCCAATGTCAGTGGGCAAACCTCTTTCCATAAGTGAAGGCAAAGAGATGATCAATCCTACTCTATATAGAAGTGCAATATGAGGCCTACAATATTTAGCATATACAAGACCTGATATCAGTTTTGCAGTTAACAAGTTGAGCCAATATCTGCAAGCACCAACTGATATACACTAGAAGTCAGCAAAAAGGGTTTTTAGATACTTGAAGGGAACAGTTAGACAAGGGCTGTTAATTCAAAAATGTGAAGGTCTTAATATAGTTGGTTTTGCTGATGCTGACTGGGCCTCCTGTCCAGATGATAGACATTTGACTGCAGGGTATTGTATATATTTAGGAGATACATTGGTAGCTTGGTCATCTAAGAAACAACAAGTGGTGGTATCAAGGTCTAGCACTGAATCAGAATACAGAGCATTAGCACAAGCAACTGCTGAAATTACATAGATTGAATCACTACTTAAAGAGTTGAGTTTGCGTGGATATGTGACTCCTATACTGTGGTGCGATAATTTGAGTGCTAGTGCTTTAGCCTCAAATCCAGTTTACCATGCTCGAACGAAACACATAGAGCTTGATATACACTTTGTGAGGGATAAAGTTCTGAAGAAAAAATTGCAAATCTGTTATATTCCTTCAGTACACCAAATTACTAATTTGTTAACTAAGTCACTTCCACAATCAAGGTTCCTTTATCTTAAAAACAAGCTTGGTGTCACAGAAGTATGCTCTAGCTTGAGAGGGGGTGTTGAGATTGTTGAAGATGCCAATACAGTCAGCTAACTGATTTCACATGTTCCATACTACTGCCCCTAGTTTTCAGGATCAACTCCTTAGGTGTTAAATTTATATTGGCTGATTCTTTTATTCTTGTAACAAACTTTCCTGTAAGATTCGGTGGCTACATTATAAAAACATAGCAAGGCAGCTTGTGCTGCCCAGTGAAAATATTTTACAATTCATCTTTTATTCAAAATTTCTACTCTTTGAAGCAGCCATGAGGTTGACTTCAAGAAAATCCCCCTCTGACATGGCTACTTTCTTATTTATTTATTTAATTAATGGGAGACAACAGAAGTCCAAACATAACAGATGCAGTGAAGTATACAGAATAACTTTATGTACCGTATAGAATAGCTCCAATGAAAGTGTCGCCAGCACCAGTTGTGTCAACAAGTTCTGATGGTGGAATCTTCTCAGCAGATCCCAAAAGTAGAATTCCTACAATAATTTGTGACATATTATGATATGAAATCCTCTTTTAATTGACCTAGAATAGGTTAGTGCTTGAGATGTCTTGAAAGTGATCATGTCAAAAAAATCTTCGTTCAACTCAACTTCAAAAATCGCTCCAAACTCTTCTTTCTTCTGAATTTGTGGGGCTGGCAGCGCCGGTTGTGGGATGTTGGGTTGGGAACTATAGTTGGCTATGGGGATAGAGATCTTCATTGTTGGAGGGAAGATGACATAATTTGTCTCCATTTATTTTTATCTTTTTTGTGTGTCATGTATTTTTTAGAGAGTAGAAGAACCTCGGCGCCGGTGTGGACGGTGAGGGTTGGGATCTGCTCTTTTAGAGGACATATTTTTCTCATTTTTTTTATTCATCAAGACAGTAGAGAGTTTCCACAAAAAGAAAAAAGCACGTTGTCACACTGTCACTACGTCTTCAATTTCATCTGTCCAAAATTTGTTATTCAATCATCTTCTTCAACGGACCACCTCCAAAATCTATTCATCTTCTCAATCCATCCACTTCAATCGATCATCTCTCTCCACCGATCATTTCAAAAATCTGTTCACCACCTCAATCTATTATCATAATAGAGCCTACGGTCGAATTCCACCGCAAAAGAAGTAGTATAGTAGTTTAAATTTTCTTTTTCTTTTTAATTAATTTAAGGGCAATGTTGCTTTAGTTTAAGGGAAATATTGTCCTTTTGGGTCTGACCAACACAATTTTTTAATGAAAATTGTTAGTAGGGAAGACTTGCATTAGTTAATGAAATGTTGATGTTAGAAATCTTAAAAAATAGATTGGGGGCAAAACTGTGAGAAAAGGTAAATGCTGGGTATGAAAAGTATAATTTAGCATTTACTCAAATTTATATTTTTGTTTAGGAATGTACAAAAAATTGTCAAATCACAAACTAAATCGAATATGTTGGTTTGAAATCATTGGTTCGGATTCACGTGGACCTCAACGTTTCGGTTTTAAACTAAATCGAACCGTTTGAAAATAGTTTAGTTTATATTTCAACCGTTTAAATCGAATTGAATCGTTTTTAAATTTTAATAATCAAAATAAATTATTTCTACTTACTTACACATTTACAAATTAAATAAAGTACAATGCAATACTAAATTTATTAGACTGGCTTATTTACTTTTTGCCAAATTATTGGATCACTGGCCCATAACCCACAAATTCATTATTTGGCCCAATTATTTACTAATTTCTGTCAATTTTCTCTCATTCTCATTTCTTTCTAACGACAAATATTAATTTAACGTAACCATTGAGATAAATGTTAATGTAATTTAACATTTATGTTTAAAAAGTTTCTATTTAAGCTTGTATTGAGAATTTTAGACTATTTACTTAATTAAATAAAAAGTATTTTCTTAAAAAGCCTATTGAAATAACTCAAGTCTTTTTAAGGTCTAACTTATTTTTCATAACTTTTTAAGACTTCTTTTGTAGAAAAAGTCTATAATACCCTTACTATATTTTTATAATAACTGAATTGCCATTGACACAAAAGACCCAAAAACCTTCAGCGTTGATCTCACTCCATTAACGACGTGAAGTTGGTAAATTGAAGAAATCCTACTCCCTCCAATTTATCTACTATAATCTTGGGTTTCTTCTTTCATTTTCTGTGGGCGAAGAAAAAGACTGCCGCCATTTGTTGTTGCCGCAAAGAGAATTGCTTCTCACTCCATTTGTTGTTGCAAATTCGTCATTTGTAATATATTCTCATCCTTTTCATTATTTCATATGTACATGGCATTCTTTTGTGTCTGTTCAAAATGGGTGTTGAGGAATGTTATCCATCTAAAATGGTAGAGCTGGGGAAGAAGCTGCATTATTTGTGATTTCTGGAACGTTTGAAGCTACTGTGGAACGTTTTAAACTATTGTAGTATTGTTGAACGATATGAGTCATTTTAAACGACGATAGTTGTTATAAGATGACCATCTGTCGTTTTAAACAACGAAACATATTTTGAACTACTATTGCAGCGTAGTTGAGGTTGTTTGAAGTACAATATTTGATTTTTTTAGAATAAATTTTTTTTTCGATTAAGTAATCAAAGTTCTAATGAATTGTAGGAATTGAGTCACCATTATGGATCGCCGTATTTTATTTTGATGAGTTTGTTAGGGATGATCAGAGAAAGTGGAATTGGAAACGGGGTGATATTCATGTTGTGGATGGACTTGAAATTGTCACTGAGATTTCATATAAATAGTATGGTAAACTACTGGCGGATCAACCACGTAGGCGGACTACGTGATCTATCAGACGGAAGGATGTACAAGAAACACCTAAGGTATTCATACGCATGAGTAAGAGGAAAGTCATAAAAAAGCCTGACGTAGATAAACAGCCGCAGAAAACGAGAGTTAAAAAACCATCACATTGGGTGACTTCTCCATACACGACTGAAGGTTAGTGGAGAAAGCACGTTGATTCTACGGCATTTGATCTTTTCCGAGATGTTGACCTCGTGAAGGTTAAGGAGTTTTCTGCATGGTACAACCAGTTAGGTGACGAGTAAACATAATTTCCAACTTAATGGACTTATTATGCAGCTGTAATTTCCAATTTTGTTTTTTTTTCATTCATATTTTTTTCATTATTGATTTACGTCCAGTGTCAGCCACCAATTAGACCATTTAAAGTTGAAGGATGCAAAAAAATGATTTCATGATGTTTTCACGGAGGGAGCTTGGCTTTCAAATGAGATAAGTAGCCTCAACGTGTGAAATATATGTTCAACATACTTAATTACTTTGGCTAACACTTGCTTATTTTGAAACACGTTGATTTGGCAATACAATTGCTGCGTCAGCGGATGATAAAATATCCGAAATCTTTCTACCGTCCGCGAGTCATTCTAGACGTCAACTTCTATGTCAACTGCATGCTAGCGATGCTTGAGTTAGATGCAACAGGTCATCTGACGGAGCTGCCAAAAGGGTTCGACAGTTACCTCGAATGCGAGTTTCCAAAACATGGTCAGAAGTGGGAGGGGTGCACCCATTTATATTTTCCAGTTTGCAGTCATAGTTACTCGTATGCTGTCGAGGTAGACATCGCCAAATCGACGATGTTCATATACGATACAAATAGGAGCTGATCTACAGATGATCAAATTAGAGCTGACTTGAAGCCCATGACAACAATTCTTCCTATGCTTCTGAAGAAAATCAACATTGGCATCGATGCTCTAACAATAGAACAGATAACGACAACCTCAAAACAATCCAACTCGTAAGTTTCATATGATATTAAGCAACTGCTCAACTGCGATCATCTATTTTAATTTGCACTATTAATATCCAACTTCGAAACTATGTTGCATGGGTGATTGTGGTGTTTATGCCATCAAATACATAGAATTTTTGAGCATCGACAGACAAGCAGAGCTAGTTAACGGATTCCACATGCAGAAGTGAAAGAGAAAACTGGTTGTTGAATTATACACCCTTGATTGTACTCCATAAAAAATAATTTCTCGTTTATTTTGATTTTTAATTTTGATCTGCTTTTTGTTCAGTTATAGATGTTAATATCAAGGTAGGGGCAGTTGGAAACGTTGTTTAAGATGTATATTTTAGGCTGATAGCATAGTGAAATGACTGCAGCAGTTTATAAACGATGGCAGTAGTTTTAGAATAACAACAGTAGTACAAAAATATTTGTTGTTGTTTTAAAACTCCTCTATGCATTTTAAAACATCAGTACTCATTTTAGACTTTTGTGAACTAACTTTGGCAGATCGTTTTGTAAGTTTTATGTACTTATGGGATTACGACTTTTGTTGGTTAATTAATATTATGTTTGGGATTCAATTTGTCAATAGAATTCTACAGATTTTTCATTTTACGTTATATCTCGTGTTCATTGTTATTACACAGTTTTTACTACGACCATAATTGTGTGAAACTCTAATAAGAAATTGATGTTACTATTATTATTATTGAAAACTGATTTTACATCCATTCAAACAAAACTGTAAAACAAAACCAAAACTTCATCGATGCAAAAATTCTCACACAAAAAAAAGAAGCAATACAACAAAACCAACGTAACATAATTTTTTCAAAATAATACAAAAAGAAAAACTGTAACAACCATTCCAGTCAAACTTCACAAGCAACCAACACAAATCCTCTTATCCCTGACTGCTAAATCCCCTTTTTCTGAACCCGACTGCTCAATCTTGTCCTCCATCTCATCAGTCTCCAAATAGCGAGAGTAGACTTCATTAAAATACTCATAAGGGTGCAAAAACATGTCAAGCAAAGCTTCCACTTTCCAATGTACAACAATATTTGGTGGGTATTCCTAAACTTTTCACTGACGTTCATGCTTGTCAAGAAAGACATCAAATATGCGCTCATCTAACTACACCTTAACTGTAGCCAATAAAATATGAGGGTTGAAGAAGAAAAGATCAAAATAATCCCTACCACCAATGGACACTCTTACCACATTGTCAAGGCTGTTTCCATGTGCGAGAGATGGACGAATTGTGTAGCATTGAAATAATTTTGGTGCCTCCGTATAAGCAAATGGAGCTGATGCTCCCTGGGGTTAAATTGGTTGGAGAAGAGGTCCGTTACCTGCCATCGATACGATAGAAGTAGACTACAATAAAATATCAATAGTAGCAGGTAATGATAAAATAATTGGAAAACATGCGTACCTTATAGTACATAATATAGCAAACCAAGAGTCATTAACACAGCAAGAAGGAGAAAAGCCTCAATCCAGAGGTGATCAATCGAATTATTCTTTACCACAAAAGAAATGTGAAAAGCTTTAGTGTCTCATTGGCCATTCGATTTATTTACTGTCATATGTTCAAATATTAAAAAATTAGCATGGTCGTTCCAAAACTACTACTGTCGTTCCAAAACGCCGATTTTCGTTCCATGACGAATTGATGCAGTTTCACAGATCGTTCTGCACATCTGAGTTTTCCATAAACCACGCTTTCAACAGATATCCAGCATCAGAGGCAATTGCATATGGCTAACATTACCAATGAAGTTCCGACTTAGATCAGCGATAAACATTAAAAAAAAACTTTACATAGTTTCTGGAAAAATCAATAACAAATAAACAGTGTACATTATCTATACAAATTAGTATCACATTCTTCTTTACGCCTTGAAGATTCACATGAATGTTGTCGAATTTGAACATCAGTGCTGTTGCAATTTTTTCGCTTATTTGAAAGGACCTAACGTCGCGAGAAAAGACGAACATTAAGTGGATGGAGATGAAAGATGAGAATTAAAATCACGTTGAAAGTAAAGGTAAAATGGAAAACACAAACTAAACAATTTCTTCTTTTTTTCTCCCCTTAATTCTGGTCAAAAGCCTCAAAAGTCTATTGACTCTTTTTAAAGGCCATTTGAGGTGATTCCCACATTAAATAATGTTTAAGCTTATGAATGACCGTTAAGCTTGTTAACTCGATTAAATAATGTTTATTTTGCTCATGCGAAATGACTGTTATATTTTCAAAAAAGCACTATAAAATACCAACTGAGATAAATCAGTGGAGATTTGACAAATCCAATGAAGGCAGGTCAAGGATTTCAACATTAAGTAGTACCAATTTTATAAAACGTGAACTTCATTCACCAATCCCGTGGATAATTGAACTCGAAATTGGTCTTGTTATGTGTTAAAATTTATATATAATAATAATTAGAACAATATCTTATCGATGATATTTCGGAATTTTAAAGAAAAAGAGCAAAGTCTTTTGAACGGTCATTTGGAATTCTTGTCAATGAAAGTCCAACACTTGGTAAATATCATTTCCTCTGATAAATATGGTATCGACTATCAAGTTTTACTTCACTTGGTAAAGAGGCCAATCTTAATATTTGAATTTATGACTTCACTTCTATCTCTTCCAGTATGCGAACCCAAAACCTCAAAACCTGATGAACTAACGGTGGGATTGGTCAAATTTCAACATCGATAATTCTAAGAATATATATATATATATACTGAACAAGATCTTTAGGCTTAAGCTACTTGCTAGTCTATGACACAAGGTTTTTTTAGAAGAAACTTTGCAGCCGGAAACTATTCAAAAGTCAGTGAAGAGCTGCTAATTCAATCAACCAATGAAGAACCAAATATTAATTGATTGCATATACACTTGATTATCCAACTTACAACCTGTCCGTATGTTAATGAATTTTGATTGGCAAAATAAGAAGCCATTGTCCCCCACTCCCATGCCTTCACAAGGAAATCGAAAACGAAATCGAGTAAATTTCAAATGCCTAACTACACCGAAAAAACCAATTTTCTCAATAACTACGGCCCTTCGGTACTGTACACCTTAGACACACTAAAAAGAAGCTTCAAACCCGGTACCATCATTCCAAGCATGTCTTGAGAGGAGCCCACCGTGATCACTCATACTCCCCCTTAATCTGTAAAAAGATCTGTTACTCCTGACTGTCCTCAGAGGACCTGATCTATTACTGTGCCTTATTGGCAATGCAACTCCACCCTCAACTGAAGCTGAATACTGTCTTCTGTTTTCCAACACTTCAAGATGATCCGAACTGTACTCCATCGTTATGAAAGACGAGGCATGTCCATATGTCAACCGCGGAGTAATCCCACCCGCATTCCACCAACTGCTATCAGAATGCGCGAAATCACCTTTGAAGTCTGAATCACGAGCTGAAGACTCCTTCTGACTACAAGCATCCCCACAAGTCTCGCCTGTGTCGTCATTATAGATGAGTTTGAGTGCCTGAACTACTTCTCCCATGAATGGTCGATGAGTCACCTCGGGGTGAACACACATGGAAGCAATGGCAGCCACCTTTGCCATGTCATCAAAATCATAGCTCCCGGCCAAGGAGGGGTCCACTAATTGCTCCAAACCTTCTCTGCTTGTCAGTAGAGATCGTGCCCAAGTCACGAGGTTTTCTTGTCCGTGAGGTTGAGTCATATCCACAGGTTTCTTTCCTGAGAGAAGCTCTAATAGCACAACCCCATAACTATACACGTCACTTTTGACAAGTAAATGCCCTGTCATCGCATACTCAGGAGCAACGTACCTGCAACCACGGTTTAAAGGTAAAATGTTAAAAAATGCAAATACAAATCTAGGCATGTGATTGTGACCCTGTAAAGTAATGCAAATCTCATGTTACCACCAACAGAAAAAAGAGAGGATAAATTGATCGCCACCCTGTTAAGTTATAGTCATTCATAAGGTTAACAAAATCACGTTCCTTAAGTTGTGATATTACAATACAATTAACCAGTCAAAACATGCACCTTATATTTAGGTTTCAACATGCCAGAGAAACAACTTTAGTGGTATAGTTTGATTTCCACAAAAGGATTCCAGGTTAGATACAATTTCCTTCTTTTTGCGGCAAAGAAACATACCCAAAAGTTCCCATCACACGAGTAGATATATGATGACTTCCTTCTGTTGCTTCCCTTGCCAAACCAAAATCAGAAACCTTGGGAGTAAAATCATCTTCTAGTAAAACATTACTGGCTTTGAAATCTCGATGAATAACACGAGGATTAGAATCCTCGTGAAGGTAAGCCAATCCTCTCGCTGCACCAAGAGCAATCTTCAACCGTGCATCCCAATCAAGAGGCTCCTTGCTCTTGTCAGCACCTGAAACGTCAGCCACCGGATCGAGTCAAAATTTCAGACCAAATTGGTTCATCCCTTCTTTAACAGGAGGTGCTTCTGCTATGTTATTGTAAGACACAAATATTAATCAAGGATCACACACATTCCATTATGGCTCACCAACCCCACCACCGGGGCAGATTCTGATGGAACGGAAGCAATGAATTAGATGGCATCATATCGAAGGAAAAGAAAAGTATACCGTGTAAGTGGGACTCCACACTGCCATTTGGAACAACCTCATAGACCAAGCAGCGTGTACGTTCTTCAATGCATATACCAATTAATTTCACGAGGTTGCGGTGGTGCAATCGGCTTAGCATCTCAACTTCAGCAATAAATTCACGGTCTCCATTCTGATTGTCCCTTGTCAGTAATTTCACAGCTACTTCAGTTGCATCTTCCATGATCCCAAGATAAACACGTCCAAATCCTCCTTCACCTAAAATCCTTTTGGAACTGAATTTGTCAGTGGCTTTCTCCAGCTCTGTAAGTGCAAATGTTTTAACAGAAAGAACAGATGCAGGCATGGCAGAAACAAGAGACGCGGATGTTGAACTGGCTGGGTTACTTGACCGCACAGAGCCGAGTCCTGCAACTTAGAAGAAAACTCAAATGCATTTAACATCTCCAACAGCTTTAGACAGTTGACATGTTTGAAGAAATTTATAGCCATCAATGCTACATATAAGCAATGACATCTTATGTCGAATGAGAACTCAATGTCAAGTCAACCATATATTAACCACAAGGCATATAATTAAGAAAAAAAGTAGGTGCCAGACATAAAGGAATTTGTTTTTATTTCAAACATGACAACACTGATCGTCACAGCTTGATCTTGTGCTTTCGTGAGTAGGCTAATTTAGTTCTGACTACACATTGATGTTTAGACAAGCCAAACAAATAAACCAAGACAAGATTTCTCTTCTACGTGAAGGACCACAACAACAGCAACACAAATAATTGTATCATTGTAATTGGACTCACTGCACGAGCAGATACATATAATGATCAAAAGAACATCTTTCAGATGTGTCTGAATGCGTAATAAACGTACCCCTACCCCCAACATCCATCTCAACCTTGCTTGACAACCTAATGAATTTGAGTCAGCAATTCCACATTGACAGTGATTATAAGAGTTCAGCAAAAGTGAAAGAAGGATAAAATTCTTTTGCCACTCAGTCTCTGCACATCAATTCAAAAACTGCGTCCCTATTCACTTTGGAAAAGCGATGATACAAATATGGCTTACACGCTTACCAGATCTTTTGTTTATAGATAATGCAAATACTGGACCAACGGCATTGGATGGTCTACCAGCCTTCCTGCACTTCAACAGTAAAGCAACTGTGGTACAACAAACCACCAAGAGAACAAATGCCGACAAAGAAATGACAAAAATTACTCGAGGGCTCATTTTCTGATTTTTGTCAACTAAATCCGCGGTAATAGGGTATTGCCGATTTCCTGCACTTCCAGTTGGACCATCACCAGATAAAATGCCAGACGGTGGTGAAGAAGGGAGCCCTGTATTAATTTTTTTAGTCTCTAAAATAGAAGATTAAAGTGGTAAAGCATAGACATAACAAGTTTTTAGACTGTACCTGGATAAGTGATGTATAATACTTCATAATCACCAAAGAGGGTCCTATTTAGAGGTATCTTCATATGCAAAAATCTTTCGTAAGTCAACATAGCAGTTGTATTATCAAACTTATCCCCCAGAGGCACCAAATTAATTTCAACAACTGTTCTTTCCTGATCATGACTATCAGCACTAGCACCAATTATGCTCACTTGACTTTGCTTTAGGTAAGTGCCTGCTGCGACCTCAATCTCTAGCTCATTGACCTCTGGGAAGATAAGGTAGAGTGATACACCTAGCAGAAGTTTGACTTTCATTGGAAATACACAAGCACAGGGTGAACCGATTGGAGCCGAAGTTAATGGCTCCGTACAAGTTTGACCACAACCTGTCATCAGATTAAATTATCAAAAATACTTATCAATATATAATTTAAAAAGGGAGTAAGAACAACGACAGTAAAAGGAGGAAGGAAAATTTAGTAGGTTTGCGAATTAGGCATGCTGGTTGATGCACTGAAGAAGGTTACTACTGCCTAAATAGGCAATCACAGGACAAGAAAAAAAGGCATTTATGCTTATGAAGACAAACAGGACCTGAACTCATATTACATAACCCCTTAGAAGGTCAAGAAAAATAGGTGTATATTATGAGATTAAGGCTATGCTGAGTTGAGTCTTATGTTGGCCATAACAACTTGAAGACCAGTGGAGAGCATCAGTGATATATCTACATAACAAGGACGAGGCCCCTTGGATTCTCAGTTTCAAGTAGCCAAATATATAGATGATAACATCCATGAAGGTTTCGCACTATTCATTATTTATTATGTTGGCCATAACAACTTGAAGACCAGTGGAGAGCATCAGTGATAAATCTACATAACAAGGACGAGGCCCCTTGGATCCTCAGTTTCAAGTAGCCAAATATATAGATGATAACATCCATGAAGGTTTCGCACTATTCATGATTTATAAGAACATTTTCCCTTGTAGCATATAATTTTCAATTCATTTTTTATAAGAATACAAAATAAGACACTCACCTCTAGTACACTTCAAAGTCCACATTCTAATGCTAAAGAAAACCCCCTTCTGGAGCCAACTCTTTGCTGACATGATTGTTCAGGATTTACTGACGAGTTTCTTTTCTATCATTTTCACACTTCAATGAATTCAGAAACATTATATCATTCTTTTCATCCCCTTTTATCCATAAACTTTAAGGAAATAGACGCCACTGCAGCAGAAGTCTTAAAAACAATATTAAGAGGACCAACTGTTTACCAATATTCTAATAGCAAGTATATTTATTAGTATTCTATGACACTAGAATTCAGCAGATTACACACGCCAACAGTTACTTAGTGCTGTTTCTTCGCCATCCCATGATGATATAGTGAAAGTTAGGCTTAACCATCACACAACATAACTTGATTGTATACAGTTCATTTTTCAGGTTTCAAAGTCAGAAAAACGCAAAAGGAAAAAATTCAAGAGGTTGACTGCTGTTGAGATGAACAATATAAAATCGAAAATAACAATAAGCAAAAGAAACAATCAAGCAGGTAATATAAATAAAATGGAGTTTGTACTGTATTAAGGAGTCTAATATTTGTTGACTTGATCAAATAAAAAAAATTGTCATCTTAGAGCACAAGTACTAGAGTCAATGTCTTTGTAAGACGTTCACAAGTATTGTGGAGGCTTAGTTGTCTTTCACTAAGCGTAACTTTATTATAACAAAAATAGCATTGATGGATAGTGTTCAATTTTGTATTGGTATCGAAATATTATCTTTAATTCATTAAAGTTCTCATGCCCCAATTGCAATTAGATGAACTTTTTTTCCCTCTTGCTACAGACTTCTGGCTCCCTAGAAATTACATATATTTCCAATCTCAGCTATTGAAGTGAGGGTGAGAAAGATATCACTGAACATTTACCAGGTGTAGCAGAAGGAGATGGAGAAAATGCATGAGTATTCACTCGATGAGTGTGGTGGTGATGCCTTGGCAAGTTACTACCAGTAGGAACAGGAAGTTCGCCTAATATAACAAGTTTTGATTTAGTTAGCTGAAAGTTAAAAAAATAAAAATAAATAAAAAAATGTAGTTGATATATTGAGAATCTTGGATACCTTGAGATGCTGGAGAAGGAGCAGGTGCAGTAGGGGAATCCAAAGAAGGCTTAAACTGCCGCCTCCGCTTTGCTACAAATGGAGCAAATGATGCACTCATTGAAGTTATGCTCACTGCAGACATTACAACATTTATGGAATGAAATGCTAAAGATCAAGGGGACAAGAAGCAAGAAATCTAAGATAATGTATCAGTGTAAAGCACTGATTTTCAACCACAACTCAATCCAATAAAAACAAAAAGAAAACAGAGCGGGGAGAAGACAGCTTCCACTCCAACAAAAGGAAGTTGGTGAGTTTGCTAGTTTACCATGTTCTAGAGAATTTTTCCTTGCAGAAGATGGTAAGCTCGGCAACTGAGATGGAGACAGGGAAATGTGCTGTAAAGGGGTCCCTGTAGAATGGAAAAATTATCCAGAATAAATTCAAAAGAAGAGTACAAAAAATAATCTAGCACGCAAAAGACTATGACCAAAATGATCTGTACAAGCCAGACAGGATCGTATACTACTGGTTGCAACTTGCATTTGAATACTTACCCAACCAGCCATCGACATTGTTTGCATACAGGTCCTTGATAAAAACAATTAGACTATTTGTCCATATAAAATAATTTGAAAAATAGTGGCAGTCAGTAGGTATGTGTTTAAAACTTTCTTCTGAAATGTAAATGCAGAAGGGTTAAAACAGCATTGACTCCTTGCTTTTCAAGTTAAGAAGATCTAGAGCTTTATTTGATATAATGTCAATATGATACCACATTTTTTACTTTAACAAACACTTAAATCTCCCAAACTCTTCAAGGTGCTATTTACTAATTGAAAAGGAAAATCTACATAGCACAATGAACCTGTCAATCTTAATATTTAACAATGCAATCAGAGTCGGTCTGAGGTAATTCCTATTATATAGCCTTTTCTTTTTCCTTTTGATCCCTAGTTTCTCCATAACCATCCACACATAAAATTATCGTAATTTGTAGGAAGCAGAGTGAGCAGAGGAAGGAGAAAAGGCACAAATTACCGAAATTAGTAGGAAGCAGAGTGAGCAGATGAATAAGAAAAAGAAGCATCTTCTCTCTCCGGAAGGCAATTCAAAAACATTGTTCTCAGTACAAAACCCTCTCACTAAAGCACTTTCCGGAGCTGTCTAGGGTTCCGGTAAAGCTCTCCCTTCTAACAAAACTCTCCATTCACTTCTTCACAAGATTGCATATCGTTTTGCGCTTCAAATTCGGATAAGTCCAGCACGCTAATCAGTAAACCCTAGCTCAACAACAATAATGCAGCTGGTTCCAGAGTGCAGTTCATAACCATGTACTGCGGCAGTTATCTGAGTAAAATCTCTGCAAGTAAAATTCTCTATAAAATGTAAAGAGCAAAGAGAGATTGAGAGATACAGAATGTGAAATTGAGGGGTGAGTTGGGGGGTGGGGGAATGGATCTTGGGAAAGTAAAAACAAAGTGAAGATCTTGAGGTAAGACTTTACCGAGAAATAGAGAGAGAAAGGGCGGGTGGTGGGGAGCTTTAAATGCTGGTGGAGCCACCAGCACTCTGTCTTTCGAGCAATTGATGAGTGTCTGGAGTCTGGTACACGGTCCAACTGTGCGCGTGTTAACACGAACCAATGGAACATCGTACGAATAAATAATTTCCCCCTCTTTTTTGGTTTAATTAATAATTTCGCATTCTTTTTTAGCAACCAAATGGACAGCAACAGGCGCTCCCTAGAGTATCTCCAATGCTAGCAACAATGTTAAAGCGCAATATTTAGTATTTTTTTGACAAATTATCAAAAAATACTTATGTGACACAATTAATATTAGAAAGTGTCTAGTACAATGTCTAAGAATATCTCCAATGCATACAGTGGATTGGAGCTTACGTGGCTTTCAAGTGGAAAGCCTTTCATTCCACATTGCATAAATGTTTATTAAACAGAAAGTGAAACTCAAAATGAACCTCCAGTGCATTCTTTCTAAAACCCAATTTTAATGCCTACATGGCTTTATCTTGTTAAAATAAAAATAAATTAAAATACATCCAAACAAACGTGAAAAAGATCATTTGTCTTCCAAAAGTCATTTCTCTTCACCATCTCAAAAAAATTTCTCCTCCTTCCATTGCCAAATCAAAGCCTTGATAAAAAATAGAAGATACTCAAACTCACTTCTTTCTATTGGCTTCATTGCTTGATTCAATTTTCTTTATTATTCTTTTATTTATTTGGGTATGTTTCTCTGTTTATTCTTCAAACTTTCTATTCATAATGCATTTTTATCTTATTAGAAAGCTGTGAAGGCAATAATTGAAAGTTTTTTAATGTCATATGGAAAATAAAGTCAAACACCTGACATCTATTTTTGTAAGCATGTATTTTCAAATAGTTTAGAGGCTAAATGGTCAAATGATGACTTTTGTAAAAGGAAATGAATTACGTTAATGGAGATTCTTTCATGGCTGTATTAAAAAAGTATTGTATATTGGCATAGAATTGATGGTGCGTATGTGATATTTGTAACATTAATTTCATTATGAGAACTGATGGCTTGTAAGTAATATTTGTGATGACTTGATAGTGTGTATGTAATATTAATTTCATTAACACAATGTATAAAGTCTTGCAATTTTTTAATATTTATATTATTTATGTGTTAATAGGTTTTACAAATAAATGTCTTCATCAAGTTGTGACTCCAACAGCTCATCATCAAGCAATTACTCACTTTCATTGACCAAGCAACTTTTAGAAGAGCCATTGAGAGATGATGGGTTATGTGATAAAATGTCTCGCAATGTGGTTCAAACCTCCGCAATTCATGTTCCTATGATAATCTCTACAATGATGATCAACAGAAAACGTCCTTATGGTGGCTCGATGTCCGGTAGACGTTATATTCGTCGTGATAGGAAGGAACGTCATGAATTAATTCTTGGCGACTACTTTAAAGATGAGAACTCAAAGTATACACCAAACCATTTCCGACGTCGATTTTGGATGGACATGAAATTATTCAAACGTATTTTACAAGTCATTGGAGATCGTGATGATTATTTTACACAGAAGGTTGATGCAGTCGGGAAGCAAGGTTTGAGTCCTTTAGAAAAAATGATAGCGGCAATACGCATGCTTGCATATGGTTGTCCAGCTGATCTTCTCGATTGTCGAAAAAATATGTGTCATATTTTATTCTTTTTATATCCTAGCTAACTTAATAAATATAACTAATTTTTAATGATAAAATAGCAAGTCAACGTTTGCTTTTTTGACTGGTCTGGTTAACGCCAGTTTTGACTGACTGGGTTGATAAGTGGATTATTTTTCCAAATCAGTAAAAGCTGCGATTTTATTCTATTTCTATACTTGATATATTCTGACCTCATGAATATTATTGACAGCTCCTTTTGTAGGTTAAAGAATCTTTTCTTATTCTCTTAGATTTGTTTAAGAAGGAAATATTTAGTTTCGTAAATTCTTTCTTTCTACAAATCTAAGAATATCTTTCTATATTCTTTCCTACTAATTTTCTTACCATTTTGGTTGCATATTTTTAGGTAAGAAATAATTTCTAAATTGATTTCTAATTTAACTATAAGTAAGAGTAGAAATCAATAAGGAATTAAGGCTTTGAAATATAATTTTTAGTCTTGGATTCTCTAAGCAAAACCTGCTGAATTCATTGGTGGAAAACAAGACCCGATGCTTCATTGATTCAACTTTCAAAGCAAAAAAGTTTTCTTCAAACTCATTGAAGAATCAAGAACTTATTGGTGCTCAACGAATAATTCCATATCTTGTTCAAGCTACTTGGCGTGAAATTAAGAATCGGGGTTCTTAATCCAAGTGGTGGTTGCGGTCAAGTACAATAGGAAAGTGGCAATAAAGTCAAGACCATGGGTTTGATTCCACTTCATCAACAAGTCAGAAGAAGAAGTATCACAGGGAGTTGATATATTTTCTTATTATTACTACTTTGTTAATTTTGTAAAATTACAAAAACCGATACTATTGTATTTTTGAACAAGATTATTAGTGGATTATTTTTACCCATGGCATGGTGGCCCGTGGATGTTTTCCTTAGGAGTTTACCACATTACATCTTGTGTTCATAATTAATCTTTTAATTTCTGCACTTGACAAGATTAGGTAAACGAACACTGTTGTGCGAGTCAGAACTGTTATCTCTATATCTTGCCAGTTCTGACTACGTTCTGTCCATTGCTTGTTTAATTAAGATTAAAATTTATTTTTAATTTAATTAATCTAGGTTTTAGAACTTTCAATTGGTATCAGAGCGGGTACACTTTTTAAGTGCGATCCAAAGAAACCTAGATATGGACAGTGCCCCGTTTAGACCACCTGTTTTAGATGGTACTAATTATGCCTATTGGAAAATTAGAATTCAAGTTTATATCCAATCCCTTGATGAAAAAGCTTTGCACTCTATTATCCATAGCTATAAAACTCCCACCATTATTGAAAATGGTGTAGAAAGAGAGAAAAAGGCAGATGAATGGGCTATAACTGATATTAATTATACTAATTAGAATTCCAAAGCTTTAAATGTCATATTCTTTTTCGTAGACTTTAATCAATTTCGTTTGATTTCTACTTGTCAGGTTGCAAAAGATACTTGGAACATCTTACGAATTGCTCACGAAGGAACCACTATGGTCAAGTCATCCAAGCTTCAAATTCTGACTCTAGAGTTTGAACAAATAACCATGAGAGACAATGAACAATTCAAAGATTTCTATACAAAACTCAGTGACATCATCAATACTGTTTATACTTTGGGAAAGAAATATTCGGAGAGCAAAATTGTAAAGAAAATTCTCAAATTCTTACCTGATCGTTTTCATTCTAAAGTAACTGCAATTGAAGAAAGTAAGAAGATTGAGAATATGAGAGTTGAAGAATTGGTGGGATCATTGATGACATATGAGCTACATCTACAAAGGAGAAAGAAAGAAAAGGGAACTAGTATTGCCTTCAAAATTAAAAATCATGAACACGAGGTTGATCGTGAGGAGAGCGAAACAAATGAAAATATGGCCATGCTCACCAAACAATTAAAAAAATTTCTAAAAGGAAATCAAAAGGGAAAGAACTTGAATACCTTTCTCCAACAAAAGAAGAGATTTGCGATCAACACAAAACAAAACCCCATTACCTCTATGAATAGATCTGACAATCGAATTCAATGCCATGAGTGTAAGGATTTTGGTCACATAGCTTCTGAATGTGCAAATACTTTAAAGAAATCTCATACCAATAAGGTCATGAATATCACTTGGAGTGAAGATGGTGAAAAAGACTCAGATGAGGACGAGGACGACAGAACTACTGTTGATTAAGTAACGTCTTTAACTGTGAACTTAACTTCTCATACTGATTCCGTGCAAAACTTGATTGTAGGTTATAACTCCTTGGCGACAACATCTGAAGAACCAGTCCGTGTCTGTTATAACAGCAGCAGTATGAATAAAAAATTACAAGATGAACAGGAGAAAAACTTGTCTACTCAAGTCATGATGGAATTTTTGGAAGATAACAAGGTTGAAATTGATTCTCAAAATAATATTCTTACCAACATCTTAAAAGAGAAGGATGATCAAATTGCGAACCTTCTTGATGAATTAAAATTTTCAAAAGAAAGGATCAAGCAATTAACAATTGGAGCCTCTCGCTTAAGTGAAACCCTAAGCTATGGAAGAACTCCAAACGTCAAAGAAGGTTTGGGATATATTGGAAAAGGTGAAAGAAAAGTTGGAAATCAGATCAACTTCATCAAAGAAACAAAGTCTGCTGTATTTTCAGACAAAACTGCTCCCATCACCATCAGAACTAAGGCTGACCTGCCTATGCAGGTTCTGACCAATGCCAAGACTCAAAAACAGTCACGACCATCAGGTATACAACCAATATAACGAGGTAAATCAAAGTATGTTGTAAAATATTGCATCTGTGGTAATTTAGGATACGACTCCTTTCATTGTTTGTTTAATAAAAACTTGGTTAATAGACAAATGAGACACCTTAGCAACACTAAAGTAAGACAAATTTGGGTCAAAAAAGGTTATTTAAATTGTTATATGGTTGATGTTGCCTATAGATCTTTTATTCCTAACTCTTGGTATTTTGACAGTGGTTGTTCTAGACATATGACTGGTAATCGATCTTATCTAACTAACTACAAAAGTCATGAAGGTGGTCTGATTACTTTTGGTGATGGAGCACACGATAAAATTGAAGGTGTAGACACTATTCTAATTGATGGTTTCTCCCCGTTAAAAGAAGTTCTTTTTGTTGTAGGTTTAAAAGCTAACCTGATTAGTATAGGCCAACTTTGTGATGATAAACACTTGGTTATGTTCTCAAAATTTTTTTGTAAAGTCTTGAAGTATGATGGTAGTTGTATTCTACATGGTACTAGATCCAATGATAAATGTTATCTTCTTGACACCAAAACTACTTGTCATATTTCAAAGACTGACTCAACCGAGTTGTGACACAAACGATTAGGACATTAAACTATAGTGATCTGTTGAGACTGACAAAGCTGAATGCAGTACGAGGTGTTCCTAAGTTTATTGAAAAATCTGAATGATTGTGTGGTTTGTGCCTAAAAGGTAAGCAAACCAAAAGCACTCACAAGCAAGGTAAGTTTCTTACTACAGCTCATGTATTAGAATTATTTCACATAGATTTGATGGGACCTATTCAAACTGAAAGTATTGGGAGCAAGAAATATATTTTTGTTTGCGTTGATGATTTTTCTAGATATACTTGGGTAGATTTCTTGAGAGAAAAATCTGATGATTTTGAAAGATTCAAATTTTTGCACCTAAAATTAACAACAGAAAAATATTTTGAGGGAATAAAAATATTAAGGATTAGAAGTGATCATGAGAGAGAGTTTGAAAATGCTACTTTCTCTACTTTCTGTGATCAAAATAGTATTTTTTATGAATTCTCTGCACCCAAAACTCCTTAACAAAACGGTGTTGTGGAAAGGAAAAATAGGTCTCTACAAGAGATGGCTAGAGTTATGCTAAATAGTAAGAAGCTCTCTGTTAAATTATGGGCTGAAGCTATTAATACTGCTTGTTATATTTTGAATCGTGTATCTTTGAGAACATGAACCACTCAAACTCCTTATGAAATCTGGAAAGGAAGAAAATCGAATCTCAAATATTTCCATACCTTTGGTAGCAAATGCTATGTGTTAAATGATCTGGAATACTTGGGAAAATTCGATTCAAAAAGTGATGAGGAAGTGTTTATTGGTTATTTTGAGAACAGCCGTGCTTACAGAATTTATAACATGCGTACTCAGACTATCATTGAATCAATCAATGTAAAAATTGATGATACTGATGACTTTTCATCTTATTCACGGGAGCCTAATATTCAGACTTTGGAAGAACAGGTTGCTGGACGTCAACCTACTCAAGACTATCATGTAACTGCACCAGACAGTGATATACAGAAGGAACATCCAGCATCAAATTCTGATGTCTCTGCCCCTGCTCCTGGAAGTTCTGACGCACCATATACAAATAACGAACACGACATGAGAAGGCAACCTCCTTCTTGGATTCAGAAAGCACACTCATTAGACAATGTTTTCTCAGATTCCAGAGACGGCATGATGACTCGGAGGAGGCTTGCTAATGAATTTGGAAATGTTTGCTACACTTCACAAATTGAACCCAAAAATATAAATGAAGCCATTATTGATGAAAATTGAGTTCTAGCCATGCATGAAGAGCTAGCTCAATTTGATAGAAATGAAGTGTGAGAACTTGTACCTCGGCCAAAGGACACAAATGTGATCGGGACAAAGTGGATATTCAAAAATAAATCAGATGAACATGGCAACATAGTCAGAAACAAGGCACGCTTGGTTGCACAGGGATATACTCAACTAGAAGGAGTGGATTTTGATGAAACATTTGCACATGTGGCTCGACTTGAAGACATTAGACTCTTACTATCAGTGGCATGTCAAATGAGGTTTAAGCTGTACCAAATGGATGTCAAAAGTGCCTTTCTAAATAGAATTCTTAATGAAGAAGTCTATGTTGAGCAGCCTAAGGGATTTGTTGATCCTTATTCTCCCGACCATGTGTTCAGACTCAAAAAGGCTCTGTACGGACTAAAGCAAGCCCCACGAGCTTGGTATGAACGATTAACCATGTTCTTATTGGAACAGGGATACAAGAGAGGAGGAGCTGACAAAACGTTATTCATCAAACATTTTAAAACTGGATTAATTGTTGCACAAATATACGTCGATAACATTGTGTTTGGTTCTTCACTAGAAACAAAATCCAAGGAATTTGCTACACTTATGTAAAATGAA
The DNA here is from genome assembly GCA_030279155.1 of Forsythia viridissima. Taxonomy (NCBI): domain Eukaryota; kingdom Viridiplantae; phylum Streptophyta; class Magnoliopsida; order Lamiales; family Oleaceae; genus Forsythia; species Forsythia viridissima. Next base: position 38,380,887 of record CM059037.1, read on the forward strand.
TTTGAAATGAGTATGGTTGGTGAACTAAATTTCTTTTTAAATTTGCAGATCAAACATGTTGGATCAGGGATTTTTATCTCCTAGGCCAAGTATGCTAAAAATCTTGTGAAGAAGTTCGGTCTTGAACAGACCAAGTCAGTCAGAACTCCCATGGCCACGTCTTTAAAAATTTCTAGAGATGACCAGGGAAAGGAGGTTGACTCCAGCTTGTACAGAAGCATGATAGGGAGTTTGATGTACCTGACTGCAAGTCGTCCTGACATATCATTCAGTGTTAGAGTTTGTGCACTTTATCAAGCTAAACCAAAAGAATCACATCTTACAGCAATGAAACGAATTATTCGTTATATTAACTGTACTTCTGATTATGGTTTATGGTATACTAATGATACTATCTCTCACCTTGCAGAATACACTGATGCTGACTGGGCTGGAAACATGGATGATAGGAAAAGCACGAGTGGAAGATGTTTCTACATTGGTAACAATCTCATTGCATGGTTAAGTAAGAAACAAAATTCTATTTCTTTATCTACTGCATAAGCTGAGTATATTGCAGCAGGTAGTTGTTGCACTCAGCTACTTTGGATGAAACAAATGCTATGTGATTATGGTATTAATTAGGACTTTGTTACTATATTCTGTGATAACACTAGTGCTATCAATATTTCAAAAAATCCTGTTCAGTACTCTAGGACCAAACATATTGATATTAGACACCATTTTATTAGAAATTTGGTTGAAGAAAGAGTTATTACTTTGGAACATATTCAGACTGAGTATCAGTTGGCTGATTTGTTCACCAAAACCTTAGATTCTGCTAGATTTAAGACTCTACGGAAGGCCGTGAGTATTTGCTTGATGCATTAGTTTTTTTAAAAAAAAAAAACAAAAACAAAAATTTTAGAAGTAGTGTTTTTCTTTTTGTTTGATTTTATCATGTGTGTTTGTTTGCATTTGCTTATTCTATATTTTATTTTTTAAAAAAAAAACAAAAAAAAAAGAGGGGAGAAGAATGAGTTTTCTTGCAAATAGCATATGATGTAAATGTATGATCGGTCTATGCATTTTGAGATTTACTTGGATTAACCAATCAGTATGGTATGCTCATTATACTTATGATAAAATATGCTCAGATAAGCACACTTTGAGGACATATTGACTTGTTTGATTGTACCTTACTACTAACTAGATTGTTATCTTTAAAGTAGTTTCGTACTTTGTTGTGACCTATGGTTAGTATCTATGTCTCTCGGCACCATAGTATGTTGTTGTGTTAAATAGACAATTTCATGGAGGAGAGGACTACCACTATAAATGTGTGCAGCCGTCCTTGATAATGAACATAAATCATGTAGAAAAGGACTACCTTTATGGCTGTGAGAAAGTCAACTCCATGATCTTATAAATTCAGTGCTTTGACAAAAAAAAAGGAGAATATATATATGCAAATAAAGTCAACACTCTGAGTACTCAAAGGCCTTTCATGTGTGGCTTGAATGTTTATGTGTGGCCTTTCAACATAAGCATTAACTAGCGACAATAAAAATGACTCAGTCAAGAACTTGACTATCTATAATCTATTTTTCAATTTAGATTTGGTAATAAATATTCAAAAAATAGCCTTTTTTTCAAATTTTCAATAATTTTTTTGCTTATGCATTACGTAGTGTCTCTCTTGAATAAAATCCTATATCACACAGTTAATTAAAAAATAAGTAAAAAAAAAAAAAAATTCTATAGGAAATGTATGTATGGCAATCAAACGCGCTTTAAATGTCCCTTTAAATGCTTTTAATTTTTATTTTCTTCGAAACTCTCAAAATCAGTGATCAACAGAGGAAAAAGAAAAACAAAGGAAAATGGCCGCATCAAGCGTGGGGAGCAAAGAAGGATCTACAAAGACGATCGTAGCGGACCAAATCTCCCAGTCAGTACAGTCGACCTCCAATCTCCTCCACCTCATGCTTCAGTCCTCTCCTTCCCATGTCAGACGATTTCTCCCACTCTGCCCCCTTCTTGTGTGTGTTTGTATGTGTTTATTTGTTGTGCCTATGGATAGAACGAAGCTGATTTAGCATCAATTATCCCGTTAAGAAGCGTGTTTTGTATTTTGTTGATAATTATTTCGTTAATTGATGTGTATTGTGCTTGGACAGTAGTTCTGGTGAATGGATTGGGTGACTTTTAAGGGGAATCCGTGGGTACTGAAGTGTAGACTGAATTTGATTGTCGTTTAGAATCGTGTATTGTATTTTGTCGTAATTATTTCGTTAATTGATGGTATTGTGCATGCACAGTAGTCCTAGTGAATGGATGGGATGAATTTAAAGGGGAACCGGGAATCTGTGGGTGATGAAATTTTTAATCAATGAAATCGAGATTCATATTTATTTATTTATTTTCGTCAGATTATGATACTATGCATACAATGATGGAAGAAAAGTTGCACGCGTATGTTACGCGGGAATTGAATTTGGGTGATGAAGTTTTTAATCAATGACATGGGGATTCTTATTTATTTTCATCAGATTATGATACTATGCATACAATAATAGAAGAAAAAATTGCATGCTTTTGTCATGCGAGATTTGAATTTATAGTTCCCAAAAATTGTAATTCTCGAAAATTTTCAATTAGTGCTCGTTTAACAATAGAAACCATAGAGAATAGATCCCTCAACAGTGCAAATGCCGTGTCTTGAAATGTCGGCAAAAGTTGGCAAACGAGACCATTAGGGCATGTTTGGTAAGCACTAAGCAGCAAAAGGACCTTTTTGGTAAGTACTGTGCACAATATTTGAACTTCTATTTCTTATTCAGTGGTCATTGTCTAGCATCGTGTACCAAACATGCACTAAATGTATTTGCTCTGAACGTTTAAGTGCATTCATTCCAAATCAAATGTCCCTAAATGTCTTTGATCTGAACATTCAAGTGCATCCATTCCAAAGCAAATGTCCCTAATTGCATTTTCTGTGAACATTGAAGTGCTTCCATTCCAAATCAAATGTCCCAAGTCATATTTTTTACTGTATATTAAGTAATTCAATTAAATATACCTTCCAAATAGTATATGATGTGAATTATTAGTACCATACAGTAATTTTTTGGTCTTCTATTTCAGGTGAGGTGATGGTTTACATTATTTTACACACTAATATATAATGGGTAAGATTAGTTGTAATGAGGCAGTTAACCCCTAATATCAATAGCAATGTTTCATGTGTACTACATCCCTATCCAAAAGGTTTATTCAGTACTGTGGGGTGGTTTTTCATGATTTGGTGGCGTAAACTTATTCATGTTGTCCAAGGGACACAAAATGGCAAGATCCTTTAACTATTACAAATTTAGTACACGATAAATGGACAAAGTATGTAGTAGGAGGCAATTGGTGTGATGTTTCCCTATTTTAGAATCGTTTGTATTTGATTTTGTATAAACTATGCATTCTTGATGCTAATGACTCGTGATGATTTTGCAAATCTTTCTCTGAATTCTTACCTTATTGCATTTTACTTGTTGCTTAAAAAGGCTGCTTGTTGGCTCTGTAGATGAGCTTCGATATAATGATAGAATCTGCATCATAAATCATGTATTGTATTTCTTTGCAGGCCCAACTAATGAAACTTCCGAAAAACCTTTTGGCTAAAACCTCCACAATAAAAAACACAGAGTTGGTACGTGTTTGCTCCGGAAATCATGAGCTTAAATTAACTTGAAAATGATACTATCTTGACTCTTGATCCTTGCAAACCTTTGTATTTGATGCAGGTGTTGGAGCAGATGCCTCAGGTAATTTCATCGTTGGATGCACATGTGGAAAGTGGATTGCAAAGGTATCTGTTATATTCTGTTTACATTACGGAATAGCTTGTTAAATTTTCACCTGGTGTTTAGCAGTTTGTTTGACAACAAAGGTCTGACTTGGAAGTTGGAAGTAGTTGAAAATGAGGGAAAAATAGTTAAGGTTCTGTTTCAGTTGTAGATGCCATTCATTTGATGAAGCATTAAGTAAAAGTAGAAAACCAGATGAATATTGTTAAGACCCCAGTTTCAGTTAAGGCTACTGTCATCATCTCTGTCTTCACCTTCTCTGTCTGCCTCTGCCTGTCTCCTTGAAGGTCCAATTTTCTTTTCTTTTTTTTGCATTTTCTTTTCTGTTTTTCTTTGAATGATAAATTGAGAGTTAATAACTGTGGTTATTATTTGATGTTTTTGGCTTTTGATTGTCAAGTTCTAATATTTTGAAGTTCTGTTTGAAGTGGTCAACTTAGTGATGATTTTTTGGAATGATTTCTTACTGTGAAAATTCCAGGGTTTCTAATTCGATGACATTATGATTTTTTCTAGGTTATCTTGTGATTTTTTGCTGAATTGAATGTGCTAGTGTTGTTTCTAACTATTATGGGCTTGGGAGGTTGTGTGGGGCTGTACAGTGTTTAGGCTCTCTATTTTCCTTGGACAATTCATACCTGTGGCTTTTCATGTTTGCAACCAAACAATAGAGTTGAAAAGATCTTTCTACCCCGATTCAAGTTAGAATTGGATTCATGGCAGAGTGACTTTTTATATTCTATGCATTTTATTAGTTTGAAATCCAGTTCAAGGTAGGTAGAAAATCCGACATCAGATAAAAAGAACTGTGTGTTCTGTGATTTAATTTATAAGCATTCCACGAACCAATGGGGGCTTAATTGTATTTTATTTGCTTTGTTCCATCTTTTCTTCTTTTCATGTCACTCACTATTCAATTCTTGTAGCGTACCTCATCTGAAAACCGTCGTCCAGTTACTTTCAAACATGGAAACCTGCCAGCTCACGTCTTTGTCCAGAGATCAGCTTACTCAAGAGGTAATAAAATCTCTCTCTCTCTCTCTCTCTCTCTCACACACACACACACACACACACACACACACACACACACACACACACCTCTTATTGAGGGTTTCTTGTTTATGGTTCATCTGTTTAGCAGGCACCTGAACCTGTAGAGCAACATTCAGAGGTGGCCTAACTATCTTTGGAATCTCTAGCTAAAGCCCTGAGCAGCTATTATGCTCCAACTACTTGTATGTAAATGGTGTACCTGGTCCTGATTTGTTAATATGTGATTTTGATTTCAACTATTTAAATTTTTTATTATCCTATTTTGTTAGCAATTAAGCCTGTTCCAGTGAAGTTCTATTTCCAGAAGGGGACACTGACACCCGTTGTGATTTAATTTTGTTGAATAAAGATACTGAGTAAAATTATTCCCGGTACATTTTGGTCTACACAAGTCCAATTTGCCGATTCTTACAACCTCTGCTCAAAACATCCCCCCCCCCCCCCCCCCCCCCCCCCCCCCCCGCGCCCCGCCCGGGAAAAAAAAAGTCAGAATTGTCACCTAATTGAAATAAAAAATAAACTTGGACTAATTGTGTTTTCAATCCACGTATTTTAAAGACGCTTGTTTTAAAAAATTACACCGAATGACGTCGTTGATGAATATTCTACAACTTTTCTTGTGGTCAATAATTTGTAATGTGTCATACTTTTTAATTTTGATAAATTTTGTCCATGTGTAATTCGGTTGCTAATTTTTTATTTTATTTTTTCTTGTAGTATATAAACTACATTTATATGTAGCCCCACTAAATATATTTTTATTTAACGAATTTGTATTTTCTTCCGTAATAATTGTTAAGAAACATCTACAATAATTTAATTCGATCAATTTATTTGTGAAAAAGTGTATTTATAGCAAAAAAGTGCACCACACAATATTAGGTCAAGTCAATTCATACGAGACCGATTTGTGATTACTTACAGTATTGTAGATCGGATCATTAGTTACAATCCACATAATAGAAATGATCCATTCTCGCCTCCAGGGATATAGGCGAGTTCGTAAGGCCTGAGGTGATGTGGGGAGAAATCCTCTTGCAACGCAGGTTCGATTTCTGTGTGGGGCAGATTTTCACTAAAATATTGTAAGAGTCTGTCCTGGAGGTTGGTCTGTTGACTCTCTCTCTCAGGTTTCTACCACTCGTGCACATCTTTCAATTTACAACCTGCCTGATTAAAGAATCTGTGTGTCAGGTGGAAGGTAACAAAGAAATGATCCATTCTCTCGAATCATTAATTACAATCCACATTGGGAGTAATTATCAAGATCATTAAGTACGTGTTCAGTAGTTATTCATCACTGAAAAAGTGCTTCACTTCAGTGTGAATCACAATCACTTATCCAATGACGGCTTGACTATGGGTTGACTATGGGAGTAGATCATTTCCCGTTTACGTAAATGATATGAATACAAATAATTAGCTATGTGCAGTCCACTCGTCACTCTCTCTGCTTATTCGTAAATTCATGGCAACTCGAGGTCAAGTTATTACCTGCAAAGGTACTCTCCTCTCTCTCCCTATGTATGTATGTATCTCTCTGTGTTAGTACAATTTGGACCCTATGCTAAGTTAGTGTGATTTAGCGGCGGTGGCATGGGAACCAAACAAGCCACTGGTGATCGAGGAGGTGCAGGTGGCGCCGCCGGAAGCCGGAGAAGTCAGAATCAAGATCCTTTTCGCTGCTCTCTGCCATACTGACGCCTACACCTGGAGTGGCAAGGTACTGTATAAAAAATAAACTTGTACTGCATATATGGAAACCCTGATGAATATAAAAAGGTCGAAAATATTGTCATTGCATTTTGGAATTGGGGTATATCTATTTGCAATAAAATGTTCGAATGATATTTTTCCTTTATAGATTAAAGGCGAATTTCCTTTTTGTTCGATTTTTTCTTTGTAGCGTCGGATTTGTGATTTAAGTATTCTGCCATAGTATTTAAATGACTGATTCACGGGATTTAAAAGAGTCGGGGCAATATGATGGCTACTGAAGCTCTCCTATGTGCCTCAGATGAAGGCTGACCTGTTAGTTTTATTTGTTCGATTTACATGAACAATAACATGAATATAAATTCCAAGATCTTAAACGTCATGATTTTCACAGTCAATGCGGAGTAACAAGAACGTACCTTCATTCATAGGAAATGGTCTTTAATTATGTATCTTGAATCTCCGTTGAGCGATTTAATTGCATATCTCCAATCTCCAATCTCCAATCTCCAAATACCTTTTAATATTTGTAGTTCAATTGTATGGATATTGTGTTTCTCTACCTTTGCCTCTCACATAATGACATGAATAAATTGATGGAATAACATATCTTTTTATAGGTAGAGAGAGAACTAATTTCCTAATTAGACTATAATTCTATTTCCCATCAAAATAGAGTTATTAAGAGAAATCAACTTCTCCAATAATTATCTAATTAATTAAATAATTAGATATATCCATAAGACATATTATCAAATCTAATAACTTATCATGTGGGCCGCATAAAGTCTAGCATTACCTTGATGTGTTGACTTTAATGGCATATTCGCAGGCTCAAGTCAAGATGAGTCCAAGAGTATTTTCAATGTTTTTATCTAAGTGGATGGAAGTGACAAGCCTTCGAATGTGTTTAAGCTTTTCTCACTTTACAAGATAAGACTGATCATGAATGAGTTGGTTATGACTTATGAGTTATGAGCCTAGTATCATTTGATCTCATGCAGCACCGAAAGAGTAACTTTAGGTTTTGTATGAGTGCTATAATACTGCTTTTGGGAGTTTCTGTGAAGATGGATGTAGAAGGCTTTGACATTTGTGGCTTTAGTTATATTTGCTACAGAGAACTGGTACAGGATCCTCAAGTTGGCATTTCGTAACTAAATTTTGAAAATGGCAAATGCTAGATTAGAAATCATGCAATCTTTATAATTTGTTCAGAAAATGTCTTCTTTTTAGCTTAGATGGTTCAAATCTCATGTTCACGGCCAATAGTGGCTCTACTACGATGTTTCAGCACACCTAATTCACACCTCCACACCACACCCAAAAAAGAAGAGGAAGAGAAATAACCAAACCTGTGTCTATAAGTCTATTGATATTGACTTATAGTACTTCTTCAGTGTGTTCTAATCTGTAGTTTATCTTCTTTGAAGGATCCTGAAGGTCTCTTCCCATGTATTCTTGGTCACGAGGCTGCAGGGTATGTTATGTTTTAGTGTTGCACAGATGTACACTCCATTTGCTGTTAGACCTGGATTCTTTTCTAGTGAAGAAATGTTCAGTTAGAATTTGATATATCTATTGCAATTGCAGAATGGTGGAAAGTGTTGGAGAAGGTGTGACTGAGGTTCAACCAGGAGATCATGTCATTCCTTGCTACCAGGCAGAATGCAAGGAATGCAAATTTTGCAAGTCCGGAAAGACAAATCTCTGTGGAAAAGTTAGGGTAGCTACTGGAGCTGGAGTTATGTTGAGTGACCGCAAGAGTCGTTTCTCAATCAATGGAAAATCTATTTATCATTTCATGGGAACATCGACATTTAGTCAGTATACTGTTGTCCATGACGTCAGTGTTGCAAAGATTGACCCTAAAGCACCTTTGGAGAAAGTTTGTCTCCTTGGCTGTGGTGTTCCAACAGGCAAGCCACTTACCACTTTCTTTTATAGGGCAGTTAGTTCTCTCTGTAAGATTTATCTGTAACTAACTAGCATTTCTTGTTTCTGTGACAAATCTCAGAAATGACCACTATTATCCCTTGTGTGGAATTTATTGTTCACAAAATTTTACCTCAAACACAATGCAAATGAATGAATTCCTCCTATGTCCATTATCTTTTATTATGTTATTGTCCTATATATTCCTTTGTAATTCTCCCAACTCAGTTGTTTGTGTTGTGATTTTCTTCTTTAAACTAACTTCTCTCTGGTGGGCCTTTACTTTTAAAATAGAAGAGAGGTCGTTGCAGCAGCAGGTTTGGAACCCTAAACCCCACATCACCCTCCACCTCCAGTGCGCACACAGAAAGAAAAGGCACTGAGTTTCTGTGATGTGGAAATATGATAGTCGATCAAGGGCTTGACTTATGTTCAGATTGTACAGAATGCTTTTACCGTTTGATTTATCTGCCCATCCAGATTTTTCTCTGTTTCTATAACTTATTTTAAGTGTCCTTTTAGATCATATTCCAGTTGTGGTTGTCAATGTGACACGTCTTCATCATATTCTTCACACTGTATAATTTGCTTTCTCTAGGCCTTGGAGCAGTTTGGAATACAGCAAAGGTAGAACCAGGTTCCATTGTTGCTATTTTTGGCCTTGGCTCTGTTGGACTTGCTGTAAGTTTTGGTAGAATTATTTAATTCTAGTCGTAATCATAGGATATGAGATTGATAGTTTGAGTGCTATTATAGGTGGCAGAGGGTGCAAAAACTGCTGGTGCTTCACGAGTAATTGGAATAGACATTGACAGTACAAAGTTTGATATAGGTATTTGTCTGTAGCTCCACCCTGACCATCTGAATATAAACTTGAGTTCCATTCCATGCAATTGATTTCCCCAAATGACCCCTAGATATTGTATCTATGTTTTGTATATATACAGTTTATTACTTTTGGGGGTCTTCATGGTAATCTGTGTTGTAATAAAGAAGGGACTTCTAACTTTCAAATGTGATTTTTACTGTCTCAGTTTGTGTTACTTTTATTAAGCGCAGACAATCGAGAAGCTTTTCTACTAAAAAGAATTAGAAATTTGCCAATAGTTGGGTTATTGAAGCCTTTCGGAGATATTACATCATTTTGAGGCGTATATTAGTATAAAAGTCATGCTCAGTAGTTGTTTTTACCTGGGTTTTATTTTTATCAGATTAGGGATCAGAAAAGAATTAGAGATTGTCACGGCAAAATTCTTGGTCTCAATGAGAAGAAATCCAAGCATTTCGAATATTCTCAGACCTGCAACCTCATCTCCTCTTTGTCCTTTTACAAGTAACACCAGTATTCTACATGAACATAAATGCTTGGATTATGTCATTAAGTAGTGGGTATTTAAGTTCTTAGAGTGTACTTGGTTGCTCTGTAGCAATCATTGGAGAACTTAAAATTTTCATTTTTATCATTATTGTCAAATTATGATGTGCAGCGAAGAATTTTGGTGTTACTGAATTTATCAACCCGAAAGACCACGAGAAACCAATACAACAGGTTATCGTGGATATGACAGATGGTGGTGTTGATTATAGCTTCGAGTGCATTGGGAATGTCTCCGTAATGAGGGCTGCTCTGGAGTGCTGCCATAAAGTAACTTCTTCACAAATTTAATCTCAGATCATACAAGGATATAACCATGCATTCGAGGATGCTGAATTTCTGGATTGTCTTTGTAGGGGTGGGGAACATCAGTTATTGTGGGAGTTGCAGCATCTGGTCAAGAAATCTCGACCCGCCCATTTCAGCTGGTGACTGGTCGTGTCTGGAAGGGCACAGCATTTGGTGGTTTCAAGAGCCGTACTCAAGTCCCTTGGCTCGTCGACAAGTATATGAAGAAAGTGAGTGCATTAATTTTCCCAGACGTGCATTTAATTATTTTCCCGGTCCTACCTTCTTGCAATTTCAAACTCGATTTCTCGTCCACCTTACAGGAAATCAAGGTTGATGAATACATCACCCACAATTTGACTCTTGCGGACATAAACAAAGCTTTTGATCTGATGCATGAAGGGGTCTGCCTCCGTGTGGTGCTCAATATGCATGTTTGATGTGATCCAAAGAGGGATTTGAATCCAAGATCATATAAACTTGGAAAATATAAAGATTTGTACTGACTTACATATCATGTTATATATCAATCATGTTTTCACCTTCTCTAAGCATCTCTTTCCTGTGTGTTGTGGAATTCGAAAATCCTGTTAACTGGTATACTTGGTTGATAATGTACTCAATGAAGTTGCTTTATCCATATTTTTTGGAGATTCCTCTTTTGTTGAGATCAGCTTAGTAATTGGTATCTCTCTCTTTTATAGGATGTTGGGTGTGCAGTATTAGATTAGTTTGTACTAAACAAAAAAATTAGTTTCATTTTTTTTATTTAATATTGATATGTCGAATCCTTCTCAACAAACATGTCGTGTTGTCTATCTCAACTATTCTCAAGCATCTTGGTCTATAGAGGCAATTCACCTTGTAGGATTTGAAGCAATGCAACTTGGTGATTTATTTGATTGTCTCACGTAATATACAGAAGACTATAATCTATTTGCTCTGTCAAAAATTCTGGTCAGATGTGTTCAGCGAGCTCGTCCTCCAATGATATGTAGAAAAACTTGGGGCTTGTTACAGAATCCAAAACAAGGTGTGTGTTGGGCTGTGTTATAACACAAAGACGGTGACATGCAACTAACAGGAAATGTATTGTCAAACTTTTGTATTTATTATTAATTGTTTTTTGTTTAATTAAAAATATGAGAGGCAAATAATTTTTTTTATTTCTTCGTAATGGATTGGACAAAAAGTATCATCAGAAACAAGATGTTCTAATTATTAAAAGATTGAAGATAAGAATGTGATAAAATAAAGTTTGAGACATAAGTGTAATAGTGAAAAATTTTGGGAACCTCCATTGTGTTGGGAATTGAGACTAATTCTTTTATTGCCTACAAAATCTTTGTTCAGATAAATATAACGAAACAGAAAAATATAAAAAGATGAAATATTTACAAACTGTCAAAGCTTTCACAATATGAAAAATCGTTACAATCATATAGATTTCATTCACCCAAATATCCAAGTATTTTAAGAAAAATTATATCTTAAGTTTTACAGCACCCACCAATTTCTACTCTTTGTACAACCCACAAAGAGAACAAGAAAAACAACTAAGATGCTATGCTTACAATTTTCTTCTCAGAAAACCCTCAAGTCACATCTACAAAAGAGAATAAATCATGTCAATTTATAGTTAATGTATGATCTAATTTTCTTCCAAGTTTCGACTACCAAGGAGTCCAAGATTTGAAAACTTGTTCAATTTTAGTCGATTCAGATATCTTACAAGTTTTGACTACTAAATTTTGAGAAAATATCCCAACACATTGTAAGTAAATTGTTGTGCAGCAAAAAAAAAAATTTGTGTGAATATATGCATCTGTTTGGTAACCATTTTAAAATGACCACTTGAAAACTCACAGGAATAAATAGTCAGTCATTCAAAATGGAGTCCAATTGCCTAGTTTCCAGTTGAACCTCTTCATAGACTCTCGCCAACTTTGCGTTGCAACAAAAGGAATTTGTACAGAATTGATGAACCCAAATTTTCTCAATTTGTAGATAGAATACTATTGTTGTGATTTTAAGAAAATCGGTTTTTGATGTGGTGAGTGTTTGATAAACTCTTGATTCAAAATTATGGTACGTTTCAAAATCAGTATTTGAGTGTTTGGTAAACAAATGTGATTTAGTGCTGTGACAGTATAAAATTACTAAAATGAATATTAATTATAATAATGTGCTTTTGTATTATTATTATCACGAGTAGCATAAAATTTATTTTTACTTTTATAACAATATGTAATATTATCAAATATTTTTACAAGATAATGCATTCATCATAATTATTTTAAAATAAAAATAATAAACATCTACTAAATCTCAAAATTTATAAAAATTACAAAATAAAAGCAGAGTCATATAGTACAAAAATTAAATAAATTTAAATTTAAATTATTTGTAGAGATGCATTATAATTAAAATACTAATTAACATATGGTATAAAATGAATTAATTTAAAATTAAAATTGGTATTTTAATAATAGATAAGTAGTAGAATCTGAGAAGCTACATTTTTTTGTTTCTCAAAATCTGCTGTTAGAAAGTATATATATAGTCTTTTATAATCACTTTTTGAAAATGTACCAAACATTTAAAACAACTTTTGATTGTCTGACAATTAAAAATTGAGCTATAAAATCAATCCCAAACGGATAGCATTAGGGGTCAAAGTAAAAATTGCCATGCACAATCACTGCAATTACATCATGCTAACCTTGTAGTTAGAAGGGGATGTATGGAAAAACCAAAACGTTTTAAAAACCAAACCTGTTTTAAAACGTTTTGGTTTAAGTTTCGATATTTTAAGTGCAATTTAAAATCGAATCAAACGGTTTAAGAGTTAAAAAAAAAATTGCAAAAAAAAATTAATTTTCGAATTCAAATAGAGAATTTCAATTGGACATGGGGCACACTTCCAAATTACAAGTTAACCTCCAAATAAAATAATATTAAACTATTAAATTATTAATCTAAATGTATGTCATTATGGCGTATTAGCAAGTAGCCCTAATTTGATGAAACTATCCATCTGTTGACTTGTTCATAGTTCATGCCTTCACATTCGTCTATTTATCTCCCTTTTTGCAGTTATTAAGATCGTGAATATCTTGTCGAGAAATGTAAAGTTATATTGTGATTTTATATTAATTTTTATTTTATAAAAATTAGAATTTAAAAAAAAAACAAACAAATGGAACATTTGTTGTGACTTTATTAGTATTTAACTTTATATTGCTTGATTTCCTTGTTGGTTGAGAATCATTATTATATTTATAGTAGTGTAGATAGTATTAAATAGAACATTTTGTTGTGGCTTCATTAATATTTTGTTGGTATTTAGTTTTATACTTCTCGATTTCCACTTCAATGATATACAGTTTGTTTTATTTTTTCGACCTAGAAATACATTTTAGATTCCATACACTAGTTACGTTAAAACGAACGAAAAAATATATATGAAAAAACCGCAATTTAAATACAATAATTTGGATTAGATTTAAGATTTTACTAAACCGTTATAAACAATTTTGATTTGCAAATATATCAAAAACCACCCAAATTAAACTGTCTAAGCCTCTAGTTCATCAAAGCATTTTTGCACGTCCAAACAGAAAGGATCATGTTATTACCATCTTGCACGATAGATGCAACCCCTTAATGAGAACATAGTAACAAGTTTCTGATAGGCCATCAATCAGATTCACCTATTCCCAGGCACAGCAAGAGGCCAACCAACTGCACTAAGGGTCCATACAGTATGATAAAATACAAATAGTACCAATACAATATTCCAGTTGAATTCACTGAATTACAGAAATTCTACATACACCTTCCCTATTTCGAAGCTTTCTTCGCAGCTCGATTCACCTTGTCGCAATTCACAAAAATCCATAGAGATCATATCAGTTTCTTCACCACTTCAGATATCTAGTAATTGCTCGTTAACAAGCATTTTAACAAGGTCGAACATTTAAATAAGCTCGAAAATCCATCTGAATATTCAAGATCTTGGACTCGCCAACATCCACCTGGTGGAAATCATCCATTTGAACAATTTGTTTCTCAACTTTCATATACACATTTCATAACCAGTAGCATTTAACGCCTAATTACGAGCTTGCCAATGTTTAACTGAAATCAAGTTCAAGATTTCCAATCCGTTAAACATTAATATCAACAGATTACTTAACCACAAAAGTCCATTTAACAAGATGCAGATAAAAACTATTCGCAAGTACCCATCAATGTTCAGAGCACTTCTTATAAATCGGGGAAACATCAAATCCAATGAGCATTATAAAAGCACTTAACAAACTTCCAAGTCACAAGACAATATTAACAATGTTACAACCACTTATGCTTCATATGGTGCAATGGACCTATCTACATATGCCCTAAACTCCTAGTAGCCAGAAGTAAGCAAATGAACAGTCCATTCTGTCCTCCAATGCTCGTCGTATATTGTATGCTGAGGACTTCTATTGAAAATTATGTTGTCATTGTAAAAGCGAAAATGTAACAATAAAATTGTAGCTCATCTACATGAATGCCCATTTAGGCGTTCCAAACGAACATTACTAAATGCTGATAGATACTTGGGGTTGGGGAATAAATAAATGACCGGGGCACGCTGCGCGGAAGTGCTAACAGAAAATCTCCAGGGTACAAGATATCTACCATCCAGGAAACGCATGAGAGCTCCATTATAGCCAATATATTTCAACAAAGACAGGCATTGCATAATTGAGAAGTGGAAATAAAAGATTATATGCATTAACTATATAAAAGATGGATAGCAACATCGAAACACTAAAACCCTAACTAGATACACGCTTGAGTTTGAAGCTTTCTTAATTTCCTATCGGAAATATAGGAAGGGGGATCATGAAAATGTAATGAAACTCAATGCCAGAGAAAATCATACCAAGATAGCTCCTTTTTATAGTTGTCCATGCCCCCCAGAAATGTAGAACAAATAAAAGAAGGAAGAATGCACTATACTTTTGCAAGAATATATATTTCACTGAGAAGGCCAGCTGAACATATTGTAAAGTAATTTTCAGAGACTGGTATAGCTGGCTAGTCTATTCAATTCTTCATCGTCCATTTGACGGTCCCAGAAAGCAGACCATAATTCCATTTCAGCCAATATATAACAGACGAATATGATTTTGCTCTGTTTCTTCCTCAGCAATGCTTTGACGTTTTTGTGACTGTTCAGCAAAGTGGCCAAAAGCAACCATCTAGACCATTACTGCAGAAGTTGAAAGTTGAAACCCATAAAACTGGAGCAAGTAAGAGTACATGATTAAGAACAGAAATCAAATGTAACAACCCTAACATTTGTTCCGAAGTGTGATAGGGACATACTCATTGAGGAACACTGTCACTATTCCCAAGAATAAACTGACATGGGATCTGTTGGAATAGTTTCACACCAGTTAAAACTCTCGAATTCATAGTACTTTTCCATCATCTTGGCTCACTTTGCACTTATGCCTTCAAGACATCAGGATAGTAAATTTCAGGACTTACCAGAAAAGCATTTTTCAAATTTGTTTTAATGAATGGCAGAGCAATAAAGGCAAAAATGAAAAGCAAAGGAAAATAAGAGGACTTTCAGTAAATTATTGTCCCATTTAGTTATCGATGTAAAACAGATAATCACTAAATACACGCATATGCCTCCACATACTGGTGCAACCCCCAATTTAATAGCCGAGCAAATGACTATTATGTTGAGTAAACAAAGATCTGAATTGTTTACATGTGTATAAGTATTCTTCCTTCTCATGCTTCCACCTACTTTAGTTAGAATCAGAGCCAAGGATGCGGCCAGAAATAGCAAAGAAAGCAGCAATAAAGAGAGGTTGATACATAGCCAAAAGACTTGATTACCTCATCAACCAAGAATATGTCAATGCTCGTGATGATAATCAAGCAGGCAACCTTTAATAAAGCTCAGGTATAACATCAGGTTGTCCAGGTGACAATTTAGGTGAAATGAGTGAATTATAGCGATTCTTCACCAATTGACAATAACTATAAGGTGAATAGATGCATCTTACGGTATTCAATGCAGTAAATTGGTTCACCGGGAATTTCTTTGCATCTCATTGATGAGATTACTATACAAAGGTGGGAAATTTGTCCATCATAAAATATTTCGAAGGTACACCAAGTTACCTGTTTCCTACTTGGATGGATACAGATGTTACCAAAAGGAATCTTTTGTTCAGCAATTTTGAGAATCTTTAATGATGTTGAACAGTAAATGCATGAGTAAAAAAACACTTGGTTTCTAAAGTTCTCGTGAAATTTCAAATTGTTTACCTGACTTTAATTCATTCTATATTGATCATGAAAGTGCCATTTGTGAGGCGTATGCCTTGATTTACTAAGGCTGAGCCTCAATGCGACTAAGGTTTTCACCTGTTTGTCTTGCATTTTTCGACATATAATTACTATCGGTAGCTTTTTGGGTTATTTCTTTATAACCTCAAATATTTTATGGGTTCTTTTATTTTCTTTTTTCTGTCTACACAGAAGGAATAGGGGAAGAAGAATACACCATTGAAGTAGAGGATGATGAGGAAGAATGAGAAGAAACTTACAGTGACGAGGATGATGATGTTAATGATTCCCTTAACTACCATATTAGTATTGATAACATAAGAAATTTCTGCGTTGTCTTTACTTCTAGTAATAGATTATAGTTTTGTTACGAGATTACTAATTTAAGAACTTATTATTTTCTATTTTATTGATTTATGTTATGTTAGTTTTAACTTTGTTAATTAGTTTTATCATGTTTTTTCTATAATAGTTTCTGCTTTTATATGAGCATCTTCGCACAACTGAAGCCGTTGAATGGCTCTCTGCCACAGATTTGACAAGTCGCTGCATGCTACAGAGACACAAAGACAAACATCTAAATAAAACAAGACATTTAGATCCGAGACAAGCTCAAATCACTCCATTTACTAATGCTAGTGCATATGTGACTTTTACTAATTTTACTTATTCACAGAAAGGAACGAGAGTTGAAAGAATTTATTTCAGCAAGCAAGCTGCCCTTTACTTTTGCAAAAGATTTATATTTTGAAGAGTTCCAGCAAAAGTATGTTCAAGTTCAACTCTCTTAGAGGAGTGTAAGTAGAAATACTGCTTGTTATGATTGTCTGAAATTATTTCATACAAAGGCTGAAAAATTAAAAAATGAACTTAATTTTTTGATGGAATTATGTGTTTTATGTCTAATTGTTGGCCTATACACAATCACAATGGTTACGCTTGTGTTAGAGCACATTTTATTAATAGTAATTAGTTACTGCACAAGAGAATTATTGCTTTTCACCTACTTGAATATCCACATAATGGATTAAATTTGTGTGAAAATTTATTACAAGTATTTAATGAATTTGGTGTGCTAAACAAATTTAGTATTACTTTTGATAACGCAAGTCCGAATATCTTTTAATGAGAATAGTTAACCCCTATTTGATTCTAAATTATTTCATATGCGGTACATTTGTCATCTATAATTTAGTTGTGCAAAATGGTTTAAAATTAATAACCCCACAAATACGTATAATTAGAAAAGCTATTAACTATATTTCTCGTTCAGATTCTAGACAATAAGAATTTAGAAAAATTTTGGATTGAGAAGAAGAAAATTTGTTGATGATATTCCAAATAGATGGTACTCAACATTTCTTATGTTAAAATTGTGTTAATGCATTCATTAATTCAAAGCAGAATCAATTTCATATAAGATGATTCGGATTGGGAACATACATTTGAAGTTACGAAATTTTTGAAACCTTCCTATAAGACAACAAAAGTTAGTTCGGGAGTTTATTACCCAATTAGTAATCTTGTATTTTTACAATTGGTAGAAATTGCTAGCCAATTTTCATGTTTTAGAAACGATCCATTTCTCTTTCAAATTATTTTGTCAATGGAGTAAAAGTTTTAAAAATATTATGAAAACATGCCACTAATTTTTCCAGTGGCAACTGTTATGGATCTTCACACTAAATTATTTGGAATTCAGTGTGCTTTAGAATCACTTTCTCAAACATTAACTTTTAACATAAGTATCACAAATCGGCAATTGAAATTTTTTATTAATGAAATGTATAACTACTATTTTATTAAATATGATAACAATGAAAATCTTTCTGCTTCTACATACTCTAGTACAATTTCTAAAGGTAACTCTTCTTTTTTCTCTCTAATAGTTAAGAAACGTAAAGTTGTTAGTACTTCATCAACTGCAGACACGAATAACACACTTGCCGAATTAGAAAGATATTATCAATTTGATCTTATAGTTTACTACCTGAAGATGAGATAGACAATTTAGATATTTTACGATGGTGGAAATTAAATGAGCGGTCATTATCAAAAAATGGCACGAGATCTACTAACTGTTCTAGTCTGACATTCGAGTCTTCTTTTAGTGCAGGTAACAAGGCATTGGACGAAAGAAGATCAAGACTTAAAAAAGATATTTTAGAAGTTCTCATATGCGTGAAAGATTGGCTATTCGCAGATAGAATGATGCAATATAAAATTTTAGACGATATTGCTAAAGACTTTAAAAATCTTGTAGCTGCTGAAGATTGATTTGCAAATAAAATATAATTTTGAACAATTAAATTATAGTTAAATAGGTGCCAACCTAGTTGTGATGTACTTTAACTATAGTGATGTATTTAGTTATTTGTTTGTGTTGTATTAAAATTCACTAAGTTAGAAATAATTTAATGTAAAAATATGATACTGCTATAAATAATAAAGGGTAAATAGCACTGGAGGTCCCGAACATTTGAACCTTGTAAGGATGGATCCTGAACCTTCAATGATTAGCACCCCGAGTCCCTAACCTTAAAAAACTCGCGATCAAGGTCCTTCTATTAAAAAAATCGTTAGTTTGACCATTAAATGGTCAAAATTTTCTTTAAATGACCAAATTACCCTTTTTGGAATTAAAACAAAGAAACAAACAAACAAAAATTACAACAAACCCCTTCCTCACTTCTTCTTCTCCAACCAACCCCCAACCAACTAAAAAAAAAAATTTGCAATCAACCACCTATCTTAAAACTTTTTCTACTCCAAAACCATCATCGCCCACCGTCCACCGAAAAAACCAGCCAGCACCAGATCTGGAAATGACAGATTTATTTACAAAGTTTATTCATAAATGAGGATCATTCAGTAGAAAACCGAAGCGAGTGTTTGGTGAAGCTGGAAAGTATGCATCTTTCTCGTTCCAGCATTTCATGCTTTCGTGGTTGGCTATGTTAACAATTTTTCTGCTTCAAAATTTTAGCATATAGCATATTACTCTCCGTGACCCAAATGCTACAAGGGAAACCGAAAAGTGCACAATTGTAGAAAAGCTGCTGAGTGGGAAGGTATGGGAAAGAACTTTTTAAGTTTGAAATTATGTTAATCTATCAGTAATTGACAGATTATATATATTCAGAAAAAATTGGAAATTTCAAAGCTTTTCTTCACAATTATCTCTAGCATGTCGATTTCTTTTTATCGATTCCTACTCCAGTTCTTTAAAGTCAACAGCAAGTATAGATCATTCCACTAACTCTATAGAACACAAACTTTCATAATATTCCAAAATTATAGCATTTTAAAATTCTGACTCTGACTCAAAACTAAACTCTGCTCAGGCATAAACTTTGTGAATAATATTTACCTCATTTATGAATAAACTTTGTGAATAAATATGTCCTCTCCAGATTTGGTGCTGGCTGATTTTTTCCTGTGGGTGGTGGACGACGGCGGTTTTAGAGTAGAAGTTTTAAGATGGTTGGTTGATTGCAATTTTTTTAGTTGGTTAGAGATTGGTTGGAGAAGAAATGAGGGAGGGGGTTTGTTGTAATTTTTGTTTTTTTGTTTGTTTGTTTGTTTTTTCTATTTGTTTGTTTTAATTTCAAATGGGTAATTTGGTCATTTTAAGAAAATTGACTATTTAACGGTCAAACTAACAATTTTTTTTAACAGAAGGACCTTAATCGTGAGTTTTTTAATGGTTAAGAACCCAGGGTACTAGTCATTGAAAGTTTGAGACCCCATCGTTACAAAGTTCAATGGTTCAGGAGAATCAGGACCCCGAGTACTATTTACCCAATAATAAATGTGAATTTATCATTGTTGTTTATTTTTTATTTAGTAATTTAACACATTTTTTGCTATAAATATAACATTCTATTTTTTTTATGTAAAATAAGTTGGTAATTTTTTATTCAGTAATTTAAAAAAAATGAATTCTATATTTAGACGGGTTGAACCGCGGCCCACATGGGCTCGACCCGGATGAACCAACGGGTGGGCCGGGTTCGTTTTCAAATTTCGTGGACTGGGTTGACCTGGCCTGCAACCCGCCGCGAGTGGGCTTTTTTTAATGTGGGCCATTACCGGGCTCATTCGTAGGTGGGCCGGCCCAGCCCGGCCCGGATTGATACCTCTAATGCAATTAAGTTAAACAATTATAGCATGATATACAATCTGGAAATGAATGCCGCATGTACTAGTCTTTACACCAACAACAGAAAAGTTCGTTAATTTTTAAAAATGATGGACACAACATATTCAATCCCTTATATATTGTTTTACACTAGATCTAGAACTTGCTTCGACCAACTTGAAATTTCGCCAAAAGCTTTAGTGACCAAAAATGTATTTTACCCATAAATGTATTTATTGTAGTATGGCATTCTAAAAACTGAAAACCAAGAGACTCCATATACCCTTAATGCTCTCTTTCCCCTCTACTCTATCACTAACATCCCCCTCCATCATGTGCTACTGTTTGTGAGCACTGGATTAACAAAGTCTCTGAGTAGGGACATTCTAAGTTGGAGGAAAACCCCACCCTCATCATTCACAGCTTTCCTACTCTACACCTCGACAATACCTTCTCCTGAATGAAAGACAAAAGATTTCCAAATCAACACTCTTTATGAAGCACATAGTGTCTAGTTATGTGCTCCATATTTCAATAGATGCAATTTGTTACTAATATTACTTTTTTGTCAAAGCAACAAAGTTAGATCATTGAGTTATTGTATGACATGTGGAGAACTCTGCTAATGTCAATAATTGCTAAATACAAGTTTTGACGAAGTTAGTAATATAGCACTAGATCTAGTGTGTTAAATAACTTCTTGACACCGGTACACGACCAACTTCCAAAGACAAGTTCACACAATGAAAACTATAATGAATGAGTAATATGGTCACTAGCATGCATGTAAAATATTAAGGTCAACAAAATATGAAAAACTACTCATTTTAGGAAGTCCAAACCTCAAGGATGAGTTCTTCTCCAACACAAAGAACCAATTGAAGGGTGTGTTTGATTGGATAGGGTGGAAAACAAAAAAAATTCTATGTAAAAAGGAAAATAAAAACTTTCAAAATAGTGAGAAAATATTGTCCACCAAAATGGCCAAATTCATGCTTCAAGTGATTGTACCCTAGAAAACATTTTTTCTTTTCCACCCTGTATCAAACAGCCAAAGTAGGAAAATATTTTCTGCTAAGGCTGTGTTTGATTGCAAGTGAAAAATTTGGGAGGAAAGAAAATAAATTCCATAGAAATGAATTGCCAAGAAATTATGGGTTGGAAAAAGTTAACAAATTTTCCATGGAAAATAAATTCTCCTATCCCACAAGGAAAATATTTTCCTTGAAAACAAGGAAAATGTGGCCAAAAGTGGGAAAATGAGAAAAAATTTTACATGAAAAATAAAAGGTTGCATTAAACAAAACAAGGAAAATAGGTGGAAAAATGCATTTTCCATAGAAAATTTTGGGCAATCAAACATACAAGTTGGAAAATAGGCAGAAAATCTTCATTTTCCATGGAAAATATTTGCCAATCAAACACAGCCTAATGTGACATTATTTTCTTCGGATGTAACATTTTCTATAGAAAATGGTGCAATCAAACGAACCCTGATATAGGCGAGGATAGAAATCTCCTATAAATGCAAGTAGATCTTAGATTTTCACTAGAGTACCTTGAGTTTGTGTCGTAAGTTACTCGATTGAAATGAAAGGGAGAGGAAAATTCGGTCGTCCATCTTGAGCTGGAGGAAAAGCTTGGACGGAGAGATTAAACAACTGAAGCTGCTGGTAGTCGTTCTATCTTGGATAGATAAGGCATCGTGATACCCACGTCAATTACATCATTAATCTCAAATATTGACTGCACATGGAATAGGGGTGAGTTTTCATCGAGTAGGTAACAGAAAATGGAATGGGAAGTGGAATCTGTTTTACTTCAAGTAACATGTGGACGTTTTTTGAATTGCATACTAATCTAAATGCGTTCATTTTCTCCCAATACTACTTTCTTCATTGGATTTTACTTCCCCCTCCCTCAAACTCACACCCTGAAATAATTAAATAAAACCCACTATCCAAAGGCTGAACTTTATTACAAACAATTGATAAGCTCTGATATTCATAAACTCTAAACTCAATCCTAGTCAATATAATTCTGTAGTCCAATGAGAAATGGGTAATAAAGTTAATAAAAAAACTCCTTAAACAACTTTTTAAAAAAAACACGAAATAAATAAAAGTAGAAAGTGAAACAAACTAGCAAAACAAATTCTACACGATAACAAAAGTAATCCTAAATATGTAAACATATTTAGTAACTACATTATTTCTAATTTGAAATTTTCCCCATATAATCACAACCACATTCCAAATTACAAAATGCAGCATGGACAACAGCACAGTAAAATATTTTATTATTTTGTATGAAATTCCACATAGGGGGGACAAAAAAGCTCGTCGGCTCATCGGCTCGGCCCAGCTCGGGTTCGTCTAAACACGAGCACGAGCCAAAAAAAAAAAAAAGGACCGAGCTCGTTGGGCTTGGCCAAAAAATGAGCCGGCACTCGTTCCCACGAGCCCACAAGTCGGGCTCGTTTTGGCTCGTGGGCACAAACCCACTATTCAAAAAGCACAAGCCAAGAGCCGGCTTGTGGCTCGTGCAACAGTCACATGATCGTGACCGTTGGATGTTATCCAACGGTCACGATCATGTGACCTTGGCCACTTTTTATTTTTTTATTTTTTTTAATTTTATTATTTTCTTATAAGTACTCATATTCTAAACTCATTTTTTTCACACTTCAATCTCTCATTCTATTCAATACTCAATCTATTAACAATTCTCAAATTTTATTCTCTCAAGTCTCAATATTAGTGTTATAATTAGTATCCAATATCTCATTATCTAGATATTACTCTATAATTTGAAGTTTTAACTTTTTACTTCTACTAATTCTCTACATTTCTATTTTCTAATTTTTAGTTTCTACTACATATTCATCTTCTCCTATTCTCTTTATATATTATTCTAAATGACCTACAATCGAAGTGATGATGATTTCAGTGGTCTGAATGACATTTCAATTCCAGATAATATTATTGATCAGTTTGGTGGTAACACTGATCTAATTTGGAAGACGTTTAAGAAGATGCCGATACACAAACAATATTTGATTCTAGCACTAAATAAAAAGTCACCAAACAAAAGACTAAGTGCTGGCAGCATTTTGAGTTGGTGCCGACCGGTAAACTAGTAGACGGAGTCCCTTAGTATAAAATACAGTGTAAACACTGTCAAGAGAAATTAGCATAGCAAAAGGGGATAGGCACCACCCATCTAAATAGACATTTCAAAAAATGTCAATTCAAACATGAAGGTTTGAAAACAAATCAGGTACAACTCCAGTTCGGATCTCCAGAAGTTGGGTCCAGTAGTCCCAATCTCAACACTTGGATATATTCACAAGAACTCATGCGCTACGAAGGACTGCCGAAATTGGTGGCAAATGTCAAATTTCCACTTAGCTTGGTGGAAAATCCTCATTTTACGAACTTTATTCAAAAATATCTCCAACCAAGATACATTAATATTTCTAAAAATACTCTTCATAAAGACACTATTGTTAGATATAATACAAAAGAAGAAGCTATTGTAAATGATATTAATAATTATAACGGTGTTTTATCTTTTACGTCAGATTTATGGACGGGTAATAACCAAAAAGGATATATGATTACAACTGCACACTACATTGATAGTAATTGGATAATGTATAAAAAAATAATAGCGTTTAAATAAATAGACAATTCTCATAATGAAAATAATATTTTTACTGTTTTATTGGGTGTGTTAAGTGAATTTAATTATGATTCTAAGGCTCGTAATTTTACATTTGATAATGCAAGCCCCAACAATATAATAATTGAAAAATTAATTCAATATTGTAGTCTAAAATATGATGGTATTTATTTCACATTCGTTCTATATGTCATATGTTTAATTTAATTGTGCAAGATGAATTACAATTTATTTAGTCCCAATTACAAAAAATTAGATATGCTATGAATTATATTACGGTCTCACAAAAAAATACAAATTTTTGCTGCTCTATGTCTGGAAAATGGACTGCAATCAAAATATTTTTATACTTATGTTGGTCGTAGATAGAATTCTACATATCTCATGCTTGAATTTTGTGTAGGTTACGAAGATTACATTACTGTATATTATAATAGCCGACATTCACACGGTTCAGAATATGATTTGGAATCAAATGACTGGGAAATATGTGCTCATGTTAGAAAATTTTTTAAAAATTTTTACGACGCAACAACTGCATGTTCTGGTGTATATTATCCAACTACTCCACTTGTTTAAATCATTTATATTATATTGCTAACAATTTTACTAAGTATAAGAATTTTACTATTTTTTCTAATATTATACCTGGAATCTAAATTTAGAAAATATTAGGAACAATTGCCTATGTTATTTCTATTAGCATGTATTATGGATCCTAGACTTAATTTATAGGATACGAAAGTAATTATAATGGCAATTTCATAAAAATTAATTTACGAAAATCCAGTAACGTGTAGTAATTTAGAACAAATTTTATGTCAAATATATGAGGTCTATGCTGAAAAGGCCAGTACGAACGTTGTATGACCCCCTGTTCCAACATGTACTTCGTTATCAAACTGATAACATTAACTTATGGAGTTACGTGAGTACACATAGGAGTGGTCAAGGTCAACAATCAGTTGGTTCTTCTTCTACTTTTTTTCTTCTCTGTTCTAGTGATACATTTGTAGAGTTAGGTATTTCGCGCATGACGTGCTTAGTATTTTGATAACAAAGAGAGAAATTTTTTTGATATACTACGATAGTGGAGACAATATCAACGTAGTTACCCAATTCTTTGGGATAACGCCGAACTTCGAATCCAAGACAAAATTGACAGAATAATGGCCGAAGAACTTGAAAATTTGAATATGGATTATTCAGATTTGTAGTAAGTATTATTTTATATTAGTATTTGATATATTTGTCTTATTTTAATAAAAAATTGTACATGTAACATCTTGTTCGTGTATAATTTTAACTTCGCCTACTTTCAAAGTAGCCGGTCCCAAGCCCGAAAAAAGGAAGAGGGTTTTCAACTTTTAATTTTTAATATAAAGGATTCCCGATATTTTCTTTCATTTTCAAATTTTTTAAAAAAAATAAAAAATTAAGGGCCGAGCTGAGCTCGTGGGTAGCTTGGCCTGGCCCGTTCGGCCCACGAGCTAGTGGGCCGAACCGAGTCACAATTTTGGGGGCAAGCCAAGCTCATTTTTCATGGGCCGAGCCGAGCCATACCTAATTCCACATATATAAGAATTTCATTCTAATAAACTTCGAATTAACAACAATTTAGCTAGTATTGCATCGTTGGTTGCCAGGAGTCCCCTATGAGTTAACTTTTAAGAATATCCTAGAATATTTTCTAGGATAGTAGGAAAAGAAATATCTGCAACTAGGTTCTTGGACAGCAGAATACATATTTTCAGTAACTTACAGTGAAACTAAGTGTTCATAGTTTAGCAAATTTAAATAAAACTTTCAAACCAAGGATTGGATTAAAAGCATTTATAAAAGGGAATCTTCTGTGCAAAAACATTTAACAGGAGGGCAATTTATGCACCTCACATACAAAACTAGAGTACTAAAAGGATGAACACGATTATTCTCAAAACTCACCAGAAACAATCATTTTCCCCTTTTTCTTGAAGTAAATTGCAAAATTTTAGGCAAATCAGCTCCTGATGTTTTCTGTTATTATAGAAACTGTTGAAAAGAATTTAAATAAATAAATTTGTCTCCTCTCTAAAAAACTTAAACTTATAGATAAACATGGTATCACTTTAAATAAACAAATTTTTCTCTCTAATAATTTAAGCTTTTAGAGGAGGTGGTGGTTCAGCGTTAACTTAGAAATTAAATCAAGTACCTGCATTATTCAGGGGAGAATACATTAAATCCAGGAGGCACGGGAACTTCCAAAGCTCCTAATGAAGATTGATTCTCAGACATCCAACTATCAAAGTGAAAGTCCAATGAGTTTCGATTTGTATTTCCAGGAAACGGGGAACCAATATCATCTGTGAGGGAGGAGTTATCTGCTGGTGCTACAAATTGCTGATGACAGTCATCTTCCTGTGGTCCACTTTGATGATGGGAATCATCTTCTGTTGTTGCACTTTGATGTTGGTAATTATCTGTCGGTGCAGGATGTTCTGTCAGTGCAGGATGTTGATGTTGCGAACTAACTGCAGGAAGTTGTTGGTGGTTGCAACGGCTGAGACATGCATCCCAATTACAACCAAAATCCGTGATACTTGTATTAAAACCACTTTCAGTTTGATTCCCTTGCTGGAAAATATTTTGACCATCATTTGATAGAATGGTAGGGTAACTATATGCTTTAGGTAGTGAGGGGGAAGGATATTCATAGGCCTTAACCATATTGGGCTGAGAGGTTATGAGGGACTGAGAATGAAAATGATTTTGAAAGCCACTGCCTGCGTTGGGTTGGTTGGACACAAGGGTCTGCAAAGGTGCAGGTCCATTAGGCTGAAAGACCAATTGGGACTGGGAGAGAATCGTGTTTTCAATATTGCTTCCCACATTCGACTGAGATGCTACCTGGGATTGCGAAGGCATCACCGTTCCCGCGTTGCCTACCAGAAAGGGTTGCGAAGACATTTGGGGTTGAGAGAGCATTGAATTTGTAATCGGGTAGCTTGAATATGGTTGGAAGGACATCTGAGGTTGAGAAGGTGTGTAGTTTGAATAAAAACCTCCCCCCATGTTTGGTGGAACAGACACTTCTGACCGGGGATACACAGAATTAGCAGCGTGGCTCCCCATGCTTGGCTGATAGGAGCTATTGTAGCTATTTGGTCCCGGATTCGGGGAAGCCGGCCAGCTTTTTAGAAATGGATCTCTAGAAATTTTAGGCCCATAATTGCTTTTGCTATTCCCGCAGCTGTTGTTTACTGAAGCTCCAAAATATCCACTCCTTTTAAACACTGCACGTGGATGGATGAACCGAGGGCCTCTGTTCCCCACACTGTAATTTCTAGCACTTAAGGTACCATTGCTATTGGATGTATTGTGCAACTGTTGTGCGACCAAATGTGGTCGAAATCTATTTCTGGGAACAGAAAATCCAGGTGGTTGGCTTCTGCCTTGATTTATGATATTTGGCATGATATAACTGGTGGACATAGAACAAGGACGAGCTGTGACCTGTCTGGTGCTCTGATTCTGCAGTAATGAGTTGGGTTGTAATGGAGTCGATGGTAGAACTGGAGTGGTTTGGGAAAGACCTCTCGAGAAAGAAGTGTTGTGAACACCAGGAAGAACAGGCGGCACATTATCACTTTGCTTCACGCTTTTCCTCTGAGCTCTCCAGAACTCCTCTTTTTCGGTAGCATGACAATGGTCAAGACTGGAAATGCCGGTTCCCCAAAAGGCACATGGAGCAAGTGAGTCACAAACATAACAGTGACACTGAAATTGACATAAGTGAAATCAAAATGGTAGCATTTTACTCAAACCAAATAACAAGGAAAAATTTATAGGGAAAGAGCTATAAATAGAAAATTTACCTTGTCACAATGCCTCTCGTGGGGAGTAGAAGCAAAGAGAAATTTAGCACAAAGATGCCGCGGGTGAGGAAAATCTCTGCATGCAACCTATGATAAAAGAGAAAAGGATGAACAGAAAGCAATGTCAAATAACATCTTCATATAACCAAACCAAATGGAAAATCAGATTTTTTGTAAGATGAGGAATGAGGTTTACAAAGTTAAGCAAATGTTAAATAAGTACTACATAGAAAAGCAATCCATTAAAAAAAAGGGACAAAATATGCCATTTAAAATTATCTCAATTCAACGAGTAAGATGTGCCAAGATATTAATACTATGCATTCTTTGTGAAAACTAAATAACTACAAAAATGTAATGCACGACACCAATTGAATTAAAGAAATCAAACACGCAAAGCTACACAACCTGTACTGCTCAAATGAAGTGATCTTATAAAAGTCAATGGATAATCATTGCAAATCCACATCCTCAAAAATTCCAATAGTTTAGCTCGAGTCATATGTCGGCTAAAGCGCTAAAGCATATACCAACGAGACCTTGACCAAGGATAAAGCCTTTAGCTTTCCAAGAAACCAAGAGCTTTACATTATCCTCTTAAGGAACCAATAAGCATCAATCCCTTATTTGACTTGTGTTTTGATATTATTTTCATAAAATGGTCATCTTCTGCAGTCACAAACATGATATTTTCACTTGTCAAGTGCAGAAATTTCCTGAATTCCTTCATTGTCGCATCAATACAACATATGTCAGCTTCCTTCTTTCGAATCTCATGATATCCATCTCAGTTCTGAAGCTGAAATGCAAATTATTTGAAGTCAACGATAAGCCTTATTCTCGATAAATTTGAGATCAACTACATGAATTATTTTTTGTTGTCTTGTTTGATTCATCGCTACATACAATCGTTTGCAACCACAATACCACATTACACAATGTTGATTAACTTAAAGTCGTAATTAGAAAAATAGCATGAGGTCTCAAGCACTACCTTCAGCACAAAGCAAACTTAAACAAATAGATTACATAAACATGATGAATGCATATTACAGCAAGATTACCAAAGATCCTTGTTGGTTTAACTTTGCCAACACAATTATATCAACTTTGCTAAACTTGAACTAATTATCTGAACTTAAATAATTAAAAAAAAAAAAATTTAAACACTACATCTAAATAATAAATAATAGAAACTTTCTTGTCTCAAAAGAACATTGAAAAGAAAAAACAAAATACCTGACCCTTTTCACCAATAACCACCAAATCATCTGAATCATCATTGTTGACTCTGCCATCTTCAACTGCCAACAGGTTATCCGGGTCGCCATCCAAAATCACACAATCGGCATCTTCACAATCCGCATTTTTTGTCTTGGGCTTCGAAGGTAAGTTAGATTCTTTCGGTTTCGAAATACTGTCTCTCACAAACACCGCATCATCAGAATCATTTACATTCCTCTCCACCTCATCTAATAGCTTCGATAACCAATCGTGGTCTTCTTCATCCCAACCACCATCCCAACAGCCTTTTCTGGTCTCCTCGAAACAGGCCTCCTCATCGGAGCTTATCTCGAGTATTACCGGGGACGGATTTTTCATCACAAATCAAGAACCTTCACTTCTCAAAGATTTTATAAATAATTTACTGCACAGCACTCATCAGTCATCAGTTTCCTCGCTACATCACATAAACTTCAAATTAACCAATGATTTCCTGAAAAGATAAAGTGTTGGGAAAGAAAATAAACTTCAGGGTTTCACATTTCAGCATTTTCCTGAAAATTTTCTTAAAATGGCTTTAAATAATCCAAGAAAAAAAGATGAATAACCGTTACATTATCGTGTCTCGTAATTTTACAAACTTCTAAAAATATGACGATTGACTACCATAAACTTGAAATGGAAATTTTTCCAGACACGAGAAATAGGAATAATATAAGAATGAGTGTGAGTACTCGGGAGAGTAAAGTGTACCGTGTACAGCAATTACTAAGAGAGAGAGAACGCCAAAAAAACCCCAATGCCTGAAATTGAAAGGCGTTCGTTTCCCCTACTTTTCGAAAGCAGAGAGCCGTTTCAGTTTTCAGTTTTCACTTCGGAATCCCGCTTACCCAGCGTGTGCGTGTGCACGTGTTGACTCGCGAGTCGCGTTCGCAACTTGTGAGTGAGCACAATTCGTTGCACGTTACGCGAATGTCTCGCACTTGACTTGCACCTCCTAATCACATATTACAAAATTGTTTGATTAACGTTGTAAAAATTTATATTTATATCGGTTAAATGCATCACATCTCCAATGCAATAACTAGAATGACTGTACAGATAACAAATAAAATGAAGACTGAGATTAGAACATCTTCAATAGAGTTGTGGATTAAAAAATTGTAATCCACGTGTATAAGATAGAGTGATAAATAAATTATAAAAAATTAAATAAAAAATAATTAACACACATTTCGATAGAGATAAATTATATAAAAAAAAGAGCCTTAACACATATTTTGAAGAATATTAATTATAAAAAAATAAATAAATAATGAGCAGACGGTGTTCTAGACATCTTTCACTTTTTTCTTTGCCTTGTAAAAAATTTTGAGTGATGTGATACACTTTTTAGTACAATCAAATGCTGCATTAGACATGCTCTGAGAATTAACTTTGTACTTTACTAAATTGATTAGTAATGGAATATGTTAAGTCCTGCGTAAGTTAAGAATTAACTTTTTACTTTTCTATAAAACTTCGTTATTGTTTATAAGTACTTATAAATTGATCAAATATCATTTTTATCCATACATTTTATAGAACCCACAACTTTTACTTACTTTTTATCCACACATTCCGTCTGACCCACAACTTTTACTCATTTTTTATCAACACGTTCCGTAGGATTCACTGCTTATAATCTATAAAAATCTTTACCAAACATACTCAAAGAGCCATAGCAGACTGGGAGGGTGTTGGGAAGATCCGACCACTTCTCATTCTTCTTCTGGACCTACGTGTTTGAATGATTGTGATCTATACTCGATTGATCAGTTGTGTGGATCAATTCATCTTGTCTGAATTAATTTACGTATTTACAAAAATATTGTCTCAATTCATCTTATTTCATCAGATCTTGAGTGTAATAGGGTTCTGAATGATGAACCGAATATAGACAATTCCAATAAGATTTCACTTTTGAACAAATATTCATTTTTTGATTTATTTCATATTGATTAAGAATTGAATATGTTAAGTCCTACATAAAACAAATTTTGATTTGTTTCATAAATAGAACATAAATTGTGATGTCCCGAGTTAGTTTATTTTTCCTAATATGAGTATAAATTTGTAATTGGATTCAACATAATTCAATTGCATTCAGCACTTGTAATTTCATTTGTACTTTTGTTCCTAACTTTTTTTTTTTTCTTTCTTTCTTTGACTACTTCAGTACTTTGTCTTCAACTTCTGAAAAATAGACATCATTCATCAAAATTAATGAATTCGATATATTTTTTCATTAATGAATTCGATATATTTTTTCATTAGTCAACTCATTTGACCAACATGTCCAAAAATTGAAAAGAGTAATATTGTCATTCAATTATTCTTTGTTAATGTAATAAAAAAAATTCAAACAAAAAATAAAAATAAAAATTCTTCATCTTCTGAAACACCCACTCCCACCAACCTCCACCATCGATCCCACCACCAACAAGATTTTCAGTTTCAGTACAATTTTTATGTTCGACTGATGATTTTTTATTTTCAGATTATCTCAACATCGAAATTTTTTGAACAGATAATGAAATAAATTCATGAGGAGATATATGTTGAAAGTTGAAATATATCTATTTCTACATGTTTTGGATCTTTGTTTAAGGATATAGTCTAGATTTTTGCTTTTTCTTGGATTGAACCCCTCCCCTCCCCTCCCCTCCCCTCCCCTCCCCTGTCGAAAAATCTTCTCTCCCTATATATGTTAGTGGCAGTGGTGTGACGATGACTGTAGCTCCGATATCTCAATCCAAAAAAATTAACTATCTTATTAACATTTAGGGGCTTGTAGGATTGCCAGCAAAACTCCAAAATTTAAAACTTCTTATAGAAAATTCATACTTCTTAAAAACTTAGACAGATTTGACAATCTGTCTTAATAACTTCTTTGAAATTCCTAAAATATAGTTGAATATCAAACTGGTCACATATGATACATACTAGTTTTTGATACATACATTGCACGTAGGCATTGCTTGAATATATATGTATAAAAAATATTAAATATATAATACGTAAATAATAAATATGAAAACAATATTTTTGAACATACCATTTAATATAATTAATTAAGTAAAACGTTAAAATTCTATTAAGAAAAGTGGAACCAAAGACTGCACGTAGGCATTGCTTGATATATGTGTATAAAAAAATTAGTATAAAAAATATTAAATGTATAATACGTAAATAATAAATATGAAAAATATATTTTTGAACATACCATTTAATACAATTAATTAAGTAAAATGTTGAAATTCTATTAAGAAAAGTAGAACCAAATAAACACATAATTCGTATAAAAAAATTAAATAACTCGTAAAAAAAATTTAAATAACTAAGATTTGTAAATAACCTTTGGATGTTGGTAAAGTGACTATTTTTATATTTTTATTCAATTGCACAACTTCGAGAATTTAAATAGGACCAAACACTCATTCTTCAAACTCGGCTTGAAGTTTTTCAATTTTTTTACTAATGACCAAAAAGTCAAATATTAAAGAATTATGAACAATTTGCTTATAACATCAAATAAAAAAATAAAAAAAGAATATTGGTGAAAAATTGAATGAAAATCTGGACGAATATGTGAATAGTAAAAGAAAAAAATAAGAAAAAAAAATAATATCATTTTTTTAGAATAATCTGTAATATTATAAGATAAAATTAAAAAAAAAGATTAATAAAAAATAAAAAATTGGATAAAAAGGTGTAAAAGAAAAACAAATAAGGAAAAAAAAATTAAAGGAAAAAAATGTGATTGACACACACCAAAATAATTTGACCGTCTCTCACTTATCTAATTAATGTAATTCTGCTGAAAATGAAAAGGGATGGGGGCGAGGTGGATTTTTGAAGAAGATGAAGTTATTTTGTACTTTTTAAAAGTTGTAGGATTACAATTATTTTTTTAGCTTTTATTATTATTATTTTTATTTAAAGAGGAGGACAAAACTGTCAAAATATGTCAAAATGACCTGATTTGCAACAAAAATCAAAGGCTGGGGATGACCAATGCTAAAAAAAAAGATTAGGAATAAATTTGTTATAAATTGAAAAGGTTGGAGACTAAAAGTGAAAATTACAAAAAAAAAAAAAGAAAGAAATGAGCTAAAAGCCCACACAACACATTAAAAAAAAAAAAAATTGGTTTGTTTGTCGAGTTGCTCGACAAGCAAAAAAAAAAAAAAAAAATCAAATGGCCAAACCTAGCACTTGTCAACAAAAAAAAAAAAAAAAATTACAATGACCTAAAAAAAAAATGAAATGTTGCCGAGTTAGAGTAATTCGACAACATTAAAAAAAAATTCAAAATCAAAATGTTGTTGAGTTGCTCGACAGACATAAAAAAAAAAAATCTAATGTTATCAGCTCGACAAAAGAAAAATCAAAATTTAAATGTTGTCGAGTTGCTCGACAACATTAAAAAAAATTTAAAAAATCGAATGTTATCAGCTCGACAAAAAAAAAATTCCAAATGAAAATGTGTTTGTTGAGTTACT
Organism: Forsythia viridissima; assembly: GCA_030279155.1. Classification (NCBI taxonomy): domain Eukaryota; kingdom Viridiplantae; phylum Streptophyta; class Magnoliopsida; order Lamiales; family Oleaceae; genus Forsythia; species Forsythia viridissima. The sequence goes on from CM059037.1 coordinate 38,414,906, forward strand.
TGACAAACATTTTAAAAAAAAATTTCAAATGTTATTGTAACTCGACAAAGATTTTAATTTTGTTCCTCTTATTGTTTAGTTTATTTTTTAAACTTTTTCACTGTTTAATTATTGGACTCATCCTATTTGTCCGCTCGAAAAAAGAAATTTGTATGGGAATAGTGTCGAGCTGCTTGACAAAAAAAAATAGTATATGGACAGTGTCAAACTACTCGACAAAGAAAAAAATGAAAAAAATAGAAAAAAGAATTGTCTATAATTTGCTTATAACAGACGAATAAAAAAAATTAGTAAACAATTGAACTAAAATACAGAAGAATAAAAAAAAATTGTTGAGTGCACAACAAGTATCAACAAAATTCAAAAGCTGGGGATGACCATTGCTAAAAAAAGTTATAGGTGAATTTGTTATAAATTGAAAAGGTTAGAGGCCAAAAGTGCAAATTATCCACACAATAAAAGAATAAAAAAAGAAATGAGCTAACAGCCCACTCAACACATTTTTTTTCTTTAAAAAAAATTAAATTTGGCTTCAGCAACTCGACAAGCAAACAAAAAACAATAAAATAAATAAAAATCAAATGGCCAAACCGAGCACGTATCAACCAAAAAAATTAATGAAATGTTGTCGAGCTAGAGTAACTAGACAGTATTAAAAAAAAAAAAAAAAATAATGTCGAGTTAGAGTAACTCGACAACATTAAAAAAAAATAATTAAAAAAAAAAATATTCAAAATCATATTTTGTCGAGTTACTCGACAACATATAAAAAAAAATCCAAAATCAAATTTTGTCGAGTTGCTAGACAACATTAAAAAAACAAAATCAAAATGTTGTTAAGTTACTCGACAAACAAAAAAAATAATAAAAAATCAAATGTTATCAACTCGACAAAAAAAAAAATTAAAATAGACAAACATAAAAAAAAAAAAATTCCAAATCAAAATATGTTTGTCGAGTTACTTGACAAATATTTTTTTATAAAAAAAAATTCAAATGTTATTATAACTCGACAAATATTTAAATTTTTTTCTCTTATTGTTTAGTTTATTTTTTAAACTTTTTCACTTTTTAATTATTGGACTCCTCCTATTTGTCCACTCGACAAAAAAAAATTGTATGGGGACAGTGTCGAGCTGCTCGACAAAAAAAAAAATAGTATGTAGACAGTGTCTAGCTACTCGACAAAGAAAAAAAAAGAGAAGAATTGTGTACAATTTGCGTGTAACATCAAATAAAAAAAATTGGTAAAAAATTGAACTAAAATACGGATGAATAAAAAAAATTGTTATATGCTCAACAAGCACATCAACCAATAAAAAAAAATTGCTCAACAAGCACACTCACAAAAAAAATTGTGTATTTGTTGAGCTATAGAGTGCTTGACTTAAAATATATATATAAAAAAAAATTCAAAGATTGCGACTGTAAAATTGGGCTAAGATTCAATTAAAATTGGAAGCCAAGGTACTAATTAAAAAAAAAAAATACAAAAGTCAAAAATTGCGACTATTTTTAATGTCAAAACGATAGCGTATTGGACGAAAAATCTACAGTAAAAATTTAAGACTCTTATATTATTGTAGGAATATATTTAAAAGTTGAGCTGCCAAATATGTAGAGAAATAATATTAAGCTCCCCATCATTAACCCGTTCATTTACCTTTAAATGCAATTAAAGTTGACAAATACTCAGATTTTGGATCAAATTAAAATATAATACATTTCCTCCTTAATATTAGTCCTTGTCGAGTAATTTACTAATTTGATCAACTCGAATCTTTCTTGATAATATGGTAAAAATTAAAGAAAAGGGTAATTGGCGCAAATGGTCCCTAACTTTTGTCTTTATTATGTAAATGGTCTTTAACCTTTCATTTTTGGTAGAATAACTCCTGACCTATCCATTTAAGTGCGCAATTGGTCCTTATTTGATAAAAAATACAAATATGCCCTTATTTTTATTTAGAAAAATTTTTAATTGAATTTTTAATCTTTGTAAAAAGTACAAATGAGTCCAATACTTTTATTTTTTTTACAAAAAAAATTAAAAGAAACTAACAAATTGATAATATACTAAATTATTTTGTATATTTTACGAACTATTATACAATAACTAAAATTTAAGCTCATAATTATTAACAAACGTGTTAATTAAAATTATTTTATTATTATTAAGTAATCATTAAAATTTAACTTTAATTTTATCATTACAACATTAAAAAAAAAAACTTGTCACAAACTTAATAATCAAATATTATTATTTCATTGAGTTATTCGTTTATTAACTGTAAATATTATAGCTCAAATTGTATTCTTCATATTGTAATTTATCGTTTTATTATCGTTCAAAAATAAAGAACACAAAATGTTTAAATTAATTTTTCTTAGTATTTTTATGTTAGAAAACATAATAAGATTGGTTCAATGTCATAAAACTATATACCTCATTTTGTTATTTATTTAACTTAATTTTTATTAAAAATTTTCACATTACATAATAATTACATGTACCTAAGGCACAATAATTTTATATTTTTCTCTTATGAAAAATTTATTTGACACGACTATAGCGATATATTTAATATTTTAAATTAAATATTATTTAATAAATGTATCTGACTTATTTGCACATTTTGCAAAAGTTATAAATCCAATTGTAATTTTTTTAAAGGTAATTAGCACGTTTCGTTCCTACCTTTTGAGTCTATTTTTCAAATCGTCCTTATCATTTGAATTTTGACATTTGGGTCTTTAAATCTACCATTCTTTGCGCAAAAATTCTCTACCGTCCAAATCTGTCAATTTTTACCGTTAAGTCATACAATCTTTGATTTTATGAAGGGTATTTTCGTCAAGTCCATTCCACATGTGCTTGATTGTGCCACGTGTCCAGCAAAAAATATTAAAATATTATAAACCCCTCCCCAAACTCTCTCTCTCCCATTAGATTCTCCGCCATTTCCAAAAAAATTAAAGACTGGGTTTAGTCTTACTAAGAACTGGGTTGCATCACTCAAACTAAGAAAGATAACGTGTAAAAGTATCTCACCATGCGTTGTTGATGAGTTGTTTCTCGTTCAATAGCAACAGCTGGTGTATCTTGTGGCAATCCATGATGCATCAATTTTACAGCAAGAGAAGGGATAGTTGACAAGCCCATATAAACAACCAGAGTGGAATCAGGATCTGCAGCATTCTCTGCCACAAATAGAGGACCCGTCCCCCAATTTCTTGAGTGGCATGTGAGAAATCTAACACTATTTGCAACACCACGGTGCATCAATGGAATCCCCAGTTCTGCAGCAATTCCAGTCACAGCTGTTATACATGCCACGTGTCCACATATATTAATCAGACTTCATTCTTTGAAGGCGATCTTTAATTTAGTACAGATACCAGGGTTCTGATTTGTCATAACTAAACCCAATCTTTAATTTTTTAGAAATGGCGGAGAATCAAAGAGGAGAGAGAGTGTGTATGTGTGTTTGGGGAGGGTTTTTTAATTTTTTAATATTTTTGTTGGACACGTGGCATTATCAAGCACAGGTGGAATAGACTTGACAAAAATATCCATCATAAAATCAAAGATTGTATGACTTAACGGTAAAAATTGACAGATTTGGACGGTAGGGACTTTTTGCGCAAATAATAATGGATTTAAGGACTCAAATGCCAAAATTCAAACGATATGGACGATTTGCACAATAGACTCAAATAATAGGGATGAAACGTGCTAATTACCTTTTTAAAACTAAAATTAATGATATTTTTGTCTTTTTTATCAAATAATGATCAAGTGTGCACCTAAATGGATAAGTTAGGGACCACTTCACTAAAAATGAAAAGTTATGGATCATTTGCGCATTATTGACATACGTTGTGGACTATTTGTGCCAATTTCCCTAAAGAAAATGAACAATTCTCGAGAAATATATAATATATTATAGGGTTAATTATACTAATGGTCCCCATTTTTTTAAGTTTGCAACGATTTCACCCTTATTCAATTTTTTTAGCAGATATCATTCCCATCTTTTCATTTATTCGTATATATGGTCTCCAAATCACTATTTTTTTACCATTTTGACAACTGCTTGACAATTTTTCCCATGGAAAATACTATATGAACCAAAACTTGGACTAAAAGTTGGACAACCATGAATAAAATATCAAAATTGTCATTTGAAAAGACACAATTCAAATTTTCAAATGTGTCTTTTCAAAGGACACTATAGATATTTTACTTATGGTTGTCCAACTTTTGATCCAAGTGTTGGTTCATGTAGCATTACTCTTTTCCCATTGACTTAAATAAATTAAAATGATAGAAAAAAGAAAATACAATGAAAGCATTGCAATTGAGCTATTAACCTTTTCAAAAGTACAAATAAATCCTAAACTATTTTATTTTATTCAGATAAGTGTTCTTCCCCAACTAAAAAAGAATAATCTTTTCCAACCCCCACCCCACCCCACCCCACCCCACCCCACCCCACCCCCCAATTGCTTGAAAAGAAATAAGACGAGCAGGATCAACTCTGGAGCATTTCAATTCACTCCCTTGCCACTGGTAAAACAGTCATATTCTTTGTCGTTCTCGGTGCTTTCACTCCAACTTGCAGGTAATTTTCAATCTGTACTCATCACCTCTTCGCCGGCCAAATGGGTCAGCAACCTTTATAGCTTGATTAGCTTCCAAAGCTTGTAGACATCCAATAACGCCAGGAACTAGACCACGAAACATAATTTAAATATAAAATGAAAGCCAGTCTGCTGAAAACCACAAAACATAATTCAAATATAAAATGGAAGCCATCCTACTGAATCAAATATAAGTTCATACTGAACCCCAAGTAATTAGTCTTTAAACAGTTACCAACTTTACATTGCAGAAAAATGTTGGATTCTGCAACCAGTTGCATCTGTCGGTGCATTTTTACATTACAGAGGTAGAAATTGATGCCATAGCTATTATATACACTGTTAGAGAATACAAAACCACTTTGGAAGCCTAGATATAAAAATATCGGTCTCACATCAATTAAGAAGACTTTTGGTCCAATGAGTGCCCAGGGTAGTTCTTCAAGTCTCGTTATGCTGATTATTTACTTTTAGTTGCATTTTAATTAGTTTACATGGGTAATTTGATCATTTTTATTGTTGCTGAATACTTTTGAATAGTTCTCCCTGGGGGGTGGGTGGGTTGGAAAATATGATTTATTTTTTTTTTGTTGGAAAGAACACTTATCTGTATAAAATAAAATAATTTAGGATTTATTTGTACTTTTGAAAATGTTAAATGTCCAATTGCAATGTTTTCATTGTATTTTTTTCGATCATTTTAATTTATTAAAGTCAAGGGGCAAAATTGTCAAAAAATTGTCAAAATAGTGTTTTGGGGACAATCTGTGCGAATAAATAAAAAGATGTGGATGATATCTGCTAAAAAAATTGAATCAGGATAAAATCGTTACAAATCTAAAAGAGTGGAGACCGTTAGTGTAATTAACCATATATTGTATTATATATATAGAGGAGAATGGAGAGAGGGAGGGGGCCGAAGTTGGGTGGACGGCTTACAGCATGTGCAAAATTTGTGTGATTTCCATAAAAAAAAGGTCAGGCACTTGTGCTTACGTACGGAACAACAAATAAAAAAGGGGTTTTTTGTGGGGGTGGGCCTTGAAAAGTAAGGGTTTGTTCGGTAGAGTTTTTTTGGAGAAAAAATGAAATGTTTTGGTTATCTTTTGACTTTTCAAATTTTTTTGTAATGTAAAAAGAGTTGAAAAGTGAAAAATTGTAGGCACAAAAATAGATTTTTTTGAAAAAAAACTCTACCCAACATGACCTAATTAAATAAATATATATTGAAATAATTAATTTTTATAATAGTTTTCTTTTAAAAATAAGAACAAAGTAAATTATTTAAACATGTTTATAAATAAAGAATTATCTTTTTAAAACTTAACCATAATCACACATGCTCATATATGAATAATATAAATAAATTCAATAATACTTATTTAATGCATTATACTTGACAAAAACGTGTACTTTTATTATACATGGAAAGATTACTACATTACTTATTTTTTATTGGAGTTATATAAACATTTTACATGTGATAATGGAGTCTAAAATAATTTTCGAATAAAATTGTGCCACTTCTTTATTAAAATATTAGTTATTAAATATTAATGTGTGGTATTTCAACTAAGAGCTTGTTTGACAAAGCTTAAAAACCCATTTTAGTTTTTTTCAGCCGTAATTTTTGATTTTTCAACCCACTTTTAACATGAAAAGTCAACAAATTCAACTCAAATAAACCAATTTTGGTTGAATAAACCAAAAATTGGTTTATAAACTAGTTTATAATCTCTGTCAAACGGGCCCTAATTCAATTTGATGGATGAAAATTTTCCAAAAATTAATTATTTTCTATATTTCTAATAAATTTCTAAATTTTCTTTATTTTCTCTCTTTTTGTTCACATTAAAGGCACACTATTATCAATCACCGACCGTATAAAAGTTTTCAGTGTTACTCACACAAAAATAAATATTACATCTGTCTTCTTCTTCATCAAATGTTAATAATTTTCACAAATATTTTCTCATTTCTTTTGTAAAATTTATTTGTTGAATCTAAATTGTAATCGTACAATGAATTCTAGTGCGGTAAATGGTGTAACTAGTAATAATTAATGAGATGTGTGTGTCAAATGTACCAGACAATGTCCAAATTTCAAACAAGGGGACATTTTGCACATCAACTCTCTTCCTCTGGTGCATGCCCCTGTTTACATGACACCTCCCTGGTAACCCCCCCCCCCCCCCCCCCCCCGCCCCACCCAACCCAACACGCAAACCCACCCCCTTCTCTCTCTACTCGCACGTATACATACACACGCTGACACGCACAAGCAATTTGTGAAGAACCGAATTCCATTAGAGCGAAAAATTACAAAGAAAAAGGCCTGCAAACGGTACACGGATCACAAATTTTGTTATTCTCTTTTAATCATTAGCGCTAATGTAATGGAAAATATTTCGCCTTATGCGTTAATCAATGCTCGCGCACGTACAATAAATGGAATTACAATTGGGTTTAAATTTCTCATGCATATGTGAATAACTGACAATTTTTTGATTGATTGCCTTAAGAATGTGCTAATTTCTGAAAATTTATTATTTTGTATGAATTGCACACCTGATGGGAAATCCCAGAAAGAAAACCTGGGATTATTTGGGCATCTATGATGATTTTGTTTGAAAAGTAAGTCATTTTGATTATTTATGTTATTTGTTTGAAATCTTTCTTACGGAAATCACTGTATCTATAAACATGACCGCTAATGCGTGGTCCGTGTTGATCAGAGAATAATTTAACTTAATAGGCGACGGATTTAGTGTAAATATTCTAAGCACAGACTTAACTCTTTAGATGGTGAAGAATACGTATCTACTTGTTGCGTTAATAGTCGCAGTGTGGGGTTCATCATAAATTTTATAAGAACTGCGGATTAAGGGGATGCATGTGAATGAATGTAAGCATTGTTATAATTAGGAAATGGAAATGGAGGTGAAAGAAAATGGTGATATGCCAGTAGAGTGGCCAAGGCCTGCATCGCCAATTGAGGTGGTACAGCATCTCTCTGAAGAGGCAGTTAGAGCATCGAGTGAGGCATTGCGTAATGTTTCAGGTAGTGCAAACTTGAGTACTCTGCCGCCCTTGGCGTCTGGGCATAGGCGTGCCCGTAGTGAAGTAGTGACTTCGTTTCATGGGCGTAGCGCTAGCTGTAGTAATTTTCAGAAATGGAAGTCTCAGATGCAAAAGGCTTTACACTGGGGTGACTGCAGTTCTCGTGAAGATAGCCAGTACTCTTCTTTTGATCCGGAAATTCTGGCAAATCAGAAACGGCAGTGGTATCAGCTTCACTCCAAAACCTTGGTATGCAGCATCATAGTGGCGAAACCTTAGTTTTCTTTTATTTATCTAGTGATGTATTATTATTGCTGTGAAGATATGCTTCTTGGTTCAAGTGACTTCAAGTTTTAGGATTACTTCAGAAACTAAGACCTACAGTTCCCTATTATGAATTCGTTCTGTCTTTTCAAACTCCTGTCACTTCCCACTATCTCACCCTGCTTAGTGTTACATCCCATGTTTGACGACTTAATTAACTTTTCATTTACATACCTTTGTTCTTTTTTAGTTTCCTCCTGCTTCTGAGAGCTAGATTGCATTTTTGTCATTTCACGAGTTTTATATTTTACAAACCAAATTCTTGTTTAGTTTCACTGGCATACTATGGCTTTCTTCAACCATATAATGATCCTTGTTTTTCTTATATAAATTTGGATTTTTCTTTGTTAAATGTGTATATTAGAGTGAAGTTCGTAAGCTTTATTGTTTCGTTCAACAAATGCTAATGCTGCTTGGACTTGTTTAATGCATAAAGATTTGTTCCAACGGTACACTACGATCTTATTAGTTATTGGTGGTTCCATTCATTTGATATAATGACTACTTTGTAGTCCAGAGTCTTTTTTTTTTAATTTCAATTTTACATGTGTGAATGGTGGATTTGATGTCCACTTTCAAAATCGGTTATGAAAATTTTAATGTTGCTTTTTCTAAATAACAGCCCTATAATACTGTATATCTAGTGTTCATAGTTTTTTCGTTGTTCTTTACATTTTTGTTAATTGTTGGCTAGATAGCTATTTCTGAAGATTGAGGTTTTCTGTAGTTGAATTAATTACATCAGACGAGTATGTCATGTAGGACCTTGAGAAATATAAGGAGCCAACCTCACTTTTTGAACACTTCATCATTGCTGGGCTTCAACCTGATGCCAATCTTGAGGTAGTTGAGGATGCATTTGTCAAGAAGAAGAAATGGGAGCAAGAAATGGCAAGAACTGAAATGTTTGATTTCAATATGCTGCAGTATCGACGACCTACACTTCCAACATTGGAACCTCAGGTTTAGTTGCTTTACAATGACAATAGTTACCGGTCAACTTCTCATTATACACTCTTATCTATTGAAGAACTATTGCATACTTGTTTCTTTTAAGGTGCCGTGTTCCCAGCTCTTTCTTAGCATATAATTTGTAATGTATGAAAGACTAATTTCTAAACTGCTGCTAATTATTATTCTGGAAATGGTGCTAGGTGTGAACTTGCTCCTTGTTCGAGGATTTTAACTGTACATTTATTTATTGTTTGGGCTATTGTATGATTAAGTTAACATCATTCACACGAATTTCTCTTATTTCAACTGAGATATTCTACCGTCCATTTGGAATGAGTATATTTTCCATTTTTGTACAGGTACTCTTTAAGTATCCCCTTGGAAAGAAGTTGGCTTTGCGTCCAAAGGATTTGGCAGCGTTTTGCTTTCCTGGAGGTGTTAAGGTTAGTATATGTCAAGCTCATGCTTTACAGGATTTGTCTAGATGTTTGAACTTTGAACTTGACAAACAGAAAGATAACAGTGGACTAAAGGTTATGATTACTCTATATATTTGCTATAAATCTATTTGGGGCACAAACATGGGTGCTTAGCAACTTAAGTCAAAATTTGGAAATAGACTAATATCAAACTGTTAGGGATTGCGTGAAGTTCTTATATTTTTCTGTTCGAATGGAGGAAAATCTATAAGAAGTGCTAATGTTTAACCACATCTTGATGTTCTTGAATTTCCTAATTTGGTGGAAAAGAAAGAATTCATTGCACGTGTCGTAAGATATATTTAACCTCTGAGTTTATGCATTTTAGGATTTCCTGAGTTTATGCATTTTAGGATTTCCTGCTGCATTTGCAGAAGTGAATGTTTGCAGAGAAACCGTCATGTCAACATCACATTAATGTGAATCTTTGCAGTTCTAAATTTTAGACAGGAGCTCTTCAATTGTTTATTTTAAATTTCTCCTATCTGTCCGTTGTTATATTTCAAACTTACAGCTAGTGTTATGCCTTTATAGGATATGTTACATCTGTATAGATTAGTGTTTGGAGACTGACCTGCGTAAACCACATTGCCTACCTGCCTCTTGATGCTGGAGATCATTTTTTGCCCATCTTATTATTATGCCACTTTTCCTTCATTACATGAAATATATTACTCTTAGAACTTTTGTATGTGAACTGTGTACATGGGTACACCCTACCTTTGGTGTTTTCGTGAGTACTTAGGGAAGTAATACGCATTCTCTTTTAGGCTTATTCTGATTTTGGAATCTGTTTTTGATATATAGTGATGCAAGATATATTTGTCCTAGGTACTCTTTAAATTAGGCTTGGGCGTCGGGTGGGTCGGTCCGGGTATTTCAATACCCGGAATTACTGTTACAGTTCGGGTATTTCGTAAATGGAACCATTCGGTTCTATATAATTATTAGAACCAAACCCGAACCTGAACCGATCTTCGGGTTCGAGTTCGGTTCTTCCCATAATATTTTTTTGTAAAATCGTAAGTTGACAACATATTTAAAAAAAAATAAAAAATTGCAAACCCGTTAATATTAAAGTTTGTTAGATATTAAAACTATTTATGAAAGATATAAACATTAACCGGAAGAATAGACACCAAAATTGCAAACTCATAAATTAGGGTTAGAAAAAGAAAAATTACTTCTCAAAATTGATGATTCGTTTCGTTTACAAAGGAGTTTTGTCTTCGCCGTCTCATTGTGTTGAGCGAGAAAGAGATGAGCAAAGTGCGAGACAGACGGAAATATTTGTATTGAGTATTTGAGCAAATAACGATTGAAAATTTGAGATTTAGGTAATTGGAAATGAGTCCATTGAGAAGTGATGAGTTTTGTACTTTTGGTTTGAGTTTTGGATATATAGTCTTGTCTTTGGTAATATAGTGTTGGGTCGTGGGTGATTGGGTTATGGTGAATAAATTGTAAAAAATAAAAAATGACAAATTCGATTCCAATCGGCTAGTCACGGTTCTAGTTCAAGAATCAAGAACCGACCCGGATCCGATCGGTTTTCGGTTCCGGTTCCTAATTTTATTTTTTTGGAACCGGACCGGGGTTCTGGTTAAAATGCTCACCCCTACTTTAAGTTATTATCATGGCGGCATTGCCTTCCACTTGCCACTCATACCAGCCACCCCGCCACCTTTCCTTCCTCCTTGAGTCCAATCCCTACTCTTTTGCATTCCCAACTTCTCCTACCTTCTCTGCCTCAATTCGGAAATTCCCTATCAGATTATGTACTCTTGTAAGACCCAGTTCCCACCAATTCTTACGAAGTCCTCTTCATGACTATAATTTTTCACAGATCCTGTGCCAATTTTAAACCAAATGTCCATATATAAATCCCAAACCTTTTTGTGGTGAAACCTATACCCCCAGTTTCTCTAATATCTAGAGGTACAGAGATGAGGGGAAGGGAAAAAGGAGGGAGATAAGGAATACAACAGCAGCATTTTTGGGTGAGTGAGGATAAATAAGGGGGAGGGGGAGGGGGAGGGGGAGGGGGAGGGGGGGGGGGGTCTGTGATGGGGAGTAGCCACAATAATTATGTGGTCGGTGATGATAGATGGAAACATGGGATTTCTTTTAAATTTTTTTCCTTCCATTTGCTTAATTTCATACGTGGAGGGGGAAAAAGGGGCTGTGCTGCTGAAAGGAGAGACTGGGTGCTAGGAAGGGGTGGGGTATTAGGTGGCAGTGGGGAAGGATGGATGGTGGCAGGGCATTTTTTGGTTATCCATTCATCTTTTTTCTTTGTCCTCTTTATATTGAACTGACAAATATTCCTATAACCAAATGGATAATTGGATAGATTTTGCCCATATACCATCGTACCTTATTTCAAAAACTGAGATACCACATTACACTAAATACCTAAGGCACCAAAATGATTTTCACGTATTTTATATTTTTACTTTGGTAAACGGAAGTTCTTATTGGTTGGACCTTAAAGTGACCTTACGAGTTGTTATAGAGACATACAACCACATGTAGGTATATTGCATCTTTTAAAAATAGTGCAATTCCTTTTCTTGGGTGTTTGGTAGGTTGTGTCTCACTCTTGTTTATCATGCAAGAAAATAGTCCAAACGAAGGATTGAGACTATAAGAACTATTTAATTATTTTGTCATACGTAGAATTGCTTGTGTATGAGAAGGTAAGACATTATATCTGATGGGATTGACTGCATGTTGTTTATATTCGTCCACCAAAGAATGTTCCCCTGAATCACTATTATGAGATATCAATAACTTGATCACTGACAGGACCACTTAAGAACTTATCTTATTGCTTAAATAACAAAACCCAGAGCTATCTCTTTCATCATGTCCCTTGTGGAAGAGGGATGATCATACTTCTGATCCCCCTAGTTTCAGCATTCTAGATTGAATGTGAAGGAGAAATTTGGACTGCCTACAAGTGTGGTTCAAGAGTCAGCTGCAGCTTCATCTATGAAAGCAGCAGTGTGAACTAGAGGTGAACCTGAAGAGAGAGTATACTCAAATGCTAGGAAGAGCAAGCACTTGGATCTAATTTTGACAGTTGATCCTCGAGTTAATTAGAGTACTTCTGTGATATTTCTCTCAACAGGCGGGTCCTTTCTATTAACCTGGGCAGTGCTCAAGCGACAGTTATAGCATGTTAGGCTAAGCTTATAAGGTGCTTATACGAACCTTATAAGCTTAGCCCAACATGCTCTTAGTGTGCTTTTCCACGTATAACAACCTTCAGGGAGAACATTTTACCTTTTTCTTTTTGTTATAGTACTCAACAAGATTATTCCGCCCACAGTGAACAACTTTCTTCTTAAGTTTCTACAAGGAATTGTTTGATGCCTCCAAACAATCTTGACCTTTCAGTTTTTTTTCCAGAGTGTAAAACAGGATGTTTTGTGCAATAAAAATAGAAAAATAATCACTTTGCACCATATATGTTAGTGCATATCACCAATACTACTGTTTCTATGCTGGTATGTTATTGTGATGGATATCAGTGTTAGCATGGAGTTTGGGGGTTAGGTTTCTTTTGCTACTTGAATGTTAATGTGTTTACTCTAGCTTTAAACAGCCACTGATCATCTTTATCTTGCACGACGTTGTCTTTGTATGAGAAACTGACGTTTATCAAAAGTGAAAAAAAAACTCCCCAATATTGAGGCATCCTAATAGGTACTATTAATACTGTTGTTGGTTTGACATGTTATTTGCTTTATGGTACACTGAAAATCTTGATTTACATTGCTGGAATGTAGCTTCACACTGCGTTATTATGACTAATGGATTTTAATGCGTGGTGGTTAGATTAACTTGTTTAACTTTGGGAAACATACTGTTTTCTTCATCAGGCACTGGCATAAACTTATAATATTATGTATGATACATCTACCATTACCAAAAGATCTCATCTTCATTGCCTTATTCACACTTCGCCACTGTTCAATTTAGGCACGCATACCGGAAAGGACACCATCATTAAGTGACTTGAATGAGCTTGTTTATGGACAGGTATGTAGATATTTTTTATTTATCCATTCCATTTCACCCCTTTTCACCACAGAGATCTGGAAGTTGACATGCTTCTGTCAGTTTCATTCTTATACTATGGTTTGACCAAAAACTTTCTGAATGCCCTAAAAGAGAAAGAGGAAGTGAAAAAGAAACAGAATCATTTCTTCTTTTCTCCCCCTATCTTCTCCTCCTTTGAACTTACAATAGTTATGGTACTTTGTCTTCAGGAGCACTTATCCAGAGATGATTTATCGTTTATATTTTCGCTTAAGGTAAGTCCAGTATGATTTCTCTGTCTGAGATTCCATGTTGCTTTACTTGAATGCCTCGTAAGTTTTTCATTCATTGATGTTTTCAAAAATCTTACATATTGATGGTTTGATTCTCTTGCATATCCTTTCATGAAATGCAAATGTAGTTTAACTTTTTATATTGTGATGTATTCTGCTTGCTCCCCTCCCTTCAAATTCATTGGGTGATCTTTGCATTCTTGGGTACTCTGAAGACTGACACCTTTTGTCGATGTGGAGATCGCATACCAGCCCTTGCTTCTTATATTTATGTTGCTTTTTATAACGTCCTCTCTGCTGCCTGTGCCATGTAATGTTACACACAACTTCAAGCTGTAGATGACCCCTTTTTTCAAACCACAAGCCTTTACCTGGAGCTCCTTTTAGATGCCTAGAGAATTTCGTGGACAACATCAAAGTATTCTTCAGCTCGAGAGTGCATCTATTAGAAATCACTGATCAATATGAGCATTTTGGTCTATGCTAGTCAACTAATTTGAAGATATTTTTGATTCATAATACTCTTATACATTTCTCTCATTGTATTTTTATCATAGTCAAATTTTCGTGGGACTTATTCGTGTACCCCAATAATGTCTCCACATACCCTTGTGCAAATAATTAAGACTATTTTTGTCTCTATTCCTGGGTCATGAATTTGACAACTTCCTTGGCTGACACTTAGACTGACACCCACATGTAACCGAGTCCTAGCAACATGGATTGAGTTTCTAATTGGAGCGATGTTGAAAGCTCATTTATGAGTTGAAATGCTTAGGGCTGCGCAAAACTTGTGCATATGCAAAATATTCTGTAAATGGACCAAAGGATCAACTTTTTTACTCATAAATTAATTCATAATATAACTGGAAGAAGCTTGAGCTTATTAGGAACCAAGTTAATGGACTTAGGACATTTGGGTATGTGTTTTGGAACCGCGATAATGGGGATTAAGAATGTTCGATGCTAATCAGGATTGTTGGGAACTTCTCCTGGTGTTATAGGGGAATTAGCATAGCCCAAATTTTTTATTAATAACTTAGGTTTGTTGTTGTTAAAAGGTGATTAAGATGTGTTAATCCCATTTTAGCAGGCCAAAGTTTCTTCATGGACTTGTACATGGTTTCTCAGAAAATATTAACATAAGTAATGATTGTGAAGAGCTGAGATTGTTAATGATTTCGGCTACTTATCTTGTGCAAAACCAAGCTTGAGACTCCTCTAAAAGCACGCAAGCAATCTCTAAGAGTCGACTGGCTCAGACCCATTCAATTTGTCTGCATTAATTGTATGTTAAATATCTACTTTGCCGTTGAGTCAAAGAAAAGTTTTCTATATTAAGGAGATGGAGTTGAACTTATGGACTGATCACTCATGTCTGATCTTTAGTCAGTCTAGTTGTCTTGAAGCTTCGTTCTAATGTTACTTAAAATAGCAGGATTACACTAGTACATGAGTAAAGAGCATTCTTTAAATTGAATGAGGTGTAAATGTTTGGAATCTGATAGAAACTATCTTGGTCGTGGGGTATAATGCAACTCTCTCCGTAGGTGATGTCATTAGATGTAGGTTAGATTTCCTTAAGAATCCTCCCTGCATTATGTTTTCTATTTTAGTTATGTCACGTGCACAACACTGACCATTTTTGACATTCGAAGACCGGGCAGCTGAACCATGAAGCAGTATTTTGACAAAGGAGTTGCATTTTTATATATAATCCAGGTTTTTTGGGTTAAAATGCACACCAACACCACGTGTGACCTGATTGTTATTATGAAGTTACCTGTAAGATTCCTTGAACTGGCACTTCATAAAAGGAGAGATGCTTCTTCTACTTCTTAGACACCTTATGCTTGCTTGTTCTTGAGAAATAACTTTCTTTTTCCATTCCTTAAACTGGATCTTCTACAAGCGGAAATGCTTCATTTACTTTTCACATACATGCAAGTCTGTTTTCTTCTCTCTCCCCGCTCCTCCCTCAAACCAGAAAAAGTACTGTTTGATTCGATTTGAATTCATGCTTTGGTATATTTGTCAACTTGCCATAGTTTCGTTGGTCAAATACATTCTTTTTGCCTTTCCACAGGTGGCAGACAATGCAACACTGTATGGTGTTTGCTTGCACGTACAAGAATTTGTTCAGAAACCACCTGCCGGTTCTGGGGTTTCATCGCCCCTTTCCCAATCACTTGCTGGCTGCAGTCGGTTTTTGGTTTCTGCAGCTCGCTGTTATTGTATCTTAACAAGAGTGCCTTTGTTTGACCTACACTATGAGATGTTGAACAGGTCAACATTTGTTTCATCGATAATTTAGATCTCTTCATATGCCAATTGAATGTTCTATTGATTAAGTCTAATATTTACTTTTCTCATTCCTTTTTATGGATAACTACATGCACACATACAATTTATTGCATGTGCAGCATCATTGCGCAGGAGCGTCTGAATCGGATAACACAGTTTGTTACAGAAATGTCTCTTTCCGATCGCGTACCTTCACCATCTTTGTCAAAGAACACTGACTCCCCTTGTGGGGAAAGTGACACAGACTGGATGGCTTCAGCAATACCTGTTGACAGTGCAATGGCCCTTACAGCTGCGGCAGCAGGTATTATATCAGATGACGAGGTCCCATCATCAAGGTGGGAGATCTGTTCTCCTGGCAGTGGTATTGCCAGCGACTCTTCAGATCACGGTGAAGTGAGAGAATTGGATAAGGATGATAGGAAAAATATGCATTATTTTGGGGATTGTACCTCTGAGTCAGAAATTCAGTCAAATGTTATAGAAGGGATATTCGACATTGATGACAATGGCCACTCTCCACAAGCTGGCCCCAATGTCTGCCCAAGGAACCAGACATTGGAGCGTCTCGGAAGTTTTGAGTCCTTATTCAGGTTGTAGAATATTTGGTTTCCTTTTTATATTAGCTTCTTCCACAGTTACAATTGTGACCACCGGGATCTTACCCTCAGCCGTACTCATCAATATTGTCTGCTTTGGGAGGGTCTGAGCCCATCTTAACCCCTTACGGATTTCTTTCACGTCCCCAGTGATTCGAATCCAAGACCTCTCCTTATGAGGCACCTAAGTTGAATACTGGTACTAATTGGGTGAGGCCCTCCCAAAGTGAACAATATGGATGAGTGCGGCTGGGAGTAAGATCCGGACTAGAGGGATCCAGGTCAGGATTTCTCTAGTCAGGATCTTACCCCAGCCGAAACTTATCCATACTGTCCGCTTTGGGAGGACCTGAGCCCTATGAACCCTTCACGGATTTATTTCGAGTCCCCAATGGTACTAGTATTCAACTTAAGTGCCTCATAAGGAGAGGTTTTGAGTTTAAATTACTGGGGACGCGAAAGAAATTCGCGAGGGGTTAAGAGGGTTCAGGTCCTTTCAAAGTGGATAGTATAGATGAGTATCGACTCGGGGTAAGAACCCAAATAGAGGGGTCGTTACAAAAAAACGCGTGTTTTTTTGTGACGACCGAGATCCCTCTAGTCAGGATCTTACCCCCAGCTGCACTTATCCATACTGTCCACTTTAGAAGGGCCTGAGCCCATCTTAACCCCTTACGGATTTCTTTTGCTTCCTCAGTGATTTGAGCCCAAGACCTCTACTAATGAGGCACTTAAGTTAAATATATTTAACTTAAGTGCCTCATTAGTAGAGGTCTTGGATTCGAATTAAATCCGTGAGGAGGTATAAAGGCTCCGGCCCTTCCAAAGCGGACAGTATGGATGAGTGTGGCTGGGGTTAAGATCGCGACTAGAGGGATCCCGGTTGCACAACAATGAGCTTAGTCCAGTTTACTAATACTACATTGGACTTGTTTCTTGCATGGATGTGCCTTCTAACACAATTACACTGGTTGTTGTTTTATGTATTTTAAATATTTAATTTTCTTTTGGCAGTTCAGCTAGAACTATTGCGTCAGAGGATGATGATGATGATGAAATATTTTTTAACCGTGATAAAGATTTGAGGGATGAGATTATAATGGAATGGGCTAGGGTGAGTTCATAAATTACTTTTAGGTAACTTAAATGTTACTAAGATTGCTATTTTTCAGATTTCTCTTGCTCACTTCCTATATCTCTTTCTGTCCTCTATGACAGGAGAATAAAAATGATTTGCTACAGATAGTTTGTGGTTATCATTCTATGCCTCTTCCACCGAGGGGAAGTGAAATTATTTATCAGCCACTGGAGCATCTACAGGCTATTGAGTATCAACGACCTCCTATTTCTGCCCTCGGTGTGGATGAAAAGTATCTAGATCTTAAGCTTGAAGATTCCAAGGAGGCTGCTGAGGTTGGACGAGTTAGTTACTAGTTGTTCACAATACTTGCCTGTAGAAGGATAAATCCAATAACTGATAAAGTTTAAGTTTTGAAGGTCAAGCTAAAACTGGCAACTGCTGAGGAAGCTGTTTCGCTCTCTATATGGACAATCGCTACAACATGTCGAGTTCTTTCCCTTGAAAGTGTAATGTCTTTAAACTTTGCAATCACTTCTTATTTTGTTTATCTTATCACCACACTGTTCAAGATAATTAATCGTTTCCTTGATCATTAACTTTGTCTGAGAAGAAAATACCCTTCGAAATATAGTAACAATAAACTAGGGCTGCTGAAACTTTGAAGTGTTAATAGACTCGGATACTTTTCAGCTTTTGTTGATGCTACTTGAAAAGTAAGATGGTAATTACATGTACATATGCATTCACGTTCAAGTTGCCAGTTTCTGCTGAATTTGCGTTGTTTCTTTAAATTGCACCTGGTTCCCATGTTTACATTCTGCCTTCAAACTGTTTTACCACTCCGGGAGCTCCATATCCGTGAAAAATGCTTGGTTCTGTAAGAAGATAGAAAACTTTATGAAATTGTGAAGTGGTAGAGAATTGCATATTCAGTTCTCAATATTTGGAGTAGCATGATGGATTATTATTAATGGTTGGTTTGTCTGGCCGGGTGTAATAATTCCCCTTCACACTTCCTCTCCCTTTTTTTTCATCTAATCATGCTTCGGAAATTATAACTGAAGATATATTTTTTTGTCAAAGCCATGTATGGATCAAAATAAAGTTCAACTTAGAGAAACGAAACCCATTGCTTAAATTTAGCTGTTGGAATACGGAAATTTGCATTCAGCTATGCTATGGATGGATTCTAGGTTGAAAGGTACATATTTTTCCAAATTCAGGAAGAATTTACTTGTTAATCTGTTCTGTTTGTATAAAAATTCATCATTTCTCATTCTCCAACATATGATTTTTCCGATGTGTATGAGTAGATGGATAATCTAATTTATACATTATTTCTATTAGTGCATTGAATCTGGTATTTGATTGTTGTCCATGCAATTTGTGGAGTTTGAAGAAAGTGCTGCTGTTCAGGTTTTGGCGTTGGTTACTGGCGTGTTATTGGAAAAACAAGTGGTCGTGTTGTGCCCAAATCTGGTCAGTTTGTTCATGGAACGGTACCAAATGATTTGAATTGTTTACTTCAATTAAGGGGTTCTAATCACATGCTTTCTATCTCTACAGGGCATTCTATCGGCTGTAGTGTTGTCTCTTATCCCCATCATTCGTCCATTTGAATGGCAAAGTTTATTCCTTCCAGTAAGTTTTACAACATCCAGTATATTGCTTCTCACTCCAAAATCCAAGGCGTTAAAATTTGGGGATGATTCTCATGACTTGACAATTATAATAAGCCTTGAAATTTTTGAAATTCAAGATTTGGGTGAATTTGAAATGGGTTTTATTCTATTATTTGTATGGTTTCTTAGCTAAAACCAAACTTAATCATCATATATATTTCTCCCTATTTTTTTTTTATTATTGATATCCTGCTCTTGGCTGAGGGTTCATATTATGTTGGTTTTCAATTGTAAGATGATAATTCATCCACACCTTACCATTCTGAATTATGACTCTAATTTTCTGATATTTGAACCTTCGGTGTGAATACCATCTGAGGTTCTCTAGATAGCCACTGATGGTTGGATTCTAAAGCTGTCACATGTCCTGTTCAGTTATCCTCTTTTCTGATTCTGTTTATCCTCATTTTTTTAGTTATTGTTATTGATCATGTCGCTGTTAAAGTGAGTTTCTTTCTGCTCATCCATCTGCAATTCTTTCTACTTTCCCATTGAGTTATTTCAACTCCTATGCAGATTCTGCCAGGGAAGATGCTGGATTTTCTTGATGCTCCTGTTCCTTTCATCGTGAGTATTTCTTTTTTCTTCATTTTCTGGCAACACTGGGTAGTGTAATTCTGCATTATCTAATAATTACCCAATAACTTCTATACTTCATATACTGGTGAAAATATCAGGAACGTTAAACAGTATTTGAAGTAATAGAGGGCTTATGCAGTGTGGGAGGGTTCAGCCACTGTTGGGTCTAGGAAGGGGTAGAGGTACAGAGCGGTACCCCTGCAAGCTGGGGGGTTGTTTCCATTTAATACGGATGCTTGTGAAATTAGATTGTATGCTGGGTTCTTGTGGAAACAACTCTCCACTCCCTGGTGGGGCTCCAGTTTGTGATTAGTATTGTATTTGTTTTAAGGCTGCACTTCTAGCAAAGGCTACAAAGTCTGTAATTCCTGTAAAACGACCAATTGTGAATTTACAGCCAGCTGCCACCGTCCCCACACCATCTCTATATGACATCTTTAAATTCTTGTTTTAACTGAAAGAAATTAAAATATTCAGACAAGACTTTAATATAAAGTTTATAGATGTGTGTATACACACGCACATTTGCAGACTTCAATCCCCAAAATAAAGCCGACCCTAAGTGCTTGTGTATATGCTTATTACTCTGATAAGCTTTGATAGACCAATACATCCAGCATATCTTTCATGATTGTCTAGTAATCAGCTGAACCAACAGCTTGCTCAAGCATGGATCAGTAAATATAACCTGTAATTTTCTATCCAAGTGTAGTTTGTTTGGTATCATAGAACTTTTTTCTAGTTAGCCAACTAGTGTTTGTATTCTTTCCCAAGTATAATCTTTTCTCTGCACAGCTTAACGTCTATCTAGCTTTGTGTACTTCAGAAAATTTGATTTTGTTTATATTGTCGCTCCAAATATTATGCAGGTTGGCATACAGCATAAACTAGCTGATCCGAAGATGAAAACTTCTAATCTGGTTCATGTTAATGTGGTTAAAGACCAGGTTCGTTAGATTTTTTTTAACTGTATTTTGAATTTCTTTAAAATTTGAGGTAGATTTATCTTGTTTCTGGTAAACACCTTTCCTTTTTCAATAAAGTCAACAATATAGGTAAACGCCAACCTATGTTTCTGTTCATGTTAGTGTGATCACTGATCAGGTTTTTGTTAGATTTTACTGTACTGACTAGTGAGTGTCTTTATAATTGGGAGAAGATTTATCTGGTTTCCAGCAAACATATTTTCCTTGTTTCATAATGTCAAGGTTGTGGTTAAATCCCAACTATATATTTAGAGAATGCACTCCCTCTTCTTACCATCCCCAGAGAAACATAAATTAAAGAAATAAGAAGAGAACAGAAAAAAAAAAAAAAATGAAGAAGGAAAAAAATCTACTGGTTATATTGTCTGAGATTACTTATTTTATTTAAAAGAAGCGTAATTTTTATAATAAGCCCACCCAAACATGCTCGGAGTCTGCAAATCTTTGAGATGTCCATAAGATGAATGTAGCGGATATGAGGATGTTAAGTGAATGTGTGGCCTAAAGTGGATAAGATAAGAAACGTGTATATATGCCATCAAGTGCAGGCGCCGTTTGAAGATAAATTAAGGAAATGATGACTTAGGGGGTTGGCTCATGTTTTGTGTCAACCTAAAGAGGCTCATGCTCATAAGAGTGATGCGATTTTGTAGAACAAGTCAGATGAGGGAGGGGTAGACCAAAACTAACATGCCATGTTAGTTGCTAAGGATCTCGTTCTTTAGATGTTCTAGCAATGAACCAAAAAGAATGGCGAAAAATGATTCACACAGTCAACCCCAAATTTATTGTGAATAAGGTTTAGATTGTTGTTATTGTGAGTCTGTACATTTTTGCCAATACAAGCTTGCATGTTTGATCTTCTAAGATGTTGAAAAAATGGTGTATATTTGTTCACTGTTTGCTTCCTGTCGAGGTTATACGCAACAGCATTCAGTTCATTAAAATCCCTGGCATACTACCTATTCACGAACAATCTTATGCTGTATCATTATTCAGGTTGTCCATAAACCTGTTTATTTTATTATTTCCTTTTTTCCAGTTAAACACCAGAATTATGAACCTGAGATGATAGGAAAGCATCCTGGTACTCTAGCATAAACCGCCTTCAAAAAATATATATTATGATCTTTTGGATATAAACAATGAGAAAACAACATTTGATTCAAATGAGTGTGATTGCAATCACATGGATTCAACTGCATACAGCCCTTCAGTACTTTGTCTTACTGCATATTTATCTCAACATGTTTGGTCGCCCAATCTAGGAAGTATATGTCTGGTCTTATTGCTGTTTTAATTTTCCCATCATTTAAGAGGTATTTGTAGATCAAATGGTGCACGTTTAGTCATCTGCTACACATTTTCCATCTTTATCTAAATCTATATAACCTTTGTTTTGCTTTGAAGATACGATCACATAATTGACTTATCTGGGCAGCAGGGCTTCTCCTCCTTACTGTTCCTTTGGGTAGAACTAATAATCTCATTGGGTGCAGGTGAAAACATGTAACCTGCCTCAACTTCCTCAACGTAGAGAGCTTATTTCTGAACTTGGGCCTATCCACAGTACATTATCAAGTGAAGACTCTATTCCTCAGAGGCATCCAGTATATAAATGCAACGAAGTGCAGGTATTGACTAGGCATGAAAACTGTCTTGCTTAATATTTTCAGTGATTATGACTGCTTGTGAATGGGAATGTCTTAGCGCTTTGCTTCCGGTTCTTCGAAAGGATCAACTTACGTCTTCTTTCTTCATAGATCTGAGGGAGAAATCTTAATTTAATTACTCCAGAATATTTTTCTTTTATCCTAACTTATGATTCAAGAAATTTCTGGAGTAGTTGTCAATAAATTTTTCCCAGGTATGTTGGTACTCACATCCTGAAAACAGGTTCTCTTGATATTTTGAAAATATTTCAAATTGTAAATCGAAAGAATTTTTTTTTTTTTTTACGAAATCCTTAAATTTAATTACTTCGGGGTCTTTTCAGAAGTCTCGAAATCATTGGAGTAGTTACTAACTATTTTTCCTCAGGCATGTTGGTACTCACATTCCGTGGTGTTCGATGTTATTTTTTTCAGCTGCTATTGTATTAAATACAAGTTAAAATTTATGGTCTTGCAGGCAGAAGCTGCTGCAAAATTTTTAACAGTCACGAGGCGGTACTTGGAGTCTCTTTGTTCAGATCTGAGGTCGCATACAATTACTAGTGTACAATCCAACAGTGACAGGGTTCGACTTTCTACTCAACATTCTAATCTCAAAATAATCTCATATATATAATCTGATCTATAGTGACCATCCACCGATTCAAATACTTCCCTATTTCAGGTTTCTTTACTTCTCAAGGATAGTTTTATTGATTCCTTTCCTAACAAGGACCGGCCTTTTGTTAAGGTACATTCTTTGACATCTTTTCCTTCCCCTCAAATTTGTCATTTATAGTTGCTGTGTATTGATTGTGTTGCCTTAATTATTTGACTTAGTGCTGTCAATGCCTTTTAAATAATCACTTATTTGTTTTAATCCATCTGCATTATACGATGCATTTATCAGTAGATGATAACACAAAGCATACTTAAAATATACACTATATTCCTCTCATTTTTAGGCATTTTTTGTGCCAAAACCGCCTTGCCGCCCACTTAAAACATACATCATATTCAACGATGCCTGTGGGTAGACAGCACAAGACAGTTATACAGGGACACACTGAATAGAAGATATCCATGTATAGCAGAAAGTTGCACTGCAGAGACACATCATGAACACGACAAAACGTAGGTAGAGAGTATAGAGTATAAACAATAGATGCAAATATGATTCATTTATACAACTAAAATGCTATTCAAGCGAAGAAAAAAAAAAAGTACATTGAACCTTAATGCTAAACTGCTGAATGTGACTCATAAGGAAGTACCTAGATATCTTAAACCAGTGTACTCATTTGCTTATAATTGCTCGACAAGTACCTGAAAAAGTAAATGATATTTATCATCAGTCCGGGGTATTATCACAAGGCATGCTATAATTTTTGGTTTTGCAGCTGTTTGTGGACACACAGCTATTTACAGTTTTGTCAGACTCTCGTCTTTCAAGCTATGAGAACGAGTACAATTAAGCCCCAAGCCTGACACAAACTCAGAATGTCAAGTTCAGGATGCAAGGCAATGTCAGCAGAAACAAGGGTGGCTGAATCACCTTTTCAAGTTAGTCGAGCAAAGCTCCGTTTTGATGTCATGTCTGGTAACTTTGGATGCACAGTTAGTTAGATTGATGCAGATAAGCAAAGCTGCACACATTTTATAGCACACTGTCCACCGTTCCAACACCAGGTTCATCGCCCCTGGCATGTTGGGGGGGGGGGGGGGGGGGGGGGTTTTGGTACTCAACGAAGATTTCCCTCCCCTAATACTACATGAAGACATTGGCAACACTGCAACTTTCTTAACCATACATGTGTCTAAATTTTGCTGTGTAATTTCTCATATTTAGTGAAGTTAATAGACATTGGTGAAGTGGCATTTTGTTTAGTTCAGATTGTACATATATTTTTTACAAATTTCAAGAGCAGATGATTGATATCTATTAAACAACCTCTTTACTAACAGCTATCCCTATGTATAATCTGAAGTAAATATTAGGATTTTATTTTCCCTTGTCGAATATTTTACCTGGCTCGAAATATCCATATTTGACAAGACTCGATAATAAGTAATATTCCAATTATATGGTCAATATGCAGCATGGATGTATGCAAGTAGTATAAAATCAGAGGCAAGTTGAGGTGAACAGACATGGGGAAGAATAGTCTCCAAGTAACCTCGATCTATGGTTTGAATGCATAAACTGAAAATTTTAGTTCACTTAGAAACTGATGTTTGGCCTAGTGATGGCAGTATTGAAGAGGTCCGACAATAGTTTTGTAAATGTAGGATCGTACAAGTACGCGAGGCTACCAAAATCCTTTATTGCAAAATTGCTATGTAGGACAGACAGTTAGACAGGTGCGAGGTAACTGAAGTTGAACACGAGGGACGTAATCTAAGACTCAGGTTGGTAGGCAGTGTAGGCAAAGTCGCCTACACATTTGGCATAATGGCGAAGATGCTTTAGAAATACTCTAAAACCATGTGGAACCTTGTGGAGATGACCAACTCCAGAGTATTCCATAATAGAATTTTAGAGAAACTTTGTAGAATAACATGTAGAATTGTTGGACGGCAAATTCAGGAAGGATAATTGATAAGAATAGTCTAAAAAAAATAGAAGGTTATAGAGAGAACTTTTTCTAGAAAATTCTTTATAAATATCTAACTAGAAGAGTCTATAGCATAGCTCTCTACCATAGGATTCAAAGAAGGTGAAACTATAAAAGGTGAAGGGGCCTCATTTGTGACCAATCAAGTTGGCACTATAGCATTCTTGTACAACACTAATAAGTCCCCCTTACACTCTCACAATGCTTAAACATCCCTAAATTTAATACTCCTATTCATCTCAAAAAGATAGATTTGATTCTATTTTTACATGTATTAAGAAAATGTAGTTACTATAGTTGTAACAATAAATTTTACTAAAGTTGTTTTTAAAATATTTTCATATTCACCGACCGTAGGGAGGTTTACTCTGCTACAAGTACAAAAAAAAAATACTTCTTTGTCCGTCACTACGTCTTCATCTTCTCAAACCAAAATCCATCTCTCTCTTTCAATTCATCTATTTCTTCTTAGTCTTCTCCATATTCTTCAAAATCAAACTCCCTTCAAACAAAATTCTCACTCTCTCTCAATCTTCAACATTCTTCTCAACTCCTCAATCTATTAAAATCTTCTACGGTTGGATCCCACCGCAAAGAAAAGCGGTATACTATTATTACTTTATTAAAATTAGTTCATATTTTGTTGATAACAAGACACATTGAATATGGACATATTAGGAAACTAAAAAATCAACTATACTTTCAACAAGAAAAGTGGTCTATAATTTGGAACGAATAAAAAATGAAAACAAGCGTATTTTTTTGAGACAGAGAGTATATAGTGTTTGCATTTCTATTAACGAGTGAAAAATTCTTGGACAAAGTATGCGTAGCAGTAAATGTGAAAGAGGTATTGGATTTATGTATAATACTAGTTTTTTGCCCGTGCATTGCACGTAGTGTATTTGTAATAGTTTGATTTTAACTGTTTTGATGTTGTCGTTATAATAAATTCTATAATTAGTAGCGTAATGTAAATGAGAAGAAACCATTTTTTTGTAAACATGAAAGTTTCTTTTTTAAGGTAATTGTACTTCAAATTTAATAACCCTTTATCAACACTTACTATCAAAAATACAAAATATTTATTGATAAAAACTTCATTTGGACTGAATTGTACAATACCATGTTAATAGGCTTTGGTATGTAGTTGATAACAACTATATACGGCTGTATTATTTTTCCCTATTATTTAACAAATACAATTTTTTTTTTTGTATTGCATGCCAAATATGTTTTGACTGTATACTCCAAACGCTTGTATTATTTTTCCCTATTATTTAACAAGCTTGTAAATTGTAACAACCATGAATCAAATAACAAAAACTTTAACCGAATACAAGAAGTATTCCAAAAATTCTACCTATGTTGTATTAAAAATCGGATTTCAAGCTATTGATTGCTAGCGTTTATTGTTCAAAGAGACGGTCAACAGACTTAAACACAAACTACATTTTCCTTAAAATTATTTTTTCGAGGTACATAATACACAATATTATCCATACATAATAGAGAGAGTAAATGAACTATAGCACAGACATTTAAAGTATGCGTCAATAAAAATTACGTACAAATTTGAAACAAAAGCATTTTGGGTACCTAAGTACCCAAAAGTAGTTATTCTTCACTCTCCAAATTGTAAATCCACGAGTTGTAGAGTAGACTCTTAAGATGGTCAAATCCCTGTCATCTCACCCTATTTTATTCAAAATTGGAACAATAAGTGGCTTTATCTATGATAGATACATTATTGCCCACCTGTTCAAGGAAAAGAAGAAATCGGGTAAACTTAAATAGAAAAGAAAAGAATAAAATATAAGCATGTACCAGAACTGAACAATTTTAGAAATAAAGTAACTATTGTCGAAGTTACACTCAAATAAAACTGAACAAGTTCATATTCTCCATGCCAACTTCTATTCCTAATCTGGGGTTTACATTTTACCAAACACTCCCAAACTCAATGGTTGTACGAACACATGATTTAATTTATCAACAAACGTGCCCTATTAAGTTACAAAATCAAGGATAGGGTACATTTTCTCGAAGGTGAAGGTTACAACAAAAGACAACAACCTCCAAGCTCTTTATTAAAGATTGAATGAGTACCATTGAATAATAGAATTTGAACTGCAATTATAGACATTTAAAGACGCAAAATAGATAAAATTAAAATGGAAGAAGCATATTAATATACATTAGATAATATTAAATTAGTGGCAGATAAAGTCCTTCAATCATATATTTAAAGCGAGTTCTTAAACCTTTAGGCTCTTGTGTTGCAACCGTCTCTTCACAGCAGTCAACCAATAAAGGTTACTATTTGAACTTCAAAGTTTCTATTTGCATATATGTTAAAAAATGTTATATTAATCAATTTGAAAACTAAAAAATGTGCATGAAATAATAAAGAACAAACCACATTTTCTGCTTGCAATGGTTAAAACCCAATAAGGATCCCATCAGGTGAGTATGTCCCATAAGCGCAGAACTTCAGATCTTTAAGCAAAAGTTGTTCATCTAATCTAAAGTTATTAAACTAAAAAACTCATGCTCTCATCATATATGAACAAAACAGATTCAGTGAATAGATAAATCTGAACACACCATCATTAGTTCATTTTAAATTAAATGGTGATTAAACAAACAATAGTAAATATCTAATGTAGCTGGTTATATGGCACATATATTTATACACTGAGAACCACTCAAGTAGCTGTGGTGAATGATGTAGTTTTTATTTATTTATATATTCACCTGTACAAACATTTGCTATCTAATATTTAATGTCCCTTTTATTTTTGTAAAAAATACCTACTGTAGGAGTCATTTTCCAAGCATTCCAACCAAACCACTAATAATATTCACCACAAACAGTGTCAAGCAAAATACTGAAAAAACCTCATTTGAATTAAATACTAAAAAAAATGGTAATATACAAAAATAACACTTGTTACCAAGAATTTTTTATTGATGTAAAATTATTGACTATGATATAACACAAATATGATATGTAGAGATATTGCATAAAAATTACCAAAAAAATACAAACATGAAGGATAAATACAAAAATGCTAACTTGGCTCCCAATAGATGCAGGTGGTGTGTTTGTTTCATCTAAAACAGATATGATCTAGTCATTTTTTATAACTTCAAAAACATGCAAAATTTTGTTACTGGGAAAAATACAACATGACCATAATATAAATTCCCTCTCTTTTGCAGTAGATATGTTGGGAAGCAAATTGATGTGCTTGCATTCCCTGGTGTTTTTTAATGGTGCACTAAAAATTGTACAGTGAAGTATGATAATCAAGTAGGAAAGAATTGCATATTAGGTACACATATCTCAATAATTATAAAAAATGGTATAAACAATGATCAAACATTACCTCATGTCCAGTGAGATAAACCAACACAGATGATATAGATGGACCAAATTCTCTCACCACCTGACCTGGAAGTAAAATCCATGATTAAAAGAGGAGGAAGAGAAGATAGTTATTTCAATGAACTCACATTATTTGTGCTCCTTCTCATCAATAGTGCAACCACAGCACATGTGCAGAAACAGAATTGTAAAGGTTTATAGAAAGAACTCGTTATAAGGATCGATCAAGTCACTAAAAACTTAAAGAGGATTGAAACAAATTCAAAAACCTGGTAGTTGAAGTGTATCGTTTGAATTGACTCTCTAGTTTACTTAGATATGATTTGCAAAGCTATGACATGCAATCAAATGATTTGCAAAGATGCAACTTATTCAAAGAAGATACAGATTTTATGCTCATGCATAATAATTAATTTCATAAATATCGCAGAGAGTTCTTGTAAACAATTTAAAATCAACTATGAATTATAACAAATGATGGCCGTTTTTCTCTGTGATCCACTACGACATTTTTTTCTTTTTCTTTCAAAAAGGACTTATGCTCGATCAAATTGCACTGTCTCTTCAATAACCACAACGAGAAATTCACTAAACTGAAAATGCACCAAAGATCGAATAAATAAAATCTTGTGACATTAAATTCAGTTAAAATTTTAAATAATTAACGATCCACTCCAATAAGTAAAAAGACACTTAAACATCACATCCAGCTCATTGTTCTTTCTTCTCGTGATCACATAAATGCTAGCCATTTTATTCATTCAACATATACTCGTGACTTAGAGTTCTATATGCTAGAAAGGAGTTAAGACACTCAAGACTTAATAGTTCTCACATTCCTAGAACGGTGGAAAAGATTTAAAAAAAAAAAAAGTACCACAAAAGATAGTATAATTGTATGATATAAACCATATGGAAAAAAAAAAAATCTTAAGCCACTAAATTTTCAATTATATAACGCGGCTATCAACAACATACTTTCATTGTTGCAGCTTCAAAGGCCAATTCTTTAAAATGGAAAATTCACATTCAGTTTCAGGCAGAAATGTTTAAACAACTAATAAAACATGGTCACATTCATAAATAGTGTCTCTCAAAATAATTGATTAACTCTGGCAAATGTAGAAATTTGGTGCTATAACTCTTTTTATTGAAGTAGAAATTGTACGAATTAATACAGATGCTTGTTCACTAATTTATCTGCTTGATATTTCCTTAAATCATTTCTGTTTTTTTCCCCCTAATATTATTTGTTTCCATGGGAGGTGGTGTTTCCAAGCCTAGATTACATGTAAACAACAATCAAAGTTTCAGAAGAGAATACACAAAGATGCGTACAACTTTTGACATTCCAGGCTTTGAATTAGCATATAACCAACCTAAACAAGCAGACATACACATACGCAACAAAAAACACTAACTTAAACAGCATGATGACAAAACACATCTTCATTCCAACCACCACAAGAATAATTAACTAAATGCATGCATAAGTTTTGTAATATGAATTAAGTAGGAAAACAAGATTTTTTTTGTGAATTTACCTCTGGAACATAGATGAGATCTGGCCTTTCTTCTTTGTTCAACCTTACTATTCTTCCTTATGTCCTCCTCCTCTGATTCACTTTCACTGCATATAATCTCCTCTTTATCCATCATACTCTCACCCTGATCCGCTGCCACAATTGCTATATTATCTTCTCTATTTAATAATAGTGTCAATGAGAGATCCTCTAAGAGTCCAGAGAATCAAACCTCTTCTAGTAATATCAGTAACTGCTCTAACATCTCTAAAACTCAAGAATCTATACCCTGCAACAAAGAATCAAAATAAATTAATCAACCCGTAAAATATTCTTAAAGAATCAAATCTTAATTTGGGCACAATCAACTAATTATTTAAGAGTAATGCTATTTGCAGTGAGCGACTGCTGTAGTCGCCCTACGTGGCGTCCTACGTGGCATCTTATATGACATTTATTTAATTACTTAATTTTAAGAATCAAAAAAATATATAATCAAATGGGCTTTTCATATTTTAAT
Source organism: Forsythia viridissima (assembly GCA_030279155.1). NCBI lineage: Eukaryota > Viridiplantae > Streptophyta > Magnoliopsida > Lamiales > Oleaceae > Forsythia > Forsythia viridissima. Next base: position 38,445,639 of record CM059037.1, read on the forward strand.
ATCAAAGTAAAGTTTATCACTCCCAAACATTCCCCAAAATCAAGAACATCTCCAAAGTCCCCAAACCCGCCTCCTATTCGCGGCCGCTTCCCTTTGCTGGAGTTGCCTCCTTTAGTAGCTGAACTTCAAAAAATTTCACGCTTCTTTCCCTTTGCCGCCGCCTCCCCCCTTCGCTGGAGCTGCCTCTTCCTTTCGAATTTGAAGATTGGGCAGTAATCGCAGCAACAGCAAATAGCCTTGGAGTTTACAAATAGCCTTGGAGTTTCTGAGAACCACAGAAGAGATACATCGACAATTGAAAAAGGTACAAATTACACCCGTTAAAAGTCTTACCAACTTATGTAATTCTTTGTTATCCGATAGCTTGAATGACTTGTGGGTTTTAGTTCTGTTAATATTGCATATGTGCTGAATTTTTATTTTATTGGTCAACGTTTTGCAATTTTAGACCCATTAGAACAGTGTTTGATAATTTTGTTATGAGTTGGAAGAATATATGCTTGGAAAATGAAAAGAGAAAATTTGTTATGGTGATGCATATAGAACAAATTAGATTCTATGCAGTGGCACATGAAACTCGTGTGCTGGCTTTGATGATAATATTAAAATGAAGAATTTTTGGTAATATGATGTTAAAAATAATTGACATGGTTGTTGATGTGCTGAATTAATTGGTTGGCCAAGTTTTGCTATCAGTTAGCTTTTCTTGAAGTTTGCTCATTTTTCAAGCTTCTCTCTACAGTCTTGTTAGCTAAGAATTAGATTTAACATTTTCTATGATAAATGAGCTTGATTTTATGAGGGATTTTATAAAATGTATGTGTTATGTATTTTAGATTCTTGTATTTTAATAGATTTAAAATGCATTTCAGATTTTTGTATTTTAATAGATTTAAAGTGATCAAGATGCTTATTCAGGAAGACAATATGTTGGATATCAGTGATGAAGAATATGTGGATGAACAAGTGGTAAACAAGAACTTGAGTTACAAAGAGATTGTGCAAGCACCTAAAGTTGGAATGCACTTTGACTCATTGAATAAGCTTTTTGAGTATTATAAACAATACGGGAAACAAGAAGGTTTTGGAATTATAAGGCAATCATTACGATCACAAGGGAATTTAAAATTTGCTTCATTCTCATGTTCTCGAGCTGGAAGTTCAAGGTCACAAAAACAAAATTATCTTAATCCTAACCCATTGACAAAAATGGGGTGCAAAGCTAAAGTTAATGCTTCAGTATTTACAGATGAAAAGTGCAAGATTAATTCTATTACACTTGAGCACAATCATGGTTTGAGTCCACAAAAATCAAGATTTTACTCATGCAATAGAGAAATTAGTATTGGTGCTCAAAGAAAACTTGAATTGAATGATCGAGCTGGGATTGGTGTGGCAAAGAATTATCAATACTTTGTAGTGGAAGCTGGCGGTCATGATAATGTCCCCTTCTTGGAAAAAGATTGTAGAAATTACATTGATAAAAAAAAGAAGATTAAGACTTGGTATTGGAGATGCTGAAGCAATTCATAATTATTTTGTTCGGATGCAAGCAAAGAATTCGAGTTTTTTTTATATGATGGATGTAGATGAATGCTCGAATTAGGAATTTATTATGGGCTGATGCTAGAAGTAGGGCAGCTTATGAAGAATTTGGCGATGTCGTTACATTTGACACTATCTACTTGACAAATAAGTATGACATGCCCTTTGCATCTTTTGTGGGTGTGAACCACCATGGACACTCAATTTTATTTGGATGTGGATTACTATCAAATGAGGACACTACTACATTTATTTGGTTGTTTCGTACTTGGCAAGCATGTATGTCTAGACGTGCACTAAGTGCCATAATTACATACCAAGATAAAGCAATGCAGAAAGCAGTTGAGATTGTATTTCCTAACACTCGACATCGTTGGTGTCTATGGCATATATTGGAAAAGGTATCAGAGAAGTTAAGGGGCTATAAGATGTATGAAAATATAAAAAATACCTTGCATAATGTTGTTTACGAATCTTTGGAGAAAGAAGAATTTCAAAAAAAGTGGGAGAATTTCATTAGTGAATTCAATCTTCGTGAAAATGCGTGGTTAGGTAATTTGTATAAAGATAAGCATCGTTGGGTTCCTACATTTGTAAAAGACATATTTTGGGCTGGTATGTCAACCACTCAACGTAGTGAGAGTATGAATGTATTCTTTGATGATTACGTAAACTCAAAGACAACATTGAAACAATTTGTCGAACAATATGATAATGCTTTAAGAAGCAAGATTGAAAAGGAAAATCGTGATGATTTTCAGTCTTTTGCTACAATAATTCCGTGTGTAACACATTATGAAATAGAAAAGCAATTTCAAATTGTATACACTAATTCAAAGTTCAAAGAATTTCAAAAAGAGTTGATTGGGAAATTATATTGTGAAGTTTCTTGTGTTGATGAATAAAATAGATTATTTGGTGTGGTTGAGGATATATTGGTTGGAGATAAACATAAAAAAGTTCATTTTGATGTTTGTTGCAATATAGATGAAAATGAGGTTAAATGTTCTTGTCGATTATTTGAATGTAGAGGGATATTATGTAAGCATACATTATCCGTCCTTTTGAAACTAGATAAACAAATAGTTCCAGAAAAATACATCTTAGCACGTTGGAGGAAGGATTTAAAAAGAATTCACACAAGGGTGAAAGTTTCTTGTGAAGATTAGAAATGTGATCACGAGGCTCAGCGTTATAACAAGTTGCAAAAGAAAATGGACGATGTTGCTGACTTGGCTGTCATTTCTGATGAGAATTGTGACTTATTGTGGAACATGATGGATGAATTTCAATAAAAAATAAGCAAAAATGAATCAACTTTGAGGAGTTGTTCTTTGACAAGTACTAATGCCACTAGTGACTTTTGTAAAGCTTCTGGTCAAATCAATGGACTTCGTAGTCCTTTGGCTGTTCGAAGACATGGACGTCCACCTAAGTCTAGAAAGGTCTCCACTGTAGAAAAGTTTGTTTCTAAGAAGAAAAAGCGTGAAGATAGAAAGAACAAGAAAAAAAAATAGAAAAAATTGAGGTACACGATAACATATCATTATTCAATTTAACTAAAAAATTATAATTTACTTATATATACTAAAGCTTTTTATAATTATTATTTAGCTTCAGTCTCAAGCAATTGAGCATGATGTTTGCATGCCCGTTGGAGTTAGCATACAAGAAAGTACAAGTATCCAGGTAATTATTTTTATAGTCTTCAATTATTATATTATTTTGATGCTATTATTTTTTTTTTATTGTCACTTTTATTGGCTTTATGAGCAGGAAACACAAGTATTTACAGTTGATGAAAAAAATAATTTTTATGTTAATGATGCGGAAAGAATCGAGCAATTATTTTATAGATAAGGTAATGATAATTTATCGCTCAATTATTTTGTATATGCCTTGCACCAAATATTTATAACAGACTTGTCCTAGTATACTATTATTAATGGAAGAAGGAGTGCGGCTAAAGTTATGAACCTAATGGATATTTGTTTTGGTGTTTCAGGATTTAGCAATAGCTAGTTCAGCCTTTTGGTTCCAAGTGTTTAAGATGAAATTGGTCGTTCGACACCTTGTCTCTCAAGCATCTAGTGGCAATTTCAGCATATTTACATTCTGGTGCAATTTGACCCTCAAGATTGGGATCAACAATTTGTTCAAGAGTCCATTTCTTGTAACAGAATTTAGCTTACCAAGCCAAACTCACTTGCATCTCGTGTAAATAACGACAAAATATGTTTTAATCTTCATAATTCTTGTTATTAACCATTACAAGTTGTTTCTAGATATTATTTTTATGAAGCTGTGAAAGTAATTTCAAACATTTTGGGAACTACTAGGAAGAATTGTTTGTGCTTTGATTGTATAATGGAATGATTATTTTCTTTCTTCTGAATATTACTAATAACTTTTATTCCATAAGTCGAAGGATGATAAAAAAAATTCCGCTTCCTCTTTTCTGTCAAGTTGCAAATTTATATTTCTTTGATTTGTTTTAGGCTATGGTGACAATTTTCTCGTTCATCTCAACAAGAAAGCTATCAAATGTATTAAAGAGCCTCACTTCTAATAAAAGCGTAGTTGCAATTAGTGATCATGGTGAATTTCACAAGACAATAAAACTGACATATACTCACAAGTACTTTGGGGCTCAGGTTTAAATCATAAAAATTTCTGATCAAAGCTTGTTTATTTAGTGCAACAAATGGACATCCAAAATGCATGAGCTTGGGTTACTTTTTAAAGACATCCAATACAACAATTGGACAATGTAACACTATTTTTTAACACTTCACCGTCTAGCTTTACAATTACTCACCTTTTCTTTTTGTTGCAACTACTGGCTTATTTTTCTTTGGGTTGGCTACTTCGTTTGAAATAAACTTGAATATGGTTTCTTCGAGGCTTCAAGATATTGAAATGCTATGCTGATCCATCCCTTATTTTTTTCTTTGCATTTTGGTTTTTGGGTTGCACAGTTTATGGAGTTTGGGACTGAGTGGACGAGCAAAGCTGTCTAATACATAATGTGGCTGAATTCTCATTGTCCTGAGTCGAAGAAATTGTCAATGCATTCATTAGAAAACAAAGTATTTACGCTGTGAACAAAACTGAATCCATTGACATTCTTGAAAGGAATTTCCTTTTGATATCTTTTTTGGCAAATTTTCATCATGCTTCTTCAAAATAAAGAAATATTATTAGAAATTCACATTCATATAAGAAAGATTTAAGAGAGAATTTTAATCACTTATAAATAAATACTTATTCTTTTGAAGAATTAAAGAAGAAAAGGTAATGAAGTGCTCAAATTCACATATTTTTGTATTATAACAAGAACTCAATCCAACATAGAAGAGGAGGAAAATCCAATCCTACAAAATTTCAAAAACACTCTGCCTCAAGATCTTTTTTGTGAAATGCATAAAATTTTTATAGTGCTTTAAGTCCTCCAATGTATATTGTCTATTTATTTGCAAAACTCGTGGTGGACGTATGGTCGTCTTCACATTGTATAAATTTATGCGACTTTTTTAGCTATGGCTTTCTAAGTTTTCATCGTCTTCATCTTCCATGATATCCACTCCAGTCATGGAAGTGGCTCGGGATGATCCAGTTAATTGAAGAGGTCCCGAAGGAGAACAAGATTGGGACATGCTCGGTTTTGAGGATTTACCATACTGTTCTTGGGACCTTCACAAACTTCCTAGTACAACAAGTTGATTTCTGGATGTGCTTCTTGTAGGTTGAACTCTTCGAGTATGAAGGCAATATTTCTGAAATCATGAAAAGTAAGAAGAAATTACACTATTTTTCTCGTGCAAATGACTCCTCAGTTTATCATTTGTTAGAATATCAACTTGCTTAAGTTCTCTGATTTGTTTAGGAATAGCAACTGCAAAGGATGAAAAAAAATCCCAAATGAAACAATAACTCAAATTCTAATTCAAAGAAGTAACATTCCATATCATTGAATATGCCCAATGAGTGAACCAACTCTTACCCTCCTCTCAGACATCCCATATTTTTGCAAAGACAAGCGTGAATTCATAGTAAACTATTAGAACTAATATGCCGTGCACAACACATAAACAATGAAAAATCGATGAAAAGAAGCAAAAACGATGACATAGACTTTGTTCGACTTACGCCTAATTTCTCCTTCCACGACTGAATTTCACTTTTTGCTTCAACTTACATTATCAAAATCTCATTCCAATTACTCACTTTCTGGTAACAAAAAATATAATTTCAACCTAATTTCCAATCAAAACTGCAACAAGCATTAAACAAACATGTAGTTTAAGTATTAACCTTGTGCACCACCAAGGTGTTGCAGGGCATCGACAAATCTCCAATGCAATTTAAGCGCCTAGCATCTCCTTTGCTTCCTAGCACTTTGTTGTTGCTGTGATTGCTGCCCAGTCTTCAAATTCGAAAGGAAGAGGCAGCTCCGGCGAAGGGGGGAGGCGGCGGCAAAGGGAGAAGCGTGAAATTTTTTGAAGTTCGCATACTGAAGGAGGTAGCTCCAGCAAAGGGAAGCGGCAGCGGATAGGAGGCGGGTTTGGGGACTTTGGAGATGTTCTTGACTTTGGGGAATGTTTGGGAAAGATAAACTTTACTTTGATATTAAAATATGAAAAGCCCATTTGATTATATATTTTTTTAATTCTTAAAATTAAGTAATTAAATAAATGTCATATAAGATGCCACGTAGGATAACTACAGCAGTCGCTCACTGCAAATAGCATTACTCATTATTTAATGGGCAAACTTGACAAGAGCCTACTTTTTGTAAAAAAGTTGAAAAATACCAATTTTTTTAATTTTTCAAAAAATACCTCATTTTAATGTTTTGTTTTAAAAAATACCTCATTTCAATATTTTATAATTTAATAAAAAATACATTATTTTCATTTAAAATCTATATTTTAGTTTTTCATCATCTAAAATTATATTAGTTTATCTAAAAATATATTATTTTTATACTATTTCAAATATAATAATTATTATAATTATATTTTGCAATTTATTTTCTTTGATAGTTGTTTTAAAATACATTATTTTCATTAAAATAAATATTTTCATTATTTTCATTTAAAAAACAATATTCTTACACGAGTAACATATGTGTTACTTCATCATTTTCATTATGATTTTATTTCTTTATTTCCATTAAAATCAATATTTTAAAATTTGTCTCCTTTTATAATTTTTTTTTTAAAAAAAAACATTAGCTTAATTTAAAATCAACATTTCAATTTTTTTATTTAAAAACAACATTTTTAAACATGTAACATATGTGTTACTATATGTTATTTCCTCGTCTTCATTAAAATCAATAATTTATAATTTATTTTCTTTTTATAGTTTTTAAGAAAATACATTATTTTCATTTAAAATTCATATTTCAATTTTTTATTTGAAAACAACAGTTTTACACGAGTAACATATATGTTATTTCATCATTTTCATTAAAATCAATAATTTTTACACTGATAACATATGCGTTACTATTACCAATTGATTTCCACCACTATTACCACTCGTCTTATACAACCACCACCACTACCACTACCATTTACCCTACTCTACCACCACAACTAATTTAAATTATAGTAATTATAGTAACACATATATTACTCTAATTTAAATTAAATTAATACGTGTTACCACCACCAACTATCATATTTGTATACTATTTTAAATATAATAATAATTATAATTATATTTTACAATTTATTTTCTTTGATAATTGTTAAAAATACATTATTTCCATAAAATCAATATTTTAATTTTTTCATTTGAAAAAAAATATTTTTACACGAGTAACAAATGTGTTACTTCATCATTTTCATTAAAATTAATACTTTGTAATTTACTCATTTTATTTAAATTTAAAAAATATATTATTTTCATTTAAAATTAATATTTCAATTTTTCATTGAAAAACAACATTTTTACATGAGTAACATAAATGTTACTATATGTTACTTCCTTATTTTTCATTAAAATCAATATTTTACAATTACTTTCTTTTTGTAATTTTTTTAAAAATATATTATTTTCATTTAAAATCAGTCATCAATTTTTTTATTTAAAAACAATATTTTTACACGGTAACATACGGATGTTAGTTCCTTATTTTCTATTAAAATCAATATTTTAAAAATACATTAGCTTCATTTAAAATCAATATTTCAAATTTTTTATTTAAAAACAACATTTTCACACAGGTAATATATGTGTTACTATATGTTATTTCCTCGTCTTCATTAAAATCAATAATTTATAATTTATCTTCTTTTTATAGTTTTTAAGAAAATACGTTATTTTCATTTAAAATTTATATTTCAATTTTTTATTTGAAAACAACAATTTTACATGAGTAACATATATGTTACTTTATTATTTTCATTAAAATCAATAATTTTTACACCAGTAACATATGCGTTACTTTGTGGCTGCTGTATTTCTAGTAATGAATAGACTGAGAATTACAAAATAGCCATTCTAAATCAATACTTAGATACATTTCCTAAGAAATTATTAGATTATAGATTTTTTTTTTAATTTGACTAATTGTTGAATGGCATACAGATTGCAGGATCATATATACTGTTGAACAGATGGTGCAGCTATCTACTCTTTTGACGACAATATCAAAGAATGTTTCAATTAGGAGTAGGACGAAAGAGGAGAACTCATGTTGGAAAACAAGCTGCGGATGAATTGGTAAATGAAGCAAAGAGGAAAGAACTAATGCGAACTTCTTTTGGCGTAGTTAATGCCAACAAATATAATACTTTTGCTTCAGTACACTCGAAAAGAGGGAAGAAATGAATTAATCAGGATCGCTTCATTATGTGGGAGGTATGAAAATCACATCGCAAACTAGAACGTTTAATTTTTTGAAAGATATGCCAAAGCCAAACTGCACTCCGCTGACCTCCTCTCCCACCGCCACGAGCCGTCCCTGTGGCTCCGTTCTTTGACATCGCTCAGTCCGTCGTGAAGTCCACGGCAACCACTGGACTGTTGAATCTAGTTTTCAGATCTAGTTTTTAGATCTGAAATTAGATCTAACATTTTTGACTGGAGAAGGTGATGACAAAGAAGATGGTGGTGATTAGTGGTGGAAGTATCGGCGGTGGTGGTTGTGGAAGTCGTCGGAGATGGTGGAAGGTGGAGGTAGTTGGGGTATTGAATACTTTGGTTAGGGAAGTAATTAAATTAGAATTAAGGTTTGGCAAATATTGTATAATATAAAAGAGGTATTTTTTATTAATTTTTTTTTTTTGTTTAGGGTATATATTAATAAGATTTAAAATGAAGTATATTTTAATTTTTATTAAAAAAAAAGTAGGTATATGAGCTAATTAGCTCTTACTTAATTGATAACCGAGGGCCATTTAAATGTACAAAATAAGCATAACAAGAATCTAAGGATTTTTAATCAGTAGAAGCATTAATTTGGGCAGTGGAAACAGAAAACTGGATAAAATCGATTTAAACTTTTTAAACCTCAAAATTCATATCCCATTGGGGCTTAAACAATAGAACAACATATGCATATATAGTAAGATGCACAAGTAACCACATATATAGTCACAGAATTCATTAGAAGATAGATTAGAAAACTGTACAAGATCATGAGGATCAAATAGTTAAATCAAAACATAAACAAAGACACGAGATTTCAATACCAATGACTCTTCATTAATGCACTAAAATCAGTGTATGTGGATATAGATGTAGAATAAATACACACAAGTATGAGACTCTTCTAATTACAGTTCGGATAAAAAATCAAACGAAAATTGTAAAGAAAACGAGATTCCCAGGAAAACATTATTTATCGACAACAAGAATTGAAAAAAATAAAATGAAAATCAAACATTAATTAGCGGCGACAAATATCCAAATATTAACATAGATCGGGAGCAAAAAAAAATTCTAACACAAAAAAGAAAAAATCAACATTTTCTAAGTAACAAAAAATAAAATCCAATGAACCTGAACCGAAACAGTCGAGAGGAAACAAATAATCACGTCTTTCCTTTTCCTGGAGAAAAATAAGTCATTCCATACAAAAAAGAAATCCACCGACCCAAACATAAGAAAGGAAAAAAAATGAAAAACACATAGTTTTCAACAAAAAAATACCTAAAAATCGTTTGAATGAAATCCTAAGAACACGATCTTGACAAAATGACATCACACCAGAAATTTCATCACCACCGTCACCAAAAAGTGTATTCCATTAATACTTCCTTATTTTTTTCTCCTTTTTCTTCAATTTTGTTCTCTGATTTTGTGGACAATGAGAGAAATGAAGCCAGAATAATGGCCGTTTGCAGGAGAGACTTTGCGTAAAAGGAAAAGAAGAGTGGGTGTGTCAAATGGTAAGTAAAAATTCAGACGACAAAACGACGCTCGACCAAAAGTGAGGTCCAAACGACGTCGTTTCGCATCTGGAAAAGCAAAAAAAAAATGACATCATCATTCATCAAAACGACACCGTTTTAGTCGTTTTGGTCGAAAATGTTAATAGAAATTTTCCAAACTAACTCTCATACGTTTGTAGTGAATAGTGATATAGGAATTATTGGATGGAAAAATCCATCATTGGATATATGTATGAAAATAGTATCGACCGGTTAAAAATAGGGAAATTGGCACAAATAATTTCTAATCTTTGTCGTTAGTGTGAAAATAGTTCACAACGTTTGATTTTTAATACAGAAGTCTCGAACTTATGTATTTTGGTACGCAATTGCTCCTTATTGATTAAAAAAATAAATATGCTTCTAGTTTTAATTAAGAAAAATTACAATTGAATTTTTAACCTTTGCAAAATGTGTAAACGAGTCTGGTACATTTAATAAATAATATTTAATTTAGCATATTAAATATATCAATATAGTCATGTCAATTAAATTTTTTATAAGAGAAAAATGTAAAATTGTTGCGTTTTAAGTATATGTAATCTCTATGTGATGTGAAAATTTGAATAAAAATTAAATTAAATAAATAACAAATTACGTATATAATTTTATACCATTGAACCAATCTTATTATGTTTTTTAAAACATAAAAATTAATTTATACATTACGTGTTCTTTATTTTTGAACGATAATAAACGATAAATTAAAATATGAAGAATACAATTGAAGCTCTAATATTTGTAGTTAATAAATGTATAGCTCAATTAAATAAAAGTATTTGAGTATCAAATTTATGACAGTTATTTTTCTTTTTATGATGTAACGATAAACTAAAATTTTAAATTTTAAATAATATAATTACTTAATAATAAAAAAATAATTTTATTTAACATATTTGTTAATTATTCTGAACTTAAATTTTATTTATTTTATAATAGTCCATAAAAAATACAATAGAATTTTGTATATTATCAATTTGGTCAATAAAGTATTAATTCCAAAAAAAAACTTCATTAGTTTTCTTTAATTTTTTATTAAAAAATAAAATTATCGGACTCATTTGCAAATATTATAGAACCCAATTGCAATTTTTTCTAATTAAAACTAAGGACATATTTGTCTTTCTAATCAAATAAAGATCAATTACACACCAAAACACACATATGTTAGGGACTTTTGTGCTAATAGAAATAGACGTTAGGGACAATTTTCTCACTTAGAGCAAAGATTAAGGACAATTTATGCCAACATAGTTTTCTTGTGAAATAAAAAAATTTATGGCACAACTTGGTCTAAACCGTAAAATTGCACCCATTCAAATTAGATGTCATTTGATGACTTGAGGACTTGTACATTTTGTTTTTTAAAAAACAAGAAGCAACAAATTTCACAATAAATTGTTTAAAAATAATGTTATACATTAATCTAATTAATCCAAACAGTCCCACATATTCTTTAGCCACACCTGGAGGAGGACGACAAGGGTAGAGATGGCAAAAATATCCGATCTGCCCCGAACCCGATGGATACCCGATCCGAATGGAGCGAAAAATACCTGATCCGCGGATCGGCGGGGCGGATCGGGACAGATATCCGTGATCCGCCACGGATCTCGGGGCGGATCGGATCGGGGCTGCCCCGATCCGCCCCGCCCCGAATTAAAAAAAAAAAAAATTCAATTTTAGAGTTTTCAATTTTTAATTAAGTAATTGATGTCGTTTTTTTCTTTTGGACATTTAATTAAGTAGTTAATGTATTTTAGAATTTTGTTTAAACTCTATAGTATAGTAGTAAAGCTTGTTTCAATATATTTTAAATTTTTGAATGCCAAAAAAAAAAAGAAAAAAAAAGAAAACATATATGGATCAGTATACGGATCAAGACTCTGATCCGCCCCGATCCGTATCCGATCCACCCCGAAAAATGGCGGATCGCGGGGCGGATTTGGATCTCCTACAATTATTGCGGGGCGGATTTGGATCAGGCCGATCCGCCCCGATCCGCCCCGTTGCCATCACTAGACAAGGGGCTAAACACACCAAATTATGCTAGGAGCGATCCAAACATGTTTGGGTTTGTGCAAGTAGTGTGTTGTGCCTGGTGACAAATTCCAAGCATTACCTTAAAATTACAAAAAAAAATTAAATTTAAACAAGATATTTTAACTCTTTTTTTAAGTATAAATTAGACTTCCTACTTGTTTTTAGTAAGTAAAATAAAAAATGTTATATTTTTGAATAGAGGAGAAAAATACTTACACACTATCCTATTATATCTTCAAAATCCCGTAGACAAATTCAAACATATTTCTTCGGACTTGTTTCTGAATTAGGGGAATCCAAATTATTTGCAATGTCACAAATTTTGTGGGATTAATTCTTGTGTAGATTTTGCAGTATTTTTTCAAATATGTGCCAAAGAGGAAGTATTATTATAATAAAATCGATTTTGCAGAATTTTTATTATTATTATTTACTTCACATAACTTGGATAAGTATAAATATAATAGATTCTAATAACAAAAACAGCTAATTGTATACCATTCAAGAAGGCCAAAGGGGACTTAAAACGTGTTGGAGTCCATGGAAGGTCTTTTTGTCTAAATGAACAAAATAACTATCCACTTTCTAACTCTATTGATTTATTAAAAATTGAAAATTGAAAAAAGCGACAAAAAGTATTATTTTGACTCTAATACTACGATAAAATAATGAACTAAATATAATTTGAAAAATAGGAACCGTATAACTTTTCGTTTTATGAATGACAAAAAAAATAACCCTATTCCCAAACAGGGTTACAAGCATATGTTTAAAAAAAATATTCTATACGATTATACTATTACATATATTACTATGTAACTAATATCATAAGATTCTAAAAAATAACACGATATTCCACTTTTGACACGAGAGCTCACTCGGTAGGTCTCGCTTCATTATATCCTCAAGAAAGAGTGAATTTATGTATCTGATTCATTTTATCATATTTTTTACTACATTTTTTTATTAAAATAACTTTATACGTCCCTGACAAATTTGGAAGTAGCGAAATAATTGTGATATTAATATCTTAAAAACTTAATATCTAAACGATAAATTGTTGAAAAAGATTTGTGGAACGATATTCCAATTTTGCCAGAAATGGTATAGTAAAAGAATTTAGAATCAACCATTCAAAGCAATCCCCATTTTATCAACTAAAATGTGTTCAACAATTTTACAAATTGTGTGACCTCATTCCTAATCAAGCATCTCCAATTTTAACCTTTTATATTCATAAAACATCAAGAAAATAAAATTCTGCATATTTTTATCTAGGGTTACAACGGAAAAAGATTATGATTATGATTCTAATTCTGATTCTGATTGGAGATGAACAATATCATTTCTAGTCAGATTATCACAAATGATAACAGCTTCACAATCGAGCAGCATAGGCTTGAACAGATACAAGATTCTTTTACAGAGAAACACGTGTTATAATTGATGTACAGAGTCTGCTCATGTAAAATATGATTTTGATCTGATAATAGAAAATTACAAATAAAAACATCAAAGCTAGTTGCAGCATATCATATAGAGAATATGCATAGCTCAATAATTGTTCCCAAAGGGGAAGAATATACCACTAACTCACCGTCTTATTTCTCCTCATCCTCGGAATCTGACTTGGCAAAGACTGTTTCGGGCTGTGTGGCTGCATATGCTGGAGCGATATATTTTGGCTCTTTTGCAGCAACATCAGCATACTTCAGAATAGCTTCTCTGGGATCTTCTTCCATCCACGTCTCCTTAATCAAACCACCTTGCTGAAAACATAACGTGAAATTTAATTTAGTTTTTTTCTCAAATGGGCTTGATTCTGTTTGAAGGTAAGAGACATTACCTTAAGAAGGTATTGGGTTAGCAAGCTTCCCTTGGTTGTACCAACTCTACCACCAAAACCTGGCCCATTCATGGGAAGTTCGGGCTTATGAGACTTAAGCGGATCCTTCAACATTTTTTCGCGCTGACGTTTACGGCTTGGCTGATCTCTAAACATCGGTAATGCATGAGGGTTCTGAATAACAGGTTGTGCCTGAAAATCATCAACAGACTTTTTCCGTGGTGCACGAGCAACACAAACAAGAGCTCCTCTTTCACTAACTGTTGGATCGTAGAGTACATGGGTGCCTCCTTCATGTTTACCCCCGGCTGTGGCGAAAATCTACAGTTTCAAAGACCAATAAGTTTAGCCGGCTGACACGGTTTTGGTAGACAGGTTTGTCCAAAATATTTGTCCAAAATTGAAGTGTCTTAATCAATGTTTCAAAAGGCGGCCCAGGTATTGACCCGGAAAAGATAAAGGTTAATGGGTTGAACCAAGATCAAATCTGTGGTAAAAAATAAAAAAATAAAAAATAGAAAGAAAACAAAAGTTTGAGGTAACTGGCTGGTTCTTCACTTTTTTAAAAAAGTTCAGACTTTACGTTTTTTTTGCATGGATCCGGACTGATTCCCAGATTTTCAGGTTGAACCGTCCGGTTTTGACAACATTGGTCTTAATTACCTGTATCGTGCACTAAATTTTTGACTCTCCTTTTACAAACAACAGAAAATTGATAATACATAGAACAGATGGTGAAGTATTTTTTTGGACAAAACAAGAATCTCAACCGATGTTACCTGATTTAGCCTTGGGTGCCAAGCACACTGAACAACACTACATGTAGGAGATATTCCAACAGTTGAAACAAGTTCCAGTTTCTGTCTATCATAAAAACATAGCAGACCCCCTGTTGTACTATCCCTTTCAATGGACGTTCCACTCAAGAAGAGTTGTTCATCAGGACTGAATGCAATATTCGTCTGAGCATAATGATTCGGGAGATCATCAAACACCCGAAGTGACTCCTCCATTTTACGCATATCCCAAACCTATGGATTGCAGTAATAAACAATAAAATAAAGGAAAAAAAAGAAAAGAAAAGAAAAGAGTACATAAAGAAGGTTCGACAATGGATTGCAGTAATACCTTCAGTGAACCATCAAAGCTTCTTGACAATAGTATTTGTCCATCACTGGAAAACTTAAGTCCAGTGATATCGTCGGAATGACCATTCGTTACAGATATGTCTGGCCTGCTTCCCCATCCAGCTTTAATACTCCATATCTGTAATTAGAACATGAAGTACATTTAACAAAACAGTTGTGAAAGGACAAAGATCATGAAGTCTTCAAACAAGGTAGCTATTAGTATATAAATCAACCAAAGATCACATTCACTTTTCACTTATCCTTAGTTGACCAAAGCAATAAAGAATAAAGATACCAAGACATTGGCAAAAAATACCTGTATAGAACCATCCCCAATGCCACCAGCAATTCTTTTTCCGTCACAATCCCAAGTACACGTGGTTACAGGTACTCTTCCTGGCCTAGCAAGTTTAGGTTTAATAACCTATCAAAAGAGAGAGACAATAAGCTTAAAGTACATAGTTAAAACTTTCGAATAAATCATAACTCGTGGTGCAATCACATGCTCACATAGAGAAAGCAACACAAATCTTAAAAGTTTTAGATGTCCAAATGAGCATTTAAGGTGACAATTTTCACCACCGCCACTACCCGTTTCCCCGGGGGGTGGAAACCCCATCAAGAAGATCCAAACAGATACCAAGGTAAAGAAGTAAAGAACAGGAGAAAGAAGATGGAAGCTAAAGATATTGAAGACGTGTGATAAGACCCATATACAAATTATGCCATTACATCCTTTCTTCTCAGAGCATTACAACAAAGGTTAATCATGCAATTACATTCTCATAATATGAGTCTAAACATTTATTCGTGCATGTAGAAGATATAGTCATCAAATCGGAAGACAGCACCAACTAGAATGACAAAATTCTAGAACTTCTGCAGACCTTGAAAACACACACTGCACATGCACAGAAGTTTCATCAACTCCCCCAACCACTAGTGAACTCAACAAGTGAATCAGATATATCAAAACATCAATACAAACTTCAGTAATCTGGAAAACCTAGGAAAAACAATTTTCTACTACAATGTTTATTGCTTTCAGTGGCTGCTAAATATAATTGCTTTTCTACTTTGCTGGCAGCTTGACACAAAATTCAAGTTCAAATTTCAAATGGGCAGATTATCATTTTGCAGCTGACTAGTACACAACCATAACTTACTATATACTTTCTCTAGTTAGCTTTTGTGTTGATACCGCAAAAGGTTTCATGGAACGAAAATGGTTTGCGTTGGCCTATGTCATTTGCCAGCATAAATATATTCCTCTACTCAGTTATCCAAGTTAAAGTTTGCCTCACAAATTCCTCAAGAAGAAGAAAACAGCTTGTGAATATGAAACACTGACCTGCTTCTGACTTTTAAAGTCGTTTACATCCCATATTCTCAGTGAACCATCCTCAGACGATGTCAAGATTGTCTCCTTGGACTTAGGGTGCCACTCTCCACAAGTCAATCCAGTTATGTGGCCTTTTGTATTCTTAAGATCCCGTATATACATGTCCCCCTTGACAAACTCACCCAGTGTAAGTCCATCACGGTCATAGATCTGCAATACAGCAACATAAAGTAGATTTGATATAGCCTCAAACTCGATATCAGTTCAACCTGAATATGATATAGCCTCAAACTCGATATCAAACATGGATTATCATTACAGAAGCACCTTAGCCTGAGCAGAGCCTGTCACGCACAAAAATCGATCTGAGGTAGGACTCCAACTCAAACAACGGATTTGATGACCTTCAAATGGTTCGAGCTGTCTGAATGACTGTAAACGGGCATTCATTCCTTGAAAGTCATACATGCGAACAGTATAGTCATAGCTACCAGAAAGTACTCTAGATCCCGTGTGATCCACAGCAAGAGCAGAAACCACCTTCCAAAAGTATCACCAAGAAATTAAGTCACAAGACTACATCAATACCCAAAACGGACAAAATCCTCTGCAATTAAGTATGAGATTCCATGCCACACAGATACATCATTTGTCCTTTGAGTTTGGACTTGATAGAATTTTAAGACACTAAAATTTAAATTATCTACAGTATATGGAACACTAAAGCGATTTATCAACCCACTATTAAGTTGTTTCATTGCAATTTCATATCACTTAATTGTGATATATCAGATTGATCTTTCTAGAAAGCACCTTCATATTATCTATATGTTCCATTGTCATATAATCTCATTCACATATAACATGTGCTGAAAATCCAAAAGCTTTCAATCGCTCTGCAAACAGAAGTTAAAAAATTCCTAAACTCTAACCCGTATTATATACATCGTATTAAATTTAGTATGTAATGTTCATCTAAACATAAAAATTCCACAGGACCAAGAAAACACGAATTCAGCCAGAAATTAGACCTTGGTATGCCCCTTCAACACTATCTCATTGCTCATAGGTATACGATATTGATCATCCTCTGCTTCTCCGTCCATATCATCCTCCGAGTCTGACTCTGCCGGACCCGGTAGTAGCCGAGGTGGTCCAATCATCGGCTCATCATCCTCCCCATCTCCACCAAGCGGCCTAGGAGGTCCAATCATTTCCCCGTCATCCTCGTCTTCCTCCTCCTCATCACTCCCAGGAGGAGGCCTGGGGGGCCCAATCATAGCTCCATCCTCATCAACTGGTGGCCGAGGCGGACCAACCAACTCATCCTCCTGGCCACTGTTCTTTGAATTTTCATCAATTCGAATACTGGATCTAGGGTTACGCTTAGGGTTTTTGAGGGTGTCCAGCCAAGCTCTAGAGGAGCTAGAGATAGAAGGCAAGGCATTGTTTTCGTTATTAGGAGTAGACGGGGATGGATTTTTGGCTGTCACGGCGGCGTTTGAGTCGCCGGCGCCGGCGGGTCGGCGCGTGGAATTGTGAATGGCTTCAAGAGGGGTTTGGGATTTCGATTGCTTACCAAAAGTGAATGGAAACTGCGCCCTAATTCCATCATATATCTCAGCTTCATCCTCCATCTTCGCCTCACTATCGATGATCGATATATATATATTCGCGTATATCTGTATTTATAGGTGTATGTAAAGACGATGAATTTTGTTCTAACGGATAGATTTTAATTTTGAAGCAATTTATATGCAATGCTGTACCGCCATGGTGGTAAGTGGATCCAAATCTGACTGCAGAGTAAATAATAATGGGCCTATTGGGTGAGTAGTGTTGGGGTACCTAAGTCGGTTCATGGGCCGGCTACTCACGTCCGATGAGGCCCATTTGAAGAGCTGAGCTCGGCTCGTTGACTAAGGGACGAGGTTCGGCTCGTCCCACGCCAAGTTAACCAAGTTGAGCCAAGCCGTGTTGACCTGTGAGCTTTTCAATATTTTTTAGACAGATTTAAATAAAAAATATAAAAAACAAAATATAATACGAAATAAAAAACAAAAAATCTAATGTAATTAAATAAGAAAACCAGGCCAAGTGGCCAACTACAAAGGCCATGCACTTTACTTGCAGCTTGACTCCATTCACTTGCCTGAACTCCAAGCTCAGCTCCACCTATGAGCTCTTGGTGGAACAGGCCAAACTGCCTGCACTCTTAGTTGTGAGACCAATAATTCGCTCAGTTATGAATTACTTTTAAATACATAAACAGAAATATAAAAATAAAAATTAAATACGAAATCAAAAACAACAAAAGTTTAACATTATTAAATAAGAAAAATGGACCAACTAACAAAGGCCATGCACTTTACTTGCAAATCAACTCCATTCACTTGCCCGAGCTCTGAGCTCAACTCTACCCAGGCCCTGTTCTCGGTTAAGGCGAGTGAGACCATCACCTCGGACCGAAAATCGAGGGAGCCCATTTTTTCTCATTTAAAATAAAATTATGTGAAGCCCAACAAATTTAGGTGAAGCTCATCTTGTTATCTCTCATACTCAAACTTAGCAAATTATGTGAAGCTCATTTCGTGAAACAAAGAAAAAGCAAAAAGGAAGGGCCACCCGTCTCTCTTCGTCTTTGGTGAATTACAACCCAGTCTCTTCCATTCTCTCTCTCTTTCACCTCTTTTGAGATTTGAGGTTTGTGTCTATAAGTTAAAAAAAGAATTTTTTGTAAAGTGAGAATGCTTGAAATTAATTGCAAAATTGTAAATTATTTGAAATTTACAAATGTGGGTAGTCAATGAAAAACTTAGATTTACTTGTGTGTAGTTACTTGTGTGTAGTGAAGGAGATGGAAGAAAGGAAAGATGGTGAAATATAAGAGATTGGGAAGGTGGATTTTTCATATTGAAGCAAAATAAAATTTTTTTTAGCCTATTATGATTAATGTTCTTGTAAATTAGATATTAGATATTTAATTTTCTAAAATTTAACATATAATAAATTAAAAATTATGCGGGGAGACGGTGTATGAATCTGAATTATTTTCATGTTAAAATATGAAAAGTTTCAAAAGTTTTTATCACTTGCAGACTTCCTTTGAGCTTTTGACTGGTCTTATTATCTGAGTGTCATTTTCATACTCAGTAAGAAAATCTCATCTCCTTCAAGTCTTCAACTCTGCTAGCTAGCTAGTACTGTAATGCAAGCAATCCACAAACTTCTTTAATGGTGGGATGACTCTTTTCATTTTCTTTTGACATCGTAGAAATTGCCATCTTTTACAGTCGCTAGGGTATTCATATTTTGTATTAGCAGATATTTCATTAAGTAAAGATGTTAATGATTTAGCATTTTGAAATGTAATAATTGTTTTCACTCTATGTATATAGACAAAATTTAAATAAATAAATATGGCAATTTCAGTTTTAGACGATTGGTTCAACTCGATAAAAGACGTAACCATTAAATTTTATGTGCATGTTGATGTAGATACTAATCCAAATACGAGCATATATACTTGTTGAAGTTGATCAAAACTTATCTCCAATCAACTATGTGAAAAATAGAACGGATTAATTATGTTATCAATTCAGAAAGAAATAGTTGAACAACTAAATTATTGAAATTTAATTGATATTTGTATTTAAATGATAGTTTGAAACATTTTCGATTTATTTGATTATAATATAAATTTTTTGTATAATACATTTTGTTTTTTTTTTCTTCTTAATTTTAAGTTTACAATTTGTTCCGAGTTGTCAATTTTAAGATTATTGGAGATCTAATTTATGTATATCGGTACATGCCCTGAAAATCAAATCCACCTATGAACTCGTGGTGAAACGGGCAAGCTGCCTGAGCCCACCTGTAGTTGTGATACCAACAGTCTGTCCAGTTATGAATTACTTTTAAATGCCCAAGCGAAAAAATCTAAACGAGAGGTAGCGTGTCATTTTGTCTGCCGTCCTAAATTTTGTCCCACCAGCCAAGAGAAAAATTAAAAATCAGTAGCCAAGCACTTGAGTGACTTTGAGTCTTCCTCAAGTAGAGAAGCAAATCAGAAACCCAATTTATCCATTCATTACATTAAACACTTCTCTTCCGTGGGTTTCACAATTTGCCAACAGAATGTAATGATTTTAAAAACTACAAAAATGCATGTTTTTGGATTTTTGATTCTGGTAAAAAAAATTTAATTTTTCTTTTTAATGTATCTGGGTTCTGTTGAATTGTACAGGGAAGGTGGTTTGAAGCCAATGGATGCAGAACAACTCAGGGAGTGTGCTCACAAGATGGTAGACTTCATTTCTGATTACTACAAGAATATTGAAAATTTCCCAGTTCTTAGCCAAGTCCAGGTTTAACACTCAAAACTCTTTGCATTTTTATCCCATGCGAATCCACATTCAATATATTTGCTTTAATTTCTGTCCTTGATGGTTAATTTTGCTAGTACATTAGAAGTGATGTGGTTCTTGGACTTTTTTTATTTTTTTTTGGTTGCTTAAGGATTAAATTGTTACATATTATGTTAAATTTCAAAACAAATACTGCCATATAGTAGGTTTTTGAGTAAGCGTTCGATTAAATCATGGAGAAATATGGTCCAGGAAACTGTTTGTTTGATAAATATAAAGTTTAACCGGCCATTCAAATTGAAAGCATGGTGATTTTTATTTCTTATGCAGCCCGGATATCTACGTGAACTTCTGCCAGACTCTGCACCAACTCACCCCGAATCATTGCAAGATGTTTTGAATGGTGAAAGTTTTTAAGTACTTATATTTGCATTTGCAATTTGATTTTGATTGTCCAGTTTTACTATTCAATTGGTAAGAAAACATGAATGAATACACTTCTGGATTCAATCCGATTAACTTAGAAGATAATATTGATGGTCTATGTCATCATTTTCATTGCAGATGTTCAGGGAAAAATATTACCCGGAGTAACGCATTGGCAAAGCCCAGATTATTTTGCTTATTTTCCCTCCAATAGTAGTGTTGCAGGATTTTTGGGGGAGATGCTCAGTGCTGGGATTAACATGGTGGGGTTTAGTTGGATAACTTCACCTGCGGCAACAGAACTTGAAATGATCGTTTTGGATTGGCTTGCTAAAGCACTCAAGCTACCTGATGAATTCCTTTCAACAGGTACTTGTTGCATTTGTTTCAAAATATCTGACTTGAAGTTGTAGGTTTAAGCGTGAAGTCCTCAAATTTGTGTTCTTATCCAATTATTTATAGGCCATGTTACCTGAATTGGGTACAGGTATATGTCCTAATGTTGCATTCATAGAACCTCCATTTCTACAATGCATACACGTGCAAAGTTTAATTTTAACTGGTCTTGTTTTATTATGAAAAAATGGTTTTCCAGTATAATACAGATGGTTTCAAATTTATCAGAGAAGGTTATAAAAGACATGAAACATATTTGTTGTGCTTTCTACATTTAATTTTGGAAAGCAACAAAATTAGTACATAACTTCTTCCTTTAGTTTTCTCTGGACTTCATAAATTTTTTAATTTTTAATTAAGGTCGTAGTAGGATTTTATATGTTTAGTGTTTTACATTGGTGGTCGTGGACTTTTAAGTGGGGGTGATGCGTTCAAGTATGTTCTGTTGGTATTTTTTCTTTTTTACATTGTGACCCCTTTGTCACCTTTTCAAATAAACTTCACTTAAGAAAAAACTATATTTTTGTTTGTTAGACAGGTTACTAATTCAATGAGTTATTTGAAACTATTGGTCATATGAAATTGTTTTTGTGATTGGGAATTGAGTTCCAGGACCAGGTGGTGGAGTGATACAGGGCACAGCAAGTGAAGCAGTATTAGTTGTGCTTTTGGCTGCTCGCGACAAAGTTCTAAGAAAGGTTGGGAAAGAAGCCTTTGGAAAGCTCGTGGTCTACAGTTCTGATCAAACTCATTCAGCTCTACAGAAAGCTTGCCAGGTTTATCTCAAATTTTACGCAAGTACTCCAGTTCTTTTGGCTTTAGATTGCACTGTAGTATGATTATCACTTGATTCATTTGGCATATGTATATTACGGTTTACAACTCTAGTAACTGTAGGAATCAGTGATACGTTAATAACTTGCAGATATAAAAAATGGTTACTTTTTTGGAGCAATTTTTCTTCCTTGGCTGACATTTCTTGCAATCTTATTTCCTCATTTGTGTTTGTTTTTTCATTTACAATTTGTCGCAGATAGGAGGGATTCACCCAGAAAACCATCGAGTGCTGAAAACAGACCCTTCCACTGAATATGCTCTTTCTCCTGAATCACTCCGTGAAGCAATCTCACAGGACATAGCTTCCGGTTTAATTCCCTTCTTCTTGTGTGCTACTGTAAGGAAACTACAAAAAATACAAAATATTGAGAAGCTGCTTATGGTAGTTTGTTTGCATGCTTTTCCTGCCTGCATTATGTCTTAACGGGTTTACTGAACTCATATTATCCATTTACTCCTAGAATACTTTGCAATGCTTAGTTTCTCATTGGAAACGTTACTTCTAGTCATTTTGACTATATGTATATTATGAAGTGAATACCCTCTATTAAGGTGTGGATGACTTAAAAGCAAGGAGTTGAAACTTTTTGTCATATCATCTAGTTTATTGTTTATAACTTTTCTGCAAATGCTATTCCTATTGAGAGATGACTAGTCTTTTGTTTTACATTTTCTCTTTTATGATCAGGTGATGGTTTTTCTTTTTGTCTAAATGAGACTAGGGGATGTCGAGTGTCGATTTTTTACATCCTTCAAGGGTGATGCTCCTCCTCATTTGATAATCCTAAACTTAATACTAATAAATTGAACTTGAGGGTGTACATTGTTGTTTATAATAGTAAACTGGATTGAAATACAAAAACTCGTATATGAAAGACCTTAATTATTTGAACCTACACCGCAGGGGTTGGGGAGGTTGTTGACCACCCATCATGTTTCAACTAGTAATTAATCAAGACCACTTGAGAGACTTCGGGATAATGTATACTCAATTTCCAATAAAACAACAAGCAATATTTACAATGGAAGTAGACTAGTATTTTACTACTGTTTGTCTGTTATCCTGCTGGATAAGAGACTTGCTTTTTAACATAAAATGAAAGATTACAGTCAAGTTAAAAGCTTGCCTATCTATTTGTAGGTTGGTACTACATCATCAACAGCTGTGGATCCTTTGCTTGCATTAGGGGAGATTACAAAGGTGAGGTTTTCGAATGAATTCTAGATAAATGTTGGGATATTACATTAAGAGAACATGACTTGTGGCAGTAGTCTCAAGCCGTTTTTCATTTTTCTTTTTTTTTCACGATCCACTTCTTCCCGTCACTTGCAGTTTTATGAAAAGGGCAGCTGTTTATGTTGCCTCAAGTTTACGCCAAATTTTGAATCTCCATATGAGTGCCTAACAAAATGATTAGAAGGCTTGCTTAAGACAATGAATGCAAACACAATCTGCATGGTGACTCTTCCACGATATTAATATCTAATCTGCAAGTCCAAACACACCAGTATTGACCTCTTTAGTTTAGGTAGCTCAATCATTCATTACATTTACCATCTTACTTTAGCAAGCAAAATTTAAAATTACTAAAATTAAAATTTCATAGTCCATTCGTTCCACCCGGACTATCTTGCTCACTGTCCTCCAGTCTGGAGACAATACCACAGATTGTATGAGAGCAAATTATAAGAAGATTAGACAAAGAAAAACATCCAAAGAATCTCTCTTGGAAGAATTTGATGGAGTCTACTAAAGCTTAGGAGACATCATATTATCTTTATAGACACTTAGATCCTAATACTGTAGGGAAAATGACGAGGAATCTTAGTGATTAAGAAACTCCTCTTTGAAAGGATTTGACTACTAATTAATTTGTGACCCAGTGCAAACTAACAAGAACTCCAGAACTTGTAGAAAGAAACACAAAATAAATACTAATTAAAGAGATAAAATATCGGTAAGAAGCTTGTCTTGGATTTAAAAAGAGTTCATACATAATTTCCATGTTTATATGGATTTGGGTCGATTTTTTGCACGTCTTATCTTTATTATTCCATATGCCATTGATCTATCTGTAAAATGCTTAATATTCTGAAAGGAAAGTTAATGCACTTATGATGGATGCACAACGACTTGACAGAGTAATGGGATGTGGTTTCATGTGGATGCTGCTTATGCCGGAAGTGCTTGTATCTGCCCAGAGTTCCGCCACTATATTGATGGTGTCGAAGAAGCTGACTCATTTAACATGAATGCACATAAGTGGCTTTTAACTAACTTTGATTGTTCAGCTCTTTGGGTTAAGGTTTGTCACTTTTTTCATATTATCTCTAATAGTTGCAATTTTTATTAATTTCATCATGGCACATTTTCTCATGTTTGGTTGCTAAGAATTCCTGGAATCAACTATGTGAGACATGTTCAACAAAGAATTCGGAGCTTCCCAAAGAATCTCCTTTTTCTGCTTCTTTGTTCCAATTGAAGAATTTATAGTTGGCGTGTCTTCGGAAGAACTCTTTTCCTTCGTCGAAGAAACAGCTTGGTGCTGCTGATCAGTTATATTGACTTAATTATCAAGTTATGCTGGATTTTCTTTAAGCCTATTATGGTGTTATATAAAATCTAAATTAGCTTGATTACTCTCATCCTCTTATGATCAATTCTCATGCTGTAACAAGTGATAGTTATTCTATGATTTGAATAGCTTGAAATGTCTTCATTGGGCGTCCGGTTCCACTTACCTGCTACTTCCATTTTTTTTTCCTTCGTATAATCTATTATTAATATAGCGAGAACTTCTAAACATGGATGGAAAATATTGCGGAGAACAACCTTTTTATGTTTTCCTAGTATGTAATTCACTTGGATCGAAAATATTGCGAAGATATTTTTTTTTTATGTTTTCCTAATGTATTCTATTCCAGAACGAAGTTTTTTATGTTATTTCCCTGCGAACAGGACAGAAGCGCGCTCATTCAGTCACTATCAACAAATCCGGAGTTTCTTAAAAACAAAGTAAGCATGTTGAAGTACTACCAATATATTTTCCTATCGATGTAATTGTAGCACAATATTGATTGCTATGGCTCATATTTAATTACTACTTGATAATATTTGATGATGAGATGAACTTCATCCAACTTTTTGGTAACTGAGGGTGTTGATTAAATTTTCGTCATGTTATTTAGGGGTGTGCAAATACATCAAATATCAATTGTACTGTAACTACTCCATTTCAACCATGTCTCGGAAGACTCATTTGGGCATATTGAATGATATTTTCATTTTGTGATACATATTATGAAAAGCTCGTTTTATTCTCATTTATGAGATTGTTATTTAGGCTTCTCAAGGGAACATGGTTGTGGATTACAAAGATTGGCAAATCCCTCTTGGCCGCAGGTTCAGGTGCGTAATCGACCAAACTAGCTTCTTGACCATTATGATAACTCACAACCAGGTTCTTGGTTAGAAACATCTACATTTAGCATATATGTTAAAAGTAAAGGTCGAACAAATTTCCTGATGGGAAGTGGAGAAAAAATAGAATGAAAATGATATTCTTTTCTTGGCAATAGAATCAATTAGGGGGAAAAAATGATTTGTAAAATTATCAGCTCATTTTCTGCAAGAATGCTCATAGTCTTGGGGGCTATTAAGCCCTCTAAAGTACATTGAAGTATTCTTGAAATAGATTATTACCACGCTAAAATGTATAGAGTCAGCCATTGAATTGCTTATCTTCTGAAAAATTCTTGATGCATGATTTTATCCCAAGGATGTATACTACCCTTACATAATATGCTTGATTTCATAACATGCAGTCCGCACTAGCAAGTTCGAATCTTTCTGCAGTTTTAGCAAACATGTCTGTGATTTTCTGTGAAATTAGTTGTCTTTTGAATTTTTTTTTCATTTTTTAGGATCAAAACTGCGGTTTCCCTTAATTAATATGGTGTTTCTTCCCAGATCTCTCAAATTGTGGATGGTGTTAAGACTGTATGGGCTGGAAAACTTGCAAGCTTACATAAGAAACCATAACGAATTGGCTAAAACGTTTGAAGAACTAGTGAAGCAAGATCCAAGATTTGAGGTAATGATGTTTCTCGTCAATTTCTTCGATTGGGTACATAGAATATTTGATGCAAGCATCCTAGAACGGCGTTCTCTACACTTAAACCAATGAGCTTCATGTTAGTAAATTTGTTAATATTTAAAGAGGTCTGCCGGATGTGTTTCTTCCAAGGCTCTATTTACTCTATGTATTTTGTTGTGTGAAGTAACTATCCAGAAAGTGTGTGCAGAAAAATCTTGATTGACAATGCATCTAATGGCTACAAAAACATGCAGGTTGCTGCTCCTCGGAAATTTTCTTTAGTTTGCTTGCGTCTGCTGCCTCCTCAGAACAATGAAGATTGTGCCAATAAATTAAACCATGACCTATTGGAGTCTGTAAACTCAACTGGAAAAATTTTCATCTCTCACACGGTATTCTGAAATATATGTTACAGTTGTACGATTCTCCATTCTTTTTTCAAATGTAATAGAAACGACAGAAAATTCTGATGTGTCCCCTGTTATGATATTTATAAAAAAAAAAATTAATTAAACCTTTTGAACCACATTATCTAAAAGCTTAAGATATTAGAGAGGACATAGATTATTTAAATAAAGTTTACCTTCAACAAAACCATAAAGAAATTAAGGTTTCCACCCCACCCCACCCCACATCCCTCATCCTGGCCCAAATTCAGAATATGTGCCAAATGTTGCCAACTCTCCCAACGTTCAAAATCCTGGATCCTGACTGGAAAACGAGTTATATATAGACCATGTTGAATATTATTTTTAACCCGAGTATGTGCGCAGGTTCTATCAAGTAAATACGTACTACGCTTTGCAGTTGGGGCTCCATTGACAGACGAGAGGCACATTGTTGCAGCTTGGAAGGTGTTACAAGAAGAGGCTTCTGCTCTATTAAGAATTTTGTAAAGTAAGCCTATTCTTTGTTATTTCATTCATTGATGACAAATTCGAAATTGTTTCTTCTTGATGACAAGTATACTGAATCAGTATAACTATCCTTCTCCTGAACCCGTAAAGATCAGCATTAGAATTCAGGACATTCTTGTTTGGATTATAGGTCTTATCCAAGGTTAACAACTTTGTTAATCCTTGTGGATTTTATGTGATTAAATCCTTATATAACTTCTCAAATTTTCTGTTGAGTGGTGCTAGAATAAATGTTTGCTCAAGTTAGTCGAGTTTTTTCGAGTTATTTTTTACTGAATTGTCAAATTTAGACAATGCAGAATGGGGGGGAGAGAGAGAGAGAATTTGTATGGAAAGTTATAATATTACTCAATGATTAAATAATAGTTTAATAGACTGTTTGTGTTATGTGCATCATATGATGGGTTGTACGGAATGGAAAAGAGCAAACAACCATCTTGGGTTCTTTATTTTGAACTTGTAGTTTGACATTTTTTCAATATGAATAGACATTCAAAATTAGATAATAATGTAAGTTTTTTTTTTTTTTTTAATATTATATAACCTATCTTTTTTAGTTTCAAAATAATGAAAAAGAAATTCATTTTGTTTCCCATGCCACTTTGTCTTGAGTTTCCCATTTATTCTTATTGTTGGGACTATGCATTTTACGAAGATGAACATGTTAAGGTAAATCGGAGAAGATCAAACAAAATTGTGATATAGAAACAAATTTTGTCGAGAGAATTGTAAAAGTTTGATGTCTTTAATTTTCATCATACAACGTTAAATTATATTTTGAATATTAATCACTTATTCAAAATATTTTTTGGAGTTATTCTCGTCTTTCTGCTTAATTAATACAAGATCTCGTCCTTCTTTTATTAGTGGGTAATACACTTTCTTTTCACTAGCTCAAAAGTTACATGAGAACGCGCCAAATTAGCAAATAGTCGACTTATGAGCAAGAAAGATGTACGTAAGGAAGGTCTTGTGTGAATAAGTAAAATAAGTATTGAATTAGACAACGTTAATAAATATATATGAGTATCATATATGTTTGATGTCTTGTACAATTAAACGTGCAAAATATACTTTTAAAGAAGTGAATTATTTGATGTACACATACATTTCATAAATCTATACCCATGTTACTCAAAAATTAACACTATGGAATAACGATTTTGATCTAATGCCTTCGGTGGGCATTGTTACTAATAACATGATCCCATTTTTCGGACCAAGAACAAGCTCGCTCAATAGAAACGTCCTAGTAATCTAATATTTGGAGTTAATACCAGACCCTAATATTGTATATTTAGTACATTGAACTAGACAACATTAAAGACAAAAAGCATATAAGATGTATGTTTATTGACTTGTTAAGTTCAATATATATACTATAGTACATAGTGTTGACTAATATTAAAATGATTCTATTTTTCCAAACAAGAACAAGTTGCTTGTAAGTATAATATGTAGTTTTGTACATTTCACCAGTTCTCCCTATGGTAAATATAACCCCATGTTTAGACATTTAGTAGTGCCGAAACTCTATGTTTGGTAGTGTTAAAATTATTTTTTAAGTATTTATATTATAAGTTGTAAGTGAATATGTGGATAAAAAATAGATTATAAGTTGTAGATCATATGAAATATATAGATAAAAAGTATGTTTGATTAATTTGACCAGCTGAAAATACTATTAAACATGGACTAAAGAAAAGGCATTTGAAGCTTTTAACCTTTTTATTATTAAAAATGGTTGCCTTGCTTTATGTAATTTGCTGTAATTATAGTAAATGTAAATATGTAATAAAAAAAAAAAAATTACAAATCTTTGTAAAAAATTAAGAGGTGTCAACAATTCAGATTTTAAAAATTTTGTTATTATTTATGAATTTAAATTGATTTATGAATTTGAATAGAATTTTATAGAATTTATAAGATTTCAACAAAATTCTATATTAAAAATTTTAGTATATTCTTATGGATTTCTATAAATTTTCATGGATTTAGTCTTTTTATTAAAAATAGTAATTTTACATTATTTTTATTCTAAATAATTCAAGTGACTGCCCTACATAAACAAATATTTTGAGTAGAATTTTGGAAAGAGAAAAATTCTTGAAAAATAAAGAAGTAAAAACTCTTTTCAGTTAAATAGGTGAATGATTTGATGGATTAGGAGGTTTACCAATCCGACTGCTGTGTCAGCTAAGCTCATAGGAAATAAACTAATAAATAGGTCATTTGTCGTCTCTAAGCTCGAAGCGCAATTAGATCCATTGTTGGGAGGATTCACATTACTATAATCAATTTCCTCAGTTTTAAATTTAAAAAAAAAATATTGATTAAAAAGTAAGGCTTCTTTAAAAAAAATTTAAAATAAAGTTTAATTTTCACTTTCTTTCAACTTGTCTTCTTTATATATATATATATATATATATATATATATATATATATATATATATATATATATATATAAATTTCTCTTTCATATCCGATACTATATGATAGATATTTAGGATTCATTCTCTTCCAAAATCAGTTGTTTAACTATCTTATATAAAAAATTATTTATGGCTTAAAAATATAATTTATATATGTCGCAGTTGACGAGTAAATCTTTCCAAGTTCAAAAAAGAATTTATACTGATTTTACAGTCCAATATCTATTTGTCCTATATGGTATTAGACTAATTATCTAATTAATATTTATGAATAGATTATTTATATTTTTCAACTTAATTGTTTAGTTCAATGAATGATCATGAAGTATTAAGAATAAAATTTTAAAGACGATGTTAGACAATTGTACAAAAAAAATATTAAAATAAAAAATAAAAAATTCAATAAATTTTCATGCTAATATAAATTGAAAATCAAGAACAAGAGTTTACTACAAAAATTTGTAGCACAAATTGAAGAGAGAGGCAAAAGGGAGAGATGCGTAAGAAAAGAGTTAGATTAATATTTTTGGGTGAAGATAGAATTCTTAGAGAATTTAATATTTATATTTATGAGCTCGAAATCCATGCAAATCAGTTTAAATCTTCTAATTAATGAAATCTTTAGAAATTCACTAGTAATTGGAAACACCTAAATTTCTAAAGAATTTATTTAAATTTGAGTTGATAACACCTAAATTTCAATTGAATATATTAAAATCTGAGTTGGAGACACCAAAATTTACATGAATTTTTAAAATCTGTTCAAATATAAATTGATGACACCCTCCTAAATTTTTCCTTGGAATATATAGTTACAAACATGCATTTTAAATTAACCCTTTAAGAAGGAAGAAAAAACAAGTAAATAAGGGATTTGAGGATTTCCATAGAAATTCCTCTTATTATTTATCCAATTATCTCACTCAATCACTCATGATTCTCATTCAGGACTACGATTAAAGAAAGACAAATTTACACTAAACTTTAAATAACAAAACTTAAAAAAAGATCCATTATTTCGTCCCAAACCCTATTACTCTCACGTTCACCTCATCTTTTACTTGTTCCACCACCATCTAACTTGACAACTTCCGATCAATTGTCCCCATCTACTTCAAGACACATAACGACTATGAATTTTTTCTAATGGTCAGATGTTATTTCGTGCATCATTAGATTACATATTACTTATTGGAGTTGGGCTCTAATGTTGATTTAATTCGCGTCTCCAATGATTTTAACTATTGACATCACTTTAAGAAGAACTTGTGTTGAATACTAGTACCAATGAGCACCAATTTTGACCTTGTTAGATACATATTTACAAGACGCGATTAAGAAATAAAAACACGTGCTAGGTTTGTTCACTGTATCGTACAATAATATGAAACATGTATTTAACATTTTCTGAGAACTTTAAGCTGGCAACCATGAGTGCAAATTAAGGGTTCTTTATATATATATATATATATATATATATATATATATATATATATATATATATATATATATACTAGTTTTAAACTCGTGCGTTGCACGTGTAACAATTATAACATTGTAGAATTTAGGACAAATAAATGAATATTGTAGAATTTAGGACAAAATCCCACAAAAAGAAAAAAAATAGTCAAATTGAGCTTTTAACAAAATTTAAATGTTGGGGATGGTCAATGGTAAAAAAATAAAAATTGTGGGTTAATTAGTTACAAATATAAAAAGTTGGGACTAAAAACGCAAATTAAAAAAAAAAAAAAAGAAAGTAAAATTGTCAAATTCAAATTTACTCGACAAAGCCCAAAAAAAGGAGAAAAAAAATTGAAAAAACTCGACAAAAATAAAAAAAATGCGGTTAAAAGGATTAATCTAATTTAAAAAAACAATGTCAAAAATTGATGTCGAGTAACTCGACCAAATTATTTTTTAATAAATTATTGTTGAATAACTTGACAAACCAAATACATTAATTTATTATATAAAAAAAATATTTGTCGAGTAACTTGACAAAAATTCAAAAAAATGGTTAAATTGGACTTTCAACAAAATTTAAATATTGGAGATGGCCAATGACATAAAAATAAAAATTATGGGTAAATTAGTTAAAAATTTAAAAAGTTGGGACCAAAAGAACAATTTAAAAAAAAAAAAAAATTTGAACTTTGTCGAGTTACTGGACAAAGTTCTTGAATTTTTTTTTTTTTTTTGCCACTTTGTCGAGTTCCTAAAGGAAGTGGTAAATTGTTTGAAATTAATTTTTTTTTTTTTTGGCCACTTTGTCGAGTTCCTCGACAAAGTAGTAAAGTGGGAATTTTTTTTTTTTTTTTTTTTTGGCTTACTCGACAAAGTGGGAAAGAGTTTGAATTTTTTTTTTTTTTTTTTTTTGACTTCCTCGACAAAGTCTTTGAAATAAAATTTTTTTTTTAATTATTTTGTGTGGGCTTTTAGCTCAATTTTTTTTGTAACAAAAAATTATTTGACATAGAAAACGATTACCGAACAATACGAAATTTTTAGAGAACATATAATATTCAGGTAGCTACCACATATTAAAAATTGGTAGTCCGACGGCATGTTTAGGCATACTAAAATGCTCACCGAAACCTCCTAGGCAGTTTTTCGAATTCATGCCGTCGACGTGCCGGAATCGCTATTATAAATCAATCAAAAAACTTTAAGTAGTGTAAATATCTTTTTAAAATTTTGTGGACCTTGGTTTTGTGGTAGTTTTGGCGGAATCCCATGTTTTGGTTACACGTTAATGATGTGAACTTGAAAGGTTTTGCTAAACTTCATGTTTATCTAAACTACAGTTTTCTATTGTTCAACTCAAAAATATACTGCACCTTATAAATTAAGTATTTTTACATAATTCCAGTTGGAGACGATAGCCATATGGGTTACCTAACCATTGGCTTTGGTTTCACATAATTTCATGTTATATAACTCAAGTTATGGACAATTTTGTAAATTGCGACCGCATGAATCCGAGAAACTGCCTAGGATGTTTCGGTGAGCATTTTAGTAAGCCGAAACATGCCTTCGGACTATCAAATTTTGATATGTGGTAGCTAAATGAGTATTCTATGTTCTCTAAAAATTTCATATTTTTCGGTGATCGTTTTCTATGTCAAAGAAATTTTTGTTACTCCATGACCAAGTAAAGAAATTTTAGTAACACTGCCCTTATTTTGAACATTTTCTTCACCTGGTTATAGAGTACAAAAAAATTATTTGACATAGAAAACGATCTCCAAACAATACGAAATTTTCAGGAGACATAGAATACTCAGGTAGCTACAACATATCAAAATTTGGTAGTCCGACGGTATGTTTAGGCATACTAAAATACTCACCGACACCTCCTAGGCAGTTTTTCGGATTCATGCCATCGACGTGACGAAATCGCTATTATAAACCAATCAAAAGACTTTAAGTAGTGTAAATATCTTCTTAAACTTTTGTGGATCTTGGTTTTGTGATAGTTTTAGTGGATTCCCATGTTTTGATTACATGTTAATGATGTGAACTTGAAAGGTTTTGCTAAACTTCATGTTTCTCTAAGCTGTAGTTTCTATTGTCCAACTTAAAAATCTGCTGCACCTTATATATTAAGTATTTTTACATAATTCCAATTGGAGACGATAGCCCTATGGATTACCTAACCATTGGTTTTGGTTTCACATAATTTCATGTTATATAACTCAAGTTATGGACAATTTTGTAAACTGCGACAGCATGAATCCGAGAAACTGCCTAGGATGTTTCGGTAAATATTTTAGTAAGCCGAAACATGCCGTCGGACTATCAAATTTTGATATGTTGTAGCTACATGAGTATTCTATGTTCTTGAAAATTTCATATTGTTCGGTGATCATTTTCTATGTCAAATGAATTTTTGTTACTCTATGACCAAGTTAAGAAATTTTAGTAAGACTGCCCTTATTTTGACCATTTGATTTTTATTTGATTTTATTTTTTTGTTAAAAAAAAAATTAAGATTATGTCAAGTTACAGAAAAAAAAAGAAAAAAAAAATCTTTGTCGATTTACAATTAAAAAATAAAATAAAATTAAGACTTTGTCGAGTTAGTCTTTTGATTGAATTTTTTTTTTTTTGTGACTTTAATGACTTTGTCGAGTTACTCGACAAAGTCTTAAGAATGAATATTTTCTTTTTTAATGACTTTATCGAGTTGCTCGACAAAGTCTTTTGAATCTTTGAATTTTTTTTTTAAAGACTTTGTCGAGTTATTCGATAGTCTTTGGAATTTTTTATTTTTTTACTTTGTCGAGTTACTCGACAAAGTCTTTTGAATTTTTGTTTTTTTTTTTTTTTTACTTTGTCGAGTTACTCGACAAAGTTTTTTGAATATTTTTTTTTTCCACTTTGTCGAGTTAAGTGTTCAATTTTTTTTTTTTTTTTTTTTGCCACTCGACAAAGTGGGAAAGTGTTTGAATTTTTTTATTTTTATTTTTTGCTACTTTGTCGAGTTACTTGACAAAGTGACAAAGTGTTTGAATTTTATTTTATTTTTTTTTTATTTCTCGACAAAGTCTTTGAAATTAATTTGTTTTTTTTTATTAATGACTTTGTGGAGTAATTCTTTTGGAATTTTTTTATTATTATTATTTTGTGTGGGCTTTTAGCTCAATTTTTTTTTGTAATTTGTACTTTTGGTCCACAACCTTTTCAATTTATAACAAATTTACTCCTAACTATTTTTTTAACATTAGCCATCCCCGATCTTTGAATTTTGTTGCAAATTTTCTTTTGTCATCCTCTTTAAATAAACAAAACAAAAACTAATAACAACAAAATAAAACAATATTGTAAATGAAGTCCTACAACTTTTAAAAAGTACAAAATAACTTCATCTTCCTCAAAAATCCATCCCGCTCCACCCCTTTTCATTTTTCATTTTTTATTTTAACAATTATAACATTGTAGAATTTAGGACAAATAAATGAATATTGTAGAATTTAAGACAAAATCCCACAAAAAGAAAAAAAAATAGTCAAATTGAGCTTTCAACAAAATTTAAATATTGGGGATGGTCAATGGTAAAAAAATAAAATTATGGATAAATTTGTTATAAATTGAAAAGGTTGTGGACCAAAAGTGTACATTAAAAAAAATAGATAAAACCCCACACAACTAAATAAAGAAAAAAAAAATATTCCAAATGACTTTGCCGAGGTAACTCGGCAAAGTTTTAAAAAAAACAAATCAAATGACTTTGCCGAGTAACTCGGGAAAGTAAAAAAAATGTAAAGTCAAAATGGGCTCAAAAGCCCATTTTGATTGATATGAGTGTGTGTTTGTCGAGAAACTTGACAAACACACACCCAAATTTGCTTTTAAATTTTTTTTTTTATTTTTATTTTTTATAAAAATGTATGTAACTTGACAAACACCCACTTCTCCACTTAAAATCAAAATGGGCTGAAAGCCCATTTTGAACTTTATATTATTTTTTTTTATTTTTATATTGGGGTGTGTATTTAACAAACACACCCCCAAACAATAAAAATGGGCTTTTGAGCCCATTCTAAACTAACTTTTTTTAAAATTTTTTAATTTGAGTATGTATTTGTCAAGCGCATTTGGACATTTGTTGAGTAACTCGACAAAATGATTTTAAGCATTAATCTTATTAAAAAAAAAATTAGTCGAGTAACGCGACAAAAACCCAAAAATAGAAAAAAAAAATTTAAACATAAAAAACATATTTAGAAAAAATAAAAGAATAATTCGACATAGTCATTAAAAAAAAAATTTAAAAAGACTTTGTCGATTAATTCGACAAAGTCATTAAAAAAAAAAATTCAATCAAAAGAATAACTCGAAAAAGTCTTGATTTTATTTTTTATTTTTTAATTGCAACTCGACAAATTGTTGTCGAGTTGTCCAATAAAGATTTAAATTTTTTTTTATTTTGTAACTCGTAAAAATCTTAATTTTTTTTTAACAAAAAAATAAAATCAAATGGCCAAAATAAAGGAGTGTTACTAAAATTTCTTTACTTAGTCATGGATTAAAAAAAATTCTTTTGACATAGAAAACGGTCATCGAATAAGATGAAAATTTCAAGGAACATAGAATACTCGTGTAGCTACCACATATCAAAATTTGATAGTCCGACGGCATATTTCGGCTTATTAAAATGCTTACCGAAACATTCTATTGGAATAGGGAGGAAAAAAAATGAAAAAGTCGACAAAAAAAAAAATTCAAAAATTGGACTTTGTCGGGAATTTTTTTTTATTTAAAAGTCTTTTGAATTTTTGAAAAAATTTTTTAATGACTTTTTTTTTTTTTACTCGACAAAGTTTATGAATTTTTTTTTTTTTTTTCACTTTGCCGAGTTACTCGACAAAGTGTTTGTATTTTTTTCCCCCCACTTTGCCGAGTTACTTGGCAAAGTGTTTGAAACATAATTTTTTTTTTTTTTTAATATTTTTTCCACTTTGCCGAGTAACTCAGCAAAGTGTGTGAGATTTTTTTTTTTTTCCTTTTTTTCACATAGTGTTTGAATCTATCCTTTTTTTTTTTTTTTTTTGTAATTTGCACTTTTGGTCCACAATTTTTTCATTTTATAACAAATTTACTCATAACTTTTTTTTTAATATTGGTCATCCCCGACCTTTGAATTTTGTTGCAAATTTTATTTTGTCCTCCTTTTTAAATGAACAAAAAAAAAATTGATAGTCCGACGGCATGTTTCGACTTACTAAAATACTTACTGAAACATCCTACTGGAATATGGAGGAAAAAAAATGGAAAAAGTCGACAAAAAATAAATAAATAAATTGGGCTTTTTCGGGATTTTTTTTTTTTTTAACCTTTGTCGAGTTACTCGACAAAAAAAGAAAAAAAATTAATTTTTTTCCCTTTGTCGAGTAACACGACAAAAAAAAGTTAAAAAATTGTCAAATTGGACTTTGTTGAGTAACTGAACAAAATAATATTAAACATTAATCTTATTTAAAAATCAAAATTTGTCGACTAACGCGACAAAAACCCAAAAAAAGGAAAAAAAAATTCTAAAATAAAAAACATGTTTACGAAAAATTTAAAAAAATGTTGTACAGTAAAAATAAAATATTTACAATTTTATTTTATTTTGTTGTTATTAGTTTTTATTTTATTTATTTAAAGAGGAGGACAAAATAAAATTTGCAACAAAATTCAAAGGTCGGGATGGCCAGTGCTAAAAAAAAGTATGGATAAATTTGTTATAAATTGAAAAGGTTGTGGACTAAAAGTGCAAATTACAAAAAAAAAAAAATAGATAAAAGCCCACAGAACTAAATAAAGAAAAAAAAATATTCCAAATAACTTTATCGAGGTAACTCAGCAAAGTTTATAAAAATAGAAAAAAAAAAATCAAATGAATTTGCCGAGTAACTCGGTAAAGTAAAAAAAAAAAAAAAAGTAAAGTCAAAATGGGCTTAAAAAGCCCATTTTGATTGATATGAGTGTGTGTTTGTCAAGAAACACACCCAAATTTGCTGTTTTTAAAAAAAAAAAAAATTTAAAATGTATGTGCTCGATAAACACCCACTTCTCCACTTAAAATCAAAATGGGCTAAAAAGCCCATTTTGAGCTTTTTTTCATTTTTTTTATTTTTATATTGGGGTGTATATTTAACAAACACACCCCCCAATCAATAAAAATAGGCTTTTTAGTCCATTTTAAACTAAATTTTTTTTTTATTTTTTAATTTGGGTATGTATTTGTCGAGCGCATTTGCACTTTTGTTGAGTAACTCAATAAAATGATATTAATCATTAATCTTATTAAAAAAAATATTAGTCGAGTAACACGACAAAAATCCAAAAAAGAAATTTGAAAATACTTTGTCGAATTACTGGACAAAGTCAAAAAAAAAATTCAAAAAAATTTGTAGAGTTACTCGACAAACTTAAAAAAAAAAAATTCAAAAAACTTTGTCGAGCAACTCGACAAAGTAAAAAAAAAAAAAAAAAAAAAATCTAAAATACTTTGTCGAGTAACTGGACATAGTTAGCCATGGCAATGGCTCGTCCCATAAATCACGAGCTCGGATCGTCTCCAATTTGTGGGCTCGGTTCGGCCCACGGTTCGTGGGCCGAACGAGCCGAGCCGAGCCACCTCGGCTCGGCCCTTTTTTTTTTTTTTGGTTTAAAATTTGAAAATAAATCATTATATTCTAATTTCTATTTATTTTATTAAAGAACAAAATGTAAATATTTAAAATGAATAATTTATTTATCTTTATCTTTATGTTAAAGATTAAATATTTATCTTTATGTTAAAATTTTTATTGAATCATCTTGATTATGTTTTTTAAAATCCTCATATTTGATTAAGTTTTTGTTTTTTTTTTTTGTTTTGAATTTGAAAATAAAAAAGAAATTTGAAAATAAAACAGAAAGTTGAAATAAAAAATTATTTATGTTAAAAATTAAAGATTTAAAATCCACCTCTATTTTTTTTGTGTTTTACATTTTTTAAAATTTGAAAATAAAAAAAGAATATCATATCGAAAATCGTTTATGTTAAAAATGTAAAATTAAAAACCCTCCTCCTTTTTCCGGGCTTGGGACCCGCTACTTTAAAAGTAGGCGGAGTTAAAATTGTACACGAACAAGATGTTACGTGTACAATTTTTTATTAAAATAAGGAAAATTCTTCAAATACAGAAATATTAATGCAAAATAATACTTACTACGAATATGATTAATCCATATTCAAATCTTCAAGTTCTTCAGACATTATTCTGTCCACTTTATCTTGAATTCTAAGTTCGGCATCATCCCAATCCTTTAGACACAGTAAACTTTCTAAAATGTCGGCTTTGAGTCTTGACCTGATATCAGATAAAACCCTGCCACTTATACTAAATGCAGCCTCCGATGCTATAGTTGACACCGGAGGTGTTAGTAGATCACGTGCCATTTTGAAAAGAATTGGGTAACTACGTTGATGTTGTCTCCACCATTTAAGTATATCAAAAAATTTTCTCTCCTCTTCATCTAACATACTAAGCACATCATGTGCAAAATACCTACCTAACTCTACAGGTGTATCATTAGAATAAGGAAGGGAAGAACTAGAAGAAGAACCGACTAATTGTTGACCTTGAGTGGTCCTATGTGTACTGACGTAACTCCATAAGTCAATGTCATCAGTTGATGACGAAGTATATGTTGGATTAGGGGGTCGTACAACGTTTGTACCGGCCTTTTCAGCATAAATCTCATACATAGAACATAAAGTTTGTTCTAAATTAGCACACATGACTGGATTTCCAAAAGTTAATTTATCTGAAATTGCTATTATTGTTACTTTTGTACCCTCTAAGTTAAGTCGATGATCTATGATACATGCTAATGGAAATAACATAGGTAATTGTTCTCAATATTTTCTAAATTTAGTTTCCATGACATGTATAATACTAGTAAAAAGAGTAAAATTCTTATACTTATGAAAATTGTTAGCAATATAATCGAAATGATTTAAAACAAGTGGAGTAGTTGGGTAATAAACACCAGAACATGCATTTGTTGCGTCGTAAAAAACTTTTAAAAATTTTCTAACATGACCACATATTTCCCAATCATGTAATTCTAAATCATATTCTGAGTCGTATGAGTGTCGGCCATTGTAATACACAGTAATGCCATCTTCATAACCTTCACACGATTCAAGCATAAGATATGTTGAATTCCACATATTGGCAACATCAGTTGCAAAACATTTTGATTGTAGCTCATTTTCCATACATAAAGCAGCAAAAACTTATTTTCTTGATGGTGAAACCGAAATATAATTAATAGCAAATCTAATTTTTTCCAATTGTGGGTGTATAAATTGTAATCCATCTTGTACAATTAAATTAAACACATGACACACACAACGAATATGAAATAAAATACCATCAAATTGTGGATTACAGTGTTGCATTAATTTTTCAATTACTATATTATTTGGGCCTGTATTATCAAATATAAAACTACGAGCTTTAGAATCACATTTAAATTCATGTAACACGCTTAATAAAACTTGATAAATATTATTTCTATTATGAGGATAGTCTATTTGTTTAAATGCTATTACTTTTTTATGCATTAACCAATTATTATCAATGTAGTGTGCAGTTACTACCATGTATCCTTTTTTGTTACAACCTGTCTATAAGTCTGATGTAAAAGATACAACACCATTGTAATTATTAATATCATTAATAATAGCTTCTTTTTTAGTATTATATCTAGCAATAGTATCTCTACGAAGTGTATTTCTAGAAAATACTAACGTACCTTGGTTGTAGATATTTTTGGATGAATGTAGTCCAATGAGGATTGTCCACCAAGCATAGTGGAAACTCGACATTTGCTATCAATTCCGGTAGTCCTTCGTGTCGCATAAGTTCTTGTGAGTATATCCAGTTGTTGAGAACAGGACCACTAGATCCGGCCCCCGGAGATCCAAACTGGAGATGTACCTAATTTGTATTCACACCTCTATGTTTGTATTGACACTTTTTGAAGTGTCTGTTTAGATGGGTCGTGCCAATCCCCTTGTGCCAAGCAAACTTCTCCTGACAGTGTTTACACTGTGCTTTGAACTCAGGGACTCCGTTCACTAGTTTACCAGTCGGCACCAACTGAAAATGCTGCCAGCATATAGCCTTTTGTTTGGTGGCTTTTTGTTTAGTGCTAGAGCCAATGGTAGTTTCTTGTGTATCAGCGTCGTCATGAACGTCTTCCAAATCAATTGGATCAGTGCTACCACCAAACTGATCAATAATATTTTCTGGAATTAGAATGTTATTAAGACTACTGAAATTATCATCACTTCGGTTGTATGCCATTTGGAATAATAGAGAAAGAAAATAGGAGAACATGAAGATTTAGTAGAACGTAGAAATTAGAAAATAGAAATGTAGAAAATTAGTAGAAGTAGAAAATTATAGCGTAATATCTAGATAATAAGATACTAGATACTAATTACTTAGAACACTAATATTGAGATTTGAGAATTTATAATAGATTGAGTATGTAATTGAATGAGAAATAAAAGATTGAATCATTGAAGTGTGAAAAAATGAGTTTAGAAATAGGGTATTTATAGGAAAATAATGAAAGGAAAAAATAAAAAATAAAAAAAAGGTCAAAATGACTGTTGCCAACGGTCACAAATGTGACCGTTGGATGATCATCCAACGGTCACGATTTCGTGACCGGTGGGGACGAGCCATGAGCCGAGCCGGCTCGTGGCTAGTCCTAGCTCGTGGGCTCGCCCAACGAGCTGGGCTCGTAACGAACCCACGAGCCCAACGAGCCGGCTCGTTTTTTTTTTCTCCAGCTCGACCCTAGCTCGTGTTCGTGGTTCGACGAGCCCGAGTCCAAGCTGGGGCCGAGCTTTTACGAGCCGGCGAGCTTTTTTGCCACCCCTAGACATAGTCATTAAAAAAAAAAACAATCAAAAGAATAACTCGAAAAAGTCTTGTTTTTATTTTTATTTTTTAATTGTAACTCGACAAATTATTGTCGAGTTGCTCGATAAAGATTTAATTTTTTTTTTTTTGTAACTCGTAAAAATCTTAATTTTTTTTAACAAAAAAATAAAATCAAATGGCCAAAATAAGGTAGTGTTACTAAAATTTATTTACTTAGTCATGGATTAAAAAAATTTCTTTTGACATAGAAAACGATCACCGAATAATATGAAATTTTCAAAGAACATAGAATACTCGTGTAGTTACCACATATCAAAATTTGATAGTCCGACAGCATGTTTTGACTTACTAAAATGCTTACCGAAACATCCTACTAGAATAGGGAGGAAAAAAAATGAAAAAGTCGACAAAATAAATAAATACAAAAATTGGGTTTTGTCGTTAAACTTTTTTTTTTTTTAATGACTTTGTCGAGTTACTTGACAAAGTTTATGAATGTTTTTTTTTTTTTTACTTTGCCGAGTTACTCGACAAAGTGTTTGAAATTGGTTTTTTTTTTTTTTTTACTTTGTTGAGTTATTCGACAAGTTTTTTGAAATTATTTATTTTTATTTTTTTTTCACTGTAACTCAGCAAAGTGTTTGAAATTATTATTAACTTTTTTTTCCACATTGTCGAGTTACTCGGCAAAGTGTTTGGAAAATTATTATTATTATTATTATTTTAAATCTTTTTTCCACTTTGCCGAGTAAACTCGGCAAAGTGTGTGAATTTTTTTTTTTTTCCATATATTTTCCACTTTGCTGAGTTACCGAGTAACTCGGCAAAGTATGTGAAATTTTTATTTTTATTTTTTTAATCTTTTTTCCACTTTGCCGAGTTACTCGGCAAATTGTGTTAAAAAAAAATATTTTTTTTTCTTTTTTTCACATAGTGGTTAAATCTCTCTCTCTTTTTTTTTTAGTAATTTGCACTTTTGGTCCACAACCTTTTCATTTTATAACAAATTTACCCATAACCTTTTTTTTTAACATTGGTCATCCCCGACCTTTGAATTTTATTGCAAATTTTATTTTGTCCTCATTTTTAAATAAACCAAAAAAAATTTGATACTCTAACGGCATGTTTTGGCTTACTAAAATGCTTAGCGAAACATTCTACTGGAATAGGAAGGGAAAAAAAATGGAAAAAGTCGACAAAAAAAAAAAATAAATAAATAAATTAGGCTTTGTCGGGAATTTTTTTTTTTTTTTTTTTAATCTTTGTCGAGTTACTCGACCAAAAAAAAAAAATTCCATTTGTCGAGTTATTCGACCAAAAAAATTAATATTTTTTTTTCTACCAAAAAATTCAAAAAATTAAATTTTTTTTCCCCTTTATCGAGTAACTCGACAAAAAAAAAAAGTTAAATAATTGTCAAATTGGACTTTGTTGAGTAATTGGACAAAATGATATTAAACATTAATCTTATTTTTAAAAAAAAATTGTCGACTAACGCGACAAAAACCCAAAAAAAGGACAAAAAAATTTCAAAATAAAAAACATATTTACGAAAAATTTAAAAAAATGTTGTCCAGTAAAAATAAAATTTTTACAATTTTATTTTATTTTGTTGTTATTAGTTTTTATTTTGTTTATTTAAAGGGGAAGACAAAAAAAAATTTGAAACAAAATTCAAAGGTTGGGGATGGTCAATGCTAAAAAAAAAGATTAGGGGTAAATTTGTTATAGATTAAAAATGTTGTGGACAAAAAGTGCAAATTATAAAAAAAAAAAAAAAGCATAAAAGGCCACACAACTAAAAAAAAAAAAAAAAAGATTTCAAATGACTTTGCCAAGTTACTCGGCAAAAGGAAATTTTTTTTTTTTTTCAAAACTTCACTTAGTCATTGATTAACAAAAATTCATTTGACATAGAAAACGATCACCGAACAATATGAAATTTTCAGGGAATATAGAATACTCATGTAGCTTCTACATATCAAAATTTGATAGTCCGACGGCATGTTTCGGCTTACTAAAATGCTCACCGAAATATCCTATGTAATTTCTCAGATTCATGCTGTCACAGTTTACAAAATTGTCCATAACTTGAGTTATATAACATGAAATTATGTGAAACCAAAGCCAATGGTTAGGTAACCCATAGGGATATCGTTTCCAATTGGAATTATGTAAAAATACTTAATATATAAGTTGTAGCAGATTTTTGAGTTGGACAACAGAAAATGCATCTTAGAGAAACATGAAGCTTAGCAAAACCTTTCAAGTTTACATCATTAACGTGTAAACAAAACATGGAAATCCACTAAAACTATCACAAAACCATGGTCCACAAAAGTTTAAGAAGAGATTTACACTACTTAAAGTTTTTTGATTGGTTTATAATAGCGATTCCGGCACGCCGACGGCATGAATCCGAAAAAGAGCCTAGGAGGTTTCGCAGTGAGTATTTTAGTATGCCTAAACATGCCGTCGGACTACTAATTTTTTATATGTGGTATTCTATGTCCCCTGAAAATTTCGTATTATTCGGTGATCATTTTCTATGTCAAAGAATTTTTTGTTACTCCATGACTAGGTGAATAAATAAAATAAGGACAGTGTTACTAAAATTTCTTCACCCAGTCATAGAGTAACAAAAATTTGTTTGACATAGAAAACGATAACCAAAAAATATGAAATTTTCAGGAAACATAGAATACTCATTTAGCTACCACATATCAAAATTTGATAGTCCGACGGAATGTTTCGGCTTACTAAAATGCTCACCGAAACACCCTAGGCAGTTTCTCAGATTCATGCGGTCGCAGTTTACAAAATTGTTCATAACTTGAGTTATATACCATGAAATTATGTGAAACCAAAGCCAATGGTTAGGTAATCCATAGAGATATCGTCTCCAACTAGAATTATGTAAAAATACTTAATATAAAAGGTGCAGCATATTTTTGAGTTGGTCAACAGAAAGTGCAGTTTAGAGAAACATTTCACCCAGTCATGGAGCAAAAAAAATTTATTTGACATAGAAAACGATCACCGAACAATATGAAATTTTCACGGAACGTAGAATACCCATGTAGCTACCACGTATAAAAATTTGATAATCCGACGGCATGTTTTGACACACTAAAATGCTTACCGACACATCCAAGGCAGTTTCTCGGATTCATGCTGTCGCAATTTACAAAATTGTCCATAACTTGAGTTATATAACATGAAATTATGTGAAAAAGCCAATGGTTAGATAACTCATAGGGATATCGTCTCCAACTGGAATTATGTAAAAATACTTAATGTATAAGTTGCAGCAAATATTTAAGTTAGACAACAAAAACTGCAGTTTAGAGAAAATGAAATTTACCAAAACCTTTAGGAATTGATTGTATTTCGTCATTTGTTCCCCATAGCAGCTGTGGGATAAAAAAACACCAAATTTGATGACTTATTAAGGGAAAAATGAATATATATTTACTATAATATATAAGAAGTCAATAATTGCGGCTAAAAGATATTAATATATGTATATTAAAATAAATAAAAGAAAAGAAAAGATGAAGAAGTCAAAAGTTGCGGTCAAATATATTAATTTAATATAAAAAAGTGTCAAAAGATTAGGACAAAATGGTGAGATTTGGACAAAATTAGGAATACTAAATCAATAAAACGACGTCGCGTTGGTTGAAGGGTAAATAGTAAACAGGTGAT
This sequence comes from Forsythia viridissima, assembly GCA_030279155.1. Taxonomy (NCBI): domain Eukaryota; kingdom Viridiplantae; phylum Streptophyta; class Magnoliopsida; order Lamiales; family Oleaceae; genus Forsythia; species Forsythia viridissima. Next base: position 38,490,616 of record CM059037.1, read on the forward strand.
AGACACTTATATTATAGTAAAAATATACACACTACTTTTAATTATAAATTCCAAATATACTTTGATAAATTTATAATTATATTATCACTAGATTATCTATTTAACTTATATAATTGCTAGATTTTTAATGAGGCACATTTCTTGTTAATAAAAATTGTAAATTGTTGGAAATTTAAAGAGTCCTGTAATTTTGTATTATTATCTTAATTATACATTAATTTTATTCTTTTTTTTTTTTTTTTTGAAAAAGTTTTATCCCTTAAATTTATCCACTTTTGAAATTAGGATTTGACGTTAACATACCAATCATCCTTCCAAAGTCTCTATCTTAAATTTCATGATGAAGAATCAATCCAATCAGTAATTTCCAGTGCCGACATGCTGGAAATTTGAATTATTTTGATACTCATCATATATAATATTATTACAAATGAAGTTTTGATCCAAAAAAATATTCAAAAATAAAAATTGAGTATTTACTAGTGTCTTTTCTAGTATCGTTCATTGGTGTTTGAGTCGGAGAAAAATTTTGTATTGAAATTATCAGTATGACGTATGTTATTCAATCACAACCGATCGTTTAAGAGATAAAATATGAAATCATTGTTTCAATTCGAATGATTATTTAGTAGTAAATGGTATCGTTCTCAAAAAATTATCTCAAATCATAAATAGTAATAATGATATTTTTATGGTATCTATTAAAAGTTATTGGTTAGGAATCAAATTTTAAAAGTAAATGTACAAATATCTGTTATTAGAATTTTTAAAATTTTGATGAAATAACGATAGTAATATAAGACAAAATATAATTGATCATTCAACCAATTTACATTCTCCATTTTATCGAATTCGTATTTTATCAAGATAATTTAGATATATTTGTTTGACTCTATTTTTCATCTTTGTTCACGACTGGTGTTAACGTTGCTTTAACCTCTTAATTAATGTGTTAGCTTCAAAATCATTTGTTCATATGGTGATCATCAACACTAGAGGTTGCAAAATTAGTCCGGCCGACCCATATAACTCGGATTTTTGGGTTGGCCTGGATGACCCGGCCCGTCTACCCTGCCCAGCTAGTCGGGCTGGCCCGCAATTTTTTTGGCTACTTAACACTAATCACTCACAAATTTTGTGAATATCCCAAATATAATTCAAATAATATCAATATAAAATGATATAAGCTCAAGTCTCAAACTTAAATTGTCTTTTTTTTGAAATATTAGTCTAAGAATCTCAAGTACCAACATAAAATTGTTTAGATTTAATTCAAATTTCAATCCAAATTATATTTGGTGTGACAAGTTAATTATTTATTTTAAATTTACTTATAAGTAATTTTTTTTAATTTAAGCCAAACATGCTTATATCTTAAAGCAATAAGACTAGCATACATTTACTATTTATATTTTCAAAAAAATGTGTCAAGAAATAGTTTATAATTAACTAAAAAAATATTATTATTTTAAAAAGAAATTGATGTTTATCTATTGACAAATACATTAGAGTCCCAATTTTAAAAATTAATTTTTTTAAAAATCTCAAAATATATATTTTCTAAGTTTATATAAAATTATATTTGATGCAATGTATTAGATTGTATAAAAAAATTTAAAAAAATAAAAAAATAAAATTAAGACCGGTTGGTCCAACGAGCTGGGTTGGGCCAGTGTATTCTGGCTTGCACAAAATTGGGATGGGTCGACTCAGTCCAATTTTAGAAATGATAAGATTTAGTCTTTTAAAAATAGTTGAAATAGCTACAAAATAGTTTTTGAATGTGATTAATTAAATTAAATAATTTTTTACGTTAACAAAAAAATACATGATGTATAATAATGAAAAAATAATCCGTATCTAGTATAATTCAAAATTATATTAAAAAAAAAAGTAGGTGGATGACCTAATGGTGTGGTCCAATTGAAATTGCACACCACATTGTGGGCCACATGGTCCTAAACTTGCCCAATTAATCTTTCATAAGTCCGTACAGATACTATGGAGTATGGACGTCTGAAAACCCACGTGTTTTTTTTCTGGTGATAATCTTGCAAAGTTCTTAATTTTATATTTAACTTTCACAAGTAATTGTCAATATTTTAAATTCCTAATGTAATAAATATAACACATATTTTTTATAAAAAAATATAATAAATATTACAAATATAACAAGTATTACAAAAAGTTAAAATATATATATATATATATATATATATATATATATATATATATAGAATAAAAAAATAAAAAATATATTTTTTAATTCTTTTATTTTTTTATAATATATAGTGAAACTATCCATTTTTTTCCTCTACTCTAAGAGCATCTCCAATGCAAACCATGGATTGGAAAAAAACACATGCCACATCATCAAATAGATAATGTGTATTAAATTCACATCTCCAATGCACTATGTGGAGCACCATGTTGGGCTGATGTGGCACAAAATAAAATAGAAGATGTGAGGTAGTATTTCTACATGTAGAAGTTCTGTGAGAATGATGACTCAGCTATTATTTTAATTTTAGATTTAATTTAATTCACAAATAAATAATTTTGAAATTAAAATAAATGCCACACAATCACCATTATTGAATTGTAGAAGAAACCATTGGAGAAAACTTTTGACCTTCACCGTCTATTCATTCTACATTCTTCTAGAAGTCTTTCTATTTAATTGCCACGTCAACTACAATCCATGGCTTGCATTGGAGATGCTCTAAGACGAGATTGAGATGGAAATCCAATTTTAAACCATAATTTAAAGCAGGAGACAATGACACGGCACATCATCTAATTTTAATTTGACATGTGGCCTTTATTTTTACACAAAAAAATGTTGAAAATTTCCGTCCAATAAATCGTCAATAATTTTTCAAATAAGGATTTATTAACTGTAAACATACCTTAAAATTGTTATTTACACAAATAATCATGTAACTTATGAAGAGTCGATATAGTAATTCCCCGTCGTTTGACATAACTTACAAATTTTTTAAAATGTATTTGTAAATTTAATTTATTAATAGTGAAATTACTCTTGGAGAAATTAGTTTAGAGTGAAGAAAGTGATATAAGAAATTTAAGTTGGTCAAATATATTTTTTATCACTTATTAAGTAGGTCCCACAATTACACTAAAAAAAACTTTTAACGACGAAAATTTTGGTCTTGTAATGTCTCTCGATGACTATTTTTTGATGAAACAATCTAAAAATGACTTTCTACGACAAAAAAAAAAATGTGTCGGTAAAAATAAAATTTCTTGTAGCGATACTGAATACTTATTATTATCGACATTTTCTATAAAACCCACAACTTATTACGACTTAAAAAATAATTTCATCACTATCGAATATAGACGTAATAATTTTTCACCATCATGCGTTTACTTTATTGCTTTTTTATTGTATGATTATTAAAGTTGTACAAGCATGTATATATCTCTACACAAAAAAGGTTTATATGTTAGGAAAATGAAAATATGTTTTTCTATTTCTTTTATTAAAAGTGTTGGAATTTGATGTAATTTGATTATCTAACACAATTTTGAAAATAATTTCTTGTTTTTGTATCCATAGATCACTGCATTGAAAAATAAAGTCATAGTTTCAAAATGCATCCTAACGATAAGTACTTGGGCTATGTTTAGTACTTTTTATTAAACGTAACTATGTAATAAAATTTATTAATTATCTTATTTATTTAATTTTTACAATTTAACGATTTAAATATGTAGTAATGGTGTGCTTGTAATTTTAATGTAGGGTGGTAGCATAGGGGTGATATGGGGCACCCAACTCTTGAAAGATAATATTTTGTTTTTGTTACTTGGCATAAAGCTGGAAGAGCAAAGTGGAGACAGAACGGCAGGATAAAAAGTAACATCTTTTGTTACATATTAGCCATGTGCTATATGACCAAATACACTAGTTGGAAATTGTCATTATTCAACATGGAATCTTTTAACCAACCTAATTTCTTGACCAAGTTTTGACAAAAATTCTTTATTTATTACTGAATTTGTTAAAATAGTAAATTTATAGTTAACATCTAAAAATTGCTCAAATTGATATGTTCTCAAGTCGAAATGAAACCCCATATTTTTCTTTCAATGATAACTGACAAAAATTAAACTTTGTTTGAAATAATTTTAGATAATCCATATGATTAGATTTATTTCTCCGTTATGATGGAATTAAATTTTTCATACCGATGTTAAATCATGTTAATTTTGATTGTGAGTATATCTATTAACTTGTTTTGTATAGAAATGCGCATTTCGAGACTATTAGAACAAATTGCAGAACTCGAAGGTGTGGAGAAAGCTACGATCAATATGATTTCCTTAATTCTGCCTTCTTGAAAGGAAGAGCGTGAAATTCTTTTTCCTTTCCGCAGGAACAGAAGATTGGATCTAGCCGTAAGAAGAATGATTGGTATAAATAACTCAAAAACCGAACAGTACTATACATACAAGATACCAAGAACTAAACAGTAACAAGAGATTAATTGTTAAACATTTTGAACCAAAAGAACAACCACATCGGAGAAGTTGAGGACTCAAATTACAAAAACTCTAACCCCACGCAAAAAATCCTAAACACTAGGGTCAATACGCCTCAACTTAGGATTCGTGTTATCCCAAAAAAATCTTAAACAAGGCTATGATACCACTATTAGAACAAATCAAGGAAATAAAACTAAAAAGTATATACACAAAGTACCAAGATAGGAACCGAAACAACATCAACATCGGAGATGTTTAGGACTTAGATTATCGAAACCCTAACCCCACATTAAAAATCCCTACTCCATACCACAAACTTACAAAGCATTATTACTATAGTAATTTTAGGCCAAGAGACAGATTGAGCCTTGCCATAATCTCTCTCTTCTCTCAGAAAATCACAAAATCACAGGAGAAAAAAAAAACTCTCAAGCACGCCACTAGAGAGTAAAAGAGATGAAGATTAGAGATACACAATTGAATAATGGAATGAGCATCTAGACAACAAATTGCTCGTATATAGAAGTTGCTGCCAACCGTTGATCTTCATCTTGATTCAACGGTCCACATGCATTGAACAGATGAAGTTGTTACTGAGTGGCTGACCATTAAGTCGTATTCTTCAAGTAGCGGTCCACATGCCTCGAGTAGAAAAATTACAGAGTAAATGATCAATGATAGAAAGTTTGTTGATGATCGTTGATGTTGTTATCATTGAAGATTCTGACAGAAATCAATATATGTTGGTGATTTGGACAAAATCACTGAAAGCAATACCGTTAGTAATCCCCAACAATCTTTGTTAGTGATAATTGATGTTAATATTGTCAGTGATGTTGTCAATAACCACCGACAGTGTTTTGATTGATGAATGCTTATGGGAAGTCGTTTGTATCACCATTGGAATTTAATTTGTTTGTTACTTTTTTTACATTTATTATATTATTTATGTTATTTATATTATTAACTTAAAATCATACATAAACTTAATTTTTTTTCTCATTATTATTTAATTAGCAATAGATTTTCTTGGGAATAATATTAGTTTTTATATTTTATCACTTTATTTAATAATAAAAATTCTATCGATAAACAGAGAACTTTTTAAAATTCTCGCCACGAAAACTCCATTATTAATTTTAAAATTTTATTTTCTTACCCGTAATATTAATTATTTTATTTTTATTGCTTTATTTCATGTCAAAATTTCTGATTATAAATTAATTTAATTTAAATATGAAAAAATCTGACTCAAAGATTTTATTAAGTGAAATTATTGAAATATAAAATTTTAAAATTTGGGGCTTTAGTTAAATATAAGTCAACTTTAACCCTCTCTAGTTCAATAAGCACAACACTTTTGTCTAGGCAAGACATAATATTTTTTAATTTATCTCCAAACAATTCACTGGTTTTAATATAGTTTTAATCTATAATTTTATTTGTTTTGACGCACATCACATTTAGTTGAAGCCTTGAAGGAAACAAACACAGTATATATCATAGCATTCCATTTGAACGTGACAACAATACAAGAGAGTATGGTCCAGTACTAATCCTAGTACTGTCAAATCTGCACATGACTGATGTGACATGCAGCCATCTTCATTTGTGGGTTTTGTTGTTATAGGCCTGATCTATTTGAAGATTACCACTAACTTATTTGAATGTTCTAGATTCTTTTTTATGAAATACATTTTCTAGAACTTTCTCTTGTCCTATATAGATCAAGAAGGATCTAGAATAATGCAGTGCTTTCATTAGGACTAGAATTTTCTAACCTCTATTATAGAACATTCTAGATATATTGTAACTAAGTATAAATAAGTAGTGAGGGGTAATGAGTGGTGAGTGAGATCATAAAAGAGTGTGTTGTGTTCCATAACCAAAGTATTGTATAAGTGTTTATATAATAAAAGAAGTTTCTTTTGTGTTCCAAATCCAACAAGTGGTATATCAGAGCAAGTCGATTGAGGGTCACGTGTTTCCAGAGTAAGGCAGTCGAGTAGAGATTATTTTTGAGCTTCTGTAGATTGTGCACAAATTGAGATTGTGAAGTTTCAATAAAGCTTGCTTGGTAACGAGGAGGTTATTCAAGTCATGATGGGCAACCTACAAGTGATAAGCGGAGTGAAGAAGCTCAATAACCAAAACTACACTACATGACAGACATGCATGAAGTCTTATCTCCAAGGCCAAGACTTGTGGGACGTAGTTGGCGGCAGTGAAGTGTCACCGCCGGAGGACCCCAGAGCTCTGAAGAAATGGAAGATTAAAGCAGGTAATGCCATGTTTACAATAAAGACAACAATTGATGAGGAATTATTGGAGTACATAAGGGACAAGTCTACGCCAAAGGAAGCATGTGACACATTTGCAGCACTATTTTCAAAGAAAAATGATCTAAGGCTTCTGGAGAACGAGCTACTGTCCATCACTCAGTGAGAGATGACGATAAAACAATATTTCAACAAGGTAAAATCTTTCTGTCGTGAAATCTCTGAATTAGATTCTTCAAGTAAAATTTCAGAGTCTAGGATGAGAAGAATAATCATACATGGATTGAGACCTAAATTCAGAGGCTTTATTACTGCAATACAAGGTTGGCCAGAGCAACCTTCACTAGTCAACTTAGAAAATTTGCTAGCCGACCAAGAGGCGTTGACTAAGCAAATGCTAGGGGTCTCACTGAAGAAAGAAGATGATGCATTATTTAGTTATAAGAGAAAAGACCAATCCCCTCGACAAAATAATAAAGAAGAAAAACTTATAGAAGGTTCTCAAACAAGGGGAGCTCAAGAAAATCACGATGAGAGATGTCAGTTGTCCAAGAGATATAGGCGACCTAATGGCTCGTGCTTTGTATGTGGCAAACGAGGTCATTACGCAAGAGATTGCCGATTTAGGAAAAATCCAGCAGAAGGAAATATGGCAACCTCCAACGAGCAAAAAAAATATAATAGTAAAGAAGAATGGGATGTTGAAGCGTCGCTCGCAGTAATTGAGCAAACTTATGAGGAGGTGTGCAGTTTAAGTCTTGAGGAAGAATCGGCGCTGATGGTAGTCATCCCTGGACGGATAGATTGTGAAAATGATTGGATTCTCGACTCAGGATGTTCCAATCACATGACAGGCGACAAAGAGAAGCTCCAAAACACAACAGAGTATAAGTGGACACCGCAGAGGGTGGATTTGCTAGATTCAAAAGAAATTGGAGATAAGTTGCAAGAAGAAAACGTAGAAGTACAACAAAGCCCTGAGGAAATTGAATATTCACAAGAGTCAAACGATAGAGAAGAACCTACGAGGGCACCGCAAGGTCCATGGCAAACTGGTGTGCATCAACCAACACCAGAAGAAAATAGGCCGAGTCAACAAGAAGAGGTTGAGGTACCAACGAGTCCTCAACCACAACTAAGAAAATCAACTAGAAAACGAAGGTCAAATCTTAAGAACGCTAATGCAGTGGTAAACGAATATGAAAGTGCTAAAGAGCCATAGACATTTGAAGAGGCAGTCCAACACAGGGAGTGGAGAAAGACAATGGAAGAAGAGATCGTGGCTCTAAAGCAAAATGAGACTTGGGACTTGACGCCAATACCTGATAGAGTAAAGCCTATATCCTGCAAATGGGTATACAAAGTAAGGAGGCGACCAGATGCGTCAATAGAGAAGTACAAAGACACAGGTTGGAATGATGAGAAGGAAAAGAGTTAAATCAAATAGTTGGTGCTAAAGGGGAGAATTGAAGATTATCACCAACTTATTTGAATGTTCTAGATTCTTCCTTATGAAATACATTTTCTAGAACTTTCCCTTGTCCCATATAGATCAAGAAGGATCTAGAATAATGCAGTGCTTTCATTAGGACTAGAATTTTTTGACATCCATTATAGAACATTCTAGATATATTGTAATTAAGTATAAATAAGTAGTGAGGGGTAATGAGTGGTGAGTGAGATCACAAAAGAGTGTGTTGTGTTCCATAACCAAAGTATTGTATAAGTGTTTATATAATAAAACAAGTTTCTTTTGTGTTCCAAATCCAACACTACTTTCCATCATGGAGAGTTCTTAATCAATAACTATTTAACTTTAACCGAATTTTTAATTAACCACCAAATTTTAAAAGATATCTCAACACCCAGCTAACTTTCAACTAAGTTTTTTTATCCATCACTCGTTATTTATTCGCTTGTAATACATGACGAAACTTTCTACGTGGCAAACGATCTTTCAACATGGCGTAGCAACAATGTTAAATCTCTCCATGTCAACAAAGACGCACTAACCAAATACATCATTCTTCAAAGAAACTGAAAACTTTCAATTCACATTTTAGAAAATTGAAAGAGGTTTTAATTTATTTGAGGAGGGAGGTGTTTAGGTAGTGCTCTTTTGTTGATTGTGAGAGATTTAATACTGTTGCTGTGCTTATTCTTTAACGTGTAGGATATTCTATCAAGTATTGTAAACGAATGGGTAACATGTGATGTATGAGAAACTTGGTTGAAAGTTGGGTAGGCGTTGAAATACCTTTTAAAGTTCGATGGTTAAGAAGAAATTTGGTTAACGTTCAGTGGTCACTAATTGATTTTACCCTAATAAGAACTATACATTTATGGAAAAATAAAAATAAAAAGGAATATAAAAGCAAGATGACTATTGTAAATACAAATAAAACTCAAAGTATCATTAATGTTATTATTACTTCTTTCTTTTTTAAGATTGTGACATTTCATTAACTATGTAACTTCTTTTTGAAGCTATTGGGTGGAACACAGCACATTTTGCTTCATGTGTCGTTTTCTTAGGCTTGCATCTCTTTGTTACATTTGAAGGAGGCGCCATCGAACTTTAAGTTTCACATGGAGAAACTGAGCAAGAAAAAAAGTGATTTTATGATCGTACATGATATGATATTAATTTTTGATATTTTTGAGTAAAACAGAATTCATCATAAATAATATTATCAGTGCATATTTGGTATGTACTAAGTATTAGATAGAAATTTAGAATGAAGTCTCACGAGTTCTAAGTTTAGTCTTAGTTTTTTGTTACTTTGAACTCTCTATCTACGAACGAGTTAGACTCTTTTTTGTTTCGTTAGCTGGAACTCAGACATAGCTTTTTTTAAATTTATAATACTTTATTTATTTTATTAATAAATTACGTCACCATGTATGATTTTAAAAAAATAAAAGATTTAATCGTAAAAAGAAATTATACAGTAGAACAAACAAAATTTTAACTTATATTTTTTATAAATATTATTTAGTAGTCGTAATTAAAAAAATTTAAAGTCGTAGTACAATAATATTCCACTTAATTTTTCAATCTAGAATTATTTATACTCCACTCGTTACACATGAAAAAAGACACATTAAGATCATATTTAGTGGAGTTTTTTTTAATTTTTTTTAAACTCATTTTCAAACATATATTTCATTGGACTTACAACTTTGATCAAATTTTCAACTATTTATTTAATTAATTTTTTTTTTAAATTTTTAAAAAAATTATTTTTAAACTGTACCAAACGAACACTAAATGGTAACTGTAATTATCAAAATTATGCAAGTGTAATACGGAAAAGAAAAAAGTAGTACACCAAGTTGGCCCAAAATGTTGGGTGGATCATTGAATGACAAAAAAATGACCCTACTTGAAGAGGGGACCGTCTTAGGTAAAGAGCAGTGTTTCATGGGGCAGAATAAAACAGTCCACTTGCTCACGTGTCAGTAGATGGAGTCAGCAGGTAGACTGTTTTATTAAAAAATTGTCATAAAATGAACAATCCACCTACTGACACATCAGTAGGTGGACTGTTTTATCTTGACCCTTGGTACTGCCCCTTAGGTAAATAAGACCCAATCTTTGTTCAATTTTGTTATTTGTACGACATTTATGACTAAGTTTGACATCGTGATAGACTTTTAAAAAAACAAAATTAAAACGTTATTATACCCCTTGATCAATACTAGGCACCAAATGAATTATTGGAAGTTCGTTGAGCATATGTTTGTTATTGTTTAAATTATAATTTCAATTGATTAAATTAGTCAAATATATTTTTTAACTACATATTTTATAGGGCCTACAATTTACAACTCACTTTTTATTCAAAGTGCTTAAAAAATAATTTTATCACTACTAAACATATGATGAATATTCTTTAACATCTTAAAAATCATAAACGTGCACAATTAGTATATTAAATTATACGAGAACAATATATTTAAGAGCGATAAATATAATAAAATTTCTGTCTACGTCAACGTACTAAACAGTCGAATAGTGTTTTATTTTTACACAATATATAAGGAACACATTGTTTTGACTTTTGAGTATAAAAGTAGGTAATCACATACACGACGGAACATAGAAGGCTTACATCAAAATTTTCAAAGTGGAAGACTAATCTATGTACCATAGCTCTAATGACTAATGAGGAAAATTAGCTGTTATGCAATACATATAATACAAACAAAATCATCAACAAAAAGGTGAAGGATATTGTGTGTAGTGATGCTAATTCACTACCCACCATGTCTTTAAATAATTCGACTACACGCAAAAAATTCCTTTTAATTGATTAGACATCTAAGTGATAGGTTCTTTAAATTGGAATATTATAACATTGTAATATAGGGATTGTAATATAAGATAACTTAGACAATGAATGTATTTACGAGAATCTCAATTTATCTCATCTAGATATTTGTTTCTGTCTATATCTATTTTTATTTGTTTGTATTCGTGCACATTGTATGTGTTAGAGCATTTCTAATGTACTCCGTCTATTGAAATCTACGTGATAAGTGAAATAGACGGATTTTCAATGTATGTAGCACTTAGGCACTACATCTATTGAATAGACGCTCAAATTAATAATTCATCTCCAATGAGTTCCGTCTAAAATTAATATTACTACTTATGTGACATTAATTTTTTTTTAATAAAATGTTGTGTTTAATTTAAATTTGCTGAGTCGCGTCGTCTAGAAGTCTGTCTAAATTTAGACGGAGTCTATTTTTTTTTTTTTTGTGCCACATCAACTAGACGGAGTCTTCGTCAACATACATTGGAAATAATTTTTTTTATAATTCCGTCTATTTATGCTTATGTGACATGTTTAAAAAATAATTGGCAAAATGTATTGAAGATGTTTTTATAAGTTTGTAATGACAGTTTTTCTTTAATAGATTGATGACTAAAGTCACTACACGATAATTTAGATGATAGAAAAAATAACAGTAGTCTCAATTCGTCATCCTTAGGTTATATATTTTACATAGCTATATATTTAGATGACACAAAAGTCCACAAGAATTTCAAAATGTCATCTTATGCATGAAAGTCTGTTTTCACTTTTTAATTTGTCTATCTTTATACGTGTTTATTTGCTCGCAAGTCGCACGTGCCAGAGAATTGTGACAGAAGTTCCTCTTTTGACGTAGTGATGACTGTTTTCAGTAATAAAAATAAAAATAAAGGATTGACGAGTGTGTCTTTTTGAGGTTTACGTGAGTATTAAGTTGGAAAGTTGATTTGGACCCATTTTTAAAATATTGCAACCATCAAGCCAAATTTCCACATTTTGCAAGATATGTAACCAGCAACATTTTTTCAGTCTAAGCATAAGCAGTATCAGAGTGAGACATTTTTTATTGATGAATAAAAAATATAAACGTAATTTTTTTAAAAAAATAATATAATATTAATAAAAATAAGTTAATACATTATTATAATAGTAGTTTGTGCATTTTTATACTTTGAAAACGTCGTATAATTACATCGTTATCAATATTGTCAAACGACTTGTTTGTATGTTTATGAATTAAGGGAAAAAAAAAGACAAAAAGGAATTCATGAGGTAGAGGAGAATATATTGAAACCACAATATAATTATATCAAAATTTTCAATTCTGAACATAAAGAAAGTGGTAAAATAATTAAAGCTAACTAAACCAATTGACTATATAACGCCTATCATGAAATCACAAATGAAGTCCAAACAAATGAGGAAAATAAATTAGAGCTGAACATAAAATTTAAAAAATAAATACAGAGAATTGGCCATATTCAGTACATAGTAAACTTTGAAATAATTAACAATGCCCACCGTGGGCATTAGAACTGGAGTGCAGATACAAGTTAAAGATTTTTAAGCATTATACGCCTCTGACCTTTATACCACAACTAAATAATTTAGATAGAAATTAGATTGACAATATTAATGCTTATTGAACTAATTTTTCTCCATTTTACAATTGTAGTATTAACTATCATATCTCTACCCCCTCCCCACGAAAAAAATAAAATAAAATATTGACAAACAAGTTTTTAAAAAAAATCAACAAAATATTTCAAATCAACTCAAACAAATACAAAGACCAGTGAAATACCTTGTAATTCAACAAATAATTAAACTAATTTTATCATAAACCCTAAATTAATTTTCAAATATGCAAAAAAAATACAAAAAATGGGTATAGGACTAGGTAAATTTTAATAAGTTAACCTTTAGGAATTCCTCCTATTATTTATCCAATTATCTCATTAAAATCCTACATTTTACAACATATAATAGTAATAATTTTTTTCTTCATTGACATGTTTTTTCACTCATTTTTTTTTCCCATTTATGTAAACGATACATGGATATATGCAATTTTTATTGCCATAATATACAGAAATTAAAAAGTCAATCAATTTCTTTTTTTAAATTATTAAAATTAATATTTTTTGAGTCCATCAAATCGAATCGACCAACCCGATTAAAATTCATTCAACTATGTTAACCAAACTAGAAAGTTTGAGAATATCAAATTTCGATGCCATTAATTTTCACTAGATAAACCTCAAACTCTATTTTCAACGACTAATCTTCATTACTTATTCGAACATACTTTGGAGTTTTTCCCCTGTAATATAGTTTCTAATTACATATTTAGTTTTTGTTTGATTTAGCTTAAAATTTTGTTAAGAAGCACACGTCAAAGTCAACAATTAATTTTAATAATATATATTATGGGGCTCAAAATTTTTATCAAATTTTTAACCACATATTTCATCAATTTTTATTAAAATATGCTAAAAAATTGATTTTTAGTAAAATCAAACAAACACTTAATACAAAGTATCATTAATATTGACAAAATTTTAATTTATTCTTCCTCCTAATAATTTTAAATGCAACCTTTCAACTATCAAATATTTTAAGTGATTAATTTGAAAATGCTCAAAGCACTTGTGAGTAGTATGATTAGCAACTATCTCTTGTAATTCGAACAATACAAATATCATGGTGCTAGTCAAAAGTGCACGAATCTGCATTAGGTGAAAGTTGAATAATCAAAAGCATTTCTTAAAGAAAATAAATAAACGTGTGTGTTTGATTGTAACCTAATTTTTATGAAAAAAGTCTTTTTTTCACCTATTTTTTAATTTATACGTTTGGTAACCATATTTTTTTCATGGAAAAAGTCTTTTTCCACCTATTTTCCAACTACACGTTTGATTGATATTCATTGTTTTCAAGGTAAAACGTTTTCTCATTTCTACATAAATGGCTACATTTTCCTTAAAAATAAGAAAAATATTTTTTTTGGAGTGGAGTGGAGTGGAGTGGAGTTGGGGGGGGGGATGATGTTTTATTTTTTATGGAAAAATTTGTCTTCTAAATTGATATTTTTCAATTAACAATTTCTTGACAATTTAATTATTTGAAATTTATTTTTTTTTCCACTCAAATTCAATACTAGCAATCAAACGCAAAACTTTGTAAGAAGTTGAAAATTGAAATGTTTCCCTTGGAATCATAAATCATTACGAACATGCCTATGTCCAATTTACCTAGTTGAGATGGGAATATAAAAATATATTATCTCAAAAAAACACTAAAATTTTATCCACATCCACATCCACATCCCAAATCCAATTCCTCAATCCCAATAATCACATATTTGTTATTATTTAAATTATAATTTCAATTGGTCAAATTAATCAAATATACTTTTTTATCCACATATTTTATGGAATCCAGAGCTTACAATTTATTTTTTATCCACACATTCACCTACAACTTATAATATAAGCACTTAAAAAATAATTTCAACACTACCAAACATATACTAAAAAAATTTATCTATGCATTTTCTACCAACCCTCTTAAAAAAATAAGAGCTTCTTCGGTATTTTTTTTTTAATTATTATCAAAAATGGGTTTTTTTCGGTTATCATTTTTTACTTTTCAAATCAAATAGTTGCTTAAATGACTAAAGTGTCCTCCTATTATTTATCTACCTGTTTAAAAGATTTACATATGTAATTTATTTATAGGGTTAATATCGAATAATATGCCAATTGCTTTTTATGAAATTTCATAGCCCCATTGTGTGAAAATAGAATGTTCAAGTTGCATTATGTCACGTTACTCGTTGTCATCTTAGATGTATATCTATTATCACTGTTGTTGTAATATGCTAATGAAAATTTGTTTTATACATATATTTTGTCATTTTTATTGTTGTGACTGACGTACAAATTCAATATAGATTTTTTTTGATTGAATTCGAGTGACATAGTCTCGGGGAGAAATTTGCTAATTTGTAATTTTGTTCATAAAGCATTAAAGTTTAAGATTTTTTAAGGGCAAATCCGTTTAACTCTTTACTACCCCCAACAATATTAGCATGTTTGAGAGTACTGAAATTATATTTTAAGTATTTATAAGTTATAAATCTTATAGAATATGTGAACAATTAAGTTATTAATCCTAGCAGTGGCTGTAATACGAAGAGAAAATACAATCGTTGTCACGTAAGCATATATTTGGTAGTGCGAAAATTATTTTTAAGTGTTTATAAATTGTGAGTTATATTGAATGTGTTGATAATAAATGAATAGTAAATTGTAAGTTGTATGAAATGTGTAGATAAATATGCTAAAATCCTGTACAGGCCACCGCGCTCGTGGGTTTGCAAAATATAACATCAACCTCTACATTATCGCATATCTACAGATATATTTCGATGTTATTTGTAATAAGCATATAGTAGAAAGTCGACCGAATTTTCTTCATAAGCATTAAAATTTATGTGTTTTTACCAATTCAGTTCAAATTCGATTGACTCCTACTATATTATTTAGTAATTATGTGTGCCGTAATATTGACTATAAAGTTTTGTTTACAAAGTTACACTTGAAGTGTGATTTAACACGACACTATATGTCGGCCCACCCAACAATACAAACTGGCCGCACATCATTTAAAAACGCTGATCACATACAGAATTAATGTTGTTAACAACAATGATATTGTAAAATATATTAGTTATTTTCTACTTACATATATTATATTGTAATTGAATTAGTAGAAAAATATGATTAATTTGATGTATACATACAACCTATATATATATATATCAAGGCTAGGGTGGATGAGTGTATCTCTCTTATCAAATCACCTCTAATCTAAAATGTTACCAGTACTGTACTGTTGCTGTGAGTGGTTTTTGTTTCTCTTTCTATAAGCAACTCTCTCTCTAGACTATTTTCTCTCTCTTGATTATGTGTATCGGTGTGTCCATATATTCTGAATTTGCCTCGGGAAGCACCAGCGGCTCGGTAAACAATTTTTCCAGGAAAGAATCAGAGGCCCAAGTCATGTTTTTGTATTCTCTATAATGGGTTCGTTTAAGATTTCAATTTTTGCCCACTCTTTTTGTCCCCTTCTCGCCATAATATTGAGAAAGTACAAACAAGACCCGGAGAGATAAACACAGAGGGGGAGAGAGATAGATAGTTTGTGTATGTTTTTGTGTGTAATTGCTTCTTGTATCTTTCTTCTACCTATTATATTAAATGACTTTGTTTGCATGTGCAATGTGTCTTGCAGATTCTCCTTCTCTCTCTGTGACTTGTCATCATTTTTGCGCATCCATTGCCAGATGGTGAAATGCCCTTATTACGATTCGATCTATGCCCTCTGATCATATCATTATTGGACTTCATTAACACCATAGTAATTGTTCTTCAACCTCTAGCCATTGATTTCCATCCTTCTCTGGGTTCAAAGATTGATATCTGTAACAATTATGGGTATCAATCTTTTCTTGACTACTGAAACGACGTCTGAAGCCGCAAACCATCTCCCGGTTGCCTTTCGTGGAGTGCCCACATTGGAATTAGCTTCAGTTTGCATCAACTTGGCACTGTTTCTTGCGTTCCTGTTAATTTTATCTGCTAGGCAGCTTTTCTCTTGTTTCGACCGGATTGGAGTTCGAAAAGAGGACTCACATGGGAATACAGTGGCCATAAGGCACAGAGGAGCTGTTGAAGGTGAAGAAATTCAGAGTCTTGTGATTGGTAAAGACTATAAGGCTTCAGTATTTTGTTGCTTTTATGTTTTGTTTGTGCAAATTTTGGTATTGGGGTTTGATGGTGTTGGTTTAGTGAGGGGGGCTGCAAAGGGAAAGGGTAATAATTCAGATTGGACAATTGTATTACTTCCTGCATCTCAGGGTTTAGCTTGGTTTGTGCTTAGCTCTTCAACTCTGTATTGCAAATACAAGGCTGCTGAGAAATTCCCATTATTGTTGAGAATTTGGTGGATTGTTTCCTTTTTAATTTGTCTGTGTACTTTGTATGCTGATGGTAAAGGATTTCTGATAGAAGGGTCAAGCCATTTGAGTTCCCATGTTTGGGCAAATTTTGCTGTTACTCCTGCTCTTGCGTTTCTATGTTTTGTTGCAATTAGGGGTGTTACTGGAATTCAAGTGTGTAGGAACTCTGATCTTCAAGCGCCATTGCTTCTTGAAGAAGAAGCAGGGTGTCTTAAGGTTACACCTTACAGTGAAGCTGGCCTTTTTAGTTTGGCCACTCTTTCCTGGTTGAATTCACTTCTTTCCATAGGTGCAAAGAGACCGCTTGAGCTAAAGGATATTCCATTGCTTGCGCCGAAAGATCGTTGCAAGACGAATTATAAGATGTTGAACTCGAATTGGGAGAAGTTGAAGTCGGAGAATCCTTGGAAGCAACCTTCTTTAGCTTGGGCAATTCTCAAGTCTTTCTGGAAGGAGGCTGCTTGCAATGCAATATTTGCAGGGGTGAACACTTTAGTTTCATATGTGGGTCCTTATTTGATTAGCTACTTTGTGGATTATTTGGGAGGGAAGGAGACTTTTCCGCATGAGGGCTACATTCTTGCTGGAATTTTCTTCTCTGCAAAATTAATAGAGACCTTAACAACCCGGCAATGGTATCTTGGAGTCGACATTTTGGGAATGCACGTGAGATCAGCTCTCACAGCAATGGTATATCGGAAAGGACTCAGACTTTCGAGTTCAGCCAGGCAAAGTCACACGAGTGGGGAGATCGTTAACTACATGGCAGTTGATGTACAAAGAGTCGGGGACTATTCTTGGTATCTACATGACATATGGATGCTTCCTCTTCAAATTGTCCTTGCCCTTGCTATTTTATATAAGAATGTTGGGATTGCATCTGTTGCCACATTGGTTGCCACTATTATATCCATTGTTGCAACTGTCCCATTGGCAAGGGTTCAGGAAGATTACCAAGACAACCTAATGTCCGCCAAGGACGAAAGGATGAGGAAGACTTCTGAATGCCTTAGGAATATGAGGGTTCTCAAGTCCCAAGCGTGGGAGGAAAGATACAGAGCAAAGCTCGAAGAAATGCGAAGTGTGGAATTCAAGTATCTCCGAAAAGCTCTTTACTCACAGGCTTTCATCACATTTATTTTCTGGAGCTCCCCTATATTTGTTTCAGCTATCACTTTTGGCACTTCCATTTTGTTAGGTGGTAAGCTTACAGCAGGAAGCGTTCTTTCTGCTCTGGCTACTTTTCGGATCCTGCAAGAACCACTTAGGAATTTCCCTGACTTGGTTTCGATGATGGCTCAGACCAAAGTCTCCCTTGATCGAATTTCTGGATTCCTGCAGGAGGAAGAGCTGCCGGAAGATGCAACCATCATTTTGCCACGAGGCATTTCACATGTGGCCATAGAAATCAAAGATGGCGAGTTCTCTTGGGATCCATCTTCTCCAACCCCAACCCTGTCAGAAATTCAAATTAGGTTGGAGAAGGGTATGCGTGTGGCTGTCTGTGGTGTGGTTGGCTCTGGGAAATCCAGTTTCCTTTCTTGCATCCTTGGTGAGATTCCAAAAATCTCCGGCGAAGTAAGTCTGAGTTTATAAATCCATTCTTGTCGCCAATTTTTTTTTTTTTTTTTTTTTTTCCATTTACTATGAAACATATCTGCTCCAGGAATTTGGTTGGTTGAGTCTTATGATTGATCTATGGGTGTTCTCTTTAGGTTAGAATTTGCGGTTCTGCAGCATATGTCTCTCAGTCAGCTTGGATACAATCAGGAAATATAGAGGAAAATATTCTCTTTGGATATCCAATGGATAAGGCAAAATACAAGAGTGTTCTTCATGCCTGTTCGCTGAAGAAAGATTTGGAGCTCTTCTCACATGGTGATCAGACAATTATTGGTGATAGAGGCATAAACCTTAGTGGTGGTCAGAAGCAACGAGTGCAACTTGCCAGAGCACTATATCAAGATGCAGACATCTATTTACTTGATGATCCATTCAGTGCTGTTGATGCTCACACTGGTTCAGAATTATTTAAGGTTTGGACATAAGTTTGAATCATTTCTTTTGCTGCTCAAACAAATGGTATCTGGCTGAAATTATCATTGTGCAACTGCAGGAATACATACTGACAGCCCTAGCAACAAAGACCGTGGTATTCGTAACGCATCAAGTTGAATTTTTGCCTGCTGCTGATTTGATTTTGGTATTTATTTCACCCCAAACTTCCTTCTGTTTCTTATGTCGTGTCTAAATTTCCCAACAGACTTCCTTCTAGTTTTCTACCCTTGGTTTTGGACCATCTGGTAAACGTTTAAGCAAGTCCCACTTAGTAACAGTACTCGAGTTGTTTTGTTTCCTTCGTCAAATGTTAACTGCATGAAAATAGGAGGCAGATATTTAGGCACTGAGAGTATGATCCCATTTTTATTTTGTTAAGTTTCTAGATAAAATACTTCACAGAAAGGAAAGATCAAAATCCTCGACAAAAAGATTTTTTTCAACTTTGTAGAATACATATTAATGCCATGTCAAATTGACACTTCTTTAGTTGTAACAAAACTCATAAATTTACAATCTGATTAGTGAATCTCTGATTATTTATCTGAGCAGCTAAACCCTTGCCCAAACCCCCTTGGCATCCAGGCCTCAGAGCATGGCCCGGCCATCTCATCTACCCTTTTGTGAGCTTTGCACTGTTCTTTTCCCTCTACCTTCTTTGAAGCTCCTCTAGTTGAGTTTTTGGACTTCACAGCTGGCATTGTCCCCTGTAAATTTAATCTCTCTCTCTCAGATTACAAACAATTTCAGAACCTAATGCATATGCTCAACCTGCACCCCCATTAAAACCCCCCAAAAAGGTCTAAGAGCACAGATACAAAGTGTAGTTTAAATATGATTCCTGTCTAATTTTCAGCATCCTTGTAGGTTTTGAAAGAAGGCCGTATTATTCAGGCTGGAAAATATGATGAGCTTTTGCAAGCGGGAACAGATTTTAACACATTGGTCTGTGCTCATCATGAAGCCATTGAAGCTATGGATATTTCCAACCAAGCGTCTGAAGAATCAGATGAAAATAATCCCCTTGATAGGTCTATTCTCATGGGTAAAAAGTGCAATTCAGTTGCTAATAATATGGATGGCATGGCTAAGGAAGTCGAAGAAGGTACATCAGTGTCAGACAAGAAAACAATCAAGGAGAAAAAGAAAGCCAAACGTTCTAGGAGAAAGCAACTTGTGCAGGAAGAGGAACGGGAACGAGGAAGAGTCAGCATGAAAGTGTATATATCATATATGGCAGCTGCGTACAAAGGGATGTTGATTCCACTTATTATTATTGCACAAACACTATTTCAGGTCCTCCAAATAGCCAGTAATTGGTGGATGGCATGGGCAAATCCGCAAACCGCTGGGGACAAACCAAAAACCAGTAGTGTGATGCTTATTGGTGTATATATGGCACTTGCTTTTGGGAGCTCCTGGTTCATATTTGTTAGGGCTGTGCTGGTTGCTACATTTGGTCTTGCAGCAGCACAGAAGTTGTTCTTGAAAATGCTCAGATCAGTGTTTCGGGCACCAATGTCTTTCTTTGACTCTACCCCAGCTGGACGAATATTAAATCGTGTATGCTCTTATGTTATCCCTTTGAAAATTGCCCTTTATACCTTTGGCACTTACAGTTGATATTTTCATACCTTTTTGTTTTCTTCTCTTCATAATCTCCAGTTCTACTTCACCATTATGAGGATTTCTTATTATCTACAGGTGTCGATTGATCAAAGTGTTGTTGATCTTGATATTCCATTCAGACTTGGTGGCTTTGCTTCAACAACAATCCAGCTTCTTGGTATTGTTGGTGTAATGACAACAGTTACCTGGCAAATTTTGCTCCTCGTTGTTCCAATGGCAATTGCCTGCCTGTGGATGCAGGTAGCAATAGTAGAATGCTATAAATTCAAAAGATTAATTTGTCCCTTTGTCTATTTGTTATATGATGGTCTGAAGTTGTGTGTGTGAATGCACGTGCATGGTTAACCTTTTGTTTATTGGTAAATATTATGTTCTAACAATAACTCGAGGATCGAAAGAGATCTGGATGAGCAAGTTATCACCTCATGATTTGCTCCTGTTTATTTAGATTTATTGTGATCAAGTATATTGGCAAAATGTTAAATTTTGATGAAGTGAATATCATTTTGATCCATACAAATGCAGAAATACTATATGGCTTCGTCAAGGGAACTGGTTCGCATTGTTAGCATCCAAAAATCTCCAATAATTCATCTTTTTGCGGAGTCAATTGCTGGAGCAGCTACAATAAGAGGTTTTGGACAAGAAAAGAGATTCATGAAGAGGAATCTCTATCTTCTTGATTGCTTTGCTCGGCCGTTCTTCTGCAGTCTTGCAGCTATTGAATGGCTTTGCCTGCGTATGGAATTGCTCTCAACATTTGTATTTGCTTTCTGCATGGTTTTACTTGTGAGCTTCCCACAAGGAAGTATAGATCCGAGTAAGTACATTGCTATTCGTCTTCAATGTCAGATGCATCTTCGTTAAAGATTCTTGCTGAGTCCAAGTTGATAATTTCATTGTGATGCATTTGCAATTCTGAGATAAAATGTACTGGTATTCCAATTCCCAGTGGTGATTTATGTATTTGGAAATATTTCTTCAATGTAATGATGGAAACTGTTTGTTAGTGAAAATATAGAGCAAAATGTCAACCACTTGCAATCATTTTGCAAGTCTTTATTATAGTTCTAATTAAAATCAAAACTTTTTTCTCCATAGGTATGGCAGGACTTGCTGTGACATATGGTCTTAATATGAATGCACGTCTATCACGATGGATACTTAGCTTTTGCAAGCTTGAGAACAAAATAATCTCCATAGAAAGGATTCATCAATACTGCCAAATACCTAGTGAAGCTCCACCGGTTATTGAAGATTTTCGTCCCCCATCCTCTTGGCCAGAAAATGGAACAATTGAACTAATCGATTTAAAGGTATGCAATTTGAATTGTTATTTCTTTTCCTATGTTCTTTTCACTAGTCAGAAAAACTTCCCCTCTATTCCATCCATTTATAACAAGAGAAACTGTGTCTTATTCGTATCTAGATACATAAGTTGACATATGAAGTGGCATGTATTTAAATCAGGTCCATTGTCAAAATATCCTCGTGATTTTATTTGAATGCCTTATTTTTATCTGAAGGTCTGAAATTGAAGTTTTCATTTTTCCAAAAGAAGGAAGAATTAAAAGTATAAGGACATAGAAGAAAGAAGAAAGAAACTAAACAAAACTTGGGGAACACCACAGGGCAAGGAAATACGTCCTAAAGCTGTCTTCACGAGATATGACTTAAAAAATGATGTCATAAACCTATGCTGACAAGATATGGCTTAAAAAATGAATTTCATAGAGCTCCATTTAGCTTTAAGTACTTATCCTTGTGCAAATAGTGGTGACTTTTATCACACCCTAAATTTGATGGTCTGGGATTTGATTCAGATTGAACATCCCAAGGTTGCATACTAGTTGATCCATCCACTGCATTAATGATTACTTGCATGTATCTGGAAACATAGTTGTTAACTTTGAAGACGTTTAAGTATGTAGGAATTGCACAAATACAAGGGAAGCTTACCTTGTTGGTTGAGTAAAGGCTATGGCCATACAAATGATGGCTCAACTGAAGTTTAGGCTTACTGAAGTAATTTGTGACCCAGCTAACATATGTCAATACATCCAACGCCACCGTCCCCCACCCACCCTAGGGATGGAAAAAAAACCCGACCACTCCGATCCCCGCGGGGATTGGGGCGGGGATTCTCCGCTTAGTTGGGTTGGTGGGGCGCGGCAAATAAATTTGCCCTGGGTCAGGGACGGGGAACATCCCGCCACGTTTTATATTATTAAAAAAAAAAAGTTGCCCGAATTTCAAAACTGAAAACTTACCCGAGTAAGCCATCAACTTGGCGACTTGCTAATTTCAAAATCATTTCACATCTAAATCCCTAATTCCATTTCCCTATTCCCTAATCTCTCTGTCACCAGTCACCGCTAAGGCATGCTGACACTGTGCGGCGACTGTGAGCCTCTTTGACTTCCTTTCCTTCTCTCTCCTCAGGTCACCTCTCTTCCTCTCTCTTTGCCTCTCCTCTTGTAGACGAAATTATTGGGCCTTGAATCTTCAGTCCGCCTCTTCCCACTGGCAGATTTTTCTTTGCTTCCTCCATTTCAATTACTCTATGGGCTAGGTTTTGGTTTTTTTAATTAAATTACTTTTTTGATTAGATGATTTGAACCCATGTGGTTGAGGTGTGGCTAACAAGTAATCTAGATATGAATAAATGAATTTTGTGTTGTTTTATATAATTTAGTCTAGTTAGGTTCCCATGATTGGTGGATTTTGGGAGTTTTTCCAATTTTAGATGGGAATTACAGTTTTATAAAAAGAAGAGATGAACGGGGCATGGGGCTTCCCGGACCCCCCCCCCCCCCTCCTTTAGTGGGGATTGGGGCAGGGGACAGAGAGTGCCACTCTGGCCCATTGCCATCCCTACCCCACCCACTGACGCAAAAGGAAAAAAAATGACGAAGGGAAAAGACGAATTAAAAGACAGTGATGCCTACTGCCTTGCTAACACGTCAACTGTAGTGGGAGGGGGGGACAAACGAAGGCATAAAGTAATTAAGGAAATCTTATCACTATTTTTTCCCTTGTTGGTTTGTTACAGGGAAAGCCTTCCTGTTGTGCTCCGTGGCGTATCTAGTGCTTTCCCTGGGGTACAAAGGAAGGCATAAAGAAATAAGGAAATCTTATCAATTTTTTTCCCTTTGTAGGTTCGTTACAAGGAAAGCCTTCCTGTTGTGCTCCACGGCGTATCCTGCACTTTCCCTGGTGGGAAGAAAATTGGAATTGTTGGGCGTACTGGTAGTGGTAAATCCACTTTGATTCAGGCCCTGTTTCGATTGATTGAACCAGCAGGTGGCAGAATAATTATAGACAACATAGATATCTCAATGATGGGCCTTCATGACCTTCGCAGCCGGTTGAGTATCATACCCCAAGATCCAACATTGTTTGAAGGAACAATTAGAGGAAACTTAGACCCACTTGAAGAGCATCCAGATCAAGAAATTTGGCAGGTTCAGCCGTTTTGCCTCTCTCTTTCCATATCGATATCAATAAAAAAATTTAACACTTCAAATTAAAGAAGCGAAGATTGTGAATCATCCCAAGCTTGTTTGAACCATTCTTAATTGATAGCCAGTGCCATGCTTTTCTTTGTTGTCCATATATCGTTGGTGTATTTGGATGACGAATGATCGTTTGAATACTTCTGTTTGTCACTCTATGTTTCTAACATAACTTGCTATTAATGAATTGGCGCAGGCACTTGATAAGTCTCAGCTGGGGGAGATAGTTCGCCAAAAAGAGCAAAAACTTGATACACCAGGTAAGTATTTTACACTTATGAACTAAAATCTTGCTTTTTCGTGGCAAGGAAGCCACCTTCACGGTATTTTGAGGACAAATAGGGATTTTCCTCAATTGTATGTGATGATGTTGGCAGTTCTTGAAAATGGAGATAATTGGAGTGTGGGCCAGCGACAGCTTGTATCTCTTGGTCGGGCTTTACTTAAGCAGGCAAGAATTTTGGTGCTTGATGAGGCTACAGCCTCAGTTGATTCGGCCACAGATAACCTTATCCAAAAGATTATTAGGACAGAATTTAAAGATTGCACTGTTTGTACGATTGCCCATCGCATTCCTACTGTTATTGATAGCGATCTGGTTCTGGTCCTTAGTGATGGTGAGTTCTGTACCTTTCCTAATTCTCCTCTATATTAAATATTTATGTGCCGGGACTACTGTGGACGGAATAGACCGTATTGTGATTTGTATTGTGCGACTATTTGCTTGGTTATGCTCTCCGATTTTTTTCTTTAGGATTCTGTTTCTCCTTTCTTCCCAACTTTTTACGGTCGTTCAAACTTGATGTTAAAATGTTGCTCCTCTAACATGCACGAAAAGAATGTTAACTTCCCTGGATCTTTATATGTTTTGCAGGTCGAGTTGCAGAGTTTGACACTCCGGCAAGATTATTAGAGGACAAATCTTCCATGTTTCTTAAGCTGGTAACGGAATACTCCTCGAGGTCAAGTGGAATACCGGATTTTTGATTTAATGTCGTGCATGGAATCTGGCCGAGAAGGCAAAAAGAGCTGACAGCATCCTGGAAAATGAACTGGCTGCCTCCAGCAGATTGAAGAAAGATTGATGGTAGACAACGGGTTACCTGGAATGTCACAAAGCTGAAAGTCGCGGGTGGGAAATAGTTTAAGCTCAGGTCGAGATAAAAAAATTCTTCCCCTTTTTAGGCACAATGGGGAATTCACTTGGCACTATCTGTACCATAGAATAAGTGTTGGTAGGAAGAGGTGGCTGAACAAATGGGGAGGCAATTGTATTTTACATGTGTAATAAATTAGGATTTTTTGCAGTGCAGAAGAAATTTTGAGTTTTGTTGTTTAGAAACATTAGGGAGTAAATTGTATGGTTTGTCCCCAGAGACTAGGTTTTTGAATTTTGTTTTATCCTTTAGTTGTCTTTTCAAGAATGTTGCTGATCTAGGAAGGATCTATCTGGAATTGAAAACAAGACCACCCCTCTATTTATCACCATGACACTATATGATGATACTGCATGATATTAAGTGCATGTTTGGCCGTACTGAAAAAGTAATTTATAAGTTATAAATTTTATGAAATTTGTGAATAATGAGTGAGAAGTAATTTTTAAGTTTTAAGAAATATGTGAAGAAAAGTTATATTTAACTAACTTAAATTATAATATCAGCTTAGCCAAACAAGTTGTAAGTTATGAAACCTACACTAATAAATAGATTGTACAACTCGAATATCTTTGTGGGTATTTATATCTTCTTCTTCTTTGATAGGGCTCAATCATTTATTTTCAAGTAGTTTCACTTGAATACTATGGGCTATCTTGACTCTAACAAGATAAATAAATTCTTAGATATTAAAAGAGTTAAATATTGGCATAATGTACCCTTAAGTCGTCTAGTCATGTCATGTATTGTGTGTTAATATGTTATTGTTTATAGCAATAGTCGAGGAAAATATATCATCTATTTTGCTTTTCATAAAATTGAATTATTCAAGGATCTCATTCGAGTATCACAGCTTGTCTTGACTCTCACAAGATAAATAAATTCTTGAGTGAAAGGACAAATATCTTGTAGGACGATGAGTTACTCTTTTTCAATACGAAAGTTCTTAAAAACTAAAAATAGTTCAATTTAGTCGTTTTATAATCACGAATGTAGGAAATTTTCTCCGCTACTGAACAAAAAAAAAATATATATATATATTCAAATAAAAATCTCTCTCAAACGATCTTCTATTTGATCTACTCTATTTCAATCTTAAAACTATAACTATCACAACTCAGATCGTCATCCTCGCTCATCAATACTTTATCAAGAACAAATGGGTTCAAATATTAGTGACTCATTCTTATGGATCATACGGTCGGATCCCACCACGGGAAAGCGATATACTCATTTATAAATAATATGCTTAATTAAGCATGTAAACGTGGTACTATTATAAAATGAGCATAGTTTATTGAAAAAAAAAATACATGATGTCGAGGAATTAGCAACTAATTTAAAATTCCAATATTCGAGGTTCTATTTATATCATTTTTTTGAAAATTTGCCTCCAAATTTTTATTGTTGCACGCAATTTAGTTACCAAAAATCATTTAAATATTGGGTAATTTGCAATTTTGGTCCCCAATTTTTTAAATATGTAACAAATCTACTCTTAACCAATTTTTTAGCACCAGACATTCACAACCTTTGCAATTTGTTGCAAATCACGTCCTCATTGATATATTTTGACGATTTTGTTCTCTTCTTTAAATAAACAAAAATAACAAAAAGCTAAAAATAACAAAAAATTAAAAAAAAATTACAAACAAAATCCCATAACTTTTAAAAAGCACAAAATAACTTTATTTTCCGCCCCACCCCGCCGCCCGCCCAAATCGCTTCCACTCTAACATCTCTCTCGCACCTCAGCAACTCCTACCCTACAATCTGCTGCCAAAGCTTTCTTTCTCAATTCTACTCTAAAGAAGATGAAGGTGTAACATCAAGCACAGTCTCAGTTCAACTAACGCGATATGAAATAAAACAACTAGAAAATGTTAGCTTACTGATACTTGGAGCCCAATCTTCCTGATTGTGAATGATCTAATGTCCTAGTGGGCACTGGCACTCCTTATTTGGCCCACTGAACACTTGTCCAGTAAGCACTTCTTATTTGGCACACTAGAAACATTAGATCATTCCCTCTCACTCATACTTTCCACAAGTTCCTTCACTATTTGTGGGTCATTAGCTCTTGTACGCATGAGGGGTCTCCGAATTCTATCAAGGAAAAGTTCGAGAATCACCGGTCCTTTAGATTGATACACATCAGGAGGAGATCCTGGAACTAAGAAAACAAGTAATTAACCAACTGGGGACCTTGTATTTCATCAAATTTGACCTAAAATTAAAGAATTCCATCACTACTTTAGCTAAAGTGCGAAGAAGATACGCATCACTTTCAGCAAACACCACTAGGGCATATAAGAACTTAAACGTAAAAAATGTATATACGTGAGCAGAAATTGAGGATGTGAATACCATTGGAGGAAGTAGAAGTAGATACAGAG
Source organism: Forsythia viridissima (assembly GCA_030279155.1). Classification (NCBI taxonomy): domain Eukaryota; kingdom Viridiplantae; phylum Streptophyta; class Magnoliopsida; order Lamiales; family Oleaceae; genus Forsythia; species Forsythia viridissima. Next base: position 38,518,512 of record CM059037.1, read on the forward strand.
AAGATCCTCAAGTTGTTTGGGAATTTCAGCACAAGATTTGCGATTTTATCTCTCACTTCTTGCGTATGAATTCGAATCGCATAGATCAAATGGGAGGGCAAATATAAGGTTACTGCAAGAAATAGCATAATGAAACTGCACCACATTTATGATTTGCCTCGTTTAACATAAGGACCGTGCTTTATGTTATGATCTGCAGAGTGGAAATCACTTCCACTCTAAAAGGTGGGGTGGAGTTTTTAAAAGTTATGAGATTTTATTTGTAATTTTTTTTTATTTTTTGTTTTGTTTAACATTTTTGTATTTTTGTTTATTTAAAGAAGAGGACAAAACTGTTAAAATATGTCAATGAAGATGTGATTTACAACAAACTGCAAAAGTTGGAGATGCTTGGTACTAAAAAAATTGGTTATGAATAGATTTGTTACTTATTTGAAAGGTTGGGGACCAAAATTGTAAATTACCCTTAAATATAGATTTTTTTGCACAAATAGTCTCTATCTTTTGCACTTACTGCGGGTTGAGGACCTAATTTTTTATTTTTGGCAGTGTAATCTCTATTTCAAATTTTTTTGGCGACAATGGTCATTTCCGTCCAATTTCGTTAAATTAACTGTTAATTCTGAATTTTTTGCACAAATAATCCCCGCGCGTATTCCACATTCTTTATTTCATAACGACATTTTTGACATTTTACTGTTTATAAATAAAAATTTGCAGTAAAAGTCCTAAATCAAAGAAAAAAAAGAAAAAAATTAAAAAAAGTACTCATCTTCTCCAATGTACCCCACCCACCCTATGAGCGGCGGAATGACACCAAGAAGAGCTAGAGTGGTCTTGGCTTCAGAATGTTCCTTTGTCAGCCTCCTAACCTCCCTTGCCCCCTCCAACAAATTTATCTTAAACTCTTCCTCTGAGTTGCTCTTCTGCTGCAGCTTCTTTAGCTTTTTTGCTACTCGTTTTATAACCTCCAAGGCCTCTTTTTTTTACCTTACTTCCTCATCATTTACCCTACAATCCGGTTGCTTCAAAAGCTCTGACAACTTGTTGGATCCGGGTTGCCTCTTCTTTTCGAGTTTGTTGGTCGGCTTTTGCATGATTCTGCCGCCGCAGCGAATGGCGTTGAAGATCTTACGGCGGAATGAGGCCACGGAAAATGCTGACCAAAGCGTGAAATTCCAGTCCAGCTCCACCGATCCGACAACTTCGCCGCTCTCACACTTGGCCATTGTTGCCCAGACCAGACATTTATATTTTGGCACTCACTCAGGCCTTACAGAAACAAAAACCCGAAGACAAAACTTGCTTGCGAACCGGAAGAACACCCAAGATGTGAACTGGAGTTGGAGTGAGAGTGAAGGTGGTGAATCTTTTCTAGGGGTGAACCAGAAGGTTCAGGTGGGTCATCTTTCTGTTGAGCAGGAAGGTTGAGAGCCGGCAAAGACAAACCCAGATTGGAACCATCTATAACTTGATTGAAAAATCGATCGAATGAGACGCCAATGGCCTTGAGAGAGTGAAGATAAGCCGGGTGGGCTTCAGCCAAGGCGTAGCGTTGGTATATGGCTTTGTCTAGGAAGACGCACCGCTCTCGGCACAGAGCAACCGCTGGCAAGTCATCAAGCTTTGTGCTTTGAGTGTTGGTGGGGTGGGTGGGGTACATTGGAGAAGATAAGTACTTTTTTAATTATTTTTTTTCTTAAGTTTAGGATCTCTTATGTAAATTTTTATTTATGAACAGTAGAATATCAAAAATGTCCTTATGAAATGAAGAATATGGAATACACGCGATGACCATTTGTGTAAAAAAGTCAGAATTAATGGTTAATTTGACAGAATTGGACGAAAATACCATTGTCGCCAAAAAAGTTTGAATAGGGGTTACACTACCAAAATGAAAAGATAGGTCTTCAACCCACAGTAAATACAAAAGATAGGGACTATTTGTGCAAAAAAGCCCTTAAATATATATAGTAAATCGTCATCTGATTTTCTTGTATATAATTTGAGATTTTGGTGCAAATGGTCCCTAACGTATGCCCTTGGTACATTTTTGGTCTCTAACCTTTCATTTTTGGCTAACAGGTCTCTAATCTATGCCATTGAGTGCAAAACTGGTGTGAATTGACGAATTTTATCCAAATTTGTTGTTAGTTAGGTGCGTGGATTGTACATCCCTTTTATAATAGGAGCAAATTTGTCAATTCTAAAACAAAACAATAAAAAAATAAAAGAATAAAAGAATAAAAAAAATCATCTTTCACCTACCCCACAACCGCTTCGAGATGGTGGAAAATACCACAATCAACAACAGGTCCGCCGCAGAGAGAGATGAAACTACCAACTTATAGTTCTTTTCATTATAAGTAGCTTTTCTGCGGTCACACTACTGCTAACATTAAGGACCGTTACCAAATCAATTAGAGCTCTCTTGGCATTCTAGCGGGTTCGTTCCACCGACACCACCACAGCCTTCGGCAACACCACCACATCGACATTCTTCAGCTTTAGTTCCGAACTCATATTATTCTTAACATACCCATTCACAAAGAATCCAGAAAATTCCTCATTTTCCTCCTCAGTTTCATCGGATTCGAGTATTGGATTGAATTGAGCACCGGAAATGGGTGATGAAAGTGGCACATCATCATTGTACACTTTCAATATGGCCTTCTTATCGTTCTTGGAGTTTGAATCTCTAGCGATTTCTCTCTTGTGCTCTTGGTGGGATTTGTAGTTTTCATTTTCGAGAGTGGCTAAAAGATGTAGCTCATTCCATGTGGCCACCTATTGAAACCTACCACCCGCCCATTCAACTCTCATTTCTCACCACCTCAACAAGATGAAGGCCACCGGACAATATTTTTTTATTCTTTTGTTTTTTTTTTTAAATTGGTTTTTTATTATTTTAATAGTGCGATGCACGAGATGTGTAATCACAAAAAATAATTTCGATAGTTATCTATGAAAATTAATTAGTTATAATAAAATCAAATACTAAATCTTAATTAGTATTAAACCCATGCATATGTTGACCAAAACGAAGATAAGATTCATTAATTAATTAAATTTAATTTAATTAATTAGGTATTTAAAATATAGATAATTAAATTTAAAACGCATTGAAAATTTAATTTTTGCAATGATAACAAAACTTTGAAAATTTTGACTTATTTTTCTTTCACTTTGCATTGATTGTCTTCCATAATAATCTTGAAAATGCAATAGCTTAAATGTGATCTCTTAAATCTTAAATAGCATTAAAAAACCCATGCATATTTTGACCAAGATGAAGATAAGATTAATTAATTAATTAATTAAGTATTTAAAATATGGATAATTAAATTAAAATACATTGAAAAATTAATTTTTGCAATAATAACAAAATTTAAAAAATATAGATTTGGACTTATTTTTCTTTCAATGTGCTTTCCATAATAATCTTGAAAATAATCTTGAAAATGGGATATCTTAAATCTTAATTAGTATTGAAAAATCAATGCATTTTTTTTTTACCAAAACAAAAATAAGATTAATTCATTAAATTAATTAAATATAATAAATATAGATAATTAAATAAAAATGCATTGGATAATTAATTTTTGTAATGATAACAAAAATAAATTAGTTTTTGCAATGATAACTAAATTATAAGGTAGATGAAGGGACTCCAGTTGGGGAAAAAAAAAATCAGGCGACTATTAAATGTAATATTATGAATGAACATTTAATGGCTATTAAAAAAAATCTATTTCCGAAAATTGAAAAAAAAAAACAGAAATTCTAAATAGGAAAGTACATTTGGGCCGAAAATAGATTTTGACGACACTTTTGTTTATATATATTTGAATTGACAAATTTGCCCATGTTATAAAAGGAAGGGTAATTTACAATTTTGGTCTCCAACCTTTCAAACCTGTAACAAATCTACTCCTAACTATTTTTTTTAGCACTAGGCATCCCCAACCTTTATAATTTGTTGTAAATCACGTCCCCATGACATATTTTGACAGTTTTGCCATCCTCTTTAAATAAACAAAAATAGAAAAAAGCTAAAAACAACAAAAAATAAAAAAAAAATTGTAAATAAAGTCCCATAACAATTAAAAAGCATAAAATAAGTTCATCTTCCCCAAAACTACACCCTACCCCACTTCACTTCCACAATTAACATCTCTTCCACCTCCATCGGGTCCTCCACCACCTCTAATACTTTTCCCCAGTCCATCCTCTAATATTTTTTTCACTTTCTTGACCTGTTCTCGTATCTCCGATGATGCTTTTGCTTTCATCCAACAATTGATGTTTTCTGAAACTTCTTCTTTGTTGACAGACTTCTTGTCATCACACAAATTGATTCTGACCTTCAAATCATCCACAACAAGTTTCTGATTGGTGAATTGATATGTCAAGAAAGGATAACGATGCAAGGAACACTGCACCATATACTTTCTAGTATAGAATTCCGTCCGCAATGAGTCAAGAATCCTCTAATAATAGGATGTGAAATCACAGCAATTTGACAACACCATAAAACGATTCTCCCTCTCCCCTTAACACTTTCTTCAAACCCCACCGACAGAAAATCACTCTCGTTGGAGCTCACTATATCGGGTCGGAATACCCATATAAAGTTCACCCCACTCAGCAACAACCCATTAGCAATCTCTGAGATTTCATGCTTGCTAGTATGAGCATAGATCCCAAAAGATACGTACAGAACTGAGCCATGGGGTTTTGCGTCCAGCCACTAGGTGCAATCTAACTCCAGCCACAAGCTCGTAGATATGTTGCTCTTGGTGAAACCAGGTGGGAAAATTGGCCAAATTGCATAGATTGGCTACTGTTGTTGTATGCCAGTGGCTGAATTAATGGTGAAAGAGATGTTAATGGTGGAATTGATGTTAATGGTGGAAGTGATTTGGTGGTGGGGTGGGGTTTTGGAGAAGATGGACTTATTCTGTGTTTTTTAAAATTTATGGGACTTTATTTGTAATTTTTTTTTATTGTTTGTTGTTTTTAGTTTTTTTTTTCTATTTTTGTTTATTTAAAGAGGATGGCAAAACTATCAAAATATGTCAATTGAGACGTGATTTGTAACAAATTACAAAGGTTGGGATGCCTGGTGTTAAAAAATTGGTTAGAGGTAGATTTGTTACAGATTTGAAAGGTTGGGGACCAAAATTGTAAATTATCCTAAAAGAAAAGTGCAACCCATGTGCTCAACTAACGGTAAATTTGGATGGAATCCGTCCATTGGGACAATTTCGCACCTAATAGCATATGTTAGGGACCTCCTAGCCAAAAATAAAATATTAGGGACCAAAAACACACTAAGAACATACGTTAGGGACCATTTGTGCCAAAACCCCTTTATAATTTTATAAAGTTTACATTTAACTTTCCAAATTGAGTTGGTTTTATTTAAAGTGAGTATTTGTTTGTAAAAATTAATGGGTAATTAGCACAAAACATCCCTACTTATTGCTGTAATTATGAAAAACGTCACTACCTTATATTTTTTTGGCATTTTTATCCCCACCTACTGTATTACGTTCGCAAAAGGTCATTCCGTCCAAAAATCAACCGTTAACTAACCTGACCAACACGATTAGTGATACCATTTAAGTAGGGGTGGCAAAAAAGCTCGTCAGCTCGTCAGCTCGGCTCGTAAAAGCTCGGCCCAGCTCGGGCTCGGGCTCGAACTCGTCGAACTACGAACACGAGCTAGGGCCGAGCTGGAGAAAAAAAAAAGGACCGAGCTCGCTCAGCTCGTGGCTCGTCCACAATGGTCCCGAAATTGTGACCATTGGCCAACGATCATTTGACCTTTTTTTTTTCTTTCATTATTTTCCTATAAATACCCATTTTTTAAACTCATTTTTTCACACTTCAATCTCTTATCTCTCATTCAATTACATACTCAATCCATTAAAAATTCTCAAATTACATTCTCTCAAATCTCAATATTAGTGTTCTAATTAGTATCTAGTATCTTATTATCTAGATATTATGCTATAATTTTCTACTTCTACTAATTCTCTACATTTCTATTTTCTATTTTCTACGTTCTACTACATCTTCATCTTCTCCTATTTTCTTTCTTCTATTATTCCAAATGGCATACAACCGAAGTGATGATGATTTCAGTGGTCTTAATGACATTCCAATTCCAGACGATATTATTGATCAGTTTGGTGGTAGCACTGATCCAATTGATTTGGAAGACGTTCATGACGACGACGATACACAAACTACCATTGGCTCTAGCACTAAACGAAAAGCCATCAAACAAAAGGCTATACGCTGGCAGTATTTTCAGTTGGTGCCAACTGGTAAACTAGTGAACGGAGTCCCTGAGTTCAAAGCACAGTGTAAACACTGTCAGGAGAAGTTTGCTTGGCACGAGGAGATAGACACGACCCATCTAAACAGACACTTCAAAAAGTGTCAATACAAAAATGGAGGTGTTAATACAAATCAGGCACAACTCCAGTTTGGATATCAGGGAGTCGAGTCTAGTAGTCCCGCTCTCAACAACTGGATATACTCACAAGAACTTATGTGACACGAAGGACTGCCAGAATTGTTAGCAAATGTCGAGTTTCCACTATGCTTGGTGGATAATCCTCATTGGACATCATTCGTCCAAAAATATCTACAACCAAGGTACGTTAGTATTTCTAGAAATACACTTCGTAAAGATACTATTGTTAGATATAATACTAAGAAAGAGGCTATTATTATCTTTTACATCAGACTTATGGACATGTTGTAACAAAAAAGAATACATGGTAGCAACTGCACACTACATTGATAATAGTTGGTTAATGCATAAAAAAGTAATAGCATTTAAACAAATAGACTATCCTCATAATGGAAATAATATTTATCAAGTTTTATTAAGTGTGTTACATGAATTTAAATGTGATTCTAAGGCTCGTAGTTTTACATTTGATAATGCAGGCCCAAATAATATAGTAATTGAAAAATTAATGCAACACTGTAATCCGCATTTTGATGGTATTTTATTTCATATTCGTTGTGTGTGTCATGTGTTTAATTTAATTGTACAAGATGGATTAAAATTTAGACAACCTCAATTGGAAAAAATTAGATTTGCTATTAATTATATTTCGGTTTCACCACCAAGAAAACAAGTTTTTGCTCCTCTATGTACAGAAAATGGACTGCAATCAAAATGTTTTGCAATTGATGTTGCCAATAGGTGGAATTCAACATATCTTATGCTTGAATCGTGTGAAGGTTATGAAGATTACATTACTGTGTATTATAATGGCCGACACTCACACGGCTCAGATTATGATTTAGAATTACATGATTGGAAAATATGTGGTCATGTTAGAAAATTTTTAAAAGTTTTTTACAACGCAATAAATGCATGTTCTGGTGTTTATTACCCAACTACTTCACTTGTTTTAAATCATTTCTATTATATTGCTAACAATTTTCATAGGTATAAGAATTTTGCTCTTTTTACTAGTATTATACATGCTATGGAAGCTAAATTTAGGAAATATTGGGAACAATTACCTATGTTATTTCCATTAGCATGTATCATGGATCCTCGATTTAACTTAAAGGGTACAAAAGTAACAATAATGGCAATTTCAGATAAATTAACTTTTGGAAATTCAGTCACGTGTGCTAATTTAGAACAAACTTTATGTTCTATGTATGGGGTCTATGCTGAAAATGCTGGTACAAAAGTTGTACGACCCCTTAATCCAACATATACTTCGTCATCAACTGATGACATTGACTTATGGAGTTACGTCAGTACACATAGGACCACTCAAGGTCAACAATTAGTTGGTTATTCTTCTAGTTCTTCCCTTCCCTGTTCGAATGATACACCTGCAGAGTTAGGTAGGTATTTTGCACATGATGTGTTTAGTATGTTAGATGAAGATGAGAGAAAAAACTTTGATATACTTAAATGGTGGAGACAACATCAACGTAGTTATCCAATTCTTTCCAAAATGGCACGTGATCTACTAACACCTCCGGTGTCAACTGTAGCATCGGAGGCTGCATTTAGTTTAAGTGGCAGGGTTTTATCTGATATCAGGTCAAGACTCAAAGTTGACATTTTAGAAAGTTTACTGTGTCTAAAGGATTGAGATAATGCCGAACTTCGAATTCAAGATAAAGTGGACAGAATAATATCTGAAGAACTTGAAGATTTGAATATGGATTAATCATATTCGTAGTAAGTATTATTTTGCATTAATATTTCTGTATTTGAAGAATTTTCTTTATTTTAATAAAAAATTGTACACGTAACATTTTGTTCGTGTACAATTTTAATTTCGCCTACTTTTAAAGTAGCCGGTCCCAAGCCCGGAAAAAGGAGGAGGGTTTTAAATTTTACATTTTTAACATAAACGATTTTTGATATGGTATTCTTTTTTATTTTCAAATTTTAAAAAATGTAAAATACAAAAAAAATAGAGATGGATTTTAAATCTTTAATTTTTAACATAAATGATTTTTTATTTCTACTTTCTTTTTTATTTTCAAATTCAAAAAAAAAAAAAAAACAAAAACATAAGAGTCAAATATGAGGATTGTAATAAACATAATCAAGATGATTCAATAAAAATTTTAACATAAAGATAAATATTTAATCTTTAACATAAAGATAAAGATAAAGATAAAGATAAAGATAAATGATTCATTTTAAATATTTACATTTTTTTCTTTAACAAAATAAATAGAATGATTTATTTTCAAATTTTAAACCAAAAACAAAAAAAACGAAAAAAAAGGGCCGAGCTGAGCTGGCTCGGCTCGGCTCGGCTCGTTCGGCCCACGAACCCGTGGGTCGAACCGAGCCGAGCCCACCTTTTGGAGACGAGACGAGATGAGACGAGCCGAGCTCAGCTCATGATTAAGCTGGCTCAGCCCATTGCCATGCCTGCATTTAAGGACAAATTTGTCCAGCAACATTTATTCACTTCTGACAACTGGTCACCACTACATTCCGGCGGCAAGAGGGGCAAAATGAGTGAAATCCCAGCCACGTATCAATCCTAGCCACTGTTGCCCGTTTGTGAGGCTCAAGTTTCCCAACGACGTTTTTCCAGAAACATGACTTCGGCATGAGCTTAGCTGCCGCAGATTTCATTGGCTCGGACTTGCACCGGGTGAGTACAAGTGGCTCGTAGGAGGACTCCGTATTCACCAGTTTCTGTTCAATCATATTGGCCATAGACGCTACCGATGTAACAGGCAGAGTGCACGACGACCGCCTTGGCTGAGGACTCACTGTTTTTCTCTACTGCCGGCGGCACTATAGACTTAGGCTTAAAGTTAGTAGTGAGCCTCTTCTTGATGGGCTCACGATCATAGGCTTCGTTGGTGGGTTTTTTTGGTGGCCTTTCCGGGAGCCATATGATGAAATCTGTTTTGCAGACCTAGGTTTTCTTGGAAACTTCCATGGATAGCTTGGGCTCGCACATCATTAACAACAAGCATTCAGACAAACCCTGATTTTCTTTATCTTTTTCGGACGCTGTAATACTTGTTTCTTGATTTTCCAGTTGATTCGTTTCTTATTCAGTTACTATTTTTTATTCATCTTCTAGCTCCAATTTAATATGTTCATCCACTTTATAGCGATTAATGAGGGAGTGAATAAATGTTGTTGGACAAATTTACCCTTAACTGATATCACGAATTGAGTTGGTCAGGTTAGTTAACGGCTGATTTTTGGACGGAATGACCTTTTGTGCACGAAATGCAGTAAGTGAAGGTGAAAATGCCAAAAAATAGAAGGTAGGGACGCTTTGCACAATTACAGTAATAGGTAGAGAAGTTTTTTGCTAATTATCTAAAATTAATTATGCAACTATAATAAAATATTGATAATTAATCTATTTTTTAAAGGTCAGAAACGATTTTAAAAATTCATGTAAATTTTGTTGTCCCCAACTCATATTTTAATATATTCAATTGAAATTTAGGTGTCTTCAACTCAGATTTTAATAGATCCAATTGAAATTTAGGTGTCCTCAACTCAAATTTCAATAGATTCTTTAGAAATTTAGGTGTCCTCAATTACTAATGGATTTTTAAAGATTTTATTAATTAGAAGATTTAAACAGATTTGCATGGATTTCGAGCTCATAATTATGAGTACTAAATTCTTTAGGAATTCTATCCCTAACCCTCCAAATTTCAACGTAACTATTCTCTTACGCATCTGTTCCTATTGCCTCTTTCCTCAATTTGTACCCCAGGTTTTTGTAGTAAACTCATGTTCTTGATTTTCAATTTATATTAGCATGAAAATTTATTGAATTTTTTATTTTTTATTTTAATATTTTTTTTACAATTGTCAAACATCATCTTTGAAATCTATTCTTGACCATGATAATTCATTGAGCTAAACAATTGGGCTGAAAAATATAAATAATCTACTGATAAATATTAATTAGATAATTAATCTAATAACATATAGGACAATTAGATATTGGATCGTAAAATTAGTATAACACTAAAATTTTTTTTTGAACTTGGAAATATTTACTTGTCAACTGCGACACATGTAAATTATTTTTTAAGCCATAAAATAACTTTTTATACAAACCAGAAAGAATGAGGACCATTAATATAATTAACCCTTTAATAAAAGACCACAAATCCATGAAAATTCATAAAAATCTATCAGAATATATTAAAATTTATAATATAGAATTATGTTGAAATCTTACAAATTCTATGAAATTTTATTCAAATTTATGAAATTCATTCAAATTCACAAATATTAACAAATTTTTTAAAATCTAAGATGAGTTCTCCACTCCAATATTCTTGACTTTCAACTGAAACTCGCATTATCCCTAACAAAAATCGCATTTACCTAGGCAAAAAGAACTGTAGCGCACACACTTTTTCACAATCCAATTCTTTCCCTTATTGTCCAGTCGCAGGTCGCAGCGCATACAACATTTTCTCTCACTAAAACTCAGCTGGGAAACACGATGCAGGCGGTTTCGAGAAGATTAGGGCATCAATACATCAAGCAATCGCCTGCGATTTCTTCTCTTTACCCTCTTTCTGATCGGTGTATGTATTTTCTCAACATTTATAGGGCTACACATTTATAGCCATTTTTGGTTTTTGTCATTGCAGATTCAATTAATTTTGTTTTTGTTAAAGATGATGTGGAGTGAATTTTTGTGGGGTTCAGATTATGGAGGCGAGAATCCGAGGTACCAATCTACACTTACCACCAAAGGGGTGGGGCATCTAGTACGTAAGGGCACTGGCGGAAGATCGTCTGTTAGGTAATTTCATTGTAGAAGCCTTAAAATTTTGTTTTATCGGTTTTAAAATTAACCTTTTCAGTTCAAATGTTGCAGCATTGTATTTTGCATTTGTATCATTAGGTCGAGTTCTTATTAGTTGTAATGTTTATTTTACTGGCACTCTAGTTAGACTTCGTTAATTTTTGAATGGAGATTATTACTATGCATTTTTAAATTCCTCAATCTGAGCATTTTCTTTTGGGTTTTCAATTTTTAAGAATACTGTTTTAGTTTAAACGTGTTGTCATCTTTAAATAAATATAATCTCAGATAACATTTGATTCAAATGCTTTGCGCTGAAATTGGAATTTGATTGTCTGGCAGTGGAATTGTTGCAACAGTGTTTGGGGCTACCGGATTTCTTGGGCGTTATCTTGTGCAACAGCTTGGTACATTACTTGTTAACCCCATTAAACACATTTGTGATAAAAAGCTCATACATTGTGCAAAGATACTAATTTTATCATAGAATTGAATATTCTTGTGATTGATCCATATATGGTATCTTGTTCTGCCTGCAGCTAAAATGGGTTCTCAAGTATTAGTTCCTTTCCGAGGATCTGAGGATTCTCAACGGCACCTCAAATTAATGGGTGATTTGGGTCAGGTAAATTCTTATGTGGACTTTATGCTTTTTGTTTAAGTTTTCATTTTGCTCAATTTGGAAGACGTGATTTGGGATTACTTATAAATTCAACTATAATCAGATTGTTCCAATGAAATACGACCCTAGAGATGAGAATTCTATCAAGGCAGTGATGGCAAAGGCTAATGTTGTTATTAATCTTATCGGTACATGTTCCTCATTACCTTTTAACACTAGGTAAAATGTTCCATTGGAATTGCATTACTTATAAACTTTCCTGCGAACAGGAAGGGAATACGAGACCAGAAATTATAGCTTTGAGGAAGTCAATCATCACATGGCCGAACAGCTTGCAATGGTACGCTCCCATACTTATCCTATAAAAAGTTTGTTCTTAGTTTCAACTTTCCTGACATTATATTGTACTGGAGGACACACTTATGCAATTTTGATTATTTTAAGCATCGTGAGAAGTGAGAAACAGATCAGGGGATCCTCAGAAGGTGACGAAATTGTAGGGCACAGATCATTGACTAATGTCCATTTTCATAGTGTCCATTGATTCTTCTCTTTTTTATTTTCTTGGTTATGAGTTCATATTTTCTTAAACGATATTGCACATTCCTATCACTCTCAGGTATGTTAGCGTTATCTTTTACTTTCTTCTCTTTCTCAAAGTGGTCTTTATGTGTGATTTTATTGTTCTACTCAATTTGACACAATATATGTGGAATTTTTACCAGTCAAATTTTAGTCTTAGGAACAAACGATTCGAAGTGAGGATTTGAGGAAACTTTGTCAATAAAAGATGAGTAACTATTTCTCTCAGCAATTAAAGAAGAAAAGGTAACTAGGGGACTGCTTGTGGTGGTTTTGGCCTTTTGGGTGCCAGGAATAATGGTGAAGAAAGAAAGTTAAGGGTTAGGAAGGTAGTGGCCAACTAAAGATCTGAAAAAAGATGAGTGTGGGTTATCACGAATAACCTACAAGAGAGGTGAGTCTATTGAGGAGATGGGCTCCTTGAGTGGCAAATGCTTGGGGGCACATGGGACTGTGGAGATATTAAATATTTTAACATATAACTCATTGGTTCCCTAGGTGAAAGTACTTCAACTTTTTTACTGGTATGCACTTTTTGTAAATCTCTTTACATTTAACTTGATTGATCCCCCAGGTAAAATTGTATTTCTTGGTTTTGTAATGAATGATTATTTTTAAAAGTGATATTTCCTCCTCACCTTGTGTGTAAAGTAGCATGGAAAACTATTTCTTTAGACTTATGGTGGTCAATGCTGGAGCAGTTTAATTAATAATTACTCTATTATAGGACTATAAGCCTGTAGGAATAGGAGTCCAGTTAGCAACCTTCTTACACCGGGGTGTCCACCTTTGTGATTCACGTGTACCTTTCCGTGTCCTGAGCAGAAGAATTTTTTTGATGAATGTGAGGGAGAAGTGACATTTATCCCCTAGTTGTTGGCTGCTCAATTGAGGGAGGCAATTTTAATCTGAAAGGCAATTATGATATTTTAATTGTTATTATTCGACATCAGCTTTCCAATGAGTAAAAGATGCTTATGATAAGCAATCTCTTTCATTCACTTTTATAAAATCATCTATATCCAGTTTCTCTTTTATTTATTTCTCTCACAGTGAAAGTTATATAGCTATAAATGCATCATATTTGTACAGATTGCCAAAGAACACGGTGGCATCATGCGATTTATTCAAGTTTCTTGTTTGGGGGCATCTCCATCATCTTCATCCAGAATGCTTAGGTCTAAAGCAGCTGCCGAAGAAGCTGTTTTACGAGAACTTCCTGAGGTAGATTATACATCTTTCTTTTTCATTGTATCATCTACTTTCCTTATCATTGAGCAACTATTGCTGTTACTTGTAAATCTTTATCATGAATTCTACACTTGTGCCTGATGGCTATTTAGGTTCTATTTCTTGTATTTTGGTTTAACTTAGCATAGATAAATACTAAGCTGTGGGAACAATTGAATTTAACACAATCTCATGTCACCCTTCAATTATTACTTGTATTCCTGATGCTCGTGTAAGGTATTTATTTATTTATTTCACAACTTCGTAATTGCAAGTGCATGCTGTAGACATATAGTTATACCCTTCTCAATTCTCGAGCTACATTCCTCATCCTTTTGTCAGGAAGATAATATTCTGAACATTATCATTTTCTTATAGGGAGAAAAGAACAAAAGGTATCAAATCCGCTTTTCTTGGCCATGTGTTTGCACTTTCTTTTTGCAAAGGAACCTTCTCTCATTGCAAAATTCATTGTTGTATATTTTAGGTTCAATATCGGAGGTCCAAAATTATTCTTGCACCATCTTTTATACTGGATCAAGATTTCATTCATTTAGCGAAGACATTAAGATTTGATTCCTTTCCCTTCCTTTCTTTCTTCTAATGGTCTACCTCATGAAGCTCAACCTGAAAAGTATATCCTTAGGAAGTACAAGATCAAGGACTAGGAAAATAGGATTTTGATTGGTTGTCTCTCCCTTTTCTTTTCCTATATTTAACTCTGCTAAAACGTGTCAAAAAATCAGGATTTCATTTGCTTTGGACAGAAGTACGAGACCCCTGACATTTTTAGATACCCTTCTAATGTATTTGAAGAATCATTAAGGCCAGTGGTTGAGGCATAGCAGGATCTAGTCTCGTAGGATGGGGAGGGACAAAATGGGTTTTCTACAGTTTTATGCACAAGGGGGTTGCTTTTCATAGTTAGGAAAACAAGTAAAAGGAAGGCAAGAGAAGCATTTGAAACTTTGATGTGAAGTGTGATTTAAACAAAATCTTTGAAATGATAGTGATAACAACTTCTTTCTGTTTCTTTTAAAGAAAAAAATCTTGAATCTTATTTGTCAAAATAAGGTAGTCTTGCTGCTTCCAGGTGATTAAAGTAACATCTGGTCTCTGTTGGATGCCTTTTCAAGTTTTGCATGATAGTTCTTCTGATTTCTCTCTCACTTCTTTCTTCAATTTTCCATAATCAAACTATTTTTTATGAGCTTTAAGTTGATACAGCTCTATTTTATTGCATAGTCTTCGTTTATAGTTTATTAATCATGTCAAGGTAGTTGACCAAAACCTTATCAAGTGTTACTGTTTGTAGTTTAAGTTTTGGTAACGGAAATGGTTATAGATTTGATGTAGTTTATATTATTTGGTAGTTCATCCTGCACGTGTTAAATATTTCATGATTTGACTGATTAATCTGTGTTATCATCTTCTATCAATCTCTAGGCCACAGTTATGAAACCTGCTGTGATGATTGGCACAGAGGATCGAATTTTAAATACATGGGCGCATTTTGCGAAAAAATACAGCTTCCTCCCACTTATAGGAGATGGATCTACCAAGTAGTACTCCACACCATTTAGTTTTATGTGGTACACGTTTAGAGCATGTTTGGTAGAGTTTATTTTAAACTCTTTTTTTCTGAACTCATTTTCAACCACATATTTCATGGACCCACAACTTTTATCAATATTTTAACCACACATTTCATCAACTTTTATCAAAGTCTTCTAAAAACTACTTTTAAACTCCACCAAACATGCACTTATTTTGGATCTCTGTTGACTCTGTTTCTGATGATTATTCCCGGCAGGATTCAGCCTGTATATGTTGTTGATGTTGCTTCTGCAATTGTCACTGCCTTAAAGGATGATGGTACCAGCATGGGAAAAGTTTATGAACTCGGTGGACCAGATATTTTCACTGTGCATGAGTTGGTGAATAAAAACTCTCTCTACAGCCCCCCCCCCCCCCCCCCCCCCCCCCCCCCCCCCGGTTCTCCTTTCTCATCCCCGCCAACCATTCCGTTCTCTTTGTTTTCCTTTAAAGTTACAGTTAGTAGTTGATTTTGAATTGTGGTGTAGACAGAGCTTATGTATGACGTGATCCGTGAATGGCCTCGTTATGTGAAGATTCCTTTTCCCATTGCTAAGGTAAGTTCATTTGTGAGTACATCACTATGCAGTATATCTTCATATGGTTTTAGCTAAGCTCTCTATCTAGAGATGCCTATAAGAATTGTTTTCATTTTTGACTCGTGCTATTAGCGTCTTGTTTGCTTTATTTCTTGTGCGGCACAAGTCTTTTGCGATCAACCAGCCTTAGATTGACGAGGGACAAGATATCAAGTTTCTTAATTGACAATCTTGTTGGTCTATATTAGAAGACATGGACTGTAACAGGTATCCAAGAGAAATGCTCGTAAATAATTTAGCAAAAAATTTACCTATGTTAACCTATGTAAAGGAAATAATTGATTTTGTAAAAGTTTTGATATGAATTGGTTCAGGATCAATATGATGGGGGTTTCTCCAAGAAAATTTCATAATTGAGTTCTCAATAACTCTGGCGGTGTACTTTTAGGTTTACCTTCACGAGATTATATTTATACCACGTGTTTCTCCCTTCTCTGATTAAGTGCTAGTGGCTTCAGGTGAAGTCTAAGAAAAGTTCCATTTGGAAGTTCTAATCTTACCTCTGTTTTTTCATTTTCATTTGAAAAGAATTCAAATCGGGGTAGAAATATAAGTTTTTGTAATTATTCAAACACCAAATCTATATGAAATGGAATTGGTGGCATCTGCTCATGCCCATGCCATTGCCCTAGCCCTAGCCCAAGCCCAAGCCCATTGGAGAGCTAGATTTGCCTTAACTATTTGTTTCTTTCTTCTTTTCTGCACAATCGGAAATCAAGAAACTGTTAACGCATTCTAGATAAGCTTTGCAAAATACCGCTCAATTCATCTGAAGAATTCACATGGTGCTTTTGAGAGAACCAATCTGCCTGTTTTTGTACATTCATTCTAAGAGAAAAGGGGTCAAGTTGTTCAGTAAAGGCTATGGGACCTAAAGAAATATTTAAAATACTAAATGAGAACTTTGATTTTTTTCTTAATATTTGGTGCGAGTCTGTTGTTGTCTTTTGCATTCTAGTTGTGAGAAGATGATAATTAAAATAAGGTGTACCTGGTGCATTAGCTAGCAAGGTTTTTGTATTTTTATTTTTTCAATTTTCCCAACAGTTACCTTCCCCTTTTCTGATTTAAACATCTTCTGATAGCTGGCATGAACCGCAGTTTACCTGAATTAAGAAGACATCCTTGCAGGTTTCGCTGTATGATTGTTGAGTCATCTCATAAATCATGATTGCTTCTTAACATGTCTGGTTTCAGGCTATAGCAATGCCTCGAGAAATATTGCTTAAGAAAGTTCCCTTCCCGATGCCTACTCCTACTATCTTCAATCTGGACCTGATTGAAGCCCTTTCCACTGATACACTGGTTTCTGAAAATGGTACGTGCCACAGATTTAAGAATTATATTTGCTCCTCGGTTGGTTTTACTTACCTATATTGCCCCCCTCTGATCTTCATAGAAAAATTCTTTAATTACATTTGTAGCACTCTTATATACATTTCAAACCAATTTTTTCTGGTTATGCAGCTTTAACATTTGTGGATCTTGGGATTGCGCCACATAAACTGAAGGGATATCCAGTGGAGTTTCTTATACAATATCGTAAAGGTGGTCCACAGTATGGTTCTACAGTCAGTGAAAAAGTAACCCCACAGTCATGGTCTTGATGTTCGTTGGTTCTTTAGTTCTGCACACTTCGGCTCTCCTTGTGGAAGCTTTGGAGTTGGTATGTTGCCTTCATTTCCTTCAGCTGTGAAATTGCTTGCCACCTCATATCTTTTCTGATGAAGAATCGAAAAATCAACTGACATTGTAGTCTATAAAAGCTAATAAATTCAGCTGTTAAAACAAGGTTGAGATTGTCCATTTTCAAGAGACGAACTTAGAAGAATAAAGATATGGGGGATTCTTCTTCAGTGATTACATGACTGTATAATGCTGAGAAATATTCACAACTTACTTAGAAAAGAGGCTGAAGATTATTTTTGGATGGGTTTTAAGCCTTTGTGTAATTCAAATGAAGTGATGTTTTTCTTTCAATGATTGTTTTCTAGCATGCTCATTTGTGCTTCTTTCTTCTTTGATCCATTAGCTAATGATTTTTACTAAATGCAATCCTGTAAGAGAATGAAATGAGAGGGTTCAGGAATGAAAAGAAGACTAGATTTGGGCATTGGGCATTGGGCATTGGGCATGGCTGGTCACGTGTCAACAAATTTCGAGTCAACTATATGAATCTATTTGGTTCACTGCTACATCCAGAGCAAATAGATTTAGCGCAACCATGACAGATTATGTTAGTCTTGGTCTACCATTTTCTCATTCTATCTCTAACCACAACATGTTGATCACGAGCCTTATACTGAGTATTTACGTGTGTTCTGCTACATACGGAACACAGTGGGAGAGACATCAATAAGGTTGATTGAGTGATTATTAAGTCATTCCAAAGGAACATTTGCTTTCCTTCTAGCTGGGGAAAAGTAATTGCAGCTCATTCTATAAAGTAAGGAATCAATCTCCCAATAGGGGAAAAGAAAGACCAGCCATGAAGAACTTCACCCCCTTGAAACCGCAAGAGAGTACTCATAGATTTCGTTTGCCAAAATCCATCAACCACCCAATGCCGCCACAAAGCAGCCGTGGATCCTTTGAAAATGTCAAATTGGAAGGGACGAGTGTTGGGGCGGCTATGATCACTCGGCGTGGGGGCTGCTCTGGTGAATCTTCTCCAGGTTGTTGCAGCATAAATATTTATATAAACAATGATACGCAGGGTATTAACAACTCTATCTTGATTGGTAGTGACATAAAAATGGGAGATCCCGGAGTGAGTTTGTCTCTGAAAGATGTTAACATGGACCGAGGCTTTCGACTAGTAAGCAACAAGAAGGAAAGCGATTTTTTTACACACTTTTGTTTTATGTTGTTATTTGCCTTTATCGCTCTTGCCATGTTATTTTTACTTATTTGACTGTTACAATCTTACTTTTTCATTTATTTTTCTCTTCTTTTGTTTAGATTTTGTAAGCTCGATGATTTGATTGAATTTGTTCTCTCAAAAAGTAACTTTGCTTATATAAATTAATTTTGAAAAATAATATATTGATAATCGAAGTCAAGTTGTATCGCGAAGAACCCGAATGGCTGATCATATAACCTTTGGAGATTTGCTCCTTCCAAATCGATGAAAAAAGAACCTTTAGATTGGGGTATTTTAATGTAGAAATTCGAATTTGAGGTTGGATGTATACTTAAATTTTAATTTTTATGTGTATAGACGTGTGCACAATTTCAAATTCATTTAGGATTCAAGAACATCTTTGGTGCTATAAATAAGATTGAATAGTATAATGAACAAAATTTGAGTTTGTCGTATTAAACATAGGGTCAATTATTAATTGTAATAGGAAGATTGGGTCAATTATTACTTATTAATTGTAATAGAAAGATTGGCTTACATCACAAAGAATGGAGATCTTGAGACAGACAGGCTCACATGATTTTTAATTAGCAACGTGATTTGATAAGATCTGTAGAGAGTATGGGGTCTCAATGTTGTTTGATCATCAGCAAATTTTGTGGTTTCCCACACTTGTATCCCATTCTATCTTCAGCTTATTGTTTCATTATGCTTAGATATTTGATGCACCAACCCCACCCCCACCCCCACCCCCACCCCCACCCCCACATAGCCAAAAACCAAGTTTGTGGCTTATTATATCCATTGAATCTAATAAAGTTCACAATACAATTTGTAATGCCAAAAGATTGAAAAGTGAGATGTAAACATACACTATCACGAAATTATTTACTCCATTCGTTCTACAAAAATAGGTATAATTCTATATTTACATAGATTAAAAAAATATAGTTATTATGATTGGAATAATAAATTTTATTTACATTTTTCTTAATATATTCGTACAATTAATATAATGGTAGTTTATAATTTGTTGATAACAAAGTGCACATTAAATAAGAACATATTAGAAAATTAATAAATCAATTATACTTTTAACAGCAACAAAAATGATTTATAATTTGAGACGGTTGAACAATGAAAACAAATCTATTTTCTTAGAATGGAGTGTTTTAAAATGTAAAGACAAGCACCGACACTTATCTACATTGCATCAAAGTTGGAACTTGAAACTTTTATAGGAACTTGGTATCGGACTCACATCTTTGTCTCTCTCATCATTTTTATGATTTTATGTGCAAAATTTTCAATTTCGAAATTTCACATCAAGACTATAAATTTTTTTTTTTTTAGTAAATATAATTTATGTATTTACAATCCAAATATAATTGAGAGGATAAAAAATTATTCTATAATATATTTTAACACATCAACAAATGACATTTTATACTTAAAATGATAAATAATAATAAAAATTAAGATAAAAATATGTCATAAAGATTTCAAAATAATCTTTAAATTATACAAAAGCATGTAATATTTCATCAGACATTGATATGTAAGATAATTAGGATATATTTGGTATTTTAGTAAATTAATAAATTTAAAAGTTTTATTAAATAAATATTTTAATATCTCGTGTAAGTTGTAAGTAGAGTTTTTTTTTTTTTTTTTTTTTTTCCTAAAAGAAACTCAAAATTATTTTCTTAATCAACAAGCACTTTTAGGTTTTAATCAAACAACTATTATTTTAACTAAAACAACTTTTGTCTTCAAAAAAATACTTTCGAACGTTGAAAAACCTTCTCAAACACACTCTAAGAACATTAAGTTTCATACTAACAGTTACATTATGTCGTGATCTAATTGTTGTGATAGTTTCTCAAAACTTGTCAAAATCAAATAATACATTAATTGTTAAAAGGAAAAAGATGTGATATTATATTATATAATATTTGGTAATTAAAATTGAACAAATTTTCAAAATTTGGATATTTTTGCATTCGAAACTTAAAAGAAATTTAAGTCATACGTTAATTATAAATTGAAGTAGTTTATTCTCTTTTGTAGACGTGTTTTGAAAGCTTTTTAAGAGAAAAATAGTAAGTTTAGCATCATAATTTTTCTTATTCTCTTTATGAATTGTACAAATAGTAAAAATTGGTGGTACAATAAAATTTAAGATATTATTAATGGAATTGACTAATGTCATCATCAAAGATTCAAAGTCATCAAAGATTCAAAGTCTGTTAAGTAATGAGTCAAAAACAAATATTAATTTAATCTTGATTAAGAGTTCAATTAGTATAATATTAGAATCACTCTCGATACTAAACAAAATCTAACTAAACATTAACATGCGCTTTGTCGCTAAACATTGCATATAATAAAATACACACAGGGAAAGTTCCACTACATGCAACTACATACTAATAACCTAAACAGGGACCCACACAGATGTTTCAACCAATAATACAGTGACAAGCAAGTCATTAGGCCCTCTTATATTATTTTACGTACACCCGCTCCCGCTGTAACCAGAAGTTGGCGGATGTCTCAATTAACATGTACCGACAGAGCTCTAACTTACGCCATCCTGTTCTTCCACCACTAAAATCCGCCTCTATTATTTTTCCATACTTATATTCTGAAAATGCTACAATCATCAAATAAAAAAATCATTCTCTCAGAATCTCTCTGCATTTTTTTTTATTTGTAAGTCATTCATCACTTACTTTTTATGCCCCATTTTAGTGTTCATTTGTAGCTGATTTTTTTTTATTCGTTTTGATTTAATTTTTGGTTCCTGAAAGATCAGCATTATGTCAAGGCTTATTGTATTTTATTCTGTTGTTTACTCAATTTTTACTCACAAAAACTGAGTGATTCTGGCGATTCAGTTCCAAGTTCTATTCCTTTTTTTGAGTCTTAAATTTTTTCTCAACTATTTCCTAATTTTTACTGATACTCAAATTCTCATTCAGAATCCAAACCCTGTTCCTAGCCTCCTAGGATTAGGGTTTTACGGGTTAGTGCTGATGAATCTATGAAATTCTGAATGTTCAGAGGTGGGAGGTTTAGTTTATGAGGTGAATTTTTATGTGGTTGGATAGCTAATGAGACGCCGCCTGGCGGAAACACCACCTTTACGTGAACAAATGGAGAAGGAGCAAGGCAAGAATCAACAGTCGCGGCTATATTTATTAGTTTCATTATCAGTTTTCTTTTGGTGCTTGTTATTGTATATCCATTTTGTGGTGCTTGGGGGTAGTAGTGCTCTTGATACTTTGCCCCAATTGACCACATTCTCCCTAAAAACTGAATCTTTAAATACTCGCACGAGTAATTCCAACCTGATCCCTGTTAATCGCCCTGTCACCATTGATCCTCCTAGAGTTAATGGTGGCTATGAAAAAGAAAGATCAGTTAATAAAGAATTGAAAGGTGAAAGCGTAGATAATTTGAAGACAGGAATTGTGAGATCGCCACTAGTTATTAGCCATTCGGAGAGAATGAAAGAAAGGGCTAGTCGTGATAAGCAGGATTATCCTTTTATGAGGGCGTTGAGAACAGTAGAGAACAAGAGTGATCCGTTTGGAGGGAGGTATATTTATGTTCACGATCTTCCTCCAAAGTTCAATGAGGATATGCTCAAGGAGTGTAAGAGCCTCAGCCTTTGGACGAACATGTGTAAGTTCACTACCAATGCCGGGCTTGGTCCTCCATTGGAGAATGTTGAAGGGGTATTCTCGAACACTGGGTGGTATGCAACAAATCAGTTTGCAGTGGATGTGATCTTTAGTAATCGGATGAAGCAATATGAGTGTTTAACAAATGATTCATCTCTTGCTGCTGCTATTTTTGTGCCTTTCTATGCCGGTTTTGACATTGCTAGGTATCTTTGGGGGCACAACATATCGACTAGGGATGCTGCTTCTCTTGCTTTGGTTGATTGGCTCATGAGGAGGCCAGAATGGGGCATAATGGGAGGAAAGGATCATTTCCTTGTTGCAGGTAGGATAACTTGGGATTTTAGGAGACTAACTGACCAAGATTTGGACTGGGGTAACAAACTTCTGTTTTTACCCGCTGCCAAAAACATGTCCATGCTTGTGGTCGAATCAAGCCCTTGGAATGAAAATGACTATGGTATCCCGTATCCAACCTACTTCCATCCTGCAAGGGATGCCGATGTCTTAATTTGGCAGGACCGGATGAGGAAGCTGGAGCGCAAGTATCTTTTCTGTTTTGCTGGTGCACCCCGTCCGGACAACCCCAAATCAATCAGGGGTCAGATCATTGATCAATGCAAGAAGTCCAAGGTGTGCAAATTGCTGGAGTGTGATTTTGGAGAGAGCAAGTGCCATTCTCCAAGCAGTATCATGCAGATGTTTCAGAGCTCTCTTTTCTGCCTGCAGCCTCAGGGCGATTCATATACAAGAAGATCAGCATTTGACTCCATGTTGGCCGGTTGTATACCTGTGTTCTTCCATCCCGGTTCTGCCTATACGCAATACACCTGGCATTTACCGAAGAATTTTTCACAATACTCTGTTTTCATTCCAGAGGATCACGTTCGTAAGAGTAATATCAGCATAGAGCAGAGGCTCAGTCAAGTTTCTCCCGAGCAGGTAAAGGAAATGAGGGAGGTAGTTATAAATCTCATCCCTCAGCTGATATATGCCGATCCTCGTTCTAAATTGGAGACTCTCAGAGACGCCTTTGACGTAGCTGTTCAGGCAGTTATTGACAAAGTTACGAGGTTGAGGAGAGACATCGTCGAGGGGCGTAAAGATGACAATTTTATCGAGGAGCTTAGTTGGAAATATGCTTTATTAGATGAAGGTCAAGAGATAGGGCCTCATGAATGGGATCCGTTTTTCTCAAAACCGAAAGCCGGGAATGCAGATTCTGACAGTTCATCAGCAGATGCAGCTAAAAATTCTTGGAAGAATGAGCAAAGACAACATTCATGACTTGAAGGTGAAGTATATTTTTGAATTTCCAGCAAATGCATGGCAAAAACTGAAGATTAAAGTGACACCCTTTGCTTTCTGATTGGGGTATGGATGTGGGCTTGCGTGGGACATGAAATTCTGGGAATAGTTTGCATACGTTAGTTAAATCCAAAACATAGAGATTTGTGAAACTATTTTTCCATATAATTAGATTCTTAAACGTTTTCTCAAGTACTTGTTCAATCATTCTTTTTGATGAATATTATTTATACATGCTATGATATGCCTGATGTTACCACATTTTCTTATCACGTTCATTTCTTTTTTTTGTGAATTGGTAGTGCATACTTCCATTTTCATACACTTATTGCTCATTTAGGGCAGCTCGCCGGGCACGTATTCCCAAAAAAATAAAAATTAAGCCTCAGGCTGTGGCGGAGTCGGTCTTTCTTCATTGTGGAGTCAAATATTAAGTTACAATTTTTATTTTTTTCAAACATAATATTAATGAAACTAATTCAATACATTAATACAAATGTTGCCTATGCGTTTTTATATCATGAAATCATCTTATAATTATATCGTTATCAATATTGTCAAATATATCATTTTTAATATACAAAGTTGGATGATCATTCAACTATCGAATCTCCAATCTAATTGCGTGTTTCAAACCATGGGTTGAAGGCCTTGAGGTGACAAAAAACCGTGACTGGTCGTCAGCGTTGGTGCGATGAGCGAGCAGGAAAAAAGATAATTATTTGGTAAAAATGGAAAATCTAGGTATTGAGTGAAGAATGAGATTTGGAGCTTGAGAGAAATTGGAAGAAATAAAGTGGTTTGAGAATTCCACGGCAAGATCAAAAACCTTCTAGTCGGGATCTCTCTAAGCTAATCTCAAGTGGTTTGAGGCATGTTCCATTTATTCGGTCGAATGATGGCACATGATTCAATGTGAGGTTGTACTACGGTTAAATTTATTTTAGACGGAATGAAAAAGACATACATGATAGAATGGTATCTATATAAACATATGCGAGCTTGGTTTGACATGGTTGACGCACGGGGTTTCAGAGTCCTAATTCAGGGACATGACTATCAAAGAAAATTGCCAGATCCTTCATATACTGGGATAATATATCAGGTTAGATTTACCTTAGACTCACAATTTATCAAGTTTACACTTGTATTTCACCTAATTACAACAACATGAATTGCATCAAAACAAAAGAAAACAATTAACCCAAAAAATGTAGGACTAAAAAGATATAAATTCCGTCATTTTTTTACGAACGATAATCCATTCTCGTTGGCATATCGTTCCATAAATCTCATGAAGCGATCCCACTCTCGTGGAGTTCGCATGATGTATTTGGCTTCTATTCCTGCAGGTTTCCCATTCACAAACTTTGCACTAACATCAACTGACTGAAGAACTCCTTCCTCATCAATCATGTAGAATCCAGTAATATCACCTACTTCACCAGATGAATCAAAAACAGACGGTTGATCAAACCTAAATATAGCCATACCATTAGTCCCGTCCCTTGATTTTGTAAGCTTCACGTCTGGTATTGTCTGTTCATCGGTTCCTTGAATGAACTGAATTTTTGGTTTTACCATCATTATACTCAGTCTAGCCATTCTTTGAGTTTGAGTTCGTCTTGGAAAACTTGACTGCGGTAGGCATAAAGATTGGCCATTGAACGATGAGCGCACTCTCGGGTGAACGCCTCCAAATGCAAAGCCTACAAAACATGAAATGATATAAATATTACGATGACATGATAAATGTATAAATCTCTAATTTAACTCCAATAACCTTAACATCAACACCAACATTTCCTACATTTTTCGCATTTACACAGAATGATTAGACATTTCACAATCCAAGACCAACACTAATTTTTCAAATATTTTTAGTACTCAAACTGATACCTATTCAATGGATGGATGACATGCGAATCCAAAAGGCATATAAGAAGGAAGGTGAATCGCTGTAGTTCAAATTGAATGCCAACTCTTCAACTTTCGAGCGATATTTTGAGAAGAGTTGCTAATGGGAGAGTGCATTAGGATGAAAGTTTGATACTGGACTTTTTTCTTAACTGAATAAAAAATAAAATTATGCCAAAAAATGGATTCCTGGTATGTAAGGACACAAGTTTACTATATTCAAAGTGGAACCTAAAATCTACTACATTTCACCTTTATCTGCTAGTTGAGCTAATTCCAAGTAGCTGGGAGCTTAATTCATACCATTGATATCATAATATATCATAATTATTAAGACTTTGGAATAGCGCAAGCCCTTATAATTTGTATATTTAATTCATCGTTATTCAACGCGGGATTTACCCTTATGCGTTTTATATTAAATCCATCATTATTCGACGTGGAATTGCCCTTAACAATAACATCATCTTGCATTTATTTTGCAATACTTGGACTTGCACATTTTCTTTAACAATAACGAATTTTACTCAATATAAATTTAACTAAAATCATGTACAGAAATTACTCTCTTTGTTAAAGGATAAATCCCATATCGGCTAAATACCGAAACTATAACCAACATATAAGGACTTAGGTTACTCTTCTTTACAAGGTTGACCTTTTAAAATGGAACCTCAAAACTTAATATAGTATCAGAATTCATTAAGCTCCAACAAGCGATTCGATCCGATTAAGACTAAAAAAAAACGAGTAAGCGGATTTCAAGATTGATATACTCAAACGAGCCACCATCTTGCAGAGGCATGTTATAGGATAAATTCCACATCGGTTAAATACCGAACTATAACCAACATATAAAGACTTGGGCTATTCTTTTTAACAAGGTTGACCTTTGAAGATGGAAACCAAATCTTAATACTCTTGACTACCCAATAAGAGCATTTTTTTCCACTGAGGAAAAATATATGTTATAATATAAATGAACAATAATCAACAAAAATAACAAGAACACTCATGGGAAATCTGTGGGAATGAACTTAAGTCCCATCTCCCTTAATGCATCAACACCATTTCTCTTGTTAAGGTCTTGATTAACAAGCTACCACCACACCACATAGCCCCATTTTTTCTCATAATTTAAATTTCACCACATATGTCGCAGCGAACTTTTCGGTTCGGCCCAACAGAATTCAGGTCACTGAACTCTAACAATATATATAGCCACCAGAATATGGTAACATAAAAAAAATGCAAAAACTGAAAAAATTCAAGAAAAACTTGCCAGAACAATGGGGAAAAAAGAAAAGAAAAGAAAAGGGTGCTGATGAATAGCACATATTCAATAAACTAATAGTGAGACATTCAAGTCTTTTTTTTTTTTTTTTTCCCAGTCCGTACTGACCCTTCACTTGCATTGTATGTTACCCAAATTTTGGTAGTTATATATTTAATTATCATAAACTTTTCAAAAGGATTTGAAAAGTGAAAAATATGGTCTCAGAAAAATGTAACACTGACTAGTTTTATTCCTTCACATGATATTAAACATTATGCACCCAAAATAAAAATAAAAATGCCAAGAAAATTACAGAGAGCAAATGCATTAATTATTTTTTTAAAAAAAGGACTAAAATGATAAATGAGTAGAAGGGGCAACCTGGAGGAGAGTAGGGTAGGTGGGAATAGTGAGAGATTGGAGAAGAGATTGCAAAAGACTGAAGCAATGCCATTCTGTTGAGGCTTTTTCTAGAGAGAGAGAGGGAAATGTTTTAGTGAGAGAAACATATGTCTTATACAGAGATGATGATGATGATGATGTGGTATGAAGTGAGAGGATGTTGTGTAATGAGGACAGCCATTCACTTACAAAACATTCTTAGCCTTTTCGAAGGATTGGCTTGTGACATATCTTTGAGCCATGTAAATTGTGAAATCAAACATGACATTTATTGGGCTGGATATGTGGCAGGTTGGTAAATGTCAGGCCCATATTTTAATGGGCCCATTTCTTTCTGGGTCTTATGAAGGAATATGGGCTATAGTTGATTTCTATTACTGGGCTCTTGTTGATTTTTGGGCCTTACAAAGGATTCTAGCCCATATGTTGATGTTTTGGTTGGCACAAAGCGATTTTCTCAACAAGTATTTTTCACTGTTCTAAAAAACTCGCATAGGCGGCGCTTAGATTTCGTCTAAGCTTGAAGCTCGGACTCGACGCCTAACCATACCTCACGTCTTGCCCTCGCATCGTTCTTGTCTCACCTTCGCCTAGACTTCTCTTAGGTTTGAAAAGTTTGAAACTCGACTTCCACGCCTAGTCACGCTTTACGTTTTTTAGAACAGTGATATTTTTACAACATTTGATAATGTTAAAGAAACAAAGAAACTAAAAACTTGTTTATTCATTTCACGTGTATTGTTTCGAAGTCATGGAATTCTTGAATTATTTGTGTACGATTCACATGTTTTCATAATAAAAATTTATTGTTTCTCACGTTGGTCGTCCAAATCAAAATAATTTGTTTATAAGTTTCTATCTCTTTAATACAAAATTTTCAATAATTCATTTGTTGCTACCAAGTCCCAAGTGCGACAAACATCGATTCATTTATGACGTGGTTTGCAAGTTGAGACTAAGTTGAATTTATTTATTTTATTAGAAATACATGATACTTAATTTTTGTTTTATAATTGGACAATGATACAATTTGAACTTTAAATCTATGTGATATGATGTCACTCTATTGGGGCTTAATGGATATATTTTTTTCTTTGGATAATCACATATTTAGACGGGAAATTTTCACATAAGCCATATTATGTTAATATTTATATAAAAATTGTTACATATATTTTATTCTACAAATACAAGATTATGTCCTATTTTTTTTAATAATTTCAATAGATTTAATTAGTATAACACACTCCTTAATTATCGTCATTTACCATATTGATTATGATTTAATATTTAACTAAATATCCTAACCTGTCCTAATCTATGCTCCACAAGACGTCAATTCAATTCTAAAAATTTGGGTCTCGCTACAAAGTCCCTGCAGAATACAATAAACCCAAAAATGAGTCTTCGATTGAATAGTGGCTGCCTGGTGTATTTATTCTTGTAAGATTTAATGTGAAGAACCAAATTAAAAATAATGTAAACTGTTGAATAGTGTTTGCGTTTGTTATTAATAATAATGCAATTTGTTTGTTGTGCCTTAAAATCGTTTGTGCTGATTTCGAATCGAATTGAACAACAAAAACTATTTCTTTAGCTGTCACATTGTCTTGAATGTCAATAGATTGTTGCACATCTGATACAATTCATTGAGATCATTGTGAACAAATTGTTGCGCGTGATGTTATTTTGCATTCAATTTCAAAAATATGTTGCACGTCATGTTACAATATATGTTGCGCCTCTGATAGAAATCATTGAGTTCATTGTGAACAAATTGTTGCACGCGATGTTAGTTTGCATTCAATATCAACAATCTGTTGCATGTGATGTTATTTTGCGCGTGCTATTACACTCCATTGAGTTTCTTTTTAACAAGTTGATGTGCATGCTGTTAAATTGCATTGAATGTTAACAACCTCTTTGCTTACTTGATGTTACTGTTGACCTATGGTTAACTTTAAACCTTAATGTTTTGATTATAATAAACAAATTAGTATTGTTTACCAACGATCTATTTTCAAGTAATATTCAAAGTGCTATAAATCGAATTCTCAAGCACGTCAAGATCAAAGTCAATCAATAGAGTTCAAGAAATTCAAGACTCGAAGTTCAATATCGAAGAATAGATTTTTAGATAAAATTGTAATGATACTAATTCTTTGATTTTTAGCATTAAGGATGAAAGCTCAAAAATACTTTTATGCACAAAAATTATGTTGATATCATTTGCATAAAATATTTTTATCAAAGTCAAAAATCAATTTTTCAAAACTTTTCAAAAAAAATAAATAAATTAAACCGGTCATCCGTCTATGAACCGATCGATTGTTTGAACGTCATTTTCTAAAAATGGCTGTTCTGATTTTTTCGTTCTAACGGCTATTTTTTTGATCATCCGTCAAGAACCAGTCGACCGTCAGGTCATCCGTTTTGGCAGAAAGTTGTGAAAATTCATCTCTATAAATACATTTTCATTTATTATCATTTAACAACACTTACAATAGCATTAATAGGGAGAATCACATTGAGAAAATTCATTCAAGCTTCATTGCATTTATATCTTCAAAATCATTCATTGAAAAACTTTGTTTGATAAAATCAAACTTTTGATTCATCATTATCAACAAATTTTATTTCTAACACTTGAGTTTTTTCATTTATTGCTATTCATTAAAGTGTTAGTCTCTCTTAGTACCAAACTTGTATATATAATTCATCAAGAGAGAAATACATTCTAAAATATATTCTTTATATCTTTGGGTCGTATTGAGGTCACTTGAAAGTCCAATATTGTATAGGATCGGTGCTCATTGTTTGTAAGTCATCGGATACATTGTAAATGTTTTCGATTGCACCATAAGTCAATCAAGTTAGTGGAAAGGCCGTGCTCGTGTTAGAGAGCTTAGTAACGGGGGACGTAAATCATTGGTTGGATCGAACCTCTATAAAAATATCGTTTGCACTCTCTCTACCCTTTTATTTACTTACATTGTGCTCATATTTTTAGTAGCTTAATTTATATCTCTTAAATTTCTTATTTTGAGAT
Source organism: Forsythia viridissima (assembly GCA_030279155.1). Classification (NCBI taxonomy): domain Eukaryota; kingdom Viridiplantae; phylum Streptophyta; class Magnoliopsida; order Lamiales; family Oleaceae; genus Forsythia; species Forsythia viridissima. Next base: position 38,548,963 of record CM059037.1, read on the forward strand.
TATTCTACGAAAAAGTTTGAGAAAACTAATTCACCTCCATCTTGGTTAGTTATTCTTGGGCTATCAATTGGTATCAGAGCAAGGTGCTCATTTTTTAAAAAAGATTTTACAATATTAAGTAATGGCTAACCAAAATATTCAAAGTCTTGAGGGACACTCTACAAATTGTCCTCCCTTTTTTAATGGCACCCACTATAACTATTGAAAAACTAGAATAATGATTTATATACAATCAATAGATTAACATTTGGGAAGTTATTGAGTTTGGTCCTTATGTGCCAACAAAAATTATTAAGGTTGATGATAAACTAGACCAAACTATTCCTAAGCCTAGAAAAGAATATGATGAAGAAGATAAAAGAAATCTTTAAATGCTAGAGCAAAAAATTTACTCTATTGTGCTTTAGATAAAATGATTTTAATCGAATTAACACATGTGATTCCGCTTATGATATTTGGCATGCATTAGAGATAACTCACTTAGATACTAACAAGGTTAAGGAAACTAAGATAAGCTCTTAACAAAAGATTTTGAAAATTTCTTTATGAAGCAAAATGAACCTATAGTAGATATGATTACTCGCTTTACCGATATTATTAATGGCCTTAAGGGCTTTGATCGAAAGTTTACTAACAATGAACTTGTGAGTAAAATGCTTAGGTCTCTTTCGAAAGATTGGAACTCATTGAGAATGTTGATAGAGAATACAAAAGATGTCAACACTGATCCATTTGAGGAGCTATATGGAACATTAATGACTTATGAGCTCAACAATGCCAAAACAAATGAGAAAACAAGAAAAAACAAGAAAGAGATGAAAGAGCCTACGAAGCAGCAAATTGCCTTAAAATCAACTAACGATGAAGGCTCCTCAAACATAAACATGAGTGATGAAGAATTTGATGATCTAGTTCTTCTTGTCAAGAAATGGAGAGGCTTTCGAAACAATCGACGATTTCAAAAGAAAGAAGATAAAGGTGAAGAGAAAAATAAAAAGATTATTTTCTATGATTGTGACAAATCCGGTCACAAAAGAACCGAATGTCCAAGCAAGAAGAAGTTTACCAAAAAGAAAGCGCTTCAAGCTACATGGGATGATAGTGATGAAGATGATCATGAAGAAGAGGAAGTTCAAGAAGAAATTGCCAACATGTGCTTCATAGCTATTGAAGATGAGGTAAGTACAAACAACAATGACACATACAATGATTTATCTACTTCTTATTTTCAAATTCTTGAGGAATTTGAAAAACTTGTTTTAAAATACACTATCATTAACAATAAATATTCTTTATTGAAAAAGGTAGTCAAGAAAATTTTTATAGCACAAAAAGATTTTGAAAAGAAAAAGGATGATCATAAATCTTTGATTAAAAAAATATTTTCTTGAAAGAAAAAGTGGTTGATTTAACAAGCATTATTCACAAGTTTACCCAAGGAAAGAAAAATTTCGAATTAATGCCTAGTGAGCAAAAATGTGTATTCAATAAAGGAAGAATTGGATACAAATCTTTCTTGAAACAAAAATCTCTTGAAACTATATTTATCAAATAATCCAGTTTTACTCAACAAAACATAACATGTAGTTTTTGCAAGAAAGTTGGTCATGTTGCTTTTAATTATACAACTAAAAAGAGACTATACTTTGAAAGGAAACACAAGTAGATAAAAGAATCCACAAACACTAACTATCAAGAACCTAAACTTATGTGGGTACCAAAAATAAAAAATTGAAATAATTTTTGTAGGTACCACGAAAAGTAAAGAGCAATTGATTCTTGGATAGTGGTTGCTCAAAACACATGAACGATGATCGATCATTGCTATCTAGCCTCAAAAGAAATGATGAAGGTCATGTAACTTTTAGAGACAATGCTAAAGGAAAAATCATAGGCATTTGAAATATTGGTAACTATTCTTCTCCTTCTATTGAAAATATTTTATTAGTTGATAATCTTAAATATAACTTGCTTAATATAAGTCAATTATGTGATAAAAGTTATCTCATTAAATTTAATTTTTTCAAATACCTCATTGAGGATGCTATATTTAAAGAGGTATTGTTCATGGATAGTCGAAGTAAGGATGTTTACATCATAAATATTGAACTTGAACTTGAAAGAGAAATAAGGGTGCGTTTGATTGCAAGCATTGAATTTGGGTGGAAATAAAATAAATTCTAGAGAATTGAATTGCCAAAAAAATAAACGCAGCCTTTCGAGCAAATTTTACGTAGAAAATAAAACATCATCCACCCCCACCTAAGAAAACATTTTCTGGCTTTTCAAGAAAAATACGATCATTTATGTAGAAATAAGAAAATGTTTTACCTTAAAAAAATGACCATCAAACACCTTTAATAGGTGGGAAAAAAAAATTTCCATAGAAAAATGTGGCTATCAAACTTATTAGTTGGAAAATAGGTGGAAAAAAGTTTTTTTCATGGAAAAATGCTTGCAATCAAACACACAATGCCTATCAAGTATAAAAGATGATTCTTGGTTATGGCATAGAATATTAGGTCATGTTAGCATGAATTTACTTTCTAAAATCTCTAAAAATAGCTTTATAAAAGGTTTGCCAAATATAAAATTTGAGAAAAATAAAAGTTGTGATGTTTGTCAATTTGGAAAACAAGTAAAAAATTCTTTTAAACTTAAACAACACTCTTCTACTACAAGACTTTTATAACTTCTCTACATGGATTTATTTGGACCATCTAGAACTGCTAGTTTAAGTGAAAAATATTATGCATTTGTTATTGTTGATGTTTTTTCAAGATTTACTTGGGTCATTTTATTGAATTTAAAAGATGAAGCTTTAAATGTATTTAAATATTTTTGCCAAATAGTTCAAAATGAAAAGGGATATACTATTACCACAATTAGGAGTGATCACGGTGGAGAATTTGAAAATATTACTTTTGATGAGTTTTGTAAATCAAATGGATATGAACATAATTTTTCGGTACCTAGAACTCCTCAACAAAATAATGTAGTAGAAAGGAAGAATCGAACATTACAAGAAATGGCTCAGACCATGTTGAATGAAAATAATTTACCAAAATATTTTTGGGCCGAAGCCTTTAATATTTCATGCTATATTTTGAATATGATTTTGGTTAGTCGAAAGAAAACCAAAACTCCATATGAACTTTGGAAAAATAGAATTCTCAATATCGGATATTTTAAAAATTTTGGTTGTAAATGCTTTATATTAAACACAAAAGAAAATTTGGAAAAATTTGATCCAAAATTCAATATTGAAATTTTTCTTAGATATTCATCTACTAGCAAAATTTATAGAGTTTTTAATAAAAGAACTTTAGTAGTTGATTTTTAATAAAAGAACTTTAGTAGTTGAAGAATCTATGCATGTTGTTTTTTTATGAAACTAACTCTATTGAACATGAGAAAAATATTGATGATGAAGATTTAGAAATTCTATTTGAACAACTAAGTGTTCAAAATCAAGATAAAGAGAATCCAAATAATGTTGAAAATCAACATGAGGAGGAAACAATCATGCAAAAAAATGAAGAAGAACCTCATGAAGAATCTAAGTCATCATCCTTACCTAAAGAATGGAGGTTTGTTCCTTCTCATCCAAAAGATCTCATCATTGGTGATCTATCCAAAGGAGTAAGTACTAGAAACTCTTCTAGAAAATTTCTTCACAATTGTGCTTTTCTTTCGCAAATTGAGCCAAAGAATTTTAAAGAAGTCGAGTTTGATGAATTTTGAATTCTAGCTATACAATATGAACTAACTCAATTTGAAAGAAATCATGTTTGAGATTTAGTTGTTAGACCAAGTTCACAAACCGAAATTGGTACAAAATAGATTTTTCGAAACAAACGAGATGAAAATGGTATAATTATGCGTAACAAAGCTAGATTAGTGGCTCAAGATTACAATCAAGAAGAAGGTATTGATTTCAAAGAAACATTTGCACCGGTTGCTAGATTAGAGTTAATTCGCATGCTTCTTGCGTTTGCTTGTCATAAGAATTTCACTATTTTTCAAATGGATATCAAAAGTGCATTCTTGAATGAAGTCATTCAAGAAGAAGTATTTATTGAGCATCCGTCAGTTTTAAAAATCATAAATACCTGGACAAAGTTTTCAAATTTAGAAAAGCTATTTATGGATTAAAGCAAGCTCCTAGAGCTTGGTATGAAAGATTAAGCAAATTTTTTTATCAAATAGCTTTTTAATAGGTAAGACGGATACTACACTATTTATAAAAATAAAAAAAAATGATATGATTGTTGTTTAAATTTATGTTGATGATATCATTTTTGGTACTACTAACATTTCTCTATGTGAAGAATTTTCTAAGTGTATGAGTAGAGAATTTGAGACTAGTATGATGGGTGAGTTCAAGTTCTTTCTTGAACTCCAAATCAAACAAACTAATGATGGAATGTTCATTAGTCAAATCAAGTATATCTTGGATATGCTCAAAAGGTTTGAAATGGAAGATTTGAAATCAATGAATACCCCCAATGAGCTCGTCGATCAAATTGGACAAAGACGATCAAGGCACTCCCGTTAATATAACCAAATATCGAGGTATGATCGGATCCCTTCTTTATTTTACCGCTAGTAGGCCCGATATTATGTTTAATGTATGCTTATGTGCTAGATATCAATCTAATCCTAAAAATTCTCATCTTAGTGCCGTAAAATGTATTTTTTCGTTACCGTAGTAGAACTAGATCATTTGGTCTTTGGTATCCTAAAGAGACTCACTTTGATTTGCTTAGTTATTCGGATGCCGATTAGGCCGGTTGTACAATTGATCGTAAGAGCACTAGCGGAACTTACCACTTTCTGGACTTTGCCTTAGTTTCATGGTTTAGTAAGAAACAAAATTTCGTTGCTTTATCAACCGTTGAAGCCGAATATATATCGGCCGCTAGTTGTTGTGCTCAAATCTTATGGAAGAAGCAAACTCTTCGTGATTATCACAAATTTTTTGTAAATGTTTCTACTATGTGTGATAACACTAGTGCCATCAATTTATCTAAAAATCCCATTTTGTATTCTCGTACCAAACATATCGAGATTAGACATCATTTCCTACAAGACCATGCACAAAAGAGAGATATAACTTTAGAGTTTGTAAACACCAAAAAGTAATTGGCCGATATTCTCACAAAACCGTTAGCACTTGAAAGATTTTCATATATTCGACGAAATCTAGGCATAATTGATGAATGTGAAGTATGTGGCTAACTCCTTATGGATGATATATTTGATTGAATTTTATATGACAAACATGTTTTAAAAATATTCTAGAAAGGACCAAATTGATGATTTCGGTAAAATTGTGCAAAATTGTCCAATCGGACGTCCATTTGTTGATAAACGGACGACCTTTTGTTCATCTGGATCATCATCTGTTTGAACTGAGACTTTTGTAAAAATTAAAAAATTTTAACAGTCGACCGCTTCTTGAAACGGTTGTCCGCTTCTGCTCAAACGGACAATTTCCTCATCATCCACCTTTGGATCCGTTTGAACAAAAAGTTGATTTTAAAATTTAAGGTTCAAACGGTCGACCGTCTGAGTAAACCGGTCGACCATATCAGTGGAAATTAGGTTTTTAACCTCAAATTTTTTTACAAATTCTTCATTTGTTCTTCGCGTGAACATACTATTTTCTCTCCCAATCTCTCCCCATTCACCAAATCTCTTTCAAATCTTTCAAATTTACGTTCAAAATCAAAAACCCATATCAATTCCACACTCAAATCCGCAAAATCTCCAATTTTTGACGACAAAATCATCCAATTCCATTTCAAACGGACGAACGAAATCCTAGGCTCTATAAGCCATTTCCAACACAATACCTTGGGTAAAAATGGCAAGTAAACATCCAATGAGGAAAAGGGCACCTTCGCCATCATCCGAAGACGAGGCAACCCCTACGGAAAATCGGATTGAAAAATTCCCAATCCTCATAGGTGAGAATGTCGATCTCGCTTCCTTTACATTTGAGGCCCCTCATTTCATTTAGAAGACTATTTTGTTGCCATGGGTTGGGAATCCATTCTCACACTCAATGAAAAAGCTTACCCCACCATCATGAAAGAGTTCTCTAAGAAAATGGTTTTCTCTCTGGGGATGGGTATATCTTGCTTAGTTAGAAATAAACGAATCAAAATCACTCGAGAACTTATTTGTTCTATTTTTGAACTTGAGGACGGTGGTATTTGTCTATTTACTTCAAAAACCATTCCTCATTTTGAAGGTTATGATCCCGTTGAAGTATGTTGTCATGTCACCGGAAAACACTTCAAGGCTCTTGCACGACTTAGTACAAATCAACTAACACTCACATATCGTGTATTGCACAATATCATCTCCCATATTATTGTCCCTAGGAAAGGTTACCTTGATAAAGTAAATCATTACGACATCTTCCTTCTCGATTCCCATATCAATTGGGCAAAAACTAGACTTTCCATACAATATGCTCAATCATATGGACTCGGTTATTCGTGGTACTAAGTCTAAGGCCTTACCTTATGGAATGGTTCTTACCAAAATCTTTCAACATTTTGAAGTCTCTTTCCGTGATGCGATCGCCCTTCTTCCTATACCAACCGACACCATCAATACTCTTACTCTTAAACGCATGAAAATCTTTAAAGATGATGGGCAATGTGTGGCAAAATCTAAAGGATTTGATGATGAGTTGGGACCCTCTACTTTGCCATTTGAGGGTGATGAAGAAATAGATGAAGACGAAGATGATCCTCTGCCAAGACTGAGAACACATAGGTCGTCGTTCTCCACTTCCGACTTCAACGAAGACCATTACAATCTTCTCAATGGCTAGATTGACTCGCTTACTACCACCGTAGATGGCCTACAACATACCGTGGAAGACTTACACAACATGGAGGCTAGCCTCCAACATACAGTAGGAGGTTTACAAAATCCGGTGGGAAATCTATAACAATCGATAAACGGCATGACATCATTGCTTCAAGCACTTTACACCCGCCTTGACGCCGTGATTCCTCCACCGGATGCTTAGTTTTCTTGTTTCTATGCTTTTGGAAATATTTTCATGTCTATTTATGTGTTTTTGAAAACAAGCTTATGCTCTAGTTTTTGTTTATGAAATATGATTGCCTTTAACTTTCAAGTTTATCAATGAATTGCATATTTTGTTTCATTTAGGGAGAATTTATTTATTTTACCTCAATGTTTCGATTATAACTTTTTGTTTATGCCAAAGGGAGAAAATATATGTGATATGTGATGAAAATTTGACAAACGAATTGGTAAATTGATATACAATGAAATTGATATGTGATGGGATCAATTAAATGGAATATAATCCAATGTTATAAATTTATCAAACCATGCTTACTTGAAAAAGAAAGGGGAAATATATACGCTTTATTTTATCTTATTATTCCTTATAATCTCAATTACACACCACATTGTTTGTCATAATCAAAAAGGAGAAAATTGTTGACATATGGTTAACTTTAAACCTTAATGTTTTGATTATAACAAACAAATTAGTATTGTTTACTAACGATTTATTTTCAAGTAATATTCAAAGTGCTACCAATCGAACTCTCAAGTATGTTAAGATCAAAGTCAATCAATAGAGTTCAAGAAATTCAAGACTCGAAGTTCAAGATCGAAGAATAGATTTCTAGATAAAATTGTAAAGCTGCCAATTCCTTGATTTTTAGTATTAAATGGATGAAAGCTTAAAAATAATTTTATGCGCAAAAACCATGTTGATATCACTTGCATAAAATAATTTTATCAAAACCAAAAATCAAATTTTCAAAATTTTTCAAAATAAAAAATAAACTGGTCATCCGTTTGTAAACCAGTCAATCGTTTGGGAAGAACCGATCGACCGTTTGAACGTCATTTTCCAAAAAATGACTGTTCTGATTTTTACCATTCTAACGGCTATTTTTTTATCATTCGCCAAGAACTGGTCGACCGTCTGGTCATCTGTTTTGGCAGAAAGTTGTGAAAATTCATCTCTATAAATATCTCTTCATTTATTATCATTCAACAACACTTACAAGAGCATTAATAGAGAGAATCACATTGAAAAAAATATATTCAAGCTTCACTGCATTTATATCTTCAAAATTATTCATTAAAAACTTTGTTTGATCAAATCAAACTTTTATTTCATCATTATCAACAAAGTTTATTTCTAACATTTGAACTTTTTTATCTATTGCTATTCATTAAAGTGTTAGTCTCTCTTAGTACCAAACTTATATCTATAATTCATCAAGAGAGAAATACATTCTCAAATCTATTTTTTTATATCCTTGGATTGTATTAAGGTCTATTGAAAGTTCAATATTGTATAAAGATTGGTGCTCATTGTTTGTAAGTCACTGGATACATTGTAAAAGTTTTTTATTGCACCATAAGTCATCAAGATAGTGGAAAGGCCGTGCTCGTGTTGGAGAGCTTGGTAATGGGGGACGTAGATCATTGGTTGGATCGAACCTTCATAAAAATATCGTTTGTACACTTTCTACCCTTTTATTTACTTACATTGTGCTCGTATTTTTAGTAACTTAATTTATATCTCTTAAATTTCTTATTTTGAGATTATTCTACAAAAAAATTTGAGAAAATCAATTCACTCCCCTCTTGGTTAGTTATTCTTAAACTATCAGTTACGAAATGTTATTAATCTGTTGCAAGTTTTGTTACAAAATCTGTAGGAATGTTATCTAAATATGTTGCATTTACTTTTAAATTGCATTGGGTTTTAACAATCTGTTACACCAGCTGGTAAGGAAAAACAATATGTCCAGCATTATTACATTTATGTTAAATATGTTAACGTTTATTTGAAACTTTACATTTGATGTGTGTTGTTAAATCTCTTGAATCAATACATTATGATTTGATTTATTGACGTGATATTGGCAGGCATGGAAAACATAAATATTGTCATCAATTGCAATGGAAAAAGTACTAGAATTCTTATTCCGATAGGTTGTACTTATGTAGATCTCGTTGATTTGATAATGTCCGTATTGAAGCTCGATAAAAGTAATATTGTAATATCTATATAATATGAAGTAGCTGGGTGCTTATCTTCAATTAAGATAATGAATTATAACACATTGATGTTCTATTTGAAGTTTAAAAGAAAGAATTAGCATCTAACGAGTTACCTTCTGCATATTGATATTACACATTCATTGAGAAATATTCTGTCAATAAATACTTTGGATAATTCGGGAGACTAGAGTTGCAACACAAAAATTCTGAATCATTATTCAATAACTTATCTAATAGCTTGTGTTATCTACATAGCTTTTCTTCTAGTATATGTGAAACAATCCCAGAGTTGCCAGAAGTTGAAATTCAAGCTGACAACAGTACTATTGGGCAACCCGACTTTGACTGCATTCAGCATGGAGAATATTTAGAGATAAAAATGTGTTAAGAAGACTATCTCCTTATATGCTATTCATAACAACTTTCAGTAGAAGGTGTATAGGTCTGGCAAAAAAAGAATATGTCCTAAAATGTCTTGATGATACTTGCATGTGGCAGTTTAGGGCTTCTAGACTGGGCGACACAGATCTATTCAAGATACGGTATATAAAAAATAGACATAACTGCTCAATAGATTTCGTTATGGGAGATCATAGACATGCAACAAGTTTTCTATTGGCGGATTGCAATAAACACAAGTACATGGATGCTAAAACTATCTACACTCCACGGGACATTATGAATGATGTGTCAAAGACATACGGTGTGATATTGAGTTATGGAAAGGCATTGAGGACCTGTGAATGTGCATTAGAGAAAATATTGGGAGAACCAGAAGATTCATACAACAAGCTCTCTAGTTATTTATGCATGTTGAGATTAAAAAATCGAGGGATTATAACTCGAACTAAGACTAATGCAGATAATCTGTTTGAATATATGTTCAAGGCATTATGAGCATTGTTACAAGATTGGAAACACTACAAACATGTGGTTATTGTCGATGCAACATTTTTAACTGAACGTTACGGTGATACACTTTTTACCCCTTACACTCAAGATGCAAACTACAATATATTTGTGCTCGCATTTGGGATAGGTGATGCAGAGAATAACAATGCACGGGAATGGTTTCTAATGAGGTTTAAGGAGGCTTATGGAAAACGACATGAGATGTGTATAATATCAGACAAACATAGAAACATAGAGAACGTAATCGATCGAGTATACCCAGACGTCATGCATGTATTTGTTCTTACCATTTGTTGCAGACAATTTGGAAAGGTAGCGAAACACATGACAAAGCCATTTAATGCAGCTGCTAGATCATATATAGTTTCTGAATTTGAGTACCAAATAAAACAATTAGACAAGATACACGATGAGATTCGACCATGTCTAGTAAGTAAAGTTTAGCATTAATATTAGAATAAAATATATTTTTCATAACTTTTGGTTCTAATTTGTCAATTTCTTATATAGGAAGAAAATGTCGGATATTATAGGTGGTCCAGAGCACACATGCCAATTAACTGGTATTCTACGATGACATTTAATATTGTTGAGTCGGTGAACGCTGTAAAAAAGTCGGTAAAGAATTATCCTATTGTGACAATGCTGGAATATTTGAGGAACATCTTACAGGAATGGTTGCATAAAAATCAAAATAAGGCACGTTCTACATTTATAAGACATGCAACAAAAAATGAGAATATGTTGAGGGCGAACTCAAAAAATGTACTGAAATTGAAGATAAAGGTATGTTTTCATTATTGCAAACAAATTATTTGAATTATATAGAATGAGTTTGATATAGTAGTTATATTTGCAATTTTGTTCCAATAAACAAGTATCGGGTTCAAGTGACGTTCTATATCAAGTTAGCAATGAGAATACGCAACAGTCAGTCGACATGAAAAAATACCATTGCACATGTAACATGTTTCAAGTTGATGGAATACCGTGCAAACATGTTTTGTCTGTTATCAATAAACATAGAATGGAAACATATAAATATTGTTCTTTCTACCACACAAAAGAAGCTTATATTGCAGCATATGACGGTAATATTGTAACACTCGATGACTGGTCTAATTGGATAGTGTCAAAAAGTGTAGAGACAATGGTAATTTTGGCACCTAATCCTTCCAAAAAATTAGAAAAACCTAAAGTAAAGAGGTACCGATCGGCAGGAGAATGAACTATTGTTACAAGGTGTATGAGATGTAGTTGATACAGACACAATAAGATGACATGCAAGCATCCATTGGGGATGAATAAGCAATCAACAAAAAAAGGGTAAACAATGGATCATCTCTTGCTAGTGATGATTCACTTTGAACAATATGTCAGATGTGGTTATACTTAGTTTTTTATTTCTAAATTTTGAATTAATATTCCAATAGTTAAATTATGAATGATGCAAATAATTGCAATTCCATTCAGTGTTGAATTCATATGCGAAAATATTAATGATTCAAAGATTGAATTACATTTTCATCAAAGCATTTTCCATCCAGTCTATTTGTTTATTAACAAAACCATCAGGGCACTTAAGCATCAAAGTGAAGTGCTACTTAATTTTACAAAATGAGCCCTTAAATTGGCAGTGGTCTATATATATATGAAACTAACATGTTGTCATGAGCTGGTGGTTTTGGCAGTGGTGTGTTGTTGTTTGGCTACTAGAGTGGTACGTTGTAATTATTTTATTTTTTACAAGGAGACATTGAGTGTGCCACAAAGTAAAAGCCTGTATTGATTGTTGTATTCGTTTTTCATCATATAGACTGTCCAGATTCAAATGCAACTAGCATATACTTAACAATCAAAATCAATAAATAACAGATAACCACAAAAAGGATGTTACAAAATATTTAACAAAGCTACTGACTTGTAACGCCTGTACTGATTCTTGTATTTGTTTTTCATCATATAGACTGTCTAGATTCAAATGCAACTAGTATATACTTAACAATAAAAATCAATAAATAACAAATAACAAAAATTGATATTACAAAATATTTAACAAAGTCGCTGAGTTGTATTAATAACCCCAATAGAAAGCTGGTGATTGGTATTAAAATCTTTAAGTAAATATCAATATCAACTACATTACTATCCCCAGACCCAAAAAAAATAACGATGAGGCCACATAATGATCTATTCATCCACATTCTTCATAATGAAACACGACAATATACTAATACCAAATATGCAATTATAGAACATGTTAACTGTTAGACAATTTATCACTTATGTCACCTTGTAAAAAATCAAAAATAACATAGCTGCTGACTGTTAGACAAAAAATGCTAAGCTGATATAAGGTGACATAAATAAGTTGATTGATTTTAGACAAAATAACAAAGTTGAACTTAAATCCTAAGTGCTGATATTGAGTTAGATTCTCGCAAAAATCACAATACGACAAGGCATAAAATTTTGTTTTTTTGATTTCAAGTTTGCTACTTTTTCTTAGGTGCCTTCTTTGCCCTCTTCGAAAGAAAATCAAGATCAGATTTGTAGACCTTGGTCATCTTGTGCATGCCATGTTTATACAATAGGGATGCCTAGTATGTCCTCTCACTTGTAGCATCAAAAGGATTTGGTATTCTTTGTATATTGTCATTTATGATATACTCAGCGTACTTTATCACAATACACTGCTCGATCCTTTACAGAAATGAATTGAAGTTCATTAACAATATGATTAACTACTTGAAGAAGCACACAATAATATTCTTTAGTAAATACTCACCCGTTACTTTGTTGAGGGATATCATGAACAAGGTTGACAACTAGTGGTTCAATACGTTGGAGACCATTAACGATCACATGTTGTCATGCATCAATATTGGCCATCAAGCGTAGGATAACGAAAGAAAAAGGTTGAACGTCTGCTCTGACTTTTCTATCTCTTATCGTATCCCATCATGATTTATAAATATTTATACACCTATTTCTAATATCCAAGTGTCCAAGTATCCAAAGTTCGAAGAAGATGAACCAACCTCAGGTTTATGAACCCCAGGTACATCTATTATTCATTGTATAATAGAAATTGTGAAATTTGTTATGTGAGATATATTCATTTGCCATATTTTGTGATTTGAAATTAATTAGCTGCATATTAGAGCTTTTGCTTTATATTTCTGTAACATGCATTTATGTTGCTTTACTATGGAAATGTTGTAACAAATTGGTTTTTGTTAACTAACACCAGTTATGCTTTTATTTTAATTTCAGGATTGGGATTATATCATACACCCAAATAACAGGCTTGGTGTGAAGATAATGGTTTCCGCATCACTTGATGTAATTTTGAGTTTGAACGATAAGATGAATGATGCACAAAAAGGCTTATTTGGTATAACATGTTTTGGGAATTTCTTTGATCTTAATAAGTTACATCTTCATCATCAATTGATACACAAGATGTTGTTGATGGAGGTGAAGCAGCCAAAGCAAGATGAAATGTGGTTTAAAATATTCAGAAAATTGTTAAGATTCTCAGTAGAAGAGTTTTGTGTTATTATTGGGTTAAAGTGCATTGAATGCGATGATTAGTCAAAGAAGCAATCAAGGCTGCCGGTCTTTAGATAAAGATATTTCATTCGTGTTTTTTTCTACAACACGTAGACGTATGTTTTTACTATCTTAGAAAGATGACAACGTTCAACATGGAAATTAGAATGAATGTTACAACAACTGACTCATTTTTTGGAAGCATGGTGAGAGGTATATATCAGACTGTAGTGGAGGATACTAATGCGCTTTCTAGACAATTCTCTTTATTAGAATATCCCTTTGGAAAATACATGCATTGTAACACACCCTGGGCAAAAATTGATCACGTGCTGATGCCAATAAAGATGGGTACTCGTGCCCATTGTTTGGGCTACCTTGTCTGAAATTGGTTTGCTGACATTTTCATTTTTCGGCGACTCTTTCGTAGAAAATGAACTCATTCGCCGACGACTTCCAATTGTCTGAAATTGGTTTGCCGACATTTTCATTTTTCGGCGACTCTTTCGTAGAAAATGAACTCTTCGCCGACGACTTCCAATATTAGCAGCATATCGGTTTTTTTCAGAGTTCAAATCCTTTGAAGTAGTGGGCATGTCTAGACAAATAAAGTTTTGCTTGGATTGTAATGCGGGCTTCTTCACACAATCAGACGACTCTTTTTTTGACAATGATCGAGTCAATCTGCAAGTTGGAGTATCCATGAGTGGAATTTTGTCAACCAATTCCAAACTCTAAAATCGGTGGTTAGGGATTCGCTGATTTAGAATTGAGAGATTAATGATTAAAGGATTGAATTGCATTTTCATCAAATGTTGACCAAACATTGATATTGATTGCCCGCTGCGAGAACTCTAGAGATTTAGGAGATTCTCTGATTTGGGTCGCAAAATTGAAGTCGAAAACATTGGGGCTTTCTGTTCCTGCCTGCGAAAATTATAGGATGAAAGATTTTGTTTTATTTTTGTTATTTTCGTAATATATTAAAATATACATAAATACACATATATTATCTAGAGATGTCAAGATGGGCCGGCCGGCCAAACCCTCCTCGGCCCACCCGTCTCGACCCGAAATTGCGTGCTGGCCCGTGAACTGGGCGGGCGGTTCACAGGCCGAGGAGGCTGAACTGCCAGTCCAGACAGTTCGATTAACCGCTAGCCCGTTTTAAAAAATAATAATAAAATAAAAAATTAAATGGCAGAGAGCCGTTTGGCTCTCTGCCATAAAAGAGAAATGACAACCGCTGCAAATGTGCATCGACTGTCACATTTATTGTGCGCTGCACATTTGCAGCAGGCTGCTTTTGCAAAAGCAGCATGCTAGTGTCAGATTTAATAAAAATAAATAAATAATCAATAAAAAAAGTGCAACGAATTTGAAATTTTTGAATGCAAATTAAAAAATTATTAATTTTTTATTCATATGGGTCAAACCGGGATTCATATGGGCTCGACCCACCCATCGCCGAACTTCATCAGAGGCGGGTTGAGACCCGGATTGATACCTCTAATATTATCCAATAGTTTCAGAATAATTACACAACAAAAATAGATTTAAAAATAGATTTTATATGGACAGTAATAAGTGTAATTTCCACTGTTGGGACGTGATAGAGTTCTAATTGAAGTAACTTGAAAAGTAATCCCATTGACCTTTTTTTCTTTTTCATATTCAATGTTTCTACAAATTCATTCAACTGAGGAAGGTGGGCTCATCTAGAGACTATGGACGTCATTATTGAAGGATTTTGT
The DNA here is from genome assembly GCA_030279155.1 of Forsythia viridissima. Lineage (NCBI taxonomy): Eukaryota > Viridiplantae > Streptophyta > Magnoliopsida > Lamiales > Oleaceae > Forsythia > Forsythia viridissima. The sequence goes on from CM059037.1 coordinate 38,564,265, forward strand.
TAAAAAGTATAATTCGAATATCGAAATAAACTGTGTCAAAGATTGTATTTATTGCTTTCGAGTCCTTTTCCCCGACTAAACACGCCTATGTGAGATAGGTCAAGTTTGAGAACTAAATTAATTTATTAAACTTTATTTTCAAAACAAGTCGATTTATTTTTTCAATGACGACGTAACACATGTATAATTTTCATAATTAGATAGCATTGAAATTTGAATTCATAACATTTAAATTCTCTCATATATTGAACCAATTTTATTTAAATTTTACCAACAACGATGCTTCTAACTTTTATTTTTACATAATTTCTTCTTCAAGTTAGCTGCAATAGGGGCATTGCTTCAACGCATAGAGTACAACTATTGAAGATATTGATTTAGAATAGCAAAAAAATCAAAACAATAAAATTGAGAAAAATACTTTTCCTATCTCACAAAAATAGACTTACTTTTATTTTTACAAAGATTGAGAAAATTTAATTAATATAATTGGAATCATAAATTTTACTTATATTTTTTCTAAGAGCATATCTAATGCTACCTTATATTTTGAATATTCAGCTGATGTGACGATAAGGTAGAGGAGATAAAACTCATGAGGCAGTATTTATTGTAGAAGGCCATCCAACAGACCATCCATGTTTAAACATCCTGTTAGACAACCTTCTACCTATTTTTTATTAAATCATGTCTATCTCTCTCATCATTTCTTTCCTCTCTCTTGTCAAGTAGATTTTTTAGAAGATATCTAGTATTTGAAGATGCTCTAATATATTCCAACATTAAATAATAATAGTTCATATTTGTTGATAACAAGATACATTAAATATGGACAATTAAAGTGATTTCCTGTTAACAATGAATGCGAGTTTAGACTTTGACAACATGGGGGGACCCCTCATTTGAAATTTAAAAGATTGAGGACTCTTCTTCTGACAAGGAGAAAGTTCTGAAGGCGAAGCTCCCCATCTGTGTCAGAGGCCTCTTGACCAGACGGATTGTAAATCGAGGGATGTGCATGAGTGGCAGGGACCTGAGGGAGAGAGTCAACAGGCTAACCCTCAGGACAGACCCCCACAATATTTCAGTGAAAATCTACCCCACATGAGAATCGAACCTGCGTTGTCAGGAGATTTCTCTTCACGTCACCTCAGATCTTACTAACTTGTCTATGCCCCTGGGGGTAGATTGAGAACTCTTCTTGATTCTAAATATGGTGGTGCATGAATTGTTTATCTTTCTACATTGGTGAAGTAGTATAATGTCATGAAGTAGGCATTACTATTAGCTGACTTGAAAAATGAATCTCATCGATCAACGAACAAAAACGTCTTCACACGACGGACAACAACATCTCCACCCAAAAGCACCAACGTAGATAAGAGTTGAGATATGATATTCTCATTTGGTTATCTCCTTGACAGTTACCCACTGAGTTCTCTTTTTAATATATTTTTGACATATCGACATATTATTTTTTCTTAACAAATGAAAAGACGTTACAATATGTTGATGCGTAAAAAATGTGTTGAAGACTTTTCATTTGCCAAGAAAAAATTATAAAAAATGTATTGAAGGGACAATTAATTGGACAACAAATTCAAGACACACTATCTGTGCTCGTCCCCCACTAAAATGTTGACATCATTGTATGAGCTCTTGTTAACAAATAACAAAATGTTATTTCAAAAGTAATATCACTTATAATATATTGTGTGACATATTATTGTTTGCTATTTGTTCCTCCAAGGCAGCCAAAGTCCAGCCAACTAAAAAACTACTCATAATAACTATAAATTAAACAAAGCACATATTTCTAATAAAAATAACATTATATTGACAACAAAATTAAAAAATAATTATTTCTCATATGGACCTTAAAAAGAAAAACATTTAAAAATATTCCTTGAAAAAGTCTCAACCCAAAAAAGAAAAAATTGACATTGGCAAAGCACTTGAAAAGTGCAAGTTTTATTTGTGTATCACAGGAATCCTGTCCAATGTCCCTCCACCGCAGTTGACCGCCGGCCCTCACCAGTCACCAGTAACCCTATTCAGCCCTTACACCCCAACCCACCTCACCAGCTACCACTTTTTCCTAGGCAAACGCGTATTATCCTCCTGCACATTTGGACTCGATCGTGTACTGTTATTTTACTATATAAATAATCAAACGTGGAATATAGTTTACTCCCCACCAACCCTTTTTCACATTTCATCTCTCTCTCATTTAGGGTTGAAAAATCAAGAAAACTACACGCTGTTATTGGGTTTGCTGTAATTATAATTTGGAACAAAATGGGAGGTTTTGGGTTGAATGGATCTGATGAAGAAGGCATAGCTAGAAGGCTATGGAATAAGTTTAAGAATGAAAGGGTTTCTGCACTTTACAGTCCTTTTATAATTTGCTTGGCTTCTGGTACATTGGATTCTCACACGTTTCTTCACTGCATCTCTCAAGATGTCTATTTTCTTCAAGCTTTTGCTCAGGCGTAAGCCATCTCTCTCTCTCTCGATTTACGTACAATATGCATACTATATATATATATATATATATATATATATATATATATATATATATATATATATATATATATATATATATATATATATATATATATATATATATATATATATATTGTATATGCAGGTGTGTTAGTTTGTACCATGTTTTCAGTATTCTGTGCACTCCAAAAATATCATCTTGCTTGATTTTCTAGGTCAAATCAGTAATTTTGACAATGAAATTGACTAGTTTATTTGATCTTTATGATATATTTAGGAGAATAATAAAAGTATTTAAATAAGAAAACTTGAATTACTTGGTGGATAACAAAATTTTAAGTTAGTTTGACCTTCAATATCAATAGGACAATCTTTTTTGGAATGGATGATCAAAGAAAACAATAATACTTTTCGGAATGGAGGTAGATTTTTTATTTATTTTTTCTCTCTTATGATCAAGTGATATAAAATAGGCTGAGGTATAATGTTTTGTCAGGTATAAACTAGCAGAGGAATATGCAGATGATGAGGAGGACAAGGAAGCCATTATCAAGTTAAGAAAACGCGTCTTGAAGAGGCTTAGAAACCAAGAAGCTCTTATACATGTAATCCGTTATTATCAGTTTTCACCAAGTGTCTACTTGTAATTAGTTTTCCAGAAATTTATTGTTGCTACACCTGTGAAAAGTAAAAAAATAGAAAAAATTACTCTAACTCTGTTATTCTCTTAATTTCCTGTACGGGGCTTCAAATGGCTGTGTTTTTCTATTTTAAGAAAGAAAATTTGGGAACGTTTCATAGCCATTTCTTCCCCAAGTAGAAGTTTCATGGATCAGACTTATAATCTTGGTGGCAAGAATAAGAAATAGAATCGGTAGTGTAATCTGATTGCTAGAATCTCTAACTGATCCTAGAGTGAATAATGAAATCATTTGCTTGTGTTAAATTGCAATGTATGAAGAAAAGGTGGAAGGGTAGAAAGGAAAGGGATGAAAGTTTTGGCGTTGGCTTTTACATTTATATTTCGCATTTTTTGTTATGTCTTGCATTCCTACAATTCCGTAGTAGGATAGTGTGAGAAAAATACCGGAGAAGAAAACTCTAAAACACTGCAGATTTCTTATTATAATTCGTTGTGTTAAAATACACAGAAAGACCTAGAATATATAGAGATATTTTGGTCAGAAAGTATTCTAACAAACTAGGAAACAAATCAGCAATAAATCAAGAAATAAATACAAAATAATAGAACCTGGTTTTATTCCTAAAAACAAGGATTGACTAAATCAATCATTGATTGGATTGACTAAATCAATCTTTGATTGCCTCTTAATCTCTAGAATATCAGTCAACCGAGAGAGACTGATTTTCAACACTCCCCCTCAAGCTGGATTGTATATATCAAACAATCTTAGCTTAAATCATTTTCTCAAACAAAGGTCTAGGCAATCTTTTAGTTAGGATGTGTGTTCGGCTGAAGCCACATGTGGAATGTAAATGGTTCCATCTTCAATCTTTTCTTTAATGAAGTGTCGATCCACCTCTATATGTTTAGTACGATCATGGTGTACAGGATTATGAGCTATGCTGATGGCAGCTTTGTTGTTGCAGTACAATTTCATGAGACTTTTTGTTGCAGATTAAAGTTCTTCAAGAAGAAGCTTTAGCCAAATTCATTCACTGATTCCGTTTGCCAAGGACCTAAATTCAGCCTCAGCACTACTCCTGACTACTACATTCTGCTTTTTGCTTCTCCACGTCACCAAGTTTTCCCAAACATAAGAACAATACCCAAATGTAGATCGTCTATCAACCACTGATCCAGCCCAATCCGCATCAATATAGGCTTCAATCTCCCGTGATTCTCCTTTCTTAAAAAAGAGTCCTTTTCTTGGGCTCCTTTTTGGATACTTCAATATTCGGATGACTGCATCTAGATATTCTTCATAAGGAGCATGCATAAACTGACTCACCATGCTGACAGCAAAAGCTATATCAGGTCTTGTGTGGGCTAAATAAATGAGCTTTCCAACAAGTCTTTGGTATCTACCCTTGTCCACAGGTGTGCTCGTCTTTTGATCTCCAAGTTTAACATTCGTATCAACTGGAGTATCGACAGGCTTGCACCCAAGTAACCCAGTCTCCTTTAAAAAGTCTAAGACATATTTTTTTTGTGAAAGAGAGATACCAGACCTATTTCGAGCAATCTCCATACCCAGAAAATACCTTAGTATTCCTAGATCTTTGATTTCAAATTCATCTGCAAGTCTTCTCTTTAAAGAATTTATTTTTAAAATATTGTCTCCTGTTAAGATAATATCATCAACGTATATAATAAGTATAGTTGACTTACCACCCGCATGTTTGTAGAACAATGTATGGTCAGTGTTAGCCTGCTTATACCCTTGTTGGCAAACAGCTTTTGTGAACCTCTCAAACCATGCCCTTGGTGACTGTTTAAGGCCATAGAGAGATTTTTTCAACCTACACACCTGCCTTGTTTGTCTAGCACTCTTAAATCTTGGAGGGAGTTCTATGTAGACTTCTTCAGTCAAGTCTCTATTGAGAAAAGCATTTTTTATATCCAGTTGATGGAGCGGCCAGTCTAGATTCGCTCGCTGCTAAAGGGAGAAGAACACGGATTGTATTGAGCTTCGCTACAGGAGTAAATGTCTCTTGATAGTCTATCCTGTAGGTCTGAGTAAATCCCTTTGCAACCAATCGTGTTTTGTATCTTTCAACAGATCCATCTGATCTATACTTTGCTGTGAACAACCATTTGTATCCTACTGGAACAATATCTTGGGGTTTTTTTAACAACTTCCCAAGTCCTAATTTTTCTCTAGGGCTTGCATTTCTTCTTCTACTGCCCTTCTCCACTCAATTTGTTGAAGTGCTTCTTCAATTGTCTTAGGAATTTCTATTTCTTCAAGATTAGATACAAAAATTTTCATAGAAGTGAATAAATGATCATATTGTGTAAACTGAGCTACAGGATGTTGAGTGCAAAAACGAACACCTTTCTTTAAAGCAATAGGTAGATCATTAGAATTATCTAAAGAAAAAGAAGTGAGTGAATTACCTGGATCCGGATCAGATTCATGACAAGTTTCATGAGTAAGAGGAGTTTCTACTATTTGTTGATTCTTCCGACGAAAGTAAACATGAAGTTCAGTATTCGATTGGGTTTTTTGTTGTTGGACATCTAGGTCAAGTTCCTTGACTTCATCTTGATTATTTTTCCTTTCCGAGTGTGTGGGATTAGATTCTGAAGTAGGTGAAGAGGTGGAGCTTGGTAAGGTAGTGGAGTTTATAGTGGAGTTTGGTAAAGTGGTGGGATTGAGAATTTCAGAAGAGAAGAACCAAAAATTTCCTTCACTTCCTTCACTACCTATCTCCCCCTGAAGGGAATTTGTGGAATAGAATGGGGTGTTTTCAAAAAAGGTGAAATCCATGGACACAATCAATTTTTTCGTTTCGGGATAGTAACATTTGTACCCTTTTTGATTTGCTGCATATCTAAGAAAAATGTATTTTAAGGCTTTTGGATCAAGTTTGTTTCGGTTGGGTTCATGGTTATGAACGAAGACACTACACCGAAAACTTTTAGAGGAAGAGTACTAATAGTGCGGTTCTCACGAAAAAATTTAGAAAAGACATTTAGTGGAGTTTGAAATTGAAGAACATTGGTGGGCATTCTATTTATAAGGTAGCAAGCAGTGAGAACATCATCTCTCTAGAAATATTTAAGAGTGTTAGTCGTAAACATGATTGACCTAGCAACTTCTAACAAATGTCTATTCTTTCTTTCAGCGATGCCATTTTGTTGTGGTGTGTTGGGGCAAGAGCTTTGATGAACAATTCTATTTTGGTTAAGATATTCCCCTAGAACCTGGTTAAAATACTCTTTTTTATTATCAGTGTGAAGAATTTGAATATTTGTGGAGTATTGGTTTTAACTATTTTGTGAAAACTTTTGAATATTTGTTCAGCATCAGATTTATCTTTCAGCAAGTAAAGCCAACACACACGAGTATGATCATCAATAAAAGATATAAACCATCGCTTAGAATAAAGATTGTGAGACTGTGAAGGTCCCCAAATATCACTATGAACAGTAGCAAAAGGTTTAGTTGCTTTATAAGATTTTGGTTTAAACACAGATCTTTGATGTTTAGCCAACTGACAAATTTCGCATTGAAAGGTGTCATTATTCTTAAACAAAGAAGGAAATAAATGTTTTAAATACGCGAAGCTAGGATGCCCTAACCTAAAATGCCACAACATTATTTGATTTTGCCTTGAAGAAGGTTCCTAACTAACTGTATGAACTTGTTTAATCTCGTCGGTGTCCTCGTCAAAGTAATATAGCCCCTCATGCTCACTAGCATTACCAATCTTCTTCCCCGAACATAAGTCCTGAAATTCACAATTATTTTGTGAGAAAACCACTCTACAATCACAATCCTTAGAGATTTTACTCACAGACAATAGATTACAGGATAACTTTGGAACGTGCAATACAAATTTAAGGACAAGGGTTGAATTAATTCTAATAGTTTCAATTCTAGCAATCGGAGATAATGATCCATCAGCAATCCGAACCTTAGTATGACCATGATTAGGGGAATATGAGGAAAATAATAGAGCACAACCTGTCATATGATTTGATGTCCCGTAGTCAATGATCCGGGATCCTTTGTTTCTTTTTGTGCAATTTAGGGCTAAAAGAAAATTACCTTGCTAGGCAATTAAAGAGGTACTAGTTACTTTCTCAAGTGTGAGTAGCTTGTAGAGATGCTCGAGTTGCTCTTTATTGAGGTTGATGTCTCCCATATTTTCTCCAAGTTTATGATCAGCATATTCAGTATTGGACTAGTAGGCACGGTTTTGAAATTGTCCAGGTTGTCTTTGATGTTCACAGTTGCTTAGATTCGGAGGTTTCCCATGTAACTTCCAGCACATTTCTTCAGTGTGATTGGTTCTTTAACAAAAATCGCACCACAGATTCCCTCTTCGTGTACGTCTCAACTCATTAGAACCATCAGCTCTTCGGTTTTGTTCATGACTTTTGGAGACAAGTGCCAAAGCTTCTGTTTGGGCAGCACCTTTAGGATCACCAAGCATATTCTTGCGTCTACTCTCCTCCCTTCGGACTTCAGCAAAGACTTCTTGAATTTGAGGTAGAGGTCGGGTTCCAATCATTCTACCACGAACTTCATCTAGATCCTTATTCAAACCTGTAAGAAAATCATAGGTGCGAGTTTTTTCTACAAGTTTCACATATTTTTCTGAACACTCACCACACTAATCATTGGGCTCAATCAAATAGGTCCAGCTCCTGCCAAACCTTGGTAAGGGCCGTGTAGTACTCTGTGACATCCATACTTCCTTGTTTGCGATTCCTAGCTTGCTCTCTTAACTCACACAATTGTGCTGAATTTTCCAGGTCAGAATAGGCCAACTTCATCTTATCCCAAATGATTTTGGCTGTAGTATGAATAAGGTATAATGCTCCAATACGTTCCTCTATAGAACCGATGAGCCAAGACATTACCAAAGCATTTTGGGTGTCCCATGTGGTGTAACTTAGATCGGTTGGGTCTGGTCTTTTATGGAGCCATCAAGAAATCCTATCTTTCCTCTCCCTCGTATTATCATCTGAACAGACTGTGACCATTGGAGAAAATTCTTTCCATTTAGTTTGTAAGGAGTGATTTGTAGAGGGAAGCTTTCAAAAGAGGCAGTGGGGTTAATTGTAAGGGGAAGTTTCCGCAGCAACTTCCTCCTTTCCATCCTTGCTTAACCCAGTGAGGGCCTGCCTAAAGCTGGCCATTTTGTTTTCCTCTCAACGGTATCCCAGCTCTGATACCATGTGAAAAAAATACCGGAGAAGAAAACTCTAAAACACTGCAGATTTCTTATTATAATTCGTTGTGTTAAAATACACAGAAAGACCTAGAATATATAAAGATATTCTGGTCAGAAAGTATCCTAACAAACTAGGAAACAAATCAGCAATAAATCAAGAAATAAATACACAATAATAAAACCTGATTTTATTCCTAAAAACAAGGATTGACTAAATCAATCATTGATTGGATTGACTAACTCAATATTTGATTGGATTGACTAAATCAATCTTTGATTGCCTCTTAATCTATAGGATATTAGTCAACCGAGAGAGACTGATTTTCAACAGATAGCTTTAGAGTTCATTGCACACATGTTCATAAATTAGATTTAATTGAATATTTGATGCTGCAGGAATGGGGCTTTGATCCCCCAAAAGAGAGTGCATGCCAAACTGCAACAGTCAAATACACAGATTTCTTGCTTGAAACAGCTGCAGGGAAAGTGGGAGGAGAGAAATTCCCGGGTAAAATAGTTACTCCTTTTGAGAAAACAAAACTCGCTGCATATACACTGAGTGCCATTGCGCCCTGCATGAGGCTCTACAACTTCATAAGTAAGGAGATCCTGGCTCTTATAGACCCTGAGGAAAGTAAGCACATTTACAAGAAGTGGCTTAACAGTCTCTCATCTGAAAAATTTGAGGTTCGTCCAATGTTGTGAGTGATGATCATTTAATAGTATTGAGGAGTTTTTGGGATGAATCCGGGCACTTCTCATCTTGAAGGGAACTTATTTTTCGGAAACTTGTCTGACTAGCTATTTTGACTGCTTTAAATTTAGGCATCAGCTGGGAGAATTGAAGTCATGCTAGATAAATTAAGCGTTTCTTTGACCGGTGAAGAGCTAAAAGTTGTAGAAAGGCTCTATCATCAAGCTATGAAGCTCGAGTTAGAATTCATATTGACTCAATCAGTTGTTAACCGTACCATAGTCCCCGTTTCTCAACTCCACAGCAATGCTGAAGAGAATCTCATTATATTTTGTGACTTCGACTTAACATGCACTGCTATTGATTCCTCTGCACTTCTAGCAGAGCTTGCAATTGTAGCAGCGAGTAAGGCTGATCTTAGTGGCGGTGAAACACAGCCTTCTCAGACGTCATCTAGTGATTTCCGAACAATGTGGAGTAATCTTTTCAGCCAGTACATAGAAGAGTATGAACAATGCATAGAAACCATCATGCCCAATGAAGCAGGTATCAATATATTTCTCCAAGATTTGATCATTGTAAAGCAAGATCTGCATATATTACTTAGGGATCCTGACTTTTCCTGATAATATAATGGCAGTTGAGGGACTTGATTATGAAGGTCTATGCAAAGCACTGGAGCAAATATCCAACTTTGAGAAGAGGGCAAATTCAAGAGTGATCGATTCTAATTTATTGCAAGGATTGAGTCTACCCGACATAAAGAGAGCTGGGGAGCACCTCAATTTTCAAGATGGTTGTAAACAGTTCTTCAAGGATCTTATGAAAAGTGAAAATTGTGCGACAGATTTTCACGTGTTATCGTACTGTTGGTGTGATGATCTCATTAAGTCCTCATTTTCATCAGGTATGATTGCCTAAACAATTTTTTCGTATTTTTATTTTATTTTCTTGGTTAGATAAAGTTTTTCTAATCCCGACCTCTCCTTTCAGGGCAATTGTTCAAGATTTTTGAATAATTAGAATTCTTTAATTATTATTTTCTGTAAGAGAGAAATTACCTTAATTGGTCGCTATCATTTTGTAAAATTGTAATGACTATGCTTTATTTTTTGATATACGTTCTAATTTCCTTCTCCATTAAGCAGGGGACCTAAGCGTGCAGAATGTACATTCAAACTGCTTAGTTTATGAAGAATCCATTTCCACTGGCAATATGATCCGGAAGATGGAGTCTCCCATGGACAAGCTTGAAGTCTTTAATGACATCAGCAAGGGCAGCAAAAATGATAGCAAGCCTTTTACAGTTTACATCGGAGGTTCAGTTGGTGATTTGCTTTCCTTGCTCGAAGCAGATTTTGGCATCGTGTTTGGCTTGAGTGGCAGTCTTATGAAACTGGGGAGTCGATTTGGTATTTCTTTTGTTCCCTTGTTCTCTGGCTTAGTTAATAATCAAAGAGAACTTGACGAAAGTGGTTGTTTAAATCGGAAAGGGTCCTCTGGGGTTCTTTACACTGTCTCCAGCTGGGACGAGATTAACACGTTCATCTTGGGGGCCAAACAAGTCCCTCCATCTTAAAGAAAATACACAAGTATACAAAAAGTGACTTATTTAGAGTAGACAAAGCTTAGAGGTAGGTTATATTCATGCAATAGTCACATGTTTGGTAGGGAGGATTCGATAGCGTTGAACCATGTTAAGGAATCATAATAGTTATCTCGTTGATTATGTTGTTCAGTCGTGTCCAGCACTGCATGCTAAACATGCACAAGGTGGCTAGTTTTTCTGATGGCCACAGGTTAGCCCTTTTCTATATTATCATTGAGGACTACCAGCCTGTGATGGACAATTATATGAGCAGGATTAGGTACCCTGTTATGCATAAGGTTGTTGAAGTGAAACCAGTTTCATATATTCTCTGCGATGGATGGGATGACACAGGACACTACTAAGAAGAAAGACAAGTTAAGATCTTGTTGATTATACAGTTGAGTCATGTCTAATGTTGTGTACTAGTTATGCCCATATGAATTTAACAGCATAGTATTCTAGACATGCTTGTGGAACAAGGTGCATCTAACATTTTTATCTCTATTTTTTTTTTTTCTTTTTTAATATCTTGGGTGAAGAGTCTTATCTAATGTAATTTTCTTGTGCTTCTGTTTTGAGTAGCTGAGAGTAAATAGGGGAAATTTCCCTTAACTGATTGGATGGAAGTTTATCATTCATTGAAGGCTATGAAATGCACTTGAAATTTCTGACTTCTTGTTGCTTTATCAATGAAGATAAGTGTTTTGCTTTCTTATATACATATAGCACGTTTAGCTGTACTTAAAAGTGGCTTTTTAACTGCCTGACTTTGTTTGAAAATTTGCCAAATATAAGGGTGTGGAGAGATTATAATCGGCTTAAATATAAAATTAGATAAGAATTTGTTATCAAATAATGCTATTTAACACTAGTCTATGTTGCAGTCAGATTTGCTGTCTATAATTGGTTTGGAGTTCAATGTCTACAATTGCTTAAAATATTAAAAAAATTACAATTGATAATCAATTGTGGACAGTGAATCACTAAATCTCATTGCTACATTGATTGGTGATGGATAACTTTACTCTTACTTGTATGTGAAAATGAAGGATTGGTAAATTATTTAAAAAATAATTGTATTTTTAGGCATTTGTCTTGTAAAAAGCATAAAAAGTCCAATAGAAGGCACAAGGTTATCATCGAGAACGAGCGGATGATTGCGCACAAGCTCTTAGCGCGTTGCACACTTGCATCAAGACAGACAATTTTATTTAATTATCATGATTGAGATAAGAGGGTGCAAATTTGATGTGATTAATTGTGCAATGTGCGCATGTTTAGTAGTACTAAAATTATTTTTAAAGTGCTTATAATATAAGTTGTTGGTGAATGTATGGATAAAAAGTAGGTTGTAAGTTGTGGGTCTTATAAAATATGTGGATGAAAAGTATGTTTGACCAGTTTGACCAGCTGAAAATATAATTTAAGCATGTCCAAACATGTGCTAAGATTGAACGATTAAGTGTATGTTTGGTAAATATTTTTGTTGATTATAAGCAATGATTTTTAAGAAATGTGAATAAAAAGTGGATGAAAATGATATTTGATCAATTTGTAAGTATTTATATTTTATAAACACTCATAGACATAATCAAAGTGTTATTACGACTTGTTGATAATTCATTATCAGCCGTTGATAACAGTTAGTAACAAAAGCGACATGTTCATCGTGATAATCAAAAGACTATCTATGTATAAGGTCCTACCTGCACATCTTCGTTGCCATTTTCATACATTCACAACATTTTTGTGGATATAATATGACAAGAGCCAAGATTTGACTCCATGAATCTCGGATTTCTCGAAACAAGTGATGTTGATGTTTGAAATCACTAGGAATCTTTGGCTCTTTGCTAGACTGAGTAAATACCATTTGATCCTGTAAAAATAAAACTTCACAAATCACAAGATGTCTTAGCAGTCAAAAAATGAGATCAGGCATGTTTGGATTGTCTTATAAGTTATGAGTTTTACTTATAAGAATGAGAGAGAGAAAACTTACAAGCCAACACAAACATGTAGTTCCAAACTTGCTATTTCTAAACTTATTTTTGACACCTTTATACGTCATATCTTCTTAACAAATAAAAAAAACATCGAAGTCTAATACATCGAAGTGTCAAAAATATATTAAAGGGACGTCTAGTTCGAAACATCACATCCGAACTCCTGGTAAGTGTGGTTTTACACTTATCTGGACCATCAAAGGTGGACGATTGTAAGTACTCTTAAGTAATTTTCTACTTGTGTGTTGATTTAATTATTTTAAGTCAAAACGCGAGATCGGATGGAATTGGAGAAAAACAAAGCAAAATAGGAGAAAAATGATTGAAGGCGTACGCAGACTTAGATATGGGGATCAACTTACAAACATCCAAAAGTTGAAGGACTTGAGTTGCAAATAAAAGATGATTAAATCAAAATGAAAGAAGAAATTAGAAGACTAAAGAGGACAAAATTCAAAGTTGAAGAACTTGTGTTACAAATAAGAGAACTAAAAGGACAAAAAGACAAATTATGAACGGGGACCAAATAAAATATACATCAAAACTTGGAGGACTAACACTTGCAAATTTTGGATTGAAATCAATTTCTGCCAATTCTTACTATTTGCCGCGGTTTGACGCGGTTTGCAAACCGCGGTTCAACTATGGTAATGCGCTGTTTGCGCGTCTGGACACTTTTTTACGTACATGGATTTCAGAATTAGTAAAACACTATTTAAAGACTTAACCTAGGTAAAAAAAGTTGTTGAATCTTGGAGAAAAGAATGGTGAAGAACACGAAGAACAGGCTTGAAGATTGGGACGTGAAGAAGAAGATTTTTTGGTGTAAGATTTTCAAGTTCTTTTCATCTTTTATTCAAGATCCGAGTTATGTATTCAAATATCTTCATCTCTTTTTCTCCCGAATCATGCGTAACTAAACTTAAAGTTTGGACGAACAATGTAACATAGTTTAATTCTTTATTTTCGACTCTCAAGTTTTACTTATAAATTAATTATGTTTTGATTTTACTTATTCTTATAATGCTTGAAATAATTGGCTATTATTTGTCATTGATTTATGGATTGTGACGAGCCGAGAAGTAAGTTATTAATCTATACCATACAGTAAAATTCGACAATTGGTAAAATGTAGAAACACGCTTTTATTATTGTCGCAGCCTTAAATTGAATTCTTATGAGATTTAATGCATTTAATTAAAGATCATTCTGACTTCATAAGTTGACTTAATTAGAGATGACTAATTTGAACTCGAGAGAGGTAAATTAGGTTAAATTCGTGAATTCGACCGAATACAACAGTAGAAATAAATCTTGAGAAGAAAAATTAGATATGACAATTATGGTGAACTCATGAATCCAAGCGCTTTAATAACCATTATTTTCTAAATTCTTGATATTTACTTTCACACTTATTTTCTAAGAATTAATAATTATAGTTTAATTATTCAAATCAAGTTATTTCAAATTGTTTTCTATAGATTAGTATTAAAATTAAATTAACTAGTATATAAATAAGATAATCTTCGTGCGAACGATAATCCAGACTCAATAGGTTCACTTTATTACTTGTTTGTGATATTGTACACTTGCAATTATACATATTTTTTACAATAAATTTTTGACACCGTTACCAAAAATTATCTTTATTTTATATTAGTTTAGATTAAATGTCAATATTTAGATCATTAAGGGTGTGTTTGATTGGTTAACATGGAAAATGGTAGAAAATGAAAATCTTTTCCATCTTCCATGGAAAATACAATCCACCAAATAGGTGAGAAATTGTTTTCCAAAAAAGTTGGAAAAATTGTGCTTTAAATACTTGTACCTTGAAAATCAAAATTATTTTCTATGTGCAATCAAACAAGAAATGTGGAAAAGAAAATTTTTAGATTTGACAACATTTTTCATGAATTGAACATTTTCCATGAAAAATGTGCAAATCAAACACACCCTAATATTTTCACATATAAATGTATTTGATCGAAAATTTTTCTTGAACTGAACCATGATGGTAGCTAGATCAATTCACCACTCCTACCTCGACACACAATTCCTTTCAAACTTAAGCTCTATGTTAATAATTGGTCTTTGGAACCTTTTTGTCAAACCTCAAAAACCCAAAATTAATCAAAATCAATATATCCAAAATTCACATTGGTGGGCCCACAAGAAAACCTTGTCCCACACACCATACATGTGCCACATGTGCAATCACCACCACTACGATTCCCTCTACATCTTCATCAATAATCTTACATTTAATCATGCAATGCATTGCTGGCCCTTATATGTTACCATGTGAAGGCATGTAATTCTCCACCCCACCCCCACCACCACCAAACTCCCACAAGTCTTAGTTTACATTTAACAATTCCTCTATGTATAGATACACACATATACATACATGTAGAGAGAGAGAGAGAGAGAGAGAGAGAGGGGTGATTTCACATGGGCTCCATCCACTTTACTAGCACACACCACATAGTGACACAGCACTCTGGTTTACCCACATGTTTGCATGTGAGTTTGGACTAGTTATTGTCTTCAAAATATATAGCTAAGTATGTCTTTAGACTATGAATCATTGCATTTATTTTATTTTATTTTATTTTATTATGTTTTTGCTCTCTTCCAATGTCTCTGTATTTAACTTATCATATGTTTATTATCCTGGACGGAATAGAAATGAATAGAATTAATTTTTTCTAGTTGTATATAGTTTAATATACTCAATATATTTTAAAAGAATTCATTAACTACGATCTAATTCAACATACCAAACATGTTATAATGAGATGATAAGGGATCTCGTTTAGGTTTAAATTGTTAAAATTTGTTGCGATATCGTAAAGAATATTAACAGAGTATATATTAATCGAAAAAGAAAAAAAGTTGGTATAAAATTAGAAGGGCATAATCCTCCTTAACATGGAAAGATTCCCATTCCCTTAATAAGCAATGGAGTAAACTTAACTCGTATGAATGTTTGTCATTCTTGGAAGTTGGAAGCTACCTTTCATTAGAAGATATCCCAAATCATTATTCTTCCATGCTTTTGTACACTGCATAAAAGGAACTTTTTAACCTAAATTAGGCCATTTTTTAACTTTTAACAAGTACTCACTTAGATCTACACCTTTTAGGTTCATTTTGCTTTAAGAAAAAACCAAAGATAACATTTTTAATGACTTTTGACATAACACAATACTTGTTTAAGAGTGACTAAATCTCGTAATTTGAATCGACCAAGAACGTGTATAATATGCATTACATATTTCAATTTAGAGAGATATATTATCAATGGAAAAAGTAAAAAATATTCATTTTTTGAATTACTTTTCAAAAAGATAAATTTATGGCAATGATCTCTTACTCACTTATAGTGCTCACTTATAATGTCCACGCTGAGGTGGTATCATAAGATTGGTAAAAATAACGAGTGTGAGATCACGAACTACCAATCATGTTATACAATTTTAGTATGGACATTATAAATGAGTAGGAGATCATTGCCCGTTAAATTCATTTCTCAAGTAAAGTTTCTAGACTTTAGCATGTTAGACAATGCTAAAATTATTTTTGTAATTGGTTATGAGTTGTGAGTCATATAGTATGTGTGAATAATAAATTAATAGTAAATTATGAGTCTTACAAAATGTGTAATTAAAACAATGTGTAATTTACCGGTTGAACTGGCCGATTATGTAGAAAACCATCTATTTATCCGCCCAAAACCCTTCGACCCGCCTGGTTTTGAGGAACCCGTTAAAGCGTTCTCAGTCTTACCAATTTTAAAAATTATTTCTTTCCACAATTAATTGTAACTGACAATAGAAATTAATCTCTCTCTTGCACGAAATTGGTTAAAGTAATGAAAAATTAAAAAATTGCTTTTGAGCAATTTTTATGATTTTCAAAAACTTATTTTTCATTTTTAAAATTTTTTTGTACATTGTTTAATTTTTTAAAAATCACCGGGTCAATCCCAATTCGATCTTTTAATCTTTGAGCCTTTTACTTTTCTGGGTCGATGCCTGGTCGGTTTTTAAAATATTGGATTAAAATGTATGTTTCATCAATTTGACTCACTTAAATTATAATTCAAGCTTAACCAAACATGGACTTGGCCAAACATGTACATAGTCATCCAAAATTTGCTGAAAAATGTATAATTTAATAAAAATTTCTCTGTTTTCCTGAAACACAAAAAGAGAGCACTATTAGCTTAAGCTTATATAAAAAGTTTACTTATAAGTAAATAAATAACATCTTTTATTGATCAAAGTTTGAAATAAGAAGTTGTAAGAATTGCTTTAAAAAAATAAAAATAAAAAATAAAAACAGCTAAGAATCAATAATTTATCTATTTACTGAATTAAGTTGACTGCTAATAACAAAAGAAAACATATTGTTCCAGACAGTAAGAACTCATTCTCTCATAATTCATGTCGGAGTCAATTTCAATAAAATCCAAACTTTCCAGTCATTATGTTCATCATAACAGCTATTACAGAACCCAAGATCTCACGAGTTCTTTAAAAAAAAAACTAATAATTTCGATATGATTATATATATATATATATATATATATATATATATGAACACTAACTGATCATGTAATCTTCTCTGTTCTCTCCTTTGAAGTTTTCATATAAAATTAATCTGTTTCTGTTACCCCGCCTGACCCATCACCAGTTTTGTAAAAGAATGGTAGAAAAGTGAGTTTCTGAGAGAAGAAAAATGGAGTTGAAAACCAAGTTGTTGTTATTGTTCTTCTTCTTCTATGGTTATATGTGTTGGTATTGTTTTGCTGTTTCAGAGGTGGTCGATGAAGTGTCGGTTTTATTGTCAATAAAATCGGGTCTTGTTGATCCGTTGGATCAGCTTAAAGATTGGAAATTGCCTGATGGGGTGGCGGGGAACAGTTATGTTCACTGCAGTTGGACTGGAGTGGGATGCAACTCCAATGGTGCATTGGAGAAGCTTGATCTTTCCCACATGAACCTCAGTGGGATTTTGTCGAACGACATTCAGCGCCTGGAGAGCTTGAGTTTTCTCAACGTGTGCTGCAATGGATTTTCTTCGCCATTGCCGAAATCTTGGTTCAATCTTACTGCAATCAAGATCATTGATCTGAGCCAGAACTACTTCATTGACAGGTTCCCTGTTGGTCTTGGAATGGCAGCTAGATTGATAGCGTTGAATGCCTCAGGGAATAACTTTTCGGGTTATCTTCCTGAGGATCTTGGAAATGCTACGTTGCTCGAGAGCCTGGATTTGAGAGGGAATTTCTTTGAGGGTTCGATTCCGAAGTCTTATAAGAATCTTGGGAAATTGAAGTATCTTGGCCTATCGGGGAACAATCTCACTGGCCAGATACCGGGAGAGCTAGGCCAGCTTTCATCACTAGAGACAATGGTTCTGGGATACAACGAATTTGAAGGTCGAATTCCTGCAGAGTTTGGAAATCTTACCAATCTCAGTTACCTCGACCTGGCCATAGGCAATCTTGGTGGCTCAATTCCACCTGAATTGGGAAAACTGAAGTTCCTGGATACAGTTTTCTTGTACAAGAACAATTTGGAGGGAAGAATTCCACCAGAAATCGGTAACATAACTTCATTACAGTATCTGGACTTATCTGATAACATGTTAGAAGGAGAAATTCCAGCGGCAATAGCAAATCTTAAGTATTTGCAGCTCCTGAATCTGATGTGCAACCAGTTATCAGGTTCTGTTCCTGATGCAATTGGGGAGTTGACTCAACTGGAGGTGCTGGAACTATGGAACAATTCCTTGTCGGGTCCTTTGCCAAGTGATCTCGGTCGCAATTCACCACTTCAGTGGTTGGATATCTCGTCCAATGCCTTTTCTGGGCCAATTCCGGCCACTTTATGCACTAAAGGTAACCTCACTAAGCTCATTTTATTCAACAATGCTTTCTCCGGTCCAATTCCATCTGGTTTATCAACTTGCACGTCCCTAGTTCGCGTACGGATGCAAAATAATCTTCTTTCTGGCACAATACCGGTCAACTTTGGAAAACTCGAGAAACTTCAAAGGCTGGAACTGGCAAATAATAGTCTAACTGGTCAAATCCCAAATGATCTTTCTGCTTCTACTTCTCTTTCCTTCATTGATTTGTCCAGAAACCGCCTTCAGTCTTCTCTTCCTTCCTCTATTCTTTCCATCCCGAATTTGCAAAACTTCTTGGCCTCGGGTAATAACTTGGTAGGAGAAATACCGGATCAGTTCCAAGACTGTCCTTCACTTTCTGTGCTAGATCTCTCTTCAAACCACTTCACTGGAAGTATTCCAGCCAGTATTGCTTCATGTGAGAAATTGGTGACTTTGAATCTTCGGAACAACCAGTTAAGTGGGCCGATCCCAAAAGCAATTGCCATGATGCCCACATTGGCCGTTTTGGATCTATCTAATAACTCTCTGACTGGAGGGATACCCGAAAATTTTGGGAATTCTCCGGCCTTAGAAATGCTCAATGTCTCTTATAACAAGCTAGAGGGGTCTGTCCCTGCAAATGGCATGCTCAGAACTATAAATCCAGATGATCTTGTTGGCAATGCTGGTCTTTGTGGGGGCGTGCTTCCTCCTTGCTCTTACAATGGGGCATACACTTCAAAACAGCGTGGGCTCCACGTGAAACACATCATTGCGGGATGGGTGATTGGAATTTCGACGCTTCTAGCTCTTGTTATAGCAGCTTTTGGAGCTCGAACTTTGTACCATAGATTTTACGATGGGAATTGCTTCGAGGAAAAATTTGAAATGGGCAGTGGGGAGTGGCCTTGGAGATTGATGGCATTTCAGAGGCTCGGGTTCAATACCAACGATATCCTAGCTTGCGTTAAGGAATCGAATGTGATTGGTATGGGGGCAACAGGAACAGTTTACAAGGCCGATATTCAACGGTTAAGTACAACTGTTGCAGTCAAGAAACTATGGCGATCAGGAACTGATATCGAAATGGGAGGCAGTGATGATCTTGTGGGTGAAGTTAACCTCTTGGCAAAATTAAGACATAGGAACATTGTAAGACTATTTGGATTTCTTCACAATGATTCTGATGCAATGATAATCTACGAGTACATGCAAAACGGCAGCCTTGGAGAAGCTTTACATGGAAAACAAGCCCAAAGGTTGCTGGTGGACTGGGTTTCGCGCTATAATATAGCGCTTGGAGTTGCACAGGGACTTGCTTACCTCCACCATGATTGTCATCCACCAGTGATCCATCGAGATGTTAAGTCAAACAACATATTGCTCGACGCCAATCTTGAGGCAAGAATTGCTGATTTCGGGTTGGCGAAAATGATGCTTAAGAAGAACGAGACAGTCTCGGCGGTTGCAGGATCCTATGGATATATAGCCCCCGGTGAGCTACAATATGATTTTCCTCTTCTATTTTTCCTTTAGTTAAAGTTCTTCAAACTTTACTGATAGATAGGCTGATTCAAGATAACTCTGATATGAATACAACTAACCACTATTTATCTTGAAAATTGTTTGACAGAGTACGGATACACGTTGAAAGTTGACGAGAAGATTGATATTTACAGCTACGGAGTAGTTTTAATGGAACTCCTCACCGGGAGAAGACCACTGGACCCTGAATTCGGAGAATCTGTTGATATTGTAGAATGGATGTGCAGAAAGATGCGCGACAAATCGTTAGAAGAAGCTCTAGATCCAACTGTAGGAAACACGAAACATGTTCAAGAAGAGATGCTATTAGTCCTACGAATAGCCATACTTTGTACAGCCAAGCTCCCCAAGGATCGACCTTCCATGCGAGATGTTTTAACAATGCTTGGAGAGGCCAAGCCTAGGAGAAAAAGTAGCAGCAACAATGGAGGAAATTCTACAAACAAAGATAGGCCAGTATTTAGCACATCACCAGTAAACGGCCTTCTGTAAGAACAAATTCTGCATTGCTTCCCGGCCATTATTATTTTTTAGTTTTTGATCTGTACCTAGTTCTTGTTTTTGTTTAGTAATTTCATAAATCTCGTGCCTATTTGGAGGGGTATAGGTTCTTTCTTGCAAATAACACTGTAATTTTTGTCATATATGTAAAACTATTGAGCTAAGGTAGTAAGGTGCACTATTTCCTGCATCCAACAAAAAAAATGTACAATTTAACTTTCCCTTGTGGCATTAAAGCACATTTTTATTTGAAAACACCAAATTACTCTCTAATTTTTGTTATTTTTATTCTTCCTGTTCGTTTAATGTCTAACAACATATCGATTCCAGATATCAAATATTGTTCAGCTGTCAATTGCCACCCAAAATCTACATAACATTGAATTGCAAAGAAAGCACACCAAGAACAATATGCAGATGATTCTCTTACAACATTCTACCTTTCCCACCTTAACAAAATGAAATATACAAGTATATATATGATATGTGATTCTTGAGGAAAAAAGAATTTTAACAAAAAATATAACATAACGGCACCATTCCAACAGGTTCGTGTACAAAAACCACGCATATATTCTTTCATTAACGAAGATAAGATTTAACAGTTTGCGGGTGACGAAAAATCAGAACAAAACCAGCAGAACTCCTATAGTTACAATCACTTCCAGTGGAGGATGCATACCTATATGACACGAAAAACTAGCATCTGTGTTCTGTATTCCAAAACACTCCCCTGGAGAGTGGCGTATATGTTGTGTGTGGAAAATGTATAGCAAGACAAACAAGTGACCAAAATCATACAAGCAAAGACGACCAAAACCGATGGTTGCCTCAACAAAATTCTTCGACCATACAGCACCTCTATTTATCTTTCCCTTCTTCATTTTGCTTAATAAGATTTGGAATATCATTTATATAGGTGCAATCGACTGTCTTCGGTTCCTTTCATGAGATCTTGGGGCTGCAATAAAAAAGAGACATATAAGGCATGAAGAAATTATTGAACCACCTAAAATCTTATGTTAGAGAGAGGAGAAGCTTATTTGTTTAAAATTGGTCTTCAATGCGTCCCCTCACATGCAAGCCAAATTCATTTTTTTATTAAATGTCTAACACATGTATAATTTTTACAAGCGGATGGTGAAGAGACTTCAACTCAGGTCTTTCATCTGCTTTGATAAGATGTTGAACAACATCATCTAGAAATTGTGCATGTGAGATATACGGGGTGTGCATGTGAGAGTTGTCATAAGCTAGTGTCCACATACCAAGTCCATTAGCCTCAGCAGTCCTCATGATTCTAAGTCTCTTCACTGAGCTAAGAAACATCCTGGTAAAAACACAGTAGCCACAGTTTTTGTCAATATAAACACGATCACATTCATTACAAACTATATAGAGGAAAGAAAAGCGATGAGGAGACGATAAATTAAAGAGATCAAAATATATATTTTTCCTTTTATTTTGATGTTTTTGACGAGGACATAAGCTGGCCATAGAGATGAAGAATATCAGTCAGAAATTATTAATAATGTGAACTCAAAGGTACATACTCCCAAGGAACATCTCCAACGAGCATCCAATCTCCTTCTTTGTCTTCATAGGTGAGCATAAACTCAGATGAACCATTCAGTAATCTCGAGGGTCTTGTCATTACAACTTGCTCTTCTGCATTTGATCCTAATTGTCAATAAAGCATCAGAATCGGTTGAGAAAGCAAGCAACCATATGAGACTTTTATAAATCTAACTAATCAAAAGCTGATCAAAGATGAGAATATACAAACAATTTCCAGCTTTCGTACACAAAGTCATTAATATCTTGAAACACTAATGATAGAAGATATGTATGCAGTTCACAGTTAGCATGGACATTTTCAAGCACCCGTCAAATGATTGTGAGTTTTGCATTAGTTAAGGCAGACCAAACCTATAATCCACACATCAGTTTTCAAGAGTTCAATGGTTTTATTTTTCTATTTTTATCTTCGGTATTCATAATTCAGACAACCAAATGTTGGGGAGGGCAATCATTCAACAGGGAAGCAGGCACACATGCTGGGAGGGCTGGTGAGGGACCTGAGGGTGGGTGGCATGAGACCAATAGTAGGTTTAACAAACACATAGTTCACAAAGCTCTTCAAAAATTGAAAGGATGTGAAACGATTATGTTATGGATTAAGCCCTAGTCCCTATTACAAAAGCAATAATAAGCAACATGAAAATCAGAAACACGCAAAGTGAACACACAGATTTGCAGTGATTCACCCAATATTAACTCTTTATTATATCGAACGAAAAGGTAGGAACTTACGTCTTGCACCAACTGCTACACTGAGTTTAAACATGTTGTCCAGTGTTTGAGATAAAGTCTCATAGCAGCTATGGGCATTCAGATCTACTTTTCTTCCAATTGGGATCCCATCCATGTTCACCTTCACAAACAAGGAAGTCTTGAGAAGCCCTTTTTCCTTGGCAACATTTCTGTTCAAGTTGTTTCCACATTTTGACTTGTCCACAATAGTATTCATGCTTTTACATTTATCAACGGCTGAGGTAATTTCTTCATTCATTGGTGATTTTGCATGGTTTACCAAGCTTTGTATTCTGTAAGTTCTTATGGGAGGCCATCCAACAACCTGGCTGCTTTCACAAAATTGCACGAGCAAAGAAAAATACATTAATTTTATTGAAAATTTTAAGCAGCTGAATTATAGTTCTTCAATCAAACACTGATTATAAAATACAACAAGAAAAAACCAACATCGTGAGTAGCACTCACACTTCAATTGCAGCAACACAATATTGTTGAGTACAAAGATAAAAACGATGTTGACATGACAAACAATAAAATAAATTGGGATTTGTAAAATGTGTTTTTTCTGCAATCTAGATTATATCCCAACAAATCAGTTGCATTGATACAACCTACCTGAATACAAATTACTGGGAATATGGCATTTATATAATCAGATTCAATTACTAAATTATGTATTTGTTAGTTCCCATTTTCTAGAAACAGATATAACAAATAGTTAAAAGAACTGTCATTGCCACATCAATGATCCGGAATTTTAGGGGCCGTTACAAGATGAGGAAAGTGGGTCCAACAAACATTAAAGGGTTAACAAATCCAATCTGGGCATCAGTTAAAGAGCTCTTAAAAGGAAAAATGCCTCGTCAAGTGATAACTGATTAAGGAAAGCTGATATAAAAGAGATCTCTTAAGGTCTACAAGTGTTGCCTAAATAGACACTAGAGTTGGTTTCAATTAATCGCAACACCAAAAATTCTTAGCACATTCAAATGAAAATCAACCTTGCTTGATTTGAATTTGTTTCAAGTTGCTATTGTGTCCATTTAGCTTAGTGATACAAGAGATGCAAAAATACATGAACAAACAAACTAAGCCTTGTTAAGGTATTAGGGATCGGCTACATGAATCCTTTTTCACGGCTCTGCTCAAGTTAGGATTCATGTCATATGATCCGACAAAGTTTTATACTATGGTCAACCTATTACTACGCTCCTCTTTTATCCTCTTTGGACCTATTATGAAAAATATAGGGAAGATATACATACACACATACATATATACATACATACATACATAAATAAAATTATTATCTCTTTGGTTGATTTATTTCCCCTCTCTCAAAACTGAACTGTAATTCTGCATTCAAGAAATAAGTTAGGTGAGAGGGGAATTGAAGGTTCTGTGAAAAATAATCTTGCTAAAGACAT
The DNA here is from genome assembly GCA_030279155.1 of Forsythia viridissima. Classification (NCBI taxonomy): domain Eukaryota; kingdom Viridiplantae; phylum Streptophyta; class Magnoliopsida; order Lamiales; family Oleaceae; genus Forsythia; species Forsythia viridissima. The sequence continues at coordinate 38,588,625 of CM059037.1, forward strand.
TTTTGATGAGATATTGATTCCCGTAAAAGATTAAAGACAGAAAAGAAAAAAGAGAAAAAGAAAAAATGGAAAAGAAAGCAAATTTTCTCTCAGGTACCAGATTCCTTAAGAATCAATAACAAAAACGCTAACTACAACAGAATCTAATCATGTATTGAAGAACATCAAATTTAGAGGGAATAACATAGAATCCAAAATCCAAAACTCCAACTTCAAATTAATGTCTGCATCATAACTATATAACTGACAATCCATTCTCCAAAATTGCGAACCCATAAATCATATAACAAAATGATAATACCTGGCGCCGGACCGGCCGGGAGGTGAAGAAGGTTCAGCAGTTCTTTTGACGCCACAGGAGGGATTATTATTAGCTTTGGTCACAGAAGAAGATGAAGATGAAGATGAAGAAGATTCTTTAGTAGAAACCACAGAATGAAAATCTTTGGCCGTCAAGATTCTAGCATATTGACCCCAAGGACCCGCAGCCGCAGTCGCAGTCGGCTTAGACTTAGACTTTGCACCACCACCAAGACTCAGGCCAAGGCCTAACTCCAACTCAGACTCATCTGGGTATGAAGAAGATTCCTCAGATGACATGGCCATGTTGTTTTCTTCCCTTGACACAATTGACATACCACAAGAAATCCCACCACCGTCACCGCCAAGAAGTGTATTTTCCATTAAAAAATTTGCAGATATATAAGAAAGTAAGAAACTTTTTTGGTTCAGAGAAGAGAAAAGGGAGTTTTTGTTGGGGGTGGGGATAGGGTGGTGGGTGGGTGAGGGGGGAGTGATGGGGATGAGTGGGGTCAAGGTGTCGGCTTTGTGCGCCACACTCCATCGTAGACTTCTCCTACCTCGACTCAACAACCAACCACTGTCTGAACTTATCAAGGAACTCCACACGAGTTGATTTCGATATTTTGCTCCTAATTTCTCGTCTTGATATTTTTGTACCTTTCTTTGGTTCTTGTTGACTCAAAAATAGAAATTTCCCTCTCTTCTTTTCTACTTTATCAATATTCGACATAAAATAAGTAAAAATTAGATACTAATAAAACTGTTTCTAAGCTTTGGCTCAAAAGTAGGGCAACACAAAATATAGATTTTTATTTTATTATTGAAAAACAATACGTATGTTGATGTGTTATTATCATTATATTACTCGAAAAATAAGTTTTGCAACCAAAAGATGTTTAATACATGTTGGCTAATTTTTGAAAATTAAATTATACGCTAATGAAAAATGGAAAGAAAATAATAAAAATCGATTTCATAGTGTTGTATAGAAAAAAATTTGTAAATCAAACACCATCTTTTATGTTGCGTACAATTCACGAGTCTGCACTTCTTTCTTCAAATTGACTCTAAGAAATTTACTAATTTTGTATTTTGAAAATTTTGAAAAAGAATTATTAAATTTTATGAGTTAGGTCAAATAATCATAATTATGAAGAATAGTATTATATTAACAAACATAAGAAATTAGAATCTACACTCCATAAAATAAAATGGAAATTAATATTTTTCAGGGTAAATTACGTTTACATTTCCTATTCTTTCAACTTTCTAACAATATCGTCTTCGTTCAATTTTATTCGCAGATATCGTACTTATACTTTTATTAATTCGTACGGATAGTCCTTAAATGATATTTTTAATGATTTTATCTTTAGCTTAAATAAATTAAAATAACAGAAAAAAAATATGATGAAAAAATTACAATTGAAATTCCTAACTTTTTTAAAATTGCAAAATTCTATTATTTAAAACAATTAAAAAAATCGCCTTCTTTCTCAATCCCACCCAATTTCGCGCCCACCTATGACCAAATCGGGGGGATTTATGCCTCCAGTTTTGGACCCAAACTCTGAGGGATGGAGGGGGGATCCAAAAAAATGTAAAACGCGTATCTTCAATTCATCCATCTTGTAGCAACAACAACACCAAAAAATCAAAAGAGTTGGATATAAATCTGATAATGGGTGCTTTGATTGTTAATTTCATTTGTCAAATTTCCTACATTCTCGCTCTTTATATAGTTGGACATATAAATTGAACAATGGATGCTTAATAATCGTGACCTTCCTGCTTGAGAATCGTTTTTGCCACCGTCTCCATCTCTTCAATCTCTTCTTTATGACTTGTATTTTTTATTTCATTTATTTGAATGGGTCATGTGTAAAAGATTCATTAGATTGGCTCTTCAAAAAATTGATTTTTGTGTCTAAAGCAGTGTGAAATTAAATAGGCGGTGGGTCGACGGTGGTGGACGTCATGGAGGTGGTGTTGGTGGTATAGTGGTGTGGGTAGCGTGGAGAAGATGAATAGTATTTTTTATTTTTTGAATTCTTTTATTTTTTAAAACTATTTTGCTCTTTTTAATTTGATTGACTAATGTTGAAATAGATAAACAAGTGATGCTAATTTTTTTTCTTTGTCGGTTGAATTCTTTTTTTTTTTCATTTTTTTAAATTGTTCGAAATATTTAAATGTAAAGAGACTATTTTGTATTTTTGAAAAAGTTAGAAGTTCCAATAGTAATTTTTTGTTATTTAAATTAGAGACAAAATCGTTTGAAGACTATGTGCGAATTAATAAAAAGATGGATATGATATTTGTGAATAAAATTAATTATAGATAAAATTGTTATAAACTTAAAAATATAGGTACTATAAGTGTAATTTACCCATTAATTAACCAATTTTCACTACGAGACAATAAAAAAGACAAGGGATAACTTTTACAAGGCAACCTTGGCGAGAAATTTAAATTATCGCAATAAATAGAAAGTGTTTTAATGATGCCGTAACTTGGAAGACTGAATACAGGTGGGGACAAACAAGACTTTAGGCCAAACGACAAGCCGACAGGATGTGGGTCCCAATTGGGTCACACGGCTCAACAACACTATAGACACGTGGAATGCGATCAAGCTAAGGTTATTAATTGTCCGAACCCCTAACCTTTCCCATTCTTGCCCCCAACAAATTGTTTATGCCAATTTAGTGCACTTTGCGTATGAAATAACTCATTAAGTGCTCTTTGCATAAATGCCAATTTTGTGAGTTTGGTATTTGTTTAGTCTTTTTAGGTTGTCCTCAACTTTTATTGTTTTGATACAAAATATTAGATGACACCAATGTTCTAAAAGCGTAAAATTTGATATGACATAAAATCGATGTTCAAGTTTTTTAAGTCTAAACGAGAGCAACGAAAGGACAGGAAGAAGACGGAATGTGGAGGTTGCACATCACGCTTAAGCGGAATTTAGACACCGCATATGCAAACTTTTAGAACGGTAGATAATACTCAATAATATTAACTAAAAATTTTAAAATTTTATTCTTTATACTATTTATTTAGTTGAATATCGTGTAAAAGTATATACATTGAATATTTTTTTATATAAATGAGTACACAAACAACAATTGTTAAAAAATATGTCTGATGATAATCTGTCGCCTATATTTAGAAATGCTTAACTTATAATTTGAGCTGGTCAAACATACTTTTTATTCATACATTTCATAAGTCCACAACTTACAATCCATTTTTTATTTGCACATTCACTCACAACTTATAATATAAATAATTTCAACACTACCAAATATGGGCTTAACATTGATGACACTGGTTTGGTTTGATTATTGTTTACCAAATATAGAGGCTTCAATTAGAAATAAGTGCTATTTACATAAGAACTCCAATTCTGTGGGTTTGGTATTTGTTTAGTCTTTATGAGTGCCCTCAACTTTTATCATGGCACGTTTGATATAAACTATTAGATACCATTCAACAACATCAAAATGAAGAGTAAGAATTTTATTTATGCTTTTATCCCAGTCAAAGTAATACTTTGTAAAAATACACACATTTGATGTCATTTATACTAATGAGTACACAAACAACAGGTGCACAAAGTGACAAAGATATATTTGATCACACTCCGTCGAAGTCCAACTTAAGATTGATGCTCTTGAATTTTTACATGTATTTCTGAACAAATTTTACCCGTTAAAATTCTTTTAATATTCCTAGATTTTTTAGAGCTTTGGTTAGAATTTTAGTGTAAAATATAAGCCGTAAATTTATCTGATAATGATCGAATTAAGCACGGTTTATTTATACACGTAAATTTCTACATGTATTTATGAATAAATTTTAATTGTTCCAAAATATAGATAAATTTTAAATGGGACCCACGAAGGATACTATTGATAATGACAAAAAACACTGTTTTGATTGAGTATTTTCACGCCTACCTTATTTCTTTAGCTTGACACTGCAATTTGATGGTTGTGGGATTTGTCACCAGTCTTCTTTCCCCTTTTTCTGAATGTGATGTAAAATGCATTTGACTGTTGACAGTAGTCACCACCACCTCCTGTTTTCCTGGAAAACAAGTCTGGCAGCCAATAAGATAAGCTACATGACAACACGGAGACCGAGACCGAGACCGACTGGGTTGGTTCGTCATCTACAAAACAAATTGTCTGTTAGTGTTTATGACCGCTTGTAGAAAAGACAATGGTGATGGTTGTACTTCAACATTCAAGTTAAATATTTGTCTTCGAAAAGAATTAATAGAAGTATTGACACAAGGAAGGAAGGTCAAGGACCTTTGTCAATGAGCATTGGTGGTGGTGGTGGTGGTGGTTGTGGTGGGGAAATCGTCCCAAGCAGTTAACAGAAAAGACAATGGTGATGGTTGTACTTCAACATTCAAGTTAAATATTTGTCTTCGAAAAGAATTAATAGAAGTATTGACAGAAGAAAGGAAGGTACCTTTGTCGATGAATCGTCCCAAGCACTTAACAGGAATAGATATCCTACATTGATTGACTGACTAGTTGTGTCAACGGTAGAGAAATATTCTCTATTCTCTATTGTCCTCGATCAGACGTACCTGTCTTTCACTTAAAATTGCACAAGTTCCAAATCTGGTCCTGTTTGAGAATAAATAGAACTACTATTCGACTGACTCGAACATCTTTTGGTCATTTTGGTTGACTACGCAACACCACGGCCCATATCCTATAAGCCTAGTCTAGTCTTGTACTTGAGAGAATCTCAAATGGCAGTCACCTTAAGAGGTCAAAAGACAGACAAGACCACACTACAGCAGACAATTCCTGAGTTGTGCTGTTTGTCTGCTCCTTCATTCATTACTCATGCATAGTTGCCTATGCCTACCACCACAGGAACCCCGCCTCCGCCTTAAAAAATACAATAGCGTCCAATTCAGCCATATGAATATTTTTTGCAACTTTATTCAGTTTAATACTACATAAAGAACTAAAGCAACAACGCGGCATTTTAATTTTAGTCTATCCTCCAACTCTCTTTTGACATATTGTGTTGAGATTGTCTCTCTCTTATGAACGAAAGTCTCTTTTATGTCTATACAAAAACATGTTTCGACCACTTAAATCGTTGTGTTTAATATCCTCTATCAACACTACGATCACTTGCTCTCCCGGACATAAATCAAATCCAACACCCAAATTATAAATATAACTGAAATTGCTCAAGTTATTAAGGGCAAGGGCAAGGGCGGCGCAACCAAAGGGTACAAATCATGACAGTTCTTGATTTGCAATGCAGGTGAGTACGTGGTGTGTTCCATTTGAGCTCTTAGTAACTACGAGGGCACTATTTCCCCCAGAAAAGTATTGACAAGGGAACCCAACTTTTTACATACAAAATTGAGATAAAAGTTCATTAAAATCTACGGTGACTTCACAAAAAAAGTTGTAAATAACTTTTGTTACCTCAGAGAAGTGACGATGGCAGGTGGTTTTAGCGCTAGGCAGTTATGTGAGACTTGAGATGCTGTGTCAATCCTCAAGCAATTGGCTCGATCATCTATAATCAGTCAAGAGCAAACTGTAACTTCATTACAATCATGTAAAAATGAAACTCACAGAAGTAAGTGATATCGTAGTCAAGGACTAATTTGCAAAAAGTAAGGGATTTAGAGTCTAACCGCTGAAATGGGATTAAACTAAAGATTCATTTCATTTCAGAAATTTCAATTTCGAGACCTGAAGTTCTCCAAGCTTTTCAGGCTGAAGGAGCTAGCATTCATGACATTAATCCATACTTCCATTGCTTCTCTGCATGATGGACCAATCTAACCTAACAGACTCAAGAAGATATTTGTACCCTTCTGTGTTAAAGTTACAATTCAAAGACAATACTTTAACAGTATTATTCTTTTGACAATTTTACAGCCATTAGCTTGTTTCCTAATATCTCCTTATCATCAATACAGATATGAAATCTAATTGATTTCAATTCTATCAATAAAAACAGCTCTATGTATTATTCCGAAACTCATGCCCTTCTCGTTTTCATATGTGCAACAACTTGTATGGCGAGGAACCAAGGCCATCAGTATCCGATAGCTTCTCTTCTGTTAAACTACACAGAGTTGCAACAAAATCTCCGCCAGTTCTTTTTCAACTTTCTGCATGTCATAGAATATCTACAGAAGAGACCAAGATTCTGTTAAAAGGAAAAGCTTCAAAAGGCCTAACATCTTTCATCCCCAACCCAGTTGTTCTTCTCCTTTGGCCCAGTAGGGCCTTCCTCCCCATACAACTCTATAGGTAACTTGTTAAAAATGTTCTGAACTGAATATCGAAGAGTCGAAGGCAGGAAACTGATGATTTTATCCAGTTCGGTTCTTGAATCATAGACAACAGTCGGTCCCCACTCTCTCATATATTGTAACCAACATGGTTCATTAATGACTCCATCTCCAAGATATTCAGCTGCAACAATCTCAAATTGTGTGCTTGAATCCACATAATAGTCACTACGAGCAGCATCATTCCTCACTCCAATCTCAAGCTTTGACGAACCCTGAATATAATTTCCGGGATGCGGATAGCTAGCATGGCCACTTTTTGATGAATAAATGATGGCTTTATTTCCCTCGACGAACTCCAAATCAAAAGCATCTACCCATACGCCGCCACTGTGCTGTGAAAAATATATGCTCCAGAGCTCTCCCGTGAAGTTGCTTATACGAAGTGTAAAATGTTCCCAATCGCCCACATGTTGACCAATCTTGCTAAGAGCAATGTTCATCATCCCCACTTTCAGAGTGCTTGGCCCATTAAAGGGGCAGAAAACCCACATCACAACATCAGTGAAAGTCCCACCTGATGCTGGTTTTACATGTATGTACAGTTCTGCGCTTTCTAAGTTCCCATGCTTGACCCTCTCCTTGCGACCATCAGTTGGCAAATCTATCCAATATTCCCCGTCATTTGTCCCTTCCTTGGGCAGATTGGAACCTTCACTATCAATGGCCAGACCAACTGAATCACCTTTTCTGTACAACAATGCCCCATTTTTGAAGAACCACGAAACAGAAGACGGCAAATAGGCCTCACCAGGATGGAAGAAGACGGTAGGCCCATAGTGCCTGATTATTGCACGGATTTGATCAAGATTCGGCATTGCATGTAATGTATTATCTAAGTTCTTCAAGCATGCAATATCCAGCTCTTCTCCTGAGATCCAGTGGCCACTGCAAAAGAAGCTACCTACTGAGACACCTCTACCACGCATTCCCCGATGAAGAGGTCTTGTACTCCAAACTTTGAATGGTACTTTTAAAAACGTAGAATGAGTGTTGACCATCAGGCGATAAGCTTCACAGTTATCTGTTAGGTCAGCACGAACACATCTGATTTCCTCTAACTGTGGCTTCTCTGGCCTGTTGGTCACCACAAAGCCCAAAGCTTTATAACCCTCAGGTGGTTGGGGTAACCAGAAGTAACCACATGTATCAAAGTTTTCATCACCGCCATCATCTGAACACCACAATAATGTATAATCTAAGGGACTCAATAGAGCTGGCATGGAGTCAGAATTAGAGTAGCAACAATGTCCTGGCTCAAATTTAAACATTTCCCTAGCTACAAGAACAAACCCTCGTAAAGGTTTTTCATTAGATTGGCAATAGTTACCAAGTTTAAAGAATCCATCCGGTATTCCAATTGGTTTATAGAAACTAATGCCCCGTTTCCCATCCTGAGACAAATTGCATCCCCATATAAACTCAAACTTAGTTACTTCGCAAACCTCTAATTCTCCTAATCTAATTTTCAAGCTACCAAATCCTGAACCTGCATATTCAAACATTGGTCACCACAAAGTAACAAGTAGAAGGTAAAATTGAACAAGCCATTCAAAGAACCATGCACTTGACAATTTTTCAGGTCCTTCAATGCATGAAAAATACTATAGTAAAAGGTCTTCTGTACTGAATGAAAAATATGTAATGCAGATTATATATAGTCAACATATGCAGACCAATGATCATGAAACAAACCTCAAGCTTAACTATGCAAACAACATGCACGACAACTTCAACAAGGGAAAGAACTGAAAAAAGTATTTCCAAATTGTAGTTCTCACACCGAGCCCCACTAATGGTATTTCATTTCTATAGCAAATAGAGTCCACATGATTATGAAAAGCTTTAAGTGAGGAAAATTTTGAAAACAAAGTCAAAAATAAAGGATAAGAAAGAAAATAAAATGCCTGACACATTAAAATTTGAAATGGAACTTCGAAATCTTCAATCTGCTCTCGAATACAGTTTAGAAAAGTAGGAGCACAAATTAAGTCAACGTTGGGTCTTTAGTTAGGAAGACTTTATTCATTACAAAGAAGCAAATTCGGAACAAAGGGACAACAGTATGCGGAGAAAAGTAGAGAAGCAAAAGATAAGATTAGGACAATCAATTCTCAAATGAAAACAGACCACTCTATTGGTAAGAGAAGCAAAGCACCAAAAAATGCAAGCATTATGCACTCTGATATATTCTGACCAAATAGATAAATTATGTGGAACAACAACCATAAGATTATGTTTAAGAAAATTATTATGCAGATGGATAAATATACCAAGTTTATAATTTTACAATTTCTACATAAAGGAACATTTTCCTTGGTCAGAAGTCAACATTATGCCTTTACAAGAGTACAAAAATTAAGGATCTGCATATAGCTCTCTTTTCCCTTCCATCAGAGACATTAGACAATATATTGGAAAGCCACTTACAAGTGGATTACTGATCAACAAAAGACACTAAAAAATATGCTTGTACAAGAAATGTATCAAAATAAACTAGAGAGGCACAAACAATGATCGCGTTATAATTCAATCTTAGTCTCCTAATAGCCGCATATCTTTAAACAGATAAATCAAATGCACAAAAAACTTTAGACACTAGCATTTTTTTGCATTAAGCATGTCATTCGTAACCACACAATTGAATTCAAAGTGACCTACAAAAACAGACAAAACATAGAAAGTAGAAAATGCAGGTATAGAATTATAAACAAATGGACAGCACAAACATTATTTTAGCAAGATAGTACCCATTTTAAACATGATTAATCTCCACAAATCTCAATATCCCAAACCGAGTCAGAGTTGATCAAATCTATCTATTGGAACAAAATTCAGGAACCCTCAACTAATAACCAGAATTAAGATTCATTACTTGCATGTATAAATAAATAAGTAAATAATTTTGTGGTTACCTTGAGGCCATTGAGGAATCGGGGAGGGCAGAGAGAAAGTTTCGAGCTCGGGCTGCCAGACTTCGGTCACTCTGCTCCAATAAAAGCAATTGCACTGAAACATTTTAATTCGTACACACCAAAATAATCTCTTTCTGATGGAAAATGGAAATTAACGCCCCCAATTGATTGCTGTTCAGGATTTTGATCGTACACTGGCAGATTCTTTCTCAATTTTTCTCATACGAGTCCCAAATCGATCAAACACCAAAAAAGAGTGTCCCAGAATAGCAAAGTTTCGCGGTTTCGTGGCCCGAATCTATATTACATGTCAAGTAGGTAACGAATAGAATAACGTGTTGGGTTAAATAATACTCCCTCCGTCCTAGACCCATTTTTTTTTTTTTCACACAGATTAAAAAAACTCATTTAATATAATTGAAATTATAAAATTTTCACACAATTTACCTATTACACTCCTATCTAAGTTAAATGGAAATCAAAAAAATAGATATGCATATATATATATATATATAGAGAGAGAGAGAGAGAGAGAGAGAGAGTTAGACAAGGGAAAAAAGAAAACATAAATGAAAGTTTAGAAAGATAAAGTTATGTAGAGAGAGAGAGAGTTATATTGGGAAAAAGAAAAAAATAAATGAAGATTTAGAGAGAAAGATATTTTGGTTGATAACAATGTATATTAAATAAAGATATATTAGGAAAAATAAAAATTTAATATATCTTGTATAAAGTAAGTAGTCTATAATTTAAGACAAATAAATAAAGAAAACGAGTCTATTTTTATAGGACGGATGGAGTAAATAATAAATACTAGATTAAACTTATTCTTGTCGACAAATATTATATTTTTTACAACTTTGAGCTGAATGTCGTCAACATTATGTAAATTGTAGGTTGACTTATATTATTTTAATTTGCTAGTTAGCCAGAGTCACTTAAAAGAAATTATATTGAATTTTTTAAAGTTTTTAGAAATGAAGAAATACAATTAACCTTTTTTATAAGATTTTATGTGAAGAAAAAGTAGATTAATTTGTAATTAAATTCTTATATATTAGATGGATGTTAGTTAACAGTTTTCAACAGGTTTACGTCACAGTAAAGATTAATATTTTTTTATTGAATTTTTTTATTTTTTTTGGTTACTTGGGTCAATTGTGAGAAAATAAATTATTTTTTCTATTGTCACGATTTTCATATACGCCCTTTTTTAAAAAAAAAAAATTGTGAAATTATTTTGATACAATTTCAATTGCCTCACTTACATTGGATCTATGCAGTGTGATATTTTAATAATTATATACAACAAATTTTATGAAAGTCATAAATGTTTACGGAAATCTTTCACGTCTGTCTATAGAGTCTGTAAAAATCAATCGAAGTTCATGAACTCCCCAAAAATCAGTCACTTAAAAAAAAAAAAAAAAAAACTATTAAAGTACTTGAAATTCTAAATTAAATAGACCTACAACCAAGTACTCATTTCATAAAGGTTTTAACATATTCAAAATGCCAGAAATATAACCTGCAAAATCCCTGAGGCTTCATGCTGCCTAGTGGGGATCACCCACAAATATTTCTTATAAAAACTTTGCTCCAATGTACAAAATGTCCTCTTGAATTGGAAAAACTAAAGAACAACCAAGAGGAAGAGGGGAAAAATAAACCAAGAAAACCACTCAGAAGAAAATGTTTTTAAATAGAAGTTCCATGGTAAAACCGAGAAGCTTTGGCCTCTTCTAACAAAACCTAAGCTAAGTTATGGCTGCATAAGGAGGCTTGCTATTCGTATTCATGACCATTATTTTTCATCATATACCACGGAAACCATTGATCTTCGATCTGTTGTTGTCTCTGGCATTTTGATCGCCTCCCCTGCCGAGAGTCCTTCCACCAAAATGGCCGCTTCTGCCTCTTCCCCTTCCTGGTCGAGACAATTCCAGAGGAAGCAGTATGTAAATGTCTGAATATCCATTTATGCAAATAGCCACTGTGTACAACTCTCTGCGTGTGTGTGTGTGGGTGTGGGTGGATGGGGGGGGGGGGGGGGGGGGGGGGGTTTCTTCATTGCATTTATTCACTATTTTCTGCTGCTTTCAAATATCCAAGAATTTAAGCTTTGAACAAAATTAGAGTCGAAAACGTCAACAAGGGTTGGAAGAACGAAACTTAATATGATTATCCGGAAGGATACTGAGAAAAACAAGAAGAAAATGAAACTCAAATTTTGACCACTAGAGACGATGAAAACAGAAAAAATAAGAAGGGTTGAAGAAAGAAACACTTTCATTGTGGAATTGAATGCAATATGAAAATAAGAACAGCTTGAACAGAAAATCATAAGATATCCAACAACTAAGCAGCTAGAGAGTCTCAAAAAATGCAAAAGCAGTTTTCAGAATATAATCTTACCGCGTGAAGTACTACTATTGCTGTTTGGTTTTCTCTCCTCAATGTATACTAGCTTTCCAGCCAACTGAATTGGAGATGCCTAAAAGATAGAAACAAAATTAAAAAAAATATTAATTTGCCAGGTACATGGTTTGTGCCAAATAAAATGAGCACCAAGAAATTTTTTGAGAATCATCTTTGACATCCCAATAGTAATTCGACATTGAAACTACAAATTGTGCAAACCGCTCAATTTTGCATACAAGAGACTACAATCCAAACCTTATTTGCTACTTTGGAAAACTAGTGACAGCAGAACACGTTTGTCGAGCTCCTTATCATCGCATGTAAGATAATGATAGATGTAGACTAAAACAGATGATATTATTCTAAAAGCTACATTTGTAATTTTAATTAGATGAACAATAACAGCAAGCTAAGACTACTTTTAAATAAGCTTGGGGCCAGCTAGACTAGTCCTTTCTTAGCCACTCATTTCTCGGGTGCCACATCTGCAGAAATATCCAATCAAACTTTTAGGCAGATTACATTAGTTTGTTTAGCTCTCTCTCTTCTAATAGTCGTTCTCGGCAGTCATGCGTTAGTTGGGCCTACGCAAGACATGCATCACAAGTTAAATCATTCCTATCCTATGCATTAGATCCTCTTCAAGTCCTATATCTAAAATTAGAACATGAATACCTACACACTCTTTGGAATACCATGATCCTGTGTCATAACTCCATTATCATCTTTATTTCTATTGTAAAAGAACATTCTACATACTCTATATTTACTTTAACTAGTAAATTTTGATTCCAAAGTACCTCTCCTACATTCCTAACTAACAATGTATTCTCCTCATAATCTCGTCAACAAAACTATGTTACCAACGAATGACATGCACCAACACCACATCTTAAATGCTTCATAAACTCATCCATGACTAAAGCAAAAATATAAGGACTAAAGATGGAACCTTGAAGCAAACCTATAGTAATAAGACATCTCTCATGCTTATTAGCTCAAACTAAGATGAACCTAGACGTAATTTTAATCGAGATAACATAAATGACACAGAAAACTGAAAAGTATGGGTTGGACCATTTCAAAAACCACTCCCCCCTAAACGCTCAAAACTGGTACTTTAAAAAACCCTCATAACCGGTACTCCAAAACTCCCAAGCAACCCTTAGTGAAACAGCTCCCATCTTTGATCTCTAGGCATTTGGACAAACATTTTAAAAATCAAGACATAGCCCGGCCCAGAATAACCTCAACCCTTTAAACTGAAAGAAGGACAAGGCCAACTGCAAGTGATCGACTAACCAACATCATACGCTTCCGCATCCACAGCAACTTCCATCATTTCACAGAATCCAATTCATTTCGAAATCATCACTTGAATCAGCCGCCAGATTCTATCTGGAAAGGTTTGGAACCCTGCTGTGATCGAGGAAGATTACAGTGACACGACTGGAATTCAGATCATGAATATTCCAAGTTGGTGTCCGCCTGGGTCTTCACCATTAGGTGGAAGAGAGATTTCATCAAAATTAAATAGCATGAGAGAGGGACAAGCAAGTGACAGATTGGAAAAAAAAAGAGCTAGGCCTTCTAAGCGGTCATTTATACATTACTGATTCTTTCTATATATAAAAGGATCAAACCTTGATTGCATTCTGAACGCTCTGCACGTCTTCAAACTCAACAAAGGCATAGCAAACATCAGCATCCTGTTCATCACTTGAAACTTCAGATATTCCACAAATGTACATCAGATACATCAGACCACGTGATAACGATGAAAAGAAAGGAAATAGACCTTGCGATTTCTTAAAAAGACTCCATCATGCTTGATTTTCCCAAAAGTCCTAAACTCCTGCAGAATATCCACACTAGTAACTGTAGGTGGCAAGTTCCTCACATAAGCAGATTTTGATTCCCCTGAGAAAATAATTACAACAATCAAATTATGATAAGAAGTGGGTTTGAGTGGATTACAAGAATTTGCAGGAAATTCGTATAACTAGGCTTTTCCAATGGATTATAGATCTTACTTGTTACAACTCATCCATCCATGAGCCTTTGCTCAAAGAACCAGGACAAAAAATTAAACAAACACTTCTTAAAATTTGATTATTTTCAAAGAGTTAATCAGCAGCACTTAATTACCCCAATTCATACTATATTGATATTCAAGGATGAATACCAGACAAAGCAGAAATGTTGACTGAAGATCACTTAAAACCTTAAAAAGTTCGAGCTTATCAATCCCAAACAAGACTATATCCCAGACATTGTATGTACTAAACAAATGTCAATGGGATTAAAGTTGGAGAAACATGTCAAAGAACAATTGCATTTGATGCAACAAGCTGCAGCACAATTAAATTTGGTACAATGAACTGAAATAAAGAAATCTTAAGAATAAGTCCAATATAGAAAATATACTCAAACTCAAAACTCAGAGCACTTATACTTCCCAAAAGAACAGTGAAATTATAAAATGTACCTTCCAGTTGAGGAGAACTTTCCTCCACTGCATCCACATCAGAATCTAGCACAACTGACGTCACAGGGTACTGCTGAAGTGAGGGCTGTGACGCATGGTTCCAATCTGAAGCAGTTGATGTGCTCTGAGTGAAAGATGGCCTAGAACTGACTGATGGTGCCGCTTTTCCCTTAGAGGCACGCAACTTTTAATGTTCCAAGAAAGCAGGGGGAGGGAAAGATAACCAGTCAGAAATGTACTGAACAAATTATTGATGTATCGTGGAGATGAGCACGAGAAGAGAGGTAATAGAATCAGTCTCAAGAAAATTAGTTCATCCTAGTATAGTTACCCGTGGTTATATCGATATATATGCTGGCAGGGGAAGCATCACAAGAAACATCTACATTCCGTGGACAAAGATAAAGATAAAGACGAAGGAGTATGCAGGGATTGCCAGAGGTGATGGTTTCCCTGACTTCTAAACTGTTCTTAACATATCCACGATTATTTTAAGTCGTTATGTGATGGGAGTTATTGGACTAAAAAGGAGGAAGGGACAATCAATATAGTACGAATTTCAAGGATTCCAGGAAGAACCTCTAAAAGAGCCCAAATTTCTAAGGAATTGTAGAATACTTCTATTGGAATTCATAGTGCCTTATTGATGTGGAACGCCTGTGGTATCAGATATTTGATATATAATGACGGAAAATATAACCACAAATAAATTGGGAAATATTGATAAATACTTGGATATGTCACTAATTATCCCGTCTCCTTGAAAATTCCTGTTGACTGATTCTGCATAACCAACTCGTATAGCATATTTTCAGATTACTCAATAGTCAATATCGATGAGATGGAAAGGAAATTATGATTTGTACAATTTGGCATTCCACATATAGAAGATTTCACATGATGCAATAATGATGCAAAAAAAAGTCAGATGGATGCTGTTACTGGTAGTTGTACATACTATAGAAGCATAAGTCAGCTTCTGAGGCTCTTCAACAGGTTCCTCTACGGCAGGTGCAGGTTCTTGAACAGTAGTCGCCACACTTTGAAGCAAGGGGTTTGAGTCTTCCAAAGGAGTATCCTCTTCTACTCTTTCAGCCTCAGGATCCTGCTCCTCCTCCTCATGCTCTTGAAAACTGTACTCTTCGACTGCCTCATCTCCTTCAATGTGTACAGAATTCACATATACACTGGCCTCCTCCTCTAAAGCATAGTCAGAACCTGATACAAAACAAAACATGTTGGCACAGTATTTTTAAAACCATATGGGCAGGAAATCAGTTTTTGCCATACCAAAATTATTACGACAGCATTAACCAATAACGTAAAAATACCAGACATATTGTGGGAATTACCAGTTCTCAAAAACCAAAGACTTGGAATTCCTTCACAAATTCTTGCACACCAACATTGACAAAAAGAATGGGCAAGATTATCTAGCATTGCTATTTAACTGCTCCAAGCTAACATTGAAGTAAAAAATTAAATTTGTCGGCATCTGCGTGAATTATAAATTCTTACGTCTAGTTATTTGAACAGGAACCATACATCTGGTTACCGCTGAGAGAAGTTGAGGTATGGTAAATAAGAAAAACTCCCTTCTATGAAACAAATACTGTGACACTTTCTTTGCAGCTACTAAAAGAAAACAGAGTATTCATTCATCACAAATAAATCAAGCAGTCAACTATACCTGGCAGCTCCGGATTATTAGTAGAAATATCTGGTTGATAATCATGTTCCTGTTCCAGTACTGCTGAAGCTGGAAGTTGGTTGGGAACCTCCTCATCAAGCAAGTGAAATATATCATTCAATAAAAAATAACCCTTCTCTTGAGGTGCAAGGAAGAAAGTCTGCACAAATTTCCTCCACCCACTGAAATCCCTCGACTTGACAGAACCAGAAACAACTACAATAACACCTCCATTCCATGAATCGAGAGAATTTATTGTCTTGATCTCAATTCCAGTGAAATTTAGTGATGTGATCATTTGATGAATTTCCTGCGGGAAGATGCAGAAGCATATAAGCAAGCTTCAAGTGTCCATGTTATATATTATACAAGCATATGTATTTAGCTGCTTATTTGTGTGGGTATTTATTTATATTAACCAATATAATTGTCTGGTATTATACAATTACTTATCTTTTATATATGTGTGTGTGAGTGTTTGTATGTGTGTTGGCTGTTGCTTAAATGCTTGTTGATATCTTTTTTTAAGATTTTGAAAAGGTCTTATATGTAATGGGAGTGGTACTCCCAAGATTATGGCTTTCCAAATTCTCTATCTCCTGCTCCTTTTGTAAATATGGAGGTGGCATGTCCCCCTCCTCTGCATCATTTTTTCTATCAACAAACAAGGTAGGGTCAAAGCCAAACCCCCCACCTAGGGTTAGGCAGGGGTTCAAAACTACCCCTGCCTTTACTAGGAGTTTTGGAAAGAAAGAAAAAACAGAGAGCGTCAAGAGTCCAGAAAACAAATGTTACACTGTTCTCCCACAAAATTAAACCAAGAAACCAACATAAGAATCCATTTGCAAAAGCAGGAACTACGAAGTAATCAATGAACAGTTGAACATAAGAAACAAGAAAAAATTACCAATCCCTTTCAGAAAAAAAAAAATCCACAACAAGGGGAGAAAACAGATCTAAAAATTACTTGCAATAATTGAACCTTAGCATCTTTCTTGTATTCTACTGAGCAAGAAGATGTGTACCCGCGCTCTACATGTATCTACTTTTCTTTCTGTGTAAATGATTACTAACTGTCATTAAAGCAATAAATGACTTCTTTATTTTCCATGGTCTGCTTCTAAATCATGAGTTGGATGAATAATCAATGCAAGAAATAGGAAAAATGAGGCAGCAAAGTGTGTCCAGTACTGGTAAAAAGGAAACTTTCACAAGTAACAGAGATATTCTCCATATTTGTACCTGAACACCATTTGTTCAGTCTCATTTTTCTTTTTCTTTCGCAGTTTGGGAACGTATGGAAGGCTTTGCATTATGATATATGACAGTTATATGTTTGTTGTCAACTCACAGTAACCCTCCTCCTTTATCTAGGTTTGGAACTGGCTACAAGACATAAAAGAGTTTTCTTGGAGATCCCACGTGATGTGTGGATGTTAAGATAGACATGGGACTATAGAGGAATAAATAAGATACAAGTGTATATTGTGCACTAACACGTTGAATATAAATTAAGGGAATGGCAACTTAGGTGATTGAGATATGTCTAGCATAGACCTAAAGAAACTACCCTTCACCACAGCAATGTGATCCCACTTAATTAACCCAGACTGATGTGATTGTGAAAGATTTGGATGCAGTGAATATTTCAATAGATGCTTGGATGGATTGAACGGAGTGGCCAAAAAAAAAATTTATGTAGCCAATCCCAATTTTTTAAACAATAGCTAAGTTTGTTGTTGTTGGTATTGTTTGCAAAAGAACATGATATAAGAAGGTCATCAATTGGTTCTAGCATAAAACATGAATGAAGATCTAAATCAATAGCCTTTGAATTCAGAAAAAAAAAAAAAAAAAAGAAGAAGAAGAAGAAGAAGAAGAAAGGAAATCGAAAAGGGTAAAAGATTACTCACTAACTTCATTAATCCATTTATATCTATAGACAAGAATGCTTAAGTTAGCGGCATCAAAACGTGAACCCAACCCTTACTTTAGTTGTCATATATGAGGACCAAAATCCTCACAGTGCACCAACAATAGTTAAGGTAAATGCAAGAGACAATAACAACAATAACACCAACACAGTTTTATTCCCAATAAATGTGACATATATTACATAAATCATTTTTGTCACTACATTTCATTTGCCAATATCCAACATATTTTCAGATAGAATCCCCCGTGTGAATAAAAACTTGTCGAGGTCTATACAAAACATGTCCCAACCACCTATGTTCATCATTTCTTCAAATTTATGTTTAATAGGTTCCACTTTCACTTGTTGGTGACAAAGACTAATCTTTTCATAAGATGCAGAATCTCTTCATCAATTGGATAATGTACTAGAGCAAAATTACTTTCGAATTTGACAATATTATTATAATACAAAATATTCCCATTGTAGTTTATGCACTATCTAAATCAATATACCAATTTTAACCAAGCCAAATCAATGAATTCAATATGATCCCATCTCACATCATAAAATCAAATCCGAAAAATAGAAGACTGGACTATCAATGAAACGCCAAAAAGGCAAAAAATCTAATAAAAAGTAAACGCTTACCACCATTTCAGAGGCAGATTGGCTGGTTACCCCATCGACTCTGACCATAGAACTGGCATCATTGTAAAACTGATGCACATATTCCCTTTGCTGTTGAAACACCTGATAATACTGCTGAACAAAATACGAACCAACCTAACATAAAAAATAATAATAATCAATCTTTGAAATAAAAAATTAGAAAAAAAACATCATAGCAAATAATTTGATTGAAAGAAATTTGATAACCTGAGTAGCAGTGACTGAAGCAGCGTACTGAGTAGCCATTGTCTCTACCTACAATTCACGCTCTCCAACACCGATCCGAAAAACACTCGATAAAGGCCTGCACGATTCAAAAAAACACACAAAAAAAAAATCATAATAAGCTTTAACTTACTTCAAGTATAAAGGAAATTTCTGTGTATGCATTGAATTATTGCGCAATGAATTCGAGTGCATTTCTTTATTAAATTAAATCTTCAATAAGTGAAACAGAAATTAAATAAAGAGAAAGTACACTAGGTGAGTATGTACAAGAGAGAGAGATGGAGAAAAAAGAGATTACGAGATGTTATATTACACTAAAAGGTTGTAAGAACAGTAGATCTATACGAGAGAGAGAGAGAGAGAGAGAGAGAGAGAGAGAGATTTAAAAGTGACGAGAGAGGTGGGTTTTCATTTTATTTCTTTTTCTTTTTTTTTTTTAATAAATGATTGCCATAGTATTATCCAAGCCATTGCTCGACTAGTATGTTGATTTCTAACTTGAAAGAATAAGAGTAAAAGTCAATTTTCAATTTTTCATTATAATTTCAAAATTAGTATTTAGTCGCAAAAAGTAATCATATTTTTTTTGTAAATCGTTGCGCGCCCGTCATATATGTCACTTAAAATATCTAAAAGTCAATTCAAGTTGGAAAATAAAATTGAGAGCTAATTATGTAATTATGCTAAAATGACAAGGATATCATGTAAAGATTGGTGATTAATTTGCTACTCGAGCAATAGATCGGTGATCAAATGTGCAAATTTCTCCTTTTTTTGGCGTTACGTTACCGTTTTGTGGCGGTTTTAATGACGACTGAATCCTGACCGTACTTATGGGTGGAAGAATCGTCATCAACGGTAGTGATTTTCCGGGTAAATCAGCATTTTCAATGGCTAGGATTGCACCGCCATTAAGTGTAGACTGTGTAGTGGGTGGTAGTGTGGTACTGTGGTAGGAAACAAAGCCTTTGCAATAAATTCTTTTGGGATTCCACAACAGTTCACTTTTATAAATGAAGCAATTTTAAGATTCTCTTACTGTACCAAATTATAAAGCGAAATTACGTTTATTTTTAATAAAATTTAAAAGTAATTTTGTAAATTATCCTTTAATATTTAGCAGAAAATGAAAATTGTTGTTCCACGAACGTTTTAATGTGAAATTAGGAAAAATCGAGTCATGTCACACTTACATGAACTAAATAACAATTTTTTAGATTATTTTATACACTTTATTTTTATAGGTCTCGTTTGTCAATGCAAATAAATCGATACAAACTTTAAATGCTCTGCCACAACTTTATAAGATTATAGCCTAATTCATTTTAAATAACAATGTTGTTTATTTACTTTTTATTTGTGTACGTGAATTTTAATTTAATTTTAAAAAATAATTCTTTAATCACAGTCAAACATGTTCGATTGGATTAGGCAGTAACATAAAAATTGAGAATGCGTTTTATCTTGATTTCATCTTAATCATATTTTTTGTGAAAAATAATTCATCTTTAAAAAATTAAACATATTTAAATTGATCTAAAATACTTACTACAAAAAGCAGTAAGACTGATCGAAATGGGGCCTTAGTGATCCCCTCTTGTTCGGAATAACCACAAGACAGTTATTTTATTAAAACAAGAAAAAATAAAATATTAGAGTTGTGGTGTAGTGGTTAAGAGTTATAATTTCATAACTTCAACCATGGTTCGGTTTTTATTCAACTCATTTTCTAAAAAAAATTATTTGTAAATTATAATTCTATTTTATAATTTTCAAAAAAAAAAAAAATTAAGTGACATGTCATGTGGCGGGGCGGGGTTGCCTCGGATCTATCCCTATTACCCTAATAGTCAAGTCGGGTCGGGGCGAGGTGAGGCACAGGGTGGGATCGGGTTGGCGGATTTTTTTGCCATCCTCAGTATCAATATGTATAGCATTCTAAGTGCTTGTTTGGTAGTGTTAAAATTATTTTTTAATTGCTTATATTATAAAATTTTGGTGAATATGCAAATAAAAATTGTGTTGTAAGTTGTGGGTCCTATAAAATATATTGTACTAAGTGTCTAGTCCTCCAAAGCCTAAAGCCTGCATCGATCTGAGTGAGATCAATGAGTTATCCCTCAAACGAGACGACACTAACACAAACAGATAATTAAAACATGAGATAGACAACTCAAAATACAAGTAAGCGTAGTATTCACAAAATATATACTAAACAAGCTTTTTCTCTTTAAAACATTTTATTTCTCGTGGGCACATAACCCCATCAAAATTCATACCTTCAGATGCCATAAAATCAACTATTTAATCATCACCTAGACTAGAAAATAGTTATCGGTTGTTGGTGAATTGTCATTGTCAAACTTTTTCTTGTACGATCCATGATAAGTCCTTTACAACACCATTTTAGATTCTTTATCATGATCTCCCAATAATGATTATATTTATATAGTTTACCGTTGTTACCATCCTTGTACATTCGTATTGTTTCTTTTTTCTAAAACAATAAATATAAAAATAATAAATTAATTAAAAGTTCCATATAAGCTTATATCTAGTTTCATCTCTTTTGAAAAGAACTTAACTGCATCTTGTATTTGTATTTTCCCCAACAACATCCATTAGTGTTTTGAACATTGTTACATTCTATCCCATATTGTTCTTCTAAATTTGTAGTAATGTCAGAATCAACATGGTGCAACATCTTTAACTTTAGACCATTTTTTGTTGGCAAATGAAGTTTGAGAGTTATTGGACTTTTAGGCATGCTTGACTTTATTTTTTAGTCATTTGGGTGCATTATAAGTTTAAGTATTGTCATTTGGAATATTGGAATTATTCATTAGAGCTTGGTAAGATAATTCAGATCCAAATTGTGGCTAACATGTGAAAGATAAGAACCTTCGTTGGGTCGAAGTGATAGTTGAGTTAACACATTAGGATTAATGAAGCAAATTGTTTTGAAAATTGAGTTGGTATTATCATTGTAAAGTTGTTGTGAATATGAGAAGTGATTAGATTCTTGTGATTCTATTTTTTAAAAAAAAAATTAATGCAAAAAATGAACACCGTATTGAACAAAAAGACGTGTACAGAATACACATAGCAATATTCTAATGTATGCTATAGTGTCTACAACTCAAAGACAAGATTTCAACTTGCGGTATTCGAATTATTTTTGAAAAAAATTGTGGAGGCTAAAGTACAATTCGAAGAATTGAATCCCCAATTGCCTACTTAGAAAAGTTAATAAAAATTGTGGATCCCATATAATATATGGTTGAAAATAAATTTGAGAAAAAAAAAATTATTTTAAACTCTACCGAACAAGCACTAAGCTTTAGCCTTTATGTCTATTCTTGACAATTCTTCAACTAAAGTATAATTCTATACTATTCATAAAATCGTTAGAATACCGTTAGTACAACAAAAAACTATTTCTTATTCTCAATAAATAGATTAAAATATAAAAAAGTCAAAAAATAGAAAAGTTGAAAGAAAAAAATTAGTACCGAAAATTTATGTCTTAGAGTTAACAAAAGGCATGGAACTACACAATGACGTTTTCTCATATGCAACTTGATTTAGATGAATTCACCACTACAAGACCACATATATGATGACAATTGGAAAGAACAAAATAATTTAACTCAGCGAGTAGGAGTAGGATAACATATACTTACGTTGGTTAGTGCTGAAATTATTTTTTAAGTGTATATATAATATAAGTTATTGGTAAATGTATAGATAAAAAATAGATTGTAAGTTACGGATCCTACGAAATATATAGATAAAAAATATGTTTGACTAATTTGACCAGTTAAAATTATAATTTAAACATTTCCAAACATGCGCTTATACTAAAAACAAACATGTTGCTGCTAACAGAAACACGAAGTCAGACCTAAATTTTTTATCTTGCAAGTTTCCAAACTCATTGAAAAATCTAAAAAAATTCTCTCCGAAAAAGAGAGAGCACAAGAAAAAGGCTTCAAGAACATTTAAGAAGAAAAATAACCAGTAAATATGATTTTTGAGAAACTTAACTCTAAACAATTTCTATTTTTTTCTCTGCAACTTTTACTAAAAGCCCTGTTAATTTGCATTGAAAAGAAAGATATGCAGCTTGTTGGATATTTGGAGATGCTCGTAATGCAGGCCCTGTTAATTTGCATTGAAATGAAAGATATGCAGCTTGTTGGATATTTGAAGATGCTCGTAATGCAGCTTTGACAACAACTACTTCCAACCGGAGCAAAACAAGCCCCCACCCTGCCGACCCAAGAAAAAATGTGACCAGCACCTACACTAGGGACAGGATATATTTCCACGTGTTCCATCAAAAAAAATATTACGATCCAAATAAGTAACTGATAATAGATTCTATATCTCATATCACCACGTAAAGGAACTAACTTGGTAGAATAAAGTTTTCACACAGTGGTATTGTCACATTTTGTGCAAATCACAGATCAGCCAACATACACTACCAAAAAATCTCACAAATATTCAAAATAAAAAAAGAACAAGAAAACTAGAGAAAAGTTACGTATGAATTGAGTTGGCTACAAAGTTAACAGACTAGTACACTCACCATCCTAACCAAGTGCTCGACAACTTAGCCATCCATCCATGTTCACGGTATTGGAGTACTTGTACCGGACAGAGATCAAATTACACAGCAAAATTGATTAGTAATAGTATTTGCCTGCTCAATAGAAACTGCTGTAATATGTCGAGGGTGGAACTGCAGAAGGTGGTTGTGCTGGAGTCAATGTTGCAGCTGCTGTGGACTGTGCATAACTTTGTTGGGGAAAGGCCTGCAGAAAATATGACCAAGAATATGAAACGGCTTTAGCAGCATTGGGTTCCGATTCTATTATGTATATGCTAATAAATTGTGAATAATGAAAATATAGTCGATGAAAAAGATGGATTCATTGAACAACTCCCCAAAATAATGCTATCTATAATAATAACTAAGGGACAAAAATAAAAGAAATACAAAAACCACTGGCATAGACACCCATGATATACCTTGATGAGCAACAAAAAATAAATGGAAATAATCCACTGCGAGAATTGAAACTTCTTGTTAAAAATACAGTAATTATTTTGACAACTTCAAATTAAGAATATTACCCCAAAAACAATGGAGGGTAGGATGCAATTCCTCAATGCACAATACAGCATTAAATAACAAAAGAATGGCAGATGAGGAAGGGGTTGCTAATTTGACCTTTTCTATTCTACCATAACGGTCCTGTTCTACTCCCCACAGTGGGGAGCAGTTATAATCCCCCACAGTTTATGCGGCGCGCTGCGCGCTGATTGGGATAAAAAAAAATGGCCAAGTGGACGTATGGTTTTTAATCACCAAACACACCCCCCACCCTGAAACACCCTCCCACCCTCATTTCAATTTCACACACTCTCTCTCCCCCCGAATACTCCCACCACTGTCTCGCCGTGAACCACCACTTACCTCTCTCGCCGTGAACCACCCTTCTATCACGCAATAAACAGCGACCGCTTTGTTGCGCAATGACCCACCATTGACGGACCTCACACTGCGTGGTGACCCACCATTGAAGGACCCAGTACTGATCTTCTTAACTTGTTCTGAGGGTAAAGTGAGATTGGGGAATAATTATTTTGATGTCAATCTTATTCCTACCCAATGATTTGCCAAATGTTAGGAGGGTTTGTTTGTTTTGTTGGAATCTGAAAATGACTGCGTGAATTGGGACCTTTGATCCTTATTTTTTAATCCATTTATCTAAAGTATGATGATTTGTGATCCTTTTTTGGCTGACGGTTTGCCTGATTTGTGATGATTTTTGATCCTTTGATCCTTAAAATTTGGGGATGCTATTGAAATGGTGGTTCACGACGAGGTAAGTGGTGGTTCATGGCTAGGCAGTGGTGGGAGCTAGGGGGGAGGATTCGGAGAGAGAGAGAGAGAGAGAGAGTGAAATTGAAATGAGAGAGGGAGGGTGGGGTGTGTTTGGTGATTAAAAACCATAAGTCCACTTGGCCATTTTTTTATCCCAATCAACACGCCACATAAATTGTGGGGATTATAACTACTCCCCACTGTGGGGGGTAGAACAGGACCGTCTACCATAAAGCAAAAATAAGTAATCTTGATCTAGAAAACTAAAAACCAACAGACAGCACCGGTCCAAAATAATTTACAACTGTCAAGCTAGATCAATAAGTATGTAATGATATCTAACAAAGGAACTATCCATTTGCCAAGCTACGATTCAGAGAATGATTTTAACTTTTAAGTTACCTGGGCTGAATAAGTTGGAGGATAAGTTCCATAAGCAGCACTTTGGGGAACTGATGTAGGTACTTGTTGATGAGTATAATTCGTTCCATAACCACCGTATGCGCCATATGCAGCCTAAAGAACCAAAAACAAAAGAACATAGTTTTGCATTTCAGGGGAAGTCAGACTAATCATAAGTATACATACATACATAATATATAAAATCAGTTTCTGACAGCCTATAGACAAAGTATTGCCATGCCTAAAATCATAATACCACTAGAGAAAGCAAACCTAAGACAAACTTAACACTGTATCCCCACACCCCAACCCAAGAAAAAATAACTGAACACGTGCATGTGAAAACGATTCAGTTAGATAGCTAGAAGGAAACAATTAGCCAGGTATGTGACTTTTTGCACAAACACAACAAATAGAAAAAGAAACAAAAAGGCAAAAGAACATTTAAAATGCAGATGTAGTAAGTTCTATTGTGCAAAAGGTGAATCATATTTATCAAACTTATCCTACAATTGCACGGCATACTTCCAAATTAACATATAAATCATGCTTTTGGGATACATCTTGAGACTTAACTACTCATATGAAGCTGACAGATCACTCCAACAGATTTTCATAATTATATCAACTCCATTAAAGTTTTCAAGATTCAAGCTTTACCAACATCAACTCCTGGTGGCGTCAAAATTCTAATAATTGCAAGTACCTGTTGGGTATAACCAGGGTTCCACTGTGGTACTTGAGCTTGAGTAGCTTGAGGCCAAGCTTGAGGCTGTGCACCATAACCTGCCGGCCACTGATTTTGCGCGTTGGGAAATGCACCGACAACGGAGGGGGTGGACGATGGAGTAACTGATTTTGCAAGCTTAGTTTTGTCTGAAATTAAGTAATCTTCTGCATGGCGCTTCTTTGACTCTGACGTGCTCCTGTCCCGCAAGAAGAGTTTAGCATGTCGATCATCAGCCTTCTTTATAGAATGTGCATCTCCAAAGAGATCCAAAAACTGCAAAAACCATTCGGAGGCAAAATAAGTTAAACCATGGCTTGGTGGAATAAGGCTTTACATAAAAAGCAATAACATATCAGGAGGGGGGGGACCTCAGGAGTAAGTTCACATCAAACTGTACAACATATCATTTCTCGCAAACATGGGAAACAAGGTCTCGGAAAGTATCCAGACCACCATCAACAATTTGCACCACATTAGCACGAGCAAGTGCTCAAGGGCAGAACCTGAACACTTCTAAGATTTGATGCACATGCAAAGAGACATAATGATTATTTCAACGGTGACTATTGGCAGATGCATATAACTAGGTTTAAGTAACCACTCTTTGATAGTGGTTTCAAGAAATGTCCAAGTTCCAACTAGCAGAAACACAGTGATAATTGATCGGATGCTATTCATTACCTCCAAGAAAATGCTCGATAGCTCCTCTCTTTCAGCAATACTTGAAACAATAGGGCTGTCAGTATCCGGAACAATGAATTTATCAACCAACGAATCCAAATAATCAATTCGCTTGGGAAGTGACTGTATTGACTCTAAGTGGATCAATGCCTGCACCATTATAAAATTCACGGAATATATAAACTTCAAAGTGGAAATGCCAAATAGACATCAGATAAACATGTCTTTCTGTGTTTTGAGTGTGCATGGGGGTATCTTTATAATGAAAGGAAGCATGAGTGTGCATGTGGGGGTGCTTTTCTATTGAACTATTTTTAGCCCCCCGGGGTGTGGTTTGGGGGGGTGGGGGGGTGGGGGGTGTTTGTGAGAGAGAACCTCCAAAAGTGGTTTCGACAACTGGATATTTTCAACTGCTTGATCAAGAATTTCCCTAGCCTTTTCCACCTTGCCAGAAACCTTCCAACAAAATGCAAACATATAAGAAGATGCCACACAGTCAACAAGTAAGACAAATCCTCGTTTAGATTATATGCCCAAGAGGCATCTATTTAAGGAAAACGTGAGTGGTTACAAATGTTCTTTCATGAAAAAAATAAGTGCCTTACGTGAAGGAGGTAAGGAACAGATTCAAATGAACAGGTTTCCCATAGGCAACCAATTTTTAACCCAATACAGTTGATTGCATAGGTGCATTTCAGAAATTCAGGTGTCTTATTGAGTTGCTCAAAAGCATGCAAATTAGATTTTCCAGTCAACAGTTCAAAAGATCAACTCCTTCCACACAAAGACTAGAAATAATAATTTTTTCTTTTTAATAGATAAGAAACATAATTTTATGAATCATGATATAAAAATACATACGTCAAGAGACCAACAAGTCCACTTAAAATTTAAGAAAACAAGTTTACAAATATAATCAAGAATACATCACATCACTTGGGATGAAATAAGAACAATGATAGAATTACAAAACCTACCAAGTAAAGGAAGCGTGAATACTGGGCAAACAACAAAGGTAAAGTCTGTGAATGTTCCTTCACTTTCTCAATTGCAATAGACTGTTCATATAAAGAGCACGCATCTTCCAGATTCCCCTGCAAGATACAAGAAAACAACTAATTATACCTGATACCAAATTAGTTGTACGCCTTCTTAGTTTTCTCATGCAACCCTTACAAGTCGATGTTCCATGTTTGCATGTCTGATGATGGCTTCCAAAAGCCCGGGTGAAATTTCTGTGTGAACAAGTTGATAAGCAGCTCGAGCTCTGGAAATGTCACCATGCTGCTCTCTGAATCGAGCAGCAAAAATATGGATTTCAGGTTGTCTCTGTTCACACAGATTATAATTAATTAAAGACAGAAAAGCATACTACATATCAAGAGAAATTGGTTCAGCAAATGGATCCTAATTTGATCGTATAACAAAATTGCCAATAGATTACAGGATTCAAATACAAGCTTAAAGGTTCCAAATCTAAAGCCGAAGACGTAATGGCAAAGGCGTGCATCTAACTTGTAAAGAATAACAACTACAACGCAAAATACGATTATAATCATTTTACGATGATTTATATCTGATATTAATAAATTGGGATGGCGCAAACACGCAAATAAATCAGCATCAAAATAAAGAAAATGCACCAACATATCTCCATTTGCTCTCATTGTCCAAGCAATACAGCATATAAAATAAGCTAGAGAAATTTTTGTGAAAGATGATTAACTCTTTGCAATCCATATGGAGTCAATGCTACTATAAATACAGCTAATATGTCCTAATAGATAATGTGAGCTACAGTTCCAACTTCTTTGCCCTCGTTGACCGCAAGCAGTCTCATGTGATCGGATAATTATTTCTATTTTAAATCCCAATCAAGCATTCAGATCTTTCAGCCAACCTGATCACAATAGACTTGACCTCGTCTGCTAAACACAGCAATTCAAGTGAAGCCCCACCACCCCATCCTCTACCCGGTGTACATTCACAAAACAGAATTTTTTTAACAGCAAGAGTCATTTATACCTAGGTTCATCACGAAAAAATGGAGAAAAAAGTAAAATACAGAAAATAAATGTGGTGTGTGATATGAGCACATGAATACATTGTGAAATAAGATTTTCATAAGCAAAAGAAGATTTGTCTTAATTGCAATTAGCAGCATAACATATCAAAAACGAGGCAAAGAAACCTTCACAAAAACAGAACACTTGAATCAAAACACTTTAAGCTGAAAATGCAACATAAGAAAGTAGAAAATAAATGTGGTGTGTGATATGAGCGCATGAATGCATTGTGAAATAAGATTTTCATAAGCAAAAGAAGATTTGTCTTAATTGCAATTAGCAGCATAACATATCAAAAACGAGGCAAAGAAACCTTCACAAAAACAGAACACTTGAATCAAAACACTTTAAGCTGAAAATGCAACATAAGAAAGTAGAACCCATCAATTGTCCCAACAAATTGACAGAATTTATTACCTTGACAAAAACTTGAGTAGCACGAGCAAGTGCATTGTCAGCAAGCTCCATACTTCCACTAGCTTCCATGCACAGTACATAGCGTATCCAGTATTCAGGATAATTGGCACAAGCCACTAGACATCTTTCATAGAGCTTGACAACCTGCAGATAATATAGATATCGATAAATCCAATTCAAGGTTAAATAAATAAAAAGAAAAGAAAAAACATGAAAGTTTACTAAGGAGAAATGCACAAAGAATACTCCGTTGGCGGAACAGGGAGGCCCCTCAAATACGAGAGGAGGGACCCTCCTCGCCTGACAGACAGATGGTTAGGAAGACAAGAACAGACCTGCATGCATAACATTTGAACTTTAAAACAAATATTTTGACATACAACATATCATGAACCCAGAACGTCGACTCACAAATGAGAGTTTGAAGTACTTAGCCTCATAGAAAGCAAGGTCCCTGCTTTAGTCCAAGTTCAATATCCCGTTTTAAAAGATGCTTCATCCAACGGTTTAGCCAATAAAGCATATGATGCGGCAGATATTACTTAACTGTAAGTCAATGTATAACAAGCAAAACTAAAGCTACAAACCAAGATAAACTCGAATGTGTCTGGAATAAACAAACTAAAATACCTTATTGAAGTCGTCTCCACCTTCAATAAAATCAAGATAGTTATGCCAGTTTTCAAGCTCTGCAACATTGAGGGGGCGCACATGAAAATAAGGCCTTTTGATAGCTGTTTCAAAGCCAATGATCTTAGAATCGAACTCTTTAGCTTTCTTATATAATTCTTCTCTAATGGCGATATACTTCTCCAACTCCTCGGCATCTTTTAAGCTTGCACTTACAGGCTTAGAAGTCTGTTCCGCAGCATTTGCAGGATCTTCTCCTTCAGTTTTTTGACCATCAGCTTCTGAATTTGCAGAAGCCGCTGCGGTAGCTTCCTCAGGAGTTCGCAACTCAGATAGAGGCCGACTGGCAACTAACTCCTTAAATCTGTAACAATATTCAACAAACTAAAATCATCTATCTGAAATGAGAAGACATATAAACAAGATAACAATCAAAAGAAAACTAATAACAAATTAGATTCATACCGAAGTAAATTAATAAACCATTCAACTCAAACAATCTGTTCTAGAAAAAGATAAAATCATAACAAGATCGTTGAGGAGTAATGGCCATGACATGCAGTAAGGAGTAGTCACTTTTCAGAAACAATAGAAATGAAGGATTACCCCCTCCTTCCCCCTTCTCTTCTTCTTGGTAGGAGAGAAGATAGGGACAAAAAAATGCAAATGTAGGAATACAACAAAGGGAAACAAAATCGAAAAAGTTTCTTCCGAACATTTGAGATACACTTCTTAAGTTTATGTCTTTAAACAATTAATAACTGAATTAGACTTAGAGAGAGGTGTTATAAGGTGAGAAGATAGGGACAAAAAATGCAAATGTAGGAATATAACAAAGGGAAACAAAATAAAAAAAGTTTCTTCCGAACATTTGCAGATATAGTGAGATACACTTCTTAAGTTTATGTCTTTAAACAATTAACAACTGAATTAGACTCAGAGAGAGGTGTTATAAGGTGAATATCCATCATAGAACTGGCATTATAGCACATAGCAACAAATTCCTCAGTCATCACAACAATATTATGGGTTAAGGAAGGAAGTACCAGTGGGATATCCAACAGAGTTCAAATCAGACTACCAAAGAAACCGACCTGCTCTTGCTAACAATGTACAGTTAAGAGTGGGACGAGTCTATAAATTGCTGCCTCCAAGGCATACATGCAGACTGGATTAAAAAAGATAAATTGAGAAGCAAATCATCCCTCAAACCACACCTCATATAATGATGGGCAATTCCCCCCTCCCACTGCATCCTTCCCTCCTCAATACTCCACTACTCTCGTCACTAAGTATAGTTCGTTATACCATCACTTAGACAGAGGAAGCAGAAGCAACAATGCAGAGGCAGAGGAAAAGATAACTTGCAATTTTACAATGAAGAATGAAGTCTTTGGAACCATATAGATGACAGAGATGTGGCAAACCAAAAAGCCAGTAGGACAAGATATTTAAAATAGCAGACAAGCACAATCACCCATGCAAATTTTGATAATTAAGACAGAAAATTACCCTTCAAAATAGCGATCCAGTTGCTGGTTCGGGATCTCCAATAACCGTGTGTAAATTGTGGCAACACGGGGCCAATCTTGCTGAGAAATTTCATACTCAATGTATTTATCCCAAAGTGGAAAGCACTGGTAATCAGTTCCAACATAAGCTAATCCTCTTTCAAATAGCCTGAAACACCGCCAGGTAAAAAACAATTTGAAATCCAATACGCATGGAGGTCGTTCTGTCATGTACAAATTCATACAAGAGGACTAGTATCTCAAAGATGGACTCGACAAAACCAAACTAAGGCACAAATTACACTGCATTTACCTTCCTTAAAATAATCTTACAGAATCCGTCAAAGGGAGGAGTCACAGGCCATCTTAGCCTTATTGGTAACATCTTCTCAGCAGCCATTGTATATTGATGCACCTCAGGTGCCATGGTTAAAAACGGCAAAACTTCATGAAGAATTACATGAATTACAACGACATAACCCTAAGAGAAGTAGAACCGAAGGGGGTGATGAAGCCGTGTATAAACCCAGATGGCTACTGATATAGTAGCACCAAAACAAAGGTTTTCACATCATAAAACTATATGCCTGAATTGAATTCATAACAAACCTTTCCGCCTTATAGGTCAGTAATCACTGTTGCTGAACTTTTAAATTGCGTTAGAAAGAAATGAAAGATCACTTCAACGCTATTATAATAAAGAAATGGAGGACAGGTACACACACAAAGACCAAAAATAAGCAAAACAAACAAGGAGGATTACCTTCTGATAGTGTCAGGATCCCCATAGGTGCTAATGGCAAATACACAATAGTGCAACCACATGTCAACAGAGTAAGTAACTCCTTGAACAGCTCTTTCATAAACCTCCGCAACTTTGTCGACTGAGCTGAGGCGTGCCTCATGATCAGCATATTTCTTCCAATAACCATAACATAAAGGAAATTCTGCTAAAAAGGCATCATAAACTTTTCGAATCTTCAAAAGGTTTGCCTACAAATTGGAGGGAGTTAACTCAGTTTCCAAACAAAAGCCATAGATAAATTCATGCAGATCAAGGGCAATTAAAAGTTAACTAACAAAACAGTTACAACAGGTAGCATGTATTCAAGAGTAAGTTCTACATCTAAAAGTTCTTAACCCACAACTGCAAGAACGCCGAGGCGTCAAGCTGTAGACATGACATTTGAAAAAGAGAACCAGAAAAATGAACACCATGACAAGCCAATTTTCATTTTATCCAGCATACCTCGGACATTCTCTCCGTTTCTTCTATCAGGGAAGTCCATGCATTAAAATCCAACGAATTAGCCGTCACTATGCTCCACAATCTTTGTTCTTCTGCAGTTAGCGCTTTGATAAATGGTTCAAACAAATCAAATTAGAACATCATATCAAAATTTGACTCCATGAAAAGAATTGAACTAGAAAGGATGAAAATTGCATTGGAGACAGACATTCCTGCCCTTAGTGCGCATGAATAGAGCAGCAGACAGAAGTTTCGAGGACAATATCTAATTTAGTACAAGATCGTATAATTTTTTTTCCAGTTCCTTCGACACTTGAGCTTCATTATTCCTTATTTGGAATATCTCTCTCTAATTTCTTCAATTTCCAATATGATAGCAAAGTGACAATTACCAACAACGATGTGTGAAATTTCTTGTGTTTGTAATTGTGTGTATGCATACACTTGCAAGGTTTTACCTCATGTATGTATGTCAGAATTAAATAACATTGTGTGTGAACATTTCATGAAAGTAAGTACAAAAAAAAAAACACAACACGTGGAGCAAATATAGACAAACCTTATTACGAATTCTTTCCATGCACTAATAAAAATTTAACTCTGTAATATTTATTCACTTACATGTACTTTTTAAACTCATGATCTTTTGTATCATCAATTTGAAATGCAATAACACGTGTTTAAACCGCCAGTTTTATCTCAAATTTGAATGTTGCTTCAATGGTTGGGGTATTCTAAAAAAATTGTTAGTTACATTTTGAAGTTTTGACTTTTATACAGTTCATGAGATGAATGTCTTATATTGATATAAAGAAGTACCAGAATCATCGACTGGTTGATGCAAAGCAGCAGACTCAATAACCCCAGTATGAGAAATCCCATTTTCAGTGATATCAGCTGTTGCGACATTTCCTGTTTCACTGACACTGTTTCCATTTAGAGAAGCCTCAAAAGCACCATATTGAGATGGATCCACGGATACAGTAGTATCATACGCCATGACGGTGGGGATTTCTTGCTGTGCATAGTTTACAACTGCTACACCACCAGCATCTATATTGGAAGCATAAGCTGCTGAACCAGTTTCATTAATAGAACTGGCTGAAGTGACTAAGTCTCCAGCTGCAGATGCCGTTGTGTGAGCAGCCAAATCTCCATTGGTTTCAACAGCAGAAACACCAGTTTCAGAAGCAGCCTTTATGCTAGCATCGGTATTATCTATGGCAGAATGATCAGAAGCAATAGATGTTTGTGCCACCAAAGTCTCACTATCTCCCATGATGAAATATAAAAATGATGTATGCGCCTAGAACAAGCTGAAAGACAAGAAAATATCAGAATGACTACTAATGGGAAGATATGCGAACTCAGATCATATGTGAGTACATGACTTGTAAGCTACAAGGAATACCAGGAGAAATTCTCCGGTAGAATTTCTATAACAAAAAGTTCGTAAATGAAATCAATATAAACACTAACTTTCATGTGCTGTGACATTATAAGACATTAACAGTAATTTTGTTCAGAAAGAGGTTTCCATCCTAAAGTACTGAAATACTGTCGTTTTAGGGCACTCCAAAAGCCAAAACCCAGAAAATTGCAATAGTGCATTATCAACACATTAAATCTTGCCTGTTATTCAACAGAAAATTTATTACAGTAAAATGTGCACAACAACTGTATAAGAAAAAAGGAAGCACCAGGTGCGGAGCCACCTGAGGTGGGGGAAGTTGCCCACCGGTTACACTTGAGGACGGCCGGTTCTAAAGTTAAGGGGAAAACCATAAACAACCATATCAAAAATTCTAGAGAGATATTGTCGAGAAAATCGCTGTTGAGAAAGGAAGACTACCATCAAGAAACCACAATTTTCGGAAAAAATAAAATAAATTCTAACGCGCTAGAAGATGAGAATGGCGATAAGGCTGGACGGCTTAGATCGAGGTTGTGTTGAAATTAAATCACTCACAACAATCAAATCGAGTGCGAATATGAAACTACCTTCCAAGTTTAGTGAAGAAGAAATTGAATAGAAATCACTGCAACTCGAGATAAAATGGAGCAAGAGAAACCCTTAGCCGCTTGTCCCCTCCCGTTACTCTACTCTATCAAGAAGACTTAAAACAGGCCTGGGTACAGTGGGACTGGGATGTGCACTTATGAAGTACAGCAAGAAGATGGGCTTTTAATTGGGCTTTCCACGGCATATGAGCGAACACAATAGAATAGCTTTTCTCAAGATCCGTCACGGTTTGTTTACTTATTGCCATAATTTAGACTTAAAAGATCAATATATCTTTTTTTGTAAAAAAAATACAAATTGTGATATTATTTTATTGTGATACTGTTTTATTGTGATATTATTTTGTATGATACAGTTTTATTTATGATACTGTTTTATTTAAATAATGTACATTGATATATTTATACCACAATATTTAAACCTGTGATTTTGTAATACTGATGGGGTATTATAAGAAAAGTATCATTACTTCAATTATTAAAATATTTTGTATTTAATTTTATATATGATATTGTTTTATCTATGATATTATTTTATTTATATAATGTCTTATGGTACAATTACACTATGCTTTTATCTTTAATATTATTTTATTATGATAATGTTTCAATTTATGATACTATTTTATTAAAATATTTTCATGTATAATACTAATATATTAAGATACATTTATCTGTGTTACTGTTTTAAAAGATGTATGATACTATTTTGACAAAAAAAATTAAAGATTGTCATTTTAAACTAAATAAACTACTTTAAATGGGTAAAATCCATCACACGCAGTAGCAAAACTACTGGTTTTGACCGACTTGTCGAGACCATTTTGAAAACATATTATAATAAAAAATTTGATCACGTATGCGAATACTATGCCCATTTCTGTTGTGATACTATTTTATATAATACAGTATCAAACAACACAATATCAAATTGTTTTCTATAATACAGTATCAATAGCCAACTTAATATAATATCAAGCTGCTATTTTATAATACAGTATCAAATTGTTTTTTATAATATAGTATCAAGCTGCTATTTACATAAGCAAATCATGGCCAAAACTATTAATGGCAAATAATGATCAAAATAAGTGAAAGCAATGATCTTCACCTTCAACCCCCACCAACTCCACCTTACTGTTCCAACCACTTTTCTTCACACTCTCAACATAAAAAATTCTTCTCAACGGTAATGGATCCTTCTCAGCTAAACAAATAATCAAAAATTCTGATATTCCCACCATTGTTGCCTCTCTTCTTGATGAACTCAGGCTTACATACTTATTAGACACAAGACTTGCTCATGCCCTCTCTGCAGGTGGCGAAAGACGTCGAGTTTCTACTGGGCTCAGCCTCCTCCATGATCCGACGATGTTGCTTCTTGATGAATCAACATCCAATCTTGACAGTGGTTCAGCTTTGAATGTGATGCAAACACTCCGATCAATCACCGATTCCCGCCACCGCACGGTAGTTTTATCCATTCATCAACCAAGTTTCAAGATACTCTCCACTATTGATCAAATTCTCTTGCTAGCAAAAGGGATTGTTGTACACCATGGTACACTATCTTCCCTTCAAGCTTTCTTACTCTCCAATGGATTCACAGTCCCTCTACAGCTCAATGCACTCGAATACGCCATGGAAATACTTAACCAGCTCCAAAAAAATGAGCCCATCATTCCCTCTCCATCACCTGAAAATCCCACATCTGAAACTAAAACAAAAGATGCAATCAAGCATAGAAGTTCAAGAATCAGTGAAATACTCACTCTATCTAACAGGTTTTTAGGAATGGCAACGGGGCGACCATTCCCATACTCGCCCCGTCGGGGATTTTTGGAAAGCGGGGCGGGGCGGGTATAGAAAAATCTTCATTTATCGCTCCGTTTAATTAATTAATTATTTATTTTATTTTTTATTTTATTTTTTATTTTTTACATACAATTTAAATTTTAAAACATAAAAATAAAATAAAATAAAATAAAAACATTCGGGGTGGGTTCGGGGAATGCGGGGCGAGGCGAGGACCATGATCCCCGCCCCCGCCTCGTTTAGTAATCGGGACGGGGATTCCTCGCCCCATTAAGGGCGGAGCGGGTCGAGGACGGATTTTTTTGCCATCCCTACAAGTTGTGGAAAATCATCTACAAGACAATTACTTTTCACAAACACCTTACATATAAATGAAGAGATTTAGATAAAACAGCCACAACCACCAGAAAATCCACCAAGCCAAGCCAGCAACACCAGATTTTACTATAGGGAAGTAAAAAGTCACACTGCGCCGTAGAAGAAGCACTCACTCACTGGAAGTCGCCGGAGGTGTAGGAGGTTGTCGCCGGAGGTTGTGGAAGTAAAAGAATGTGCCGATGGAAAATATGGTTAACAAGGGTGATTTTGGAATTAATTTAAAATATTGCTATAAAGTATGACTTAATCACAATTTTAAAAAAAGTTTTGACCTAATTCAAAACAAGGTCATATGCAGGTAACTTATTGGCAATTTTTCATTTAATCAAGGGTTAATTACACTAATGGTCTTCATTCTTTCACGTTTGTAATGATTTTATCTATATTCTTTTTTTTAGCATATACCATCCATATTCTTCTATTTATCATCACAGATATTCTCCAAATCACTATTTTTCACTATTTTGACAATTCTTTGACAATTTTACCCCTTGACTCAAATAAATTAAAATAATAGAAAAAAATACAATGAAAGCACTGTAATTGGGTCTTTAACCTTTTCAAAAGTACAAATAAATCAATAACTATTTTATTTTATTCATATAAATATTCTTTCCCAAATAAAAAGGAGTCATCTTTTCCCACCCCCACCCCCACCCCCACCCCCACCTCCACCTCCACCTCCACCTCCACCTCCACCTCCACCCCCACCCTACATATACATACTAATAACCCGAAACATATTCCATGAACTCAGGGTCGAATTCCAATGCCGCCATGGTCTCAGGCGCCAAAACCACTTATAGATCAATACTTCTACCACCGTTACGACCAGAAATTGCAGAAATCTTGCCATCAAATTTGGTGGCCCGTTCGTTCCGAACTGCGAAGGGTTTTTTCCGCCCGAAATCATTTTCGTACATTGGAAATCTCGGAGAGCTACCCATTGTAATAATTGCGTCGTCGAAATTCTCCAACGGAAAGCATCGTGGGTCTCGCTCCCAATCCCCAATGTACTTCATCGCTGTATTATTGTCGTGTGCCAACACATTTTTGTTCAATTGCTCAGCACACCACCGAATATCCTTAGCCAATACGTTGTCGGTTGATGCGTATGTTAGAATGCTCTGAATCGCGTTGTCGAAATATAGTCTCCAGCATGGGCACCAGCCAGTGGCAGCAATTCACAGCCATCCTAAACATTGTCGTTTTGGAAGATGGTAATTTTCTCGCTCGCGTTATGCCGCGCCATAACATAGCACACAGTGATTGAAACGATGAAATCTCAACCGTTTAATTTGATTCTCTACGTGTGAGAGGCTGGTTTTAAGTTGAGTAACAAGTTCAGAAATTGGAAATGGCAGATGGGTAAACAAACCGCCTTTCTGGGAAAATTTGAGGTCGCCCAAATTAGATATTTAGGATGGGAAAATTGTGCCTAGGGGTGGGGGTGGTGGAAAAAGATGATTCTTTTTTAGTTTGAGAAAAACACTGATCTGAATAAAATAAAATAGTTTAAGATTTATTTGTACTTTGGAAAAGGTTAAGGGCCCAATTGCAATGTTTTCATTGTATTTTTTTTCTATCATTTTAATTTATTTAAGTCAAGGGGTAAAATTGTCAAATAATTGTCAAAATAGTAAAAAATGATGATTTGGGGACCATCTGTGAGAATAAATAGAATAATGAAGATGATATCTGCTAAAAAAAATAGAGATGCAATCATTACAAACCTAAAAGAATAAGGACCATTAGTGTAATTGACCCTTTAATCAATTATGTTTGGGCAAACCTATAACCCTTCATTTTGTAAAAAATTTGAAAAATACTCATTTTTTTTCCAAAAAATACTTCATTTTTATTAAAATAAATATTTTATAATTTAATAAAAAAATATATTATTATTATTTAAAATCTATATTTCAATTTTTTCATTATTGAAAATGGGTTTTTATTGATGTGATTAATTTTCAATAATTGATATTGCTTTCTTATTCTCTATAAATATATGCGCAATAGTTGTATGAGTTTTGTGGCTTATTTTACCTTCGAGAAATTGAAATTAGGTTAAACATTGTATCAATTTTCGTAGAGTCCGATAGGAGATACATATATACCGATATGCTTTACGTGATATTTAAATATTCACAAATTTTAATGCATTCTTGTATGTCCGTCATAGATATATAGTCAGGTCACGTATAAATATATGTTTAATTCTACTTGAGAGAGATTGTTAAACAAATTAGGAATATTGATCTTCATAATTAATTTGTGTTATTAAATTCAACAGTTCGAGTTAAAGGGGATAGGTATAAGTGGATTCGGGATCCTAGTACGCTTTTCTTTCCCAAATTTAAAGTAATTATTCATAAATTTAATCTTTTAATGATTTGAGTTATAATTATTTAATTATTCCTACTTCATTTTTTAGTTAGTTTAAAACACAAAATTTCAGAAGTAATTTGATTCGGTTAAGGTTATTATAATTGCAATTGAACTATCTAAATACATGTAGGTACGATACTTGAACTCAAAATCTATTATATTACTTGTGTGATCCGTACACTTGCAGTATAACAATGTTTAGAAAATCAGACCGGCCATCGACACGAAAAAAATAATTGGTCAAATGTCAAAAGGTCGAACTAGGTCGAACCAGTTTCAATTAAAAATTAATCACAAAATTTCACAAAATTACTAAAAATAAATTATTAAATAAATCAATATTTATAGATAAAATTACTCACAACACTTGGCTTTAAATAGACTTTTCATAAATTTCAATTAAAAAATTAAAAATTAATCTAAAAATCTCACAAAAAATGAAGAACAACTAAAGAAAAAGAAGAAAAATGAGAAAAATGAGAAAAAAAAGAGTGATTTTGCCTTACAAATTTTTCGAACTGGAAAACCATTAAAACCGGACCGATTTATTGATCGGTTCCCAGGTTGAACCGACAGGTTCGGTCCAGTTTTCTAAACAGTGGGTATAACATAAAAATCGCTAACATGATGCATTGAATTGAAGTCCTAGATGAAGGATGATGATGATGAAAAGGTTGGGGAATGACGGTAGGGCGTTGTTTAGGCCTCCGATGGCACCCAATAACAAAGCTTTACATTGAAGTGAGGCAGAGACATTGGGGTAAGTGGGTAGTTGAGATTCGCCTTCCACGAAATAGAACTCGACTCTGTCTTGGCACATTTGACACGATTGAGAATGCCTCGTTGGCTTATGATTAGGAGACCTTTAAACTTAGAGGATAGAATGTCCGACTCAAATTTTTTTGACCACTTTGCCCCTGTAAGTAAAAAAAATTAAGACAGTCCACTCCACACGATTAACTAACGGCGCATTTGAATGGAATCCGTCCATATGGACCATTTTCGCACCCAATGGCATAGTTTAGAGACTTCCAAGCCAAAAATAAAATGTTATTGACCAAAAACACACTAAGGACATACGTTAAAGACCATTTGTGCCAAAATCCCTTTACCCGGTGACACTAATTTGCTGCGTGGAACCCATTGGGATAGTAAGAGTAGCTAATGTAGCATTCTTGAAAATATATTTACGATGAAATGAAGGCGGCACAATTAGTTTTAGAATATGTTTGTCAATGCTTATAAGCTTGTCAAATCTTATTTTTATTTACACATTTCGTAGGATGCACAACTTTTACCTATTTTTTATCCACACATTCTGTATGACCCACTAATTATAATCTACACAAATCTTTACCAAATATACTCCTAGTCTTAGTTCCTATTGTATTTTTCACACAGTTCACAAAGTCCCCAGTGCTCAAATCACCTTCATACTGACCCATCAAATAGATTGAGTCATACACACCAGCATAAAAACCCAATGTTTCCACTCTCTACATTCTTCACTATTTCTCCTAATCCATTTCGAGCTTGTCCTCGATCCTCATACCTAGCCTCACTTGCCTGAGTTGACCCACAAAACTTGTATAGCAACTGAGTCCCACTCACCTGCTAGAACCAAGAAATCTCACACCTCAAATGGCATCCATTTAACTGGACTCTAGCAGCAACTTGTCCACACAATTTTCAGGCCATTTATGGGATTTTTTAATACAATTTTTGCAGTCTTCATTTGAAAGGTCACCTCTGCATTGGAAGAGCCCATTAATGGCTAATGGCCCATCACCTGAACTGGTTTTGTAGAATTTTTCGGTCGAAGATTGGGAGATTAAGGTTTCAAAAAAAATTCGGGAGTATGCTTATAAATCCCATTATCTTGGAATTTTTATCTGAATAACCTTTATATACCAAGTTAGTGTAATCTGAAGATGACCCAAAAATGCAAAAGAGATTTGAAATGAGAAATAAGAGAGACTTTGATGGACCCATTTCAGGATTTGATTACTGTGAATATTTATGAGTGATTTCTTGGAGAAGATTTTAAAGAGGTTCTTCAAGTTTTTGGTGGTATGTGGATTGTTTGTTTTTTCTTCAGTAAGAACATGAAATATTGGATCTAGTCATCTATTGTTTGAGCGAGCTTATAAGGTGCTTTCAATACAAACATTTAACAACCAATTCTTACTATTTTAGGTATTTAGCCATACTATGTTCCAAATACATGTTTCTTTAGCCGTCCCCCAATAAAAAATTTATACTTTATTAATAACAGCAAGTGTGAATGTATTAAATGTCGTACATAATGATGTCTTTATCTATTTATTTGATGATGTATAAAATTTATATTGGGGGAACGACTAAGAAGACATGTATTTGGGACAACAGATGCGAACTGACTAATAAATGACCAACTAATGTTAATTTTATAAAAATGTGGTTTCAAGGATCTTACAACAATAAATTGATTATGAATAAAATCAACTTGAATAAAGGAGTTGTGCTTGTTTGTCATAACTTAAATTATAATTTAAACTGATCAAATTGGTTAAACATATTTTTTATCCACACATTTTGTTAATATCACTTTATTACATATTGTTGGTTCAATAGTGCGCGACATAGTCACAAATAAAAAATAGATAAAGAATATCCCCTTTATGTTACAAAAACATAAAAAAAAATTATGAACCAGAGTCTTAAGAGTAAATGCTTAAAAATTAAAATTGATTAGAAGTGTTAGGAGAGACAAAATAAAAATTGAGCCAAAAAAAAAGAAAAATAATGAAATCTTTTGAATGAAGTACACACATTAAATATGTCTAAGTTTTAGCATGTCAAAAAAAAGTATGTTAAAATGAACTTGATAAAATATAGGGTTAATTACATTAATGGTTCCTATTTTTTCAAGTTTGTAATAATTTCATCCCTATTTAATTTTTTTAACAGATATTATTCACATTCTTCTATTTATTCTCACATATCATCATCACTCACGGAATCCGTCAAAAACAGCCGTTAAATGGGTTTCCATCACACTTTTTTCTCTTTCTAAAATGAGGGTATTTTAGGCAAACTACCTAAAATTCATTCTACTGTTCTTATCTTTCTTCTCTATTGATCTTGATGAACATTCGTTTGATTTTGATCTTGGGTTTTCTGCTCTCAAATTCTGTATCTAGACTCAGAAAATTCCAAGTTTTCAGCACAGTAAAAAAGTACATCATATTCTTGTGGATATCTTGGGGAGTAGCAAACAGTTCCTATTGCTATGGGATTTTGTAGTAGAGATGAAAATGGCTGAATCTTTTGAAATTAGCCAAGAAATATTTTGGATTGTTTTGAGGGCTAATAGTAGAACTAATTTACGTGCTTCTTATGGTATCAATAACATGGCTGATTTTGGAATTAGGCCTTGCAGCTTTTGTATATATTGTGCAAAAAAAACATGTGAAGCATGCCCAGGATATTTTTGACAGAGTTAAAGGCGATTCCGATGTTCAACCACTTTCACTTCCATATCTATATCTATCGGAATATCATATGATGGAACATGTTCAATCCTGGCCTTCATCTTAATTTTCCATTTCCTTATCTCAGTACAATCCTTACCTTAAAAATGGCTATATTCCACAAGGGATTCCTCAGCACCAAGCTGTGTTTAACAGAAACCCATTTCAGATTTTTGACACAAAATGGTGAAAGATTTGCGAGATTGGATTCTTCTGCAACTAAATAGGCTAGAAAGAAGAGAACGGCCTACCAAATGCGCCTTTACT
Source organism: Forsythia viridissima (assembly GCA_030279155.1). NCBI lineage: Eukaryota > Viridiplantae > Streptophyta > Magnoliopsida > Lamiales > Oleaceae > Forsythia > Forsythia viridissima. The sequence goes on from CM059037.1 coordinate 38,631,576, forward strand.
TGCACCATCATCGCCACCATAGCCACCACAATCAGCATCAAAATCAAACTAATGTTCATCAAGATGAGGAGAGAAGAAAGATAATAACAGTATAATATGTAAAGAATGGGGACCTACGCTCTGATTGAATATAAAGAAGGGGGATGGACAATGTGACTACATTTAAAGAATGTGGACCTGCACTTCTACAACTATCGAAGGAAAAATTCAACATGTTCACACACATAAATGACACCCCACAATTCACAACCAACAACAATTAAACAAAAAGTATGTTATCTTCTTCCACAATTCATGCATTCTTCTTCTTTTTTGTTGCTTTATTGGTACCGGTGGTCCATGTTGAAGTGTTCTTGCAACCACGCATATAAATGACATCTCACAATTCACAACCAACAATAATTGAAAAAAAATCTGTTATCTTATTCCACAAATCTACAGTAGTGATAATTCATGCCTTCTTCTTTTTTTTGCTGCTTCTTTAATGCCGGTGGTCTCTGTTGAAGTGTTCTTGCAACCACGTAAATAAATAACATCACATGATTCACAACCAAAAACAATTGAACAAAAAATATGTTATCTTCTTCCACAAATCTACAGTAGTGATAATTCATGCCTTCTTCTTCTTATTTGCTATAGTATGTTATCTTCTTCCACAATAAATTTTAGGTGGTTTGCCTAAAATGCCCTCTAACGGCTATTTTTGACTGATTATGTGAGTGAGGATGGTACGTGAGAATAAATAGAAGAATGTGGATGATATCTGCTAAAAAAATTGAATGGGGATAAAATCGTTACAAATCTGAAAGAATGGAGACCATTGGTGTAATTAACCCTAAAATTTAACTCGACGTGGACTGTAACTTGATGAAATTTAACTCCACGTGAATTGTCCACATTAATTATCTCTAATCATTTTTTAATAAAAATGACAAATTTAATGATTTGGTTGAGATTCATGTATGTGTACTAAATGAATATAATTACACACTCTAAGAGCATCCGCATTGGATGTATTGATTCAACTATTAGTATCAGATGTTAGATATAAATCTATTTTACCTCACCAATAGATGTGTTACTATGTTAGTTAAGTGCATTTATTATGATCATTTGTTAACTAGTTGCTAACTTTAAGAGCATCTCCAATGCTGGACATCTTCTAAAAAATCTATGTGGCAATAGAGAGAAAAGAAATGAGGAGAGAGAGTGGAATGATGAAAGAGAAGAAAAAAATAGATGAGAGAGATAGATACAATTTAATGAAAAAATGGGTGCAAGGTGTCTAACAGGATGTCTAAAATTAGACGGTCTGTTGGACGGCATTCTACAATAAATGCTGCTACATCAATTTTGTCTGTTCCACTTCATCGCCATATCAACTAGACATTCAACATAGAAGGTAGAATTGGAGATGCTCTAACTAGCACTTTAACTAGCTGGTGTGACATTTTATTGATTTTTTTTTTGTTAACCATTATCTCATTAATCACTAAAAATAATCATAAATCTCATAAAATTCAAGAAACGACCATTGCCTGTTTGATAGTCATTAATTGCCCTTTGCATTTTATTTTTTCCAACTTTCAAACTTACCTCATTTCAAGGAAATTAGTCATTGCAAAATCATTTGACTCTATAAATTCTATTTTTCAATTCAAGCTCAACATTCTTATTATAACAAAATATTTTTTCTTCTCTTGTTCATACTACAATCTCACACAATGGAATCTCGACACCTTTTTTCTAACACTCAATCACCACAATATGATTTTCAAATTTTTTTGCCCAACAATATCGTCCTTTCAATCAACAATATCCTTCCGGCTCTTTCAATTTTGATTTTTTGGGAGTCAATCTCAATTCTCGTCTCATCAACCTTCTCAAGATAGCAATTTGCAACATCCCACAACAGTAAAGAAGAAGAAGACTCAAACACAAACAAAGGAAAAAAATCCCAATTGGACTAAAGACGAAGATGAAACATTATGTAAATCATGATTACAAATATCAGAAAATGCCATCACATGTTCAGATCAACTGGGGCAAGTGTTATAGGATCAAGTTTTGCACGAGTTCAATAAAATACTAGGCCACGATACAAACAAAATCAACTTTGTTTTAATGAATCGTTGGTTGCACCGCAATAAATACTCTGTATTTGTATTTGTCCAAAATGGTAAAGAGTTATCCAACTAGTGGCTCAAGAAAAAAACTTTGTAGGACACTCATATAGTCATACGTGATACGTCTAACCACTTAAATAATGACATTGAACTTTATGTTCTATTTAATTTTTCTCTATTGAGTGATTACACGTGTCCATTATATAAAATTTAACTTACTTTATTTATTTCTCTTACTTTTTATCAAATTTAATTTTTAATATTATCTCCTTGTTTTTTTCATCCAAATATTATTTGAGCATCAAGTTCTTGCTAAAGATTTTAGTTGAATACCTAAATTACGCTTAAAAGCTCTAAATTTAATACTCAATAACTTCAAAACAGTAAAACCACAAATACTTAAGTATAAAACTAGAACCTTATTAGGAGAAAATAAAATATGTCATGATGTAATATAATTGGCTCGAGCATATGTAAAAATATGTAAATTTACAATTTTGTGGGCATTTTCAAAATACATGACCTTAGGCGAACTTATTCTATTACGAGCTATAACGTGACACATTTCATTTTCTCATAATGAGGTTATGTTTTTATGATCAAGTATTTGAGGTTTTATTGTTTTGTATTAACACTGATAAATTTTCTTTGAGCTTAACAAAAAAGTAAAGGGTATTGAATTGTTATATTTGATTTTGAAATTTTTTATTAATATTTAAAATCATTAATTTAGAGTTTTCAAACGTAACTTAGGTGTTCTATTGAATTTCTTGGTTTGAACTTGATGCCCAAATAATATTCGGATAAAAAATAAAACTACGATAATAAATAAAAATAAAATTTTTAAAAAAAGTAAGAGAAATAAATAAATTAAATTAAATTTTACCTCAATGACAAGTGTCATCATTTGAGTAGATGAGTTGGAAAAAGTAAATATAGAAATCAAATATAACAAAAAAAATAAAATCCACATGTCATCATTTAAGTGGTTGAGCATATCACATAGAACTTGTTCTACCGAAGTTTTTCTTGTGGTTACAAAGCTAAAGATTCGGTTAGTATTTTTAATCATAATTTATTTTATTTTATTGGAATTATTAACTATTTTTTTTTGTATATATAAGTACGGACAGTAGATAAACTTTATTATGATGACCAATAACATCATTTTAAGTGGTATTCTTGTTGGTTGCTTCTTAAAGATAGCCCAGAGTAGTTTAACTATACGAGAAAGCAAGATGGAAAGAAACAAAAAATTGCGTGGAGAAAAAGAAGTGGATTGAATATTAGAGTATGTTTGTGTATGCTTATTTTATAAGATGGTCAAACATCATTTTTATCTACACATTTTGTAGGACCCATAATTTTTATCCATACATTTCGTAGAATTCACTGTTTATAATTTACAAAAATCTTTACCAAATATACTCTTAATATTGATGAAATTAAAGATTCCTCAAATCTATCTACTCTAGCAACAACTCCCATTTCGGTTAATTTTGGATATTCCAATGAACCAACCATCAAATGTGTTAGAACGACCACCCAAACATAAAGCAGCGAAAAACATGTGCAAGAACAAGAATGTTGTTCATGTAAATGCTATAAACTTATTTGTTGAAGAATTTGACAACTTATAAAGGATCAAAAGAAAATTTCTAAAAAAGAGATCAATATGACAAATGAGCGTAATAATGAAGATTGAGGCAAAAAAAAAAAACCGCGAACGGATGAGGATTGAAGCCAAACAAGAGTAAGAAAGAACGAAGTTTGAGAAAGAAATCATGATGATGGTTCCAAGTTGTTTTCCAACTGAAGAAGGAAAAACTTGGATCATTGCACAACAAAAGACAATATGGAGGCGTTCAATGCTAGGAGGCAATGGAGATGGCTCAAGCAATAGGTATGTTTAGAACATATGTACTAGTTAAAATTATTTATGCAAATCCATTTATTTTTGTTTTGTTAGTGAAATAAAAATTCATCGTTTGACAATTAACCACAACAATACAATCAAAAAATGAATTGAATTGAAATTATATTATTTAATTCCACATATTTAACGCAATTGCATTCTGACATTACATGGCCTTTGCTACAATAGCCACAACTCTAATCTACCTGCAATCTGGGAAAAATACAATCAGCATAAGGTAAGAAAATTTTATTATGTAAAAATTATTGCTTAACCTCTCAGACAACAGTAATTAGAAAGAAAACATACGAAGATTGATCCAACTAAAGCATTCCCAACAACAGTAATTAGAAAGAAAACATACGAAGATTGCTCCAACTAAAGCATTCCTCTTGTGAATCAGTACAAGTTTGTTGCAGAGAAGTATTGTCCTTCATCAATACCTCGAGAATTCTTCGATAACTTAAGCAGCTAGTCTTGAGTTTTAATTTTGCTACCCTTCTAGCATCAGGACTTTTAGGGTGGACAAAACACCGTAAAACACCTCGATTGAATAGTTGAGTTTTAATTTTTGGAGCGTATTTGATACACTATTAGAGAAGCGAAAAAATTGTTCAATTCAATTCATTAAATATGCTATCATCCCAATAACCCAGTATAGTCTTTGGAAGATGTCAACGTGATTCTTAGAATCATAACAATCTTATACAAATAGATCACAACGTGTCTTGAAATAGTTAATCATAATCAAAATGATCAACTTACACTAAGTACAACATGGTTGTTGCTCAAAAGCTCAATTTCAAATTCATAATTTGATTACAAGAGATGTATATTATTTGGATCCATTACTCTACTACTATGGAACACTAAAACTACGGTTAAATGGTCAAGTAGAGCAAAAGGGGAAAAAAAAGAACAAGAAAATTGTGTACAGTCGTTGACAACAAATATTCCGCACGCCCTTGCTGGCAAAAGTCCAATATAAGTTGCATCTGACTGAAAAATGGAAACTGGCTCCTTCGAAAAATGCAGATAAGGCGGCTAGAAACTTGTATAAAAGATGACCCGTTACCAAAATTATTAAAACCTTTGTGCATAATGTTGACAAGCAAAGCTCCACTCGAAACTTGCAAGTTTAAGACTTGCTCTTCTCTGTTTGTCTCAAGATTAAAAGCAGAAGAGACTTGAGATTTTGAATTGGCCCTTATCTTCCATAGTAACTTTTAAATGTTGCCACTAAATCAACTAACACATTTCTATCATGAATCAGCACAAGTTTGTTGCAAAGAACTACTGTCCTCCATCAATACCTCGAGAATTCTTCAACAACTTAAACAGCTAGTCTCGAGGTCATGTAGTCGTCCCAATGATCACTAACCCAACATATACTAAATAACTTCATCACCAAACTTGTAATATGATGGTAGGCTTATGATGATGACCCTCGTGTGTGCCATGCCATGCAGTGAGACAATTTTTCCATACCCAATGCATATAATGTATAGATCCAAGCATACGTGGAACCTCTCTCTTCTCATTCTTGAATCAAACATGCAATATCTTGTTCGTTGGGTGAGCGCATATAGTGCTCCTCATTTAATGTAATAATAGTCTCACGGAAATGCTTCATACTCTTAATGACAATGCTCTCTCCAATTTTCACATACTCGTCACATTGATATGTTGATGCTCCATAATCGAGTATACATATTGCAACAATCATCTTTTGTATCGAAGAGCACCAAAAATCGACCTGTGCAATATTTCTTTTGGACAAAATAATTGTCTTTAGTTTCAATATCCTTTAAAATTTGAAGGAACAACTCTTTTCACATCTAGTTGAGTCTGCGAAAATAATCATCTGGATAAGTACAATTATCATCGAAATAATCACTCTATATTTGTTGGTGACTTCTCTCTCGGTTACGTTCAAAATATAGTCGCTCATTTGGCTGTGAGAGAACCTGTGACCCTTTGAACTCGCTTCCAATGACGTCGGGAAATTGCATGTTGATCTTCATCGAATGAGCTTGATGAAGACTACAAAATTATACTTAATCATAGAAATAAATTGCGATGATGAACCAATACTTTCTAGAAGAAAAAATAAGTTGGAGATGAATCAAGAATTTATCGTTGATGATTGTAGATGAAGAGATGGATAGTTGATGAAACTCAAATTCCAATCTTTAAAGAAAATAATTGCTGAAAAGAAAACTTGTGTGTTCGTGTGTGTGTGTATTGAACTTATCAAAAACAAAATATGTATCTAAATTTAACTAATCCAATGTGGTAGCCAAATACTAGTTAAACTTAACATGTGAATATGTCGGTTAACATTTGTTTTATTGTCTATGTGGCAATGCTTAATTAGATAAAGTTAACACATCCAATGCGGATGTTCTAAGTGTATTAAAATAACGTCTACATATTTAATAAAACATACTTAATGTTAATATAATTATAAGTATGTGTTACAAGCGCAACTACACAGTATCAATTCCATTTTCGAGCAATGCTATCCTCTCTAAATAAACTTCTTATCTCTTTGACCAATTCAATAAAGTAACGAATTTTATAAAACTCCACATTTATTTAGTGAATTTCAAGAGTCATGAGTTTTCTAACTTTGTAGTCCACTTTGAATCTTCGAATAGCAATAACTATTTTTTTTTAAGTACTACCACTAAGTTGATTCACATACTTTTCGACATAGTCTCGCAACCATTATCAATTTACTATATACGAATATGGGAAATTGGCACAAATGCTCCCCTAACGTATACCCATCATGTACAAATGATCACAATCTTTCATTTTTGGCAGAGAGTTCTCGAACATATATCTTTAAGTACGCAAATGGTCATTTTTGTCGAAATATGTCTAAAATGTCTGTTAATTTTGCGCGTGGTCAGAATCTTCCTGCCACTAATGAATATTAAATGAAAGTGTAAACCACGTGCAATATTAACGGACATTTTGGACAATTTTCATTGAAAATGACCATTTATGCACTTAAAGGCACGAGACTTCTTCGCCAAAAATAAAAAGTTATGGACTATTTGCACACGATGAGCATATGTTAGAGACTGTTTGCACTACTTTCCCTATAAATATTGCATAGATAAATAGAATAAAAGTTAAAATTACAAAATTCAAATTCCAAGGCAACTATTTGATGAATAAAAATAATTGGTGTGCATTTTTTTTATAGTTGTTTGGGGGAATTTGGATGGTCCCTATATGTTTATTTTTTGACACAAAAAATCTCTAACATATGTATTTTGACACGCAATTGGTCCTTATTTAATGTAAAAAACATATATATCTCTAGTTTTAATTAGAAAAATTGCATTTGGATTCCTAACTTTTACAAAATGTGCAAATGAGTCTGATATATTTTTTAAATAATAATTAATTTTGCATACTAAATATATCACTATAATCGTGTGAATTAAATTTTTCATAAGAGAAAAATATAAAATTATTGTACTTTAAATATATGTAATTGCTATATTATGTAAAAAACTTGAATAAAAATTAAATTAAATAAACAACAAAATGAAATATATAATTTTATGACATTTAACCAATTTTATTATATTTTTATTTAACATAAAAATAAAAATAATATTTTATTTTGTTATAACAACATCTTGAGTGAAATAAATACCGCGACTTCAATCTTTTTCAATAAAATAAAAGCTTAAATTTTAAATAATGTAATTACTTAATAATAAAAATAATAATTATATTTGACATTTTTATTAATATTAATGAGCTTAAATTTTAGTTATTTTATAATAGTTCATAAATTATACAAAATAATTTAGTGTATTATCAATTTGATCAATAAAATATTAATTAAAAAAAAGAACCCGTTAGTTTTTTTCATAAAAAATAAAAGTATCGGACTCATTTATACTTTGTGCAAATATTAGCAACCTAATTATAATTTTTTCTTATTAAAATTAAGGGTATAATAATCTTTTTTATTAAATAAGGACCAATTACATATTAAAACACATGTTAGAGCCAAAAATAAGCATTAAGAACTATTTTCATTCTAAAAACAAAGATTATAGACCATTTACACCAAAATTTCATTGTTTGGAGAAGCAGAAAGGGGTAATTAGCACAAAACGTCCTTATCTATTGAAGCTATTGTGCAAAACGTCAATACCTTCTAAATTTTGGCATTTTCACCATCACCTACTTAATTTCATGCGTAAAACGTCCTTCCGTCCAAAAAGCTACCGTTATCTCATTTTTCAAACACGATTCGTGATACAATTGAAAGGTAAATTAGTCATTTTCGTCTTATGAACTCATGTTGGAGAAGACTGAACTCAAACTGTGCAAAGACCCAAACGATAGCAGCAGATTTCTTTGCACGACAAATGACAATGTGGAAAAAGCATTTGCTATAGAAGAGAACTTCATAAATTTATCAATGGTCATTGGACCTCAGGGAGGACAATTGAATGGCGGCAGCAGCTATTCAGAGGAAAGATTTAGAGAAACTGATGCAGATGCTAAATATTTTGACTGGGATGCTCATAGACCAGAGAAGCAAAAGACAACACGGGAGTTTAAACTACCTTACTTTACAATAGAACTGGATCTAAACAAAGATGACCAAAATGATGCTGCTTCAACAGTTTTTATTTGTTGAATAGAGATACAAGTGATGAATTTTTCCCCAGATGATTCGGAGCTGAAATTACTGAGCACCTTTTATTCTTCTCTTATGGAGAGAAAATCCAAGCCTATTTTCTGATCCATCTCCATATATTTTTGTTTACTGTTATAATTTTTTAAAACTATTCTTCTGGTTTGATTTGAATTTTCAGTCATTCCGAGTAGCATTATCATCCATGAACCTCCGCTGTCGGAACTCATGATCAACCCTGTCGCCGAGAGGACTCGGTCGTTGATGGAGAAGACTGCATCTTTTGGGTCCGGGATATCAGAATTATCGTCGGGAATTATTGCCGGTGAATGATGGAGAAGACTGCATCGTTTGCATAAACAGACAACATTTTTTGGACGAAAATGACTAATTTACCCCTCAGTTGTATCACGAATCATGTTAGAAATTTGAGATAACGGTAGCTTTTTGGACGGAAGGACGTTTTGCACAAGAAATTGGGTAGGTGAGGGTGAAAACGCCAAAATTTAAAATGTAGGGACGTTTTGCACAATAGCTTCAATAGGTAGGGACGTTTTGTACTAATTACCCAAGTAGAAAATATTTATTATTAAATAAAATAGAACGCAGATCCGTGCAACTGCTATACTTTACATTTGCGCATTTGCTTGTACATAGACCAAATAAGAGCTTATTCAGTCAAATCTATTCATTGGTACATATTAAAAATTAGGGATAATTGTATATTTAGTCCCCGATTTTTGAAAAAAGTTGAGAATATACCCATAATCTTTAAAAATAATATCATACATTCTCAACGTTTGAAAAAATAGGTATGGTAGGTCATTTTATGACGAAATTTCAATTCTCTTTAAATAAACAAAAAAAAAAACAAGAAAAAAGAAAAAAATAATTGAAAGATAACCAAATTTACCCTTAAAAAATAAAAAGTAACAAAATGACAATCTTCTTATTGCAACAAAAACAAAACCACAACCTTTACCGCCCCACACCAATGGCCACCACCGCCGCCTATGTTTCCCCCTCCTCCTTCCCTCCCCCCTCTCCGCCCTTTTCCACTCATCGCCACTACCACCACTAATTTCCTTCAATTTCAAATCGAATACAACAAAATTTCCAAACAATAGAAATATAATTCCCACGTGTTACCTCTCAAAATCCCACATGCATAATCATCCACCACAAAAGCTAAATCCTCGAAAAATTCTACCACTCGATTTTCACTGGTGGCCACCAATTTCACTTTTCGCATTTTCCTATACACAAGCCTCTCTAGAGTACTGCTCATGGCCTCTTCGTCCTACGTTTTCTCTGCTAACTTATGCAAGCTTTCCAATTTTCCTATCTGACGATCATCGCCAGAAATTCCATTGACTTCAAGATTTTGCATTATTAAATCGCTTTTTGGGTTGCTGAGATTGAATACGAATTACAGGAATTTTGAGTGCAGAACAAGAGTGTCTGTGGTTAAGATTATAACTCCACAAAGCAAAGGGAAAGTACAAGTTTTTGATGCATATGAGGAACTGGCAGTGTCTCTTGCGAAATATAGTGTTGATCTAGCGAATAAATTCTCTAAAGAGAGATTCTTTTATTGTTGTTTTGTTCGATGGTTCTCTTATCAAGTCCCTTAGGTAATTAAGCTATATAATTTTATCTTTAAGAAGAGAATTTTATTATTGTTTCTTGATTTATATTTATATTTTTTGGAAATTTTGTTTTATTCGGTTTAAAATTGAAGGAAATTAGTGGTGGTAGCGGCGAACCATTTTTTTTCAAACACATATTTAATGTATTTAAAACTGCGGATGATCGATAATTCAAACAATTAATGAGAAATAGAGCCATTAGATACCATTGAACATCATGTAATTTTAAGATAAAGAAAATTCTCTAAAAGCCTTACTGTCGTTAATTGGTGCCTCTTGATATGTTGTCTTGCCTCACTCACTGGATCCATTGCACGCACATCCAAAATGGTATCAGAGCATTTTACTTAGATTTTTCCTTCTTAAAAATTTTGAGTCCTCCCACTGTGTGGAAACAGTTAACAGAAAAGATTATGAGAAAACTTCCTTATCCATTCAACAACGAAGTAATAATCCTTTTTAATGAAGTAATTAAAATACAAGAACCAAGTACAGAAAACTACAAAGTTAATGTACAAATTGATTCCTCTTTAGGATTGACAATCACAATTACAATAAACCTACTTGCAGAAAAATGTAAGGAATGACATCTTGTAAGAACTAGTGAAAAGACAGTTCTCCGAAGTTTTTGAACAAAACGAGTCACTTGTGGAATAAAATATCATGTTTTAATTTCACACCACTCTTTATATTTGTATTATCTTGTACGGATCTCAGTTATCCAAGCCATTACATCATTTTTTTCAAACACATATTTAATGTATTTAAAAATGCGGATGATCGATAATTCAAACAATTAATGAGAAATAGAGCCATTAGATACCATTGAACATCATGTAATTTTAAGCTAAAGAAAATTCTTTGAAAGCCTTAGTGTTGTTAATTGGTGCCTCTTGATATGTTGTCTTGCCTCACTCACTGGATCCACTGCACACAAATCCAAAATGGCCACCTGCCTGCTTGATGTAATGGTTTGGATAACTGAGATCCATACAAGATAATACAAATAGAAAAAGTGGTGTGAAATTAAAACATGATATTTTATTCCACAAGGCTTAAAAGAGAAAACTCTCTTTAGCTTATTTAATTACAAAGATGATCTAAATGGATCTAATGTCTCTAATGTAGATTAGTTACAAAGCATTGTGCTGACTCAAAATTTTAAGAAAGAAAAATCTGAGTAAATTGACTTCTTTCTCTGAATGTCTGAAAGGTCTTCTTTAAATAGGCAGATGAAAGATTCATTCCTTGGCCTAATCATTCTGCTTTTCAAAAAGCATTCCACTTTGATTTGTCTGATTGCTCTTTTTACTGTAGATGAACAGTTGAAGACAAACGACTTTAACAAAAGGTGAGATTCTTTGTCTGCCAATTCCGCAAGTGGTGTCTGATATTTTCTACAAAGTGAAAGGTTGATAGGTGGATCCTACCACTTTCTTTTGTTCTGGCACGCATTTCACCGAGAAACATCATGCCAATAATGTAGATTCCAGCTGTCACTCTGATTGGTATGCACTGTCTGCATGCTCACTAATTTTTTCAATTTTTGAGCATTCATCTTCGATAAAATCTTTAAAGTCTTCTAGATGGATTTTTTCTTTTCTTTTATCTTTCTTTTCTTTGATCTTACAAAATTTGCAATTGTGATAGTCTCCGAGATTGGATTTCAAAGCTTCACACAAATGTCCGTTGTATTCTGGAGTTGTGTTGAAAGTGTTGTAGAAGTTCTTTTCAAAATTACAAATAATTTTGACTGCTTCAGGAGTAATGTTGGATCCAGTTTTACTGGTCATGAGAATGTATTTTGAATGATAGTTGACTTTGGCTTTTGACTCGCCATTGAATGTTTTTAAACTGGTAACAATTCTTTGGAAAGACAAGGCCCTCCAATCCTCCAGAATCAATTGGCTAACACTGGATAACTGTCCTTTTTTTGGTTGATCTAAATGAACTTGTTGGGAAGTTTTAATTTGGATATGGTGATAACCTTTGTAAAGAGTGTTGTTTTCATGCCAGAAGGGAATTGTGCTTGAAATTTTTAAAATGATCTGGAGATCTTGATTTTTCACAACATATTTTTTGAAATCTTTTAAACACTGTAAAAGTTTTTGGCCAATTAATGATAATTCATTGAACTCGGGTCCAGGGATTATCATCTTAACAAGTCCACAGTAAAAAGCATTTCTGACAAAAGTTGGTTCAGCTCCTTCAAAGAAAATGAACTAACCAAATTTTTTCTCAATTGTTCCAATATAATTTTGTTCAGGAGCAGAATCTCCAATGATTCTTGCTTCTTCTTCTAGACTAAGAAAGTCTTGAAGAGTAATGTCTGAGAGGGTTGAAACCTCTTTGTTGTGAGTTTTTCCTAAAATTTTGAACCTATCAGGTACAATTTCAGGAGTGGTTTGAACAGCTTCCTTGTATGAGAAATTTTTGAATCTGAGGTTTTTTGATATTGGAAAAGTAGGCATTCTGGGTCTTGTCCTTATGTCCTTTTGAAATGGTTGGGGTCTTAATGATAGTTGGGTGTGATCAAAAAGTTGTCTGTATGGAACTAGGCTTGTTCGTTTTGATTGATGAAATTGGGTGAAAGAAGTTTGGGCTTCAAGAAAGGATTTGAATCTTTTATGATTGTAAGGCTTTTCTTTAACCAGGGGTTCTACCTGATCGCAATTTGAATAATACCCACGGCCAGGACCATCAATATTACATAAAACTTTTTTCCAGCAATTGAAGTATTTATTCCCACGAGGGGTGAACTGTCTTTTTACTGCGGACTTGGAATGTCCTTTTTCCCTTGTGGGTTTGAAATTGGATTTTGAATATCCTTGGGCTCTTACGAGCTTGTTTCAATTGAATCATTGACCAGAGATGGTAAGGTATTTTTGATTTCATTACTCTTGGTAATGTCGCCTTTTTTTTTTTTCAAAAGATTAGAAATCTTTTTCTTTATTACCTGAATTTCCATTTCTTTGATTTCTAACTGTTCTTCAAGTTGTTTTTCAAGGTCTGTCATGTTACCTGCAATAATTCAACTCACGAGTTAGTGAATCAGCAAGAGAATTATCTTTGCTTTTAATAATATCAATTTCAAAGTCATAATGGGAAAACCACATTTGCCGTCTAACTAATCTACCTTGTTTGTAATCTGGGTGTATTTTGCATTTTAAAAATGACTTGCATACAGATGAATATGTTCTAACAAGAAATTTGTTTGAGATAATGTCAAGTCTAAATTTTGAAATAGCTTTTTTCATTGCTAAATTTTTTTTTTTCATTTATGTGGTAATTCTTTTCTGAACCTGTGAAAGTTCCAGAAGAATAACTACATAATTTTTCTTCATTTGAAAACCCGTTTTTTGCTTTCAATACCGCCTCCCAAAAATCTTGTGAAGCGTCAGTTTCAATTATTATTTTATCATCTGGTAAAGGATGATAAAGAGATGGAAGATTCTTTATTTTTGATTTAATCTTTTGAATGTAAAGATTATCTTCTTGTGTCCATTGCCATTTGTAATTTTTTTTTAGCTTCTTTTGAAGAGGAGCTCTCATTTTCGCAAGGTTTAGAATAAAAGATTCTGCATAGTTTAAACAACCTAAAAATATCATAAGTTGTTTTTGATATGTCAAATCATTTGGAAAATTTTGAATATGACTAAGGATATGGGGTTTAAGTTATTTGAAACCATAAGCAATCTCCAATACAAGATATCCAATCCTTTCTTTGAAAGTTCTGCCTTCTTTTTTGACAAAACGATTCCTTCATTTTGAGCTCTTGAGGACCTGTAAAACATGTAATTCATGACTTTCTTCATTTTCAGAGAAGACTAGAATGTCATCAATATAAACACAACAAAACTCATTGAGTTCTTTAAATGTGTTATCCATGTGTCTTTGAAAAATGCCTAGAGCTTGTTTGAGTCTGAAAGGTACTACTGTCCATTGGAAGTATCCCTGAGGGCAACTAAAAGCTGTAAGGGGTTTTGTTGATTCTTCAAATCTGACTTGATGAAAACCAGATTTTAAATCAAACGAAGAAAAAATCTTTTTTCCTTTAATAAGGTGGAGTAGGCTTTGCATATTTGGCATGATGTAGCCATCAACTTTTGTGATTTTGTTGAGTTGGGAATAGTCTATGACCATTCTAGCTTTTCGTCTTCTTTTTTCTGCTTCTTTCCTAACCATAAAGGCAGGGGAAGAGAAAGGAAATTTACTAGGTTCAATGACACCTAGTTCAAGGAATTCTTTGATTTGAATAGAGAATTCTTCTCTATCTTTTGGGCTATATGCCATGACTTTGGCACTAATGATTTTTCCTTTGAATTCATCAAGGATTTCAATTTTTGCTGTGAAAATTTCTTTATTGATTTTTGGATCTAAAAGATTTTCTGAACAATATTTTTCAAAAAGGTTAGCAATTTCTTTCCTTTTTGTATTTATTTGAAAAATTTCTAATTCTTCGTTAGAAATGAAAATGTTTGAACTTTTTGCAATATTTTCCCCTTTTGGAGAAAAAAGTTTTTTTGAATTTTTTATTTTAAACATTTCTAAAAAATTTTCTTTTAAATAGTTAAAAGCTAAATCCTTTCTTTTCTTTAAAATCCAAATCTTTTGTTTTGTATTGAAAAACTAACTGAATTGATTTCTTGTATAAAAGGGTGATATAACTGACAGAAGTTATTTCCAATTATGAAATCAATACCTGTTTCAAGTTGGTAGATGATAAGTACAATTTTGTACTTATTGGAGCTCACAAAAAGGGACGATTATGAGTCATATTATTTGATTTCAGTTTAATTGCATGTTGTTTTTTTATTAATTTAGGAAATAATCAAATTTAAGTGTCAATCGTATGAAAAGAGAGCAAATTGAAGAAGAATAGATTAAAAGAGCAATAATTTGGTAAAATCGACAAGTAAATGATATACCATTGGAAATATAATCAAATTACGAGTCCACCACTTTTTACGGATCTCAATTTGGAGCTTTCTACAAGAAGTTATGGCCGTTTGAAAAACAGCCGCCCAATGTTAATTTGGCTGCGGGATTTTTATTTTCCTTTTTGAGTTCTAATCCGATTAGGAAACCTTTTGGCCCACGAATTTTATAATATTTTGAGATCTTTTGGGGCACAATTAGGTAACTATAAATATGAGTTATTAACTCATAATTTGGGAGCCGGATTTAGAGCCGGATTAGAGACGAATTTTGGGAACAAGATACAAGAGGAGAATCAAAGATCAAGGCACGGGATTGAAGATTCTTCAGTCAGAGTCACAGGTTGTATTTATTTCTTCTTCTTTTTCTTTTGTCGAATCATGATGAAGTCAATTATTGTCATAATTGACGAAATCATGTCCGGCTAATTTACTTTTTCTAGGATGAACGATGAAACCTCATGATTTTTAATTAATTAGAAGTTTTTTCGTTTTAGTAATTAATTGCTTTTGTGTTGATTATTCTTTATGCAGTTTTTCTATTATTTTAATGCCTGATCACCATTAGAATATATTGTGATCTATATTGAAGTCGAGAGATTCAATATAGATTAAGCACATGATATTGAATAACATAGGGTCCAATAATAGATAGAAATTACTATTATGCTTTATGAAATCCATTTAGGTGTTCGTGAGATTTTAATGCATGTGTTTATGTTCAAAACTTAATTAGAGATAATGAAGTTCGCATAACATATAGAATTGATTGACCATCGAGAGAGGCTTTTGATTATTTTAGGAACGCCGATTTTCAATCTATGATAATTATAAGCTAAAACAGTTAAACGGATATTTGATTAAGGAAATTGCTGGTGGATTCGCAAATCCTAGTGTTAGTAGATCTTGAATTCGTTTTCACTATTTTAAAGTTAATTGTTTGATAATTTAGTTTTAATTAAAATAGTATAGAATCACAAAAAAACCAAATTGAATCTGTGTTTATTCATATTGTTAGAATTTAGGTTATAAATTAATAGGTTAAATTGATATCTAGTCCTCATGGGTTCGACACTTCATTCATCACTTTATTACTTGTCAACGATCCGTCCACTTGCGGGATTTAAAATCGCACAACAGTAGACTGTTGGAATTTTGAATTCGAATGTCTGGAGAGAGGAATTGTGAGATCCACATATTCCTATATTGATGTTTTTGACAACTTTTGAAGAAGATACTTTTGAGTTGTTTGCGATTTTTAATTTTAAAGTTCTTTTAGAAAGAACCCAAAATTGTTCTGCAATAATCTATTTACTTGCTGTGCATACAGATGCTCCTGTATCGATGTAAGCATGGATTGTGTATTTTCTAAATCCTTCAAAGCTAAGCTTGATAAGGATGTAGATTGAATTTGGATTAGTAATGTTTTTATTACTCATAATCAGATGATTCTGATGATGAATAATCAGAGTCTGTTTCTGTCTCTGTGTATAAGTAATACAAGGACTTTGTATCACTAGGGTCTTCTACTGGATAAAAACCTTGTTTTTCAAAGGTCTTTAGAAGTTTAACACGGTCTTCATTACCAATTTTGGTTGGACATTCATTTGCATAATGTCTTGATTCGTTGCAGAGCCAACATCTGCAATTTTTTTTCTTTTGTGGGCAAAATTTCTTTTGATTTTCAGTTTTTCCTTTAGCCGGCTTATTGAATTTTTTAAAGAATTTCTTTTTGTATGGTTTTTTGTATTTTTTGAACCTATAACGTTTTTTTTTTAGGTTTTCTTAATGTTTTTCTTCTCTTTTTAGGATTGCATCCATACTGACCAGGGATTCTGTCAATATATTGGCTGCAACAAATCCTTGGATTTCTGGGAACTGTCTTTTCACTAATTCTTACAAGATGTCATTCCTTACATTTTTCTGCGAGTAGGTTTCTTGTAATTGTGATTGCCAATCCTAAAGAGGAATCAATGTGTACATTAACTTTTTAGTTTTCTGTACTTGGTTCTTGTATTTAATTGCTTCATTAAAAAGGATTATTACTTCGTTGTTGAATGGATAAGGAAGTTTTCTCATAAACTTTTCTGTTAACTGTTTCCACTCAGTGGGAGGACAAATGTAATAATATTTTGAGTATTCACATGTATATTCCTCAAAATAACACATATCACAAATTGTCATTTTTTCTAATTGATTTAAAGCATTTGCCTAATCAACTGTTGATCTGGTATTTTTGAATGCTTGCTTGTAGATTTGTTCCACAATTCTTTTTATGAATTGAGGAATATTTCCATGAGTTTCTTGCCAAATGGCATTTTTTGTTACGTAATTTATTGTTTTAAGGAAAGCTTTGATGTTTCCTCTTATACTGGAAATAACATAGTGTCATGAGTTTTGTTCATCTCTATGTATTTTTTTGTGGATAATCATTGAGATCATGATATTGTTATACCAATCTTCAATGACTGTTTATGGGTTAATAACACAATTTAAGTCAAGAATTTTGACGTCAATTGGTGTTTTTCTTGGTTTGTTAAGAAGATATGATGGATCAATATCATCATCATATAAATGTTTTGGTCTTGGAGTGAAGTCTCTTATTGGTCTTTTACCATCACCTTTTGGATTTGATGATGAGGGTCCATAAGGTTCATAGTCCATTGGGACAGCTTCAGATTCAATTTTTGGTTCTTTATTTCGATACCTTTATTAGTATTTCTACTGGGAAAGAATCTTTCATGAATGATAGTCTCTTCCTCATAACTTGATTCTGATTTGTCACTGATGATGGGATCATTGTTTTCTGGAAGGTCTATTATAGATTTTGCTGTAAGGACAAGGTCTTGATTGTTGATATCGACTTTTTTGAAAATAGAGGCGATCTTTTCTAATTCACTGTCATCAAAGTCCAAAAGAACATTGAGGTGTCCTAAATCATTTGAAGATTCGTAAATGTTTTCAAGGATTTTTTTTACACCTGTCATTCAGTATTTGAATCTGAATCCTCAAAATCAAATTTACCTTTTCTTGTTTTCTTTTCTTTTTCTGTAAATTCCCATCTCTTTTGAAAATTTCAAAAGTTATCTTTTTGACTGGAGTTGAAGAGGTTGAAGGTTGATTTTTTACTCCTGCTATGATGATAGCTGAATGTTGATCAAGGGATTTTTCTGTCTTAGAGTGGTAATCTTTAAGATCTTCTCTAAGTTCTTGAATAATGTCTCTCAAATTTTTAATTTCTTTCAGAATGTCACCTAAAGACATTATTGATCTCCAATAACAACTTTAGCTAATTTGTTGACTGTAGCTTTTATTTCCTTTAGTTGTCTGATCTGACTACTTTCAGGAATATCATTTTTCCATCTAAACTTAGGATTTTTCCTAATAGATGAAGAATGTAAAAACAAAGGTCTTTGTTCTTTGACAAGAGTCCTATTTTGTTCAAGGTCAATTTCGATTGATCTCCTTGCCGGTTGGACAAGCCAATCAAATTCTGTTTCTTTGTGTTCAAGGTAATCAGAAAATAAATGGTCAATCTTTATTCCTTTTGGTTCCTTGACTATGTTCATGTTGTGTTGGTTATGAATGGCATAACTAACTGTTGGAAACTGGCACGAGAATTAGCCAGAAAATAAAAATTTTCTTTAATTCATAAAACCAGGATCTTTGCTAGATGTTCACGTATTTATTATAATTAAATACTAATGGATTAGTATTATACCTGAATCGATAATCGATATTGATCTGGATCTGATTCACGAACTTGCTGCTTTTGATTCACGAACTTGGTGCTTCCAACGTTCAAGCCTTCTATGGTATTCTCCCAAGTCTGGATTACACCGGCGTGTGGGCACCTTTTAATTTTAACCAAAAACTAAAACTAATTTCTGGACTGGTCAGATCTAGAAAACTGAGAAGCTAAATTTCTTCTCTTTTCTTAATTGAATCAATTAGAATCAATTGGAATTAATTCCAATAATTTTACATCACAAGCAATGTGATATAAATAATGGCAAGTGATCTGATTGCAAACAACGACAGGAGTCCTGATTGCACACAAGTCCAATTAGTTTAGGATTGATTTAATTACACGTGTAATCCCTCAACTTATATTACAATTACAATTAAGTCCAAAACTTTTATAGTAACTGTGATTAAGTCCAAAACTTTATAGAGCTACCACAGGGACCTGATCGGACATATATTTTCCAAGCTCCAATAATTAGATTCCGTCTAGTCGACCCTAGACCCCTCAATCTAATTATTAGTCTTTTGCTTTTTCCACTAAAGGCAAGAGACTGCACTCTCGGAATATATAAAATTACAGAAGCTGTAATATTTTCTTCTGACCTACCGTATATATATATTTCATCTCTGTCTGAGATCCGATAATTAGGTATGAGCATAAATGACCGTTTTGCCCCTCTAATTATTCTCACTAACTTTAAGTTACATTTTCTTCTACGGTCCTGTGAACTAATCACAGATGTCGAAGTTTAGCCGTCGCTAAACACTGAGCTCAGATTTATAACCGTTCAACAGAAAATACTTAAGTTGTCACTCGACCCATTTTTCAGGGTGACAGTTCCCGACACGAATTCGTGTTCTCTACTTCGCCCATTCTCAAGCTCCCAACTCACCGAGATATTTGATCAATTAAATTGATCTCACCCATTGATGAATCAAAGAACTATTAAACTAACGAAAAGATATACACAATCCTGTCAAGGGATTTAGATGAAATACTCGGTGATCAAGTGGAATTTAATTATTCGCACGGTCATGCTATATAATTAAATTCGACACGTGGTCCGTTCAATACACTCTTAGTGTACTAGTGTCACCATTAATCCATTTCTGCGATAAGGATAAATCGCAAACCCGAATGATTAAATAGTCAACACTACAACCTTCCGGTACAAGGCGCCAACCCTTATACATTAGTTGTGAACAATTTTATTGATGATCAAAATATAAGTTGTATCACACTATACTTCTCAACGCAAGTATCCAACTTATATTATCACAAGTGATCATTGACACTTTGTTTACATACTCAATATTAAACAAATGCAATAATAATAAATAAAAAGAACAAATTTCTATTTATCATAAAATTGTTATTTTATTACAGCAAAAACTATACTATATGGGCATACTACCCAACAATTCTCCCACTTGCCCTAGAGTATATATGTCATGTCTTGCAACCCCATACCTTGCAGATGTCCCTCAAAACTTTTAGCCGGAAGGCTTTTAGTAAATGGGTCTGCGAGGTTATCCTCAGTAGCAATTTTGCTGACAATTACATCTCCACGACTAACAATCTCTCTTAAGAGATGATATTTCCGTTCTATATGTTTTCCCCTTTGATGACTCCTTGGTTCTTTAGCATTTGCCACTGCCCCACTATTGTCACAGTACAATGTTATGGGCTGTGATGATGCAGGCACCACCTCAATGTCCATTAGGAATTTCTTGAGCCATACGGCCTCTTTAGCAGCTTCACAAGATGCCACATACTCGGCTTCCATGGTGGAATCAGCAATGCATGATTGCTTGATACTTCTCCATATAATGGCTCCACCACCTAGTGTAAACAATGATCCTGATGTGGACTTACGAGAGTCTTTATCAGCTTGAAAATCGGAATCTGTATACCCAACTGGAACAATGTTTGGTGATGAGTAAACTAGCATATGGTTCCTTGTTCTCCGAAGATACTTAAAGATATGCTTTACAGCCACCCAATGTTCCGGTCCTGGGTTAGATTGATAACGACTGATCATACCAACAGCATAACAAATGTCAGGTCTAGTGCACAACATAGCATACATGAGACTACCCACTGCTGACGCATAAGGTATTCTACTCATGCGCTCTATCTCTTCAGGAGTTTTTGGAGATTGTTCCTTAGAGAGTTGAATTCCATGTCTGAAAGGCAAATTGCCTTTCTTGGAATCTTGCATGGCAAATCTGACAAGTATTTTGTCAATATATGTAGCTTGGGATAATGCTATCAGTTTGTTCTTTCGATCTCTCAAGATCTGAATGCCTAGAACATAACTAGCTTCACCCAAATCCTTCATATGAAACTGTTGGGCCAACCACGCTTTCGTAAATGATAACATACCTACATCATTTCCTATGAGTAGAATATCATCCACATAAAGCACCAAGAAAATTACCTTTTTGTCCTGTATCTTCTTATAGACACAGGGTTCGTCGAAGTTCTGATCAAAATCGTATGTCTTAATCACCTCGTCGAACCTTTTGTTCCAAGATCTTGATGCCTGCTTCAGACCATAAATGGACCGTTGCAGCTTGCACACTTTAGATTCATGACCACGTTCTACGAACCCATCTGGTTGTACCATATAGATACACTCTTCAAGATGACCATTAAGAAAAGCCGTCTTGACATCCATTTGCCACACTTCATAATCATAATGAGCTGCAATGGATAAAAGAATCCGGATAGATTTGAGCATAGCTACAGGCGAGAAGGTCTCTTCGTAATCGATACCTTCTCTTTGGGTAAAACCCTTAGCCACTAGCCTTGCTTTGAAGGTTTCCACCTTCCCATCTACTCCTCTCTTTCTTTTGTAGACCCACTTGCACCCGATGGGTTTTATCCCTTTTGGTGCATCTACAAGTTCCCAGACTTGATTAGAATGCATAGATTCCATCTCAGTGTTCATAGCTAGTTTCCACAAATCTGCATCCACATCATTTATAGCCTCCTTATATGAAATCGGATCATCTACTTGTTTTACAGAGATCGCCTGTTTGGATTCTCCAACAAACAAGTACCTAGATGGTTTTCTGATGACCCTTTGACTTTGCCTAAAGGGCGGTGGATCTTGAACTGTGGTTTCGTTTGGAATTGTAGCATTTTTATCAATGTTAGTATCACCTTCAGGTGATACAATTACCTCATCACTACCTTGAACATTTTCTTGATCTATGGGATTGGATGATGAATCATTTCTCCCACTCAGATAACGTTCTCTAGGTATTTGCGATACCATGGGTAGTCTGTCACTAGGTTGTGTTTCAGGAATTGATGAGTTGGGATTACTCCCACTCATTTCTTCCAAAACAACCTTACTTTTGGACTGACGTTCATTAATATATTTATCCTCTAGGAAGGTTGTATTTGTGCTAACAAAAACCTTCCTATCTAGAAGACTATAAAAATAGTATCCCCTGGTACCTTTAGGGTATCCCACAAACAGACATATTTCTGATCTAGACTCCAACTTTTCTGTCTTTCCTTTCAGCACATGAGCCGGACATCCCCAAATTCGGATGTGACGCAAATTTGGTTTGCGCCCATTCCATATTTCCAGGGGAGTCTTGGGAACAGACTTAGATGGAACTAGGTTAAGAATATAAGCGGCTGTCTCCAGTGCATATCCCCAAAATGAGATAGGTAGAGTTGAAAAACTCATCATTGATCTAACCATATCTAACAATGTCCTGTTTCTTCTTTCTGAAACGCCGTTCTGTTGGGGTGTACCAGGCGCACTCAGTTGAGAAACTATACCATTTTCTGTCAAGTAGTCCCTGAATTCTCCCGAGAGATATTCGCCACCTCGATCTGATCGAAATGTCTTTATACTTTTACTCAAATGTTTCTCGACCTCAGTCCGATATGCTTTGAATTTCTCAAAAGCCTCCGACTTTCGAGTCATCAGGTAAATGTATCCGAATCTAGAGTAATCATCTGTAAAGGTGATAAAATACTCATATCCCCCTCTCGCTGGTGTATTCATAGGTCCACATACATCAGAGTGAACTAGTTCTAATACTTCTTTGGCTCTATGTCCTTTTGCTAGAAAGGATCTTTTGGTCATCTTACCCTCCAAACAAGAATCACAGACCGGCAATGGTTCAACCTCAATTGAGTTGAGGAGACCATCCTTTGCCAGTCTCTGTATCCTGTTAAGGTTGATGTGTCCAAGTCTAAGATGCCATAAATAAGTATCACTAGTATGGTATGTATTTTGTTTATTATGGTTTGCAGAAGTATTATTAATTTCATTCGTGGAATAGTTTAATATATAAAGACCATTCATCAAATATCCGGCACAAATAGGAGCTTTATTCATCAAAATGTAAAGCGCTTTATTAGGCGCAAAATCAAGAGAATAACCATGTCCTATTAAACAAGAAATGGAAATCAAATTCCGCTTCATTTGCGGGACATAATAACAGTCTTTAAGAATTAAACGCCTACCACTACTGAAATAAAAATAAACTACTCCTACAGCTCTCGCCGAAACTACTGCTCCTGTGCCGACTGTGATAGTGAACTGGCCTTCATTGAGTTTTCTGCTCTCCTGAAGCACCTGCATTGACATGCAAACATGATCAGTAGCTCCAGAATCTACAACCCAGGAATATGTAGAATCAACCACCAAACAAGACTCAGTTATGAAAAACTCACCCGCACTCTGCTTCTGTTTAGCTAGTGCTTTGGGACAGTCTTTCTTCCAGTGACCTTTCTCGCCGCAGCTGAAACACTTGCCTTTCGGCTTTCCATCTGCTTTGGTCTTTTTGTTGCTTACTAGCTTCTTGCTAGCTCTCTTCCTTTTCTTTCCGTCTTTGCCTTTCGGCTTGGAACCAGAGGAGCTACCAATTGCTGTATAAGCATTACCACCTTTGGCCTTCAGACCACTTTCCACATTTTGCAACTCATTCATTAGCTCAGTCAATGGCATATTCATCTTGTGTAAGTGATAGTCCACAGTAAACTGTGAAAACATATCAGGTAAAGAGTTCAATACCATATCAACCTGAGTATTTGCATCAATGGTTGCACCCAGATTCTCCGCCACATTGAAGTGTCCAATCATGGTTAACATATGGTCCTTCACTGGCGTTCCGGGTTTCATACGGATGTTCTGTAAGGTACGAATGACTTCGAACCGAGCTCTCCTACTTTGATGTGCAAACATGTCCTTGAGGCTTTTCATTATGTCATAAGAGGTCTCAAGACTGTCATGCTTTTGCTGTAACACATTTGACATTGATGCCAAAATGTAACAGCGAGCCAACTTGTCTGCAGCTACCCACTTATCATAAGCATCCCTCATGTCCTTGCTTGCAGTCTCAGTGGGTTGATTAGGCCAATCTTCTTCAAGCACAAAATCAATTTTCTCAACGGTGAGAACAATCATTAGGTTACGTTTCCAATCCACATAATTTTCTCCGGTTAGTTGGTTTTGTTTTAGGATAACGGAAAATGGACTGAGAGACATTTTGCTGAAAATAACAAAAATATTGCATATTAAAATTAAGCAGTGAATTTAACATATGATACATGAATGCACATGTAGATCCATAAAACTACAATAATGTAACGACTACTTAATCCTTGTGATCCAATAGGCCTCTCTATAGGAAAGGTCACCGTGTCCACTGATTAAGCTGGGATCCTCCCACTAGACAAATCATATCTTGACAATAAATGTCCAGATAAATCCAGTATCGCTTTATTTGGTCACCAAGATTATAAACGAGAGCCTCTATAGGAGGTTCGTAGATAATCTCGATTTGAGTGTATAACCTTTGTCTAGATCTCTAAATACTTGAAAAATAATCCCGCCATCTATAGGATGATCTCAAATTATATTCTATCTAGACGATCTTACCATAAAGGAATCCAATCAAACAACCCGAATTACGCAGCCCTCCTATAGGGAGTCCGTTGCGTTACCGGTACGAGGCTAACGCATTCTGTTGCTTATAGATTGACAAGAGGAGACCGTGGGTTTTTATTTAAATAAATACCCTCTCCCACTCAATATTTTAAAATAATGGATTTTAATTT
This sequence comes from Forsythia viridissima, assembly GCA_030279155.1. Lineage (NCBI taxonomy): Eukaryota > Viridiplantae > Streptophyta > Magnoliopsida > Lamiales > Oleaceae > Forsythia > Forsythia viridissima. Next base: position 38,656,716 of record CM059037.1, read on the forward strand.
TAAATAATTACCAACTGTTCACATTAATTAAATTAATATACAGTTTAATTATTACGGATTTCCCTTTCAAGAAAAATTTAATTTAAATTAAATTAATCAAGGGAAAACCAATGTTACAATGAAATGCATTCTATTCTAAGTATCACGAGCGATGCCAAAATTAATTCTATATGACATGATTTACAGAATAATAATATTTCAAACAAATATTTAAAACATACATTAGCAATAAATTTAACAATTATTTGTGGCCCAAAACAAGACTCAAGAAATAAATTAAAAAACTAATTGGATCCAAATCCAATATTTAATTTAAATCTTCATATCTAGTCCTTGCTCCAATTGCCAAACAAGCCCAGCTATTCCAGCAACCAAACATCCATTATTTCAGCAACCAAACAAGAGCAATCCCAACAACCAAACAGCAGCTATCCATGTAGCCAAACATAGATCTTCTTCTTCCTTGAGTTCTTAGGTCCCAAAGCAAACAACCACCATACCACCGGAATTCACCATGGCCGAATCCATCAGATCTGCATCGGAAGACCAGATCCGGCGAAATCGCGCCATGGTTCTCGCACCGGCGCGCTGCTGCTGCGCGCGGATCCATCGCCGGATCAGCGCGCAGCAGCGCGCGGATCCACCGGCGACCAGATCTGCGCGAGTGCAGATCTCTGGCGCCACTGATCTGCTCTCGCGCAGATCATCTGGTGGCGCGCCTGTGGCGCGCTGCTGATCTGCGTTCGCGCAGATCAACTGGTGCGCCTCCGGCGCGCTGCTGATCTGCGCGAACGCACATCAGCGGTGCGCCTCCTGCTTGCCTCTGCGCGTGGTGTCTGCTCGCCTTTGCGTGTGGTGTCTGCTCGGCGGTCATCTGGTGCATCTCCGACAGTGCAATTGATCATCATCTCTCTCGCAGATCGACCCGGCTCACCCGATCTTGCTATCTGATTTTCCTTTTTCAATTGGTCCGATCTTCTTCAATTATTACAAAAATAGCCAGTCCCAATTTAGGGCTCACAATTTAATCTATTTTGCAATTAAAAATTAAATCAAGATGATGGAGTCGTAATCCACCGATCTTGTTACAGACTCAAAATAACGAATTACAATGATCAAGTGGGGGCCACAAAATAATTGGATCACAGTTTAAAATAATACCAATTATTCAATCAACATATAAACAGATAATCCTAGACATCGCTCGACTAGAACATGCAATTATCAGATCTAGATAATACAATAAACACGTGAACGATCTAGACCGCTCTGATACCACTTGTTGGAAACTGGCACGAGAATTAGCCAGAAAATAAAAATTTTCTTTAATTCATAAAACCAGGATCTTTGCTAGATGTTCACATATTTATTATAATTAAATACTAATGGATTAGTATTATACCTGAATCGATAATCGATATTGATCTGGATCTGATTCACGAACTTGCTGCTTTTGATTCACGAACTTGGTGCTTCCAACGTTCAAGCCTTCTATGGTATTCTCCCAAGTCTGGATTACACCGGCGTGTGGGCACCTTTTAATTTTAACCAAAAACTAAAACTAATTTCTGGACTGGTCAGATCTAGAAAACTGAGAAGCTAAATTTCTTCTCTTTTCTTAATTGAATCAATTAGAATCAATTGGAATTAATTCGAATAATTTTACATCACAAGCAATGTGATATAAATAATGGCAAGTGATCTGATTGCAAACAACGACAAGAGTCCTGATTGCACACAAGTCCAATTAGTTTAGGATTGATTTAATTACACGTGTAATCCCTCAACTTATATTACAATTACAATTAAGTCCAAAACTTTTATAGTAACTGTGATTAAGTCCAAAACTTTATAGAGCTACCACAGGGACCTGATCGGACATATATTTTCCAAGCTCCAATAATTAGATTCCGTCTAGTCGACCCTAGACCCCTCAATCTAATTATTAGTCTTTTGCTTTTTCCACTAAAGGCAAGAGACTGCACTCTCGGAATATATAAAATTACAGAAGCTGTAATATTTTCTTCTGACCTACCGTATATATATATTTCATCTCTGTCTGAGATCCGATAATTAGGTATGAGCATAAATGACCGTTTTGCCCCTCTAATTATTCTCACTAACTTTAAGTTACATTTTCTTCTACGGTCCTGTGAACTAATCACAGATGTCGAAGTTTAGCCGTCGCTAAACACTGAGCTCAGATTTATAACCGTTCAACAGAAAATACTTAAGTTGTCACTCGACCCATTTTTCAGGGTGACAGTTCCCGACACGAATTCGTGTTCTCTACTTCGCCCATTCTCAAGCTCCCAACTCACCGAGATATTTGATCAATTAAATTGATCTCACCCATTGATGAATCAAAGAACTATTAAACTAACGAAAAGATATACACAATCCTGTCAAGGGATTTAGATGAAATACTCGGTGATCAAGTGGAATTTAATTATTCGCACGGTCATGCTATATAATTAAATTCGACACGTGGTCCGTTCAATACACTCTTAGTGTACTAGTGTCACCATTAATCCATTTCTGCGATAAGGATAAATCGCAAACCCGAATGATTAAATAGTCAACACTACAACCTTCCGGTACAAGGCGCCAACCCTTATACATTAGTTGTGAACAATTTTATTGATGATCAAAATATAAGTTGTATCACACTATACTTCTCAACGCAAGTATCCAACTTATATTATCACAAGTGATCATTGACACTTTGTTTACATACTCAATATTAAACAAATGCAATAATAATAAATAAAAAGAACAAATTTCTATTTATCATAAAATTGTTATTTTATTACAGCAAAAACTATACTATATGGGCATACTACCCAACACTAACAAGGTAGGAGATTGAGAAAGGAACATTATTGGAGATTGAGAAAGGAACATTATTGTCTTTGACTAAATATTTTCTTTCGTAGTTGAATACGAAAGAAAGAATTCCATCAAAATTTTGATCATGGAGACTTACAGAAAGTCTCGGATGTGATGTGAAAATTAATTTTCCACATGCAAGGTTTCCATTTAAGGATCCTAAGCATCATTCTTTTGGATTTTTGATTCTTTCATCAATCAATCCCATAGAAATAGGTTGATCAATTTTATCAGATAGTAGTGCTACGGAGTTGAATCCGAATAGCTCCTATCGTGATCCAGTAAAGATTTTTACTGTCATCCAAATCAATCTTTTGCTTGGCTTTGTTAATGTCTTGTTTAGTAAGAAGGGAAATTCCTATCTTACCATAAGTGTGTTGAACATGAATAGCAAATTCTTTCTGGAAAACCCCATAATAAATATGTCTATTCTTGTTAACAAATCTGTTGATGAAGTTTGGTTGGACAAAAACTTCACTTGCGTTTAATGTCAAATTTATTTTGCAAATTTTTGCAAGTTTTTTATCAGAAATTAAAATTTCTTTTGAAAGGTTTCCAAGTGACTCGTTTTGTTCAAAAACTTCGTTAATTTCTATTTCAACTGTATTTTCCATTCTTATGTCAAATAATGATATATAACATAATGCATGATAAATTCTATAACACTTTCTTCATAAAGTGCTTTATATTTGTCTCTTTTTTGTCTCATTCTTATTCTAACGGAATGATGTACATGTTCAAACATAAGTTGAAATCTGTACTCTTCGTAGTATTCATATAAAGTGTACTTATTTGTAAAGGAACTAATGTATGCAATACAAATTCTACACTCAATTATGTTGAATGATGATATAAAATATAATGTAAGATAAATTCATTTACACTGTTTTTATAAACATGTAAAGCATTTATCATTCGATTTTTCATTCTTCTTAATGAAATACGGTGAACATTTGCAAATAAATTTTCTCTGTAAGTACTTTCATGAAATTTGTAAATTTCATATTCTGAAGTTAATGTAAGGACATGTATTTCGCATATATCACAATCAATCATTTATAATGTAATTATAATGTAAACCAGGCTCTGATACCATTTTTTTTAAAACACATATTTAATGTATTTAAAACTGCGGATGATCGATAATTCAAACAATTAATGAGAAATAGAGACATTAGATACAATTGAACATCATGTAATTTTAAGATAAAGAAAATTCTCTCAAAGCTTTACTGTCGTTAATTGGTGCCGCCTCTTGATATGTTGTCTTGCCTCACTCACTCTGCTTTCAAAAAAGTCGATATCAACTATCAAGACCTTGTCCTTACAGCAAAATCTGTAATAGACCTTCCAGAAGACAATGATCCCGTCATCAGTGACAAATCAGAATCAAGTTCTGAGGAAGAGACTATCATTCATGAAAGATTCTTTCCCAGTAGAAATCCTGATAAAGGTATCGAAATAAAAGAACCAAAAATTGAATCTGAAGCTGTCCCAATAGACTATGAACCTTATGGACTCTCATAAAGGGTCGAAAATGGTGGAGGTGGAGGTGGAGGTGGAGGTGGAGGTGGAGGTGGAGGTGGAGGAAAACATAGGTGGTGGTGGTGGTGGTGGTGGTGGTGGTGGTATGGGGCGGTAAATGTTGTGGTTTTGTTTTTGTTGCAATAAGAAGAGAGTCACTTTGTTACTTTTTATTTTTTGAGGTAAATTTGGTTATTTTTCAATTATTTTTCTCTTTTTTCTTGTTTATTGTTTTTTTTTTGTTTATGTAAAGGAAAGAGAAACATACAATGCCTATTTTTTCAAACATGAGGATATCTGGTGTTATTTTTAAATGTTAGAGGTATATTTTCAACTTTTTTGAAAAGTTGAAGACCAAATATACAATTATTCCTAAAAATTACTACAAATTTAAAATTATAGTTAAAAATTAAATTAAATTATATATTTAATAAAAGACACATTTTAGTGCTTATAAAAACTTTTAAGTTAGTCAAACATAATTTTTATTTATATTGCTCTTATAATTTTTATCTATTTTTTATCCACATATTCTGTAAGATAACGGTTTATAATCATGACCGTATGGAAATTTCTCCTCTACGAAAAGAAAAAAATATTTAAACATCCGTGTGTATTCAATTTATCCCTTCACACAATCATCTCATCCTTAATTCGATTATCTCCCTCAATCGATCATTTTTAAAATCTGCTTACCTCTTCAATTCATCTCCCTCAATCGTTTATTTTTCTCCACTGATCATGTACAAAATCTAATTCACCGTCTCAATTTATCATCATAATACAGTATATGGTCGGATCCTAATGCAAAAAAGCAACATAATAGTTCAAAATTTTTTTTACCAAACGTAGAGCACTATTCATTTTCTCACAAGGCATCTGTCCCCTTTCCCACGCTCTTTACCATGCGTGGGAAACACTTCAGTTATGACTGATTTACAGCAACCAAGTTTACTGAAAAACTGTTTCTCTCTCTCAAAACGTCGCCCCTTTCTCCGTAGGTTTTTGCATCTCTCTCTCTCTTTCTCACACGGTGGCACACACTACCTGAAGCTATTTGTTAATGCCGGTAACAAATTTTTTTTTTTCAATTTTTCTGAGTTAAACTATTTACATTCCGTTGTCTTTCCATTTACGCCGCTCGTGCGTTTCGTCTGTTTCTTTAATGCAAGATTGCTTTAGGAATTTTTATTCTTTCTGTTAATGTAATTTTTTAGTCTCTCTGTGATGGTGTTGACGTTCGGAACTTCATTCTTCATAAATGAATTTGCACGAATCTTTACACTTTTTTTTTTCAATTTTTAGGGTTTCTAGAATTAATCGCTTAGAACATTGCCTTTTTTTTTTTTTTTTTGAACTTCTTATCGGCTTTCCTTGTGGAAGGAACGTTTTATTTGAAGTTTACCTTCTGTGCTCCCTATGTTTGATTCATGAAAAATGAGAACTTTTTCCCAAATTGAACGGTGAACTTTTTAGCCACTTTAATGTCACGTGCATGACTCCTTAAATATTAAACTAGTATACCGCTGATCGGTGGAAATCGACCGGTAAATGAAAAATAACAGGAAGAACAAGGAAGAACAAGTTTGAGAACAATGGTGAAGATATGGAGAAGAATGGTGGGGGAGAAGAGAATTGGAAAGGAGAAAAATGAGAAAATTGGAAAGAAAAAAAAATTGGGAGTGAAGACAGACGTATGTGTTTTTTTTTTTTTTGGGTGTGTGGGGGTGGAAAATCTCCCTACCGGTCGATTTTGATGATTAGAATTCATTCCAACGATTCAATTAAAGAAGTTGGTTTATTTTTCTTTAAAGTTTTTATGTTTTTTCTTCTTTTTTTTTCCCTGTCCTAAATGTCAAGGAATTATACCCAAAAGGAAAAACAAAAGAACTTTAATGGGTTTTTATTATAATTCAGAAGTCATGTTGGTTTATGGTTCTTTGAATAATTTCGCATTCTCTTTGGCTGAACAAAGAGTACATGAATATTTTGCAGTTTGCACTATCTAGTATCTATACTAGCGTTAATAGTTTATAACTATTTAATATGAATGGACAAAATTTATACCCAAAAATCTAAATGATAACGTCGTTATCGTGTTTGAGAATGATTTAGTTTGCGGCTTGAAATTGAGGTGTAAGGAATTGGGAAATGCAGTTTGAAACTCCACTGTGGAAAATTTGTTTGTTGGGTTTTTAGATTTTAGCCAGAGATTTAGATAGGCTGAGCCGAGCAAAGCAGTAGGTCTAATGAGGTTGGCTTGAAAAGAAGCCGCATACATTAATTTTGTTGGGCCCTCAAAAACTTGACTCTATATGAAGAATATAGGAGCTCGGGGCAGAGTGAAAAATTTGAACAGTTTCAAGTGCGTTTGACATTGGGGATTCAAAATACACGAGACATCAAATGAGCTGGAAACAGGCAGTCTTAGGTTGAGGCTGATGTAGACTCGCCTATAGCCAACTCCAAATTTTGATAGTTCACTTTAATACAGGGTCATAACTATCAGTTTTTCCTTTTCTTTAGCCCGACTTGTAATCAAGTTTTCGGTCCCGTTATCATTTGAATGAGACAAACTGTGGGCACGGAATAAAAGTTTCAACATTGTTTTCGTGTTTCAAATTAATTCTTCATAATCCTCTGTGTTTTTTGTTTCAATTCTTTAGTTAATGCTCAATTATCTCCCGCGCGAGACAGTTCTATACTAGCTATAAATGTTCGAACAGCGTCCCTGATAACTGGTAATCACCTACTCTTTGTGCAAATTTAATTGTACATAACGTGTATTTCTACATTGCAAATCTGGTGGAAAACAGTGACCTTTTCCTTTTTAGCTCGGTCAAGTAATTCCATTAGATTATTGTTGTGCTAAATGTCTCTTTCTAAATGGTAAAATTGTGCTGATCTGGTCAGTTAAAAAATGATAGGTTACAAGAATATGCCACCTCCGTGAAATCTGTTTCTTTGCTTAAATGTCATGGACGATTTCACAAAAAGGAAGACCCGTCACAACACAATTTGGAATGTGCTCAAGGGGTTCAGGCTTTCTTCATGCCCTTCATTTATGTTGAATCATTATTTCCTTCAGAAGAAGCGAGGATACATGTTGTTTGAATCTCTTATCTATATAATTTTAGTTTCCTTGTTGTAGTGCAATGGGGAAAATGGAAATATTTTTCTTGCCAAAATGTAGAGTCTATAATCACAATTGACAACCGGCGATCAGTCCTGTAATATAATATAATTGTTGTGCATATCTGTATACAGTTTTTGTTTTGATTGATCTTTTTTTACATTTGTTGATTTTGCTATCGTTATGTCTATTTAAGCTTATTGTGTATTGCATGTTGGAATCTAAGATTTAGATTGGTTTAATATGTTTTACCGCGTAAGATGACTGCTTTAATATGTTCTGATCTCTTTTCAAAGGTTGAAAGTTGTTTGATAATTAATTATATGTATGAAATTACTCTTACCTGCCCCAAATTGAGTTATTTCTTTGGTTATGTGATCAATTAGACTTTTTTGTTGGGTGCTTAATCTTATTAATTATTTAGCAACACCTGTGTGATATTCTTCCAAACAGCAAAAATCCAAACAGCAACGCCTGTATGATATTCTTTTGAGTAACTGAGAGATGTATGCTTATTATCTGGCCTTTGATATAGTTAAATCTATCAAATATGGTGCATAGTTAGCACAGTATGCCTTTAAGGCTGTGAACTCAGTTTCATATTTTGTTGCATTTGATTTCCAGTTAAAGGTTGGAGCTCCACTGACAGCCAATCAATTGGCTGGTATCCCAACCTCTACTTAAGGTGGGGACCGAAATTCGGGATTTACTCTATTCTTGGCAATCCGTCTGCCAATGTGATGAATCGAATAAGCTTTAAAGCTTTGCTTCCTGCTTGATGTGGTGATGATAATTTGGCATCGGAAGTTTCTGCTACCTGCTTGAAGCAGTTTTTATTATTTGATATTTGATATTTGACTGTGATTTATACATGCTTACATGGCTTTGTATTATGAATTATTTTTATATACCTTTTCGGCAGGTGTATTTTGATTCCTTCTAAATTCACTGGAAGATTCAGAAGCTGTGACGTAAAACCTGTTTGAGCAAGCATGCCACCAAATCCAAGAGTTGCAAAAGCCTTTCGTGCTATGAAGGTTATCGGGATCTATGAGGACAAGGTGAAGCCGGTACTGAAAGATCTGCTAAAATTGTATGATAAAAATTGGGAGCTTATTGAAGAGGAAAATTATAGGGTCCTTGCCGATGCTATATTTGAGAGAGAGGAAGCAGAGGTATCTGTCGGTGGTGCAATTCCCCCTCCCCCTGCCCCATAAGATTTTTTGGTTTATTTACATCTCCCCCTTTTGAATTATTATTTATTACTTTTTATTGTCCTAATCTTTCGTAAAAAATTGATTTTTTCATTATTGTAGTGCTGATTTTGTTGATTTATCTTAACTTTTAGGCAGCAGGGCCTTCAAAGAAGATTGTGAATAATGAAGTATGTGACCTTTTTTGTAATGACTGTACTTTCTTGATTCATTTCTTAATGCTAGTATATTTTCAATATTAATCTTTTTGTTTTCTCTTATATTTTGTCAATCTTGTACGACTTCTTTTAATTAGCAAGAGGGACTATGTGGAGGAAGAAGCACTGGTTGAGTTGTTATTATTTGTTTCTTTTTTTCTGTTATGGTACTTGTCTTTTGGTAAAAAAAATATTGAATTTTCAGTACTGTAGTGCTAATTTTGTTGATTTATCTTATCTTTTAGGCAGCAGGGCCATCAAAGAAGATTGTGAATAATGAAGTATGTGACCATTTCTGTAATGACTATACTTTCTTGATTCTTTTCTCAAAACTCGTATATTTTTATTGTTAATCTTTTCGTTCTCTTATATTTTGTCAATCTTGTACCACTTCTTTAAATAGCAAGAGGTTTATTTGGAGTAAGAAGCACTGGTTGAGTTGTTATTATTTATTACTTCTTTCTGTTATTGTACTTGTCTTCCGTAAAAAATTTTAATTTTCAGTACTGTAGTGCTACATCTATTGATATATCTTATCTTTTAGGCAGCAGGGCCTTCAAAGAAGATTGTGAATAATGAAGTATGTGACCGTTTCTGTAATGACTGTACTTTCTTGATTCTTTTCTTAATGCTAGTATATTTTTATTGTTAATCTTTCCATTTTCTCTTGTATTTTGTCAATCTTGTATCGCTAATCTTGTATCACTTTTAAATAGCAGGAGGAGGAAGAAGCACTGGCGAATGAGGAGGCTGAACGGCCCTTAAAAAGGTTGCGACTAAGATACCAGGAAGGTCAACCTTCCTCCCACAATACCTCTAATGCTAGCTTACCAGTAACTCCACTTATCATACCTAAAGAAGAAAAGGATGAACTACCTGAAACCCGTCCGCTGAACAAGAATCAGTCACCCAGCACGGTGGACTCACCTCGGGCCAACGCTGGTAACACATTGCAGGTTGTTGCATGCCAATCACTTGGTAAGAATAAAGGAAAGCAACCTGTTTCTCCCAAGGCTTTGATGGTCCGAGAAAGATGCGATCCCTCTCAACCCATCGGTGTTGATAAAAGCAAGCAAAAGACCCCATTGAGAACTGAACCCAGTCCAGTTTCTCACTCTATGCGTCTGAGAGACAGAGGAAAGGGAACTGTTTCACCTCAAGCTCCAACTGGGGGGAAGAGGTCAGTTTCTGAGAGGTTGTCTGATGCTGTACGCATTAGAGAGCCAAAAGTTGTGCCTGACATTGTTCTGTCACCGAAAGAGAAGGCCACTGCAAGTCAGGCTTTAATTAAGCCTAAAGATGAGCCAATCACAGATGACATGCCACGGCTAAACATTTCTACTGCAGTCATCCATCCAGGTGCGGTGTCCTCTTATGGCTGATTACTATTATTATCATGTTCACACACTGCTCTTTGAAGCTTCGATTTCTTGATAACTCTCGAGTTGAGCTTCTTAGATTTCTATTCTTTAACTGTATTCGTTTAACATTTTGTCTGGAATTCTCTCTCTCACGCAACACTTGGATTGCTTTTGTTTTGTCTCCCAGAAGTGCCTGGAAGTTGTTTGGGAGCTCAATACAATTTTTGTAGTTATAAATAATATGGAAGAAGTTGGTTTGTGTTAGTTATGAGTTGTCTCGAAGCTCAATACTTGCATGTTGTTATTAGTAAATATGGATTTGTCTATATTATCCAATGTGTCAAATGCAGAAAGAAGTATTAAAGTTGGATTCCACTTGCATCTCTCATCATTTTATTGAATTTATTTTTATGTATTTCGTAAGAAACATTTGCTGAAATTTGCATTGTAATATTTGTCATCCTGAGGATCCTAGTTTACAATTTGTAGATCCATCAAAGAAAGGAGAACCATCAAGGAGAAATGTTAGAGTCGGAGAAAATGACGGTCCTGAACCCTTAGAATCACACTCCATGCTTGAAAAAGTTACAGCTGATGACTCTTCTGCTTCAGACGAAACTAGAAACAACGGCAATCTGGCTATGATCTCAGGTGACTGTTCTTCTAACCTAGAGATTGCCTCCTCGCATTTTGGAGAGGTGAAAATTTCTTTGAGCTGTGACTTGGCTCTTGGAAGGCCCGGCTTCCACATGCCTAGTCTTGATGCAGTTCTAAAGTCCGTGGAGGAAAAATGTCTCAGATCATACAAAATTTTGGATCCAAACTTTTCAGTAATGAATCTTATGAAAGATATGTGTGATAGCTTTCTGAATTTAGGAACCGAGTCCACTAATGAATTCCCAGAAAGCATAGATGTGACATCAACTATTGATCTAGTTAAAAAATCTTATGCAGCAGATTCTCTCGGTGCTACAGGCTTGTGCTTCAGTTCTTTGAATGGTTCAGTCAGTCCTCAGTTCGATAAGGATGTAGCTCTTCCCCCAACACCACTACTGCCTCCACCTTGCCACGGTGAGGATGATGGTACACGGTCTAACAATATGGATAGTGTAGATGATGGTGAGAAACATAAAGATGACACTGAGAATGGATTTGAAGATACAAACTCCCAGAGTTTGGTGGTCATTCAGCACCATCAATTGACCCCTGAAATGATAAGGCCACTCCATGATGTTATTGACATAGCAAAGGGACAAGAAAGAGTGGTAATTACACTGGTGAATGAAGTCAATAATGAGTGTCAACCACCTTTCTACTACATACCCCAAAATGCAGTTTTCCAAAATGCATATGTAAATTTCTCTCTGGCTCGTATAGGTGATAGTAATTGTTGTTCAGCTTGCTTTGGCGACTGTCTATCATTATCCACACCTTGTGCATGTGCACATGAAACCAGAGGCGAGTTTGCATACACAGCAGATGGCCTTGTCAAGGAGGAATTTCTTGAAGAATGTATTTCCATGAACCGTGATCCTGAAAAGCACTGCCAGGTTTTCTGCAAGGAATGCCCGGTGGAAAGATCAAAAACTGAGGATATCATTGAATCTTGCAAAGGTCATCTGGTAAGGAAGTTCATCACAGAATGTTGGTGGAGATGTGGCTGCAATAAACAATGTGGCAATCGAGTGGTGCAGAGGGGCATAAGTCGTAATCTACAGGTAGGACTTTGTGCCTTGGCTCCCGTCTCAATCCCTTGCTTCTTTGCTGATTATGGAGTCTAAAAGTTTGTAGTGCTTTAATAATGATCTTTTAATATTCTCTCTATGTTTTCCTCTGTACTGTTTCTTAGGTGTTTATGACCCATGAAGGAAAAGGTTGGGGGCTACGTACCCTGGAGGACCTGCCAAAAGGTGCCTTTGTTTGTGAGTATGTTGGAGAGATTTTAACCAATGCAGAGCTCTTCGATCGTGTTTCGAAAAGCCCCAAAGGGGAGGGGCATTCGTATCCTGTACTTCTGGACGCTGATTGGGGTTCGAAAGCAGTTCGGAAGGATGAAGAGGCTTTATGCTTGGATGGTACATATTACGGAAATGTAGCAAGGTTTATTAATCACAGGTGCGTTAGTTTGACAATGATCATGTGTGGCTAAGTCTAAACTAAGTCAAACTTTAAGTAAATTTTTGTTTGTTTGTTTGTTTGTTTGTTTTAGAACATGTTTGGTTGTGTTAACTTTTTTTTCTTCTTACCATTAAGTTGTAAAACAAACTTATTTTCAATTTTGCCAAGACGTACATGCTCAAAAAAAGGTAATTTATTTATTTATTTTTTTAATTTTAAGAAAACTCCGTCGATTCATTAATGCATCTATTGGAAGATTTAAAACGGCTAGATCCTTACCTACCGCATTAGGATATGTTCATTTGGTCAAACTTCTCCATGCCCCCTACCCCTACCCCTACCCCTACGCCAACCCCTCAAGCCAAAATGTAAAATAGTCTAGAAAGACACTCACAAAATACGCACACTGGACACAAAACTAAGGCCAAAAGGATTTGTCAATAATTTAATGCATTCATCTCCACTGAAGAGTTCAGTGGAGGTCTGCATCACTGACTCCAACTTGCTTCATGCTATCAAATGTTGAAACTGTTAGCATTCATAAAAGAGTAGCATTCAGTTCAGAAGTTTCTTATTTTAACTTTGGGAAAATTGCAGCCGCATTCTCCAATTTTTGGAGTCTTGGCACTTTTATCATCGATCTTTTTTTCTTGGCACGAGTATCCTCAATGGTTTTTTTATTAGCAGTCAAAGTCCTTACTATTCAAATCCATCCAAAATGGATGTTAAATTTGTATAAAAAGATATATTTACCCTTCACATTAAATAGGAAAAATTGCAGTCGCCATCTTCAACCTTTGGTGTCTTGGCACTTTTATCTCTAATATTTTTTTCTTCACACGTTTGTACTCAACATTTTGTTTATTTATGGCTTTCATCTTTATAGACTAAATCTGTCTAAAAATTTGTTAAGTTGATAAAAAAGTAAAATAAATAAATTAATATAAAAAAAGTTGAAAACATTTTTACTTTATCTTTTTAAGGTAAATATTTCCCACCCCAACCCAAAGAAACAACTACCTACCCACAAGCCGCGGCCACTACCGAATTCCATCACCCACTTGCAAGCCACCAGTGATTCCGTAAGCCATCGGTGGTGGTAACGATGCCCAGCGGGATCGACGATGACTTGTGGGACCAGTAATGGATTTCGGCAGCGGTCGTAACTTGTGGGAGTAACTAGTCGTTGTTTTGGGTTGAGGTGGTGAAGGAAAAATATATTTAACTTTTTTTTATGTATTAATTTATCTGTTTTGGTTATTTAATTGAGAGGGTAAATATGTCTTATTTATTAACTTAACAGATTTTTAGTCATATTTTGTCTTGTAGAGATAAAAGCTACAAATAAACAAAACATTGAAGATAAGCGTGCGAAGAAAAAAGATTAGAGATAAAAGTGTCAAGACTCCAAAGTTGAAGACGGTGGCTACAATTTTTTCTATTTAATATGAAGGGTAAATATGTCTTATGCAAATTTAACGTCCATTTTGGCGGATTCTATTAGCAAGGACATTGGTCGCCAATTAACGAAAGGGATACTCGTGTTAAGAAAAAAAGATTGGGGATAAAAGTGCCAAGACCCCAAAGGTTGGGGACCGTGGCTGCAATTTTCCCTTTAACTTTTCAGGTTATTCTGTTCTGCACTTACTGTAACTCGGTTTGGAACTTTGGACAATGTGTTTTCTACATAGTTGTGCTTCTCTTACGCTCTCCCGTTTTACACGCACACACATGCCTGTGAAGTTGTATTTGCTTGAAATGTATCTTCATCGTTAAAACGATATTATCCTTTTATCTTTCATTTGCATCTGAAGAATAGGAGAACAAAAATTCCGAAAGACTTCCTTCTCTTTCAAAAGCAGACTCTTATTGAGAATCTGAATTGGGATTTTGCTTAAAATCCTCTTATGTACATGCTAGATGTCGAGACTCAAACTTGGTGGAGATACCGGTACAAGTGGAGATCCCTGATCACCACTATTATCATGTATGAATCCCATTTTTTTCCCTGCGTGTCTTACCTTATTCTATTCTCCAATTTTCCTGGAGTTAATTCATCACATCAATAATTTAATTGGAATCAATAACTCAATTTGGATTTCGCATGTCTCATTACAGCTGGCCTTCTTCACTACGAGAAAGGTGAATGCCATGGAAGAACTCACTTGGGTGGGTAATATATTTCATTGAATTATGTCGTGTGTATAAATTTACTTTTCACAGTTCCAAACAATTATATATGCGTATCACAAATAAGTAGTGTTTTAATGGGCTGATCAATTGGTATATTATGATACAACATTGGTGTTTTTGATACTGTAAATGTGTGAATATTTTGTTAGCTAGTCAGATATGAAATATGCAATTACAGATAAGTTCATGAATATAATTGATTCACCTTTTGAAATATTATATCATGATTTATACAAAGATTCTGGCAAAATTGAAGAGACCTTCATGACTAAGGCATGGTAAATGTCTTTTCCTGGTCATTTATTTTTGTTTCTTGGACGTTGAGTTACTGAAGGAAGGTAATAAATAGAATTGAGTAGGAGAAGCAAACAAACGGGTAGAAAAATCACTGAGATGAAGAAGACAGTTGAGTGATGGGGAATTAGTGTGTCTGTGTGTATATATGTATGTGTGTGTGTCTCTGTGTGTGTGTGTGTGTGTGTGTGTGTAAAGAGAGAGAGAGAGAGAGAGAGAGAGAGAGAGAGAGAGAGAGAGAGAGAGAGAGAGAGAGAGAGAGAGAGAATTCATATACACTTGCAGAGGGTCCACTAGAGAGAGAGAGAGAGAGAGAGAGAGAGAATTCATATACACTTGCAGAGGGTCCAATATTTCTCCAGAGCTGCTTGTTTAATTAGGCCATGACAAGGAATGCTTAAAGGAAAATGCACTACTAGTATGTTGATTTCCAATAAAATCTTCTGACATATACTTCCTAATTAGTCATGGTGTTTCTTATGCTTGCTTGTTTGCTTACGTCAGCTTATTGCAATATTCATCTCTGTTTTATCTGGCTATATAATATGAGTTACATTTTATGGGGTAATACAATATATCTATGAAGTAACGTTATTGTTTTGTCCATTGAATGTGTTGTTCGCTAAACAAGTTTATCAATTGCAGGACTATGGTATTGATTTTGACGACCATGACCATCCTGTTAAGCCATTTCGCTGTCAATGCGGTAGCAATTTCTGCCGCAACATTAAGCGTTACAGTAAGTACTGAATCACAAGCAATCACATTTATGTCTCCTCGTTTCAGTGTCAATTTTGACCTGTTGAGTTAAATGCATCTTGTAGGAAGACCTCATTGCTTTTTCGAACTACTGTGAATAGCACCTTTTGGCAATATGATTTTCCAATTGCAGGTTAATCTAACAATTTAGCTCCTAGGTTCTACTGTTTTAGGACATTTGACTCTAATTTACCTCATTTTTTCAACTATATCGCGAACCAGATCTATTTTGAACTCCCATCAATCTGTGAACCCGGTCCTATTTTGTTGTTTACTGGGTTTTTACAAATATGCCGTGATTATGTTGATGCATATCAGAAATAGTAACTCGAAGTTTGATTTATATTGTCATAACACTGAGATTAACTTGTTTATATTGGTTGCTAATGACTAATTAAGGCTTTCTGTGCCGCAGGATCTAGATCAGCATCCAGGGGATGAGCATTTGGCTGTTGTTTCTGTTTATTAACTATCTTGACGCCGTGACCTTACCCCGTGGTAGAAAATCAGTAAATTATGGTGTAGTCTGCACTGGTTGTGATGGACAAGCTATAATATTTCTATCGACTCAACTCAAGTATAATATCGCATGTTAGTTTTTGTTATAATGTTGCAAGTCTTATGTGATATGTGAGGCGTGGATGGCAGACAAGTTGAGCCATGGCGCGATGCCCAGTAGTAGTATTTGTACTTGAAGCTCTGTTTATTTAGGCGTGTTTTGATTGCTTTTATGGATTAATGGACTTTTTTTTTTAAATTATATTTTTGTTGTGCGTGTGTTGCATTAGGATTACGTTTCATAAACTCCAATCTTGTCCCCCCATGTGATGGGGGAACTTGAGGGTGGGACTCAACGTGTGAGCTAATGGGCACAGCACTGTTGGCCATTTAGCATACTGAGTTCCAGCCTGCAATCCAAACTTAAAAACTGTTTATAGGTTTACCTCGCCTTCATGGAATTGAGACAGTCAGCCATTGTAGCACGTCGCTCCCCCATGGCATAAGGGGGACATGACACCTTCGTCCAACTTATGTATTTAGGGTTGGAGTTCGAGCTCAATGATGACTGTTAAACATGCCAATTTTTATTTAATTCAAAAATCGAAGTTTGCTGCATTGCATATCTTCCAGGTAATTTTCATAAATAATCTAAGAACACAATATTTCTCATATTACTTTCTAACGTTTTCATTACAAAGGTACTGTTTTATTTTTTGAGGTCTTAATTTTTGTACACATCTTTTAGTAACATTGTATTACGTGCGTACACGTAACATACTGTGTTACACCACTGTCAGTGCTGTCGCCTCCATCACCTTCAATGCTCTTATCAACACTTGCGACCACTTCCACCGATATACTCAGCTTGAATCTCAATTCACTACGAATACAAATCACCACAAAAATCAGTGCCACCACCATCTCACCACAAACGAGAAGCACCAAAACAAGTCTTGTTTTGAACAATGTCAAATTTTGATTTTTTTTTTCCTTTTCAACAATGGAGAAGCGCCACCAAGTTGGATCTTCACTCGACTTGGATTTAGATTCAACATCAACCCACACTTGTTCACAATCCCAAACCCTCACATAATCTGCGCCAATCATCATTATCGTTTCAATTGTCTATCGTTAAATACTATCATTACTGTTGCCTGCTACTAACAAAATTGAAGAAATCGATTTTTTTTTTTCCAGAACATGTGGGAGAAGATAGACCGATGGGTTTCAAGCTTGTGGCGGTGGAGGTGGCGGTGGCGGTGGCGGTGGCGGTGGTGAGATAGACGGCAGGAAAACCTAAAGAAAGAAAGTTTGGAGACAGACTAGAGAGATGGTGGTAGTGGTGGTTTATGGTGGTGTTCTCATCCAGATTTGTGGTGGGATGGTGGTGGTTGGTGATGTCGAGATGGTAGTGAATGGTGATGGATGGAGGTGGTGGTTTTGTGGTAGATTTGGGTAGATTTAGTAGTATAGAAGTATTTTGAAAATTAAAAGTAATAGTTAGTATATTTGAAATTATGAAAGAAATGAAGGTATATGATGTAATTTCCTCTTATCTTTTCATGAAATTTCCAGCCCAACACAGCCTGCTTACAGAGTTGGCCGGTCCACTTGTAAGCAGGCTGGGCTTGTTTCCACGAAATTCAATGTAACCTTGATCAACCATAGGTTGTGGGAAGAAGATTAATGTTAACGGATAATCATTCTTGTATTTTCGAGTCCAACTCCACACCCCCTACCCCCGGGGCAAGTAGAGCATTTCCATAATCTTAACAAGGCTTATGAGAGTGCTGAAATAAGGTGTGCGCAATGCATTACTCCAAATGACACAGACCCCAACAAGCCACAGCCCCCACAGATTTTAAAACCAATGCTCAGTGGCACCACTAGTGTGCACTTGCATATGCACAAATAGGCTACCCTTTTTTCAAGTAAAGTGGTAAAATTACATATGAACACCATTCTTGAAAGCAACTATATGTACATAATTTGCTTCTACTAAACTATAACCCCAACATTTGTTTCTAACCAATGATATAGACTCCCTGTTGATAGGTTTGGAGAGCACTTCAGGTGCACAGCCTGAAGGAATCACCGGTCGAATGCTGCCTGGATTCAACGGGAAAAGAATTTTGTAGTACCCATCCATAATGGCTTCAAAATTACAAGTTGCTGCAACTTTGGGAATCTGTTCAAGAATGTGATATGCAGTCATGCAGCAGTCACATACAGCATTATATTATAAATGAACAAAAATTCATGAAAACCATAAAATTGTACTGATTGCGTAGTAATGTCTTCAAGAGTACTATTCGTCATGAAAAAAGAAGTATAACAAATAATCTAATGTCCCACCACAAGCTCTACAAATTGTTTACAAACTCTACAATCTGAGCAACTAATATCTTCACGAGTACTGTTTGGTACGAAATAGAAGTAACTATAGGAGGTATCTATGTCCCGGTACAAACTCTATCAAGAGTAAAATGGAAGTGCAACTCCTGTGCGAGGTATCTATATCTTGTTACAATCTCTACAAGTTGTGTAGTAATATATTCACAAGTACTATTTGTTATGCGATAAAAGAAGAGTAGTGCCTCGCGAGCTATCTATGTCTTGATACCTATAATTAACCTCATTTGGACATCGAAAATGCGCTATCTAGAACGAAATCACAAACATCCCAAGAGATATCCACTCTTTATTAAATCTATTCCCAACACAGTCTTAACAGAAGTATTTTGGCAAGTGGTAAATACAAGCAACAAACAATATGTACCTGATATATATCTTGCATATAACCATGAAGGTTTGGATATTCAATCAGCTTCTTCTTGGTGCACTTGAACAGAACATTATACACAAGATCAAATCTAATCAATGTAGTGAACAGACATACATCTGCAAGGGTCAATGCATCTCCACACAAGTACCTATTACTCCCCAAGTGATCATCTATCATGTCTAAAGTACTGAATAACTCATTTACTGCGCTATCATATGCTTCTTGACTCTGGGCAAATCCGCACCTACAAATCCAAATACGACATAAGCATTGATCAAATTTTACTACAAAATCTTGGAAAAGACTAGAAAAATCATCAACCTATAGACTCCATTATTAACATTAGGGTATATGATTTGGTTCCATTCGTCAATTTTCTTCTTCAATGGAGGCGGCGAGAGGTCTAATCCTGGATTTCGAGCTACATCATTCAATCCAGAATTGAACAACTCAATAATGTCAAAACTCTCATTGCAAACCACCTCTTTTTTATCCACGTTCCACAGCATTGGAACAGTGGACCGGCCATTATAACCACCACGGCGCAAATTATAAATCTCTTTCAAGGTTTTACATCCATTGGCCTTATCCAAGCTTGGAACAAGGATATCCTTATCCAGGACAGGAACAGTACTATCCCTGAATTCCCAAGAACCATCTATTCCCGGGGCGGCAATTGAGACCGGGACGAATTCTTCGAGCCCTTTAAGGGCTCGGACGATTAGGGTGCGATGGGCCCAGGGGCACGGGAGGCCGATGTAGAGGTGGAGACTTTGATTAGAAAGGTTTAGGGTGGTGGGGTTTTTGAATTGGGAGGCAGGGCGGGTGTAGCGGCCGGTTGGATCGGAGGGGGCGAGCTGGGACATCATGAGTTGCCAGGCGGCGGACCAGGTGGTGCGGACGGTGGAGATTAGGAGCTGGGGTGGTAGGGACCGGCCCCAGAGGAGTTTAGTGAGGGTGGTTATGGGGTTTGAATTGGAAGTAGACATGTTGATTGTGGGGAGATGGTGGCGAGGTTTTAGCTTAGTTTTGGCGGCGGCGGTGGCGGGTGGGAGGGGGATGGGGGAGCCGAGGAATGATGTTCTGCTGGACATTTTGGTCGGAGTAGTTATCTGACTTCGATAGGTGGCAGGTTACCGAATTTTAAGGGTTTTTATGTCATTTCACAATCTGTTTTGCAAAAGGGTTAATTTCAGCTATGTTTCACTTCAGTTTGTTAAAAATTTCAAAATGGTCATTGAGTAATTTTCTTATAATTGTAGTCACTTAAATTTTTAACAGTTACTTTAATTGTCATTTAGTTGAAAATTTTAACTTAAAATCTTATGTGTCAATGTTAAATTCCGACATAAATAAAAAAACATCATTAACTAGTACGCCACATGAGACCAAAATGTCACACCTTAAAAATTGACCAACAAAAATGCGAAGCTTCATCAACTATAAGTTTATTAAAATCGAACAAATATAGAAAAAAAAAGTATTTGATGATTATACATTTAGTTGCGATTAACATAAATTTGACTGATGTGACATACCAGCTAATGTCGTTTGTGTCCACATTAAAATTTAAAAGTGAACATAGGGTTTTGGGTTAAATTTTCAATCGAGTGACCATTATTAGTGCAACTATTAAAAATTTGAGTGACTACTATTGTAAGAGAATTACTTTAACGATCATTTTAAAAATTTAATAAACTTGAGTGGCCGTTACCAAAATTAACCCGTTTGAAAAATAAGAAAAATAGTGATTATATTGATAATACATTCTTTTTTATAAATGCACTACGTTTTATTTATATCAAAAAAATTTAATTTTTACTCATTGTCATATTTATATTAATTTTTTTTATTTTTTTTTTTATCGAATTCTTATCTTTTGACCTTTTATTAATACTAGTGGGGTCACGTGCGATGCACGTGTTATGGCCGTAATGGTGTGTAATAATGTTAAAATGGTACTCATAGTATGCAATACGTCCAATAATTTGATAAAAAAAAAAAAAAAAGACCATATCCAAAGATATAAAAAACCCAGATGTTGACAATACCATCCATTTCCGTAGTTGCCATGTAGACCCCATCAGTTGAAAAGGCGACACTATTTATTGAACCTTGACAAATATGCCATCTAGCAACTGCGATTATACACAAAACATGTGAATTAATTCAAATAGAGTGTTAGACCAAATCTGGTGATGAATCTCTAACATCTCTTTAACTCCAACATATATTCCCATATCAGTCCAATGTAAATGCTTTCCTTGTACCTACATTTCACACATTCATATATAAGATCACTGAATTAATTTGTGGTGTAGTTAATACACTAATTAGATTGACTCTTTTAGCTATGAGAATTATATGTTGATTGAACAGAAGAAATATCAATTTTGTTGGCTTTCGCCACTTCGCTTCCACTTGGCCACCCCACCTGGCCGATTCATTTCTTCAATCTCTCTGACCTTGCGTTTCTTGCACAAAATTGGAATATGAGGGGAAAAAAATCTTGGGTACAACGACCATGTTACCATGCCTTTGTAATTCCTATTACTAACCAAAACTGCTCATTGTCTCATCTTAGCAACATTACTTAAAAGGAAATATTGCAGTTTACATTTATCATCCTTATCATTTTAGTGCAAAAGAAAGTACTATATATATATTTCTATGGAATTGGAAAAAAAAAACTTGATTTCAATCTGTGTGTTCAAACAAATATAAATGTTTTGGAAACTAAAAAATTCTTGCTTACCTATATGCACCAAGGTTACGATCAGAAAGCAGCTCATCAGCAAAGGTTGCTTTTCTCTCCCTCTTAGTAAGTCTACCTGTGTAAAACTCTTCTGCCGACTCTATCACAGTGCCCACCTGATCAATTATCAAAGTAATCAATCATTAACCTCTTGGTTAACCAGGATATTTTAGATGTAGTACTCATTGATAGCATTAGACTGCGATCCAGTCATCTAGATGCAATCTTGACTTACCTGGAAATACTTGGGAAGTGTTTTTGATTTTGAGTTACCCTTCTTATAATGCCTCATTGGATGTATGGCACTCATCAACTGTAACGGTAAAAAAGATTCACCTTTCGTCAAGAAATAGTCTTCCAAATGAATTGCAATACCAATAAAAAGATGCAACATGTGTTTTGGATTTCTCTTGGCAGAAAAGGAAACAAAATGAGAACCTTCAAGGGCAGCAAACGTACTAAATAATGGCGTTGAAATCTCACCCATAAGTTGAAAATACAAGTACACTATTAAAAGATATCACATGAGCTAGAGGGCTGTGAGTTGCATGACTTCGTCATTCACACATATATTGTACTTTTACGGCTAATCTTCTAGACAGCACTTTATGTTCTAACACTCCCTCCCCGATTTTTTATTCTGTACAGGTACGGGCACCAGGTAGACAAAAGGAATTCGTCAAAACTCCTAACCCCAATGTTTCAAATCCTGGTGACTCCAAAAGCAGATTGACAGACCCATAAAAAATTCAAGGACACAATCATTGTGTTATATTGTAGAGGGGATACTTATATACACATTCAAATAAAAAAAACTCCAAAAATAATGCAAAACTTAATTAAAATTCCCTTTATTTCAAAAAGAATGTGCTGTTTGACTTTTCTTAAGGCCACCTGGAAAAAATTACAAATTTAAATTTTCAGGATAATTTATTAACGTGTGGATTTAGAAAAGTTTTCCAACTTGCCAAGCTTATATTACCAATGTAAAACCTATTCTGAAAACTTGTCAAGTTGACACGAAAAGGTCAGCCAGGACATAAAGGAAAGCAATATGGCCAAATTATATATAAAGAAAGCTTATGTGGTACCACAACATACCTATTGCTTACAGTAAACATTTCTTCATTTTGGTTCCTCATAACATGATCCAAGGGACAAAACTGGTCCCCTATTTCCTAGTATGAACAACGCCATGTCTGTGACTGAAAGTGCCTCGCTCCACATCCTGCCCGCTCAAAGTCACATGATTTCCCTCTACGAGCAATGCTACAAAAGCAAGTGCTTCTCCCAATGCCCAGTCAATACCTTCCCCTGTCTCTATCATCTTTGCACGTTCATCAAAAATCCTCTTTACTGCTCTATGAGATTTAAAATTTTCAGGAAAGGTAGTAATAACCTTGCCAACATTCTTCAAGATCTCTGGTTTGACACTGCAGAACAGAAGAAGTTTACAGTCCCTAAACTCCTTGAGTTCAAAAGGAACAATATAAAACTAATTGACGAACATAATATTACCCAGTGTTACGAATGCATAAAAGCTGCTCAGGAGACTCGAAACCAGACCAGTAAGCTGAAAGGCCATTCCCTTCTTTTAGGGACATAATCTTTGCTGGCCTGAAATTCTTCCTTCAGAATTGAAAGGACCTTGCTGTTTATCTTTCGAACATCTTTTTTTGTAGCCTGGCCAGATTCTTAAAGTTTCTTTTGGTATACCGCAAGTGCTGACGAATGATTTTGAGTTAACCTACAAAATACAACCAAAGGCAAAGTGAGACTTCTAAAAACATGTGAAGGAAATGATACTCTTCAGTATCTAGCATCAGTGCAAAAGAAAGTTGATTTTGGAAGGAAACAGTTCTAACAAAATTAACAATTGAGTGTCAATGTCCCTCAAAGATAAGATAGAACTGATAATTCTATAAAGATACATGTGCACCTAAATTATTAGTTTGACGTACCGATTGTAATCAACAAACACCAGATCAAACTGGCCCCAAATTCAACAAATCGATCAATTTAATGTACCTGCGGACAACTTGTTTTTTCTCTTATTGGAACCAACCTAATAATGTCCAGACACAATAAAATAAATTGACTTGAAGAAACATTACCAATTGCATTCACCATGTTGCTTTGTGATAGCTTGAATAAGAGCATGTTTGGTTAATCTGTAAGTAAATAGTTTCAAACAAAACAATTATTTTATTGATCAAAGTTAGATAAAAGTCACTTTGGCTTATGTGTTCGAAACCAAAAAGTAAACTTTTTTAAGCCTAGCCAAACAAGCTCTAAGAGCTTACAAGTGCTTGTTACTTTTGTGCTTGTTTGGTAAAAAAAAATACATAATTCAGAAAGAAAAATAAAAGTAAAATCTATGATTAGCACAAGAACCCCATAAAAATGGCAGAGATTCTTGGCGCCATTTCTCTCAAACCCTGGGATTTTCCCTCTATTTTCTCCTCATTCGTTTAAACCCTTATCCATTTGCTATTACTCACGGAGCCCATATCAAAAAATTTGTTCTTCTGCCCTACGAATGGCTCAAACAGTGGAAAATCATAGCCCTGAAATCAAAGAACCAAACCACAAAATCCCAAAACTACATCAAAACGGCTATTCTGAAGCACCCCATGACCTACAAATAATTATGATCCTCTCTGTTATAGATCCCATAAATTGTAAATAGGATATAATATGTGCTCAAAAATATATTCAACACTTTTAAAATGTAATTATAAATAATCATTTTTTCATAAAAGTATCAACATTAGTTACTTGGCTAAGTTTAAATAATAGTGCATAAAATATAATATGTGCTCAAAATGAAATCTATGGTAATAAAATATGGACTCAAATTACTTGGTTAATCACTTAATTCCATGTTAATTTCATCATAAGTATTCAAATAGAAGAATGCCAACAAATTCATAAGGAAAATGATGCATGTGCTGAACAAGGCACTGATGCTATGTGCTATGTGCTTCTATTCTACCTATGCCAAGTTAGCCAAATAACATTTGTCGTTTCAAAAATCAACAAGACTGACTTCTTACACTTTTATATATGGAATAGGCACCCATACTAAAAGTAGGAATATAATAAATTTTGGCAATATATAAAACATTTAGGCAGACCTAACTGTGTGTTTTTGAATAACTAATATAGTGGTCAGGATTAACATATTATGAAGCGAAAGAAAGAACACCTCTTATGTAAAATTGATCACATATTTGTCTGAATGAGTGGTCCCCTATTCCAGTATCATAGTTGTCCTCAAATAGAAGATGTTTGAAACCAACTTTTAGTGCTTGCTTTAATCTACATATCAAATTATCAAATTGAAATAAAAAAGCCACCGGTTAGCAATTTAATAACTTGGATTTCAAGACATAAGCTTAATGAATGCTGAACAATTGATCTCTGACTTTAAGAAGCATTAAAGGACAAAGAACTGTTGAATTTCCGACACCAGTATTACATTTTGAGTTCATTCTAGTGGTCATCAAAGAAAACATGAACATGATTGAGAGGAATCTGTTTAGTTGCCTCAGATCTGTTGTGAGTAGTGCCAAATGTGGGGATGGAGATGGATGAGTCGGTTGGAAAAGAGAAGAGGAATACACGGCGGTGCTACAAGAGAAGGGCTGAAGATTGGTCTGTTAGGTTTAATTGGAATAACTTGTTCTGTAAGTTGCTGGGGGAAGAAAAAAAAGAGAAAAAAAATGCAACTCATTTACACAAGTTATTTCAATGACTCAACCTCAATATTTGTTACTTAGTTTAGTTTTGACACTAAAAAACAATTCGAAAAATCAGAAGATTGACAAAAATAGCACCACATTTCCTCAGCAACAATTCCAGAACATTTAAACTGGCACCAAAAAAGTTTGGCAGAAACAGCACTTTCTGCGAAGATTTTTAAAAGTAGAATGACTGCATTATTTTGCTAGAAAATTCGTGAAAATAGATTTGAAAATGAAGAAATCAAACCTCAAATCTTTAACCCACACTTGTACACTTTAAATAAAAATATTAGTGTAATGTGAACATCGTCAAATGAAAGATTAAAACCATATTCCACAAACTCATTTCCAAAACTATCCATGTTTTTCATTTTCAATGTAAGTTCACAATTTATTTATCACCACTCTATTTAACTCAAATCGTTGTTTAGCAATCGCAAATATAAGTTATAAACATCTAAATACACAATATAATTTGATTTATCCATAATCCATGCTTGATTTTAAGAACCTTGAAGCAAAAGCTCAAAAATAGAAAAACCATACCTTACATCTATTTTGATAGAAACATATTTTTCTGCGTGAGAGTTGAAGAAACAAGCCAGATCTGAGATTTCCTGTTCCAGTGAAATAAGGAACCGTAATGCATTTTATAAGTTTGCAAAACGCCGCAAGTGGTTGGTGGGAGAGAATAGAGAGTGATTGAGATATAGTCGTCTTGTTTAAACAGAGAGAGAGAG
This sequence comes from Forsythia viridissima, assembly GCA_030279155.1. Lineage (NCBI taxonomy): Eukaryota > Viridiplantae > Streptophyta > Magnoliopsida > Lamiales > Oleaceae > Forsythia > Forsythia viridissima. The sequence goes on from CM059037.1 coordinate 38,682,925, forward strand.
AGAGAGAGAGAGAGAGAGAGATGGGATGAAAATTTATGAGTTGTTGAACGAAGACAAAATTTCTGGATAAACAATATTTTTCGTACACCCTTCATGGTATTTCTTATCCGCAGTTTGTTTAACAAGAACTTTAATTGATTTACTTGTTTTTGCCCTAGATAAAGTAACGTATAATTGTCCATGCGAAAATACAGGTTCTGGCAAGTATAATCCAACAAAATCTAAAGTTTGTCTTTGAGATTTATTTATTGTCATAGCAAAACATAGACGAATAGGAAATTGTGTTCTTTTAAATTGGAATGGAGTTTTATCATTTTCTAGTGGCATGAAAGGGATTCTAGGTAAAAATACTCTTTTCCCACGATATTCTCCAATAGCAATTTTGCATCAATAACATTTCATTCAAATCTTCTACATATAAGTCTAGTTCTATTACATAGTCCTTCGGATGGGTTAATATTTCGAAGTAATATTATTGGACAATTTAACTTTAATATTAGCTCATGTGGTGGTATACCATTTGGAGTTAATGTATTTAAGAAATCTTCATGGAAAGTTTGTTCAGTTTTATCTAAAGCTTCATCAAAGCTAAAATATTTATAAGCTTGACCTTAAATTTTTTTTATTAATATACTGTTAATCTGGTCTACATATTCATTTTTTGGTGTTAATATAACTCCATTAATTGTGTACTCAAGAAGTTCAATATAATTGTCTAGATGTGGAAAAACAATGTCTGTCAAGTGTTGTAACGAAAAAATGTCATTTTCATAATGAATAGCAATATCGGGCCAAAACTTTATCATATTACATGAATGTAATCTTTCTGTTCCATTCCCAATCTCTAGCAAGTATTGACAAAATACCGGATCTAATCGGGCTCTCATATTTTGAACTAATTTGATTTTTTTGAAAGAAGACCATAGATATGATTTAACAAAACTTGCTCCCATTATATCATCTCTATTTCCTCTTTGGACTACAGGTAGGACCTGACGAAAATCACATCCTAAAACAACTACTTTACCACCAAAAGGTATGTCACAATCGTTGACATCTTGTAACATTTTGTCTAAAGATTCAATAATTTGTCGATTCACCATTGGTGCTTCATCCCATATTATCAATTGTGTCATTCTAAAAAGTTTCGCTAAACCAGATTGTTTACTAATGGAACAGACAGAATCATTGCAAATTTTAAATCTAGAATGAGCTGTCCTACCACCGGGTAATAATGCAGCAGCTATTCCTAAAGATGCTGTTGCCAGTGCAATCATACCTTTAGATCTTACAGTTGCGAGCAACGTATGATACAAAAAAGTTTTTCCTGTTCCACCAGGGCCATCAATGAAGAACATACCATTGAGGTTATCGCATATTGTTTCAAGTATTATATCATATGCAGCTTTTTGCTCTATATTTAGTTGGTCTACTTACAATGTATCTGCATTAGAGACTACTATTCCTAACTCATCATCGATTGTTCTACAAAATCGTATGGGACAAAATTATACTCATTAACTGATTTACCTAATGGTTCCAATATGATATCAATGTCTTGTAATGTTTTCATTATTGCACATTTGACTGATATACCACTATGTATATAATCTTCAATCATAAATTCTATAAACTTATTCTATAATTTTTTAGGATCATCAGGAGCACATAAAGTCAAAATTGTAGCAAACAATCTGCATAATGTATTGGGCATTTGATATTGAGAAGCTTCTTGTAGACATAATTCACAATTAGAATCTCCATTAAGCAGACCATGTAAAAGGGTAGCTTCTCGAAATGAAGATGCAGAAACGCCATTAACAAGTTTAAGATTTTCAAACGATGTTGCCCCTTTAATATGATTCAATAATATTTTTAGATAATATCTTTCACCTTCTCTTGGATTAGCTGTAACTATTCTACCAGTTGCAATACCTCTTTTTCTATCACACCATATTTTACTTTTTGAATCCCAGATGAAATATTCTGGGAATTGTTTGTATAATAATATTTTTGCCCTTTCATTAGTAATATTTGTAAGGAAATACTCAGTTAGCATTGTTCTCATGAAAAAATCTGTTCTAGCAATTCTCTGAAGATAATCAAATTGTCTATATGTTACCGAATGATTGTTTTCAAGATGTAATTGGAGAGAGATTACACATGGATTAATTTCATACAAAATAAATCCATAAATTCTCCAGGCAGCTTCGGGTGGAGAAATCCACCTAGCTGTTTGAAACATGTCAATCTCATCTATAACAGCTGGAGGATCTTCAGGATTTAAAGAAAAATTAACCCTATCATGTTCTTTGTAAACATATTTGTATAAATACTTAACAGCTTTAATCGTGGAACAAATCTCAACATTCATATAGCAATCAAATTTGGCTAATAAATATGGGTTATAAGGTACTACCCATCTATTATCCAACCAGTGTTTCCTAACTTTTACTCTTCTTTTATTATTGCGTCTACGATATTTTGGGTAAGAACTTTCACCTAATGATGTCTTCTCGTTATAGTCTTTGGGAAAATCACTTCGACACGTTCTATTTTGGTCCATACAAACATTATTAGGATTCAAAAAACCACAAGGACCGTGCATCATATGTTTAACAACAACTGAGTGCAAGTAAGGATTAGTATCTTCATCAGGAATCTCAGTACAAACAATGTCATCTATTAAATTAGAAGAAATGATTTTTGCATGACCTTTTAAAATTATTAAAAAATGAGCATGTGGGAGTCCTCTTTTTTGGAATTCAATTACGTATACGTATGCAGAAACTGATCCAAATATTTGTTTCTTAAATAAATCAACTTTTAACTCTTCTAATTTAGCTTTAAAAATGCGTGCTATTAGATCGACTTTATTTTGTGACTCATCATTGTATTTTAATTGTTCCTTTATTTCGCACCAATTTGGATTAAAAGTAATCGTCAAAAATATATCAGGTTTTCCATACTTTTGAACCAATGACATTGCATCCATATATCTCTTTTTCATGTCTCTAGGTCCCCCAGTAAAAGACGAAGGTAAAACAACTCTACGACCAACTTTGTTTCCTCTATTTTCACCAATTTCAATACTATCAACTATCCCCTGATAAAGTTCAGCTCTTAGTTCAGTTTGATTCATGCGGAAATAATCTAATCTAAATGTCTCAATTTTGACATACATATCAACTATATACTGTTGTAACAATCTACCAGCATGTAACAAAATTGAATTACTATGAGATCTTACCTGCAATTTATAGCAGTAATATTCTCGACAAGAGACCTGCGCTTTGTTCTTCTTGTTTTTCAAGACTGTAAAAAAATTTAATAAACATAAGTAAAAAAATTATTAACTAATGTTCAATAATTTCACTACACAACAATATTTACTCTCCTAACCTGCAGTTTCCCTTACAATAAGTTCTTCAGGTGAACAAAACTGATGGATATTAAGTAAATCTTCATTTGTGCAATGATATTGTTGACCATTATTTTTGTTCATTCTCCTAATACCTTGATGCCACCCACTTTCACCATGAGGAAATAAAAGTGGGTACTGAAGAGGATCGTAACATCCAAAATAATATTGCACTCGTTGTGTTTCACCAGAGTTACAATGAACAATAATTTCACGCATTCTAGTGTCTACTGAGTCATCATCATCTACTCAAATCGCAGCAACCTGCGATGCAGATGGTGTATTATACACTCTTTGATCAAGCCCAGGATTACATCTTATTTTAAATGTACAATTCTTTAAGTCCGAGACGTCACTTAGGCTTCGAAAAAAATTTGTGTATGGATTTACTTTCATAACGTCTATTAATTTGGAAACAACTGATTCAGCTAACATTTCTGATATTCGTAAACAATTTTGTACTTCGTTTTCAGTATCAAAAAAATATAGTAGCAAATACGAAGGACGGTTATCTGATGGCAATACTTCATTTATATAATGATATACTTGGCCTTGAACTCTAAATGTGTATATACCTTTATTTCTTTTACAGAGTTCTTTATCATAGCGAACACCAAATGATGTTAAAGAGAAATTGTTATTATATGTTCGAACAATTTTTTTAAAATCTATTGACTCAGTAGAATTGGATGTAAATAATTTGTGTAATTCTTCAGGTACATTATTTGTTTTCAATTTGATAGCTCCATCAGAACAACAAAATTCCTTACTTTCTTTATAAAATTTGACAACTTCACACTTAACACATATGATTGGTGTTGGTAATATATAAGGTTCAATTGGAATATTTTGGGAAACAATATTTGCGTCAATCGAGGTATGTTCAAAAGTATTTTGCATAGACGAGGAAGATTCATCCACATGAAGAGGTAATTGAGTATCTCTTACAGGCATGGTTGAATAACCTATTAAATAATAAAACTTTAAATATAAATTCAATAAACATGGTATTGCCATTTGACATATTGTTGTACAATCATTACACCCAATAATATTATATTTTGCAAGCACACATATGAAAATAATGTCTTATACATATAAGAACATTAAAATAATCTACTATGCATATAAATACATGAAATAACAAAATCATAAGAGTCACAATATAAACAAATATTTTCACACGTTACATGTTTATTATTATTGACAAGACTGAAACAAAAGTTATTTATAGAATAATAAAATTTAACATTTTGTGAAATCTATTATACATCATTCAAATTAATAACAAATTATATAAAAAATAAACATCGAAACTCTAACCTTCATATGTATAATATTACACATAACATAATTTCATGAAACAAAATGCGAGCACAACTCTAGAAATAAAAAGTATAAGTATTAAATACATTGAGATAATTTTGGTTATTACCTGTGCCTACGATATTTGTCTCCATATTGTCGCCTACATTATATATAAAATGTTTAATTCACAAGAATCAATTTAGGAACTCATGCGTACAAAACAAATTATCCATGATCTACTATACTAACAACACATTTAGTACTACAAAACAAAATAACAAATAAGCTGATATATATTTTTTGTACACAAAATTGCTTACCAACTTCATTGTGATTACAAATAATCCACTCGCTTCTTTCAGAGTTTAATTGTTGTCGATACCGAGTATAGTTATCGGTATGTTGATTATCTGATTTCTTCGAGCGAAGCTCTCTACGACGCTTGTTTCGATAATCTTTTGATAGCGCTCATTATTCCCGCTGTCGCTTATTGAATAAATCTTTTTCTTTGAAACTTATTGAATTTTGACTCCTATCAACTTCTTCGTTTTCCATCTGTTGTCAATCAATTACTAACTATTTCAGTTCATATTTCTCTTTTCTAAAATTGAGAATGTATCCAAAGTTCATTTTGAGCATATTCAAGGTTGAAATTAATTTATAAGTTAGTGGTTTCCTTACGTAGCATCTATCCTTCAAAACAATAGTTATTGTAACAATAACAAAGCACAAAAAGTTAAATTGCAAAATTCAAACCTGATAAACACTACAATTACGTTTTGTTAAAATTTTATGGTTCCATATTTACTTGCAAAATTAGTATAAGAAGTAAAGTTTACAATCTAACAAACCGGTAGTATAAATTTGGCAAAACTTTATAAAAAAACTTATATACCCACGATTTGAAACCTAATTGCTTTGGACATGTAAACATGATAACATCACAGAGACACATTAAAATGCTGGTTTAAAACAAAGACGAAGATACATAATCAAGATTTATTAAAGAGGGTGAGTTTCATGTGGTAAAATTAATTAGACAATATTCTCTACACCAATCATTAAGACAAGGAAACTCATACAAAAATTGGCTCTTTCTTTTTTTTAAGGGAAAAATTCAGGTGGCCTTCGATACAAATTTTTAGTTAATAGGTTTATGTGGTTATGAGTATAGTCGGGTGTGATTTTTTTTTCTTAATGTTAAATCAGTATGTTTGCTTTGATATGTTTCCATTTTGGTAGTGTTTTCCGTTATTATGCTTGTCTCATTACGGGTTTCAAGAGGTAGAGCAAAAGTCTGTTAATGACCTTAGCCTATCATCATGTGTTGTTTAGGACTTGTTATTGGAGGAATATATCAGGTACTAAAGTGGTCATATTTACAGCTGCACCATCTGTTAACCTGAGTGTTGTTGACCTCACATATCAACCTATTTTTGCATTTTTCTAATAAACATTCAAATTGTGACATATATAATGAGGTGAGCCGTGGTGATGCTGCAAAAAGTGAAATATTCAAGGATGAAACACCTTCATTTTTCCTCAGGGGTGACTCCCTTGAATGGTGCATGGACTGATGCACGGTTCTTATATTGACACATTACCTAAAGTGTATGGAGTAAAATATTTGGTTCATCAGCCATATGAATTCCAGAGATAATTCAAATTTTTGATTATTTCATTAACACTGTGTGTTATGTAATGACACTCTTCTAATGATTAAGCATAAAGATGTGTGAATTCAAATACCCACACAAGAAATCAATTTATCGAGTCCCAGGCCAATGAATGGCATAAAATTAACTAATTTGATTCACGAAAATGAAGAGCAAATCGGAATCATGCAGGGGTAACTTGGGGAATGTAGGAATTTTTGTGATTTGTCGTTGCAAAGTTAAATATTGGAAAACATTCCAGTTGACATAGCAACCACAACCCAAATCGAAGACCACAAACAGTGGACGACAACAGCGAAAAGAATCGAATCTAAGACGTATTCTCCGCTAGCTTATGTATTAAATCTGATGTTAATGAAGGAAAAGAGGAAATAACAAGGAAGAAGAATTGGAGAAGATAAAGAGACCAAAACCTAGGGATAAGACACTTACACGGCCACTGTGTGTTTAGGAGAACACGGTCGGAGCACACGGTTGGTCGGAGCGCACAAAGAGAGGGCGGCCACTTTGTGTATACTGAGAAGATGTAGAAAGGAAAAACCTAGGTTTAAGAAACTTACACCCTTACTGTGTGCATTGGGACTAATTAAAAAAAAACCGAGCAAAACGACGTCGTTTTCAATGACCACATGAATAGTAGTTTTTTTAAGCCTATTTTATTTATTTAGAATTAATTAGTACTTTTTGGTAACAATTTTTATCCAATAATATGATAATGAAAAGTTAAAAATTATTTGCACATAATGAATATATACGTTAAAAAGTATTTAAGTGAATTTTCCAATACACCCAACCGAATTACAAACGGCCAGTGAGCACATCTCCATCTACACTACATATAAAAATCCCAATATGGGAGAAATATTTATAGACGATATTGCCTTTGCAAATAACTTATAATTCCTAAAATCATCTTTCAATTAGTATGATTTATTTTGGCTTTAATTAAATTTATTTAATACCAAATAAATATGCATTTCAGATTATTGAATGTGGATTGCCCATTTAAATTCTATTATATGTTGTAATTAAAGGAAAGAAATAAAAATGCAATGCTAATAAAGATTTTAATACATTGAAATTATTATCTTTAATTGTAAACACTCCAAAAGTCAATCTTATTATGCATGAGAATTTAAACAAATTCATTCATCAACATAATAAAACTATTGTTTTTCTTTGTTTTTAATTGCCGGGAAATATTTTTCCATCGCACATAATGCTTTTGATCTTTGATTAGTTTGAAATCATGAAAGATTCACTAATTGTGAGTGTATGATGGTAATATACTAATATTTATTTAAATTTTGATTTCTGTAATATTTGTTCGAGTTAAATCAAAGATGGTTGATATTACTCTAGCTCTCTCTGCAACTGAAGAAGAGTGTTAACATGTACTACATAACTTGGATAAACTGAGTCGTGTGATGCATAACGTAAAGGTAAATCTTGCATAATAAGTTGATTTTATGTGATGAGTTAAAATCATGAATTTTATTAAGAAGGAGGTTATCTAAGTATCTGGTTGTTTTGAATCTTCTTGAAATTTATTAATATTTGAAATCAAATTACCGAAATAAAAAAAATTAAGTTTATGTGTGGATTAAAACTAAATGTCTTGATCGGTGTTTTAGTGAGGATATTGCAAGAGAAATTTCTTCTTTATTCTATATCAAAAAAAATTGGTATTCTTTTTTTTTTAAGAGAAATAATTGTTTAAAAACGGCTAAATTTTTTGTTTTCATGTACTTTTTATAATGATATAAATACAGAAAATCAATGAAAAATTGCGCTATGCCTACTATTTTTCGTGTATTTTCGAATTTGATACTAATTTTCATAAAAGAAAGCTGTATTTTCTTGATATACCATTATATATATGTTTCAAAATATAATTAAAAGAGTATCAGCAATCCTTCAAACTTAACATATACGTAGTCCATGTATTTTTTTTATAAACTGCATGCTTTACAATGAAATTTAACTGTTTGGTCATAGTCATGAATTGATTTATGTTTGAAAATGAGTTTCTCATAAGTGTTATATTCATCGATGATTTAAAAAAAATTACAATATTATTACAAAATCACGTACAACACACGTATTGTTAACTAGTTGCAAGAAAAGATGCCACAATTGCTTTTAGGAAAATATCTACACAAAATTTTAAAAGTTCAAATTCTCTATCTCTACAAAGCATAAGTTTTAGAAATAAATAAAACCCACAATTTCAATTATCAAATTTGTAGCAAAAGTATAGGAATATTGACGAGTTCTTTTTTTTCTACCAAAATTGAGTGGCAACCCTGCCGTGCGCAGATTAAGGGAAGATTTCTCTACCTTGGTGTGCGTCTCCGATTCAAGTAAGATTTTTTCCTTTGGTTTTTAGCGGTACGGGAGTGGTAGTGGCTGTAAGATGGATGTGTAGAAGAAGATAATACTTATTTTTTACATTTCTTGTGTTTTTTTTTAATTCTTGTGTTTTTTTTTAATTTTTAATTTTCATGTTTTGAAATATTTTAACTAAGAATATTAGAACGATAATTTTGTCCTTTTTAATTTTTAATTATACAGACCAACAGAAAAATAGATGAAATACATCCATTTGGATGAATGCCACCTATTTTCTAAATCTCGAGGATAAATAACTCAAAAAAAAGTTGAGAATGAAAACTACCGATAAAACTAAAGATTGTCGACCTTGACATAGTTTACCCTTAACTTCATTAAACCACTTCATTTATAACTTCATTTAATATTCCCTTGATTAATCACATGAACCACATAAATATTTGTAGACAGTAAATTCCACAATTGAGATGATTTAACAGTGGGGCACTAGAAATCGTGTGAAACTCAAAAAAGAGGAGCAAAAAGAAGAACTGTTCAAGATCCTTAGGTACACTGGTGGGGTGCCAATCGTAAGTTTTCCAACGGTCAAGTTAGCGACGAATTTAGTGAGAAAAATCATATGGAATGCAAAGAGAGGATATGTTAAGAGTGTACAAGTGAGTGTAGAACTCCAAATATGCGTAGTATTTATAGGAGAAATGTTGTACCCGTTAGGATGACGTTAATGATGATCTTCCAAGATTTGCAGGGTTGGAGATAAGGGCTATCAAATAAGTTTGTTGAAGACATATTGAGAGATAAGATCATGTTCGATCGTCTGTCAAGTTGTTTAGATGGTTTTTTTAGTATATTGGACATGGTCAAAGTCCTAAAGTTTTGTCGATTTTGGGTTGACCCATCTGGTATGGGTCTCAAAGTAGGCTTTTTAATATTTTACAAGCTGGGACATAAGTTGCATTGCATTTGATCGGCCAATTTACAAGCCTTGTATTGTATTTTCGACCTCTTGGGCCAGTTAGATAATTCTTACCCGCTATAATATTCTAATAAAAATAACTCTAGTTTAAGCATGAAGTATTTTGTTTATTTCCACTCAGACCTAAATTTTTTTTATGTAATGATGATTTTACACAGCATAACGGGTATGCTTATACAATCTAACTCCCGATTTATGTGTAAAGGATAATTGACTACAATTGAAAGAAAAATAATATTCATTTTCTAATCAATTGTTATGTTTATTTAAGGGTAATTAGCACAAAACGTTTATATTTTTTGAAGTCATTGTACAAATCGTCTCTACCTTCAAAATTTTAGTATTTTCGCCATCATCTACACCATTTCCTTGCGCAAAACGTCATTTCCGTTCAAAAGCTGCCGTTACCTCACTTTCCCAACATGACTTGTAACACAACTGAAGGGTAAATTAGTTTACCTACCTATTTCACTTGTCCTTACATGTACACAAATGCAGTCCAACGAACAGGAGTTCACCCATTGAGTCAATAACTAATGAGCTATGGCTGACGCTGGAGTTTCAAGCTAGCGAGAACCTACTAATGGTTAACGTTGATCTAGTGTTCGTTTTTCACCTCTCTCCAAAAACAAGGGGCTGCTGCTTCCAAATCCAGGAACCCCTATTTATTTCTTGCCGATTAATTACAGATCTATTGGGAAAAGATCCAGACATTGGGCAGTGCCCTAGCCTGGCAATAATTGCAACTCCCTGTCTACCTCCATAGATGGAGCTTTCAGAACATTAGAATGGCTGTTTGGTTCATGGCTTTGATGAGATGCAGCATTGAAAGTATGACTTGGGCGCCAGAAGCTTCAGAAAGTTTGCTCTCATTAATGGTTTCATCCTCAGCAATGGGATTCAGGTCAACCTTTGAACCCCTAATTGCCAATGAATAATGAGTTTTAGTAGGAACATTTGCAAATTTATAGTACTTCATCAAGTTAACGTTATCCTCACTTGCTAAACTGTCCTCCTGTAAAGAAGCCATGACATCCATATTCTCAGCATGTTTTAGCTCCAAATCGTGATCATTTCTCCCCTCTTTATCCTATTCTGCTTCTTTTGGACATAATCATACCATCTGACCCTTTTATGTAGCAAATAAATTCTACAGAGCTGGTGGACTTTCAGTACCTCCTAAAAAGCCCGACCCTGTTACAACACCACTCAAAACCCCAAATCATGGCCTTGGGATTTCCGCAAATCGAAGCCACATTCCATATCGGCAATTACAAGACATCCAAGTATGTAGTATAACAGTAAATTTTTTCATTGTTAAAATGTTTTAGTAGTTATTGACTTCTTGATGTCCACCTACCTATTTGGACTACGTTAGCATAACAAACGAACCTGAAAATGCAACAACGAACATAAGGCACTTGAAATAGGTAGGTGGACTAATTTATCCATTAGTTGTGTTACGAGTCGTGTTGGAAAAGTTATGTAACGACAGCTTTTGGATGGAAAGAACGTTTTGCACAAGGAAAATGGTGTAGGTGTAGGTGATGGTGAAAATGCCAAAATTTCGAAGGTAAAAACGATTTACTCAAGGACTTCAAAAAGTATGGACGCTTTGTGCTAATTACTCTTTATTTGAACTTTATCTCTTCTTAATTAAATAATTAAAACAAAAAATATGTAAACCCATATTGAAACGGACTACTGGGCCTTAACAGAATTGCAAATTATATGTCCTTAAATTTTGCGGGCCATATGGCCATATCCAAATGTCCTTAACTCAACAAAAACCCTAGCGCCTCATTAATCTCAGAAAACCCTAGCGCGGAGAGAGGGCGAGGGAGAGAAATCCGCCAAAATGTCGAAGCGAGGTACGATTATCAGATCATCAAATCTGTAGATTCTCTTTCCATCGTCTTAACTAACATTTCGTGCAATCTGTTTTTTGTACAGGACGCGGAGGATCAGCGGGGAACAAGTTCAGGATGTCGCTGGGTCTGCCAGTGGCGGCGACTGTGAATTGCGCCGACAACACTGGAGCGAAGAATCTGTACATCATTTCGGTGAAGGGGATCAAGGGGCGTCTTAACCGCCTGCCGTCTGCTTGCGTTGGAGATATGGTGATGGCCACCGTTAAGAAGGGGAAGCCCGATCTCCGTAAGAAGGTCATGCCAGCTGTCATCGTCCGCCAACGCAAGCCGTGGCGCCGAAAGGACGGCGTGTTCATGTACTTTGAAGGTATAATCAGACGTGTGTATGTGCTATAGCCAGACATATAACTTGAGTGGTCATGCTTTAATTAATCCACTTTTTAACATTATACTTTTAGTAAATGCTAGTATGCTACTTCTTTTTTCTAACGTTGCCTGTCTTAAGAATTGGTTTATGAGTTTTTTGCATACTCGTGTAAGATATTGATTTTATTTCTATGTATGAAATCAATGTGAACGTGTCAATTTTAGATTTGTTTTTTACCTAAATTAGTTAATGCACCAATTTTTGTCACAATCATTGCTTTGATATTGGGTTCTGACATTCCATGATATATCATGATATTATTATTACTAATATATACTGCTTACCCGCGGTGGGAGGGTTACAATTCAATTAACAAATAAATTTTGCAAAAGAGAGAAGAAGAAGACAGATGATGAGAGGAGATTTGAGAAGATGGGATGATAACTATTGATGAAGACATACGAATATGCTTTTTTTTTTGTATGAGTAGGGGGGGAAAAACTCCCAACGGTCGATGATTATATATGTTTATGGATTTTGAAGATTCGAATTTATTATCTAACTTTTAGTGTATCTTGTAATCTGTTTCCACTTTTGTTTTTATTTTGTACCTGCAATTATTACATATACTGATAACTGTAAAGACATACAGCTTTTAGTTTGAATGCATAATGTGTAATCCCTGATTGGCACTATCTTATTGTGCACAATTTCACTAGTTGTAGGTAGGAAAAGTGGCTTTTGATCTTCCAGTTTTGCACTTTTTTCTGCATGAAGTTGCTTGTTTTTCTTCGAGACATAGTATGTGAAATCATTTATTTGTATGGAACAAGGTATGACCAATGGTGACTAAGCACCTGTGCAAATTTTTCTTGCATTCTCACGAAATGGGTTCATTTGTTTTTGTTTGCCGTACATTATGAGCTTGTTTGGTGCAACTTAAAAATCTACTAATAAGTTAAAGTTAAAGTCAACAATTAATTTTAACCACACATTTCATGGGATCTACAACTTTTATCAATCTTTCTACCGCACATTTCACTAAGGTTTTATCAAAATCTGCTAAAAAGTTCCACCAAACAAGCTCTAAATTTCTATATTTATTTGTTCTCTAAAATTCTGTAAGCATTGGCAGTCCTAATACTGTGATCATATATTCGTATTACATGTTACCAGCATTCTGTTCGTCAGATGTTTGTTTTTATGTTTTACCTTTTTACTTTCACCACTCCTGAAATTATGAATTTTTTGCTAATTGATTTTTTTTTATCTGCAGATAATGCCGGGGTTATTGTGAATCCCAAGGGTGAGATGAAAGGTAATATTCATTCAAATGTGAATTGCTGTGTTTGTTTCTTTCTAGAGACATATTCCATATTTGAAATTTGTGTTTTCGTCTACTTTTCTTGTCATTCAGTTCTGTCACATTGGTGTTTGTAGGTTCTGCCATTACTGGCCCAATCGGAAAAGAGTGTGCTGATCTTTGGCCTAGGATTGCCAGTGCTGCCAATGCCATTGTCTAGAAGTAGAAGTTTAAAGTGATCCAGAATTTTTGCTTTTCGTGCTGTGCTGAAGTCTTAAGGTCAATTAGATATTTACGCGATTCTTATAAAGATCCAAGCAGATATTTTGTTTCAAGACACCTAATATTAAACAAGCTCTTCTGTTTTTGTAGAAGGATTCTTTACCAGTTTTCGATTTTTCTATGGATGTCATTTAATTATATTAATATGGATTGCTCTGTCTATGTGATTGTAGGAAAATTGTACTAATGTTTGTATGTTTATTGTGGATGGGTCAATGATTGTAGGGCTGTTCCTGTTTGCTCTTCAGATAGTGTTACCTGCAATTCACTTTGGAATATGTTGATTTTGGTTTGTGTGGGTCATGAAATTATGTTTGTGAGAAGTTGACATTTTTATTGCATTGGTTGTTTATGCTTTTAACGGAGTGACTCGTTGATCCAATTCTTTGGGCGGGTTGAGTTATGAAACTCTGATAAATGGTTGATATTGATTCTTTCAGCTTTATTCTTATCTTTTGGTATATTTTCAGTGAGTTTTGCCTTTGTGCTTTTAATCCCATTTGAGTACCTATGATTCTCTTCCTCTTTTATGTGGGACCATTGTGAAACAGTATGCATCTCAACTCCCTTGTGAAGAAGCTGATCGATCTGTACCTTTCTGATCAGCAGGTAGGACTTATTGTTTCTTTTTATTTTTGGCATTTTCTTGTTTGAATATGCGGGTAAAATTGTCTTTTTAACAAATATGATTGACGACGTTCAAGTAATGGATGTTCATAGATGATAGAAGAAGCTGTTGAAGATGAAGCTTCGAGGAACAACAGTGTTAAAACAAAAAAGAAATTCTGTAGGGTTGCTACAAACCCGATGATACATGTTGGGTTACAAGAAGGATTAACATTTGATTACACACAAGTGTTATTGAGATGAAATTTTAGTCAGATATTGGGACATGCAGTTATAATGAAGTAATAATTAATAAAACACTTATAATGGAGTGGAGTGGAAAAGTAGAAGTAATTAATATAAACATCTCGTCTTGTTTGTATGGTGCTTCAAGTAATGGCTTATTAATTGAGTCAATAAGTAAATGTAGGTTTGATGTTTTCTGCTCTTTTTCAGTTTCCTTACTGAGAACAAAGGGCTTGATTTTTTGAAGTGACCATTTGTTATATATTTAAATAAGCAAGAATAAGGAAAAACATAACAAAATACTTCTTTTGAGATGCCTTTTTCTCTTTTCTCGTTGGATAACTCATAATTGCTTTATCTATGTTTGTTACTTGTCCATAAAGAGAATTAGAGTAGACACCGAAAAATGTATAGTAGATATGTTATAACATGTACAATGTTAATAGAAATTAAACAATTTCAAATATTGACTGTTGTACTTAAACGTGCCGAGCACTACACACAAAATATGCTCTCACGTTTTTGGCCGTGGAACTTGAAATCGAACTTTTTTGTGCAATTCTCAACTCTATTGGATGGAATTGGGGCTTTTCACGATGATATTTTTAGATGAGAAACACAGAATATTCCAAAAGATGTTAAAAAAAAGTAAAGCATCTTTTTAGAATCTATACATACAAAAAATAAGTTATCTCAACCCCATTGATGTTTCAACACTGGGATAAGTTTGTGTCATATCTTCAGAAAAGGACCAATATCAGGTCCTACAGGAATCAAATATGTGTTGACAGATTTATCTTGGATCAAAACAATTTGCCACATCTAGTGGATGTGAAAACTACATCCAACAGCCGATTTTTTTTTTTTTTTTTTAAATGATAAATTTGAATTTGACTACATTGAATCATTTTTTATTATTCCCTTCGAGTTATAAAAGATATAAAATTACACCCAAATTACTTAGAGTAGTGATATAGCACATACAGTGGGCACTAATTATGGTGTCCACTGTTCACGTGGTATCACCGCATTAGTCGTTTTTTAAAAAGTTTTCTTGCTTTATCTTAGATCAACAAAACTTTTGCCAAATCTAGTGAATGTGATAATTACCTCTAAAAACATAGATTCTTGTTCCCAATAAATTTAAGTTGACTATACGCATCATTTTTCTTATTTTGTACCAGATTTAAAAATTACATCTAATATTAGTTATTTTGATACGTGCATTATCAGTAACAACAAATTTTTTTGTTTTCAATAAATTTGAGTCGACTACATGAATTAATTTTTTGTCATTCGGGATGTGAAAGTTACGTCCAAATATCATGTATTCAGCTAATGGAATATCAACACTTTTACAAGGCATCTCCCACTCATTTTCTTTTCTTCTGCAGCTATTCAGTTAATGGTCCCTGATGCTTCAACCATGAAATTTTCACATATTGCAAGCTTGAAGATCCAAATACTGAAATTCAGGAGGAGAATTATGTGCAGTAGTTCTGCAGTTAGATTTATTACTTTTCATAAAAGATTGCTGGAAAACTTTTGCCATGGATCATATTCTGCAAGGCTGTTGATTTGGAGGTTCAAATCACAATGGAAACAGCTTCAGAGGATGAAAAGCCACAATATTAGATACAACTACGATGCTCAAAGCTACTCTCAAAACTTCGATGAAGGTTGCTCGGACGACAACCCTTCACCCTTGGCTCCCCGGTAATTCTGTTCCTCGTATTGGATATGATTAAGAAAGAAATAAGTCGAAATCTTGCTACCCGGTACTAGTTACTAAACGTGTCCTAAATAGTTTGATTTTCTGGTGCCATGAAGGCATTTAGAAAACTTGATTTTTGTCTGTTTGGGATACTTTTGTCTCTAGAATACCTTAACATCAAGGACAATAGTTCTTAATAAAACTTAAATTACCCAGCACAACTAGCTTAGATGCTAATATTACCTTAGATTATTTTTGTTTGAATTTGATCATAAATTGAAAATTTTCCAGATCCCACCTGCCATTTGATGAATGTTTGAATCCCTTTTCATAACTACTTCTCATGATGATATCATATGCCGTATCATATCAGATCAAGAAATCAGCAACTTGGCTTGAGAGTGTATTAATTTTGCTTATAACAAGATTATGATGATAATTTTTGTACGTGTCTTTTTGGCTTTGTTACATACTATGATGAATCTACAGTGGCATGTTTAGTACGTTGGATTAGATAGTATTAAAGAAAATTAAAATCTTCTTCGTTATATTGTTCATTTGTCTAATAGTGCATATAAAAAAATTCCGACACGTGTTGGTTAATGGTTGGTTAACAAACAAATGTTGTATTGGTAACTCTTTTTTTTTTCCTTCTACCAAAGAAATGTTTACTAACTTGGGTTAATTTTGTGTAATTTGGAAATTAAGGTGCTAATGTAGTGTTTTAAGGTTGGTCGCAAAGTGCTTTGATTATTAATGACTGACATAAGCTCGAGATACCGTATTATTCTGATTTGTTGGATATTTCGGTAGATTAATGTTGTCTCATATGAGATAATCAAAAAGAATTTACGTAGTTGAACTTGTTTGATGTATATTTTCTATTCTTTTTCTATCCCTTTGGTTTGTACTTTTGTGTTTGAATAATGTCATTTTATGTGGTAGTAAGTCTATGGTTGCTACATAGTTGGATAAAATTGGTATGTATTATTATTTATTGGACAATGTGACAATAAATAATTGCTATATAGATTGATGTTTATCACTACTGATGCTAATGAATAATATTATTCTTTGTTTAGTTGGATAGGTTACATTGAAAGTTCAAAGACGCTACCATTTTTATTTCGAACACATTTTGAAAATCGAAATTATTTAGAACTCTAAGAAACTTTTAAGAAACTTCAAAAAATGTTAGTCATTTTTTTAATTTTTTCAATAAAATTCGAAAACCTTGAAGAAACTTTATGGAAGTTTTTGTCCAAAATATTTGAAAATTTAGATCAAGAATTGCACAATTATGAAATTTTTCATGGGCTTCCATTAAGAATTAAATAAATTAGAGGATTCAACTACAAATTTATATAATTTCATACTTTAATTCTTATACTTCAATAAAATTAACAAAGTGATTAGAGTTTGAATTAATATTAAACAACCTTTTTAATTTTATAAATTATATGTCACGTGTAGTTACCATTTCCGTGCAACCTTATAACTCTTTTTGTGGTTTTTGTTTGTTTAATCTATTTAGGATAAATTACAATGGTAGTATTTAAAAATTATTTCAGTATAGGCTTTAAAGTTTTAATTTCAACATTCTAGTCCCCAGTGTTTTGTTTCATTACAATCTGGTCATTTTTTTATATAAGTAGATAAACATACATCCTATAAGCGGTTAATATTTGCACTTGTTGTAAGTGTATTAGTATAAATATACAATCACTTCATTTTGTTCCTCGAAAAAATTGTTTGCCGTGTTTGCACGAGCACATGAGATGTAGCATATCCAATGATGTTTATAATTTATGCATCGAATTACAATATTCTATCATGTACGATTGACTATTAATGTTCGATAAAAAGAATCGAACTATGATTATATTGAAACGTCATAGACAAAAGGGTTACATCGTTAATCAATTATTAAAGCAAGATATTTTCTAAACTTTAAAAAATACTGTTAATTAGTCTAATCCTTATACTAATATCATATCAATATGGATTTTATACCTTCAAAGCATAAATCAAGTACTAATGATATCTCAAAGAAAAAAAAAAAAAAAAAAAAACTCTTTTTATTTACTTTTAGAATTTTTTTTTCTTCTTATAATTGGCATCTAAATATTATGGCTGGCCCTCCCACCCACCCACTTGTGCTTGTCGTATGCTCTTTATTGACCCTTGAAAAGGACAGCGACGATGAGGAATTTTTTGAATAAATGCTATTTTTTTTTTCATAAAGATACGTGTAATTCTTTCTTTTTCTTTTTTTTTTCATACAAATTAAAAAAACTTAATTAATATAGTAGGAATATTAAATTTTTATTTACGTTTTCTCTAATATACTTCTATAATTGAATAATAGTAGTTTATATTTACTGATATTAAGATATATTAAAAAATTTAATTATAATTTAAAACAGATTAATAAAAAAAAACATATTTTTATGAAATGGAAGGAGTTTAATAAAAATTAAACTAAATCTAGAACTAGTAGCATTTTCCTCTCACCGGCTAATAATTTTATAAGAAAATGAGAGGGATAAAATCGATAATATTTTTATTGTCTTACTTAAATAGATATAAGATAATTTTCAATAGATATAAACGTGTACGTGTTATATTAAATAATGTAAATAATATTAGCTGATTGAATATTACTTTAGTTACCCGATAAATCAATGGCAATTTTGTTCTAAATAGTTTACTTAGAGCATCTCCAGATTGCTTTTTTTTTTGGTCATATAAGTAAAATAAACAGTATCTAAGAAAATTCTTCTTCAATACAAATTGTCGAGAACTATGTCAAGCTGACGTGACAAAAAAACAAAAATGGACAATGTCTAGAACTTTATTTAAATTCAGAAGCTCCGTTTAACATGATGTCAGCAAAATTTAAATTTTGTTTTTATTTTAATAAAATAAAACATACCTAGATAGCAATTCATATAATGCATTAGAGACCAAATTTGAACTTGAATATCTATTCATTAGATATTATTGCTACGTAGATCTGAAGTTTTTCAATATTCGTGCCACCTAGATAACAATCCATACAAATAGGAAATTATAGCAAGTGTTTTTTTGCAGGTGGTACATTTGAAAAATGGCAACTTTTTAAAAACAAGTTGAAAAATAGTCATTTTAGACAAATATAACTCCAAACAATTACTTAAACACCACTATATCTTAGTCAAATTTAATTGAAAATCAAATCTATTATTTCACTAAAATCAAATCTTGCTCCACCACTCACCACTTTCGCGCCACCAACTAATGCATTCCAACTAAGTTACCATTTTGATAGATTAATTTATATTATAAAAGAACAAAAATTCAATAGGTTTTGTGCTAGATTAGTTGGGTTGTTTTTAGATCTGAAAATATATTGAATATAATTGCTCAAAAATTGTTGGAAGATATTGAATTCATGGATTAATGTCATTCAATAATTGCTCAAACAAAATGGGTTGACTAACTGTCATTTGAACTGTCTGGAAGAAGAAAAAAAAATTATTATACAAATGTCGTCCAAATAGTATTTTTTTTTTAGTCTTCCTTTATTTCTTTTACACGCGATAGTTGAATGATAAAAAGAAAAAAAAACGACACTTGAACTGTATTCTTTTAGTCGAAAGGGAATACATGAATTTTTGCCTAAAAAATTTGCTATTTTTAAAAATGATCATATGCATTTGTCTAAATTTCTAAATTCTTCTCCATAGAATGAATTAGAGATGCTCTTAGGGTTGCTAAAGGCATGAGTATGTATTGTATATTATAGATTTAGAAATACCTATTTACATCATCTTGTGTATTGATTAAATTTTATGTTCTTAAACACTTGAGATTTGGCTTTCGGGGGAAAAACAAACTATATTAAGCCTTCTTTTGATTGAGAAACCAAGAACAACTTTTTATATATTGAGTTCTAGTTAAACGCTTACAAAAGTCTGCGTTCACTTGTTATTAGGACTGCATCATTAGAAGCGATCTATTAGTTATTAAGTATTTATTGTTTGACGCCAATATTCTGTTGTACAAGATTATCTAAAGGGATTGAAGTTGGTTTTAAGGACAACGATTTATTGTGCTTCAACTTACCACTCTAAGTTATTTCCAATTTCATTATTAATTTCTAAAATATTTCATTTTCTTTTGTAATTTTTGGGCGCTCATATTGATTTCATCTTTTGTGCACATTACTATTTTTCCAACGATATTTAGGCCAATTTATACACAATGGATGGAATTGTGATTGAGTAAATCACAGAAAAGGTTTTTAATATTTGATTTCATTTGCACTTCCGTTTTTTTTACTTTTTTTCTAAGCTATTGAGTTCTCAATATTTGAATAATAGGCGACATTTATCGAAATGGATGGATTAGTCAACCTATTTGATTGCGAGTCCACAATTAAAATGGGCAAAATTATCATTTTTTATTCTTAATTAAAATATTAAAAAATAAAATAAAAACAAAAAACAAAAGATAAGAATTAAAAAAAGAGAGTAAAATTAACAAAATAAAATATTTCACATCACAAAAATAAAATTAAAAGAAACATAAATAAAATTAAACCATAAGATAATAAAATAATATAAAAAAAGATATAGAAGAAAGGGGTTAATTTTACCAATGATCACTAAAGTTACCTTAAAATTTTAAAACGGTCACTGAAGTTCAAAAGTTGTAGTAGTGGTCACTAAAGTATGTATTTCTTTCACAAACGGTCACTCCCTTAAATTTTTAACTTGAAATAGTGATGTGGCATGATGATGTGACATACAATAGACATTTATTTATTGTATGGTAGTTTATATACTTTATATAATATTTATTTTAGTCCATCTATTTTTAATTATTTTTCAATCAAGTCCTCCAAAAATTGTATCTTAGGTCTTTAATCTTTTTACATCTTTACACTTTGGTCCCCAAATTTTCAATTATCTTTCAGTTAATCCTCCAAAAATTACATCTTAGGTCCTTCAACTTTATACATCGTCAAACTTTGGTCCCCAAATCCTTAATTTTAGTGGCCAAAATAAGTGCAATTTTAGTCGTCAAAATAAGTGCATTTTCAATTAAATCATTGACTTTACATTCGGGTTTTCACCTAAACGAACAAAACAACATAATTAAAAAATAAACTACTTGACAAAACTCACAAATATCCACTTTTAGTGGTCAAAATAAGTGCAAAACCCACACTTATTATCTGGAGTTGTCAATGAAATATATTTTTGTCTATTTTTGTCAACTCTAAGTGATAATTTGTGAGTTCTATCAAATAGTTTATTTTTTAATTATGTTATATTGTTCGTTTAAGTGAAAATTCAAGTGTAAAGTCAAGATTTAATTGAAAGAGCACTTATTTTGACTACTAAAATTGCAATTATTTTGGCCACTAAAATTGCAATTATTTTGGCCACTATAATTAAAGATTTGGGGGACCAAAGTTTGAAGATGTATAAAGTTGAAGGACTTAAGATGTAATTTTTGAAGGACTTAGCTGAAAGATAATTGAAAATTTAGAGACCAAAGTGTAAATATGTAAAAAGATTAATGACCTAAGATACAACTTTGGAAGACTTAATTGAAATATAATTAAAAATATAGGGACTAAAATAAATATTATAAAGTATATGGACTATCATGTAATAAATAAATATCTATTGTATGTCACATTATCATGCCACCTCACCATTTCAAGTTAAAAATTTAATGAAGTGACCATTTGTGAAATGATTACATACTTTAGTGACCACTGTTGCAATTTTTGAACTTCAGTGACCGTTTTGAAATTTTAAGGTAACTTCAGTGACCGTTGGTGAAATTAACCCATAGAAGAAACAACAAACAAAAATGGAATTAAAAAAAAAAAAAAAACTCCAAATTTTACCACAAATGAACAGTGCTGCGCCAGGGCACCAAAATGGCACGCCATTTTGGAGACCCATTGTCATTGGAGATGCTCGAAGTCTTGTTTTTCATCTCCAATTATTCGATAATTTTCAAAATCACAAATTCTACTTTTCGGGTTTTGTAACGAAATTGGCAAATAGTACATCAACCCACCGCAATCAGTGGCAATTTTACTGGTAAAGCTCATACTTGAGTATACCTAATCCATACCATTGTTATGAACAAAAGACACAACATACAACACTCCACAGCCCATGTGAGCAATAATTAAGGAACCCCCTAACAACTTTCAAAATTTAAAGTAAATATTTCTCAGATCTCTCTCCAGTCAGTATTCACATGGCAAGAAAATCTTATTTTCTGTTAGCTGTATTAAGCATTTTGATTGGCTCAGGAGTGGCAGATTGGAACATTCTGAATCATAGGAAGAAAAACAATGTTGTTTCTGGTTCTGGTTTGAAGACATACTGTGAGAGTTGGAGGATTAATGTTGAGGTGAATAATATAAGGGAATTTGAGGTTGTCCCTCAAGAATGCATTGGATATATAGGAAAATATATGAGTTCTAGTCAGTACAAGGCAGATTGTGAGAGGGCAATTGAAGAATGTCAAGTGTATTTGAGTAGTTGCTGTAATTCTTTGAAATGTGTTGATGGGAAAGATTCATGGATCTTTGATGTTGATGACACATTGTTGTCCACTCTGCCATACTTCAAGACTCATGGATTTGGGTAAGTTCATTTTCCTTTGTGTTTTGCTTTATTCTATTGGTGCCGAAAGGCTCGGGATGGTTCGTGTCGGACATGACTCGATCTTGTGACTGGTTGAGTCGAGCCCAATTCGCCATTGGCCTGTTACAGCGAGGCTGTTTGAGGTGGGCCGAGCGAGGCATACTGGCCCCATTTCCTAGAGAGCCTTTGTTCTCTTCTTATTTGGCTGTTGTACGCAGAGTTAGATCTAGACTGGAGGCTAAAAAAATTTTAGACCATGAAAAAAATAATTTTTTCATATTAAAAAAAATTCTTTACACTAAATTTTTTTTTTGGGTCAAGGCGGGACTCTAGCAAAGGGGAGTCCTCCTGTATTTGCCCCTGCTTGTAGACTGGCCTGCATGGGCATTGACCGTGCATCCCATTTGATACTCTTAATCCCATTTAAGCTTGAGGTGGAATACTAAAATTATTAAAACGAAGCTTAACCTGTTATCGTTTTGTTGTTATTTAAAAATTATTCATGAGAATTCAATTATATTGTCCTCAAATTGTTGTTAATTTTGTTCATAATGAGATGATTTAGGGGAAAGAAATTGAATATTACATCTTTGGAAGGCTGGATGGAAAAGAGCAAAGCACCAGCTCTTGATCCTACACTCAGATTGTTCAATGAGATAAAAGGAAGAGGCTATAAGATTTTCTTGATCTCAACCAGACGAGAATCCCTAAGAGATGCCACTGTAGACAACCTTATTAATGTTGGATATCATGGGTGGTCTGGTCTTATATTAAGGTACATGTCCAACAATATTATTTTCTTGTTTTTTACAATTATATCTGCATATTTTCTAGAGAAAATATTACTATTTAAACGGTCTTATATTAAGGTACATGTCCAACAATATTATTTTCTTGTTTTTTACAATTATATCTGCATATTTTCTTGAGAAAATATTATTATTTAAACGGGATGTTTCAAAATGACATGAGTAGAATCAAGTCGGGTTCATCATCATTTATGAAAATAGTTTAAGTGGATACCATTTGGAAATGAATTTATCATATGTGTAAGGGCCAGGGACGAAGATAGTGTAGTCCGGTTCCGCTTTGAAAAAAACCAAATTTTGGAGTGTATTTTTTTTTAAGTAGTAGTTCCTCTTCCGAAAAATTTCGACTCCTCCCCTGTAAGTAGATATTTTGAATATAAAATTTGTTTATTTTCTAACCATACAAACTTTTAGATGAAATAATACAAATGCTAAATGCATTTCACAATTCAAATCGGATTATAGTAGTCACGTATTTGCAAACACTGTTACGTATTTTTATGACTTTGATGATATAATTCTCCGACGTCTCGGACCTTAGACTTTGTACAAGACTAGGCCATATAAAATCCTAGTAACTAATGGGTGTATTTAATTGTACTATTTTGACTTGGAATAGGGACCTCAATGATGAAAACAAGAGAGTACAACACTACAAAGCAGAAGCTAGAAAGAAGTTGGTTAATGAGGGGTACAATATCTGGGGAATCATTGGTGATCAATGGAGCAGTTTTGATGGAAATCCAACGGCCAAAAGAACATTCAAGCTTCCAAATTCCTTGTACTATGTTTCTTGAAACCTAAGCAATTGATCAACGAGGATAATATCCCATGCACTATGCTAGTGCAAGTGCTTCGTGAGTGTATATATGCACTCTTTGATGTTCTATTTGAGATTCTAAACTTAATTGACTTGTTATAATTGGTGCATATGTCAATTTGTGAATTGCCAAATGGACATACGTGTCTCTATATATGCAGTGAGTGCGAAAACTCTGTTATTATTGATGATTTTGAGTGTTTTAAAAAGGAAAAAAAAAATATGAGGCCTAGGTGTGAGGCGAAAACTTTGCATGAGGGGAGAGGACATGAAAAAAACGATCAACTCTATTTTTGACCACCTAATGCGGGCCTAGACGCCGACATGCACTCGCCTTTTCATTTTTTTGTCCAATCTTTTTCTAAGGTTAAACAAACTAATTAAATAAAATGAATAATTATTAATGATCCTTTGAATAGCTAAAATAATATTAGAAATAGGAAACGCCTTATTACGTATAGATTTTGCCTAGATTCAAATTGTATATTTTTTGCTTATAAGTAGGTCAAATATTATTTTTATCCACATATTTCGTATGACCCACAATTTTATTCACTTTTTATTCATACGTTCTGTAAGACACACTGTTTATAATATACAAAAATCTTTACCAACATATAATACTCAACATTGCCGTCTTGTCACACCTCGCATTGTTTAAAACATTAATTGCTATATATACTAGGAGTAAGGGTGTTCTCCTCCACCTAGTGGAGAAACTTATTTTTTCCACTAGTCTATGTGGCAAGACACATCATAAGAAATGGGCCCACCTGAAAATTAAAAAAATATCCAACAACCCTACCCCCACCCCCCACCCACCCACCCACCCACTTTCTCTCCTTGTAATCCCCAATCTTGGTGCCCTGAAAATCTACCGCCGTGGAACCACGCTGGCGACCCACCATTGCCGTCGCAGTGTGCTCATACGCACCTCTCTCGCCTCTGTTGCTGTGTTTTACCTCCGCTTTTTTTCCTCCTTGTGTGTCTTCGCTGTAGCACCTCTATCGCCGTGTTTGTTCAGGC
Organism: Forsythia viridissima; assembly: GCA_030279155.1. Lineage (NCBI taxonomy): Eukaryota > Viridiplantae > Streptophyta > Magnoliopsida > Lamiales > Oleaceae > Forsythia > Forsythia viridissima. The sequence goes on from CM059037.1 coordinate 38,708,361, forward strand.
GAACAGCTCCTGCGCTCGCCTTAAAAATCACAGCCGAGTTCGGTTTGAGCATCATTTCGCAATTTCATGTCATTGGATGTTTGTATTAAAAAGCAACCGAAATGGGAGATTACAGGGAGAGAGAAATGGGGGGCGCAGAAATGAGGAGAGGGTGTTTTGGGTGGGGTGTTGGCTGTTTTTTTAATTTTCAGGTGGGCCCATTTTTTATGATGTGTCTTGCCACATAGACTAGTGGAGAAAATAAGTTTTCTCACTAGGTGGAGGAGAACACCCTTGATACTAGGAGATCAAACAACCACATCCCTAAAAACTACATCAGACCACGTCAATTTTGACTACCTCGTTATAACCATCATAATAGTCTTCCTGGATATGGCTATTTTAAGTCGAGGTCTATGTTTGCAATTTACATCAATATAAGAAAACATTTGCATAATTAATCCGATACTATGGATGTCTTTTTTACTTATAGAAATTAGCTATATTCAATGTTGGAGCAAAAAATGAAAATCGAAATAATGTTAAAACGAATAATTTCATATTCTCCAAATTGATTTTGATCCCTTTACACAATATTTGTCAATTATCATTGGGGTTGGTAAAATTTGGAGTAAGCAAAGTTTTGGCCACTGTTCTGAAATGCCTGCCTAAGTTTCATTTAAGTTCTGCCTAGGCATGAAGTTCGGGCTCCAGAAGCTTCGCGCTTCATCATCACTTTGCCATTGTCTCGCTCTCGCCTTGATTTGAAAAACTTGAAGTTCGACTAACGCTTTACGCTTTTTAAAACATTGATTTTGACCACATTTCATTATTTTTCAGGGTCAAATAATTTTGAATAATTACTAAACAATAAAATCCCAAAATCATAATTAAATTTTCTTTTCTCAAACAATTCATTTTAAATCATGAAATTTGATTTCCCCAATACAGTGGTGATCTCCTGCCCCCAAGGGGCAGGATAATTTCACCCACTGCTGAGGTGTCAGCAGGTGGGTGATTAATGTTAAAATATTGCTGACACCTCAACAGATGGGTGAATACCTTGTAAAAAAGTAAACTAATCATTAATCTCAAAAGCCTTACTGTATTTTAGTTGGTGCCTCTTAGTATTTTCTGCCTAACTCCGAACTCTCCTTGAAATTATCCTGCCCCTTGGGGGCTGTCCCTTGGGGGCAGGAGATCATTGTCCTTCCCCAATATTGCTCTAGTAAAAGGCCAGATAATTAATTACTCGAAAAATAAATAATGATGTCTATCGTACCCAAATTATGGCATTCACTAGGATAACATAATAATATATTTTTGTGAAATAACAGTCCATTAACTGAGTGACACGTGTCAGGTCACTTTTTACTGTTAATAGGAACCAGATTTGTGAGAACCCATAGAAAAGGTTCCGGTGGCGTCTTTTGGCCAACTGAAAGAACATAATCTTTTTATAATGATTCATTGATTCACATTTTATAGTTAAATAAAATAATATATTATAAATCAGAATTCTTGAACCCCCAATTGCATTTCCCATGGATTGTATTGTCACCACCCAATCAAGTGAGACCTGCACACATGACACACACTAACCTACAATTTTTTTTATTTTTATTTTTTATTATTATTATTATTGTTTTTTAAATTGACTTTCTTTTTATTCTATACGAATTAAAGACAATTATATTTTAAATTAATTATGCACTGTAGACTACAGTGCTAATTTTCTAAAGTATTTCTTATGTCATAATTTTTTGCCTGGATTTTTTTTTTAGAACATGTTCGGTAGCCATTTTTTTTTTCAAAAAAACCCATTTTTTTGCCTACAATTTTTTACTTTTCAACTTTTTTACACTACAAAAAAATTTGAAAAATCAATAAAGTATTCAAAAAAACTCATTTTTTTCCAAAAAAACTACACCGAACATGTCCTTAGTGAAATCTCGAATATTTCAAACTGAAGCAATGTAATGATCATCTAAACTCTGAGGTCAGTCTGAAATTCTCTTGAAACAGTATAAAATTATTTATGCTACAATTTGATTGGAATTTAACCTTTACTTTTACTTAAAATAAAAATAAATAGAAATTTTGACGCAAATGGTCTTTAATCTCTACTTTTTGGCAGACGTTCCAAACATATACTTTTAAGTGTCCAAATAGTTTTTTTGGACGGATTGTATCCAAAGTTATCGTTAGTTTTGTGCGTGACTATCACATTTTTTTTTATTTCATTTTGTTGTAGGGGCAAATTAAACAAACTATTATTATCTTCTTCTTGTAGCACATAACATAGTCAGAGTGTTCATCTCCTTCTTGGAGTTTGTTAGTGCTCTGTGCAATGAACTCTTAAAAAATCCAACACACAGCCAAAAATGAAGAATACATTTGCATAAGATAGCCCAAGTTCATGTGAAACAATTGTGAAATAGTTGCTAAAATCAATCTTTTAAGATAAATTGCAAATCTGATGAAAAATTTATGGTTTTAGAGTTCTTGAAATCTTCTTCAATCGTATGTATAAAACAGGTAATAGATATAAATTGGTAGCATAAAATCAGAGTCTTGGAAATATAATTGTATTCCATTCCATTCAAATTTAAGAGGGAAATCCTATTATGTTATTTATGGAAAAATTCTCTCATTTCTGGAAAAAGAAATGAAAAATACCCTCACTTTCCAAATTTTCCACTTTGGTGAGAGGAGGGGTGGGGCTGCCATCCAAGCCACCGGAATCTCAAAATTCGCCACCCTCCACGGTCTCTTTTCCACCCGCCGTCAATGAAATATCACTATTCACCCCATAAATTTCTTTGTTATTTGTAATTTGTGGTAAATTTGTATGATTTTGAGATTTTTGATTTGTGTCCAAGTTAACAAATAAATTTGTGATTTGTGGCATATGAACTAGGTGAAGAATTTGTGCTAAATTATTCAATATGTTAGGGACTATTCACACAACAAACTTGATAGGTTCGGAATCATTTGCGCAAGATATCACAAAGCAAGGACGGAACTATAAATTTTTGGAGACCGAACTGCTACTAAAAAAAATAATTTGCACTTCAAGACCGATCTGTTACTAAAAGAAATTTTACAATAAATTTTTTTTACACTATAAAAAACGATTTTTTTTTTTTTTGTGGAACCATTTGCGCAATAGTACCGAACATATGTTATGATTTTTTCCAAATCATCTCCAAACTTTGTCAAAATGAGATTGCAAACATAAAAATAAAACATTCATAAAGTTAGGACTAGTTGCTCATGCTACTCAAACATACATTAGGGCTTATATGCACAAAATAAAACATAAAAATTACAATTTAAACGTCATGTTTTACAAAAGTTAAACACTCGTTACAATAAAGTCTATACCCCAACCCATCACTTCTTCATCCACATAACAACAATTCTACAAAAAATCAAAAATTCGGATCTTCCAAGAAAATAATCTTCTTGCTCATCTTCATGTACATGTTTTCTTCACGCAACCAATTATTGGAATTCAACAATCTAGAAATCATATCTCCGTGCAACCTAGTATTGAAATTCAACCAAGAAGGAGAGAAACACTCTGTCAATGTTATGCGCTCCAAGAAGAAAAGATTAATAGTTTGGCAAATTTACCGCAACAATAAAAATGAAAATAGAAAGAATGTGAAGGTCACGTGCAAAACTAACAACATCTTTAGATGAAATATGTCCAAAAGGACCATTGTGCATCTAAAGGCATAGATTCAAGATATTTTTGCCAAAAAATAAAAGTTATGAACCAAAAACGCATGAAAGACAAATGTTAAAGACTGTTTGTACCAAAATCCCAAATCTATACTAATTCTAAAAGTTTCTTAAAAGGAAAAATATTTTTGGACAATTTTATCCTCATATATTACAACTTTGGACTACTTTACCTTCCTACATTAAATTAAATTAAAAAATCCAAAACTCTTTCATCTCTCGAACTATTTTACCTTCCTACATTAAATTACCTCATACATTAAATTAAAAAATTCAAAACTCTTTCATCTCTCGAACTATTTTACCCTCCTACATTAAGTCAAAAAATCCAAAATCCTTTCATCTCCCAACATTATCGAACAAAATAAGTTGTTTGGGACATTTGGACAATTTATATTCAGCTGTTTTTTCAATGCGGAATACAAATAATCATATGATGATTCCAAAAACCTTTCATTTTCCACTACTATTGAACAAAATAAGGAGTTGTTTGGGCCTTTGGACAACTTATTTTCAGTTTTTTTAACTGCAGAATACAAATAGTCATATGATGATTATGTAATTCCTAAATATGTATTTAGGATCATAAAAATGAGATTATTTTACCTTCATTTATTACATCTTTGGATTATTTAACCTCCCATATTAAATTCAAAAAATTCAAAAACCGTTCATCTCCAATCATTATTGAACAAAATAATGGGTTGTTTGGATCCTTTGGACAACTTATCTTCATTTTTTTTACTTCATAATACAAATGTTCATACGATGATTATGTAATTCCTAAATACATATTTATAACACAATCTCACTAATATACAATACTCTTATAATATTTTACCCTCTCATATTCAAAAATCCAAAAACCTTTCCCATACCACCATTAATAAACTACATAACACAATCTCATTTATATACAATTATTTTATAATAATTTTTCCTCCCATATTTAAAAATCTTAAAACATTTCACCTCCCATTATTATTAAACTATATATAATCTGCGTGTTGTGTGTTTATGTGTTGTTACAATATAATTTCTGTGAATAATAATTGAATTGATTTTGAATAAATTGTAATGTTGGAGTTAATCCATTGGTATAATTGGAGCTGGCGGCTGGTGCAACTGACAGTGATAAAATGTGTGAACTATGAAAAGTTTTTCAATAACTTTGCAGCCATATGATGGGAATTCAAAACTTTTCATTTGCTTATGAAGGTCCTGATTTGAAATTATGAGTTTTAGGATTCTAATGCATTTTAACTATTTAGAAGCTAACTAGAATATTTTAATAAAACGTTATGATAACTACTTGAGAGGTCTCAGCTCATATTTGATCAATCGGTAAATTGAGATTTTTTGTGACGACCTCAATGTAGTTCTCTGAGAAATTTGGGAAGATAATTAACAAAATTCTGGATGAATTGATATAAGGGATTGTTAGAAATATTATGGTAAGTGACAGTGCTAAGGAAACAAAGTGTCGAGTCCTAATCGGTTAAATAATATAGTAATCTCTATGGATCACACTATGTGTGATATTTATTGTTGAATTATTTTGCAGGTTGGAACTGAAAAGCATTGAAGTGCTTCTTGAAAATAGGTCAAGAAAGCGGATGCTGCAGAAAGGATTGCTGCTAGAGTTCAAGAAAGATCTGGAGAGAGTATTACTGGCAGTTGCATAGAAGCCTGATGGCAATAAGAATTGGATGGTTTTCGATCAGGTTTTATTAGAAACAACTAATGTAGCATATTAGATAGGTTGCTAGGTATTGGATTCTTATCTTTTTCTACACTGCTTAAGCACTTTATGCTTCAGGTCTCTCAAATTGTCCCATTGGTTCTTACTTATGCAGATCGGTGCCATGACCTCCATTAAGCCACAACAAATTATTTTCATTGTTCCTGGTGTTGATAATTTTGACCATACATAAATATCAAACTTTGCTCAGAGAGCTCAGTGTAATTTGGTCTGTTAATCTTGTTATTTAGAGTAAAAATACAGCTGTTTTGGATACAATTCTTTATCTCTACTTTGTAAAACCACTTGCTTTGTTATTTGTTCAGGATTCAACGTTGCTTGAACTGAGCTTCTTGAAAAGAACAAATCAGTAAGAGTGGAAGAGCTGGCTGATGTACACTTTTTGCATTACTAAATTTGCATTTCTGTGTTCTTCTAAATTCTAACAGATGATTTTTGGTAGTGCCGAGCCTCTTGAGAGCTATTGTGCTCATCTACTGCTTTCTAAGGATGACATATACTTCATTGTTTTCGAGAGTAAAGGTTCATTTTCTATTTATGGGCCTCGACCTACTGTTTAGGTATGTTGCAACTTCTTATAAGGACACAGATGTTTGGTCACTAATAATGCAGATTTTTTGTTTCACTTGGTCTGTTTGGTATTATATGTTATGCTCATTTTCAGTTGGTGTTCCATATTAACTTGTGGGCGATTAATTGATTTGTCGTGATGCGGTCCACTATGATACTTATTTGCTTTGTTGGCTTGTCTACTAGCTATGATTCAGTGAATATCAATTACTAGGTTGACGAACTTCTACAGAGGAAGCATGCCAAAGAGGCTGCTGAGAAGGAACTTAAAGAGTTTGTGAAGTTACTGAAATCTGCTAGGAAAATGCCATTGCATTCAAAACCCACAAAATCTTCATGGAGGATTGAAGAGAAGATCTGGCATAGAATTGAGTCTCTGGAAGCATATGCAATAGACAAATATTATATTTTACCGTATTTTCTAATGTCAGGTTTTTGTATTTTAATGCAGTATTAAATTAAATTATAATTATTTAAATATTTGAATAAACATATATCTCACAACACCAATATTAACGTTTTACATACTAGATATAAAATTCCTTAAATATTGGTATTGTAGTAGCATTTCAACAAATATTCATTTTTTTAAAAAAATAGTCAGTTTAAATATAAAAAAATATATATGAACTAACAATAAAAATAAATCAAGTTAATAGAGACAATCATAGCTTTTTTGGATCAATTTACATAAGAAAAAAGTTTAAATTATTTGATTTATGAGTAAATTAGTTTTAATACGGATAAGTTTCTAGGGTCTTGATTTCTTATCCACTTATCCTACTCACTTATACTGTCCACGCTGAGGTGGTATCACATGGTTGGTAGTTTATGACCCCAAGCTCATAATTTTTACCAATTATATTTAGCCACCTCACCGATGGGCATTATATCCCTTACCCATCATAGGTAGGAGATCATTTTCCTAAGTGTTCATTTTATATATGTTTTGAACATACAAATACATCTAGAAGCTTATAATATAATAAATAGATATATTTCAAGTATTCCATTTTTTACTTTTTAAACTAAAAATAACTTTTAATTTGAAAAATTGAATTAGCTTTTAATATTATATATTATAATATAATTACGATTCTAGGGTTTTTTCTTCTACGGAAAGAAAAAAGTACTTAAATATTCGTGTGTCACTGTATCTTCAATATTTCCCTTCATAAAATCATCTCATCTAAAATTTGATGACTGTTTAATTCATTTCCTTGATTCGATCATCTCTAAAATCTGCTCACCTCCTCACTCCATCTTCCTCAATCAATATGTCCTTTCACCGATCATTTTCAAAATCTGTTCACCACCTTAATCTATCATCATAATAAAGCGTAAAGTTGGATTCTAATGCAAGAAATCGGTACATTAGTATATATATATATATATATATATATATATATATATATATATATATATATATATATATATATATATATATATTATAATAGGATAACCGTCAAAATATCACGCACACAGTTTCCCCCCACTTTTGTCTTTCCATATTTGGTAATTCTGTCATAAATACACTATATTGATTGTTTGTTTATTTTTATGCCCAATTAAATTTTGCCATAAATACACAATATTGATTGTTTGATTGTTTTTTATACCCAATTAAAAGTTGTTATTCCTACTATTCAACCGGATTGATTTCAAAATTATTCAAATAAATTAAATGCATCATTTTAAGCCGAGCAAATTGATTTCGAAATTATACAAAAGTATTAAATGCACCATGGTTTTCACATTAAAAATGGAAAATAAAACGTCTGCACACATTGTTTTTAAACATTTTGTTGACAAATTGTATAGTTGGCCTTGCATTTCCATTTAATAAAATCCACTGTAGCATTTCCATTTAATAAAATCAACTGTAGAAAGACTTTGGGGCTGTTCTCTTTGTGTTTCAGTTTTGAGTTTTGAATTCATTTTCAGTTTTCTGTTTTGAGAGTCTATTTTAAGATTGTTGAAAACGCGTTTAGTTTGTCATTTTGAAAAACTGTTTCTGAAAATAGAAAACTAGAAAACACGTTCTGTTTGAAATTTTGAGAAATTATTTTATATTATTTTATTTATTAAATTTGATTATTCAATAAAGTAAAATAATTTCATATTAATTAACTAAAAGTAATATATACATTTTACTATTTATCAAGTAATATATATATTTTACATTTGGTGAATTTTACAACAAAAAAAAATTATGCTACAAAAATTAAATACTAACAACTAATAATAAATTGACTTGTCAATAAAATATTATAATTAATGATGTGACGTGGATTGAGAATTATATAATGTCATGATAAGATTGCCTAAAACGGTTGAATAGAAATATAATTACGATTGCAGGCTTACATATTGATGGCAAAAATAACACATTTGGAAAATTAAAACAATAAAATGACATCTACATAATCATGTATGAGTCATTGAGTAGTCATTCCACATTAGTGTAGCAATTTGATCTCTGACTTGTCCCATTTGAGCTGTTTGACTAGCATCAAATTGTATGATTTCATGATCTTGACTGGACTCCGGCACTTATCGCGGCGACGAGTATTTGTAACTTCATCATCATCATCATTTTCCACGTGCACATGCACTCCCCTACTCAAAAAATCATCTTCTAGTTGCCTTTTCTCTTCTGATGTTGGCGGAAGCTGAGTAGAAGCATTGTTTAAACCACCAGTAGCTGTAGTCCCGCCAAATATCTCTCCAAGAAGTTCATAATGCTTGCATCCTTCCTTCCTGAATGTCTTGTACTCAGTCTTATTTATCTGCAATAGGTAATATAAGCAGCATTAACTCATTTCACATCAACAAAAAAATGACGTCCTGAAACGATAATGATATCCAAACCAAAAATAATTGTGAAAGTGTTCTTATACAATACATACCGTATAAAAATGTTGCCAAACTTCCTCTGCAGCATTAACTTGGTTGGTACTTGGATCCCATGTAACACCTGTATGCCCTAAAAGTTCAGAGAACAAGCGATGCACTTTACGTAAACGGTTCCACTTACCCTTCAATCTCTCTACCCCATAATCCGATTTTGTGACAACAACCATGTCTTTATTGATCTTGCCCCATTCGTCTTTCGTGAAAGTAGAACATTGTAATTTTCCTGATTTCACATTGTCATAAAGTATCCCGATAAAAGCGTGTTCATTCTCATCGGACCATGACATTGGTTCCTTAGTCTTACCTCTGTGACCACCTATGTTCTCTATTGAAGATAAGTAATAAATATCAACAACTTAAACAAAACAGTTTTGTATATAAGTCAAATAATTACCAAGTCCAACATTACAACCAAGATGATTGGCAAATATTTAAAAAACACCACAGAATCAAATTGTATACAGATTTTGTCTACAAATTTTGTCCCAGATTATTACTTTGTGCCACACTTCAAAGCAATAAACTGAAAACTAAAAGACGGCAAACTTGAGCTGTGAAGAGATGAATTCACGATGAAAATAGATAACTTTTCAGCATCCACCTAACTATTCATAGCATTCAACTATAGGGAGTAAAGAAGTGAAAAATCAACTATCCAAAAAATTCACTAAAGTTCACCCAACACAAACCTGTACATGTATATATAGATATACATGTGCCTGAATACTCAAGTGAAATTGTTAAAGCTCAAAGTACAATTAGTTGAATTCTAGTGTCCTCACCATGTTAGGCAACAAAGAAGATAGTATATATTTAAAACACAAGTTACTCAATTGTTTATAATTCTTTTCAGACATTTAAAATAGTAGGAAGAAGACAGAAATGTTCATTGGTTAACACAATTAACAAGCATGGAGCACTTGCATTTCAATTAAGACTTGCAACAACCCCGTGGCATCACATTTTAATTCTCTATCTAATAATAGCAATTACATTAACAAAACATTAAACTTGCCCTAATAAATCACGATCATATCTAAAAACAGCAAAAATGAATTTTTTTCTGACTGGATATTACCATTGCATAAGTGTAACAATCAAGTTAGTAGTAGATGATAAGCCAAAAATATCAAGAGCAACAAAAGAAAAGAAATACTTCTATTCAGAAAAAGAGAAAACAGATTTGGTAACTAAAATGACAGCAACTAAAATGACAGCAATTAGGGGTGAGCACGTTTCGGTTCCGAAGAGAACCGAACCAAGCCGAGCACCAATTGGTATGTTAAAAATGGTACCATTAGTTCCATCTCAAAGCATGGAACCGAACTGTCTAGTTCGGTTTGGTCTGCTTCACTTCCATGATTAAAGTTCACCAAATTCAACATATTAAGAGTGAGAAAAAAACTTCAACTACCTAATAACACCACTGACAATAAATGGTAAACAACCAAAAATATATGCTTCATCATGTTCTCAGCCGTGCTATATATCCTCTTACACCTAATGGCCTTCATCATTTCACAATATTCTTAGAACAATAATATACTTCCAAAAACTCTAATGTCTAAACCCGTATAAACAAATGAGTCCAGAACTACATATAAAACAAAAAGCTGAAAATTGTTGGAAAAAAATGAGTCCAGAAAAGCCTAGCACAATATTCTTAAATCTACAAGCAAATACCAAACGAATCGCTGCAGTTCAACACTCGTTCATATAAACTCCAAAATTTGAAAATCTTTTGTCCACAAAAAATTTGGCCAACCCATTAAAATACCTATATTCGAGGAGAATGAACACTGGAGAAGATGTCGAAGATCTGTGAGCAGATCTTGGAACGCCGGAGCAGATCTTGGAACGCTTGAGAGTCTCGTTTACAGACGGTTTTTTGTAGCCAGTTTTTTTTTCAAATTTGGTAAGTTCGACCATAAATGCTGCATAGGAGTTTGTTTTCATTAATTAGTTTCACACATTGATTTGATAAATTCCGCCATAAATGATGCATATGAGTTTGTTTTCTTTAATTGATTTCACACATTGATTATTTTTTTTCCTTACAAAAAACGAAGTGTAACATTTAATATTATATACGATAAATGCAAAAAAAATTCAGATTCTTTAATTGGTTTCACACAAAATAACAGATTCTTATTTAAACATCTGTAGACAATTATTAGTAATAACAAATTTGTATTCTACATTAATTAATCAATATATGATTTAGAGTATGTAAATATTACTAATTGTCTACAAATAGAAAAATAATAAATTTACAGAATATCATTAACGCGATCTCAATCTTTACAATTTAGAAAATTAATTTTCAAATTATAATATAAAAATTAGTGGGTAATTTAATGAGCCGTGCCAAAAATTAAGCCTAAAACACTTTTTAAAAACCAGAAAATGATAATCAAGTATTCCCTTAAATTCTGTTTATTTTTTTTCCACGTTAACTAATAAACATTTAAAATTAGTTGCAATTTACAAAATATATATAAATACAAAATCTGACTATTAAATAGAGATAGGAAAACACATTCATATGATTTAAATAAATGATAAGATTTAAACTGTTATGAAAAATCAATCCATGTAATAATATTTGTGTCGATTATTAAAAAAACTTAACTATGCATACTCAAAAATTATTTTTTAAATTATAATAGAAAATTACTCAATAATTTTAATATTATATTATTTATATTATATACTACATAATATTAAAGTATTTATATTATATTTTATAATAATAATATTATTATTTATATTTACACGAGTGAGCAAAAAAATATAATTAAATCAAATGACAACATTTTAATATTTTATAATATTAAAATTTAATTAATTTAATTAATTAATTTCTCAACTTCAAGTAATTAGTAAAAAGTATTCCAATATAAATAATCAGTATTCCAATATAATTTAATTAAGATGAGCTTTCCAATGTTTTAATTTTGTATGATACTTCGTTAAAATGAATAATATTAAGATTTAACATTTTTAAAAAAAAAATGCACATCTTCCACAACAAGAAAAATTCACTTGAAAACACAAAATAGATGAGGTTATGTGTTCCAAATTCTTAATTTATACCGGTTGAAGAATTTAAATAAGTTATGTTTTCAAAAAAAATTAACATCAATGCACGAGAACTATTAACAATAATGTAATAGTTTTTCAAAAATTGATTTGTGTTTCCCACAAATTTTTTATGCTTCACATAGTAGATTTAAATAAGTTGCAGTTTAAAAAAAAAAAAAAAATCTACACACGAAAAACATATTGTGTTATATTATCAAATGATATGATTTATTGATTAAAAATAATAAGTCAATTAAACTAATAAACTAAATATGATAATTTTAAAATTAAATTCATACAATTCAAAGTATGTCTCAGTTCGACCACAAACGTGGTTTTTTAAATAGGTGTTTTCAAATCTGAATTATTTATATTGTTTTTTTTTTTTTTCAATATCAATGAGTAATCAAATATTATTTATATGATACTATTTTTTATTTGAATGTATTAAATAAACAATATGCTTTTAGAATATTTTAAATTCACTATCATAAAAATTAAATGTTGTGCATCGCACGGGTGATATTATAGTATATATATTACTATTAAGCAAAACCAGTTTACCCCACTCAAAGTGACACGTATTGTACACGCGCTTACTGACGCGTGTGCTTAGAGTTAGCCGGGAGTATAAATATCATAAAAGCCAAACCCAAAATCGAAAGAGGCAAAGACGGCCTTGGTTACCGTTCAATTCTTTTGGGCACTCGCCGGTGACGGAATCCCCTATAAACCAGTTAGAATTACACAAAGAACAACACTTGCGTGTATATGCATATTTGATACATATATATATATGTTTATCTATGATCAGCTGTTATGGGCGTGTGACTTAGATTTTTAATCGCACAAGAATTTGATAAGGAGCTGTTCAATTCTCATTTGCTGATTCTTTTGCGAGGTAAGAATTTCAATACCCTTTTGATATGTATGCAAAATTACAAATTCTGTAATTGTAATTAGTGGATTTTGTTTTTTCAACGATGACCTACGTCAATCTTGTATTATGTTGTTGATTAAATATTGATTGGATTCTTCAAGTTTATGGGTCTGCACGGGTGATATTTGTTAGAACGCTTTGGATTTTTATTTTTATGAAGGCAGGATTGAATTAGAATTTTTTCTTTTTCGATTGTGAGTATTTTTTAGTTTTTGTTTTTATGTCTGCCTGTAATTTAATTTTATTCAAGGTTTTGTCTAATTAATTTCTCTTTAAGGTCTGTTGGATTGATATGATCATATGAGGTTGGCATTTTTGAATAAAGTTGAGAGCTTTATGCAGTTAATCCTAACGTAGAGTTATAGAACAGATGAGAGCTTTGTTTAACTGAAATTAATTCTCATCACTGGTATGATGCTTGTCAACGAGTTATGATATTTTCTCACATGCATTGGCGCATTTGCATTCATTATCTTTCCTTCCAGGTTTCGAACTTAAGCTGAGGTTGCTTTTTATACACACAAGCCATAATGGAAGCAAAACCTTCTTTATCTATGCAAAGATCAGGTGCAAGACAACTTAGTAACTTTGGGGTTTCTGGGCCTATGTCTTCTTCTGTTCCTGTTCTGCCAACCGCTCTGGGAGAAAGATATCCTAAACTACCAGACTCGCAGCAGGCCTCCATGGAGAGGGAACTCACGCAACAGTCTCCAGCAGTCATTTCACCAATGTCTTCCAACAGTGGGGTAGTTGGCCATTTATTTTCTTCATCCTCAGGATTTTCTACTGATCTTCATTTTTCATCTGTCCCGCAACAAGAAAAGCATCCAAGACAATCTCATCTCATATCACAATCAACTAACAGTGGGACATCAGTCATGTTTCCTCATTCTATTGATTCTGAAGTTCCTCTATCCACAGCATCAAGTCACTTTAACAAGGAAGAAAACAACTCCTCTTGGTGTACCGATTCATTGCCTGATTTTCTTGATTATCCTATTAGTACCTCTATCCAGAATAATCAACTAGAAAGGAGTGACTGCGGCGGCATTGCCATTCCGTCCGAGGACCTTACTAAACATAATGATTGGCAAGAATGGGCTGACCAGCTTCTCACTGATAATAGTGCTTTGACTTCTGACTGGAATGAGCTTCTTGCCGATGCAAGTATTGCAGATCCAGAACCAAAGGTTGAGGTTATTTTCTTTATGCATCCATTGAAGTGTTCCTTTTTACATTTTTTGGTTGAACAATGAAAATTGACTGGGTTCTTGGTTCTTGTTCTGTTAATGCAGGTACATCATCATATGTCCAATCTGTCAACAAATTTCTCAATACAGCAGCCCAATAAAAAGCTCCCAGCTACACCTGGAGAAGCTTGCACGGCTGTTGCTCAATCATCTTCTGCAAATTGTGCTCAAACCAAGCAACGAATGCGTTGGACACCAGAACTTCATGAAGCCTTTGTGGAGGCAGTCAACAAGCTTGGTGGAAGTGAAAGTAGTTTTTCTCTTCCCTTACCACTTAAAAGTCATTTGGTATAAAATATCCGGCAGGCACTCACATCACTCATTCTATTTTTTACCATAGGAGCCACTCCTAAGGGTGTCCTGAAGCAGATGAAAGTTGAAGGTTTGACCATCTATCACGTAAAAAGCCACCTACAGGTTTGTTGTATACTAGTGTCATGACATCTTTCTTAACCTGCATTGGTGGATCTCTGTCTGCTCAATGTGGAATCTTTTTCATGAACTGCAGAAATACCGAACAGCTAGGTACAAACCAGAGACAACAGAAGGTGTGCATTTGCTAGAATTTTTATATTTTGATTTATTTAGTTTCCTATTGCAGTCGGTTCTCTAATAATTAATTCAGTAAGTTCATAATCTCTAACGAGTTATAAAATATCATCAGAACCAACACCATAATCTCTATTGATACATAACCCACACCCACACCCACACCCACACCCACACCCACATATATTGTCATATAATAGACTAAGGTTGTGTTTGATTGCAAGTGGAAAATTTGGGTGGAAAGAAAATATTTTCCATGGAAATGAATTGCCAAGAAAATTTGGATTGGAAAATGTTAACAAATTTTTCATGGAAAATAAATGGATTGGAAAAGGTTAACAAATTTTCCATGGAAAATAAATTCTCCTATCCCACTAAGAAAATATTTTCCTTGAAAACAAGAAAAATATGGCCAAAAGTGGAAAACATGGAAAAACAAAAGTTCCAATCAAACGAAAGATGGAAAATAGGTGAGAAAATGCATTTTCCATGAAAATTTTTGCCAATCAAACAGACCAAAGCTGGAAAATGGGTGGAAAATTTTCATTTTCCATGGAAAATGAAAGGAATCAAACACACCCTAAGTAGTGAATATCACATACTTGGATATTAAAGTTAGATTTGAATATATTACTACACTTCATATTTTTATGTCGCTACAATACCAAAAAAATATTTGTGACACAATTTTAATTCAAAATTCTTTCCCTTCACAACTCTCGAATTTTTTAATGCTTTACCTGCACCATGAACAAATCTTTCTTTTCAGACTGTTTCACTTAGCAGTAATCATGAACTGACCTTCGTCAATGATGTCTCTGGTTCATGCTTGTCATTGGCTTTTCAAGTATGCTATATGTTATGATACACATGAAGAGTAATCTTTGTCGTCACTTAAGAATCCTATTTTTTTGTTCGCAGAATCTTCAGAAAGAAAACCAACCTCTGTCGAAGATCTCTCATCTCTAGACTTGAAAACGTAAGTTACTTGTTTTACTTAAGTTCATGTCCTGTAGTTGATGTAATTTTTGGAGTTGGAGAATCATTTGTATCTGAACCTCTTGGCAGAATATTTAAGATTTTCAATGTTATCTTAGTTTATATATGTTCCCTTTAATTGGCCTCCTCTTCTGATTTTCTTACTTTGCCCATGTGGTTAGGATGATGAACCTCCTTTTCTACACTCAGCTTCTTTTAATTTTGTGAATGGAGATGTGCCTTGTTTCTTCTTTCTATTGTCTGATTGTTTGCCTTACCTTGTGCATTTCCACCGGCGACCAAACAATTTGACAACCACACGTCATATCTTTGCTCTATTGTGTTCTTCTCCCAGTTATTCTCATAGATTAACATGGATGATTGGAAGATATTAATCTTTCTTAGAATTTGTCAAGAGAATAGGATTAATAGACCTTCAATTTCTAAATGAGATTGATGATCTGAATTAGACATTTTGATAAAGTAGTTCCTTAGCAAACTATGGATCTCTGTTGTGCTAAAGTTGCATAATATTCACAAACACATCGGCAGCTGGAAGATTAATCAGTGACGTGTGTGTGTGTGGACAATCTGGAACTGGCAAATATAGTGTGGTTTCAAAGAGAATGGAGGAACTTGTCAAATTTTGAAAGTTTAATATCTTAGAAAAATTGCAATGACGGATACATTTACAACTGAGCTGAGTTTCCTTTTCGTTTGCTATATCCTCTATGTTCTGTTGCTGATTGTGTTCATATCTGGTTTTTGAATAGGGGCATTGAGATCACTGAAGCGTTGAGAATGCAAATGGAAGTCCAAAAGCGGCTTCATGAGCAGCTTGAGGTATGAATTCATGCGGCATATTGGTTTGACTTGAAAGTGGCATATAATATGGACTAAACCATATATCACGTTCCTAAGTCGTGTGTGGCTGATGCAACATTTACTATTTGATGACATAAACAGATTATTTACTCTTCTTGTGGTGAGCTGGATCAATTGCTATGCAGAAACTGAGAAATATATACTAATGCAATTGTATTATTGTCATGTCTGACAATTTGCTGAGGGATCTTGTTTCAAATTATCAATCTTTCGTGGATAGTAAAATATCTTAAGGGTGGCATGATCACTGTCTTGTTTGATAAGTTCCCTAGTATCAAATCTGCAACAGCGTTGTGAAAATGCTGCGGCATAGTCGAGATTTTACAACTGGCATTTTAATTTATATATATTCAAAGGCAAAATAGTAATTAAATATCTGAGTATGAATCTAGCAGTTTCTAGTTATTCCCTTGATACGTTAATTTCTAATTATCCTTCTGCAGATTCAAAGAAATCTGCAGCTTCGAATAGAAGAACAAGGGCGTCACCTTCAGATGATGTTTGAAAAGCAGTGTAAGTCAGGTATGGACTTGCTCAAGGGGACTTCATCTGCAACTGAGAACCCCTTAAAGGAGTTCAAGGATGCAGTGGGAGATGCTCCCTTCAAAGATGATTCAGGAGTACCAGTTGACAATAGCGAAACGGGAGGGAAACCAGCTAATGTACCAGCTGGGGAAAATCGTCAGGATGTGGGAGAGAAACATAAAGTTCACGAGACTGAAGTTGTTGGAAATTGCGAGGCAAATGTTGCTGGCACGTCCAATTTGCCACCATCCAAGCGTGCTAAAGTGCATGGTTAGGTTGTCTAAATTCTCGTAAGACTGAATTGATAAGGAGCTGTAGAACTCTGTAGTCCTTAGGATGAATTCTTATGGGCATTGGCTTATGGTCTCCTCAACTTTTAGCTTATAGGCAACTTAATTTGCAACTTTTGACACTCATATACTTGGATTCCTTTGACATTGAGTCTTTGAGTCAAGTATATGATGTACCGAGGAATTTTGGTTTGAAAATGAAGCCACCTTTTTGCTCCATGGTATGTGTTGTGATCTCTGTGAGAGTTAAGCTTTGTACTTAAGACCTATGATTCATCAATAAAATGTTCTTAATGTACGTCCAGCCGCTGAGGAGTATGCTTACAGTTTAATTTTAATTTGGTATTAGCCTTGTGGAGTGGTTTTACACCCAATCAAAAAGATAATCACGACTCAATGAAATGCTTTATTAAAAATCACACAATAAATAGATTGGATTACGTAAGTCTACATGGATATACGATAATAGACTTGCAATTCAAGTTTAAGCCATTGAGCTTATTTCTACTTCTTCAAGTTAATGTTGAACAATCCTTCTCCACCTTCTACTTATAAGTACTTATAAACTGATTAAATATTATTTTTATCCACACATTTCATATGACTCACAATTTTTATCCATATTAGATATTGAAATCATCATCTTCTTGTGGCAACATTGGAAGCTTCGGCTGCATGGGCGTCCACATAAATCTGTGTTGCCAATATATGACCTGTTATAAAATGTAAGAAGCTGCCATTGCACAGGCATTGGCCCAACAAGATGATTGTATGAAACGTTAAGAAATGACAGAGACGTCAACTTTGTCAAATGCCGAGGAATCTCTCCTATCAATTGGTTCGAACAGAGTCCAAGGATTCAAGTCGACTGGGGAATATGACCTGTCAAATTGTAATAACAAAAGATAATTTATTTGCAACTCTGAAGATAATTAGTCCTCCTCGGTCCCGTGGAGCCCTTTTATTTCGTATGAAATTGGAAAACAAATTCTACGAACCATTTAGGTTTTTCATATTTAAAAATCCAATATCCTGCAACCAAACCGATTAACATTCCACATCCGTACCCCATGAGGACAACTTGCCAGGTGAATCCATCTAAAATATTGAAATCATCATCTTCTTGTGGCAACATTGGAAGCTTCTTCGGCTGCGCCTTTTTGTCATCTCTACACATCTTTGTCAATGGGAATCCACATAATTCTGTGTTGCCAACATATGAACTGTTATCAAATGTAAGAAGTTGCCCTTGCAGAGGTATTGGTCCAGCAAGATGATTGTGTGAAAGGTTCAGGACTGCCAAAAATGTCAACCTCGTTAATTGCCACGGAATCTCTCCCACCAATTGGTTTGAACTGAGGTCCAATGATTCAAGTAAAGTCAAATTTTCTAGCGATGACCGGATATGACCTGTGAAGCTGTTGTAAGATAAGTTTAGAGATCGTAGGAATTTAAGCATTCCTATAGAACTTGGAATCTCTCCTCCAAATTTGTTGTTAGATAGATCAATGGCTGTATCGGTTTTCAAGATCCTCACTGACTGAAACTCAATCCCCTTCCTCACTATTGACAAAGAATCTCTATAGTATCCTGCTCCCATTCCCTTTTCAGTCTCATTTATCATGGCTTCAAATTGCAAGAAATATTTAGTTGGTAAAAGGCCGATGAACTCATTTTGGGAGAGGTCAAAAATTCGCAACTTAGGAAAGGGAACTCTTGCCTTTAAAGCAGGTATTGTACCATGGAATCTATTTGAGCTCAATACAAGAACTCGAAGGTTCGGAAAATTTTCTGTCCACAAGGGGAATGAGCCACTTATCTCGTTTTTTCCAACATCCAGTACTTCGAGTTGCCTACAATTAACCAAGGTGTGGGGTAATGTTCCTTTCAATTGATTGCCATGTAAGTTAAAGGCCCGCAGTTTACATCCACTGTTGCTGAAGTTTCCTAAACATTGTGAAATTGTTCCTTCCAACCTATTATTAGCCAGATAAAGATGTTCAAGGAAACTTAAACTGCAAATGAATGATGGAAAGTTGCCTGAAAGATTATTGAAGGCCAGAGAAAAAACCCACAAGCTACTAAGGTTAGAGATGGATTCTGGTATATGCGCACTTAATCGGTTTGCAGTGAGATCAAGAATCTTCAGTGACTTCAAATCTCCAATCTGAGTTGGAACTGTTCCAATAAGATTGTTGGAGAAAAGGTACAGCAATTCAAGTTTTGTTAGATTCCTGATTGTTGGAGGTATCGTACCTGAAATTAGATTGTCTGAAAGGTCTAGGTTAATCAAATTTTGCAACCTTCCTATCTCCGGTGGTATGGACCCTGAAAATATATTGTTGTACAGAAAAAGATGATTGAGAATTGTCATATAAACAATTTCAGATGGAATTTTCCCAGTGAAACCATTGTTTTGAACCCGCAATGATGTTAATTGACTCCAATTTGAGATAAGATAAGGCGAGATATGTCCTGAAATATTATTATCGGATATATCAAACCATGATAATTTGGTCAGATTGGTCAAGGACAAAGGCAAGGATCCCATAAGTGAATTCAAGGAAAAATCCAAGTAGGTAAGATTTGTGCATAAGCCAAGCTCACTAGGAATAGTCGAATTCAGGTAATTCAATCTGAGGTCTAGCCGTCGAAGATTAGTAAGTTTGCCTAAAGAAAATGGTATCTTTCCTTCAAATGAATTGTGAGAGAGTTCAAGTATTTGCAAATTGGGCATGAAACCGAAAACCTCAGGAACTGAACCAGAGAAGTTGTTGTTTGCTAAGCGAAGATCTTTCAACTTGGATAGCTTAGCGAGATTTGATGACAATGGCCCTCGAAATAAATTATGGGTAAGGTTGAGATATTCAAGCTTTCCTAGATTGGTGAATAATGATTCCGGGATTTGGCCAGTCAAATGGGTTTGTGACAAATCAAGATAAGTAAGGTTTGGACAATTGAGTATAAAATCTGGGAATTCCAAGTTTGGATTCAAAGAAAAACTGAAGTGTGTCAATAAAGGGAAGCTCGAGACTTTAGACCATTCAGGAGATTTCAAATAATTTAACCCAATATCCAAGTACCATAGCTTCTGAAGGTCACTAATTTGATATGGAACTTGACCTGCGAGACTGTTGTTATAGAAACTAATGTACCTAAGCTCTCTCAAATTTCCAATCTCAGGTGGAATGATGCCCCGCAAGAAATTGTTGCTGATGTCCAAGCAATTGAGCTTGGAAAGACTGCCTATACTAAACGGTATCGACCCACTAAAATTGTTGTTGTTGAGGTTGAGACTCGTGACATTTGGAAATGAATCAAAATCCAGTTGATCAAGTGTGCCAGTGAGTTTTTCACCAGATAACTTTATCTCAGAAATCGACCCCCCGGGATTACAGACAATGCCTTTCCATCTACAAAGATCCGTAAGATTGTTGAGCGCCCATGAATCGAGAGAATCATGAGATGATAAGGCCTTCTTCCACCTTATAAGAGCCTCTACTTGTGTTCTTGCAGTACTTGAAGCCATGTTAAGTGGAAGTAAAGAGAAAAGAAGAAAATTAACAAGGAAAATGAAGGCTCTTGGGATGTTTTCATGCCTACTGGTTTGCTCATGGTGATGTTTTTACCTCTTTAATCTCTATAGACTAAATTTGAGCACAAGATAAAAAAAGGGAAGGATATATAGGAAAAACTCTGTTTTCAGGAAGATAAGCAGGAGGGAAAATTCTTTGAAGTACTACAGAAAGAAATATGGACAGGTCAAGACAACCTGGTAGAAGACAAGAAGCCAATGAAAATATCAACAGAAGATTTGTGGAAATTAATGATATATGTACGAAAGGGCAAAGCAATTGCAAAGAAATTGCATTGTATATTCACACAGACGCCGTGATAGATCTGATGGGGTCGTGAAAAAGTATTTATGTCTATTAGAAATATGACCTAGTTTGTTATTGTTCATTGCTTGTCGTGTTTCTAGCCTTTGGTGGGGCCGGGGATTTAAACCGAGCCCCGACCTCTTAAAGAACACAAACAAACCTTGTTCTCTAGGTGCACGCTTTCATCCTTATCAATAAATATAATGAAGAAAAATTGACCATTGATTACAAAATTTCCACGAAAATTACATCTGAAAACAAACATAATATGAGATGAAGAATAATTTTATAAATCTTAGGAAAAGAAAATGAACTGTTAGAATTGGAAAGGAATATATAGTACCAACAACCTTATATTATTATTAAGTCGCTCTTTACAAAAAATACGGTCAAAATTTGACATGTTCATAATGTGTGTTCAAATTTGAGGCCTTTTTTAACCATAAATTTCTGGCCGGTGAGAAGAAACGTTATGATATATAGAAAGTCCTGACATGTTTTGTACGCTAGATTGGACAGAATTAGACAACTATAAATTTTGTCACATGCCTCTCTTGTTTAATCCAGTCCATTTTTCTATCTAGTCGAGCATTTCAAACATGCCCTTCGTGTCATTCTCATCGCCCCCTCTGTTTCAGTTCGGTTTACTTCCTCTGCGGATATGGTTGCGCTCTAGTTAGCATATTTCAACAAGTTCTAGCTTAAATGTGCAAGTGAGATTGCCTTGTTTGGCATACCATACCTAAAAGATGTTCAAACATTAATGTTCTTGAGAGCAATAAGAAAACATAAATACACAATAATCATTCAACTCCATCAGCAATTATATCACAATTTAATCCAATAATTACAACAAAAACAAACAATTGATATAAATCATATCAAAATTCACAAACAATAAAAAAAAAGAAAAAAAGAAAGAGGAAGTACAACAAAGAATTGCATAAAAATTCACATAACAAATTGAAGGAATACGAGTGACCAGCACAAAACAGTATAGAAAAAGAAAAAGAAAAAAAAAACTCAAATCATCTTTCTTCTGTGGGATGCAATTGGGTATATTAGGCTTCTGCAGCACCTCGGTTGAGAGCTCTCTCCAATCTTGTCTCGAATGGAGTTGAATGCCAATTAACTCTCTTATCCTGCACATTTGATGACAAATACTTAATACGAAACATTACCAGTGATATTATTTGACAGATTCTCACTTCAAGCATACCTCTCTGTACTTGCTTGTTGTATTTGGTATGCCTTTATAAGAAGAGGCTGAACCAGAATGCTTAGCTGAACCCGAATTATTCCAATAGGTCCCAACTGTACCTATAATAGGCATCTCATCAGGGTTTCGACCAGGAGACTTCCTTGGGGAGGAAGATGCCGACATCTGTTTCAGCTCCTCGACTGTCAATGCACCTAGAATTGGTCGATCATCAAAGCTCCTCGGTGAAGTCGACCCTTGTGACATGTTCTTTTCAGACGTAGTGGTATCAAGATCATTGAAACTATTCTCCTTTGCAGGAGTGATTTCAGGCGAAACCAACCAGTTCGAAAGACTTGAATCAACAGCTATCTCTTTATTTGCATTCTTCGACTGATCCAATTTTTGCTTCAAACCATGTGATGATTGCTTAAAAGTTGGTTCTAAACAACTAAAGGAAATGCAGGGTGCTTCAAGGTCAACAATCAAGTTCTCTTTTTGTGGCTTCGAAGGCTGTGACACTTTTGATTTCATAGCTTTCCACTGAGTAGTATTCTCAACAGGGTTCAACACGGAATTGACATAGTCACTTCTATCTCTTGCAATTGTTTTTGGTCCAAAAGCCTCCACTTCCCTCTCGGGCAGTCCAATCCTTATCAAAGGACTCTCTACTTCCTCGTTGATAACTCGACCTGAAGGATCTTCTGTCCTTGACTCCACGGATGCAGTTAAAACTGACTTGGACCACACTTCTTGGCAAACAATTCCATCATCATCATCATCATCATCATCATCATCATCATCATAGTAATCAGGATCATCTTGATCATCCATCTCGTCTAAATCATCCAAGTCACTATCACCATACTCTTCGGTTTCATCATTACCATCCATTACATTATGGTACCTATGATTCGGAGGATACAATCTGACGCTGGATGCCACAGAACTGTCATTTTCAGAGGGTGACTGCGATTGGTGTGGCCGAGCCCTTTCTAAATCTTCCTCCTCCTCTTTCTCAACAGATCTACTGTTCTCTGGTAGAGAATCAGTGCTTTCATAAATTGAAACATGTGTGTATGTCGTGACATTTGTATCAAATGTAACTCTTTTTCTCAGGCTCAGGCTCGGGCTCAGTTGCTCCTCTCCCTCAGGCTTATTTCTGCGCCAGAAATTTGATTTATTTTAATTTAGTGGAACAAAAGCTAATAATAAGAAAAGCAGATGATACCCATCCAAATCAATTCTTCACCAGCAAATATTAGCAGTATTGCAGAAGCTAACAATATTTTGAGAGAATTGAACAAAGGCAGTTCAATTGAAGAGTTTAAAGAGAACCATATGACTAACCGTAACTCTGAAACCAAGTTGGTGGAGGGTATTTCAGCAAAGGGTGTTTCCGTAATGCTCTGTTCTGCATATATTACACCCTCCTGCCGCTGCTGCTGAACATTCCGAACCCTGTCTCTCTGTAACAAGATTTTAGTAATTTGATTCAATTCAGAATTAAAGAAAAAATCCAAACAAAAAATCGAAATACAGATATACTAATATCATGTTCTCAGAGAAAAAAAGCTAAGAGAGAGAACAAATCAAGAATTGGTTTGTACCTTTTTCACAAAATTGCTGTACAGCCAAATACAATGGGAAAAATAGAACACGGGACTCAAAATTTTGTCAAATAAACAAAATTTAAAGCTTCATCAAGAAAGAAGAATCAAAAGAGTCGAATCAATGTTTACTGAACAAACGATAACCCACTACTTAAAACACTATTGTTCGATTATAACAGATCAAAACGACGAAGAAAATTGATAAAGAATCAAGAATTCCATAATTCCGCAAACAAGAATCGGGAACTGAAATTCGGGTTAAGCTAAGAAAAGGGTCTTACTTGGTTTCTAGGGACGCCCAGATTAACCCTCTGTTTGCAGCGTTTGGGATCCTTTGAACCACCAAAGCACCCAAGAAAACAACCCATTAAGAGAAAATTCAAGAATCACTTCCTCTTGAAAATCTCTCTTTTTTCTTGGATTCAGAGACTGAATTGTTTCTTGAGTTAAGATGATTTGGAGGGGGTTAACGTTGAACGATTTTCATGATTGTTGTTTTTCTGAGAGAGAGAGAGAGAGAGAGAGGGGAGCGTTAGAGGGGGAAAGGAAAAAAGGAAAAAAGGAAAAAAAACGGTCGAAATTGGTGGGCCTGAGTGGGTTAGGGTTTGTGTGTTCGAAAGAGGGAGTGACCGTTACACTTCCATTTTTTGCTTTTAATGAATTTTCGATTTTGAGTATAAAGATTTTTTTTTTTGATTATAAGTAGTTTGGTCTTACAAAATATATGAATAAAATATAGATAAAAATTATAGATCTTACGAAATGCATAGCTAAGAATAATGTTTAACCCGCTATAAATACTTATGAGCACTGTTTTAAAAAATCCGTATAAGCCTCACATAAGTTCTGTCTATGCTTGAAGCTCGGCCTCCACGCCTAACCACGCATCACGTATTGTCCTTGCCTTACCCTTATCTCGCTTTCGCTTAGGACTCGTCTAGGCCCGAAAAGCTTAAAGTTCGACCTCCACGCCTAGCCACGCTTTACGCTTTTTAGAACATTGCTTATGAGCATACAAAAACATGCTCTTTATTCATTCAATTTTTAATCGCATATATTTTTCTATGCATCGAGAGGATACGGTGCTTAGTGCAAAATATGTGTTGTACCGTGTAAGTTATTTATTTTATTTCTAGATTCACGTTTGTTAGTGCTTAATATCATTTTTATCTATACATTTTGTAGGATCCACAATTTTTTATTCATATATTTTATAGGACTTATTACTTATAATTTACAAAAATTTTTACCAAACATACTATAAGTATTATAAATAGCAATAGCTACGTCTTTTATGATATGTTCGAAGAAACTTTCTGATGCGGCGCAATGCAATAAATTAACGATGATAAATCACGAAATCATATATTAGTTGGTCCTTTTCAAGAAATTAGTTGATTCACAAGATTTTAATTTTGGTATAATTAGGTTCCCACGGATAAAAGTGAATTATAAATTATGGATTCTATGAAATATGTAGATAAAAAGTATGTTTGACTATGTAAAATTATAATTTAAGCACCCCCAAACACAGACTAATAGTTGAAAAACGTCTAAAAATCGTTCAAAATCATATACATCCATATATATATATAGACGTCAGTGTATTTTTACATTTTCAATCTTCTTTCAAAGGAAAGTCTACTTCAAACGATCTTTTTCTTACTCTACTCATTGTATCAATCTTAAAACCATAAACACCGTAACTCAAATCGCTATCCTCGCTTATCAATACTTTATTAAGAAGTTCAAATCTCAATTATCCATTCTCGTATCTTACTATCGGATCCCACCGCTTGGAAGGATAGGTGGTATACTAGTTCCATCATATCGGCTGAATCCAGCCGCACCAGATCCTAACTCCCATCCAACAATATCCTATTCCATGTCCACTCCAATTTCTATAAAAGTCGCGTTACCACGTACAAATAAAAGTCCCAACAACACGATATCCCTTACCGTAACTGTAAAATCGTAACTGTAGGCAATCTCTTTTCCTCTTCCCCAAAACCCCTTAAAAATCACCATATCTAAACCCTCCCCATTTCCACCCTTTTTCTCACACAAACATTCTCTGAAAATGGCCGCCGCTATGGCCCGTTCAATCCTGGCCGTCCGATCAACCGGCGCCACCGCTTCTCTCCTCCTCCCGAAACGCTTATTCTCTTTCTCTATTAACAGGCCCGGTTTCATCCGCCCCGGATCCGGGCCCGTTTCTTCCACCCGTTCCGCCGCACCTGCCGCTTTATCTCACTCACTGCAGGTTACTTCTCCTAACCTAACCCGGTTCAACACAATCAGATGCCGAGTCAATCGGTCCGGGTCTTCTTACTCGCCGCTGAACTCGGGGTCGAACTTCGGTGACCGCCCACCCACGGAAATGGCGCCACTTTTCCCTGGATGTGATTATGAGCACTGGCTTATTGTCATGGATAAGCCCGGTGGTGAAGGGGCGACTAAGCAGCAGATGATTGACTGTTATATTCAAACGCTAGCTAAAATTGTTGGAAGGTTAAATTTTTACCCCTTTTCATTTAATTGTTGTTGGATATTTCTTAATATTCAATAGCCTGATATTTAGTAATATTATATTCACATTTTGGGTAATGATTAACATGTATTTGCAATCATTTTCAGACAAATGGCATGTTTCTTTAAGCTGAAAGTTTATTTATATGAATACTAAAATGTAAAATAAGTTTGCCTTCAAAAAAAAAAAAAAAAGGAAATAAGTTTTAAAACAAATAATTTCATTTATTGAAAAATGTTTGAATTAATTTTCTGTAGGGTGAGGTTACTTTAGTAAAAGTAATTTTGTACTTGAAAGTAAGGAAAAAGTAAGTAATCAGTCATGTTTGTTGGAAAAAAGTAAGCATTATTACTTCTTCTTCTTCTTCTTCTTCTTCTTCTTTTTAGTTTTAGCCGAACAAGCACAAAATAACGTTATTTGAAAAGTTTTTAGATTTAGGAAATCCAGTATCTTGCTGTTAAGCATAGTGCCGAAGCTTTTAATAACCATTCGGTTGATCGGGAAAGGAAACTGTGAGACATGGAGTAATATGATTTTTCTTTCGTGAAATGGAATTTTTTATGTTATATATTGTTGGATACTCATTACTGGGTTATGGATTGTGTCTCCGTGGTTTTAATAGTGAGGAGGAGGCTAAAAAGAAGATATATAATGTGTCATGTGAGAGGTACTTTGGATTTGGATGTGAGATTGATGAGGAGACCTCAAACAAGCTTGAAGGTTAGTTCTTGCCTCTTGGCAATCGATTTTCTTTTCTTCTTTTGAACTTAGTTCAATTATTGATATGAATCAGACATGATTAGGCTTAAATGGTTTTTTCATTTCATTGTTCCGACCTTTTTCCATTTTTGTGTAGGATTGCCTGGTGTTCTGTTTGTTCTTCCTGATTCTTATGTTGATGCTGAGAATAAGGACTATGGAGGTAATTCATCTTCTATAAGTTTCTCTGTCATAGAGGATTCAAATAATTTCGCTCTTACAATCTCAGTGCTATTTGATTAACATACTACATTTGGTTTGATATGTGTTGCTCTTTTCATCCAATGTGCACTACTGGCTTTTGATATCCTTGCATTGTAATATTCCTTCTAATTGTACTGCGTTGGCATCTGGTTCAAGTATGTATTATGTAGTGTGGTCGAGTCATTTACCAGATACACCTCATTCATAGGCTAACATTTCTGAACTTTAAATTTTCTAATGTTTTGGGTAAAATTCAAAATGATACTCAGTTTAATAGAACGGGGCTAGAACATTCTGTTGTAATTTCTTTTTTCTCGTAAAGAGCTTTAAATCCTTGTGCATTTATATTTAGTTTCTCTAGTGATGAGTTTCATTTTTTTCTTAATTGTTTTTTACGTGCATTGCTGATAAGTCATTATAAAAATCAAATTGTTTGCCATTTGTAACTTGGTTCATTTGGTCAAGACCGAAGAGTTATGAAACTGCTTTAAACAGCACTCAATGCCAGTGGATTTTGTACAAGATATAACCAATGGTGGATGGAATATGCAATTTGTCAGTGTCCTTCCTAATATGGAATACAACTGAGTGGGAAAATTATATTGCTGCAGAATGCATACGTATATAACTAAAACCCCTAAACCGACAGGCGACAAATAGTAACTCAAAATTTCTAATGAAAAAGTTATTAATAGTTAAGACCTATGGTGGAAGAAGCCCCTTCTGAATTGGATATGCAAGAGACCACTCTTTACCCAAAGCCATTCTTGGTACTATGGACAAGTAATAGGTTGCACTTTATGTGTAGCAGCAGATGAGCATTGACTTCTGGAATGTAAAATGAGGATGTTGTGACTCCCTTCGTATTTCCATTTTCATTTGTTTAACATAACTTTTTTTTATCATATCAGACTGATGGATCGGAGTTTGACCATCAATTATTTCACATTTTTGTTAGTTGCAATATCATAATGTTAGATCAAAATAAGGAAAATTCCAGCTGGGGTCAGAACATGTGAACCTTTTAATGATGGGGTCCCGAACCTTTCATTTTTGGCACACCCCGGGTCTCTAACCTATGAAATGGTTGGGCTGTCGTCCTTGGCTGATGAAAAACTTCACTTTGACCGTTAAAAAGTATTTTTTTTTAAAAAAGACCATTGTACCCTTATTTTAAATTAAGTAAAAGAAATAAAAATAAAGAATAAAGTATAAGATTAAGATTAAGAAAACAAAAGGAAACCTTCCACCCCCACCCCCAAAAGCGCCTCCCAAACATGCTGCAGCCACCGTCCACCGCCGGCAGCTCGCCATTGCCAGATCGGGGACGGAAGCCGCAGATATCAAAGATTCAATATTCCACGGAAATATCTCAAAAACTAAAAATCCCCAAATCCCATAATCTCCTGATCTGGTTCGAAGTCTGCAGTCTATATCTCTTTCCCAAAGTCGTGACTTATTTGCTTTCATTGTTTTAATTGTTCCCCGTCCATGATTGTTCAGAAAGGTTGTTGAAAAACCTGCAGAGCTTTTAAGTTTTGAGTTTGTAACTGAGGCGATTTACTTCTGCAGATTTCTGATTCTTTCTTGTCATGTAGAACAACGGCAACAGGACTGTAAATCAAGCCCAAAAGCTTGATAAAAATTGGGTTGTCTTTTTTCTTAATCTTGATTTTGTATCATCTATTTTTTTGATAAAATGATCAATTTTCTTGATTCGATAGGAGCTCTTTTTTGGGGTGAAATTGAGGACAATTTATTTTTGCTTTTAGAGATTACAAGATACGAGATTCTACTATAAGAAAAATGCCTATGATGTTGAATGGTGGGACATGGGTAGCAGTGGGGTAAAGAGAGATGGGTATTTAAAGGAGTACGTTGATGAATGTGGACACGGGATGGAGGTGGGTTGATCTGTAGCTTCGACGAGTTGTATAAGGGTGCTACTAGGAAGATGAAGATGAAGATTTCAAGTAACGTTCTTTATGGCTATGGACCCGTTTTCTTGTTTCTGTTTTTGTGATTTTTCTTCTTCCACTTCTCCATGTTAGCTTCGTCGTCCTAACGGCTGGGGAAGATGATGACTTCTTTTTCTTTTTCCTTTTCTTTTATCCTTTTCCTTTTGTTTGTTCCTTTACTTTTTAAATGTAAATTGAGTTCTTTAACTGTCAAACTGACATTATCCGTCAGCTAAGGATGACAGTCGCACACATTTCATGGTTAGGGACCTGGGGTGCGAAAAATGAAAGGTTGGGGACCCCATCGTCAAAAGGTTCGAATTATGTATGCCAAGCTAGGTAAATTTGAGTGGGTCAGTAGTTAGGTTTTGTTAAGGGGTTCGTAATGTGTGGTGATTCTATCTTCGCTAGGTGATGTAGTGATGGTGCTTGACTATTATTATCATCACTCTCAATTCCATACATGTTTGCAGTTTTCAATAGGTGAGATTGTTTGTTCACTGATCTGTTTTCTGGTGCAATTTTATTCTTGAATGAAATCAAATATTTGTTTGGCTCCCGACCTCGTTTAAAATTATATATGATGTAAATGTTAAGAAAACTGAGATTGTGCCTTAAATTCTTTTCAGGATCATTGATGAATTTATATTTGGTATATAAAAGTTCAGAAGTGGAATTGTTTGTACGTTTGCTTGTAAATGAAAATTTGGACTTCCAGTCATGTTTGTATTGTCCTCAAAAAGTATTTTGAGCACCATTGCTGTTTACTTGAGTCTTGAAGTTATGTTAAATATTAAAACATTACTCTGTAACATCACAGCATTCAAAAGAATTTGTTTATATTTTTCCTCTTCCTGTAAAGATTGAGGATGAGAGATATTCTGAATATGTTTGAATTTTTCATGGTTCACTAGCTGAGCTGTTCGTGAATGGAGAGATAGTTCAAAGGTCACCTGAGAGACAGAGGAGGGTGGAGCCTGTGCCTCAGAGAGCTCAAGACAGACCAAGATACAACGACCGAACTCGTTATGTGAGGCGCCGTGAAAATATGAGGTGAACAGTGATAACAGGTCTATGCAGAGCCTAGTTGTATGATATTTGGATGTTGGATGCTTTATCATCAGTGGGTCATATGTTGATATTATTATGTCGCTGGATTGTTATGGACTTGTTGGCCAATATTCTAAATCAACTCTGGTAATATGAGAAGAATGCTCGAGTCAGTGTTCACTACTTTTGGAGTCATTTGTTTCTAGATCTTAACTGTTCTTCGTGCTCTCTACAATTTATCATCTCTTAAGTTAATTTATGATTCTGGGATGAATTATATGAAGATGGTCTGGAAATCTGATTCGTTAAAATTCTTATCAGTACATAGCTTTTGCTTGTAAAAGGTTTTCACATGGCCTAAAATTTTCATCAGAAGTAGCTAATCAGATATTTGTTTGCCTTAAAATTAGGTTCTGCTGATTGCATTTAAGTCATGTTTTGCAAGTTGAAATAAAAACTCATCCCTATGTTTGGTTAAATTGGATGTAATGCTTAGTCAGAGCAGATACTTAGAGATATCAACTTAGCTTTAGAACCGAAGTTGCTGGAATTGAAAGCACAGTGGCGAACGCACTCATGCGAGTAGCACAGTGGAACACACTCCTTTACCAGAATGTTATTGGAGTCGACTACAAGCTCGAATGAAGTAGAGGAGTTGCCACATGTTGGCTGCCAGAATAATTTATTTTCACGTCTTGTAGCATTGAAGTTATCGACCAATACTTTTTAGAGGGAATTGGACTAATTACTATCTTCTATTTTTTATAACATTTGATGAATTGATCAAATATAAAAAATTTAGACAAAATTATCTTTACAAATATGTATTATATCTATTTTTTCTATTTTTTAAAGCTTACTTTTTCTCTCTCTAATTTAAGCACGCTTTCTTCTCACTTTTTTCGTCACTGCTGTTGTCATAAACTTCATTTCCTATTCTCATTTTTTTTTGTGTGGCCAGATTCTCTCATTTTTATTCCAAATTCAAATATGTTGTCAAACTTGTTATTGGTTTTAGAATCATTTGAAGAATTCAACCGAATTGAAAATTTTGAAATTAGTTATAAGCTATTAAAAATTGAGAAAATTAGTGTATTTTTTTATGTATATTACATGAAACTTAAATTTGAGTGATTGTTGTTGGAGAATGAAATTGGTTACATTTGGTCAAAAACATGCAAAAAAAGAGCACAAAACTCATCTATTCGTTAACAAAATAGATGATTATTTTGCCGAAATGGGCTTCTATTTTGTTTGATGTCAACAAAATGAACTCTCATTTTGTTGACATTTCAAAATGAGAACTAAATTGGTTTCTATTTGTCAATGTCGATAAATGATTCCCAGTGTCATTTGACATGGGAACCAAATGCCAATTTCTCAATGTCGGTCCATTTTGTCATATGACATGAAACCCCGAGTGTAAACAAAATGGGCTAAAGGGAATCAAATTCCCATTTGTCGATGTTGGCCCATTTTGTAAAACATGGGAACCAAATTCCCATTATTACATTTTGTTGACATTGACAAATTAATTTTTATTTTAACACGACAAAATAGACAATATGAAAAGAGCGTTAATTTAGTGTCTATTTTGTTTGTGCTTATTATGTTGATATCATTGACAAAAAAATTGTCGACATCCACATTATTTGTTGATGTCGACCAAATATTGTCGATATATTTTTTGATATCAAAATTTTGGACTCATAGCTTTTCTTAGAAGTTATTGTATGACTGTCAATTATCATTAAATATTAACCACACAAAAAAAGTGATCATTTTTACAAAATGATATATTTAAAATTTTACATCTAAAAAATTGACATATTCACAAATGTTATTGTCATATTTTCAATCCATTTTTTAATTTTGGGTACATTTTAAAATTCTCTTACTTTTTAAGTATAACTAGTGTGAACATGTGCGATGTACGTGATGTCTCATTAAATAAGAACATAATATTGTTTATTATATTTTTATTTTACGAATTGACTTGATATTAGTTAATTAAGTGGAAAAAAAATTAAATATTAAAAAATCAAGCGATTGAAACCTCAATATAAGGATGCTTATAACTTAAAACCTAGTTTATTAAAATTCATTACAATAGATGACTCAAACATATGATAAAATTGAATTCAATTTACTTCATAAAAGTCACTATTCTTAATTACTATTTTTCCTGAATTTGCATTCCTCTTCAAAGACTAAGTTCATTCTTTTATAATATTCTAATGATGTAAAGAAAGCCAAATGCTTTTGCATTAAGAAATTTCACATTTGCTCAAGAATAAGACTATCGGCATAAGTATCTACAACAACATATGTACATTAATTTCAATTTTTTTTTTCAAATAACTTAAATAAAAGATAAAGAGAGAGTTGAATTAAGTTTACACCATCAAAGTTTTTGGTTTTCAAGAACGACAAATTATGCTTCTTCGGTAAGTGTATCAATTCAATCATCACGGTGTTTAGTGGCAAAATAAAAAGTTCATAAAAATCCTCTTTGTTGCTTTAGATGAAGCTATGGAGATAATCAATATGTTAATTGATCAAATCGTTTATTATTCGAATTTAAATTCTTAAAACAACATAATTTTTAAAAGTAAATAAATCACATTGCAGTTGTTAATTAAGCATGCTGGTGGAAGTTGTATATATTTGATGCAAGTTAGAGATTGTGGCCACAAATGTGTAAAAAAAAGTAAACAAGTCAATAAACATATTAATTACAATTAAAATTGTTCCATAACTACCCTCATTTAAAAGTAGTATCTTAAATACAAATTTCTAAAGCACTAAATAGAGTTTGCATTGCTAATGTACAAACAAATCATTTTCAAAAATAATACTCTAGAGTTGCATTAATATTCTAAAGAAAAATGACAATAAAATTATATACGCTATTTTGTTATTTATTTAAGGACCATTTGCGCCAATTTTCCTAAAAATTAAGTTAAAATGCGAAGAATACAATTGGAACTCTAATATTTGTAATTAATAAACGAATAGCACTATTAATAAAAGTATTTGAAATCAAATTTGTGACAAATTATTATTTTTATATTGCAATAATAAAATTAAAATTAAAATTTTAAATAATAAAAATAATAATTTTATTTAACATATTTATTAGGGTAAATAGCACAAAACGTCCATACCTATTGAGGGTATTGTGGAAAACGTCTCTACCTTCAAAATTTTGGCATTTTCACCCTTACCTACTGGATTTCCTGCGCAAAACGTCCTTCAGTCCAAAAATCAGCCATTAACATAGGGGTAAATTAGTCCAACCACTTTTTTCACATATATATTACTTCTTTTAAAATTGGGGGGCTTTCCATGCAATTTCCAAAATTGCATGGCAGGCCCCCGTCCCCAAATCTAAAAAGCTGAAACCAGTGGAAACCATGGCCCATCTGCTGTTGTTCGATGACGAAAGGCGGTGGCCGCCGGTGTAAGACACCGGCGCGACCACCGCCAGTAGATCTATTGGCGGCGCCGTAACAAACGACGCCACCTTGCAGACAGGGGCCAGAAGAAGCGACTGCCTATCAAAAGAACAGAAGACGATCGATGTCCATCAAAGAAGATTATTTAATGGCAATACAAGAATTCCTGTTTTGTTTTTCGGGACATTTGAAATCTGTTTCTTTTTTTTGCAGAGACTTCCGACAGAAAGAAGTGAATTTCCACTGTATCTTTCAAGCTTCTGCTCTACTGTGAAATCCTGGAATTTCTATTTCAGAAAAGAATTTAGGGGTGGGTAATTTCCTTTATCTCCTTTAATCTCTGTATAGTTTTATTTTTGGTAATTTTTATGATTTTAAATCCTTTGTTTGTTTGATTATGACTTTGATTCTTCTGCTTCCCGTTTTTCTCAATACATTTTCACAATTGAGGTGGTTGAGTGCTCTGGAATTTTTCCTAGAAATTGATTGATTATGTTCTTGAATATTTTTGGTTCTTCCCATGATCTTCTTGTTGTTTATAGATGTTCTTCATTCAGAAAATGGTTTATCATTAAAATGTAGGTTACCTTAATCTTTCTTTAATGATTTTAATGATGAACTATACTATTTTTCTGAACAAGAAAATTTGTGTTTAACATTTACCAGGAGGGGAAAAGGTTCTGATAATTAATACATCCAAATGCAGGATATTATGATTATGTAGTTAAATTTTGGGGACGGGGGCCTGCCATGCAATTTTGGAAATTGCATGGAAAGCTCTCCAATTTTAAAAAAAGTAATATATATGTGAAAAAAGTGGTTGGACTAATTTACCCCTATGTTAATGACTGATTTTTGGACTGAAGGACGTTTTGCGTAGGAA
Organism: Forsythia viridissima; assembly: GCA_030279155.1. NCBI lineage: Eukaryota > Viridiplantae > Streptophyta > Magnoliopsida > Lamiales > Oleaceae > Forsythia > Forsythia viridissima. Next base: position 38,743,373 of record CM059037.1, read on the forward strand.
ATCCAGTAGGTAAGGGTGAAAATGCCAAAATTTTGAAGGTAGGGACGTTTTCCACAATACCCTCAATAGGTAGGGGCGTTTTGTGCTATTTACCCTATTTATTAATAACCATGAGCTTAAATTTTAGTTATTTTATAATAGTTCGTAAAATATACAAAATAATTTAGTACAATATCAATTTGGTTAATAAAATATCAATTAAAAAAAGAACTCATTAGTTTTTTTTAATTTTTTATAAAAAAAATAAAATTATTGGTCGCATTTGCATCTTTTGCAAAGATTAGAAATCCAATTACCATTTTCTATAATTAAAACTAAGGGCATATTTGTCTTTTTCATCAAATAAGGATCAATTGCGCACCAAAACACATATGTTAAAGGTTTTCTGTGTAAAAAACAAATGTTAGGGATGATATATGTACTGAGGACAAAGATGAGGGACCATTTGTGACAATTTTTCTTTTGATTGACCATTTTAAATAGTAAATTAAATATTCTCACTTTTAATAAAAGTAGAAAAAAAAAAGTTAAAATTTTGTTAATTTACACGGTCCAATCTAATTTGGGAAAATTTTGGCCCAGTCACTGTTAATGTTATGGTGAGCTGAAAAGTCATATGATATAATCTTAATTCAACTAAAGTCATACTTTATTACTAAAAGACCAATATACTCTCCAATAGTAAAAACTGTCATTTAAACACGTAAAAACCAACAAAATCATTTCAATACCTGTTTAGAAACTCCTTCATTTACTTTTAACAATTTTCATCTTCTTCTTGTGTTTGATTCTTCTCACCGTAACCTGTAACCACATACAAACAATTTGAAAGCTGATATTTCAATGGCGAACATATTTTTTTTATTTATTTTTTTTGTATAAAGTAACCATTTTCAGTTAAAAATAATTATGAAAATATTGAGATATTGTTCCAATTGAAACATATGCAATGCAGTTAATGAATGGAGTTTGGATAAACTGATTCAACTAGTTTTTGATAGTGTAGTTGTTGTGAGTTAGGATTTTATGTTAGAACATGTAAAATGCTTGATACTGTTTCAATAGATGTGTTTCAATATATGATATTGTTTCAATAGATGTGTTTCAATATATGATACTGTTTCTAATGATAGTGAAATTTGCTGATTTTTTTTCTTTGTTTTTAATGATAATGAGCAGTTATTCTTTCTTCATCTTGGCATTGCTTTGAAGTATGTGTTTACTTTTAAGAGACTCAGATACTTTGAAAGAGCTTTAATTTGCAGCAAAAGGATGTACATTAATCCGTGATACTGTTTTGAAAAAAAAAATTAAAGATTGTCATTTTAAGCTAAAGAAACGACTTCAAACGAGTAAAATTCATCATAGGCAGTGGCAAAGCGACTGGTCTTGACCGTCTCGTCGAGAGCATTCCGAAAACATATTATAATAAAAATTTTGAGCACGTGTGTAAATTCTATGATCATTTCTATTGTGATACTGTTTTGCATAATACAGCATCAAACAACACACATGACTATGATATCATACTTTTATCTTTAATACTGTTTAATTAGTCATATGTTTTGTTTGATACTGTATTATGCAAAACAGTATCATAGATTAAAATATAGATTAAAACAGTATCAATTTATATTAATGCACATTACCTAAACAAAACATTATCATGGATTAAAACAGTATCATAGACAAAACAAAGACATTCAAACAATATCACGGGTTCAAACATTGTCATAATTAAACAATATCAAAGATAAAAGCACAGTATCATAAATAAAATTCATTCCACATAGATTCAAACAATATCATGGATTAAAACAATATCAAAATATACTAATGCACATTACCTAAACAAAACAGTATCATGGATTAAAAGTAAGACATTCAAACGGTATCATAGGATTAAAACAGTATCATGGATTAAAACAATATCAAAAGATACTGTTTTATCTATGATACTGTGAATTGGTATACTTATATCATATTTTTATCTGTGATACTACTTTATTATGATAATGTTTCAACCTATGATACTGTATTAAAACAGTATCATTACTTCAACCATTAAAATATCTTGTGCTTAGTTTTATGATACTGTTTTATCTATGATACTGTTTTATTTAGATAATGTGAATTGGTATACTTATATCATGTTTTTATCTGTGATACTGTTTTATTATGATAATGTTTCAACCTATGATACTGTATTAAAAAATATCATTACTTCAACCATTAAAATATCTTATGCTTAGTTTTATGATACTGTTTTATCTATGATACTGTTTTATTATGATAATGTTTAATATATGATACTGTTTTAATCTATGATACTGTTTTAATATATGATAATGTTATTGAGTGCAAATAGTATCAATGGTCTTATAATACTAATGGAGTATTTTAAGAACAGTTTAATTACTTCAACTAGTAAAACATCTATGATACTGTTTTAATCTATGATAATGTTATTGAATGCAAACAGTATCAATGGACTTGAACAACATATTTTCATGTATAACATTTATCTGTGATACTGTTTTAGATGATGTATGATACTGTTTTGACAATAAAATTAAAGATTGCCATTTTAAGCTAAAGAGATAACTTCAAACGGGTAAAATCTATCGTACGTAGTGGCAAATGAACTGGTCTTGACCGTCTCGTCAAGAGAATTTCGAAAACATATTATAATAAAAATTTCAAGTACGTATGCGAATTCTATGCCATTTCTATTATGATAATATTTTGTAATACTGTTTTAATATGTATGATACTGTTTTGATAAGAAAAATTAAAAATTGTCATTTTAAATTAAAGAGACGACTTCAAATGGCTAAAATCCATCGTACGCAGTAGCAAAGCAACTGGTCTTGACCGACTCGTCGAGACCATTTCGAAAACATATTATAATAAAAATTCTGAGTACGTATGCGAATTCTATGCCCATTTCTATTGTGATACTGTTTTGTGATACTGTTTTGTATAAACAACTTTCATGACTAATTAACAACACAGATAAATAATCTAATGACCAACTTTTATCATAGAACCATGAAACATGTTTTTATGAAACTATCACCATCCTTGATTTACACAATCTAGCACTACTTCAAAGCTTTGGTTGTTAACTAAATTGCAAACTTTGCAAGTCAGTCACGGATACATTAACAGTACCAAAGACTATAAGAAAAAAAAAACTCAATTAGACATGTACATTCAAAATTTAAATCACCAACATCAAGTATGCAATTCAGCATCTACACCTTATACCTTATTGACAAGATAAAATTGTACTCTGGAAAACATGTGCAGAGAACCACAATGGCAGGGTGGCATTGTTCTTCACAGAATACATCTCCTTCCAAACTCAGCTATTTTTTTGATAAACCAATACTTGCTTGTGTGTTGCAAAGAAAACATATTCACCAGTCTGACAGATTGGAAAAATGCAAGGCACCATCCCTGTCAGTCATATGCCATTCTTCTTTTGCATAATCTTCCATTATATAAATATTCATCCAGACGTCTGAAATTTGAATCATAGACAAAAGCCCATCTAACTCCAACAACTAATAAACACGACTTGATTTCTATTCATGTGTGCAAAATGATCAGAAAACAAGAAACCAGAACCAGATTTCTTATGGTAGACCCGACCCAATACCACCGGACCCGGACTTCACTGGACCACATTCGCTCATCCTCATTGCACCCATACCCAGCCTCACACCATCAAATTCAGCCCCCACGCCAAAAAATAGTACCCAAATCGCGGCGGAATTAAAAAGTGACCTCCTCCATTGAACGTGCGGGGAATTAAAAAGTGACATTGCACCGTAGAAGCACTCGTCGGAGGTTGCCGAAGGTGGAGAAGGTTGTCGCTGGAGGTGAAGGAGGTTTGTGGGGGTGGAAGAACTCGTGGATAGAAAATATAGATTATAAGGGTGATTTTAGAATTAATTTAAAATATTATTGAAAGTATGACTTAATCACAATTTAAAATTTTTTTTGACCTAATTTAAAACAAGTCATGTAGAAGTGACTTATAGGCAATTTTCCCATCTAATTTACTGCTGCAGACCAAAAAGGCCCAAGATGAATCATTGTATCCTTATTCCTTCCATGTTTTTACACTGTGCACAGGGATAACTCATAGTCTGGATTCTAGAATCATGGGCAAATCCTCTGAACCCAAATTCAACACACCATGTGCCTGATGATTTCAACAGTTTATAAAATTGATCAGATTTTGCTATTCCTTTAAGCCATTTATTTACAAGTACCAAAAAAGTTTGTGTTTTTAGGGTTGTAACCCACGTGGAGCCCTGTGTTTCTTGTTCTTAAATCTAAGAAAATTAGGGCAGGAGTAAAAGAAAGGACAAATTCATATGCAGTATTATAAAAGAAATTATTCTTCTTCAATCCAGAAGAATTTGTTTGCTAATGAGGTCCATATGCATAATAAAATGCTAGAAGCCAAATTCTGTAGAATGGGGCTGTTTGGTTTTTAGCACCTAAGGGTCCCCCAAAAAAGGTAACCAACACCATGCCATGCCCTAAATTAAGCAGGCAAAAGGGATAATTCAGTTTCTTGATTAGGGAATCAACATAGTGTGTTTGTTTGGTTGGTTCTTCACTTGATGCCAACCATACAGAAAGAAGGGATGATATTTTTTGGACGGGAATAAGGTAAAGAGACGTGTGAGATATTTGTCTGATTCTTAATAGTACATTATTGCACAGAGTGGGTATATGATTCTATACTAAAGACTTGACCAAATCATAGTGTAGGACTATCTTGATAGAGAACAATGCTCACTCCAAAGCTTTCTATTAATCAAGCTTATATTTGGTTACTAAGAGCATATTTGGATAGGCCTTTTGTTAAATATATATTTGGATAACTTATTCTTTTTTCTTTTCTTCTTCTTCTTCTTCTTTCCCCCTAACTTTTATGTGACCAATCAGTGTTACTCAGCAATGTGAACCTAAAATAATGAACACACTTCTAACAAAAATGCTGGTGGATGCATGACATGTACTTTCACAAACACAAACACACATACATAGATATAATTATTTATTAGCTGCACCTCTGAACACTTTGGACGTGGTTGTTGAGGTGTATAAAATTAAACTATAAAGTACTAAGTAAGAAAAAAAAATTAAGATTTTGTCTATTGTACTATTTAGTACAGTCTAATCACAAATGTAGAGAGTTTTCTTTGTTACCGAAAGAAAAAAAGAATATATACGTCCGTGTGTCTCTATGTCTTCAATCTCCCTCTCAAACAATCTCCTCCTTTTGGTTCGATTGCATGATACAACCATACAGGTGACACAAATATCGTCTTACCAATCTCGGTTTACTAATTTATTTTCTTGGGCAACTGTAGAGAACGAATTTCAAAAAGGGAAATTTTTCATTGTAGTCACCTAATGAAATCACAGGGAAAACCGACTTTTTAAATTTTTTAGTTTAGAAAAGCTTCTTTGCAAGTCAAAAATGACCATCAAATATTTTCACTACTTTTCTCTAGTAAAGACGTATTCAACTCAACTATTTATCGAATTGACTCAATTAACTCGACAATTTTGTGGAGATGGGAAAACTAAGCACCAAAACAACTCAACCATTACTGGAGTTGGTCGAACATATACTTGATCAACTTGATTAAACGAGTTAATCGTTAAGGTACCAAGTTTTGATGAGATAAATTGCATACTTGGCATCAAAGACTGAAAATTCATGATTCAAACTTGGCAACCATTCAAAAAATTGCAAAACAGAAGGAGACTTTTGCAACCAAAAAGCACTTGGCATTCCACTGAAAAAGGACTTGAACTTACAATAAACATATAATTCTTACATCAAATTCCCAAAGTTAAGCTATCAAATCTTCACATAGTAGTCTATATTTCCTATAAGAAATAAAAATGTAAAAGGATGTTTGTGTATTACAAGTTTTGCACATGTAAATGAATAAGACCACTTGGCCCTCCTGAGGCTCATCTAGAGTGACATGATTCTAAGAAAAGTCAATCTTGGAACCAAATTTTACTATATCCAACCTCTTCCATAGCCTTCTCAACGGATATTGAACCAAACACAATGTCAGCAGTTGATAACGTACAAACTTACAGAGACAAGAGGGAATTACCCTGATAGTGTGTTCTTCCTTCCTTCATGTCCTCTGGGAAACGACACTTCAACTTCTCTAACGTTTTGGAATTCAGTTTCTTTGAGCGAGACTGTAACACAAGACAATGCGACTACTCGTAATGAATATTGAAATAAAATAAACAATGATTATTGATTTTTTTTTTTTTTTTAAATATTGTTATGTACCTATATAAATGCTTGATTTTACAATCAATACACACGTTTTCCTCGTCTTGAAAGAACCAGTTGATGCCTGTGTGGAAGTCAACACCCTCCTCTAATGCTATTTCTAGCCCAGTTCCAAGAGGAGACAGCTAATCTCGTAACTATTTGAGTAAATCAGAACCGCTATGGCCTGGACTCTAGATAAGGCCATCCTTATATTGCCTCAATAGGTTCTTCAACCTTCACTTCGCGCTTTGGTCGCCCACACCTCCTCAAATCTTTACTCTTTAGAAGCTCCAAAGCTTTCTCCAAGGTTACATCGTTGGCCATCGTGTTCTGTGAACAAAATCAGGTAAAGGGAATACCTCAACATCTTCAAACTCATCAAAGCAAGCATTTCAGGGAAACCTAAATTGGAGTTGGATGATAATAGAAACAAAAATATAAAGATAAAACACAATATCAACAATATGCAGTGACAAGGAATAATAGACTACCTTGGGCACAGAAGCGATAGTTTGCCTGCGTCTAATCGAAACTCCGACCTTTGCAAGCTTTAGTACTACTGGCTGGTCATCATCTTGATGGTTTCCCTAACATGAAAGTCTATTTTAAATTAGTGCAATAATAATAGAGGTGAAGAAATAAAATATAAGTTTATTTGAAACATACCAAGGTCACAGGATAGGAAACAACTCTAGGGCAACTTCCAAGGTAATCGAATCCACGTCCTTTATCTAGCATGGGAGAGTATAGTTTTCAGACAAACAAATGGAGAAGTGACTATATGGTAAGCATCATATAACAACAAGAAGAAACTAAGCATAATTTCCTTTATCACAAGCATAAAATTGAAATAACATACCAAAGAAGTGTGACTTCCTAGTTCCTAGGAAAAGCACAAGGACAAGGGTTGGAGACAATACATATAAGTGAGACCAAATATTCAAACTTATAACATGAGATACATCAGGATTCATGTATGGTTGGAACTGTGTGTTTTCAAGTATCTGTGCTTAAAAGGCGACTTCAACAATTTAAGCAATTGCATTGACATTCATGCTTTTGTCAACATTAATGCTCTAACCTTGTAAAAATTATGATTCCCGAAGTAAAATATTCAGCTAGCAACATGGTGTGTTTGAATGTGAAGACCGGGGGGGGGGGGGGGGGTGAGAGAAACATAAGCCGCCAGAATGCCAACATACTTGGGAAACCGAAGCTCTCTTAGGTAAACATCCCTTTCTGTCTTCACCAAGCTGAACATAAAATCCATATGGACCCTTCTTCAAAAGAACCTGGGAAGACGAGGAAGAGAACACATACATGTGAAACCACGTATAAAGCACACAATTATCTACAGAACAGAATGAACAAGAATCAGTGTAAAAGCAAAAACCTTCTCATTGGAACCAGGATTAAGACCTAGCAACTTTGGCTCCTCTACATCGTTCTTATTGTTTTCTGGATTGACTTGTTCATATCCTCACCATAGAATGTCTTAGCAATGTATCTGTGGAACAATTGAAATGTCAAATATCCATGTAAGCCAACCAACAAACAATAGATCTTAAACAAAGATTGATTATGCTGATAGAAAATGAAAGTAGACCCAGCTAAAGTACGTGGCCACTATGCTCGCAACCCTGAAAAGGGCTATCGTGGAAGAAATCGAAGCTTGTGATTCTTAATTAGATGTACTTCTTTAAGTACCTTTGATGTGGATTTTGGAACAAAAAAATTGGTTAGTAATCCTAGTGTAAGAATTTCTGCTGCAAGTCTTAATCGAATGTGGTGCATATAGGAATAAGGTTATTGCCAAATCAAAGAATTAAGTAATTAACCCATGAATAGCCTGTGCATGCGTGTGTGAATGGAAACATATTAGAGCACATGCAGGATGCTTTCAAACATAAATGAAATCAGCAGAGGTATTAAAACAAAAAACATATGGAAGTAAAACAAAGTTCCTCAATGAGTGAATCATAAAACTTGCATAAAGTGCATAGTCAACCATTCCTGTTATTATATACATTTCTCAATGAAATCCACAAAAATACATTAAACTCGTAAAAGGATTCCATTTGCAATTAATTATTATTTCTCTTTCCACGTTTGCCATTCTAAACGAACTTGATAAAAAGTATGAAACTAAAACGTTTAATAATAAGCTAAGAAAGACGGATATTGAGAAAATTGTCACCATGACGAAGAGGCGGCAGCTAGTAGAAGCGGCAGCAGTGGAGAGAAATTGCTGTAAATATGCCATCCAAAGGAAATGACAATCTGTTGTGGCAAACCAGGAAAAGACTCAGCAAACTACAGCTACTGTTGTTTGTGGTGAATCTACCAATATTAGAATCCTTGCGAAATCACAACTCAACAGTAAGAAACGCACATACGACGTTTGTAGTTGAAATCTTCGCTAACTCACAGTAATCAACAGGGGCGGGCGGACATAGCATCAAATTTTATGGGGGGCTGAAATTTAGAAAAAGTCAATATAACATAACGTTATAACCAATAATTTAATATAAAATATGAGATTACGTATTGATATGAACAAAAGTAAAAATATAATTAAACTTAGCCATGTGCAACTGCATGGAGAATTTGAGTTATGATTCACTAAATGTCACAATGAGCAAAAGTATAATCTGCAAAATGTCACAACATAATGAAAATCCATATAAATATCTTGAGCTTATTCTTAATTTTCTTGATCTATAAGAATGACGTCTCTTTCATACCAAATAAATTTGAAATCAAAAATCTAAAAGATTGGCACAGTAGGTATAGCTATTAAGTCCTAAAGAATTTGAATTATGATTCACTAAATTTTTGTTAAATGGAGTAAAATCTCTTGCATTCTGTTATACAGTAACTCGTGTGTAAACACGAAAAACTAAACCATAAGCACAAGACTGGCCCAGTTTACTCCTTATTAGAGGCGCTACTTTGGTCCCAATGCTTTGATATATCACAATAAAATCTGTTACCTGTGCAATTTTATGACAAACATCAGAATACCAACCATAATATAACTAAAGCGTGGCAATCAGCAAGGCATAAAATGCCAAAATTTGTCACCATTAGCAATCCTCTATCCTTTATTTTGTCACCATCAGATTTTAATGTAGGATGCAATAACCAGAAAACTAAATTAATATAAATCTATTCTTAAATTAAACCAAATAGAAATTACCGGCGGAACCTCCAAATTTCAGCAAAGAGAATGAAATCTTTTAGTATAAAATATAGGGACATTCAAATTTCAAAGTTAAACCCTAAACCCTCAATTAATTTTCAATAATGCAAAAAGATTTATCCATAACATTCAATTGCTCTAATAAACCCAAAAATTGCAGGCAACGATTTACCTCCGTGACCGTCATGTGCTGAGGCTGGAGCCTAGCGAGTCGGCGACAGCGGCATTTTGGACAGAAAGAAGTCGGCGACGCAGGTTTAATTTGGTATTTGGGCCATTTTTATTGGGGCTTATAGTGGTGGTTTTAATTTGAAGGATTAATTACATATATACACCAGTTTCTGACCAGATTTTGAAAATTATCTCTGTAATAATTCATACTACTATTATTCAATTATATTCTGAATAATTCAAATTCAAATATCAAAAAGTTTCTTAATCCACAATCATTCCGGTGTTATCATATATGGTATCAAGCGAACATCCCTTTTGAGGTATTTCGGCTGCGATCAAAATGCATCAATGAAGATTGGATTGCTGTTATTTTGAACTAGACGACCAATTATGTTATCGAGAAATTATTTGAATTCCATGACTAAATCTATGTCAACTTTTAATTAGTTAGAGATATAAAATGATGATAGTATTCGTATGATTCTGTATGGTGATCATGTTTCAGAGACATCTTCATGATTACTGCAAATTAAAATTTGATATTCCATATATGATAGTCCAAATTTTCTCTTAATTTGAGTTGTGGTAAAAAAATCTAGAAGATTTAAGTTGATTATAGCAATTTGTCAATTGGAGTATACTTGGCAAGTTGAACTAATAGATTCAATTCATCTCGTATATCAAACAATTTCGAAAGAAAATTTTTATTTTTTATTTTTTTTAAGTTCAATATTTGTTGAAATTGATATTTCAATCCATGTCACTACGTTTATTGAATAGATGATTAAATTAAAAATTCATCTTCAATGAGTTCCGTCTAAAACTAATATTATCGTTTATGTAGTTTTTTTTTTTAATTGAGATCTTCAATTTTTATTTCTTTCATCCGATTTTTTTTTTGATAAAATGTTTAGTTGGATTTAAATTTGCTAACTAACTCCATCTAGAAGTTCGTCTACATTTAGATAGACATGTAGATGGAGTCTATTTTTTTGTTGTGCCACATCAGTTAGACGAAGTCCCATCTACACGCATTTGAGAGGATTTCTTTATAACTCCGTCTATCTGTACTTATTTGACACGTTTAAAAAGCAGTAAACGGAGTTATAAAAAATCACTTATATCTCAAACTTTTGTGTTGCATTTTTATCTTTAACCTTCAATTAATTAACACATATTGTCGTAGGTGACGGTTTCTGTTTAAATATTCTATTAGTGTACTTTGAAATGATGGTATATTTTATCAAATTTTTGCAATTTTTTTTGTATTTGTTTATTTAAAAATATGAGGAGCGAATGAATCTTTTCATGACCTCCTAACCGATTTTGGGCAGAAACTGTCATCATGAACGATATTTTCTAATTAATAGAAGATTGAAGATAATAACGTGATTAAAAAAAAATTAAAGATCAAAATGTAACAATAAGTAAAAGTTGAGGATATTCATTACAATTACAATGTGGTGTCGCAAAAAAAAAAAATTGTAATGTGAATATAATTATCCGTAAAAATTTGAAAGATAATGGCAATATATAGATATGAGTGCGAGATCATGAATTGCCCCACCTCAGTAATGGGTGAGATAACTCTTACCTGTCATAGGTAAGAGAACATCTCTGTATAAATGTAATAATAAATGTATATTTCAATTGCCTACAAAGGGAGAATATGCGTGCAGTCTCGTTGGTAATAAAGAATACATATAGAAATGAAACAATTGGTTTCTTAAGAATAAAGTCATTATCAGCTTTTCTTTAAATTCGTTCTGTTTGTGTATTGAATTGGTTCCAACAGTTGCTTTCTTTTCAATGTGTGTCTCCATGATTTTTGGTGATATTTGTTTTCATATTTGATGAGATCTTATCACAAATGTTTTTGTATGAAGCAGCAATAAATTAGAAGTCTATTTTTTTTAATTTATATTTTGAGTCGACTACAAACTTGAATAGAAAAAAAGAGTTGCTATCATAACTTATAACACGGAAGTTTTTGCTAATACTTAATTTAGATATTTGTTCCCACCTGTATCGTCATAAGTAATTTTAATAAAGAAAAAAAAATTAAAATATTGTCACGTCCAATCTAATTTATTGTCGTACTTCAAACATGTCTTACTCATTGTGTTGAATCGTGACTAAATCCTCTTAACCTAAATTCAACATACCATGTGCCTGATGCCCTCCAAAGGTTACAAAATTTACCAAGTTTAGCTATTCAAACATGCAATTTAATTAATATTCTTCAAATAAAATCATGTTTGTGAGGGTTGTGACTTGTGACCCACATGGAGCCCTACGTTTCTTGTACTTAAATCTAGGAAATTTAGAAATGACAAATTTATATGCAATATTGTAAAAGAATTGCTTCTTCTTCCATCTATAAGAATTTGTTTGCTAATGAGGGCCATATGTGTTATCAAATGTTAGAAGCCAAAAGCTGTAGAATGAGACAAGGGGGTGTTTGGTTTTTAGCACCTAAGGGACCCCAAAAAAAGTCACGAGAAAAAGTTTCCACGCCATGCCCTAAATTAAGCAGGCAAAAGGGATCATCCATTTTCTTGATTAGGAGTCGACATATAGAGTGTTTGGTTGGATCTATACTTCATGTCAAACACTACCATACAAAAAGGACGGGACGGTTTTTTTGTAAGTTAGATTAGTGATGCACCGATCGAAAAGCAAGAAAATAAGAAAAATACAAGATTACTGGTTGGATTCCAACAAAATATCGAGAATAATCGATTCAACACCAGTTGATTCAAAAAATCAAAATTTCATTAATTCCAAACAAATAATGATGACTGATTTGATCAACAAACTCGTTGATTCAAATTTAAATATCGAGTTGGATTGAAACAATTTTTAAAACTCCAAAATTCGATATTTCTATTCATAATAAACCATGGACAATAAAACTCTAATAATTCTTACTTTAAAGAAACGAACAAAAATCATTTTCAAAGTCAAGCCACGTCAATTAAGAAGAATTGGACAAAATTGAACCTTATCGGATGTTTCGTCAAAAAGAGTAAAAGAATTACATGTTTTTTACCCATCACTTTTTGGTCAGTTTCAACATTTGGGAATATGATTCAATGCTATAAGACTTGACCAAATTATAGTTTAAGACTAACTTGAAAGAGTATAATATTTGGGTACATCATCACTAGGAGATTGTTTATCTATGCTTCAAAAGTTTAAATTTTGTACAATTTAAAAATAAATAATATTTTAATTTTAATTTGTTGGAATTTTGGATATAATTACATTCTATTACCAAACATCGCAATAACATGAATTATCATGTATCTCCGTTCGTAATTAAATTTTAACTTTAAAAAATTACGATAAATTTAACAGTACATCAAACGAAGTTAAAAAAAAAAAATCATATAGTCGACTATAAATTTGTTTAAAATAAAAATTCATTTTAATTAAACAAACAATAGAGAAAATAAGTGGAGCCCACTTCACACTTCATCGTAAAAGTTAAAGCATTTGGGTCTCCAAAAGTTTCACCCCCATTCGGCTATGTTTAGAGAAGTTCAAGAATGGGACAAAATTAAGTTGATCCAAATAATTAATTTTAATATAATTAAATTTGGTTCTTGTATTGATTGAAAATAAAAATGAATACTTTGTTGCTTATTTAAAAAAATTCATAATACTGACTAATTCTATTTGTAATGCTTATCGAATATAGTGTGGATGTATAGAGATCCCAGGCACTCTACGTAAATGATGGGACCTGTTTTTATAAAGTAGAAAGGTGGGCAAAGATCATGAAATTCAGTCCCCTAATTTCAGAACATTTTGTATAGTAATTAATGATATATGGCACACCTTTTAAGTTTCTAAACAATTTAAAGAAGAGAAAGTTTATGCTTACTTTTAATTAATTAATAGTAATAAATTAAACTAGCTTGCTAATTCATCTAACCTAATAAAAGCAAATAGACTAAATATTTGGACCACATTAGGTATCCCAAGGATGCCAAATAAAGCCTATTCTCCAACTAATTTATTTTACCTAGGTATTTTATATATTTTATATTTTTACTACTTTACCTATAATTTACACTACGAGTATGACTTTCAATGTCTTCCATTCTCTTCATAAAGTAATAATAAAAAAAAAAGAATAATGATGAATTTGAACAGCATTTTCAATTTTATAAATTGATAATTAATGAATTTAAAAGTAGTGTTTCGACCTAAGAAGAAAGATAAGTCAATTAGTTAATAACGTACATCCTCATTCTTTCCGCATGGAAAAGAATTCTCAAGGCTTTCCATGCGATATCTCCTTGCTAAACATACTTTTTATCCATTCATTTCATAGACCTATAATTTATATTATAAGCACTTAAAAAATAATTTCAGTACTACTATCAAACATATGCTATGACCAATAATGTGATTTGTATTGCGAATCCATTTGTATCATAACATGGTCCTAACCTTTCTTCATCCATTCAATCTAACAATGTAGCAATTTGAAATTAAAATCTCCAATGTTAAAGAGAATTGCTAGCTTCCCAAATTATATATCCAATTCTAGTTTACTTTTTAGTTTTTAACCTTTGAAATGGTAATTGAATAAATCTTACATTTTTATTCGAGGAACTTTTAAAAAAGTTAAGTCACGCTTCAATTTGTCATACTAAATATATCTACGAAAAAGTTATAGAAAATAATAAAATTAAGGAATATAACACTAGAAAATTAGATTAAAGAGAAACAATTTCTTGTTGATTATTTGACAAACTTAGCTTAATGACACCAATTGCACATAAATTTATCTTATGCACGTGTTTAAGGTTGCTTAAATTATAATTTTAGCTGGTCAAATATATTTTTTATTTACGGACTCACAATTTACAATCCACTTTTTATTCTCAAATTCACCAGTAACTTATAATTTTAGCACTTAAAAAATAATTTCAGTACTACCAAACTGATAGATTTATTCCCATACGAGTTCCAATTGTATTACCACGCGCCATTACAAGCGCAAATACAAATGCAATTATAGTTAACTAAATTACAAAACGCCTAATCAGTAACCCCTAACATCTAATCTTAATCACGGCCGTTTTTCGCGTCCTACGCTTACTATAATGTACACGCATCTCCTTAAAAAATAAAAATAAAATAAAAATTAGACTCTTTACACGTGTTAGAATTCCGTTAATGAAACGTTATGTTGACACTCGTCAAGTGACGGCGACCATAACGGTGATGGCGGGAGCTTCAACTTGTGAAAATACTCCATAACGTCAATCCCACCTTCTAACAGTTTCTCTGTTACCTCCGTATCATCTCTAAACGGTAGAAATGGTGGTCGTACAACTTCCGTTAGTAAATCCCACCTCAACCCGCTGAAAAACTCGTGCTCTTTAATCTCACGCGCGCCTCTCCGGTATCCCAGGCGGCGCGTGGGATCCTTTTCCAACAACTTTCTAATCAAGTCCGTCAATGCATTGGGTTTGCCGAAAAACTCCGGCTGCGCCAATAGTATTTTCTGAAACGTCTCTTTTCTGTTCTTCCCCTTAAACGGCGTGGTTCCGTACAACATTTCGTAGCAAAGCACACCAAGAGCCCACCAATCGACGGCAAATTCATGGCCATTGCCACGTATAACTTCCGGCGAAACGTATTCCTCGGTGCCCACGAAGGAATTTGACCGCTCATTCGCCTGAAATTCATCTGGGTTTCTCCGGCTAACCGGTGACACGCGGGCACTTTTTGCCTTCTTCAACCCTGTCTTGTAATTGTTGAATGCTTGCTTTCCTCGTTTTAAAGCAATAAATCGCGTGAATTTTCCGGTGAGATGAGGGCGCTTCAAATTCACCGGCGCATTTTCCTCCGGATCGGAATATAACTGCAGATTATCTGGTTTTCTTGGGACTAGGTTTCTCGAAAGGTCGAAATCCGTTAACGTCACGTGACCAGATTGTTGTACGAGGATGTTTTCCGGCTTCAAGTCCCGGTAAACAATGCCTTTTCCATGGAGGTATTCTAAAGCACAAATAATTTCAGCTAAATAAAAGCGGATAACCGCAGGCGAGAAAACGCGGTCATTTTGGCGGTACCGGAGCACGTTGAGGTCACCTCCTGGGCAAAACGGGATGGCCCAGCAAATGATTTCATGATTTTCAAACGACCCAATGAGGCAAGGCAGAAAAGGGTGGTTGTGGTGGCGGCTGAGGACGGAGATTTCGTGATGGGCGCGGCGATCGTCGTGGCGGAGGGAGGATTTCTCCACCACCTTGAGGGCGAAGGGGCGGTGGGCATAGGGGTCGTTTGACCTGTCATGGACGAGGAATACTGTGCCCATGGCACCTTTGCCTAGTACTTTGATGGCTCGTAGGTTGTACAAATCTAACTCCGGCGCCGGCGGAGGTGAATTGGAATCCATTGGAATTTTGGAGAGAGAATGATAGAATGTTAGTGTGTCGAAATGTTGGACAGAGAGGAGGTATATATACACACACACACATGCAATGGCACACGAGGTGATCTTAGAGAGAGAGAGAGAGAGAGAAGGGCATGTTTGGTTATACTCGAATCTAAGTAATTAAAAATTATTTTTAAGTAAATATTAATTTTGATAAACATTGGAATATGTTAAATTTTTACTTTTAAACAGGAAATATGTAATTTATATTCAATTTTAACTAATTATTTAAAAGTTACTTCACTCTTTGGATTAGATGAATACCGTTTACATATAAATCTTTTTTCTTTAGTTGAAACAAGTATACAATTGGTTTTGATCTAATGCTTCCGGTAGACATTGTTATAATCAGTATTCTAAAAAGTCTGTCTAGGCTCCGCCTAAGCGCCTTTAAGCTCGATGTGTGTGCAAAATACGTTGCATTGTGGGTATGCGTGTAAAAATACGGTCAATTCTTTTTGTTGACCGTCTAGGTGCGAATAGACGAGAATAAACGCGATTATGAGAGAATAGACGCGAATAAATGCGCGTAACACGCATTAGAGCAAGCAAGCTTCTTTTTAAATTTATTTCCAGATTGAGCCAAAATAAAATTTTTTAAATCTACAAGAGGTGCTAGAAAAATGCTCAAGATGAAATAAGGGAGCCTGACGAAAATGATTTAGTATCGGATGACACGAAATATGAGTTAGATGAAGAAGAAGAGCTTGACTTAGAATTCGATAAAGAGTTAGACAAAAGTTAAGTTATGTTGGTATATAATCAAATTGTAGAAAATTATTGAGTAATTTGTGTTTATGTTTGTCGTAATTGTAATTTACTAATTTTGGAAAACTATTATGCTGTGTTGTTGTTTTGTAATCTAATTGTAGGCTATGATATTAAAATTAGTCTTGTAATTTTTATTTTGAACCACGTTGAATGTGATATATTCAACCATGATATGTGCTTTAATATAAATCTAATTTTTCTTCATTGTACAGCGTGCATCTAATTTTAAAAACTCTTGTATTTTTATTTATTTTTTGAAAACTAGGCCTGTAATTTTGTAATCTAAATCAGTATATTTTAGGATATGTTGTTAAAATTTAAAATTTGAGCATTAAAAAAAATTAAAATTCGAAAACGCATTTTGACGCCTAGGCTTCCCATAGGCGCGCTTAGGCCTATAATTCTTGATACTTCACCTCACCGCGTCGTCAAGCATTACGCATTACGCATTACACATTTTAGAACCTTAGTTATAATGCCCACCAGGGCCTTCACATTCATCCAGTAAAGAAGTGACAAGTGTTCTGGTGGGCATTATAACAATGCCTGGTAGGAGCACTAGATCATCCCTCAGTATACAAATACATAATTTCCATGAAAAAAATAACTCCTTAAATGCTTTCTAAAGAATTGTACAAGTATTATAGATGGTTTTATATCACAGGAGCTTGATCTATTGCCCTCGGTGGGCATTGTTATAATGCCCACCGGGACAAGTGTCATGCAATTATTGCAATTTATCAAAGATTTAGTAGAATTGACTCATAACATAGACTTAACGTATCAACATATCAACCACTGACGGGGGTCGGGGTTCCTGGGGAGACTTGGACTTCCCAACTTTCTGAGATATTCTTATTTTTTTAAAAAAAATTTTAACACGCAATTTAGGGCTTGTTTGGTAGAGTTTTTTTTTTGAAAAAAATGGATTTTTTTAGTTACTTTTTGACTTTTCAAATTTTTATTTAGTGTAAAAAAGGTTGAAAAGTCAAAAATTATAGGCAAAAAAATAGTTTTTTTTTGGAAAAAAAAAACTCTACCGAACAAACCCTTAACTTTGACCTAATATCAATTTAAAAGATGACAATTTGACACATTGACTTAATATAAATTTAATGTAACAATTGAATCTATTAAACTAATAAAATTAATAATACAATGTCTACAATCTTCTTCCAAATGGCCCGATCTCCTGCCCTTAGGGGGCAAGAAAATTCGGCCCACCTGCTGAGGTGTCAGCAGGTGGGCCGTTGATGATAAAGGGCCGAATTTTCCTGCCCCTGAGATCAGAATTCCTTCTTCCAAATCACTCAACAAATCACGCCTCAGCAGGTGGGCCGTTGATGATAAATGGCCGAATTTTCCTGCCCCTGAGATCAGAATTCCTTCTTCCAAATCACTCAACAAATCACCTTATATTAATTTCTCCCAAATTTTTTACATGTTAATTTAGGGATTTCTAACTCAAAATGTCTGCAAGATATATCAACCAATATAAACATACACGCGTATACACACACTCGTTTGCATAATGAAATTGTATCTATAGCCGCACTCATCAATCATTCGTGTCAGAGCATTTAGTGATGTGAGTTGGCTTAGAAAACAAGAGGGGCACACGTGTAAGTGGTTCAAGGAACTTTTTAGTAAGTGACGAATGGTGGGCTGTCTGATTATTAATTTATCATATGTGCCATCCGTAATCTATGACAATTAAAATTAGAAACAATTATATTTTTTACCTTAATACTTTGCCTTGATACATTTAAAGATTATCAATTTAGTTATGTAATCAATCTTCGATCAGTTTTATAAGGTTAATTTTTATATCCCAAACTTGAGTAATGTCTAAATTTGAAATAAATCATATTTTTGTGAGGGTCACATTATAATTAAACAAAAATTTGAATAGCTAGTGTCATTAGGAACTATTTGTGCAATTATTATAAAAGTTTGGGACTAACTTTCTTCTTTTTAAGATCGATGGATAATTTGATACTTGAGCTATAGGTTGGGGACATATATTGCAATTGTTCCTTAAAATGGACGTTTATGCTCTAATATGGAATTCTAATCATAAATAAATTAAAATTTTATTTTATTTTATTGGAATGATGTCGTGTATTATTGTAGATGTATTTAAAGCTTGCACGTGGGTTGCACCCGTGTTGAATTGTTTTTAATTTATTAGGTTTCTTAAATATTAGTTAGTTGCATGACATGATGTTTGACATTTGCAAAAGTTCAATTAATTACAACTCATCGTCTTATATGATCCGTCAATTTTTTTACATATATTTTTTAATTAGAGATCGAATAGATTAATAAAAAAAATTATATAGTTAATCTCAAATTCAATTGATGAAAGTTGGGTAAGGAGATTGACAAATTCAAATTTTTTCCCACAAAATTTTCTTTTTAGATTTATTTTATTATTTAAAATTGATGTCATTAAGTGCCCGTTTGACATAGTATTGACGTCGGAACCTACACCGTCCACGTGTCAACAGATCTCCAGTCACTCCTATGTCAATCTGTATGTTACCTGCACACTCGGACAATCGTTAGACACCAAGATCTCCGGAGAAAAAGGGTCTGACGATTGTTGGTAATCCGACGATCAAATCAACTACCGGTATATAGAGTAATATACGGAGGATGAAAGCAATGGGGTGTGAGAGGGACAATCAGGCAGAGATTTCAACAGAGTATAGGGGTGAAGTTAAAGCGTAAAAAGAGCGTACCTTAGAATAACCGGAGACATTGTATTTATAGCACAAGAGTCTTAATTGATTTAAGAAAAAATCAATTAGATATCTGATCGGATCATCCTTCCTTATGGGATATGGATGATTGGCTGTCAAGACAATATCCTAGATTATCGTCCTTATTTGAATTCATCACGTTGCCTAATCTTTAGAAGATTGTGATTTGGTTTCCTTGTGAGGATCCGTGTGCCAATCAAACACAATCTGTCTTTAATTACTTCACTGGTCATCTTAAAATATCGTGCTGCTTGTTAGTTATAATAAATACGAAGCCCGACGAGGCTATCCTAGGTCGGCCATGAGTGTCTAGAAGGGCTTCGTAATACTCTGATTTGGGGATGCTAAGATGCTCGATGGGCCTCCGAGGCCTTTTGAGAATTTACGATGCCTTTGCTGGGCCCCCGAAGCCTTTGCCGGGTCTCTGTGACCTTTATGAATCTGGAAGGCTCTCGCTGAAGCCTGAATTAGGCATATATAGGATCTTTGTTGGGCCTTTGTTGACGTGGAGGGCCTGGAGGCCTTACCAAAATCGGGTGGTAACACATAGGTTATAAACCAGCTTATAAACTAATATTAGTTTATTTGAGTAGAAATTGTTGACTTTTCAAAGTACTTTAACGTAAAATGACAAAATTGTTAACTTTTCAAACCACTTTAACGTAAAATGACAAAATTGTCTTTTTTACTTTGAAATGATATTTTTTGGTTAAGGGTTATATAGTCATTTCATGTTAAAAGTATGTTGAAAAGTAAAAAAAACAGTTGAAATAAACCAATTTTAGTTTATAATGCATGTCAAACAGGCACTAAGTAAATCATAAAACTATATCCAATGCACTCCGTCTATTACTTTTTAGACGGTAAACACAGATAGATGTAGTTATAAAAAATCATCTCTAATGCATGTTGATGAGGACTTCGTCTAGCTAATGTGACACACTAAAAAAATAGACTCAGTCTAAAAGTCCGTCTAAATTTAGACGGAGTGACTTAGTATTTTATTTTTAAAAAAATGTCGGGTGAAGGAAATAATAATTGAAGACCCGCTAATTTAAAAAATTAATTAATGACACATAAGTAATAATATTAGTTTTAGACGAAATTCATTGGAAATGAATTTTTAATTTGACAGCCTATTTAATAGACGTAGTGCCACATAGATTGGAAGTCTGTCTATTTTACTTACTATATAGACTACATTAGACGAAGTGAATTGAAGATGCTCTAAATAACCATTGAAATATTCTAGTGTTAGCTTATAGTTAGAAAGTAGATTACATTTATAATTAGATCATGCCATTTTGTGATTTGCCATCATATTAGGTATATAGTGCTGGTAGATCAAACTCTTAATCATAATTTATCTTAATAATTTAATTATTAACTTGAGAGGGTTTTATGATGATTCATCCATTTTTGGTACATACTCCTCTTTCTTTCCAAGTCCCAAGATAAATTACACTTTATGTATTATTATTTTGGAATTTGGTGGAGATGAGATAGATGTATAATAGAGTCGTACTGAATTTAGATTGATCAAGTACGAGTCATATATAAGTCCAGTATAATATGTAATGTTATTGAACAAACCATTCCAAAGGCATGCGTGGAATGATTTGTCGTTCTTGAAAAGTCAATTCATAACACGATTTATTTCAAATTAAGCCGTTATGATTCAAATATACGTGGATTTGAAGGTGAGAGTGGAAATGTGAAATGTAGTTCTATTTTTATGATGGCAGATTGATTACCTTAGTGGCTACTCAAATTTTATACTTACTTGGAGAGGTAGAGAAGACACTCATCATTTAAAATCCCCCCACCCCTATCATTTACCAAAGCATATAAAACACTTCTACATCTAGGCTTTTCTTGTTCCATGTCACTAAGGGTTAATGTCTTTACAAGTACGATTTGTTTGATAAAGTAGACCATACAACAATAAATATTATTAAAAAAAATAAAATATTATTTATGATATTATTTATTCTTTTTAAAATTACGTACTAAACATGCTTTAGATACTAAACAAAGTTGAACAAAATTAAGTAACAAAAAGTTACGTGATAATACATGTCACTCATGCATCTAATGACATAGTCCAAGTCACTTAGTAAAATTTAAATAATTTTTTTTTGTAATTAAAGGAAAATGGGAAAATAATATCAAGTGACGCAATATAGTGTGACAAAACATTTTCTAAGACATTGTATCAAAATTATGAGTGTAGATAGAGCAATCAATCAAATCAAATTAAGAAAAGAATTTACGTAATTAATATTAAGATTATAAGTTTTATGTTATCTTTATTAAATAAGAGTATTTCAAGTTCTTATATATTAGTTAATATTTCGGTATTTAATCAACGTGAGATTCATCCCTTAATATGGTAGCTTGTATATAGAGAATACCAATCTTGAAATCTATATGCTCATTTTTTAGTTTTAATCAGATCGAATTACTAGTTGGAGCTAAATATGCTCTGATACTATATTAAGATTAGGGTTTTATATTAAAATATCAACTTTATTAAGAAGAGCAGTCCAAACTGATGTTATATGTTGATTAATATTTCGATATTTAATCGATGTGGAATTTATCCCTTAACAATTAATTATAAAATTAGAAACAAATAATACTTAAAGTATGGCTTTATATAAAAAAAATTGAAGTGTTAGTGCACACACATGTAAAGAAAAAGGACTCTTTACAGATGTTGGCATCTCACAAAGAAATCTCATAATTTGCAACTTTAGGTAACAAGAAATCTTGAAAAATAATTTTAAGTAGGTCATCCTTGGAGCCTTTCTTCAACATAATTTCCCCACTTCGATTTCTTAAACCCTAAATATACTTTTCAAGCTTCACATAATGTGTTCTTGTCTGCCATCATTTCGTAAGAAAAAATGCGACCTTCCACCGAAGTTCAAATTGAAAGCCAAGAAAGAAGATAATATATAGATATACACACACACACACACACTCCACTCATGCCAAGGTTGGGAACTTACGACTTTTGGGGCAAAAAGTTTTGTATACTTTGATGATGCCTTGTCGGCCATATTTTTACCAGTGAAAAGCAGCCATTAGAATGATTGATTTGAAATTAAGTACAGTTTAAATTTGAAGGTAACTTTATAATTAATTTTCCACTTAAGCTATATTAATTTTAATTTTGGGAATACAATCCTATTAGAATAATTATTGATACACAATTGTGTTACAATCATTTTTGTGCACATCTAGAGAATTCTTAGTGGGAGAATAATATAGGAGTAGATAGTATCACGAGGGGAACTAGAAATATTTGAAGATCTGACTGCAACAATTTTTTTTTTTTTTTTTGTATTTCAAGATCAGACTGTTACTAAAAATACAACGCTCTTTTGTCCTTAAGGGCATTGACTGCTAATTATATAAATGCATAAGGGCATTGACTGTTAATTATATAAAAAGTTGAGGCGATAGATGTCAATAATTAAATATTGAGGATACAAGTGCAAATGAAGTCAAAGATTGAAAACACTAGCTACAATTCCTGTACAGTATTAAAAAATAAAAAAATTTAAAATTTTATTTGTTATATTAATTGTTCAGTCTAATTTAAAACTATGTACATATCAAATATGCATTTAAAATATATCTCTGCATTGAAATAAATAAGATTGAAAGATTAAGAAAAAAAGTGAAGGAGATATATATTTGCATATTTTCTTGTCCAATTTAATATACTACAAATCCTTTCGAGCATGTCTAGCACGTAATATGGATGTAGAGAGATTATTAGAATCGAGAATGTATAAAAGTTTAACTTATATGTCTTTCTTGTTACATCAAATTTGTGTACGCAATTTTCACTAACTATAAAATACATAATAACTTATAATAAAAGACATGTGATATAGCACTTACAGTGAGCACTAATTATGGTGTCTACTGTCCACGTAGCATCGCCATATCGATTACTTTTAAAATGTTGCTGACAATTTTTTGAATTTTTCAAAAAGTAACCAATGTGACATCTATTGGTTACTTTTTAAAAAGTTTCTGACAACTTTTTGAGTTTTTTCAAAAAGTAATCAATAGTGAGCACTATAATTAGTGTCCGTGTGGATGTTATATCACCATTCTAACTTTCCAAAACAAAAAATAGAACAATAGTTATTTTACGTGGTATTACTCAATTGGATGAATTATTTATTCCAATTGAGTAATATATTTATAGCCATTAATTCTGAATAATTTATCGAATTGAGTAATGTTACGTAAGATGACTATTGGTAGTGATCAGTTATGAATTTCATTACTCTATATAATAGGTTGCTCAAATTTGACACCAATATTCAGCTAAATAATTCATTAAAATATTATAAAATAATTAATTCATGTTGATAAATTATGGTTTCAAGTGTCTATTAAATAAAACAATATGAGAAAAGACAAAAGAAACTAATATATTTTAGTCAAAAACAAAAAATAAAAAAAGGAAAAAAAATACAACGCATCCAAATCGTGGTGTCACACCACATTAATGTCGCATTTTAAGATAAGCAGTTGATCAAAATAAATAATCGAAGATAATGGAGATCTAATGGAACCCATTTTTTCTTTAAAATATTGTACTAAATAAAGTTTTGACACATTGTCTCAAGGATGAGAAAAAATAAATAACTTTGTTTGACTTACTTTGTAAGGACACCCTCAATAATTGTCCTAATGGGACACCCATTATTATTGATAAATATTCGAAAATTGGTTATTATTGTATAATCTTACATTATTTAGAATTTTGTTGATGGTGGAAGTGATATGGCACTCCTTCATCAACTTGGTAGTTTTTTTGGATTAGTTGGATTCAAAAGACTGCTGGCAAAATTGGGGTGAAACGGTCGAAGATTTTTCGACGTGTGATTTAGCGAGGTCGGACTAAAAAGGCTAATGTTATTTATGCTAAGGAGATTATGTGTGATTGCATATCCCTTCTGGATGAAGAATGCCCTGTGGATACATGCAAAGAAAGATCGACACTATAACATCAATCATTTTGTGATCGAGATTGAATACTTGAGCCACTCAACTACTCTCTTGAGATTTTGATTGGTTGGAGGGGCGGTTTGTTGGGACAATCATAGCTTAGGAGTTAGTCTCCGAGCTTAAAATGTCTTTTCTAGAGGTTTTTATTGGTTGGTCTAGAATAGCGCCGCATACAACTTGTGGATATTATGCTGCTAGCGTAATGATTATCTTTGTTTCAGTTTTAGTATATTTCCTTGACCCAAACATAGAAATAGACTCATATTTATTTCGAACTATTCTATGATGGGTAGAAATTACTTTAAACCAACCTCGGTACAATTAGACCGGAGATCATGTTATGTCAAACACAACGTCTTATTATTCAAACATTAGAACTGGTTTTGTTTGCATCCAGTGGTGGGCTCCATTCGTGACATGCAGGGGCGGAATCAGGGGGGCAGCCCTGGTCTCAAGTCCAGGGCTGCCCAAATTTTGGCCCAAAAGGTTTTAAAAAATAATAATAATAAAGAAACAAAAAAGAAATAAAGCTCAAATTTGAACCCAGGGCTGCCCAATTTCTTACCCTTAGCAGCCGCCGCAGGTTCATCAACAACAACTTGATCGGGGATGTTGCAGTCCTTGATAACGGTGGCTGAAGAACAATCCAAGAAGTGGGTTTTCTTCTTTGAGTAGTTCAAGAAGTTGAAATCAACAAGTGCGATTCATTTTCTCAAGAACAATTCAAATTCTCTGACATTTTTTCTCCTGTACTTCCAATCGTTTAATTTAGAGAAAAAAAAGCGCGTGCAATTCAATTGAGGTGTTTGACGGGAAAAATGGACGGAAACTGTCAAGAGGGACTTACGATGCCTATTTTTTCAAACGTTGGAGATGTGTGATGCTATTTTTAAATGTTAGGAGCATATCTCCAACATTTTTGAAAGATTGAGAACCAAATATGCAATTATCCCTATAAATTATTAGGTTTCTCTAAATTCTTAAAAACTTATATCTATACAAATTTTAAAAGGCCCTAAAAGGGAGAAACAATTTTGGACAATTTTACCCTCATATATTACAACTTTGGACTATTTTACCCTCCTACATTAAATTAAAAAAATCCAAAACCTTTCATCTCCCGGATTATTTTACCCTCTTACATTAAAGTACTTCATACATTAAATTAAAAAATCAAAAACTCTTTCATCTTCCGGACTATTTTACCCTCCTATATTAAATTAAAAAAATCTAAAACCCTTTCATCTCTTACCATTATTAAACAAAATAAGTTGTTTGAGACCTTTAGACAATTTATCTTCAGTTCTTTTTTCACTACGGAATACAAATGATATGCTCTAAAAAGGAGAAATAATTTTGGACTATTTCACCATCGTATATTACAATTTTCGGATTATTTTATATTCCCACATTAAATTAAAAAAAATCTAAAACCCTTTCATCTCCTACCATTATTGAACAAAATAAGTTGTTTGGGACATTTTGGATAATTTATCTTTCGTTTTTTTTCCAGTGCGAAATACAAACCTTTGGACAAAATAAGGGGTTGTTTGGACATTTGGACAACTTATCTTCAGTTTTTTTTTTTTAAATGTAGAATATAAAAGGCCATATGATGATTATGTAATTCCTTTAAATGTATTTAAGATCATAAAAATGGGACTATTTTACTTTCCTATATTACATTTTTTGACCATTTTACCCTCTATATTAAATTAAAAAATCCAAAAATATTTCATCTCCCACAATTATTGAACAAAATAATGAGTTGTTTGGATCATTTGGGCAACTTATCTTTATTTATTTTTTACTTCAGAATACAAATAGTCATATGATGATTATGTAATTCCTAAATACATATTTAGGATTTAAAATAATAGAATTTATGAATTGGAAAGTTAAAAGACCTTTCTCGTCTCACTATTATTAAATTATATAACACAATCTCATTAAAGGTTTACACAAAGAATATTGTTTATAAAGAGCTATTACTCCAATAAAAGTATAATATTATATAGTAAGTCATTATATTATCTTCAAATACAATTATTAATTATTAATTTTATTCTTCGTAAAATGCAGCAATGGAGATTCATGTTAATACATCATGAATTCCATAAGATTTGATATCAAAATTTTATTAATCATCAAAGCTCAAATCATCAAATTGTATTCACTGCGTTCAAATAGTGTTGATATTACCCAATATAAAACTCATCTCTAATTGCAATATCAACAACCGTCTTGTTTTACTTTTATTGCAATTGCTACATTAACATTTTAACTATTAATAATTTTTTTAAAAAAAAATATTAAAAATTAACAAACTATTGTAAAATTACGTGCAACGCACGTCTTTCTAACTAGTATATGTAAGTGGCACTTAAATGATTTGGATTTTCAGTAATCTTTTATTGTGATGAAGTCATCTAGAGAGATGGCATGACATCAAGATTAGTGTTGCAAACTATTTATTTTAATTAAATTTTCAGTAGTGGTATTAACACATGTTTGGTAGTAATTTAAACTGGTTAAACATATTTTTTATCCGCACATTTTATAAGACTCGTAATTTACCACTCACTTTTTATCAACACATTCACCCACATCTTATAATATAAATACTTAAAAAATAATTTAAGCACTACCAAATATACACTTAATGTATGGGACAGAATAGTAAAAAAGATTTATGTAGTTCATTTTAAATTATTGAAAATAAATTTGTTTAATTAATTTTTAACTCTCGTAAATTAGATATATAGGGTTTGATTGATAAATATTTTGATTAAAATTGATTAAATGTGTAGTTGTAAAATTGATAAAAATTATGTATCTTATATGTTATATAGTTAAAATTAATTGTTGATTTTAATATCAATCTTTTAGTAATTTTTTAAGCTTAGCCAAACCGAAACATAAAGCGACTCATGTGGTGCAAGACCTACATTTGGTGGCCGCACACTGAACCAGCCCACAAGGGCTCATGTTTTTTTTTCCGAAGGCTAGAAAATTTTACCTAGACAGGCAAACGCGTTTGGGCCATGCCACATGTCTCAAAACCCTAATCTAGAACGACGAGAAATATTTTGATTTATCTTTTGATCGTGTTGAATTGGACATGTACATATAACAAATAAGATCATACAAACTTGCGCCTCTAATATAGATTAATATCCATATTCCAAAACAACAATTATTAAATGCAATAGATAATGTTAGTGATTATACCATTATAAGGCTCCTCCAATATTCAGGAGGAAAATGGTGATTCTGGCAGCCATGTATTCACACAGCTTTAGTATTAATAATCAACACAAAGTCCAGAGAAAATGCAAAGAGAAAAGGCTGCAAGTTTTTCTATCCACTTGCTAGGACCAAAAGTGCAAAAACCAATTTTCTTTTTCCTTTTTCCTTTTTTTTTTCAATACATTTTTTTCCTTCCTCAATTATGCCACATTGAATTTTTTTCGCTGCTTATATGATGAAGACTTGATTAGTTAGAGTCTACAATACGAAGTTCGACATTTAAACTTTAGTTTTGTTGAAAAGCTGATCGGCCATCGTCTTTTCTCTCTTTTCTTCGCACTCTCACACATACAACAATTCACAACACCAGAATATGTAGCAGTGAAAATTAAACTTTAAATTCACGAACTGAATTAAGAGAAAATAGACACGCATAGAGTTGCTAATCGAGATGTTTGTTAGGGTTAAACATCTCGTTAAATTTTTGTCAAGAACATTAAAATGAAAAAATTAATTTTTTTTTACTAGTATGACCTACTAAACAAATATTTAAAAAAAAAAATGCTCAAAAGAGTTTAGAGACAATAAATAGACGAAAAATTTGATGACTACGAATATTTAAGTTTACATTTTGATAAAAGATAAAACTTTCAACAAATTGGAAAAATTAGTGTTATTCTGCTTCAATATTTATAGCCAAAATTTATTTAAAATTTGTAATTAAAAATAAAATAATTTAAATAAGAGATAAGATTATGTAACCAAATTTTGAATGTGACCCAATATAAACATGTGAGATATGTATATAATTATATTAGGGATAATTGCATCAAAGGTCCCTCAACCTTTCAAAAACGTTAGGGATATGCCCCTAACCTTAAAAAATATCACAAGACATCCCCAACGTTTGAAGAAATAGACATTGTAGGTCCCTCTTGACAGATTCCATCTATTTTCTCTGTTAAAAGCCAAATTTGGACTGCACGCGCTTTCTCTCTTCAAAAAAGACGAGTGAGAATGGCAGGGGTAAAAATAGCCACCGAAAAATGGCCTCGATTTTCCAACAGAGCTTCAAGTTCTTGTTTAGTGAAGAAAAATGGCCATGAAAAATCTAGTTCCAAATCCAAACACAAATTTGGGGTTTCGAAGTAAATGACATGAATTTCCTTCTGCACACGATCAGTTCTGGGTTCAAGCAGCGCAAAGTGGAGTTCATTTAGGAATATGAAGGCCAATATGAGATGAATGAAGTTGTTGACCATGAAGACTTGATCTCAGATGATGCAACTGATGGTATGATATTTGGAAGTTCTAAAGTCGCCAAGCAGTTCATTGAGGAGCTGGAACGGGGTTCAGGTGGTGGTTCAGGTGCTGATAGTTTGCATGAGCACTCTCAAGGGATTGATGGTCAAATCGTCACAAACTCAGAAGAAGAAGCCGACACTAATGAAGAAGGGGACGGTAAAGAGTTGTTTGATTCTACTGCCTTGGCAGCTCTTTTGAAAGCTGCAACATTTTTTATGTTTGAGAAACCTACTTCCCACCACCCGAAACCCACTTTTCTTCACTCTCGCCACTGGTAGAGACCCGATTTTGGGCCAATCAATTACTATTACCCTCTCAAATCAGTCCCAGGTGTTGATTTTTTCGAAAACTACCCCATCGTCATCAGCCCTTTAATGGCTTTCGTCGCCGCAAACGTTTAACAAGGCTTTTTCGTTTGTATATACGCAATGTCAGTCTATTCATGGGCGGTCCATTTTCCCTTGTCAGGATACTCTTGCAGCGCAGATTATGTACACTGCGAAATTGAATGTTCCATTGTGGAGGAGTTTGTGATGGAGCAACCAATGCCCCCGTACTTGTTTGCTTTTGCAGTAGGCGAGTTGGGATTCATGAGGTAGGTCCAAGGACTAGAGTATATGCGGAGGCAATCCCAGGTGTTTTGGATGCTGCCTTCAGAGAGTTCGCTGGGACGGAGGAGATGATTAGGGTCGGGAAAATGTTGTTTGGCCCTTACGAGTGGGAGAGATTTGGATTATTACCCCTGCAACCCCAGTCGCGTTTTTTGGAGAGAGAAAATGCGTGTAGTCCAAATCTAAGGTTTAACGGAGAAAATGGATGGAATCTGTCAAGAGGGACTTACGATGCCTATTTCTTCAAACTTTGGGGATGTCTGGTGCTATTTTTTAAGGTTAGGGGCATATCCCTAACATTTTTGAAAGATTGGAGACCTTTGATGCAATTATTCCATTATATTATTATGGGTAATTATATACACTACAAAATTTATTTGCTGCACCATATTTTAATTGTATTTAAGGTTCTCAATCTTTATTCATTGTAGCACTTATGTCATTAACTTTTTTGTGTCATTTTTTTATCCTCAATCTTCTATTAATTAGCAAATCTCATCTTAATAAAAGTTCATGTCCAAAAATTCCATTTGTAAGGAGTAATACTACTTATTTGCCCATCATATATATACAAAAGTGTGACAAAATATTTTTATCTCATTTCAAAGCACGCAAAATAGAATATTTTAATAAAAATCATCATCAATGATGAGATGTGCTAATTAATTAGAATGTTAAAGATAAGAATTTGATGGAAAAATGGTTAGGGACATAAGTATTACAATAGGCAAAGATTGAGAACCTTAAAATTAATTAAAATGTGGTGCAACAAAGAAAAACTGTGGTGGCAATATAATCACCCTTATATTATCTCTCATTATTGTCTACCCCCAAAATTTAGAATTAGTTAGTATCATGTTTTACAATTAAATAAAATATTTCTTAATGAAAAAAGAAAAGAAAAGATAATCTGTTTGTGGTTGACAAAGGAAATTGGGACTCGAATTTGAAGAATGTGACCAACAAGCATACTATTCTATGAATTGATACTGTTGTCCGACTGTTTACATGTATAAAGTAGGACATAAATTTTGGTATATGAATGTGATAATGTCATAATTTCGAATCTTATTTGTTTTGAATTCAAATTTTTATAATTGAATTTTATTTAGTACCATTGATTATGTTTTCATGATTTCAGAAAATTTTATAACACAATTACTCATTTGTCAGTTAGTGACCACATCGACGGTGTTAGTCGCCCAGTTAAAAGTAAACTTTTAATTTTTGTTATGTTTTAAAATGATTCATTATCTCACAATAAATATACTAGTGTTACATTGTATGACTTGAATGTGTCTCTTCGTTATCATTATCTAGTGATCTCTTCAAAAGTATATAAATTTAGGAAGAAAATAATACATGTGACTGAGTATTTGGTGATTAGTTTTGTGACATTCATTATGAGGTTGTGACTAGCCATTTAGTGATTTAGTTTATGACTAATGTGGCTACGGCTGTCACTGAGTATTTGTGATTATTTTTGTGACTCATGTTCTATGACTGTGACTTTACTTTCATGTTAAGTGCTATTTTACTTTACTTATCACAAAAACTTCATGTGGTCTGAATTTAGACGATTGTGACCAATACTATGTAGCTTCGTATGTAAAAAAATCTGATCACAAAAGATTATTTGTGACTAATGGAGTTAGAGTACTATAATTATCTGTGACTTACATGCGTGTTTGGGAATTAGAATATGTGCATGTTGTGACTGCTGTAATAACAATAAATATATGTTGTGACTTATGTTCTGTTGTTGTGACTTTGCTAATGTATTATTCGCCAATTTACTTAAACTATAGTAAAACTATCGTATGACCTGAATTACACAATTTTGACCAGTAATGTGTGTATATGTATGTATCACATGTGATTATAAAAGATTATTTAATATGACTACTGGAGTTCGAGTGCTATAATGATTTCTGACTTACGCGTGTGTTTGGGGGTTACATTTTTGTGACTGATAGAAATTAGGTTGACATAGATGTGTGGTTGGGGTTTACATTGATTTATAAGAAGATCAACAAAAAATTAATAAATATTTTCATATTTCTCTTAGTTGCTTACATTTTGAGAGATCAACAAACTTATGAATTGTAATTTTCATAAAAGGTACACAAAACTTTTGCTACCAAATAAGAAGCACTTGCAATGTCAATTTAGCATCTTTCATCACTTGAGTGGGATGAAGGCGACTTAAGATCAAGCAAGCATAGCGACAGAAAAGAAAGCGTATGTAAAAGTGTGGCATTTGTGTTGAGTGGAATTGTCATATCTTCTAAATTCCTTCTACGATGACGTTTTGTTCTTCCTAAATCTTGAGCTTTTGATTCACCAAAATAAGAAGAATTATGAGAGATGATGATGGGTTTGCCCTTAAAATGGATTTTCGAAGAAACATGTTTCCAGATGTTTTCGAACGTCTCAGACAGTGGATTTGTGAAAAATTAGATTTTATGATGATATTTTGGATTTTGAGGTTTCTCTCACTTCAATTTAAAGATAAATGTCTCAGGCAGTAGGTTTTGGATGACTTAGATTTTCTGATGGTGTTTTTAATTTTGAAGGTTCTCTCTCTTCAAAGATAATATCGCTTCCTGATTATTAAAAAAGATAAGAAAAAATTGTATCTTAAATTGAAATTATATGAATTAATTATTTACATTTTAATATATTTCAAAAAAGACTTGATTTTACGAATTTATTTATAATAACCTGATTTGTCAAAATACATAGTTAAAAATAGTATTCAGCCTAATTGTCTCTAAATAGACAGTTTCTTTGGGCTGGCCCATGCTCTTAGCAGCAACATAACATGAAGTCCCATTTCGAGTCAACAAAGAACAACTTATAGCATGCGAATGGGTAAAAAAACACTGATGTTATTGAATGACATCGAAACTTGAATTATTGAATTTCAATTTGTTATTGTTGTAACATAAAATAAAGATTTAAACATTCAACTTAATTGGATTTAATTTTCAGTTTTAGGTTTAATTTTCAGTTTTTAAACAAATTCAAAACTCCTTAATTTCATGATTAAAATCAATTTAAATGACATAAATTTTCATCAAAGTGGAGGTTGAATTTTTCAAAATCTATAAAGCCGAGGTTGAAAATCAATTAGAGAGTTAGATAAAAGTCTTAAGATCTGATAGATGATGAGAGTATACTGCTTATGGTCTTAATGTTTTTTGTGAAGATAATGGTATAATACATGAAGTTACACTTCCTTATTCACCGCAATCTAATGGGGTTGTTGAAAGAAATAATAGAACTTTAATGGATATGGTTAATGCTATGTTACTAAGTTCTGGAGCACCCGAGAATTTATGGGGTGAAGCTGTTCTAGCTTCTTGTTATATATTGAATCGGGTGACTATTAAGGACAATGTTAAAACTCCATATGAGTTATGGAAAAAGAGATTTCCTAAGTTAGGTTTCATGAAAGTGTGGGGGTGCTTAGCTAAAGTTATTAAACCTGATCCTAAAAAGAATAAAATAGGTCCGAAAACTATAAATGATGTCTTTATAGGATATGCTCAAAATAGTAATGCGAATCGGTTTTTAATTGTAAATTCTGAAGTCAGTAGTATTTTGAACAATACTATTATAGAAGCTGAACCTGAACTTAGGAGAAGTAAAAGGAGTAGAACGGAGAAAATTTTTGGAGAAGAATTCTTTACATATTTAGTTGAAGATGAACCTAAAACTTATAAAGATGCTATGTTATCTATAGATGCACCTTATTGAAAAGAAGCTATCGATGATAAATATGAGTCAATTATACAAAATAATACTTGAATTTTGTGTGATTTACCTCAAGGAAATAAGGCTATAGGATGTAAGTGGGTATTCAAGAAGAAGTTGAAATCTGATGGTAATATTGATAAATATAAAGCTAGGTTAGTAGCAAATGGATTCACTTAAAGTGAAGTTGATTATTTTGATACATATTCTCCTGTTGCTAGAATAACTACTATTAGGACTATGTTAGCATTAGCTACTGTTCATAAGTTGATCATTCATCAAATGGATGTTAAGACTACATTTCTGAATGGTAACTTAAACGAAGAAATATATATAGATCAACCAGATGGTTATAAAGTTAAATGACAAGAACATAAGATATGTAAATTGATGAAGTTATTATATGGGTTAAAACAAACTCCTAAACATTGGCATGAAAAATTCAACAAAGTTATACTAGGATATAGATTTAAAATCAATGGACATGACAAGTGTGTGTATTGCAAGGAATATAATAATGAGCATGTGATACTTTGTTTATATGTAGATGACATATTAATATTTGGGACAAATATAGGTGTTGTTAATTATGTGAAGAAATATTTGTCTAAGAATTTCGAGATGAAAGATATGGGAGAAGCTCATATAATTTTAGGAATGGAATTGGAAAATATCTGAAGGAATTATATTGAATCATTCAAGTGCTATCGAGAAGATGTTCAAAAAGTTTGGGTATTATGATATTAAGCAAGTATCTACTCCATATGATTCAAATGTGCACTTGAAGAAGAATTTAGGTAAACCAGTTTTACAGTTGAAGTATTCTCAATTAATTGGGTCTTTATTGTATATAGCAAATATGACAAGACCAGATATATCATTTGCTGTTGGGAGGCTTAATAGGTATACAAACAATCCAATTAAGAAACATTGGTATGCACTAGAAAGAATTCTTAAATATTTTCGAGGTACGTTAGATTATTCTATATGTGTTATAAAAAATTTTCAAATGTGGTTGAAGGATATAGTGATGCAAATTGGATAACTGACAATGCGGATATCAAGTCTACTACTGGATGGTGCGGCTATATCTTGGAGTTCAAAAAGACAAACTATTATATCGAGAAGTACTCTAGAATCGGAACTAATAGCATTAGATACTACTTGTACCAATGCTGAATAGTTAAGAGATCTATTACTAGACATACCTTCAACAAATAAACCAATAACTATCTCTATACATTGTGAATCAATCTCATTCGAATAAGAAGATAAATAGACATATACAAGCAAGACATAAGTCAGTTAAGGCCTTTTTAAAGAGAAGAGTGATTTCTCTAAATTTTGTAAGATCTGAGAAGAATTTGGCAGATAACTTAACAAATGGTTTACACAAAAAAGTGTTGATGAATCATCGAAGGGGATGAGCTTAAGCCCCCATACGAGTCACCTACGGTAGTAATCCAACCTTTGTGATTGGAGATCCCATGAAGAAGGTTCAATGGGTTATGAAAAACATGTACTGCGTGACTTAAGATATCATTATATTATTTGTGCTCATCCCTATGGTGATAGTGCTATATTATGTGATGTTAGGAAGGGTTTAACACTGAATGAGTACCGATGCAAGAATACTCTCGCGAGGTGCAGTCACACGTGCCCCTGGAGGACTCACCTATGTAAGAGTTACCATAAGGCCGTGGCTATGGGATTGGGCTATTCCCTAGAGACTCTTACTAGAATCAAGATAAGAGCGGCATGGCCATTAACAGCGCTACACGCTATGAACTGAGCCTAAATCGATACTGTGTGTAGGACAATTGAAGTTTGGACAAATGGATCTAATTCAAGGCTTAGTCCATTATGGCTCCATCAAGTGGAAATTGTCATCACTATATATATATATATATATTTATTTATTTATTGTTTGAATGTTTAAGTCTTGTGGAGGATTATTGTAACCTAAAATAAAGATTTTAGCCATTCAACTTAATTTGATTTATTTTTAATTTTAGGTTTAATTTTCAGTTTTTAAACAAATTCAAAACTCCTTAATTTCACGATTAAAATCAATTTGAATGACAAATTTTTTTTATCAAAATGGGGGTTGAATTTTCTACTATAAAAGGGGTGTAGGTTTTCATGTTTTTAGACACATTAAAAAAAACAACAAGATTTGAAAAACACTCTCTATACCATACTTATTTTCTTGTTTTTGGCAACTAGTTAAAATACTCGTTCTTATATCCCTTTGGTCGTGCCCATAGAAGGAGAATCGGCTGTGAACTAAAAGAGTTTTATCTTAGAGTCGTGCAGTGCTGACAATATCCGCACGAAGGGAAGGCCACACGACTTTATGACAGCGACTTTCGCGACTCTCTAAGCCAACTATTTCTAACTCTATTTATTTATTTTTTGTTAATTATATATTAATTAATTTATTACACAAATCACTTATAATTACAACAGTTACGACCAAATCAATGAACTTCAAATTTGAATAATGTGAAAAGAAAAAAAAAAGAATTATGTTCGAAATTAATTTACACATACACTTGTGTATATTTAGATATTGAAATACCTCGACTAAATTTGTTTATGTGTTGATCAAAGATTAAAAGGTTATTACAACTTTTAATAAATATTTTAGCAATTCTTTCAATTGGAGGACAAGCTGCAATTATTTTTAATTTGGAGGAGTTAAATAAGGATCCGAAAATAGATTCACTAACATTGCATTACCAGGTTATTGAAAATGGCCTCCTCCTCAATATTCTCAACAACAATTTCGTGGCATTCTATTTAATTATAGACGTAATTGACAAATACTTGACGGTTTTTTTTTTTTTTTTTTTTTTGGCACAAATAGTCTCTATCGTTTGTTTTTAATGTAGATTAAAGATATATTTTTCTATTTTTGACAATAACATTCATATTTCAAATTTTTCTGGGCACAAATAGTTCTTTTCGTTTATTTCCGTTCAACTCCTACGTTAAAGTAACGCATGCAATGCCCAATTTCCTTCTGAAATAATTTTGGGCAGAAAATAATAAAGGAAAATTTGTAGCAAATGTCCAAAACCTTTCAAAAATACGTCGAAAAGTCCTAAATCTTCTAACCCTAACACATATGACCCAAATATTTAAATAAATGTACTCTTGACAAATTTCATCCAAATGTTCGTTAGTTGACCAAAAGTCAATGGTTTGACCTTAATTTGACTGACTTTAAAGCATGTTTGGATTATTTTTTTTAAACTCATTTTCAACTAAATATTTTATAGAACCTACAACTTTTATCAACTTTTCAACCACACATTTCACCAATTTTCTTTAAAAATCTTATGAAAAACTACTTTTACTTTTAAACTCCATCAAGCATGCAGTTAATAAGAAAAATAGTCTTTTCTTATTTCTTTATTTCAAACAATTAAAATATAAGAAAAAAAAATTAAAAGCTGAGAGAAGTAAAATACGTTTGGAAGAGGTAGGGATTTTAAAAGCGATACCATATTTTCTTCATTTCAAAGCGACGAGCTATGTCAGATTTTAAGACAGCAATACCATCAACATCACCACTAGTGATAATTATGTCATCAACATATAATAGAAGTAACATACAACCAGGGGAGGTGCATTTAGAGAATAAAACAGAATCATGATGATTGGATGTAAAGCACAGAGAGGGAACAACAGTAGAAAATTTCTCAAATCAGGTGCGAGATGTCTGTTTGAGACCATAAAGTGCATTCTTAAGTTTGCAAACATATCCATGATGATGAGAAACACTAGGGGGAGGAACCATATAGAAGTACTCATAAAGAGTCTCATTCAAGAATGCATTTTTAACATCCAACTGAGAGAGATTCCACCGACAAACAGAAACAACTGTAATAAGTGTACGAACAATAGTTTGCAACAAGAGCAAAGGTCTCCTCATAATCCAGACCATACTACTGAGTAAACCCCTTAGCAACCAACATAGTCTTGTATTGCTCAATCGAACCATCAGATTGGATTTTGATCTTATAGACCTAATGAAAACCAATAGCATGTTTACCCTGAGGTAATGAAACCAAATCCTAAATGTCTGTCTTATATAAAGCAGAGAGTTCAGTAGCCATAGCCTGTTGCCAAAGAGGATCTAGAATAGCTTCTTTATAGGAAGATGGTTCAGAAATTTTGTGAATAGATGTTAAGAAACAGTAGAAAGATTCTGAATAACACGAATAAGCAAAATCGGGTAACTAAGTAGACTTACGAATATGTGGAGAAAATTGAGAAGAAGGATGTGGATCAACAATCTTAGATAGTGCTTCGAAGGCCATAGAAAGAGAAGGATCATTATGAGTTGGCGCATGTGTACCTATAGTGTATAAAGGATCAACAACAAGAAGGGTATAGAAAGGTGGGCTATCGATATCATCAGAAAAGGATCAATATAAATGAGACCAGTCTTAGTCACATTATGGGTGTTATCAGAAATAGAAAAGAATAGAATATGCTCAAAAAACATAACATGACGAGAAACATATAATTTTTTTTGTTAATAGGATTAAAACAGCGATAACCCTTTTGTGAAGACACAAATAGCAAAACGTGAAGTCAATTTATTACGTTCTACTTGAGGATGAATGAAAAAACATGTGCACCCAAAAACTCTTATAAGAGAATAATCAGGAGGATGTCCAAACAATGTTTTAGAAGGTGACAAACCCGAAGTGTGAGAAGACGGACTCTTATTAATTAAGTAGACATGAGTTAACTGCTTCTTTCCAAAATTCACTAGGAACTTTGGCAAATAAGATAAGAGAACGGACAGTTTCAACAACGTGTCTATGCTTTCGTTCTGCAATACCATTTTATTGTGTGGTGTCAGTACATAAGGATTCAATTGTGCCATCAGAAGCAAGCAATGCAGAAAAATCAATAGAGGTATACTTCCCACCCAAGTCACATTTAAAGTACGTAATTACAGCAGAGTGTTGAGTTTTAACAAGTATTCTAAAAAAAAGATAAATAGAAAATCAGAACGTCGTTACATAAGATAAACCCAGAAATAATGACTATAATCATCAATAAAAGAGACATAATATCTAGACCCACCTTTTGTAGATTAAAGTAAACCATCCCTTTCAGTTGCAATTATTACAAATCAGAGGGAATCAAGATTACGCAATTTAAGAAAAGCAGCAATACAAACGACCAAACAATCTGTCTTTAAAGACGAAACCCAACCAACAGCCAAACAAACACCACCAGAAGATCAAAAATTTGATAAGAAACAATCTGTCTAAAATGAACAACTCGATCTGCGCCCTTACGCGCCGTCGCCGTCCTTGCTCGTTAGTCTCATGCGCCGCCGCGTCTGGTTGCGTTTGTCGTCTACGCGCTGCACGCACCAGCTTGTATTGATTGCTTTGTCGCCGTGAGTCCAGATAAGGTCACCAATCGCCCATCCGAGGTTTCTTTGAACGAAAATAGTGAATTTTCAGTTTCGATTTAAAGAAATATTACGGTTTTCCAATACGCGGAACTTTGAGAAAGAAAGGGAAATGAAAGAACCAGACACTCAATACATAACCCGGACTCTAATAGCATGTCAATGTTCTATCATCAATATAAATCAAACTAGAAGAGGAGAACAAAGAAGAAGAAAGAAGAACCAATCTTATTAGACAAACAACATAATGAAAATACTGATACAAAATAGTTTATATAATAAGATAAATCATAATCTATAATAGATAAATCAATCATCTAATATGTTCTAATATATTAAAACAATATTATAATATATATGAGAATCTTTTAATATATATTCTAACATTTTGTCATTCTCATTCTCATTCTCACTCCCATTCACATTAACTAAGTAGATTTTAGTTTAGAGTAATGTTGCCCCCGAGTATAGCTTCCCCAAGGTATAGTTCAGTTGGTTGAAAGGTGAGAGTGAAGTAGTCTAAGTTTCGCTGGCAGCTATGGGGTGGGGGTTCGATTCCTATATTTGATATGGAAGAGACTCTTTGCAAGCGCAGTTAAAAAGCAAGCTTTTAACCCTGCTCTACTGAAGCACATCCTAAGATTTACATCTTTCACTAAGGCTCTTGAATAGGGGTGGTGGAAGTCCTCGAAATTGGGGTTTAACCTTTTAGTTTAGAATACTGTTTCGCCATTCACATTTCCCAAGGCTTCTCAAAACCATATTTATACAGTTGCACAATCATGTTTGAATGAGCAGCTTGCGTGTCAAATGGGCCGGGCATCTTGTGGATTATTTGCTAGATAATGTATTTGGAGAATTTTATAACAAATATTCTGCGGTCACCGCTGTAAAACAATAGAAATAAGTAATAGGACAAATTAGCAGGTGGCATTCCATTGCTAAAAAGTAAAACATAATAATAAAAAAAATGTCTAAAGTCAAAGAATGCTAATGTAACATCCCAATATTTTATGCAATTTTTAAGATTTTTTAGTGATTTTAGGGAATTGGTGCTATATTTAAAATAAGTCAATTAGTGCCTATATTTTTTAGGAAGGGTGATACTTTGAAAATAAGAAAGTTAAGGAGCCGTTCTCTTTGTGTTTCAATTTTGAGTTTTGAGTTTTTTAATTCATTTTCAGTTTTGTGTTTTGAGATTGTTGAAAATACGTTCTTTTTGTCATTTTAGAAAACTGTTTCTCAAAACAGAAAACTGGAAAACGCGTTTACTTTGACATGTTCGAATTTTTTTTACTAATATTTGATTCAAAAAAAAATTATTATTCAATAAATTTGAATAGTTTAATGCTAATATAGTATTAAATAATATATAAATTTTGAAGTTGGTGAATCTTGAAATACTTGTTTCCAGTTACAAAAAACAAAAACACTTGGGTGTTGGGTCTGTTTTGTACACAAAACGATGAAAACGGGTTTTTATCATTTTCCATTTTCAGTGTAATTTTTTTTTCCATTTTGAAAAATGCATTTTTCGAAACGACTTTTCACTGTTTTGCAAAATTGAAAACTGAAAACAGCAAAGAGAACAGACCCTAAGCGATTGAAGTGAGAAATAACTATATCATTATTGTGCAACTGTTGCACAATGTGGATAAAAATGGTTGCAAGAGTGCAAGGTGTACATCAATATGGATAGTTATAAATAGTTAGGGCCAATATAATTTCCTTAATTGAAATAATAAAGGCTATATATTGTTTTAAAGAAATTTAAAAATGATATTTATGTCCCAAACCTCGTCCTACAAATGGAGGACCCGTATTCATTTGAAAATTACATATTCACCAAAAGTCCCTTAGATAAGCTATCTGTTTGACTCAGAAAGATAATTTTCCTTTATATAGTGTTTTAATTACTTTTAGATGAAAAAAATAATAAAAAGTTTATTGAAATGATCGTGACACAATACTATATGCATAATGAAGGAAAAGTACTATATGCATAATGAAGGAAAAACCCGACCGCCAAGTGCCAGGGGTTGATCCCCGGGCTGTGCAACCCAAACGGAAACACACACAACTTTTGATAGAAATCTCCAAATTGATATCCGTAAAATGTGTTGTACTCCTGACCCGATAAACTTTTCAATAGTATATTACACGCCTTATGAATATCTCTATATCAATAGTGGCACTCTAGTTTCTTCACGAGTTATATGCATTGGTTCGTTGGTGTCGGAACCCCATCTTTGGCAATTTTAGACGCGTTTAACTCTTAAGTTGATCTTGGGAGGTAATGTGGTCATTATTAACATATGTACATTTGATTTATATAATTTCTAATCTAGATACGAAATGTAGAGGAACGAAACTGTGGATGTTAGGATAAGCAAAGATAAATGTAAGTAATGTGGTCCAACTATAATACAAAATAATAGTATCTTTAATTTTTACAATGTATTCATATGTGATTACGTGGAATATGATGTTGTCGCTAATTGATTGTATACGATAGAAGTAGTCATGATATGATGTTGTTATCAATGTACATACTAGATTAATGCAAAGAGTCCAATGACATTTGAATTTTCGGAATTTAAGTTAGAGAGAAGATGTTAAACTGATTGTGGATCCATTTACCTTGGTGAGATTGAAAAAGATATATTTGGAGCCCTAAATTCCTTTCTATTAATTGCACCTTAAACTACGAGAAGAATAAGAATAAGAAAATATTACTTAATTAACTGGTGAATAAAAAAAAACAAATATTTTATAAAACATATATGGGAAATACACACTAGCACATCTTATTTTTCTTACATCAATTCGGTACAAGGTTTAATTTTCACATTTTTGAATGTAATCAATCTTGAATATTAAAGTTAGAGAATGTATATGAAATTATTAACATACAGAGGAGTTGGAGCTAAAGAAAAAGTTATACAATGTAGTTTGCGTTATATTTGATACATATAAATTTTAATGCATGGATATTAAATTGCTTGTTAGGGTTTGATGTTATATTTTGGAACGGTCCTTTATATTGAGATATGACAAATTCAACATATCCCGCACATTATTTATTTGCATGGGTGAATAGCCCATACACTTTTTCTCCAGTAATCTTAGGGGGAAGTTTGTCTAATCTAGTTGAGCCTTGAGGGTTCCAGCTTTGGCACGTCCTCGAGGGCAGCATTCATGGCAATCATCGCTAGTTTCTCTCGAGGGCATAGTATGACTTTGTTCTTTGTGTTGTTTAATAGATGTCGAGTACTGCTTTTCCCCGTCTGAGAATCTCCATCAATGTTCAATATGCTTCACATTGTTTTACAATTAGAATCACTATGAACACGTGGATCGATGAATCTTGTTCGATATGCTCCGCGTCACTTTACAACCAGATTGAGTGTGACCATAATAAGGATTTTAATATTTATGAAATATTTTTCAGACACCATTTTTTCTTTTGATAGATGCTCGAGTCAAACAATCAACATATTTGAAAGTAAAAGATCCAACAGACACCCATCGTTGATGTATACATTCTATATTGACTTGTGTAAGGCACAATCTTTCAAAATTACTTCGTTAAAACTTAGAATTATAGAAATTACTTCTTCGAGAATTAAATAAATTTCATAAAGACCTTTGCTCTACCATGAGAGTGATTTGTTTTTCTTCCTCAATATTCATCTAAAAATTATTGTTCCAAGGGCACCAAAGGTGAGGTGAAATGGTTATTATTGACATTGAACCCATTCATGACAAAAAAAAAAAAAAAAAAAAAAAAAGTTTTAGTTTTATGTATGTGGTGTCATTTTGTTCATTTCATGATCATAAATTTGAATTAGCTTAACATTTCTTTGTCTATACCGATTGTTAAAAGAAGAAGAAAATGGTGTCCATGGATTTCAATGTCCTACTCGCTTGACTTGAAATAAATCTTTTTTCCCATAAGTCAAATTGAACTTCAAACATTATTTAAACATCGACGCTACTATGCTAAAAGATTTAACTCTTGTTTGATAATTTTTTTTAGAATTTTTTTTTATTAACTTTTCAATTGATCAAACTTCAATTTTAACCACACATTTCAATGAAATTCACAATTTTTATCAATTTTTTAATAACACATTACACCAACTTCTATCAAAATAAAATAAAATTTTCGTCAAATGAGCTCTTGATTGTTAGAACATACTTGTATAAACATAAAAACACCTCAATTTATGAAAACAATGCAGTTGAGTATCACAATTTAAATTAGGATGGACACATAAACAATTATTAAAATGGTTTAACGAGACTTTGAATGATCCCAATATTAAGGGTAAAATCTCATATCAAAAATAATCTTCATGTAAGACAACTTTACACAAAATTCATCAATTAGAACATCTCCAATGCTTCAATGGATTGCTAAAAATATTTACCATATAAACAAGGAATTTTGACGCAAATGGTCCCTATCTTATGCCTTTAATGTGTTTTTGATTCATAACCTTTTATTTTTTAGTAGGATGTCCCTAACCTATGCCATTGGGTGCAAGACTGGTTCTATGGACGGATTCCATCCAAATTTGTCGATAGTTGGGTGTGTAGTCTCAAATCTCTTTTAATTTGTCTTTACATGCAATGATAAATTGGTAAACTCACATTTTTTGTCCTTTTTTTTTTACTTTGCGTCTTTTCACATTACCAAGCAATGATCCGAGAATTTTGAAAAAAAATACTCCCACCATTCTAAAATTTGAGGACTCGATTTTTCAATTAGCAAAAACAGCAAAAAATCAGTGGATTGTTTAATGGTTGATGCATGAAATGTTGTTGGTGTATTTTTTGAATCTAAATTTGTGCATAGATGGTTTGAGTTTGGAGATTGTTAGCATGGTTGAGAGATGGTGGTTGAATGTTCAATATGTATCAGGGTAGGGATAATTGGTTAGAGAGGAGTGTTTGTGCAACTTTTTCAATAGGTTCGGGATTAATAGTGCACCATTTTACATACGTTAGGGACCAATTGTGCACCTTTACTAAAAATGTTAGGGACCATTTGCGCACTTTTACTGAAAAGGTTAGGGACCACATGTACACTTTACTGAAAAGGTTAGGGAACATTAATGCACTTTTAATGAAAATGTCAGGGACTATCTATGCACCATCTCCACATATTCAATATAATGAAACAAAAGACAATTTTAAACACAGAGATTTGATCTTATTTTCATTCATTCATCCAAGAATGGCTTGGCAAGCAATAAAACGTCTACAAGGTTCGGATATGTTTAAGAAGTCTTCATCTCCAATAGTAGCTCACACTGACAAAGATTGGATTCCATTTACTTTTCCCAATTCCAATCAAAACCATGATTCAAATTTTGGCAGTTTTTACCAATAACATATACTTGGGGGGTATAGTTTAGATTATATAGATAGGAATGAACAGAAGGAAAAAAATAGATGAGTTGACCAATTTAACCCTACAATTAAAGACAAATTAAAAGAGATTTAAGACTACACACCCAACTGACGACAAATTTGGATGGAATCCGTCCATACGACCAATTTCGCACCCAATGACATATGTTA
This sequence comes from Forsythia viridissima, assembly GCA_030279155.1. NCBI lineage: Eukaryota > Viridiplantae > Streptophyta > Magnoliopsida > Lamiales > Oleaceae > Forsythia > Forsythia viridissima. Next base: position 38,788,072 of record CM059037.1, read on the forward strand.
GGTATCTCTTAGCAAAAAATATAAGTTTAGGGACCAAAAACATGCTAAGGATATACGTTAGGGACCATGTGTGCCAAAATTCCTATAAACAAAATGAACAATATTTAAAAAAAGAGTAATATTATTTATAGTGAGCGACTAATGTAGTTAATCTATGTGGTAATTATATGACATTAATTGATACGTCATTTTGAATACTCAAAACTCTACATTTAAGATAACATATCAACTAATGCCCTATAATTACCACATAGAATTACTATGAGAGTCGCTCAATAGAATAAAAAACAAACGTTGTTTAGAACTTGGACTAGATTTAAAAGTTATACTACACACTCACTAAGCTAAATTTATATTTTTTATTCAGATTTAAATTAGATTTTATTTTTATTTTAAAAAAATAAAATACACTTAGACAATATTATTATATTGTAAATAGAATTATTAAAAACTTATTTTGAACTTGGGTTTCTTTTCATTATACATCAACCATAACACCTAAATAGCTAATCATAAATTACATTCGTTCTAACCTTGTTTAAGTTTGTATCAATTTAACATGCTAAAGATGTCAATTGCTCATTTCGTGTCAAACTAACATGGAAACCCATCCCAACCACAAAATAATGTATTCAACTATTTATAAATCATTTCATGACTTGTTCAACACCATATTAGGGTTTATTTTTCTTATTTGTATTTAATGAATTCATGACTTGTTCAACACCCTTTTAGGTTTTAATTTTCTAAGTTGTAACACCACTTTTTTCATGAATCACGAGAAGTTCTCCCTTTTCTAAAATCTTTATTAATCAAATTACTATTTATTTTGGCCTACTTTTGTTGAAGTTTTCAAGCTTCTAGGTATGGGCCCCACTGCGCAACTTTCTCATCAACCACTTGTATGTGCCACCTTAGAATCTCAATAAATTATAATTAAAATATACTTAATTACCCATCAATTGAATTAAGCAACAAAATTAACATTTACATTACCAATCAAAGTATCAATTATCAATTATTAATTATTAATTAAATCAACTAAACTAACAAAAAAAAATAAAAAAAATAATTGCAAAACAAAGAAAGTTCAATTACCATCATGATAAACATAAAATGACAACAATACCCTCATTCGTTTATCGAATTTTCAAATTCTACCTAATTCCAGATCTTCAATTTTCATTTTTTTTACCTCAAAGTCTCAAACCTTGAGGATTTTTGGAGCTTTTACAACAGGATTTTCCCTGGCTATGGCTTCCCGGCCAGCAGCCTTGTAATCGTAGCTACAATCGTGACGATCTGAATATCTATGCTCGGAACAGAACATTTCTCCACATCTGCATCGAAATCCGATCAGCCCGATCTTTTTCCTGCACCCGGACCCGGAACATCGGGTAACCTCTCTAGGTCTCTTCAATCCGCCCCGATTCTCCACCTCCGCAGCTAATCCTCCTACCTTTTGCGTCGCAGACAGCAGATCTGATCTCTCCGGCGACGTGGCCGAGCAAGTTCTTTGGTTGTCGTTGCCCGGCACCTTCAGATCTGAGCCATCGGGCGATCTCTCACAATTACCTCCGGTGATTGACAGCTGTACCGGAGGTGCGGGAATCGGTGCCGGTGGGGTGCAAATAGGTAAATTTTCGGGAACTTTGAGCTCCGTTTCTTCTTTCTCTCTCTTCTGAGCCATATCCGGATTGCTTTTTTGCTCTTTGCAAAGAGAGAAAGGAAGGAGAAATTCGTTTGTATATATCGAGAATGAATCGATGAAAATGGAAATGGAGATGAGAAATCTGTGGGTTATATTTTGATATGGGTTTTTATTTTCACGTGGGGTGTGGGGTGGGAGGTAGGGGGTTGAGTCGGTAATGTAATATGTTGGAATAATGTGGGGCTATTTGCAACGTGTACGGGCACCAGGCGATTGGGAATGTGAAATGACACATTTGCCCTTCTGACTGGTTTTTTGTAAGTGGTGGTCCTGGGGGAAAATGCGGCTTTGGATCAGCGCTGACGTGTTTCTATGTTGGCTGAGTAAAAGATAATGAAATTTTCGTTTTTTTAGGAGAAAAATAAAAAGATAAATGAACTCCTCTAGTATTATTCTAAAGAATAAGAAAGACAATTTGGAAAACTGATTTGTAAAGTAGTTTGATTTTGATGCTATTGAAACATACTTGGGGTATGCGTTATTGATGTTAAAGCCCGACTTTTAAAAACTAATGAATATATATTTTGAAAATATTGTAATACTTAAATTAGTCATCACTAAAATAATGAAAGAATATTTGTAAAGTTCAGTATTTAATAATGATTCGGTTTCTTATCTTCCGGAGTGGATAAATGTTGACGAGAAAATTTTGATTCCTTTCATAAACACGTGTTATATGAAACTATTCATCGTTGTGTCGTCACTAGATCTCGTAATTTTCTAGCAAAAGACATGAATTGTGAAGAGATTTAGGGTATGGAGTTTCTTGGTCAAGAATTGGTTGATCCCATATGGAAACCATCAAGCCCTATAGCTAGGTTAAACATTGAGTGTACATGGTCGAGGTAATTAGCTTCAAAATATTAGGTTTCACTACTTGTCCCCTAAACCCTCGATCGAAGGCTATTTATCAATAATAGGGTGTACACGTGTCATCAAAGATGGATTGAACCTTGAGATTCTCAAACAAGGTAGAAAAAATATAACATTGTCCACGTGCGTCTACTTTAGTATTTTAATTGTGAGAACATCTCCAATGTAATCGTGAATTGTTTAAAAAATTGTGTTATATAGGTAAAATAAACGGTATTTAAAAAAAAAAATCTCACTAATACAAGGGTATCTATCAAACTGATGTGACAAAAAAATAGACATTGTCTGAATTTTTTTTATATCTAGAAGTTCTATTAGTCATACTAATTCAGTAAATTTTATATTTTATATTCAAATTTATATTTTCTATGCAAGTTTAAATATGATTTTGTTTTTTTTAAAAAAATAATAATAAATACCTAAATAGCAATTTACAGAATGCATTAGAAACTAATTTTGAACTTAAATTTCTATGTATTAGACATCAATATTATGTAAATTGAAAGTCTTTCAACATTTGTACTACCTAAATAACAATTTAATGTATTAGAGATGTTGTTAGTGTTGTCTAACGCCATGTGACAATCAACTAGTGAAGCGCTTCAACTTCGAAAACCAAACATCTCGTCCATAAAGTGGCACTAGTATAAAAGCCCCTATTTTGTGCTAAATACTTTAATCATAAAAGTTATAGGTGGCAAAAATGGACTGGCACGTGGGCGAGCCCAATAAAAAAAAATTAAGTAAAAATCAGACATATTTTTTCCCGTATAACTAACCCGCTAGGCCAATTAAACTGAAGCCAGGCTGGCTCGATAAAATTCTTTGGACCCAAATCACCCATCCCATTCACCCACACCCACACCCACACCCACACCCACACCCTATGCCGAAAACATGGGGGAAAATTTCCCCCCTGGTTTCGACCAAATCAGGGGGGATTTGGTCGACTTGCGCAAGGGTGGGATAGGGTAGATTGGGGTGGTGAAGACGTTTCTTTGTACATTTTTTTTTTTAGTAATTGTTATGGAAAAATAAATTAAAATTTAAAATTGGACTGACCCAATAACCCTGTGGTCCAAAATCTGGCTGGGTTGGCCTAGTAAGTACGGGTCCGTATAAAATCGGGCTAGGGCCAACTCAACCCAATTTTTTGTATGGCACATCAGTTTCGAGTTGAGCTAGGTCGTTTGGCCCATTTGCCACTTCTAATAAAGGTAATCTTTCATCATTTATTACATTTGGTTTTATCGTATTTTAAACATGCTATGACACTTTTCTATCCATCTTCGAAGATAAAATAAACTGATAATGAAAGATAAAGAGGGATGAAGTATAACAGAATTGATTGGTGGTAAGAGTCGTGGAAACGCTTCTTTCTTCCAGACACTCTCAGTCACTACGAACGCTAGCTCCCCACTAGTGTAATGGAATGTGTCTATTTATCTATCTCTTGACTTGAAATAGGAGTAGGTTTAAAAAAAGATCTTAGAGTGTTTAGGGTTGGGCGATGAAGGTCTCTTAACACCCTTTTTTTTCTCTTTTCATTGGAGCTAGAGATTGATAGAAAAGCAAGAATACGGACTCTCGAGATATATAATTTTCCATGGCAGTTATTTATAGAGTACCGTTCTCTCAGGGGCGGAGGGGAGGGGGGTCCTTGGGGTGCCCAGGACCCCCCAAATTTCTGAAACTGTTTTTTTTTTTTTTTTAATTTTTAAATTTTTTTTTTTGGGTAAGTGATAACCATAAGCCCAAATCAAAACATAAAAAAATTGCCCAAACTATAAAATACTCAAAACAATGCTGTAAACCCAACAAATATTACCCTACCTAAATTCCAATTATCCAACCAACCAAAAGTCCAATTCATACTTCTTCTTCAATCTGATAGTCAGAAACACAATTGCAAATACACAATCAGTAAAATTTCAGCAGTTCAGCCCTTATTTCGGAATACGCAAATAAATAAAAAATTGAATCACTTCCTCATCTTCTACAAAATTCGGATCGAAGAATCGATTTGGCGATTCCCTACATCATGTTCACCGCGTAACGTAACAAACTAATAACAAATCAGCAATGGAGAGTCCCTCTTTCTAGTAAAATTTATGTTTATGGGGAGATGAAATTGATATGGGATTACAAAATTATAAATGATTGGCCCATTTCTGAAATGATAATACAAAATTAATAAATGCATTTTGCTTGTTAATACATATCGTGTTCAATTGATTTTTTTTTCTTTTGAGTTTGAGTAATATTTAATTTCATTTGTAAACTGGATCTTCCTATTTTGGAGGATAATTTTATAGTAGGCAACGTGAATAATAAAAGTTTGACTAATTTTAGATCTTGAATATTTTTGTGCAATTCTTTTGTAAACTTTTTAAAGTCTATGACTTATAAAAAAAATATTATTCTCATAAAAATGAGTTCAATAATTGTAGTTTGAGAAAAAAAAATTCGGGGGCACTGCCTCCGAACCTCCGTGAGGGCTTCGCCCCTCCCCCGGCCCGTCCCATAAAGGACCCCACAACTTCAAAAGTCTGGCTCCGCCACTGCGTTCTCTTACACTCAGTGAACAAGATATAATTGTCTACTGGGTGATATGACGGCATGAGATCACAAGATGAAATTGTCCACTATCACAAGATGTGATCTCATGCCACCACATCACCCCGTGGACAATTACATCTTGTCCACTAAGTGTAGGAGAACGGTATTTGATATTTATGACCATTATTGTAAATATACAATGATGTTTATTTTTCCATTCTTCATTTTTTGACCTATATAGTGTCACGATTTTCATCCTACGCTTTTTGTTGTATCAATAACACGAAATTTCATTTTAACTCGAAGCTTTTTATAAAATATAAAGAAAGAAGCCAATTTATGGTTGTTACTATTTCATCTACTCTGATTTTATTATTGATAATATTCTTAATAGTTAATACTACTAATTAAAGGCAATATTCCATGAATTTTATTGTTGGTAGTTCTTAAATGCGACATGTTATATGTGTATTTAATGCCACTCAGTTGGGAAGCATTACAATCATTTCATCACTTTATTAATTAAAACTTTGGACTAAATGACAAGAAATTAATTAAACATATATAGGACTACACAAAGGGCATAATTCCATGATAAATAATATATATACTGATTTTAATAATTAAATTCCTTGTAAGTATTACAAAGGGGCCCCATTTGGACTGTTAGGAAAAGTTATGGGGAGTTGAGTGAATATTTCCATTAGTTTCTTCAGGTTCCACCTCTTCGTCGTAAAAGTAAAATTTTATAATAGCTGATTTAGTTTTTCGTTATACAACTTTTGCAATACATTTTCCCTACATATTTATATGTCATTGCTAAGGCACACTATTTGAAACTAATAATTGAACAGCTTGAATTATGCTTGTACTCGACTGGTATTTATAGAATTACATATGAGCGTACGAACGTATATTATGACTCAATTATAGATACTCGGTCTTATGCTTGTATTCAGTTGGTTAATTTTCTTTTAAATAAATATCTTAGTACTTATATATTAAATGCTTTCATTATTATAAAATAATAATAATGATCTAATGTCCACAGTGAGTATTAAATATAATGTCCACTGGACACTTGTCCAATAAGCATTAGACAAAGAAAAAGTGTTTTGACATTAAAGTCAAACACTTATTCAATGCCCACTAGAAAAGTGTCCAGTGGACATTAGATCATCACCGAATGATAACAGGTGTAAAACTTTGTACTTTAAATAATTTAATTAAGAAAGTTATTAAACATTAAAGAATTTTATTGATAACCATAATTTGTAGAAAGACTTCTACCATGAAATAATATAGAATCATAATATAATTAAACATTTCGTATGTTGTTGCGAAGTGAAAGTAAATCTTAATGTTATCAGTATTGAATTCATCTCACATTAAGGAGGCATCATCTCAAATCATCTAATTCTATGTTGTAATATTGTTCAATTACATGATAAGAAGTGATTTGGATATCAATTAGGTAAAACCAAAACCCAAAAAATAAAAGAGGAAAACAAAAAATTCGAAGTGGAATTTTAAGCTGGGCGAACACCCAACTTTAAGGCTGGGCGAACACCCAGTGTCCACATCATGTGACTGAGGCCAAAACTTTGGCCTGGGCGAACACCCAGGATTGTACTGGGTGTTCGCCCAGTACAAATTTTCACTGCCGTTGGATTTTTAAATTCTGGCAGCGTTTCAAGAAGTTTTGGCACCTTTTGGGTTGGTTTTGGCATCTTTTCGTGTGTAAGACTTGATTATCTATATATATAGATAGTTTTCAAGTTAAAGAATATAAGATTAACATCAAACAAAGATCAATACATCCAAATCAAAGTTCAAATATCAGATTTTTCAAAGTGTTCTTCAAGTTTCATTCAAGTTCATTTTGCTTGATTTTGAACTTGAATCAAAGGTTTGATTACTCCTACAAACTATTTGCATTTAAAGCCTTCAAGCACTTTATCCCGGTGGCGGCAAATATCGTTTGAGGACAATGATTCATAATCGTGTTCAAACCCTTCTTTTGGTGTTTTAAAGTATATTTTTTCTTGTTTTGTTCTTCATCCATTCTTCAAAGTACAACAATCTCAAACGATATTCTGTGATGGAGAACGAGACTACGATTGCTACTATTAAGATGATGAATCAAGACCTTGTGAGGCTTGATAGGTTCGATGGATCCAATTTTACAAGATGGAAGGATAAGTTGAAATTCCTTCTCACCACCTTGAAGATATATTACATATTGGATCCGGATTTGGCACCATTGCCGGAACCAACCCCAAATGATTCCGATGCAATAAAGGCAGAAAGAAAGAAGAGACATGAAGATGAGTTTATTTGCAGAGGACACATCTTGAATGCTCTCTCTGATCGGCTTTATGATCTCTACACCAACACCACTTCGGCAAGGGAGATATGGAATGCATTGGAGAATAAATACAAGGCCGAGGAGGAAGGTACCAAAAAGTTTCTGATTTCCAAGTACTTTGATTTCAAATTTTTGGATAACATACCTTTGTTAGGACAAGTACATGAATTGCAAGTCATTGTCAACAAAATGAAGTCCGTGAAGATTGAAATTCCCGAGAGTTTCCAAGTTGGTGCAATCATCGCTAAATTGCCATCATCATGGAAAGGCTATAGGAAGAAAATTCTTCATAGTTCCGAAGATTACTCTTTGGAAGGGATTCAAAAGCATCTTCGAATTGAGGAAGAATCAAGAGCACGAGATGGGAACGAACATTCTCATGAGGGGACTTCTAAAGCCCATGCCGTGGATCAAATCAATAAATCCAACAAGAATTCCATGAAGAGGAAATTCTCAAACTCCAACAAAGACAACAAGGACAAGAAAAAATCTAAAGTTTCTTGTTATGTATGTGGCAAACCCGGACATTATGCCCGTGAGTGCAGAAACCGCAAACAACCAAAACAAACAGGAAAGGTGAACTCCATTGACACGGACAACATTGTTTCTACTGTGAGCATTGTCAATACCGTCAAAGGAAAGGTTCAAGGATGGTGGTATGATACTTGTGCCACCATACATGTTTGTTATGATAGGTCACTTTTCAAAACCTATCAAGAAGTGGACGATGAACACATTCAAATGGGAAATGAAGTTCAATCGAAGGTTGTTGGCAAAGGAAGTGTAGACTTACTTTTCACATCCGGCAAGAAGATTACATTAATAAATGTTTTACATGTACCGGATATGAATAGAAATTTAGTAAATGGAGATTTGTTGGGAAAACCGGGAATCAAGTCCGTATATGATTCGGGCAAACTTGTACTTTCCCGTAATGGTGTATTTGTTGGAAAAGGCTATTCAAGTGATGGAATGGTCAAACTTTGTATTGTTGAAAATGATATCAATAAAGCTATGAATTTAAATTATGTTATTGAGTCTATTACTTTATGGCATGATAGACTAGGACATATTGGTTTCTCTACTATAAAAAGAATGATTAAGAATAACATGATTTCTTGTGAAAACATAGAACATAATAAATGTGAATTATGTGTTAAGTCTAAATTAATTAAGAAACCTTTTCATAGTGTTGAAAGAACCTCCAATTTATTAGACTTGATTCATTCTGATATATGTGAATTAAATAGAATGATAACAAGAGGAGGAAATAAATTCATAGATGATCATTCTAGGTTTTGTTATATCTTTTTAATGAAGTATAAGGATGAAGCCTTTAGTATGTTTAAGATATACAAAACCGAAGTAGAGAACCAATTAAATAGAAAGATTAAAATTCTTAGAAGTGATAGAGGAGGTGAATATTTCTCTAATGAATTTAATCTTTTTTGTGAACAACATGGTATAATACATCAATGTAGTGCTCCTAGAACACCCGAACAAAATGGTTTGGCTGAGAGAAAGAATAGGACATTAGTAGAGATGATAAATGCTATGTTATTAAATTCTAAGTTGCCATTTAACTTATGGGGTGAAGCTTTATTAAGTGCATGTCATATAGTGAATAGAATTCCTTCTAAAAGATTAAAAGTTTCTCCCTACGAATTGTGGAAAGGAAGAAAACCAAACATTGGTTATTTCAAAGTGTGGGGGTGTCTTGCTTATAGCAAGAACACGGATCCTAAAAGGACTAAGTTGGGTCCTAGAGGGATCAAATGCGCTTTTGTAGGATATGCTCAAAACAGCAAAGCATATCGATTATTAAATTTGGAAACCAATGTTATAATTGAATCCCGTGACGTAGAGTTCTTTGAAAATTTATTATCTTCGGATAATAATTCATTAAGGGAATCTCAAGTGGAGACTCCTACTTCTACAAGATCACAAGTAGAAACGCCTTCTAAGGATGTTGATACAAATGAACTTCGTAGAAGTAAAAGAGCTCGAAAGGATAAAGTATTAGGATCGGATGAAATTGATTCTCAACTTATTTCCTTCTATTTAGTTGAAGGAAATGAAAAGAGTGTCACAAGAACTATTCCATATGTTCTTCAAGTTGAAACCGATCCTAAAACTTATCGAGAAGCAATGTCATCAAGAGATAGCATATTTTGGAAAGATGCTATAAACGATGAAATGGATTCAATTATGTCAAACAATACTTGGGAATTAGTCGATTTACCACCCGGCTCAAAAACCATAGGCTGTAAATGGGTATTTAGGAGGAACTATAATACAGATGGTACTCTTAATACCTTTAAAGCGAGGTTAGTAGCAAAAGGATATCGACAAAGGGAAGGAATAGATTACTTTGACACATATGCACCAGTTGCTAGAATAACATCGATTAGGATTTTATTTGCCTTAGCTTCTATTTATAATTTGCATATACATCAAATGGATGTTAAGACGGCATTCTTAAATGGGGATCTCGATGAGGAGGTCTATATGGAACAACCGGAAGGTTTTGTTCTACCTAGAAATGAACATAAAGTATGCAAATTAGTAAAATCTTTATATGGTTTAAAACAAGCACCAAAGAAATGGCATGAAAAGTTTGACTTAGCAATAATGACAGTTGGATTTAAACATATTAGTGTTGATAAATGTTTATATTCAAAAATATGTGATAATTATGTTGTGCTTATTTGTATATACGTGGATGATATGTTAATTGTAAGTAATCAAATGCAAGGTATAAAAGAAACAAAGAGGTTTCTATCTTCCACATTCAACATGAAAGATCTTGGTCAAGTGGATACCATATTAGGTATCAAGGTTACCAAGATTAGTGGGGGTTATATGTTGAACCAATCACATTATGTTGAGAATGTGATCAAAAAGTACGATCACTTGAACATCAAAGAGGTAAATACCCCGTTTGATTCAAGTTTGAAACTTAAAAAGAATGATGGAAGAGCAATAGCACAACTTGAGTATGCAAGTGTTATTGGAAGTCTTATGTATGCGGTGCAATGCACAAGACCCGATATAGCATTTGCAATTAGTAAACTTAGTAGGTTTACTAGTAATCCAAGTGAAGAACATTGGAAGGCCATTGGAAGGGTTCTTGGTTATTTGAAGAAAACCAAGGATCTAGGTCTCCAATATTCTAAATTTTCGGCAATCCTAGAAGGATTTACCGATGCTAGTTGGATCTCTAATGCAGGTGAAAATAAATCCACCTCAGGTTGGGTATTCACCCTTGGAGGAGGTGCAATTTCTTGGAAATCCAAGAAACAAAAGTGCATTACACACTCAACTATGGAATCTGAATTCGTAGCATTGGCTGAAACCGGAAAAGAAGCTGAATGGCTTAAGGATTTAATGTATGAAATCCCATTGGGAGAGAAGAATAATTCTTCTATATCTATCTTGTGTGATAGTCAAGCCACTTTAGCTAGAGCATACAATGAAGTGTACAATGGTAAGTCTAGACACATGAGTCTAAGACATGACTATGTGAGGAAATTAATCAAAGATGGAATAATTTCACTCACTTATGTAAAGTCAAATGAAAATTTGGCAGATCCGCTTACTAAACCGCTCACAAGGGAATTAGTACGGACAACAACTAGTAGGATGGGGTTGAAACTCTATAATTAAATCCACCAAATGATGGCAACCCTACCCGATTATACTAACAAGTATATCTCGGGTTCAAAGGGTAACAACAAGTCATTTGATAAGTGGATAGATTCAGCACTTATTCTTTCTTAAACCCTATCCTAGGTTATAAGTGCTGGTTGTCATGGATAAGGAGGGATGAGTTTTATGACTCTTAATAAAGTTCAGATCGTTAGATCAAGTATCTCTAAAAGTGACAAAGATACTGTAAGAACTTTACCTATACGAACTTCGAGGTGGTGCCGCCTCAATAGAGAGTTGGAGTTTATCTCTTAAAAGTTCATGAATAGGAGGAGCGCAAGGCCTTAAGAGCGCTAAATGAGACAGTGTGAAACTTAGAACACATGATGCTTGTGTGCGTGATTTCACCGGTATCATCACAAGGAATAACAGGTTCAAAGCTTTCACACCACCTGAGATTTCGATGATACTTTGTGAAATTTACACTAAGGTTGGATTCAAATCGAAAGATATCCATACTTTATGCATAAACGTCGTTCAATTTGAGTTTGCGCTTATTATATAATTGAACAAGTGGGGGATTGTTGTAATATTGTTCAATTACATAATAAGAAGTGATTTGGATATCAATTAGGTAAAACCAAAACCCAAAAAATAAAAGAGGAAAACAAAAAATTCGAAGTGGAATTTTAAGCTGGGCGAACACCCAACTTTAAGGCTGGGCGAACACCCAGTGTCCACATCATGTGACTGAGGCCAAAACTTTGGCCTGGGCGAACACCCAGGATTGTACTGGGTGTTCGCCCAGTACAAATTTTCACTGCCGTTGGATTTTTGAATTCTGGCAGCGTTTCAAGAAGTTTTGGCACCTTTTGGGTTGGTTTTGGCATCTTTTCGTGTGTAAGACTTGATTATCTATATATATAGATAGTTTTCAAGTTAAAGTATATAAGATTAACATCAAACAAAGATCAATACATCCAAATCAAAGTTCAAATATCAGATTTTCAAAGTGTTCTTCAAGTTTCATTCAAGTTCATTTTGCTTGATTTTGAACTTGAATCAAAGGTTTGATTACTCCTACAAACTATTTGCATTTAAAGCCTTCAAGCACTTTATCCCGGTGGCGGCAAATATCGTTTGAGGACAACGATTCATAATCGTGTTCAAACCCTTCTTTTGGTGTTTTAAAGTATATTTTTTCTTGTTTTGTTCTTCATCCATTCTTCAAAATACAACACACCCTTTTCATAACATAAACATACACCATTACTTTTTATAAAATTAGGGTACATACATGTTAAAGGAAATACTATTTACAAACATTGTCATTTAAAAACTTTATTTCATGCATGCTTATGGTGCATTGACATTGATGAATATATCACGAAAAACATGTGACATATAAAGCAATGCATGTATATTATATTTACATAATAGTATTTTAAATAAATGTATCATTGTAACATTCAAATGAAAACAAGAGATTTAATTACTTACCTCTAACACTTAGCAAATTTTCAATTTTTTGTGAGTGGGTTGATCCTTTATTTGCTCCCGAATCATATGCTCCACGATCTTAACATAAAATTACATAAATGTCCTTATTTTATTAGAATCAATTATGTACTGTACGGGGTATTAAAATAGACAACAAGCACTAAATAAATTTAAGCACATCATAAGAGTAAAACTTTAGCATAATACTTTATTATTATTACTTTACAACCTTCATAATTATACATAATTAAAAAGAGAAAAAAAGAAAAAGAAAACTCGTAGAAAAATCATATTCATCTATATATAAACTTATTTATAGTACAATATAAATCTTGGTCAAAATAAAATAATATTTAAGCCTTACATAACTAAATATATATAGCAACTTCAATAGGCTTTTAGATAATTAAACACGTGTTATTCTAAAATCAATATAAAACTGGATATAGCAAGATTATATGAAATATCAAAAGTGTGCTTCCAAGACATATAAAAATATAAAATGAATTCCAACAAGTAAAAACACATAATTCCTGTTTTGTATTATCTTTAGAAACAATTTCGTGGAAAGTATAATTAACATGTAAGAGTCAATTAACACAACACATATAATCTTACAATATATATATATATATATAACAAAAGATTTTAAAACAATAGGAAAATATAAATATAATTTAAAATCGAAGAACTACTTTTGAACTTTAACCACAAACTCAAAACTTCTTAGTTTCTTGAAGATAGATTTATGCCAAGAACAAAGTGTTGAAGAAATGGAGAATAATTATAAAATTCGTTTCGGCCTAGAGTTTTTCTCACTACAGGAAAGGATGTCGTCACTAAAAAATATGCCACATTGTTCATTTTAGCGACGACATTTTCAGCGCTATAAATGTTTTAATTTTTTTTTTAAGAATATAAACAATTCAGTAGTACATAAATCCTACGCATCTTCCAAACCCTCCTTTCCCAAATGTCGTATTCGTCCTCGGCAACCTCCTCATCCTCATCCTCATCCTCTAGCACAATCTCTGGTAATCTCTGTTGCAGATTCGTCGTAAGACGTACAATTGTCCTATCTATTTAACGGAACTGGGTCTCATACATTGCAAACCGATGATAATCATTTCGGGCATTCTCATAAAACTGGTTGGATGATCATCATGGGGCATTAGATGCAGCGGTCGAATCCAGGGAGGGAGATCTGCCATTCGGAACCCGTCCAACCCCACGGACATGTCCTTGTCGTTCTCTAAGAAATTCCCTCGTAACAACACGCTAGGCAATCGACGTGCCACTGGAGGCGACCTGAATCTGTTGAATCTCCCTCACCTCAACAACTTTATGCTGTTTAGTGAAAAAAAAAACAAATAATAAATAATAATACAATATGAGATAAAATTAACAATATTAAAATGCAAGTTTTCCTCACGTGGTCATTAGACGCCTCCGAATTTTCCCAATTGCCATCCCGAAATGTGTAGAAAGTCTGGAACGACTCAATAATGCCCAGCCACTGTTGGGTCTCGGGGTCCCTCCACAACAATTTAAGTGTGAAATTTAGTTAAAACATGTATATGTAATGCATTGAAGATGTGTAATAGAGAAATAAAAATTTACTTGTACCTGATCGTAACGCGTGGCAGAGAAACTCTTACCCCTGCACGCTCGAGTATTTAGCCTTACTCCGATTGACTTTATTCTTTGTCGACCATTCTTGAAGACATAAAAATTAATTGATTACATAATGATAAGTGTAATTTATACACTTATATTGACTCATTAATGAAGAGTTTTCGTATAATTCTAAGTATTTTAGAGTTGATATATATTGAGTCTTTGTTCATTTTTGTGATTGTAGGACAAAATTCTCAAACTCAAGTCACATTAATGAAATTGGCGAGTAAATGAGAAGAAATTAAGTTTTTGAAGTGAATATCAAGAGTCAAACATTGGATGATGAGAAAGAAGATAAAATCAATAGATTTAAGGTGTGTTGGAGTGACAATGAAGAGTTGAAGTGAATGATCAAACACCCGAAAGTCGTAGAAGCGAATTGAGAAACTACAATCGAAACATGTGAAGAAATTAGAGCACAATCTTTGGTACAAACATCTTTATAAGGAAATAATATACTATTGAAAATATAATTGAATTACAATTCCAACGTTTTTTACAGATCTCAATTTAGATTTCCTACAAGATGTTATGGCCGTTTGAAAATTAGTCGCCGACAGAGCACCCTTTGCTCACTCGAGCGGGATGGAGGCTCGCTCGAGCGGGCCGTCAGCCAAAAATCCTCCCGTTTTGTTCGCTCGAACTGTCGTGGCAACCGCTCGGGCGGACAGATCTGCTAACAGATAATCAATTAGGTTTAAATCTATTTTTGGAAGATTTTTTGAGACTTTGGGCACGAAATTCAACTATAATTGGACTTATATAAATAGGAGAACTCTTATAACGAATTGATAGTCGAATTTTGGAGAGAACAAGAAGGAAAACATAAGATCTTTACAATAATTTCTTCATCCGGGTATGATTATTGAGATTTCAAGCAAGAGAAAGTTGAGATTCTTGGACAATTCATTGAAGACATTCAAATGGCCAAATTAATCTTCAAAGTTCTTCTTGCAATCAAATATTTCGGTTGATGAATTCTCCATTTATTATGTGTTTTTGTAAATCAAACATGATGGGCTAAACTTTTTATGCTAAGGATGATGTTGTAAACCATATGTTGAAATTTTAATTTAAAGATTCCCGTTTCTAATCTTAATTTGTGTTAGTTTGATTTATGTCATGGTTTTAATATCCGTTTGAATGATTGATTACCTTTTGAACATGTTTGTGATTTATTTTCATTTCTGAAAGGTTCAAAATAGATTAGCTCATTATGGTTTTAAACACTAAGTTTTATAGAGATTAGGAGTAATTTCTTATGCTTGGTGCAATCAAATTTGATAATCTTAATATTGAAAACATTTTTGTATATTCAAATTCAAAATAGGAATATTTTGAAACTTATATGAAAATAGATTTAATTCTACTCGAAAGAGATTATTAGATAACTTAGAATTATCGATTGTCAATTTGAACATAAATTGTATTAGAACGTAGGATTTCGAAGATTAAAATAGATACTAATAGTGGAGTCAGATTCTTAGCACAACTCCTTTACTTGATTTTTCTCCAAAAACGATATTTCAACTTAGTTAAATCGTAGTAATAGTTTAGAGAATTTCATACTTTCTTGATCTAAATATTTATTGTGTGTATTCGATTTAAGCTCGAATTGGTCGAAATTAAGCTAAAGTCTAAATCTTCTTGGGAATGATACTATTTTACTCACTTTTACTATTACTTGTTAGCGAACCTGTACGCTTGTGGGATTCACCGAACAAGTTTTTGACCCCATTGCCTGGGATTAAGATATTTAGCTTAAGTTTTATTAATCTTAGCTTGAATTTGAATTTTTTTATTTCTTTTTTCTTTTTTCTACTCTAGTGCTTCTTTTTGCTCTTATCAGGCTGTTGCAGTCGTTGTTTGCAAAATTTAGAACATCTCGGCCTTTTGCCATTTGATCCCAAGATCGAAAGAACTTCCTACATCGAAGAAGAGGATAGAGAGAAACACACCAAAAACAGCACAAGATGGCAAATCTTGAGATTGATGAGGACGACACATGCGACATGCTTTTTGGAGATTTCATTGCAATGCACCAGGATAATATAGTAAGATATGATGCAACTTCTGAAATTAACAAGGATGACTTGCTCTTGAGAGATATATGGGTACTACCGGTCACACAAAGTCTTTGTCCCTACTCCTGTACCTATAATCAAGATAGGAAAAATCACTCAGACTATTCTTGATACAAGGTCAAACAAGAATACCACAAGAGAGAAAAGGAAGAAGGGAAAAGGCTATCGCTTAGTTGGTAAATAATCAGCATCAAGAATGAATTAATGGATCCATAGATGAATTAGGACAGAGACAATATGGAACTTTAAAAAATATAGAGAATCAACTTCGGCAGATGATAAATGTACTGACGGAGAGTCCATAAAGCCCATTTCAAAGCGACACTGAAGCCAACCCAATGGAACACATGCCAAGCACTACAACAAGGAGTGACGAGCAACTGTCGTAGATTTTGAATAATAGACATGTCATCCAACCCGAAGAAACACCAATCAAAGAAGAAGATTATGTGGAGAAAGTGAAGTTAAATGGACAAAATGAAAAAGTAATATTTAATGACGTTGCACTTATCAAACAATTCTCCGACTTCCGTCTTTCTTCTAAAATTGATTTTGTGATCAAGACCGATGAGGAAGTTGAAGTTTTCATAGTTGAATTCGACCAGGGTGCTAAATCAAAATCATATTTTTATGAGAAGTGCAAATTCAAATTTTGGAGGATAAATGAAAAATAGTGCAAAGTTAATAGATGCAAGCAAAACAAGTCCTCTAAAGCACTATTTAAAGTGCTTTGAAATGATTGTTACAAAGTCAAGCTAACGACTATAAACAATCGCTTATTATGAGGCAACTCAATTTATAACCCTTTTATTTACTTGCTTTTAGGTAATAGTTTTAGGTAGAATTTTGCATCTAGATTATCGTCATCATTTTGTATGAAATTTCTCAAATATCACATAATATATCTCTTGATTTTGTAGGTCACTCGCAAAGTGTTCGATAAAATACTTCAACCAAAAAAATGCTCCAAAGCAATTGGAAGATTCACTACAAGTTTGGGAGAAATAGCATGATCGGTTCAAAGTACTCAAATACTCTATCCATAAAGGATAATACTAGGAGAGTATCGTGATCCCTCTCTTTACTTTCAAAATTTGTCTTCGTACTTATATTGGGATAATGTTGATTTAAGTTTGGGGATGGAGTCGACTTGTTGAGTAAAGTTGTTATTATTATTATTATTATTATTATTATTATTATTATTATTATTATTATTATTATTATTATTATTATTATTATTTGTTTTTATTTATTTATTTGGGGTATGTAGTGTAAAAAAAATAAAAAATAAAAGTAAAAAATATTTTTTTTGTGTAATATTGTTGAATAACTTGGTAGCTTATGATGATTTCTATTTGGTCTAAGATTAATTGTTGAAAAATGATTGAGTATTGCTACAATATGCTTAGTTTTGTTAAAACTCCTTATCCGTGTGAGACTTAAGACTACTTTGAACACATAGCTATTTTTGTTGTTGGTTAATCTTGGAGATGGGTTATGTGATGTAAATGGAGACCTGGGTTTAAGACTCTAGATAGTGTTTTTGATTTTCAAGTACCCGGTAGAAAAATTCACTTAACCAACATTTGAGAATAAGTTTGGAGGCGATTGAATAGGTAAGGATGATAGTTTAGAGAAGTGACGATTCAGCATTTATTGAGAAAATTTATAATTAGTTCAAGTTGACGGGTTGAAACTAGGCATTGACTATTTTCTAGAATTCTAATCCCAACTTTCAGTCCCAATGAAAGACACGGTACTAGTCAAGGTACATCGAGTAGGAAAAAGTTGCCTATACTGATGTGTGAAAGCTAACATTAAGTAATCTGACTCTATGTATCAACAATATATAGGAGGCAATCTACCATGGAAGAGGACTGCTTCAGTATTAGAGCGAAAACTACCTACTGTGCTAAATAAAAAAAAGTAGAGATGACAATGGATCGAGCTGGGCCAGCTCGGCCCGTGCCATATAGGGTCCGGCTCTGCCCTTGTCATAGGCCGAGCTCAGCTCGTGTAAAAAATAAGGGCTCAGACCAGCCCGTAGTCCGTGGGCCATACGGGCCGAGCCACGGGCCGGTCCGCAGACCCACGTGAAAATCATTTTTTTTTTGTAAAGTTAAAAAAAAAAAGAAATATGGAAATATAATTGTTAATTGTAATTTTAGGTCTCCAATTTATAGCTAGGGACCAATTTGGTCCCATTTGGACCACGGACCACAGGCCCAGTCCACGTGCCGGCCCTTGGGTTGGATCCATGGGCCGGTCTGTGGGCTCGACCCGTGATTTATTTCACAGCCCGGTCTAGGATCGGGTCTGTCGTTCGATGGGCTCGGTCCGACCTGGGTCCGTCTTTTCACGGACTGGGCCTCGGGCCGACGGGTGGCCCGATCCGTTTGTCATCTCTAAAAAAAAGTATAAAGAAAAGTAGTAGTAAGAAACGAAATAAGAGTATTGTAGTTGCCTGACTAAGTCTTGAACAAGAAAGGAGATTTAGATGTCTAGTTAGTTTGACTTGTTTAGTGAAGACTTAGAGACTAGAACGCTTGACATCGTGGAGAATTACTATCTAAACTTCGTCTTAATCAGTTAGATCATTCTAGCTTGAGAATGGAGACTAAAATGTGAGTCTAGCATTGGTTGAAAGCCATCGGAGCGAAGTGATAGATATTTGAATATGGTGTGAAATTTATGAGAGGAGAAAAGAAAATATGACCATTGAGGGTTGTGATTAAAAAGACTTAAGAATCTATTTGTTTGCATAACTTTATCTAGATTAAAGTAATGACTGAAATAGCTATTAACACACATACAAGTCAAACATTGGATAAGTGTTAAAATCTTTTATGTTGCAATATGGAATTAAATGCTTAGATTTATACTAGAGCCGAAAGTGGTAAGAAGTCCAACGATGTGCACAATTTTTTCTTTGTATGTATTTGAG
The DNA here is from genome assembly GCA_030279155.1 of Forsythia viridissima. NCBI lineage: Eukaryota > Viridiplantae > Streptophyta > Magnoliopsida > Lamiales > Oleaceae > Forsythia > Forsythia viridissima. The sequence continues at coordinate 38,807,436 of CM059037.1, forward strand.
TCTTTGTTTTATCTTATTTTTGCTCGGGACTAGTAAAAGTTCAAGTTTGGGGGTTGTAACTATGAAGTTTAAGAAATATTAACATAAAAACTAAGAAACTAAATGATAGTATGTACCACAAAATTAGGACTTGTGAAGAAGTCAATGCACTTCTGTCATTTCTCGGCAAATAGCTTGCCGTATGGACGACTCGACGCGTGTTCTTTCAAGTGATTATGTGCTTTAAGTTTGTAATCGTGATAATGATTTGCCGCCAGGTGATCTACAGTGGCATAGAACGCTCGGTATGTCGAACGACCGATCGCCCTAAAGATCGAAATAGCTCTGCAACATCAGAACAATATTCATTAATGTATATTATATAGAACAATGTATTTAGAGAATGTACTAATGAAAAAATATTATATATATTATCTCAATGATGCTACGTAACCGTGTCCGCTGCTCCTCTGGAACTTCTGTCCATGAAGGGTAGTGAGGAGGCATGGTAAACCTCATTTGGTTCCCAACCAAGCGCTTAAAGTACTTTGCATTATTTTCGATTGGCTGCATTGTCTGTTCGACATTGTAGAATGCGATGGGAAGTAACCTCTTCCCGTTCGCCTGCCAAACCTTTTCAAGGTTAATGCTTCGAGAGATACCCCGTCGCTCAGACGGTGGTGCTGAAACAGAAAAAATATCAGAAATTCAACGATAATGAAGTGACAGTAAAAAAATTGCAAAATAAATAATATCAAAACAAAAATTCTTACAAGACTTGCCAGACGAATGGAGTCGGTGGGGTGGCTAATGAGGAGGATCACCTGCACCATCACCTCCGTATGACATAACGCCAGCCATAATAGAAGCTAATAAAAGAAAACATTAATTCCAAAACTAGACCGTTGAACTAGAACTATATTTATCTTATAATTTAACACAAGAAAACAATTCAGTTGTTTATCTAGAACACTGATTGTCTCAATATAAAGACTCCCAAACTTGTCCTAGAAAGTTCGGTCAACAAGTTAAAACTTCTTGATCTGAGTATGTATATCTTAAAATTAAAAGTTGGTAAAATGTATAAATCTCTCTATTAAGTAAGTAGACAGGACACAATTCACTTGACCGAATGGTAGACCTCAAAATAAAAAATTAAAAATTAAAAATTAAAAAATCGTTAACTAATTAAGTGATGATAAAAAAAATCATTAACTCATTAACTACGAACCATAACGCAGATTCAAACCTTCAAAAAGTGAAAATTTGAGAAATTAGAATTAATCTGTAAAAGACATCAACAACTCAATTGAATAATACCACGTATAATGACTACCAATAGTGATCAACTATGAATAATATTATTCTTTTTGAAATCATCATCACTATAATTTTATGTGATACCTTCAATTGGGGGAATTTAAGAGTGAATGAAATTCTACAACCAAATTAACTCCATCACAAATTATGACAATTTGTGTTTAGGAGGTAAAGAACTATAATGTCCTGACTTAACGTCTTGCAGTTTGGGTAAGTAATAAATTAATTAATTTGTTGTACTAATAAAAATAATTTGATAATATTTAAGTAATTTTCACCACCATTTCCTCCAAGGACCTAATGAAACACACGTATTGTCACAACATAAATCATTTTCCTTTGAACTACTAGACTGGACAAACTTTTGGAACCCAAATTACTGATCAAAATTTTTGAAACTTTAGAGTTGTAGAAAAATGAAAAATACGTAAGGCTTTTAAAAGTGCTAAAGTAAATAATATCGTAGAACATTTTCTTTTATATAATTTTGAGGAGGATTGAAGGATTGGCACAAACCTTTACGAGTATGGTTAGGGAAGGGACAACATATAGATAAGATCATACAAAATACAACACATTTAAGAAGAGATTTGAAGACTACGGATACTTCTAATGATGTGTCGTGATTGAGAGATAAATGTTTGATTAAGAGTTGTTGATTTGAAACCGAAGTACGAAGAAAATGATCAATAAATTTGGAATAAACCAAATTGAATGTTTTATTTCAATTCAAAGTCTGCCAATCTATTACACTTGAGTGACTTTGATAGGTGTCGATTTACGCTTATTTGTAGTGTAAAAATTGAACAATTGTATGTAATCTTGAATGAATGTTTATTTAATTGTGTGTTAATTTGATTGTTTTAGGTTGAAGCCCGAGTTCCAATGGATTTGGAGAGAAACAAAGAAAAAATTGGCAAAGAAGGACTAAACGTGCACGAAGATGGAGAAGTGGGAACCAACTCGTAAACATGTAAAAAATGAAGGACTTGAGTGGCAAATAAAAGGGGGACCAAATTGAAATGAAAGAAGAAATTTAAGGACTAAATTGCAAACAATTGAAAGTGGAAGGACCAAACGGCAATAAGCCGGTTGTAGTGAACCGCGGTTTGCATACCGCGGCTCGCGTTAAGGAAAATCTGATTTTTCCTAACCTAAACTGAGGGCGTTTTGGTCCTTTTTGAATTAAATACAATTTAGAAAGATTTGGAACTATATAAAGATCTAATCTAGGTCAAGAAAGGGTTGTTGATCTTTTAGTAAACACAAAAGAAGACAGAAAAAAGAACGGCGAAGAAAACGAAGAACGACCAAGATCAAGAACATTGAGACGTGAAGATCAAGATATCTTGGTGCAAGATAATCAACATCTTTTCATCTTTTCTTCAAAACCCGGTTATGTATTCAAATCTTCTAATGTTTTCTTCCTCCCGAATCATGAGTAGCTAAATTCATAGTTAGGATTAACGATGTAGCCTAGTTTTAATTCTTTAATTTCGAATATCAAGTTTTGACTTATAAATTGTTTAAGTATTTGATTTTACTTCTTCTCTTAATGCTTGGAATAACTGGCAATTATTTCATTGATCTCGTGGATTGTAATGAACTGAGAAGCAAATTATTAATCTAGACCACGTAGTAAAATTCGGCAACTGGATAAAAGGTAGAAATACACTTTTATTATTGCTGCGGTCTAATTAAGGACCATTCTGACTGCTTAAGTTGACTTAATTAGATAGGACTAATTTGAACTCGAGAGAGGTAAATTATATTAAATTTGTGAATTCAACCGAATACAACTTTAGGAACAAATCTTGAGAGGAGGAATTAGAGATGACAACTAGGTGAATTCGTTTGTCCAAACGCTTTAACCATCATTTTTCTCTAAATTGTTGTTTTTCTCTTTCACATAAGTTAGTGTATTGTTTTTATTATTTTGGAAAATCTAAAGTTCTAGTTTAAAATTTCTCAAACCAGTTTATTTTAAAGTGTCTTCTACATATTAGACAATAAAGATTAATTGAACTAATACATAAATAAGATAGTCTTCGTGGGAACGATAATCCAGACTCAATATGTCTACTTTATTATTTTTGTACGATATTATACACTTGCATTCACAATATTTTCACAACAGACTTTAAACGGGAAAACAATTCAAAAGTTTGTTAGCGTAAATGAGTAACATATGAGCCAACCAAGGAAAATAAATAAAATTAATGGAAAAGCAATTGAAATATATAAATATGTCCAGTTGATGCGTGAATATTCTGTCAAGCCCATCCACCAGCCTTGTAATATTTGATTATCCACATAATGTTCCTTTATTTATGGTGATCATATTTGATGCTATATCGTTTAATCATTCTTTCATGGTCAAACCTTTCTAATACGATCAAGTCGTAGCATCCAAGATTTATCTCGTGTTGGTACTAAAAGATATTGAAAATAAGTTATTTATAAATTAGTTTGATTAATTTTTGACTAAATATTTGAGAGAGTCCTGATAACCGATTGCTATAAATTTATAGTCGATTGCATTCTATTCCGTGAGTAGATGCTCGTGGTATATTTGGTTTTGCAAAATTATTTCTGAATGAATGAGAAATTAATATCAAAAGTTGACATCATGAAAGTGATAATTAGATATTGTAGTAAGTAGAGTAGTGTATCTCACATCGGAAGATGACATGATATTGAACCAACTAATATACCTCTAGTTTGGATTTGGGTTTGGGCTTCAAGGAGCACCGCAAGTCTTTAGAGGAGAGGAGACTTAAATGTTATCGGGTTCGATTCAAAGCCCATACGCACGCCGCTGCAGTTCGGGTCGTGTTTGGTCCAATATATTATTTTTGAACAGAATAAAAATAAAATAATTTATTTTAATTTAATTTCATCATCCAATAATAGATATTCGGATTTGACACGTGTCACGTGCACAAAAATATAGATACAATTGTTCAAACAAGTCTTTTCAGGTCTTGTGTCTGTTCAATTGAATCCTTTTAACTAATATTATGTCTGTTCATTTGAGTCCTTTAAGGTGTTGTGTCTTTTCAGACACAATTTTTGGTATATTATAAATAGACCACATACTTCTGCGATTTTAATCAATCAAAAATCATCTTTCAAACTTTGTGTTTTTGTCCTGCATTCTTTAAAAGCTTTCTACATTCGTCCATATTCTATGTAAATAGTACATAACAAATTTCGAGTACATTGATCTTGTTGTTTGAAGTGCTTCTACTGCAAGAAAAAGACCATTGTATCTTGGAAAACAATTGTTATTTACCGTGAGCACCTAGACGGGTCAAATTTGTCTTAAAGACATAAAGTCGAACTCTAACCTCGATCTACCAAAATTAATTTTGCATTTTTCAGTTTGTGATAATTATTCGTATTTCAAGTAAGCTTATTTCTTCATAATATATATATATATATATATATATATATATATATATATATATATATATATATATATATATATATAATTTAAAACGAATTTTGTGTTATATACATTCTGAAACAAATTTTAATTTGCACATGTTCTGATTCATATTTGAAAAAACAGTGTGCATTACTTATTGATATTTGATAAACAGTGTCCATTACTCAAAAAACAAACAGTGTGTGAAAAATGGTGTGCATAAAATATAAGTTTTATTGATATTAAAAATTTATTTTTCTCTAACTATTTAAGTTTTCTGGATCAATATTTCAAATCTGCTGACTTACCATTTCTGCTTCTTATCTTCAATGTTGTGAATTTATTTATTAAAGATTTGTATACAAGTTTCAATATAAAATTGGTATTTAAGTTTCATCCTGATTTAGTGTTGTGCATTAATTTATTGAATTATCACATGCATTTAAGTTGTTAAATTAGTCTACACTTTATATTGTGTTTCGTAAAACTAAATCTTTGTGCATGTTTTACTCTTTTAACCTATTAATATTAATATATAATTAGATACGACGTGCAATTAGTTTTGTATCGAACAAGTCACATTTTGTGATTGATATTATATTCAATACATAAAAGGAAAATTGGTGCAAATAATCTCTAACCTTTCTTTTTATTGTGCAAATGGTCTTTAACCTTTGTTTTTTTGTGCAACGGTCCCTAACCTATGTGTTTTGGTGCGCAATTGATCCTTATTTGATAATAATAATAAAAAAAATCCTTAGTTTTAGTTTTAAAAATTGTAATTAGATTTCTAACTTTTGCAAAATGTGCAAATAAGTCCGATACATTTATTAAATAATATTTAATTTAGCATATTAAATATATCACTATAGTCGTGTCAATTATATATTTTATAAGAGAAAAATATAAAATTATTGCACTTTAGGTATATGTAATTGTTATGTGATGTGAAAATCTTGAATAAAAATTAAATTAAATAATTAACAAAATGGTGTATATAATTTTATGACATTGCTAATTTTATTATTTTTTTAACATAAAAATAATAACAAAAATCAATTTACAAATTTTATGTTCTTTATTTTTGAACGATAATTAAACGATAAAATTAAAATGTGAAGAATATAATTTGATCTCTAATATTTGTAGTTAATAAATTAATATTTCAATTAAATAATAATATTTGAGCTTCAAGTTTGTGACAAATTTATTTTTCTTTTTATGTTATAATGATAAAATTAAAGTTTAAATTTTAATGATTACTTAATAATAATAAAATAATTTTAATTAACACGTTTGTTAATAATTATGAGCTTAAATTTTAGTTATTTTTTAATAGTTCGTAAAATATACAAAATAATTTAGTATATTATCAATTTGTTAGTTTATTTTAATTTTTTATAAAAAAATAAAAGTATTGGACCTATTTATACTTTTTGCTGAGGTTAGGAATCTAATTGAAAATTTTTCTACTTAAAAATAAAGACATATATATATATATATATATATATATATATATATATATATATATATATATATATATATATATATTTTATCAAATAATGACCAATTGCGCGTCAAAATACATAGGTTAGGGACTGCTGCGCCAAAAAATAAAGGTTAGTAACCATTTACACAATAAAGGCAAATGTTAGGGACCATTTGTGCCAATTCTCTACATAAAATTAGATTGTCAGAATACTGAAAACGGTGTTTAGTGCATTTTACATTAATTATATATAGTTTTTTATAATTAAACTGTTGAACTTCTGTTTAGAAATGGATTTGAATGGGAATAAAGTTATTTCTCCGACTAATGGTACTTTAACCACTACGGTTCCACATGTGGTTATTCCGCTTCAGTAAACTCCGGTATCCATGGAGAAAAACTGAAAAAGTTTACAGTGTGGGTTTCAAAAGATGGCAACAGAAGATGCTATTCTATTTTACCACTTTAAATTTAGCAAGGTTTATCACTGAAGATGCTCCTACATTTCAAGAAAGACCAAATAATGGAGAATCTCTTATAGCCTTAGATGCATGGAATACTCGAATTTTCTATGCAAGAATTACATTTTAAATAGCTTGGACAATACACTATACAGTGTTTATAGTGTTATGAAATCCGCAAAAGAACTTTGGGAGTATTTGGAGAAAAAAATACAAGACTGAAGATGTCGGCACGAAGAAATTCATTGTCGGAAAATTCTTACATTTCAAGATGATAGACACCAAGACAATTGTTAGCTAAGTTCAAGAATTGCAGGTTCTTCTTCATGATATACATGCTGAAAATATAAGTTTAAATGAGTCATTCCAAGTAGCTGCAATCATCGATAAACTTCCTCATTTATAGAAGGATTTTAAGAACTATATCAAGCACAAACGTAAGGAGATGAACTTGGAAGAATTAATCGTTCGACTAAGGATAGAAGAAGACAACATAAATTCTGACAAAAAGTCTGGAGGACAGTTTGGACAAGTAAAAGCCAACATTGTTGAGTCTAGTTCAAAGATTAACAAGAAAAGAAAGCATTCTGATGATGCACCGAAGAAATGCAACAAAAAGAATGTTAAGAAATTCAAAGGTGACTGCTACAACTGTGGAAAGACGAGACATCGTGCAAGTAAATGTCGCAAGCCAAAGAAACAAAAGGCTGAAGCAAATGTAATAAAAATGATGCACTATCTGAGGATATTCAAGAACTGAACTTGTCTGCTGTTGTTTCTGAATGTAACAACATTGGAAATCCTAGAGAATTGTGGATAGACACTGGTGCTACTTGACACATTTATGCTGACAAGGCAATGTTCTCTAACTACAAGACAGTCAACGGAGAACAATTCTTTATGGAAAATTTCGCAAGTTCAAAAGTTGAGGGACAAGGAAAAATAGCTTTGAAGATGACTTCCGGCAAATAACTCATTCTCAACAATGTGTTACATGTGCCTGAGATTCGCAAGAATCTTATGTTTGGGTCCTTACTTAGCAAGAATGGTTTTAAATTAGTCTTTGTATTTGACAAGTTTGTACTCACTAAAAATGAAGTATATGTGGGAATGGTTACCTTTCTGATGGACTATTCAAGATGAATTTCCCACACTATTGTACCAAAATCAAACAATAATAATACTTCTTCTGCTTATATCGTTGAGTCTTCTTGTTTATAGCATAATCGATTAGGATATGTAAACTTTAAATCTGTACGTAAATTAATGAACTTAAGTTTATTGCATTCTCTACAATTTGATCATAATCATAAATGCGAGAGTTGTGTTGAGGCTAAGTTAGACATAAGTTAGACAAAACTCCATTTCATTCTGTTGAAAGAAACATTATACCTTTAGAATTAATTCACAATGATATATGTGACTTAAAATTTGTGCAAACTAGAAATGGTATAAAGTATTTCATTACTTTTATCGACGATTACACAAAATACTGTTATGTCTATTTACTAAGAAGTAAAGATGAAGCATTAGATGTTTTTAAACATTATAAAAATAAAGTTGAAAATCAACTTATAGCAAACGAATAAATATTATTCGTAGTGATAGAGGAAGAGAATACGGAGCACCATTTGAAGAATTTTGTTGAGAATACGGTGTTATTCATCAAACAACTGCACCTTGCTATATTGATAAGTTCGGACTTAATAAGATACCACAAAAGAAAAAGGATAAAACTCCATCTGAATTATGGAAAGGTCATAAATCCACATATAAACACTTAAAAGTGTGGGAGTATTTGGCTAAGGTTGAAGTCCCAAAGTCTAAACAAGTTAAAATTGGACCTAGAACAACTGATTGTATATTTATCAGATATATATGCTAACAATAGTAGTGCATATCGATTTTTTGTCACAAGTCATACATTCTAGACGTATATGAAGGTACTAATCTAGAAATGCTGCATTTTTTGAAGATGTATTTCCATGCAAAGACAAGAAAGAAATAAGTTCAAATAAACGAAATTATGATACTACTAGTGTACTCATCTAAGTGATGAAGAACCTAGACATAGTAAAAGGACCAGAACATGCATCTATATCTTTTGATCCAGATTTTCTAACATACATGGTAGAAAATGATCCTAAGACATTTAATGAGGTAATGTCTACTCCAGAAGTTCCGTTTTAGAAAAAAAGCTATATATCAATAATAAGATAGATTCTATTATGCAAAATCACACTTAGGAGTTGGTTGATCTCCCACTTGGAAATAAGCCTTTAGGTTGTAAGTGTATGTTGAAAAAGAAGTTCAAATCTGGTAGATCTATTGATAAATACAAGGTCCAGTTAGTAGCTAAAGGATATAGACAAAAAGAAGGTATTGACTTTTTCAATACATACTCACTGGTGACAAAGATCACCTCGATTAGAGTTTTAATTGCAATTGCAGCATTGCATAATCTCGAGATTCATCAAATAGATTTAAAAACGGTATTCTTAAATGGAGAGTTAGAAGCAAATATATACATGGAACAACCTGAAGGGTTTATTGCTCATGGACAAGACAAAAATGTGTGTAGACTCGTTAAATCGTTATATAGATTAAAGCAAACACTAAAACAATAGCACCAAAAATTTGACAAAACGATGTTGTCAAATAGTTTTAAAATTAATGAGTGTGATAAATATGTCTATATCAAAACCACACCAAAAGCTTATGTGTTAGTATGTTTGTATGTCGATGACATGCTTATCATCGATAGTAATAATGATATTATCATGACTACGAAGAAAATGTTGACAAAATATTTTGATATGAAGGATATGGGTATGGCAGATGTAATTTTAGAAATTAAAATTTCTTAGACATCCGATGGACTTGTCTTATTTCAGTCTTATTATATTAAAATGGTACTTTAGAAGTTTAATATATATGACGACAGTCTAGTTAAAACTCTAGTTGATTTAAGTCTACACTTAGTTAAAAATAAAGGTGAATCTATATCTCAACTGAAGTATTCTCAAATAATAGACAGTTTAATGTATATTATGAATTGTACTCGTCCAAATATAGCATACGCTGAGTAAATTTACTAGTAATCCAAGTAATGACTATTGGAAGGTTTTGAATAGAGTTCTTAGATATCTAAGATACACTTTAAATTTTGGATTACATTATACAAGATGTCCAGCTATATTGGAAGGATACTGTGACGCCAATTAGATATCAGATACAAATGATTCAAAGTCCACGAGTGGTTATGTTTTTACCATTGGTGGAGCTGTCGTTTCTTGGAAATCCTCAAAGCAAACTTGAAATCAGAGTTTATTGCTTTAGATAAAGCTGGAGAAGAAACAGAATGTCTTCATAATTTCTTAGAGGATATTCCATGTTGGCCTAAGCCAATTTCTGCAATAAATGTACATTGTAATAGTCAGTCGGTTATTGGAATGGCACAAAATAGTATGTATAATGGTAAGTCTAGACATATACGTCGAAGACACAATATTATTAAGGCGTTGATCTCAAATGATATTATTTCTATTGATTACGTGAAATCAAAAGAAAATCTCACAGATCCGCTTACAAAAGGCTTACCAAAAGACCAGTCATACTGTTTATCAAAAAGAATGTGATTAAATGCCGCTACGCATAAGTCTTTATAATGGTAACCCAACCTTGTTGATTGTAGATCTCAAGATATTGGTTCAATGGGACAACTAAGTTATGGAGATTCATTTTAAAGCACTTATGAGTTATCTCCTACCAATTTCTATAATAAGAAAAGTGTTTTCTGTAGAGTATATAGGATAAGTAATACTTTTAATGATTCCTATAGCTTGGATTACCCAAGTGGAATATGTCAGAATACTCTTAATAGGAGATCACATATGTAAGTGTGAAGTGAGGTTGCTTCTATAAGAATTTTGAGGCTTAAATTCTTTAAAACACTTATGAAACCCAATAGTTGTTCACGGCCAAAATAAACACAACCATGAGAACCGAAATGTTAAGAAACATATTATGTGAGTACTGTTGTCTTGGTTTACACCAACGGCTGATTAGTTCAAGACATCATGTTCACTGATTAGCTAAATAAATCTGATAGTATTTCACTAAAGAAGGTTCAAAACTAGAAGCTACATCTTCACTAATTAGCATTTTGCATTTCATTTGCATATTTTTGGTAATTTTCATTCATGTGGAGGGATAAATTGTTGGTTAGTTATATATCCTTACAATAATATAAGAGCCTTAAATTTTTTACTGTTCACTTTTTCGTCCTACATGCCGCCGTTTTTGAACTTCTTTTTATAACTATAATTTGTTTTATTTTCTAATATTTTTGAAGCTACTTTTCAAGCTGAGCAGACTTTTATTGACCAGCAGCTCCGTCCTTTTACAACTTTAATTTTAATTTGTTTCTATTAACAGCAGATTTTATTCACCATTATAACTAGAATTCTAGAATTCAGAGTGGAACTGAGTTTTGAGAGATTGGATCCTAAAATTCAGATTTTCAGACATTGTAAGTATTATTACAACATTTTGAAGCTTTAATGTCCATTGTAAGTATTATTAACAAGAGTGTGACTCCAGTTGTATTTTAGTAAATGGCCTTCATGACTTCCACCATGGTCATTTCTACAAGACATTGATCAAAACTCAAATGATCATAAGGCCATGGCACCTCTGCCTATGAAATAAGTTGAATGTTTTATTTTACTCAGTCTTGTCTTCCTCAGGATCTCCATGGGATAAACCATTGCCACTTTCTACTGATCTGAGTTCGGAAGGACTCCTAACATCTTTTGTGGTCAGTAGAGATGGTTTTATGAGTGTTAAAGTATCTTCTTTGTCAAACTCTTCACTTGCATCGTCGGACTAAGCATATCTGTTAATAAACAAAAGAAGAAAACAATAATATTTGAATTATATGCCGTTGAAAACATTGCTCACTGCTACCATATGATCACCAGCAATAACTTTGGGAAATTGGCCAACAACATTGCAAATTGGACTCAAATAAGTCACACATCCTATTTAACAATTTATGGTTTCCATATTTTACGGAGAAGAGGCAATGTCAGCACAACTTCAGTATAATCGATTCCATAGTGGAAGTGATTATATTAATGACTTATACCCAAAAATAATATATTTTAGTATGCCTTCTATTTTCTGAATATTTTCAATTCTGAAAATAAGCACAATGGCAATATTAATTACATCATGATGATTAAACTCGACAACCATCAATGGTTGCTGAGGTTGCTCGGCAACCAGTTTTGCTCAAATTTGCTACTCCGCATTAACAACTTTTAACACCATTGGTGAACCGCTTTACCAACAAGTTATATATATAGAAGAGAGAGCGAGAGATAGAGGTGACTATTCCATATATTATTGGAATTGAGTTCTTGAAACTTGACATAGACACATAGAAACAGGAGATTGCAGAACAGGGGACACTTGAAAACACAGATTTTGCCTACAAAAAATGGGCAGAAACTTCAATTTTGAGATTGTTTTTTGCAATTCTTGTGGCAAGTTGTTTTTCTAACTATTTCAAAACATCAATTTTGAAATGTAAACATTTCATTGCCCCATATTTAAAAAAAAAAAAAAATATTGTGAACAGTAAAAATCTCGGCAATGAAATGTTCATTGCCGAGAAACTCGGCAACCAAAGCTCGGCAACCAAATCGGCAACCAGCTTGGTCTTGGTTGCCGAGCAATTTGGCAACCATCATTGGTTGTTAACATGGTTGTAAATTGTTGGGATTTGGTAATGCACATAGTATATAAAAAATAGTCCAAAAAATTGAAAGAAAGTTGGAATGTTTATTGTTAAAAAATGCCATTCAAAAATTTCAGGTAATGTATAAATCCAATGTTTTTATTTTTTTTACACTTTTTCATTCAATTTTTTTATTAATATTTTTTATTTTATCTTAAGCAAATTGAATGTTTTTATTTTTTTATAATGTTGCCACATTAAAAAAAAAAAAAAAAACTTGAACAGTAAAATTCTCGGCAATGAATTGTTCATTGCCGAGCAACTCGGCAATGATCTTTATTTTACTGTTCACCAATTTTTTTAAGCCTATTTTCTTTGACACAATAAAATTAAAAAATAAATAAATAAATAAAATTAAAAAGTGATTGCCGAGCCATCTCGGCAATCACTATAAAATTTAAAAAAAATTAAAAAATTAATTTTTTTTTTAAAAAAAAAATTTTAAAAATGATTGCCGAGATGACTCGGCAATCAATTGATTGCCGAGATTGATGAACAGTATTTAACTTTTTTTTTTAAAGGAATAATTGCACAAAAGGTCTATATTGTTTTAAAATCGTTGGAATATGCCAACAACTTGAAAAAAAAATCTTTAATTTATTTTTCTTATTTTTTTTTCTTTTACACTTAATTTTCATTCAATTTTTTACTAATCTTGTTTTTTTATTTTACCTTTTACAAATTATTCTAAATAAATGTTAAAAAATACCATTCAAGAATTTCAAAATCCATGCTGTGAAATCTTGGTGGCAAATTGAATGATTTTATTTTTTTTACACCTTTTCATTCAATTTTTTTATTAATCTTTTTTATTTTATCTTAAGCAAATAAGCAAATTGAATGTTTTTATTTTTTATAATGTTGCCACATTAAAAAAAAAAGCGTCAACAGTAAAATTCTCGGCAATGAATTGTTCATTGCCGAGCAACTCGACAATGATCTTTATTTTACTGTTCACCAATTTTTTGTAAGCTCATTTTCTTTGACACAAGGAAAAAAAAGGTGAACAGTTCTTGGCAATCAAATTGATTGCCGAGATTGCTCGGCAATCAATTTGATGAACAGTATTTTACTGTTCATCAACAATATTTTACTGTTTTCTCTTTTTTTTAAGGAATAATTGCACCAAAGGTCCCTATTGTTTTAAAATCTTTGGGATATACCTACAACCTAAAAAAAAAAAATCTTATTTTTTTTAAATTTAATTTTTTACTAATCTTGTTTTTTTATTTTACCTTTTACAAATTATTCTAAATAAATGCTAAAAAATGCCATTCAAGAATTTCTCCACGCATTGTGAAATCTTGGTGGCAAATTGAATGTTTTTTTTTTTTACATCTTTTCATTCAATTTTTTTATTATTCTTTTTTATTTTATCTTAAGAAAATTGAATGTTTTTATTTTTTATAATGTTGCCACATTTAAAAAAAAAAAAAACATGAACAGTAAAATTCTCGGCAATGAATTTTATTTTACCGTTCACCAATTTTTTTTAAACTCATTTTCTTTGACACAATAAAATAAAAAAATAAAAAAAAGTGAACAGTGCTCGGCAATCAAATTCATTGCTTGGTGAATCATCTCGGCAATCAAATTCATTGCTTGGTAAAGCATCTCGGCAACCAAATTTTTTTTTTCTTTTTGTCAAATAAACATTTTAATTTGAAATTTTTTTTATACATATTAAATTACCCATTTTAATTTTAATTTTATTTTAAAAATCACTACATTTTTTTCATACTTGCATTCCAGGTAGCCATAAATATTAAGTAAAGACATGAACCAAAAAAATTTCCAACCAGATCATATTAATTCTCCACAATCATCATCTTATTCATTTATTTAACACATCAATTTTACAAATTCTCTAACATATTTTAAGTGTATATTTATGTTCAGAATTTCGTTATACAACAAAACCACGCCTAATCATTTCACTTATGTAATTGGTTACCGGGCATCTCGGCTACCCAATTTTTTTTTGGTCAAATAAATATTTTAATTTCAAATATTTTTTTATACATGTTATATTAACCATTTTTATTTTTTTTATTTTAAAAATGATTGTATGAATAATTGTAAAACTTTTCCCTGCATTTTTTACATACGTGCATTGCACGTAGCCAAAACTAGTGTGTGTGTATATATATATATATATATATATATATATATATATATATACTAGTGTATATATATATACACTGAAAAATACAGAATCAATTTTGGTAGACCGGTGCTAGAATTCGACTCTATGTCTTTAAGACGAATTTGTGTCGTCTTGGTGCTCACGGCAAGTAGCAATCTCCCAAGATACAACAACTTTCTTCTTGCGGTAGAAGCACTTCAAACAGCAAGATCAACTAACTCAAAATTTGTTATGTACTCTTTATATATAATATGAACGGATGCAGAATGCTTTTAAAGAATGCAGGCCAGAAACACAAATTTTGAAAGATGATTTTTCATTGATTAAAATCGCATAAGTATGGGGTCTATTTATAACATACCAAAAGTTGTGTATGAAAAGACAACACCAGAAAAGACTCAAATGAACAAACACATTAGCTGAAAGGATTCAATTGAACAGACACAAGACCTGAAAGGACTTGTTTGAACAATCGTGTCTGTATTTCTGTGCACGTGACATGTGTCAAATCTAGATATTTATTATTGGATGATGAAAATAAATTAAAATATTTTATATTTATTTTGTCCAAAAAGAATATATTCGACCAAACACGACGCACGACCTACGACTTGGACTTGGACCTGGACCCAGCTCGGTGACGGCGGCGCACGTGTTGAACTAAACTCGATAGCATCTAAGCCTCTTCTCTTCTAAAGACTCACGGTGCTCCTTGGAGCCCAAACCCAAATACAAATTCAACCTAGAGGTATATTAGTTAGTCATCTTCCGATGTGAGATACACTTCCCCATTTACTACAATATTCAATTACCACTTTCAAGGTATCAACTTTTGATACTAATTTCTCATTCATTTAGAAATAGTTTTGCGAAACCAAATGTACCACGAGCATCTATTCACGGAGTAGAATGCAATCGACTATAAATTTATAACAAACAGTTATTGAACTCTCTTGAATATTTGGTCAAAAATTGGTCAAACCAATTTATAAATAACTTATTTCCAACAAAAGATGTCATTAGATTTACCTTGAATGTAATGAGGCTTTTATATAGGTACTTACTAGGGACTCGTAACGGAAGATCCACGAATGGTGAAGGTACACATGCATGTCATGAGATCTTGAGCATTTGGAGAGACACGTGGTAAAATGTAACGTGAGATTCATTTTGAAACGAGAGGATCACTCAGATCGTCTTTGGGAAGAGGTCGGGCAAGGTTTAGTTGAAGCGGGTCCAGCCCACTTTCGAAGGGATTCTCCCGATGTAGGCGTCTAAGTTTCTTACAAATGGATGGTAAACTGATTAAGTCTAACCAATACGGAAAACTCGAACAAGTTTCTCCTCGTTGTCAGCGGGCTAACACGTTTACCGTTAATGGGTAGAAAAAGACAAGGGGGTGCAGGTGAGAGAGAGATGGTAGGAGAAAGCGGTTGAGCTCGGCCAGTGCAAGTAGATGGCTTGTCTGCACGCTAGCAAGCATTGGCTGGCCAAGCTCACTCATTCATCAAGCTCGACCGACATCTGTCAGGACAGGTGAGCCGGCAGTGCGAGTTTGTGTGGCGCCTTGTCTTCACTAATTCGTGTTGGGCTGATTGTGATGCCAACAGAATTTCAGGGCAATGATGAGTATGGGCTTAAGGCCCAAAGCCATATTCGTTTTGGTCATTGCTAGTTGACTTCTTCACCTGGACCAAGTGACCTAATACTGTTGACCCAAGCCTAATATCTGATCTGTCTTTGAGATGGCTTTGACCGTTGGATTGATTCCAGATCATGCTATGCAGCTGAGATATAAATGTTGTCTTTGGTAGCCCTAATTGACATAACTGTGAAATCCGCAGCTTTGGTAATGAATAGTGAATGTTTTCTTTGTGTGAGATTTCTTTCATCTTCTTCTCTAATGCTCTCTAAAACCTTTGGTTTCTGAAGGATTTTCTACTTCTTCTTTTCTTCTCCAGTGAAGGCTTCTGAGTGAAACAAGAATCTGAGTGAAACAAGAAGAGAGTAGTGTGAGTGTAGATTCTGGTTTTCAGTTCTCTAAGTTTACTATAGCAACTCAGTCAGATCTTTTATGGGTCTGGGGTTCATTTTCGTCTGGTTCTGGGGTTGAAACAGGAGGGCACAAGAAGGCTGAGGAGAAGAGCTGTCCACTTCGTCTTATCTGACGACGTACTGTACAAACCAGGCTACTCCCTACCGCTCCTCAGGTGTGTTGGAATGGACGAAGCCAATTACATCATCCGGGAAGTCCACGAGGGAGTCTACGGCAACCACACCGGAGGCTTAGCCTTGGCACAAAAATCTTCAAACAGGGATACTTCTGGCCCTCGCTAAAGAAAGATTCCTTGAATCACGTGAGGAAATGTGACAAGTGTCAGCGCTTCGCCACCGTACCGCGTCAGCCCCATCAAGAGCTCACCGCAGTGACCAGCCCATGGCCCTTCGCCAAGTGGGGGATAGATTTCATAGGACCTATGCCGAGGGGTAGGGGTAATGCCTGCCACGCCTTAGTCGCCATCGACTACTTCACGAAATGGGTAGAAGCAGAGCCAATGGCGAAGATCACCGAGGCTAACACCTCCAAATTCATATGGAAGAATATCATATGCAGGTTCGGAATTCCACACTCTCTGGTATCGGATAATGGAAAACAATTCGACAACAGAAAGGTCAGGAACCTATGCGAGGAGCTGGGAATCGCCAAGCACTTTTCTAGCCCGTCATCATCCTCAGGCAAATGGTCAGGTTGAGGCGGTCAACAAAACCATCAAATACACGCTTAAATGGAAACTTGAAGGATCAAAAGGGGCGTGGGTCGATGAACTTCCTCATGTCCTATGGGCTATCCGAACCACCATGAAAACTCCGACCGAGAAAACCCCTTTCTCCATGGCGTATGGCGCCGAGGCTGTGAGCCCAGTTGAAATTGGTATTCCCTCGCCCCGTCGATTATTATTCAGTGATCAGGTTAACGACGATCTGATGAGGACAGGTTTAGACCTACTAGGTGAAAGAAGAGACGACTCCCAGGTGAGATTAGCATCTTATCAGAGAAAGATGTCCAGATACTTCAACAAGAAGGTGAAGAAGAGGACTTTTAGCGTTGGAGACCTCGTCCTAAGGAGATTGTTCCTATCCTCCAAGGAACACGGCGTCGGAACACTCGGGCCTAACTGGGAAGGACCATACAAGGTCGTTAGTGAAACCCGCCCCGGGACATATCGCATCGATGACATGAACGCCAAATTGCAACTTCATCCCTGGAATGCAGAGCCCTTACGCTGGTATTATCAATAGTTAAAAGGGTCGTTATAAGGCCGAGTTGTTAATTTAATTCTGTTTGGCAATTACGATGCGATTAGTCGTATTTAATCTTATTTGTTCGATGACCCAAACTCGCGACGTCGGAAAGCAAACTCAAAACAAGATGTTTGTCATACAAGATCAAATGATACTAAGACAAAAAACTAAAAACGAGGCCCATAAGAAAAATAATACTTCATTTCATAACAAAAGAATTACAAAAGAAACTTATACAAAAGAACCTAACTATCCTCCTCGCCCTCTACATCAGACGGAGGGAACCTGGCTTCTAATGCCTCGAGGCTGAGGCTAGGGTAGTCATTTCGAAGCACTGCCAGAACTTCCTATTGCCCAACCCTAGCGAAGTAATCAGAGAAGTTGGTATAGGCTTCAGTGTTGTGAAAATTGGCCACAAAATCCGCCTCCGCACTCTCCAACCTCGCCTCTAGCTCCTTCTTCTCAGCAACCAGCCGTGCCACCTCCGACTTAGAGGAGTCCAAAATCCCCCTCAGATTCTGCAGCTCCTCCTCGCGGGACTGGGTCTCATCCAAAAGCCGCCTTTTCTCTTTATTGGCAGCCTCCAGGGCCTCGGCAGTCACCCTTTGGGCCGCGTTGGCATTGTCCAGCTGCCTCGTCATTTGCAGAACATTGGAGTCAGACTCCTTCCGGTCAGCCTCCAGCTGCTCGTAGGCCACACGAGCGCTATCCAATGCAGCCTGCAGACCTTCCAGAGCTTGCTTGTGCTCCTTATCATTTTTTGAGGCCTCAGTACTAAGTTTCTTTTGCTCCTGCATGCGCGTCCGAAACTCGCCGAGCACCTTCATCTGCATAGCCGAGGCCCTGATAGCCGAAGCCAGGCTGGCCTCCAGGACGTCCTCCAGGTCCCCATGCGAGGAAAACTCTTCCCACTTGGGAGTGAAGTATTTCTTCACGGCCTGGGCGCCCAAGGAAGGATAAAATAGCAAATTCCGAAGTGAATCTTCGGGGATCCTCGCCCCGGAGCTGCCAATCAACTTCTTCAGCTTCTTTTTGGAGTCATAGGACCCCCTCCGCTGCCTCCCACATCCTGGGACTTCGGGGGGCCCTCCAGGACCACCTCCCCCGCAGTGTTCACCGCCAGCGTGCGCTGACCCGCTGGGGCGGTGCAGACCACATCTTCAACTACCTCCACAGCCTTCCCCTTGGCCTGTGGGGGTTCGGACGAGGCGGCTTTGAGTTTCTTTTTCCTCGATAAAGGCTCTTCGGCCTCCGGGACATTCCCGTCATCGACCTCCATCACCTTCGAGGCCTCAGTTCCTCCCTTATTTCTCTCTCGGCTCAGGTCCTCTATGACCTTCTTCTACTGGGCCTCCTATTTAGATCCGGTAGCTAGAGCCCTCAGTTTTTGCTTCGATAGACGGGCCAAGGTTGGCCTCGGGCGCTTGCCTTGTTCTATTTCAGCTGCAAAAGCAAGGAGCTTCTAGTGTCACCGCAATTCTAAACGAAGCTCGAATCAAGCAAGGATATCGGAACATTACCTTTGGAGGCCATTAAACCCAATTTGCTCAGACACCGCTGCCGGTTTAAAAGAAACCCGTATCTCCTATTCGACGGAGGCGACTGGTAAATGGATTGAAGCACGTCAACCAGGTCCTCGGACAACTCACAACGGGGCAGCACTCTTGAAAAGAAAACCAAGAACAAGTTAGAATATATTCACCCGCTTCGAAGACAATCACGTCCGCGTCCCTCACTCACTGGCTATTCCGTAAAAACTGGATACATCCAAGTCTGGCTCTGGGTCGTCCGTTACCCTCTGCCAATTACCCGTCACCCAGAACCAGGACTCTTTCCACTGTTTTATAGAGGAGGGGCAGTCCGTCACAAGGGGCTTGTGTGCTCCCCATGGACAAAAGTAGTACCAACCAAACTCCTCCTCTTTGTCCTTCTTCCTCGGTAGTTTCCGTGGCTGGTATAGGGTTTGGAACACGTGAAGAGGCATCTCCAACCCTAACGAGTGCCTGAACCACAGGTACATGCTCCCCGCCATCTGACTCCACCCGTTCGAAGCCACCTGAGTGAGAGCCAGTCCATAAGCCCGTAGAATCCGTCGGAAGAAGGAATGCAGAGGCAGGCGCAAGCCACCCACGAAAGCATTGAGGTGGAAGGCAGTGCAACCCCTCCTCAGAACGCAGGCTCGCTCATTTGTCTCCGGAAGTATAAGTTCAATGTCCTCAGGTACCCTATACTGCTCCCTCAACGACACCAAGTCCCCTTCCACCATGATCGAAGGGACATCCATCGCAGTCCACCTAATTGGGTCGGCCACAAACGGGTCTGTTCCCTCCACTACCCTAGAAAGTGAGGATACGTTCATCACCTCGCCTGTCGATCCACACACGCCTCGAAGAGGCAGCACTTCGGCCATTTCAAGAGAGACGGGTCGGGACCCCTCGTCTTCAACACGACCGGAAGCCTCGTTTTCACCGAACTCCGTGGACATTGTCAAAATTAAAAGAAATTCAGTAAGTAAAGGGACTCTAGATAAAGGGTTTACTTAAACCTAAATCTTCGCCGGAAACGGAGATGGAAACAAACGCCAAGAAATTTCGCCTGAAGTCTAGAAACACACACTGCAAATCTCTCAAATAGCATAAGGAAAAATTATAAACCCTCTCACTTATTTATAGGCAAATAAGGCTTATATCACACCGTTGGATCAACCCGAAACCCATCCGCACCGTCCGATGGCATCGGGCCATCTCTGCCCTTGAATCCGAAAAGACGCAAGCAACCATTTGAATGAACGCCTGGGATTCGGGCGTGCTCACCACGCGCGCGTGACTTCTCGATACCACCAAAGCCCCCATAATTAAACGCCATCATTACCCGCGGCCGTCTTTTCACCATACCCGAAGGGACGTACGGCAGGTTACCCAATCAATCTATGACCCGTAGATTGAACCATTAATTGCCCTGCAGCAGGCCTCTTGGCCTCCCCCACCTTGGGTCTCGGCTTGTCCGCCTCTCCCAACTTGGGTCTCGGCTTCTCCGCCTCGCCCAACTTGGGACTCGGCCAATCCGCCTCTCCCAACTTGGGACTCAGCCGATCCGCCTCCCCCAACTTGGGTCTCGGCTTCTCCGCCTCGTCCAACTTGGGACTCGGCCAATCCGCCTCTCCCAGCTTGGGACTCGGCCAATCCGCCTCGCCCACTTGGGACTCAGCCTATCCACCTCGCCCACTTGGGACTCGACCAATCCGCCTCTCCCAGCTTGGGTCTCGGCTTGTCCGCCTCGCCCAACTTGGGACTCGGCCTAACTGCCTCGCCCACTTGGGACTCGGCCTATCCGCCTCGCCCAATTTGGGACTCGACGTCTTCGCCTAGCCCAACTTGGGGCTCGGCTTTTCATCCTACGCATAACACCAAACTAAAACCACCATCAGTATCAAGGCCCGCCACCCACCTAAATGAACGTCCAGGGCCTTGTGGGACTTAAATCCCTACCTTAAACTTTAAAACAAACATCCAAGTCCAGCATCCCACATGAATGACAGATTCTGAACTTGGGGGACTATTGTTACGCACCAATCCTACCTGGCAGTCTGCAGCGCCACATAGGCATTAGCCGAGGCGTTTTGGTCCGACCCTCACCTTTCTCCGAAGCGGTCCAGGTCCGACCCTCACCTTTCTCCGAGGCGTCCAAGGGCGAGGGGGATAAATTCCCGAGTCTTAGGGTGCCGAGTAGATTGAGTGACCAACCCCAGTTGCGTGCTGAGAAAGCCTCTCTGCCAAACTTGCAACTCAATCTTGAAAAAACTGATGGGACTGCCTATTAATGCGGCCTGTCACAATCATAGCCTCTTAGTTTGCGGCCGAAAGTGACGTTCTCATTAATGCCGTTGATGTGACACCTAAGATGTGACTCGAGAACCCCTCAGATAGAACCACGTGTCGCGCATCGAAAGGGATCATCATTGTAGAATTTGCCTATAAATACTAAGCTTGCTTCCACAAGAAGGGGAGGTTGACAATATTATTCTCATTACACATATGACAAGTCCTCCATTCTAACTATTCCTGAGTGCCATAACCGCCTAGGAATTTGTTAGTGAGAGGCCCTTAGGCTATCACCTTTGCTTTAAGAGTGTCATTGACCTTTTATTTTCCTTCCATCCGGACGGAGGATTATCTACGTGGTTGAATAAACCACGTGGCAGTCTTAGTAAGAGGAAAGTACACGTGGGCAGAGGTAGCGTGGGGATCCTGTTGGCAGTCATTTTTGGAGGTCAACATCACCTATTATCAATCTTTCTCCATGAATTTATTTACCAAATATTGATATGCATCATCTAATCCTTGAGTAACAACACAAATCAATTTTAAAAACTTAAATTTCACTCGACTAAATATCCAATTCTTGCATCTCATCATGTTCATCAAGAGATTAAACTAAATTAGGCCAACAGTAATAACAAAATTGAGAAAAATAAAAATAAAAAAAGAAATTATTTCATTAGATATAGCTGCAATTTCAGGTTTTGCATTAAAAAACACTCAGCAAGTAATGCATAATACTGCCGTGTTCCTATCATACTTTTGATTCTAGTAACAAAATTATCAAAAGTAAAGGAAATCTGTCTTGACAGCAAATTTGCAGTTTTCTTCTTAAGAACCTTAATTTCTCCTATTAATTAAGAAATCTGAAAGTTCAATCATTCCACGTTGTAAAAACACCAGGATTTGATCCCTGAACTGAGTCTCCAGACCATCCAGGATAAGCTGCAGAAGGCATATCATAGTCCACTTTCATCAGTGCCAGTTCCTCAGCTGATCCACCTCCTATATTGTCCGGAGTAGAATTCGATGCCATACCGAGGTACCCTCCATTGTAACTTCCAGTGGAACTGCAATTACTATCCATAACAGAAGATGAAGACCCCATATTCATCAATCCATGCAGCAAAACTGGATTGTTCTGAAGTGAATTGTTATAAAACTGAGTGTTGTAAGAACTTGATTGCTGATGTAATTGAAGCTGTGTTTCAATGTAATTCTGATAATGTGAATCTTGATTTGTATTGTAGGGGGAAAGATCTTGGTTTTGTAGAGTGAGTAAAGGCTGTGTATTATGATCAAAGGGTTGTTGCATTAGAGGGTACGCCTGAAGAGGGATTGAACTTGAACTGCCATACTGAAAATTAGAGCCTAAACTTATCATTTCTTCGCGTTTTCTTGATGATTCGATCGCTTGAGCTTCCTTGAGGCGTTTCGCGGCCCCTCCTCCTATTGGAAGAGTGTTGCTTTCAAGAATGGCCTTCGCGTCGTATCGACTCATGTCAAAGTTTGTGACTGCACTTAGGCCTCTGAACTTTATGGCTGCTACATCATATGCTTCTGCTGCTTCCTCCTCAGTGCCTGCATTCATATTTTGAGCAAATTAATTAGATACGAGACATGCTATATTATTGATCAAGCCTTTGGATGAGGTGGTGCAACACATATTGTAAAAATCCACACCACCCATTTATAAAATTTATCCGGACATTAAGAGCTTAAGTTTTTAGACGAGGAGGTTCAACAATATCAAAGAAGTAATAGATTAGCGCTCTTATGCCGACAATGAATCAAATTACTTACTGAAAGTTCCCAAATAAAGATCTTTATTCCCAGCAACTCTCCCTATTCTTGCTTGCCATCTTCCATGCTGATGATGCCTGCTTATAATCATTAGATTTTAGAGAGAGAATAAGATAGTGAGTTGAGAGTGTATGTATACATACATACATACATACATATATATATATGGAGTGAATAATTAACTTTTAAATACCTTGTTACACCACGGTACATGGAAGCCCCTCTGGAGAAGCCACTGCTCTTCCTAAAATTTCATTAGCAAAATAATGAATAATTAAGTCTGGAAAAATCTGATACCCAAACTGACAGATAATAATTAAATAACAATAACATTCAAGATCAGAAAGTGTATGATTAAGGATAGAAAGATTCAAAGTAGCAGTCTGTAAAAATCTATTCTTGTCATCTTATCGAGTAAATTTTACCTCTAATAATCTGTATTTATTTTCCTTTCAACAGAGCCGGGATAATTCTTTTATTTTGTCCAACCAACTAGGGGATTTCACTTGAAAAAGAAAATATTTCAAACGCAGTCTAATGGTTTGTGGGTTTCGACGGTCGAACCTATTAAGATAGCAATTACTCGTATTTTACCTTCTGATAGAGGCTACAAATTCTTGTCTGGTCATGTGTTTCATCTCTTCGATTTCTTTATCATAGTTATTGATCTGCAAATACGATAAAAATTATTTCGATCCAAATCAGAAACAAAATAATAATAATTAGAAGCAGCTGTATATTTCCTCAACTTTCTTTTTTCTTTATTAGAAAAATAAGTGCAATTCATCATAAACTTACAGGAAAATTGGTAGTAGTAGATGTTCCCCAGTATTTCAGTGCAGCAAGATCATATGCCCTTGCTGCTTTCTCTTCCTTATCATACCCTCCTGTTGAAGGCAAAGAAAGGAAAATGAAAATCCATTATTCGCATGTTTGATAGGTTGAACGGGATAAAACTGGTCACGAGTAAGTTTGTAATATATTCAATAGCGGTTACCAAACATCGTGAAATTATTTCATGTAATTGACAAAAGAGAATTAACTCACCCAAGTACACTGCAGGCCATGGAAGACACAGTGAAGGAAAATTAAAAAGAAAAAGAAAAAGAAAAAGAAAAAGAAAAAGAAAAGGGAAATTAGTGACTGTTGAATTTGGGTTTGAGGAAAAGAAAGAAAAAATATTAGATCCAGAAATTAATAACTTTTAACCTTGACGCCCTTTTCTTGATTGGCCTTCCCTTCTGCAACTATTATCCCACAGATGAGCCTCATATCTTCCTGTCCACCTATGCCTATATTTGCAGAAATTTAATTCAAGATTTTCATTACCCAAAAAAATCCAAAAAAAGGAGGGGTTCTCAACTATAGAATCCCACCTAGTTACACCTCTATAAATTGATGTTCTTTGCCCAAAAGTGTCCAAAGTTCTCCTTGGTGCAGCTTCAACAATACTCGTATTATTATTATTATCAGCACTAGCAGTGGCACTGTTTTCGCTTGTTGAACCCTTACCACTACCCATAGTAAGTGTCAATGATTGCATGTTACAAGGATTTTCTTGAAGATTGTAGTTGCCCGTGTCAACTGCCATTGAATGTTGCACCGGCAAAAGGCTAATATTGTTGGAGAACATGTAATCGGAATCACTCGACTGGATTTCGTTATAGGATACAAGTTCTGTACGGTTTTCGGATTTTCCCACGCCGAGGAAGTCTGCTACCTTAGGAACTTCATTAATGTTTCCTTGAGTATTAATCAAATTCCACTCTGCAAAATTCGTCATCAAAGTGTTAGTACGCGTTGAAGATATAAATACCCAAAATCAAGAAATGTAAGGAAACAAAAAGGACTTACCTTGGTTATGAAATGTAGTGTCAATATTATCATTCACTAACCCTAAAGAAAACTGATGAGACTGAGCTGCTTGCAGGTGGGGTGGTAAAGAAGAGTGAGTAGGAGAAAGAGGAAAAGAAAGCCAATTGTTGGAATTCATGGAACCCTAATTATGGATTTTTCAGATGAATCTTAATGTGTCAATCAAATTTCTGCACATGCCAAAAACAACAAAGAGAATTACAATATATACCAAGTATATATAACTTTTCCTTTGAAGTAAAAGATTTTTTTATACAGAACATGTAGATTTACCCTAATCCCCTCTCTCTTTCTCTCTCTAGTAAATCTATGAGGTACCAGAAGAATGAAATAAACTAAGAGAGGAGAGAAGAGGAGAGAGAGGTGCAAAAGAGAAATATGGAGAGAGATACTGGTGCTATTTAAATATCTTGATAACCAAATTCTTCATAGATTGTTCAGTGTGGTTTTTTGACCCAAAATAGTTTTTTCTCAGTCATCAATAGTTCAGTCACAATTAGGCTTAAAAAGTCAGCAATTGTAACCGGAAAAAAACTATTTTGGCCCCCAAAAAAATCACACGGAACAAACTATAATACATAATATTAGCCCTAATTAGGGTTGGAATCTGAATTTTTTTGAAGAGGGATTATTACTAAAAGACTAATTTGAAATACAAAACTGGATTCAAAAGTTGATTTTTCTAGAACGGGACCGGACTCCGCCCCTGGCCCTAATATTATTACTACTTTTTTACTTTGATATATGCAATTGGGTTGGTTTCCGTGAACAATAATATAGTGAACAAGATTACAGCTTCATATTCGTTTAAATTGATAGGGATCAACGTAAAATTCCACAGTAAAAATACCACAGTGGTCCCTAAGACAAACCCTCAATTCCAACTGGAAGAATCCAATAACCCACACCCACCCCCGCCCCCGCCCCCACCACCAACAGTCTAACACCAACTTGATTTATTGGAACTCTCTTCCTCGTTGTGTGTAAAAAAATAAGACCTCAAAACCCGGCATTCCACACCACACAAATCATATAATCAGAATCACAGCTGTAAAAATCATTCATGAGGTTAAATTGATGAAAATTAAAGATACAGGAGGGTGAAAAAGCAGTGTGTGGATCCTGCATGTGTACGGACATGCAATATAAATAATATTAAAGCAGTAAGAATTACTCCATTTCAACACAAGACCAAAAGTGGACGTCGTTGAACAAATTCATTGGGGTTTTCCAAGTAGAAATCTGTTGACCATTGAATTGGAAATCGCAATTAATTAAAATTAATAATAATAATTAATTTGTTTTTGCAGTGCATGTCCTCTGCTACTAACTAGGAGAAGCTGACGCTGCATGTATCCCAGTAAACTCTTTGTTTCTGTGCCTTCTGTCTTCCACTCACAGGCACCCAGTCAAACAAATTTCAAACACCACCATTAATACTCTAAACACACTATTCTTTTTATATATGTACAAATTAAACGATTAAATAAAAAGAACGTGTTTATTTATTTAAATTTTGTTATTGTTAACAAAGGATGAAGAAAAATAAGGAAAAATTCTGCCATTTTCTAAGCTGTGAACCCATTTCCCCTCCAAATTCTTGTAGCCAAACGGGTGTGTTTGAATGTATGTATATATAAATTATTTTGAGTTCACTGAAGTGTTCGACACTAGGGAGGCAGGACCCACGTCTCTCGCTTTCTTCAGTCATTTTTTATCTCAAACCCTACCTCAAGATTTTTTTCCAAAACCTTGTCAAGAGATTAAGCATACTTATACATACATACATATATATATATATATATAGAGAGAGAGAGAGAGAGAGAGACACACACACACACACACACACAAGTTAAATAAGGCAAAGGAATATCACTAGAAACAAGAAGATGAATTACTTAAAACCCTAAAAGAGAAATTAAAATCGAAAAGAACAGAGAAGGTCTTACTATATGTGAAACTTGCCAGGAAAAATGAATTCTCTCTGATGCTCTATCAAATCTCTTTCTTCTCTCTCTCTCTCTCTCTCTCTCTAGTATATACATGCATGTATATGTATATATCATCTTGAAAATTGTGAAAAAAAGGCATTGAAAAATGGTGTGGGATTCGATACCAGCCAATTAAGGTAAAAAAAGAAACCCTTCATTTAATTGTATTGACAGACCGCCGCGCCGATTCAGGTTTTGCGGCTAGGTTCGGAGGAATGTGAATGACACGTGTCAGTTGCTATAGCCTTTTTGGACGCTTGTAGGCTTTTGCCCGCTGATTATCCGGTTTACAGGTTTGCTTGCTTGCCGCTGCCGGCCGGCAAATTTTCCAGTTGGACAATAATTCCAGTTTCATGGTGAAAAATGAAAATTATAAATTTAAATTATTATTTTGTTCATATCAACCTTTACATTAGATAGCTAATCAAAGCCAAACAGTATAGTCTTGCCTCTTATTTATGAAAAGTTATGCATGGTTGGACTTTTTTGGTCTGTTTTGATAAAACTTTTGATAAAAGTTGATGAAATCTGTAGTTGAAAAATAAATAAAATTATAGGTCTCACATGTTGTGTCAAAATTAATTGTTGACTATGATTTCAATTTTTTAAAATTGAACCAGACAAACGCTTAATCAAATGATAAATATGGTTTAACGTAATGGAGTATATTGAAAATAATATTTAAATCAATATATGTGACTCCTCTTTAATTATTAATAATTTAAAACTTATAGAGCATCTACAACAGCTTATCTATATTTAAAGAGCATCTATAAATTTGAAGAACAATTTCTTTTAAACATTCCAGCACCCTCTTTATCTCCATACTCTTCATTTTACTTATTCTAAGAAACATTAATATATTTATCTCTTTTTAATTTTTTTCATATGCTTCCCTCTCAATTTATATATATTATTTAATTAAAGCCAATATATCAAGTATTGAAAATTAAAATTATTCCAATGCATTTAATAATAGAGAGAGAGCCATACTCACTCTCTAAATTAAAATGTTAAATTAAAAAGTCTATTGGAGCAGAAATTTAAGAGTTGACTCTTTAAATTAAAAAGCATTATATATTTAAAGAGTTTGTTGGAAATACTCTTAGATGAGATTGTTTACTATTACAATTTTCAAATACAAATTAAATATTCAAAAATTATAATTTTTTAAAGATTTTAAGAAAGTCAAGTCATGGAGAGTTTTTGCTCAAGAAGTTGAAATTATTTATTCTTTGGCTTTTCATAATCAAACCCCTCATACGTGAGTTATTTCTTAATACTACCAAAAAAAAAAAATCGGAAAAAAGAAAAATTGTAATTGTAAGATAAATTAATAATTTGCTAAAACTTACAAATATATAATCGACTATAATTTTTTATTAAAATATGATTCTATACTTACTCGTTTTTTCTTGAAATTTAAATTTAGTTGGATCTCATCTCTAATTGTTCTTATTGCATCTAGAAGCTCTGGATTGAAGGAGCTTGAATTCTCAAATTGCAATAATATATTATGAAGTGTTGTTGATGCTTTGAGTGCTTCTTTTTGCGTAATAGTTTTCAAAACTATTAATATTGTATCTTCTTCACCTTCATCATGAGTAGAATTTTCAATGATGTTAGCAACAATTTCTTCTAAACCTGAAATCTTTGAATTTGCATCGTTTTCACCAAGGTAATTCAAGAGGTAATTTACATTCATTCTATCACGGTAATCCAAATATTTGATTATCGTCTCAAATTCATGAATGCTTTCTTCATCTAACGATTCATTTAAGTTCTTTGAAGCCATTTTTTTCACAATGAATTTTGCAATGTCGAAAATAATTTATTTATATAAGAAGACCTTGTGTTTGTTTATATAATGATTTACTTTTAATCTAATTCTTTGAATAAATTTAATTAAATTGATACAATTACAATGCATATTATTTACTTGGATATGTTTGGATATAGGTATATGAATTTTAAACAGTCCTTATTTAATTATGTACATAACTACGATAAATTTATTTATTTTGGTTAATTTTGTGTGTATATTTAGGGGATTAATTCATATTCAATTGATTAGATTGATAAAATACAATGAATTTTTAATTGATTAAATGTATGTTCATTGAATTGTAAATACACATTATAAATTAATAAATTATTAATTTATCGATTAATTAATACTTCTTTTAATTAATAGAATTTATATGGTCCTAAAGGCTATTACTTTATAGAGGTTGTGTAGTAATATGTAGAAAGTCATAATCCAAGTCAAAGTAATTACCATCAACTTTAATTAATTATAATACAAGTGATTTATCAACCTTAACTAATCCATAATTAATTGCATCTAACAAACTAAACTTCAAATTAATGTTAATTAATAATGAGGTCTCTAAGTTAATGAATACCAACTATAATCATAAGAGAGAACCTCCACAGCAACCACATTTCGTTTAATGCACGGCTGTGATTACTAGCAGCCTGTTACGGTTATATTATATACTCCAGATAAAAAGTGTTTATAATTTCCAAGAGGAAAGTGGTGGTGGTGGTGGTGGTGGTGGTGGTGGTGGTGGTAGTAGTGGGAGAGAACGCCAGTAAAGTGCTCGTGTTGCCTCGAAATGGAGCATTGAGATGAAACCTAATTTCTGCTTCTTCAAATTACTTTCTATGGTGGTGATCTCCTCCCCCTCCTCCCCACTGTATATAAAGTCCACTGGTTCGATTTGATGGAGACAAGAAACTATGTAGCTAGGGTTTTTCGATTACCGTTAATTTGGTTTTGAAATTATTAACTACTAATATAATAGTCAACGATAAAAAATATTGTTGAATTCGACATTTAAGTAAAATTTAATACATATATTTGTATTTTAACACTTAAGTTGTTAGATGTGTGAGATGCTTAACATAGTTATATAGCTCGATAAAAGACGTGCATATTAGGCCTTTAGCAATTTGGCCTATATAAGATAAATCGTATTGGAGGTAATATTTAAATAATTACACGCGTCTTCTCAAACAGTTAACTTTTAAATGAGACGACAACTCTAAATGTTTATTAGTTTTTAGCTAACTAGTCCGTTGACATATACACCAATATACGAATATACAATTAAATAAAATGCATGGTTTTTTTTTTTTTTTTTGCATTCAATGTTCTAAGTTTAATACAATAGGAAAAGAATTAAGTATGATCAATGTAGCATAACAAAGTGTATTTTTGGGATCATAAAGAACCTAATTAATTACCTGTTAAGCATTCAAGGCACCACACTATGTTTTTCATTTTTCTTTCTAAAGACTAATATTTAGAAATAATATTTTATAATTCGTAGATCAAAACTCCAATGTTTAAAATATAGGGTTCAATTTTTCTTTTCTTCCTTACAATATAAAGCCAAAATTGGAAGCCTTATTTTATTTTTCTTTTTTTTGAATGCGTCTACACAAACAGTCAAATACGTATATACTTAATTTCCCTCCAAAAACCTGAGAGCAAATCATAACAAACTGAGGTCCCGACCGAATAGATCACGGAGCTAACAAGTTTTATAGAACGAGGTAATGACTCTAAGAACACGATCAAACTTAAAACGCTTCTCTGAGTTAGAGGCACTTTCCTGTCTCAATTGAATCTCTTTTAAAGAAAACGCTAGAGAACTTAAAAAAACAAATAGAAGAAAAAGAACATTTGCTCTCAAACCTACTCTTAAGATGAATTGTGTATTTCCACTTATACATGTACGTAGATGCACATACGCATATATGGATTGTGCATGTGGCTTGTGCTTTCATCAAGATGGCCACCTCCCCTTGATCCACAGAGACAATGTAAAATTACTAGTGCAGCCCCCGCACGAGTATTGGTGGACGAAGCCAAATATGCATTCTTATTTTTATTTTTAACGATTCAAAATTTTGTTGTTAGAAATCACTATTTCGTTGTTGAATATACTCAATGACCGTATTGATTCCATAGTTGGGTCGTTGTCAAGAAATGCATTTAAGATGAAAAATGAAACGATAATACTGCTTCCACAAAAGGGGGGAAAAGCAGTCGCAGTCACAGTCAGTTGTATATTTGCTTATCTAGTATATGATAGTGATTTTAAAATATTTTAAGAGTATGTTATTTATTTATTATATTCAAATAAAAAAAATTATATAAATAACATTTGATTACTCGTTGATATTGAAAAAAAAACAACATAGCTAATCCATATTTTCAAACGTTTCTTTGAAAACTACGTTTGTTGTCGATTGTTTGGCACTCCATCCCTATCACAAATCAACATCTTCAATCTCGTTCGATTTGTAACTTTAGACGATACATAAAGTTATCCATGACTAAAAACTGATTTTTTCAGATATAATCTCACGTGGGAGAAAGATTGACCCTGACTCTTATTAATTGTTAGCGTATAAGACAATTAATTAATTTTTCGCGCAGATATATTATATTTAGAAATTGATTTTCTAAATTGTAAAGATGCAGGTTGCGTTAATTAATGATATTATGAAAATTTATTATTTTTCTATTTGTAGACAATTAATAATATTTACATACTTTAAATCTTATATTGATTAATTAATGTAGCATTCAAATTTGTTATTACTAATAATTGAAGTGAATTTATCTTGTTCTTGAAGATATGTATTTTTTAATTGAAAATGTCAATTCATAATTTTATTCATTTTTACCGAGTATCATAGAAAATTCAAAACATTTGAGAAGCTGAACCGACCGTGCTATTTACAATTTATTAGAATACAGATAATTAATTAATTGAAGTTGGACAATTACTTAACAAATAAATCATTGAGAATCTCATTCGGGTTGCACATTAAATCTGATTATTAATTACTTGATATTGGGTAATTAATTAATTTAATTTAATACATTTATATATATTATTATTCTGTAATATGTTAGAGACGTTTTGAACGAAAAATTGTGTTGACTTTTACTGATGACTTTCTTTTTATATATATATATTAAGATTAAAATGTTACATTTTATTTTTTGCAGGAAAAAAGAAAAAAATTAATAAACAATCAATGTGTGAAATCAATTAAAGAATCTGAAAAATTGTTGTATTTATCATATATAATATTAAATGTTACAATTCGTTTTTTGCAGAAAAATAGGATAAATAAATAAATAAACAATAAATGTGGGAAATTAATTAAAAATTTTGAAAAGTAGTCACATTTATCATATATAATATTCAATGTTACAATTCGTTTTTTGCAGGAAAAATGGCAAAAAAAAAAAACAATCAAAGTCTGAAACCAATTAAACAAAACATACTTCTATGCAACATTTATGACCGAACTTACCAAATGTGAAAAGAAAAAATAGTGAGAAAATGTGTGCGTAAAATTTTTTACGATTATCCTATTATAATATATATGGATAGATATTCCATGGATATTACTAGCTTTTTCCGATTTTTTTTTTTTATCAATTTTATGTTACTAACTTATACAAGAACGAAATTATACGTAAATACATTAATTAATTAATTAATTTATATAAAAGTAAAACTTTATGTGATAATAAAATGCTTAAAACTCGAAAGACAAGAATTCGAGAATGTACACATTAATTATGATGGACCTTAAATTAATTAGACCTCATAAATTCAATAAATACAAAATTATAAAGTTTATTAAATTCACAAGAAATATAAAATACCCTATTTGATTTTTTATTATTTTTTCACATAAATTTGCGTTCTCTTCGACAACCCCACGAGACCAATAGAAACAATTGGAATTTTGATACAAATAAAGAGGAAATAAATAATAATTCCAATTAAACCTTGTGCAACTTGTTTTATATATTTAATGTGTCAAGCATGTGCAAGCCAATGTCTTGTTTTTTGTACCTAAAACAATTATTATGAGCTATTAATTGTACATAGTTTTTGTTTAAAGAGCTCATAACGTTTGGATTGATCCTAGATTGTACATTTGAGATCTTTTCTCTATAATTTTTTTATGTCTTGAATACAAGTATTTATTATCTCTATAATAATTTAGATTTAATACGATAGTTCAATATAATATTATAAAAAAATAGATATTTCAGTTTCAAATCTCTACGAAAAATAGGCCAGGGCTACATAAAACTTACCATTAGTTTCTATTAGAATCGCGAGTCATGAGACGTGGGAACTTTGAGAAAACCTTTCGTCATGTGATTTTGTAGTTTCCATCCGCCACTTGTATCTGTTTTACATCGTCTTGTTGGCTAATTCTCGGCTTCCTCTTGGCATTTTGCATTGGATTTACCATAGCCATCACATTTTCTTCTCACTTCCTCTTTATCCCATTTCCCTCTGATAATTTTCTTTATCCGACGGTAAATTTGTATGAAATTCTGCATTCCTATTCCATCTCTTGTGCTTTCACAAACCTGTTGTGCTATTTGTTTCAGATCATCTGGTATGGAAAGAGAGAGGTTACAATTTGGTCATCAATAAGATTGTCAAAAACAGAAGTTTTACATAATATGACAATGAAAAGATAACAAGAAAGAACATATTCAATGCTAGACGACCCAACCTACTATATTCATTCACTAACAGTGATTATACTACGCCTACTCAGGTAGAATAAGAATTGGTTTAATAGTTTATGGAATGGGAGCACAGTTTGTTTCTGTGTCTATGCTTGTTTAGGCTACGCGCTTAAAATACCACAACAAACTAAGTTTGATACCCAATAAATTTGGAATCGGCTACAAAAATAAAATTCTTTTCGTCACTCCATAGATTTCATTGCTATGTCTAGTGAAAGATCTACAGGAACTAGCAACAAAAACAGATCTTTTTTGTGGTACAGAAGAAAACAGAGCTGATAAATAGCCTTAATTACCTCAACTAATGTATTCCAAATAATATAATTTTTTGCAGTCTAATTTATGACCAAAGGTCAGCCACTGCAATGTAGCTTTGCTATGTAATTCAGGAACAGAGTAATTACATACTAATGTTATTTTGTATGTAAATTCATGAACAAAATCTTTAGCCAACACAACAACAAAGATGCTGAAGCTATAAGAAATATGAAGGATGAAGAAATATATAATTCAAGGTTTTGAAGTGACAGTACTAACCTGAAATAACTCTTCTGGTAAACCTTCACAGACTTTGTACAAAAGAAATAGCATTTGAAATGCATAATTGCGGCAATCATCTTTGTCATCTTTCCAATTGGTGGTAACATCCTATAGCAGCCGAGAAGTTTCGAAGAAATTGATTTCAAACAATTGAAGACAATTTTCATCTGCAATAAACTATTTATATGCCATCAGCACTATAAGACTTTCAAGAAAAATTATAAAAAAAGAACTGATGGTAATCAATCTCAGAAAGCTTTCCCGAATGGATCAAAAAAAGCTCGGGTTGGTTTGGGTCATTACAGCCCTAGTAATTTACAACATAATTGCTCTTCCAACATGTGAAAATCAACTACTTCTAATAAAAATTAAGCATGGCCTTTGCACAAATTTACTTGATAATAGAATATAAAGTTCTTAAATACAGTAAATTAAATGCACCCGTGGGGTCTCCATCGGAAGGGAAATCTTTCCGGTGCTGAACACTAAGGCCAGAAGTAAAAGATAAAATCATGCGACTTCCTTTCCTTGAATCAAGAACATGAAAAGCTTTAAGAAAACGCTCTTGTGTGTCATGCCGAGGTTGGACAAGAACTTTGGAGGATTCATGTATTCATTCATTTCTAGAAAGGAATGAAACCAGCAAATTGAAAGTACAAGATTTTGCATAATCAGCGTGCCAGCTGCATCATCAATCTGTGGCTTAAAAAATCTGCTTGGTCTCATTAATTGACACTTCAAGGTTCTCTCTGCAAGTCACAGTAACTGCGGCAAAGTAGAAAGACACAAGGCAATTTGATATATTGCGCAGCAACAAGTGAGGGTGCAATAAGAACACACAGATAGTTTCCTATATACATGTAAGAAGTCAAAGAACATATTAAACTCAATAAGACATGGAATAAGGATGGAAAAAGGAAACGAGTAGTACAAGGTAAAATTTAACCTATACATAAAATAAATTGAGAGGAGTAAACTTCCAGAAAGAATAAAATGAGGTCTACTTAATCTGGGAAAAGTTTCAAATGAGGGGTCATAATTGCTATATAACAGAGCAGAAGAGGATTTTTTTTAGCAAAACAGGGTCTATTATCCAAAAATCTATTAATTCTCAAAATTGGAAGGACAAATTGAAACCAATCTATTGTATTTAACAATGAGGTTCAAATTTAATTAATCCAATGTATACCCCTTTTGGTTTCGTGTAGTAAACTGCCTAAGCATTTCCCACATCAGTTCTTGTGAAAAGAAAGCAAAGAATCAAAGGATATCACGTTCTAAGCATTCTGTGTATTAAGTTCGAAGAAAAAAAAGACAAATCAAATAAAATTAATTAACCTTTAAAGCAACGAGCATATATCAATTAAATCAATTTAGAATACATGATATTAACAAATAAATAAAATTTAATTTATTTAATCTAACAAGAACAAACTATAAACATTTAAGCGCAGGTAAATGGAGCTGAATCATTAAAAAGAAAAACTACTTTATTAAAAAGGGTTTCATCCTCAACCTTGATTCGAAAAATTCAAAAGAACGTTATTAGAATGAAAGACAAATGAAAGATAAAATCTTACATGGAGAAATGAATTCTTAATTTCATCCATAATTCAGTTCATCGCAATAATTGAGAAGGCTCAAAAGGAGATATTCAGTTCAAGCCTAGGGGAAGAATCAACACTGGTGGTGGTCATACTTGAACAAATAGATTATGAAAATGATTGGGTCGTCGACTCAAACAAGACGTGGTGATTGATGAAGAGTCTTCTTGGTGGACACGGAGAGGGTGGAACTACTAGATTCAAAGGAAATACAAGAAAAGCTGCATGAGAAGACAGAAGAGCAAATCACTGTAGTAAGACAGAGCCCCGAGGAAATTAATGTCCACTAGTCAAGTGATGGAGAAGAGCCTATAAAAGAAAATCAAAATCCTAGGCAAACGGGAGTACGTCAGACAACACGAGAGGAAGATACACCTAGACAACAAGAAGAGGTTGAGGAAAGAACAAATCCACATCCACAAGTAAGCAAATCATATATTGAACTCCAAACATACATTAAATCAAGCAGAAGCTAAGAGGGTTATTTATTGTGATAAAAGACCTTACCTTCCATCCAACACTTCCATTACCAATAAAGACCTTATTTATTGTTTCTGCCTTAGAATGTAATCTTGATTAAGTTATTCTCGTAACATGTGAAAGTAATGCACTGACTCCAGATTTTCTTGTTTCTGATGGTTCCTTTACAACTTCAAGCATAACATTCCTAATATCTGTTCAATTTTAGAATTATATAATCACGTACCATGTCAAAAGAATTAAAACCTAATGTAACAAGGAGTTCAAGAGATTATTGGCATTCGCGAAGATGAACTAAAAAGTTCCATGAGTAATTTTACATAGGATATGATATTCTAGTTTATATACCATGCAGGAGACTTTTCCCCTACCTTGGGGGAGCAAAAAGCTGGGAGATAAATGGGATTAGCAGTCGCCTCCTTTAGCCCTTCCTAGTTCCATCATTGCTTCCAGTGTTTCAGAGCACTCACAGATGTGAAGAGAAATCAGAAAACATCTCTTTACCAATCATTATATTTCTACTCCTTTACGAGGATTTGTCATCCTTTATTAATGTTTTTCGCTCAATAAATACTTTACCTTGAATCAGAAGATCATAATATTTATCCTACGCATACATATGTAGTCTCCAAGAAAAACAGAAAATACAAAAGAAAAAAAAAAACAAAGGCAGGCAATCACTTCGTTCGACTCATCATTAAAATCCATGTTATAGTCGACCCTTATCTCATTCTCAACGTCACAATAAACATATCTACATAACTTGTTTTAGACATGACAAAATAGATAATCATGCACGTACACAAAGCATCACTTATCTCCACAAAGAGGCAAGTGGCTAAGAAGCACAGACGCGTTTCCGGTGTGTCAGTGTCCGAAGCGTGTCTGACACTGACATTGACACGACACCGGTATGCTCCGGACACGTGTCGGAATTGCCACGTAGCGTATCCTCATTTTTTCAGGTTTTTCGGCCACCAGACACGTCGGAGATACACGCTCTATTTCGTCTTTCCGACACGCCGAGTTAGAGGGAAAAAAAAAATACTAAAACCAAAAAAACTAACTTTATTTCTCAATCTTTGAATGAAAATTAAGATGGGCTTCGAGAATAAACTTGTATTTCATCATATCATATCTTCCAGCACGATTTTTAGAAAATGGAATTGTAGATCTGAATTTATTTTTTCTGTCAACAGCCATGATTTCCCTATAAACTACGAAGTTGGTCAGTGGAATGCTAATCCAGTTTTGTATTTCTTTTGTTTCTTTTTGTTTTCTAATGGGTCCAAAACACGCCTCTTTTAGACTTTTAGTGTGGGTTTCTGAAAACAATTTTTTATTCCTTTAAAATATGTTGGTCTAACGGATAAAAAAGTCAGCCAAGTATACAAAATTTATTTGCTTTACAAAAATAATAATAATAATAATTAATTAATTAAATAATTAACGTGTCGTGTCACAACTTTTTTCGAAAATGTCGGACACTAGTGTCCGTGTCGGTGCATCACAGTCAAGTGGATCATAACAGGAAGCCAAACCTTGTATTAGCTGCTGAATTGGTGTTTTCCTTAATAAGAATGAGACTGATGCTGCCACGAATTCTCGAACATAGTCCCTGGGGTAGTATCTTAGTTTTACTGTAATGCTGAGGGGGCAAGACAGAGTCAGAGTAAGAATTAGAGAAACTTTTCAAAACATATGCTCATGCAAAGTGTCATAGTATATCAGGCCCTGAAACAATCAAGATAAATGAAACAAAGGTTCTCAAGTATCCACACTCCACCCAGAAAGAAAGGAGCAAGGACCTCTAAATAGTCACATCCACTTTATTTACTTTACATGAATACGCTACAGTCACTTACAGCGGTGCAAATATCATCTAAAGTTTTTTAATAAACCAATTTTTTTTAAAGAAATTGGAAATCCCGTGACTCCTGAAGAAACACCATTGTACATCTATGTGGTCCTCAAGATTTGTCCCCACAACTTGATTCACCACTTCTAAAACTTCGTATTAAGGAAAAGGCTTCTTGCGATGTTGTCAAAATCATCCGTTCTTCATTTTTTTATTAGAAGAAATGCACTTCTATTCGTACATTACCAAACGTACACATTAGTACTGTGTTTTATCTTATTCTAAGTGGGAATTTATGTTCTTGTGCAACTGTTGTAAATAGTACAGTGCAATCAGAAAGTAGAATGACTTCAACTTCAAATTACTGGTAGTTTCTCAAAAGAAATAACATTTAAAACAGGCATAGTTCCTCTCTTTTTTTAACCCCTTCAAACAAGAGAAGTAGCATTGAAGTGGAGTTACAAATTCTAAAGCGAGTAATGTTATATTATCAAAGATAACAAAAACCGTGAATGGTCCACGACTTCAGATTTTCAAGGAATGTCTCCAATCTGAATTCTCAGAGTACAACATCCTATGAAAATTAATGCTGTCATTTCCTCACTCCTATGCTATTGAGATTCTAAGTCTCATAACACCAATTTCCCAAAATTATGAGGAAAAAACAAGCGAAAATTGAAGTACATAACAAATACATTGCGGTTTGTCTAACAATTGGGACAAGGTAGCCTTTAATGGATAAACAAGAAAGTACAAACATAATAACAACCTTAATAAATGACCCAACATATCCCGTGAGATACTTCTGCAGGTACATCAAAATATACGACCATGATGTGAAAATCTGCAAACAACTACGGCTTAGAATTCATTTGGTTTTCAATAAACTATCACAAAGAGAAAGACATTCCAATGAGGGACAACCAGACCTGCTCAATGATTTCTGGTTCTCTATTAGCACCACTTTCAAGAAGACATGCCAAAGAATCGGCAATCCTTTGAAGAACGCTGCAAGGCCAAAAAAGTAGAAGAGAAATCAAATAAATAAAACAGTAGTGTAAAAAGTAATCTTTGTCATACTATATACAACGCCTGATTTGGACGTGTAGACATTGTTTCTAGTTTCAACATCAAGGAAATCTTGATGCCCATGCCACTTCCTCTGTAACATTGAATTGAAATATGGACCGCATCCACTAAATAATTGAGAACAAAAAGTTAAGTCCACAGCAATCAGTCTCTTACACATTCTCATCTTAAAGAATCAAAATCCCCCTATCTTCTCCATCAATCTCGCTGCTCTTCTTCAATTACATTATCAGGGAAATTAGGGTTGCATGCGAGCTTTTTGAGCTCAATCTCAACGAAGTTCAAGCCCACACAAATGCACGATCAATCTCACCTCATGCATTGAGAGTGCAACTCATAGGCATATGATATTTTATTATTATTCTTTTGATAACTACAAATTGTTAACTTGAATTAAGATGTTAATTTTAAAATTTAAACCGTTGAGTAGTTCTTTGGAGATGAAAACCAGAAACAAGATGAAATTGTCTGGGCTCAAGTTCAAGCTTCCGCTGAAACTTCATATACTTAAACTTGAGACGAGATCAATCCTCAATGTGTTTGGCTTAAGAGAGCTTGATCTCCTTGTGTAAGGCATTAAAGTCAAAGAGGAAGGCGGACTTAAAAATCCTTTACCTTGAAACCGAGTGTTTTACCATTTCTTTGTTTTCCCCTCAATTCAGATTGCACCATCGTTAAGCTTCATTTGGGGCATTATACTCTTCCTCATCTATCATATATGGAAACTATTTCAATGTTTCCAAACTGTGCCTATATTTTCAGATCCTTGAGACTTCACCTTACCTCAAGAAAGGTAAAATGCCACTTTCACCTTTCACCTTTAAAAACTGTTAAAGATATGTAATCATTCAAACACACATAAAATGCAACAGGCCCCATGAGTGTTACTTGTGTGTGGAAAGAAAGATTATTTAGAAGGAAATAGAATATGCAGTAATAAAGATGAGAAATAATCGTGAAATTGAAAGGAGGGACTCACGGAATGAAATCTTCCAGCAGATCTCTAGATAAAGCAGCAATCAACCTACAGGGAATCATAAATGTAACCCATAAACACCATGATTTAAGGAATTAACAAACAGAAAAGAATATAAAGTGAAGAATCTGATGTTGCAAAATTATAATCAAGATAATACGGCTAGATTAAAATTCAAGGTCAATCTAATATTATCGTAAGTTATCTTGTAAAATCCTGCCAAGTATACAAAGGCTAAAATTAAGAAGGAAATCAGTTAAACCTCTGGCTAGTGAATGCCGCTTGGGTTAATGTACAAAGTTTAATTTGGAACAATAGTAACAACAAAATCTACCCTCCAAAAGTGAGTGGATTAACTTAAAGTACATATACAAAAGAGTCACTGAAAAAGAAATATGCAAAGAATTGCTCACACCAAATTTGACCTTGTTACGAAGCCTGTGTTGTCTTCATTGGGGCCACATGTTTAGGTAATACAACAGCTTCTATATTTCCCCTACAGATGCCTCCACCCCCACCCTCCAAAAAAAGAACAAGATATGCCCTTGCACAAAGTGTTATCAGATGATATAACAGCATTTTCCCAGAAATTCCAATCTTTACATAAATCTTTACATAATGTTAACTTTTTAAACAAAATATTGACATGTGATTTCTTCAATGAGGTAGTTAAAAATATTTCTGAATATCAATATAAAAATGTTGAAAAACTATTTTAAATTATAAGATTCAAAAATTAATTCTTCGGGATGCAATATCCAAGAATTTAAACAAAGTCCGAACAAGAAGTGATGGACAGTTATGAATTAGCTTCGTTATAATACTCTCCTCTTCGTATTGATCCAGAATATAGTGAGATCGCAAGGAGAGATATTCAAAAAATGTAGAACCAATAAAAGGACATGACTCATTATTTATTAGGCTTCCTCATTTAATAACCAAATCGCAATTATACTACAAATCTAAGTGGTTCCTAATGTACTACTACTACATTTCCTGATTACGGGTTCAAGTAGAAAGAAGATTTGGAAGTATCAATTCCTTCTGTAATATAATTTGTGGCAGTGTTTGTACCAAGCGAAATATTTCTTCATAAAATGATATAAAATCCTCAGCATTGTTTAATTCTTGCGGTCCACCCAAAAGAGAATTTGCACAAGAAAGAAAGATCTCAAACTGAACATGGGAAAATTTAGACATGCAATTCAAGCATGGATAAATAAGGACCATTTTTAGTTCTATTTGGCGTCCAAGGCAAATGTACGCATCGGTAAATTCAAAATGATACATGTGATGTCCCTATTGAATAATATTGTGGGTAGCCTGTACCACAGACTCTAAGACATGGCTATGATATGGATATAACTAGCATGCCATTACCTATAGTTCATAAGAGCAGTAAGACGTGACTGTGATTGGACACAACTAGCATGTCTTTATAGATAGTTCATAAGTGCAGTAATAAATTAAGGAACAAGGGGAGCATTAAGGACTTACACATTAACTAGACAAGAATAAGCAAGGTGTAAATCAATATGGTGAATTATAAATAATAAGAGGCAATATGCAGACATTAAATTTCACATTTAAGCAACAACACAAATGACTTACTCATGTTCAATGATCCCATGAACACAACCAAAAATCTCAAATTTTTACCAATGAATTCAGTTATACCCCTTTTCTAATTTATATCTCATGTTTCTCTTACATTAAAGTAACATCAAATTTCACATGTACTGGCATTTAATCTCCATGTCCAGCAACAGTGAGTACTTGCTTATATTCAACAATGGCCTACTAACCCCAATATACCAAAAGCTAGAAATAAAATGACAATTACATAAAAATAAAACAACACACATACTCTATATTCTATGAGACAGTCACGGAAAAAGGAGGAGCCTTCAGAGGGCTCCGCTTTTAATGGACACATTGATGTCAATTTCATTTATTCTTTTAGAAAATGTCTTGAACTGCACCAGACCCAAAAAAAAAAAAAAATTTATTCGACAAAGAAACACAGAATTATTCAATAATCTTGATTTCTAAACACATCCTAAAACAAACATGCATAAATGCATGTACACACATACGCATCACAA
The DNA here is from genome assembly GCA_030279155.1 of Forsythia viridissima. Lineage (NCBI taxonomy): Eukaryota > Viridiplantae > Streptophyta > Magnoliopsida > Lamiales > Oleaceae > Forsythia > Forsythia viridissima. The sequence goes on from CM059037.1 coordinate 38,850,092, forward strand.
GAATAATTCGTCGAAAGACATTTTTTTTTTTTTTTCCTGCTGGGTAATGGGGAACTGCAGCCAGACAACAAAAATATTCAAAAATTGAGGGTTATGAACAGAAGCAGCAGGTATTTTAGTGCGCTAGCTCATTAACATCTTCTTGCATTCACAAAGGGGGGCATGCATTATAGTGAATGATGTTGCAGAAAAGGGCCTCAACTTTACCAGCCCTTGACCTATAAATACAAGCACACATCATATGTAGAATTCATCTAAGACTATTTTTTGGGAAGGTGGGGTATAAGGGGAACTGCACCCTGACAGAAAGATATTCAAGAATTTCAATTTTCAAACACGCCATGGTACCAACATATATAAATACAAAGTAAGACACATCCAAACAGATATATGTATAGTTCATCAAAGACTATCTTTTTTCAGGGGCTTACAATAAAGCTGTGCCGACCGCAGGATTTGTTCAAAGACTTTAGCGCCTGAGTGTCCAAAGGAGTAGCCATTACCAAATTCTGAAAAGGGTACAGAGTCGTTTTTCTTTCTGTGGTGAGGCCTACACGGTACAAACCAAACCAAAAAAATAAGTCAAAATTTTTTTTTAAAAAAATCTTCAAAATTTACAGTAGAACAATTTAACGTGTAACTTGCGAACAACACCGAATAAATCAATAATGTCACGAAACAGAAAAAGCTTAAATGTCTGTGTACCCGTGGTTGATAATTTGCTGCTGTTGCTTCGATGTTATTGCTGGCTTCCTGCTGCCGAGAAGTCGATGTCCGCCGCCGAGTTGCTGCTAGAGTCCCGGGATATTCTATTTGAGCCGTTATTAATGTATTACGGGTTGGTTTTGTTTTGTTTTTAATTATCTTCAGTTTTAAAGAGTGTCAAGTCAAGTGCAAGATAATCTCTTTAAACACTTAGGCCTGTTGAGTTTTGTATTTTGAGTTTTGAATTCATTTTGTATTTTGTGTTTTGAGTGTTTGTTTTGAGATATTCGAAAATACGTTTTTTTTTGTGTTTTCGAAAATTGTTTTCGAAAACAGAAAACTTGAAAACGCGTTTACTTGAATTTTTTGAGAAATTTGGACTTGGAATTAAAAACAATTTAAACTTAAAATAAAAAACATGTAAAAACAATTAAAAACATTTAATTATAGAATTAAAAATATTTAAAAAGAATTAAAAACATTTAAAAATATTTAATTATAGAATTAAAAACATTTAAAAACAATTAAAATATTTTAAAAAAATTAAAAACAATTAAAAACATTTAATTATATAATTAAAAACATTTAAAAAGAATTAAAAATACTTAATTATAGAATTAAATATATTTAAAAACAATTAAAAATATTTAATTATGTAATTAAAAATATTTAATTATGTAATTAAAAACAATTAAAAACAATTAAAAATACTTAATTATAGAATTAAAAACAATTAAAAATATTTAATTATAGAATTAAAAACATTTAAAAAGAATTCAAACACTTGTACTTAGGGAATTGAACCTGTGACCTTTTGTTTCCAAACCCAAAATATGGCCAGTTGGACAAGCAGCCACCGTTTGTCAAAAGAAACACGGGACATGATTAAATCATCAATATGTTTCGCCAGCGAAAAAAAAAAAAAAGGCGTTTGAAGGGATTCGAAACGCTGGCCAAAACGCACACCGTTTTGGCCAGCATCCTCTTTTGTTCACAAAATGCCCAAAACATAAAAAAGTTGTTTTCCGTTTTCTTTGTATTTTTTTTTTTTTTTTGTGTTTTCAAAAATACTTTTTCGAAAATGGTAAAGAGAACACGTTTTAACTATTTTCAAAAACTCAAAACAGAAAATGGGTTGCAAACACCAAAGAGAACAAGGCCTTAGAGATTATTCGATTGCCATTTTATCCAAAAAAAATCCATTTTTTTGCCTATAATTTTTTACTTTTCAACATTTTTTTCACTACCAAAAACTTTGAAAAGTCAAAAAATAACCAAAAAAACCCATTTTTTTTCCAAAAAAACTCTATCGAACAAGCCCTTAATGTTTTGTATTACAAATAATTAAAACTTAAAATTATAATATAAAAAACTCTTAATTAATTGAAAAAAATGTAAACAAAACAAAAAAGCACTAGATGCTACGCCCACATTTAAATATTTATTTTATTTAATTAATTTTTTTTAAAAATAAAGTAAAACAGCTGAAAAAAAATTTAAACAAGAACAAAACAAAATAGTACGACTTATGTCGCTTAAGCTTGCATCTGTCGCACTTCTTCACATCTACATCCACATTAAGGGGTTAATTTCACTGATGATCACTGAAGTTTTATTGAAATTACAAAATTGTCACTGAAGTAACAAAGTTTGAGCAGTGATCACTGAAGTTTACTAAAGCTTGCACCAACGGTCGCTCGCTGAAATTCTTTAATTAACTTGATGACGTGTCGCTTGTAAATGTCCATGTGGCACATATTTGGATGATACGTGGCAAAATTATTGACATGTGGACTTTACCTACTAATTATAATAAATTTGAACCTCAATGAATACCTCTATAATATAAGGACTTAGCTGAAAATACTCCAAAATAAATTTTATAATAAATACCTCAAAAATTGCATCTAAGGTCCTTCAACTTTTTATATCTTCAAATTTTGATCTCCAAATTTTCAATTATCTTTCAATTAAGTCCTTCAAAAATTGCATCGTAGGTCCTTCAACTTTTTACATCTTTACACTTTGGTCCCCAAAATTCAATCATCTTGCATTTAAGTCCTCCAAAATTGCATCTTGGGTCCTTCAACTTTTTACATATATACACTTTGGTCTCCAAATTTTTAATTATCTTTCAGTTAAGCCCTCTAAAAATTACTTCTTATGTCCTTCAACTTTATACATCTTCAAACATTGGTCCCCTGGATCCTTGATTTTAGTGGTCAAAATAAGTATAATAATTAAATAATAATTTTGATCACTAAAATTGTATTATTTTGACGACTAAAATAAGGATTTAAGAGATCAAAGTTTGAAGATGTATAAAGTTGATGGACCTAAGATGCAATTTTTAGAGGGCTTAACTGAAAGATAATTGAAAATTTGGGGACCAAAGTGTAAATATGTAAAAAGTTGAAGCACCTAAGATATAATTTTTGAAAGACTTAACTGAAAGATAATTAAAAATTTGGGGACCAAAATTTGAAGATATAAAAAGTTGAAAGACCTTAGATACAATTTTTGAGGTATTTATTATAAAATTTATTTTGAAGTATTTTCAGCTAGGTCCTTATATTAAAGAGATATTTATTGAAGTCCAAATTTATTATAATTAGTGGATAAAGTCTATATGTCAATAATTTTACCACGTGTCATCCAAATGTGCGCCACATGGACATTTACAAGTGACACGTCATCAAGTTAATTAGAGAATTTCAGCGAGTGACCTTTGGTGCAAGCTTTAGTAAACTTCAGTAACTACCGCTGAAATATTGTTACTTCAGTGACGATTTTGTAATTTCAATAAAATTTCAATGACAATTAGTAAAATTAACCCCCACATTAAGTGGTCAAAATAAGGTTGATTGTGTTCCTCACGTCTCATGCTTAGACGTACATTTTTTTCACATTTTACAACACTATTTCTATTTAGTATTTCTGTTAGTTTTTTTTTTTTTTTTTTCTTATAAAAAGGCCCATTCAATTAATGAGCAGCCAAATTGAAAGGTCTAGCGTAGTGCGAATCGCCTACAAAGGCAGGTTTTTTACAAATTGAGTTATCTTAAATTTGAATTGTCTAATCACCGTTTACTTTGCTATAAGTACAAAAAAAAGACTTAAGTCCGTCACTACGTCTTCATCCACTCAAATCAAAATCCATATATATATCTCTCTCAATTCCTCAATTTATCCATATTCTTCTATGTTTTTATCAAAATCAAACTCCCTTCAAACAAAACTCTCTCTCTCTCTCACACTCTCTCTCTCATTTTTCTCAACTCTTCGATCCATTAAAATCCTCTACGGTCGGATTCCACTGCAAAGAAAAGCGGTATACTAGTGTATATTATCATTTTTAAATATTATATTAACAAAAATACAAATCAAATTTAGAAGGAGTTATTTAATTAAAATCGTGAGCCGAAACCAAAATCGTCTGCAATTTTGTTAAATTCAAGCCGGATCGACCGGTTTTGTCGATTTTGGGTCAAGGTTAGGATAATTAGAGCTAAAAATGTCAAAAATAAATAAATAAATAAATAAACTAATGAAATTAAATTATTTGGAAACAAGAAAACATACGTGGCAAGCATTAACCGCCTCAGCATTAGGGATCACTACACCGCCGTAACAGGACTCCATAGCTCTGCACTATACAAATGAAAAATTGAAATTGAAATTGAAATACTCAATCACGTAATTAGCACTGTGCATAGTGATAGGGCACAATCATTTTTTGTACTCTGAATATTCTCTCTCTATATAAATATAATTCTGTGGGCAGTCCAGTTTTGAAGCTTCAGCTGAAGAAAAGGTGTGTTAACCTTGATCTTTATCGTGTTCATCAATTTTTTTTTGTCTTTGATGTGATGTGATATGTAAATGATTCGTTTTTTTTCCCGAGGAACGTTGGTTTGGATTTTGTTATTTATTTATCAATGCATTATTTGATTGTGTAAGTGATGTAGAAATTTGGTTATAATTTTGTTGAGATTTCTTGATCTTTTGTTTAAGATATGATGGATTTGGAATTGATTTCGAGTGCAGATTTTAGAAGAGGTTTACGTTGCTATAAACGATTGATCGTGTATTAATTTAAATTTTCTTTTATTTTAATTTATTGATTTTTAGAATTTTGGGTTTCAATATTTATGGAAAGGATTTTCTATATCATTGTAACAGCCTTCTGAAGCTTTAGTTTTCAGGTTTTAGAAGATTTCGGTGAGTACCCTTTTCAAATTCGTCTCAAGAAGTCGAAATTTCAGTTTGATAATACCCTTTCGCATTCTTAGGAAAAGTTGAAATTTGAGTTTAATTTTTGCTTGCTGACGAGACAAAATCTGTGTTTAGGATTGCTTCACTTGTTTTTCTAATGGTTAGGATCCCACAAATTAGAGATTATCTTGTCGTGTTTGAAACATGTTTCTTTGCAATTGTACCCTCGATCAATCTTGCGCTGGTATATGGTTTTAGCAACTTCAATGTAAAGTTTTAGAGTTTAAGTAGCCATGTAACAAGAATTGGTGATTGTGAAACTTTATGCCCGTCTTCTTTAAGGTGAAATATCAGGTATTAGGGATAATGCAAAAAATTGTGATATAATTAAAGAATACTCTTAGGATTGGCACGATGGTTTTGTGGGGGTAGTAGTTTCTCTCTATGAATTGGGTTTGGGTTTGATTCTAATCCTTTGGTGACTACAAAATATTTCCTAAGAACTTTGCCCATGTGTGCCTGAAGTTGTGAGAATTCAGGGAAATGACATTCACTTTCTTTGTCCTAAGTTTCTACTTGTGATTGTATGGGTTACTATTGTGCAAAATCAAGTAACTAGTCTTATTGTCAAGCTGTATCACCATGATCTAGGAGAGTTTGTCGCCCAGCTCTACACATGTTTGGCTATACTTGAAAAACATTAAAGTTACTTTTTTATCCACAAACATGTTTGAACAATTTAATTTTGGGTAATTAGCTCGTTTCGTCCCTATCTTTTGAGTCTATTGCGCAAATCGTCCATATCGTTTGAATTTTGACATTTGGGTCCTTAAATCTACCATTCTTTGCGCAAAAGGTCCTTTCCGTCTAATTCTATGAAATTTTGTCGTTGAGTCATCGTGTCATGTACAATCTCTAATTTTATGAAGGGTATTTTTGTCAAGTCTATTCCACATGTGCTTGATTGTGCCACGTGTCCGGCGAAAAATATTAAAAAATTAAAAACCCGATGGTTTCTTCCTCCAGCGGATTGGAATTCTCATCAAGTGTAGGAACATCACTCAGCTCCTCCTAAGTAAATTCCAATTCTGAATCCCTTTCTATACGCAAAAGATCTGTGCTTGGTAAATTCATCAATTTTGTTGAGGATGGCTTTAACTTTCTCCAAGTATTTTCCCATAACACTACAAACGAACTTCGACTGAGAAGTCTTCCTTGCAATGGCTCTATGCTGAGCTTCAAAAATTCCCCCTGCATCTCCGCCATAGCAAAATTCGAAGCCATTGCTTTCATGCCCTAACATATCCATTTCACCACTCCTTTACCCAAATTCCTCCGCCCTAGTGGGTCTCCATTCTGATATAGAGTACGCACGCTCGCCGGCCCATTTTTTTGTGCACCCAATTCTCTACCATCCACTACCATCCACCAACTGGGAATATTTTGCAACCCTCTTGAAGTTTTTCTTGTTGGCCGCGCCACTATCTTCTCTAATCTTGTGGGTTATTCTCTTGTACTAACGACCTCTGTTCCACTGCTTCTGGTGGCCAAAATTCGATGTGGGAATGGAGAACCAAACAATACCTAATTATTGCGATTGTACAGAAAAATCAAATCATTGGGATGCAATCAGAGGCTAAGTGCACCCGGTTTCTTCATCCGGCAAAGAATCAAAAAGGGGAGAGAGAGAGAGAGAGAGAGAGAGAGAGAGAGAGTTTGGGGAGGGGTTTTTAATTTTTTAATATTTTTCGTCGGACACGTGGCACAATCAAGTACAGATGGAATTGACTTGACGAAAATACCTTTCATAAAATTAGAGATTGTACTTGACGCAATGACTTGACGGAAAAACTTCACAGAATTAGACGAAAATGACCTTTTGCGCAAAGAATGATGAATTTAAGAACCTAAATGCTAACATTCAAACGATAGGGACGATTTGCGCAATAGACTCAAAGGATTGGGACGAAACATGCTAATTACCTTTAATTTTTTCTTACTTTTGAGTGGAAGTTATACTTTTTTGAAGTAATTCCTATCTCACTAGTAGGAATTATTAATTTATTTCCAATTTTGACCAATAAAAATGTATATGTTTCAGAACTTCAATATTTACTTGTAGGAGAACTTTTTAAGCTTAGCCAAACATGCTCATAGAGGGGTGACAAAGAAGCCAAAGAAAAGGGCGCAGAGTGGGTTGGTGAATTTTACATGTCTATCTGATGAATAATGATATCCAGTTATTTTGGTAAGACATTGGGGATTCCGTGGTTGTACAGTATGCACTCTCTTGGAAACTCCATTTTCGTGTGCACGAAAGAGCTTGATGGAAAACTAAACTTTGTGTTTTTCATGCCTTTTCTTTTTTTACTTACTACCTTTCTTTACCTGGGTGCAGAACACAAGACAAAACAGGATGGTTAGAGCATATTCCCAAGAACACACTTACAAGCACCCATGGGAACGAGTCACGGCAGCATCGTGGCGCAAGTTTGCTGACCCCGAGAACAAACGCACTCTCTCTCACATCCTTGAGGTCGACACTTTGAACCACAAGCTCGACCCTAGTTCGGGGAAGCTGCACACGACTCGAGCTATCACTATCCATGCTCCAGGACCGTGGTTTGTTCGCAAGATCATTGGTCAGGATATTTGCCACTGTGTTGAATCAACTGTTGTTGATGCAAAGTCTCGGTCAATGCAACTTGCCACCCGCAATATCAGTCTCCAGAAGTTCATTGAAGTGGAAGAGAAGATCAGATACGACCCCCATCCCGAGAACCCTTATGAGTGGACCATTTGCAAGCAGGAAACAAGCATAAGGATAAAGCCCTTGTCGACTCTAGCATCAATGGCAGAGAAGATAGAGCAGAGATGTGTGGACAGATTCCAAGTGAATAGTGCTAAGGGTAGAGAGGTTATGGAGAGGATCTGCAAGTATCTTGAAGCTGAATCCCGCGGGATTTCTTTCAGATCTTGATTTCTTGCTTTGACTTGGACTTTTCCCGTGACAGTTTTTAGTTGTGAGCTAAACCACCATGTCGCAACATAACAGAACTACGATGTAGACTTATAGTTGTAATAATAGGTATGTTGAGAATGTCCCCTAAAGTTGAACTTCAATTTTGTCTCTCTGAATCATAAGCTTCGCTTTCTTATGGAATGAATCTTGGAGGTAGCTAATGTTTCTTGACATTTCACTATGAATGTAACAAATAAAGCTAAGTTGGCAGTTTGTATCTTTGTGATATAGCAATTCAACTAGCCTTGTGTGGTTTTCCCTCCTACTCCTAATCTCATAAATGAGACGAAAGTCAGCAATATTTGCAAGAACGCAACTGCACGCGAGTTAGTTTTTGCTTTAGACTGACAGGAATACATCTTTGTTATTGAAGTTATTAGCTGAAATTTGGAGCAATTTTCAAATTTCAGGTATAAAATCTTTCATTCCTTCCAAGTCAATAAAAACTTAATTCCCAATTAATTTTACCCTTGGTTTTCATAATTCTACTCGGCAGTATTTAAACTTTCCCCAATAAAATACATGAATTCCCATTCAAAAGGAGTGTTCCCAATTTAAATTTTAAGAGATTTCTTAATAATTATGAATTCTCATTTCATAAATTTGAATATAAGTTCACAAAATTTATAAGATTTTAGCCAACCGGCCCAACCCCACCACCCACACACACTAGATGCATTCTATGCAAAGCTGATTCTGGGAGGAGTACATAGAAACCCAGAAGACAAGGTGACAAAGATGAGCATTTGTGCATGATAAAGGCATAAGGCATATTATAAGAATGAGAAGCATACTTTACAAGCAGACCACAATAGTCTCATGGATGTTTAGAAATTGCATATACCACTCAGACATTATCTAAAATGACACAAACCCAACCAAGTCACAATGTTTTCCACCAAACCAGCACATACAAAGCACTAAGAAACTGGAGCCAACAAACAATTCCTGTCCAATCACAATGGATATTGAACTTTTCAACCTGAAGATATTTTAACCGGACAGATCCGATACAACCATAATTTAACATATTAACCTCCAAGTCCACGTTCTTTCTTAGATTTTATCGAGTTTCTCTGCCTTCACAACTGGGTTGGCTTTTGCTATAGCATCCTGGCCTGCACTCCGGTAATCAAATGGGCAGTCATGTTTCTCCGAGTAACGGTGGGACCCACAAAACAGATTACCACATCGGCATTTGAAACCGGTTAAGCCAACCCGTTTCTTGCAAGAGTTGCATCTATTAGGGCCCTCCTTCGCCTTAGGTTCACTAGCCTCGGAAGAGGTTGAAGAATTGGAAGGTGGCATGGATATGGCCTTCACTTGCATCAAGTCGTCATGCACGTTTGCAGTGTCAGCAACAGCAGATTCATTCTCATTGCCACTCGACGATCCGTTGACAATGTTCTCGATTGATGATGCAGCGAATTTAGCCTGTTCTTGTTTCAATATCAGGTCCTTGTAACACTTGGAGCACATGTTCATGTTTGCCGGACTCCCAAAGAAACCACAGTTGTTAACGCATAAAATAGGACCTTCCTGAAGGGGGTGGCATCCAGTCTCGTCGTGCTCCATTTCGAAACTTTTGCTGCACCAAAGTCGTATAAATTCACAATACCATAACATCATAGACTAAATTTTGCCATCTTAAAGAAATGGAAGAATGGAAGGCAATCATTCACAAAGATTCTTTGGATAGAGACGAAAAAAAGAGATATCGAAGTAGTTACTTCAATTCGAAGTTCTTAGTTACTTCGATGGGATGATTATAAAAGAACAATTCCATGAAAAAAAGGAAAGTAGTTTTCCATTGTCCAAACCTTACCAATTAGGGAAGCAACCAAAGGACATGTAGAATTTAGAAGACATTCTGGGAGAATCATATCAATTCAAACAGAAATCCATAAAAATCAAAGCCATACAATAAAAGCAAGCTCATATAGTTGGAAAGTACATATTCATGTAACAGCAAATTATCCTTGAATGAACCTTTACCCTTTGCAGAGCTTTTATTTTCATTACAAATATATGATTCCATAAATAACAAAAATTACTATGAAAGGAATTCTCATTAGTGAAAAATACTATTTGAGAACAAAAAAAACTCATTTTGTATAAAAATCTTTATATAGAAATTTGAAAATCATGAAGCTGTTTTTTATCTTAATTTTTAGCCAAAAAAGACAACACTATTAACCATTCTAGTCAACAGATAACAAACTATATAAATTTCAGCTTACAAAAAAAAAAAAAAAATCCCACAAGAAAAAACCTTTTATTATTATTATTATTATTTTTTGGTTCTTAAATGAAAAAAATTTTAAAACCAAAGTTTCAGAAAATATTTACACAACCCATGTACACGAACAAACGACGACCATAACAAAAACACAAACGGCATAATAAAATTAAAATCGTAAACAACACATATCTTCATCTGGGATATTCAATTATTGAAAAAAAAAAAAAACCCAACTTCAAAAATTCCACAGATTTACAGATCCATAATCCATGTTCAAAATACACGTATAATAACACATATCCATACAGAGATAGAAAGAGATTGAGAAACTGACCGTTGAAAAATAGAGATCAGAAAAAAAAGTGAGGACGATAGTTTATTTTTTCTGAATTTATTTGATATGGGATCTTATTGAATTAAATTGAGAAATTGAATGAAAATTATGAACAACAGAAATATATTAAATACCAGAGTTTTGATTCCTGAGTCTTCTTTTACTTTTTGTACCCTTTAGCCAACCAACGATCTTTATTGATTAGGCAAAGCCGTGGGAGATCCGTATTTGACAAGTTTCTCCATTTACTTTATTGCCCTTTATATTATCAATTTTGGCAATTATTTTCAAGATTTGGCGTATTTTGACTGGTTTTGTTGCTGAAAATATGTGTTATATAAAAAACGTAAAATATGATTAGATATAGAAGTCGAGTTTCAAATTTTCCAAGTTTAAACGAGATTTAAGTAAAAGCAAAACAAGAACGAAGTGTGAGTTCTAAAATGCGTAAAACGTGATTAAATATAAAAATCGAGTTTCCAGTTTTTTGAATTCAGGCGAAGTCTAATAAGAGTAAAACAAGAATGAAGCGTGAGACATGGTTTAGCGTAGAAGCCACGCTATATAAAAACATAATCGATCTAGTACTATGAACCAAATAAAAAAAAAGTTCCAAATCTTGTGCTACCCTATGCCAACAAATGAAAAGGGCAACGAATTAATTTAAACAAACTCTCCTCGTCTTTGTAGCATGATAAATCTAAATAATAATTCAAATTATAGAATAATGATCTCCTACCTATAATAGATGAAAGATTATTTATCCATTGGTAATATAGACTGATGTGACAGTCTCACATCAACCCAAACAACACACAGTAATAAACGATCTCCTACCCACACTCTTAAATTATGATTTTATTTTCTGTTGCACTTCAAAAGTTATTTTTCACGTAGTTAATTGGAAATATTAGACTTGGGGCCCTTATTCTTCACATAATGTAATTTTTAGATCTTCAATCAATTTCTCTTTATATTCAAGTCCCCAATAATCTCAACAGAATTTTCTCAGCTAAAAGAAGAAAAAAGTACTTAAACGTCTGTGTATCATTACGACCCAGTTTGGGATTGATTTTAGAGCCCAACTTCTCATTCTTAAACAATCAGAAGTTGATTTAAGCGTTTGACAATTTTTTTCAAAGTGATTATAAAATAATTTGACTCACCTGATAGCAGATTTTAAGAAGTAGCAAAATGTCAGCTTTTCAGATTCAGCTTTTAACCTTTTCATTTATATTTTATTAAAAAACTCATTTTACCCCTAATTAATTAAACTAGTTCTTTTAATACCCATTTGAAAAATTGAATTGATGCAAGTTAGATAATAAAAAATAATATAAATTTAATAAATTTTTGCACTATATGACTATACTTTTATTTTGTAATTTTTGTAAAATTTGAAATTTATTAGGTTTTTATTATTTTTATTTTAAAATAATAATAATGAATGCATTGTCTTGTTAAAAAATATTTCACTAGAAAAAAAAATGAATTTTACCATTCATGATGATAATAATAATAATAATAATAATAATAATAATAATAATAATAATACAAAATAACATTATTATAATCAATGTCATTTTTAATAATTTAATACCGTTACATCAATAAATTACTTTTGTTTACCAAACACTCAAATACTGCTTTTGAAACATAAATCAATTTTGAAATAAGAATTTATCAAATACTTATCTAATTCTTCTCACAGCTGATTCTTTTTGCAGCACAGAACTAATTCTCATAAAAGCACAGCAATATCAAATCAAGCCGTCTTCAATCTCTCTCCTCACAAAATCATATACTCAAAACCACTTCAATCTATCTCTTTTATTCGATCACGTTCCTCAACCAATCATCACCAAAATCTACTCACTCATCAATTCATTTTCTTCAATCAATCACCTCCTTCCATCGATCATCACTAAAATCTATTTACCACTATAATTCATCATCATAATAGAGTCTACGATCAGATCTACTGGAAGTAAGCGATAATATAGTAGTTTAATTTTTCTTTACATTAGCTCAAAAATACATTAAACCCATATTAAGTCCCCCTTCCCATTTTCCACAACATTCCACGGAAAAATTCAATTTTTCCAAATGGCATCCAGATTCACATCCCAACTCCTCCTACGCCGCCGCCGCCACCACCACCCCCACACCCTTTCCCTTCTCCGCCGCCACTTCACCAACACTTCAACCACCGTCCTCCCTAAACCCCACCCCTTATATTCCCTCCTCAAACCCCACGAACCGCCTATCATTACCCACCTCCGACAAGCCTCCCTCCCTTTCAACCTCCGCTTCCTATCCACCCGCCCCATCCGGGCGAACAAGCCCGACATCGGGGCACGAGCCCGCCAGCTCCAGAACCGCCGCCTCTGGACATACGCCCTCACATTCAGTTGCATCGCGGGATTTATAGTTATAGTACTCAATCAATTTCAAGATCAGCTCGTCTTTTACATCACTCCCACAGACGCCCTGCAGAAGTACAATTCTAACCCTGGCAAGTCGAAATTCCGGCTTGGCGGGTTAGTACTCGAAAACAGCGTTGCCCAATTGCCCTCCTCCCCCGAAACCCAATTCGTAATTACGGACCTGATCACGGATATTTTGGTCAAATACGAAGGCAGTTTGCCGGATCTTTTCCGGGAGGGGCATTCCGTTGTGGTGGAGGGGTTTATTAAGCCGTTTGATGAAGAAATTAGGAAAAAGGAGGAGGGCATTTTGAGGAATAGCAATAAGTTGGGAATTACGGAGAAGGCAAGGAGTTTGGAGTGCTATTTCTCGGCCACGGAGGTTTTGGCCAAGCATGATGAGAAGTACATGCCGGCTGAAGTGGCAACCGCAATCGAGAAGAATAAAAAGAAGTTAATTGAAGAGGAGAAGAGCAGAGGGGAGGCTTTGTACAATGCTAAACCCGCCACTAATTCTGATAGTGCTACTGCTTAGTTGCAGGACAATCGGTTTACGGTGGTAACAATTCTTTTGAACTCTTAAAATTTTTGTGCTTTACATTTACATAAGAATTGAATATAGTATAGATTTGAAATAGAACAAGGAGAGGATGAGAGAAATGATTCATTGAGGTGATTTAGGTAATTTAATATTTGTTGTTGTAGTGCAAATTTTGATTATGCTGATTGGATTATAATTGGTGCCCTGGAAATGAATGGGGTTTTTGATGAATTGTTTCAGGTAAGCAATGAATAAACGGTGTATTTTGTCCACCATTTCTACTCTCATTACTTGTTCAATGTCCTCCCTCCCTTTTTTATGACTTGTTATGGATGCTTTTGTAATCGTGCTTACTTTGACATTACTAATAGTTAGGCATTTATACTTCTTTTGTCCTCTGATGAGGTGAATTAGAGAAGCGCATCTTGTTTGTCTGATTGTATTGTTAGCCTTGTGGCATACTGCGGTCAGTTTATGCCATACCTTAGCCGATACAGATTAATACTAACTTGGGTTGTTACACAATTTTGGAGAGATTTTCATATGGTTGAGTAGTGGAAAAGGGCAAGGATGACCTTTAGAACATTGGGCCAGATTTAATCAAAAGTTCTCTTAAAGGAGTAAACTCTTTAACTTGATTTGCGTCAATATACTATATTGGGCTTTGACTCCTTGGCTTTGTGACTACCCTGCTTTGTCCATGCAGTTCCTTTCTTATTATTATTGCTAACTTGTTTAGTGATAATCACTATATTTACAACTGCCCCTTTATTTGAAATTATCTGCCCTTGCATTTATGTGGAAATTTGATTTTATCAATTTGATAGATACCAAGTAACCTGTATCTGCATTGTAGTTGTACGGCTGGTCACTGTGTAATCATGTTTTGCCTAGAGCTATCTGTTCTTATCTTGTTAAATATATTTATGCATTTGATGTAAGAAGGGTAATGTGGGAACTGTAAGAAATCATATTGCGGTCTCAAATATTAGTAGCTCTCTTATTTATGCAAACCAGGTCGGAATGAGGGAGTAGTCGTTACTCTCCCTGGGGATTGGTTGATTGGGCATCATATTTGTAGATATCTGAATTTCGTGTCTTCATCTTAAATTTTTGGATTGCATTTGTAATAGAATGTCTTTGTTGAAGTTGAACTGGATAGCTAGTTGATAAATATGGAGATTAATAGAAGTAATAATGGGATGTTCCCTAAGGAAACAAGACGTGGTAAAGAAATAAATTTTAAAGACGGTCATTGAGCTGGGTTCTGATTGCATGAAACTTGCAAGTTGCAACTGTGTGTCAGTGTCACGAGTGGTTGAGTGTCACTGCAATATGTGGCACTCAGCTGTGTGTGGTTATTGTTGTCCTGATGCTTTAGTTTAGAAGAAATAATGAACAGTGCTTGGGGAAGAGATGCTTAGTAGAATTTATGTTGGGCTGTGATTTCTGAGACAAAAGTATTTGTGTTAGGTTCTTGAGTTGTTGCAGTAAATAAACGATCTGATGTAAATGTCGACTATCCAAAAAGTCATTTTATGTGTTACTGAATATCAACTAATCCATATAGAAATAACTGTTATTGAGCCATGTTCTGTTACCTAATGTTATTATTTGTTCTGCTACTAGTTGAAAGATAAAGTACTCTCATTCTTGTAGTGTGATCACTGCTAACATAATAAAATGTACTTTTACAGTACCCATTTTATTGAATTTTTAAATAATTTAGTAGAACAAACTTGAGAACCAAAGTACAAATAATTCCTTCCCTAAGGTACAACAATTACTTGAAAAAATTCACTCACTATTTCATTCTTTGACAAAAATAACTGAATCAAGAGTTATAGGAGCAATAGTTGGTGCATCAGCAATGGCCTTGAGATCATCGTCTTGACCACCCAAGTAAGCCTTGAGAAATGCCACCACAGTCCCTCCTACACCCTTTCTCATCAATGCTTTGGAACCCTTTCCACTCTTACACACCCAGCTAGCCAAAGCCGCCTTTGAATCATCCAACACATCGCATCCACCATAATCCTTTGCAAGAAAATAAGAGCAAGGTGGTTTACTCTCGTTGAAAAACTCTGCATGGTTAATACCATTCGGGGCGAAAGGTGGCATCATGCACTTTGGCTGATTACCCAAGCCGGTGCCTATCACCCCAATAGGGATTGAGAGATTGAAAGATCGAGGGACGTAAGTGAGGATTTCAGGTTCTGGCCAGGTTGGCGGGGTAGGGAAGGCAACAGGGTCAATTCCTAGTAGTGCCTTGAATTTGAGAGAGGTTGGGGCATGGCCTAATGCGAGACCAAATGCTATCTTACCACCTCTCCCGTGGCCCGAAAGAGCAACTTTGGAGAGGTTTGGTTGCACCTTTTCTGGGAGCACTGATTGAAGGCCTGTGCATAGCCAGTCTGTGACTTTGGCTGCTGTCTTTACTTCATTATTGAGGGCAATGAACATGCACTTGTAAAACTACAAAAACATGTCACTTGATTATAATGACATTAAAAAATGTATACGAATGTATTTAATATTGTGACCCGTGTGTCTAAAAACACCGGTCGTGATCTTTCTACAGTGAAACACAATATGATGACCGTAGAGAGAGTGTGTACCTGAGGAGCAACAATAATATATCCATGGGAAGATATATGTTGCAGGAGCTGAGAGTACCAAGTATTTTGAATACAATAGCTATGGCAAAATAGTAACAATGGATAAGTCCCTTCTGAAACTGGTGCAACAATGTACAACTGAGTGGGAGGAGAAGATGAATCAGATTTCTTCACTTTAATGGTTTGAACCTTCAAATGTCCAGTTTCAAACACACCCAAATTACCATTTTTACACTCTAAATCTGCCATTTTTTTTTTCCTTCTCACTGATTTTGTGCATGGAAAATGAAGCACTGACCTTTGCTTTATATAATCTCTAGGAAAATTTAGTTAGGCTTAGAACATTTACAAAATTGAATTTGGATGCCTAATTAATTTGACTCCGTTACTATATAGTAAGTGGCTTTGTAACAAAAGTTGGATCCAATACCAAAATGTATTAGGATTGACAATTTAGTTGAATTTGACCAACAAAAATTGTCTATTAGAAAGATTAAAACAAATATTATTAAAATCGAGATCATACTATAGAGCATTCTGAATGCATATTATGAGAACCGAATCGTATAATTCGTGAAGCTTCTCTAACTTCATGTTAATAATTAATGTAAAATTATTGAGATTTTTTAATGTGTGTTAATTCATAATGTTTAGATAAGTATGAGATATCCAAATTTAGTCAACTAGAACGTCTAAATGGATTTGAAAATTTCGTCGACTATGTCTAATTTGACGAGAATAAATAAATGATTCGAAATTTGAGAGAAAAAAAAAAGAAGAGAGAAATTGTGTCTAAATATATTTCAAATTCTCGTTAACTTGGTTTAATATGACAATAATTAATAAATAGTTTGAAACTACTGCATGAGAAATTTCCACAAAATTAGTTTTTTAATGTGTAATTCTTGATTTTAAATGACTCATCTTGACATAATATCGAGTCGTGGGCCCCTTGAGAAATGTTTTTTTTTTTTTTTTTTTTCTGAAACTTGCGTGAACCATGAGGTCAAAATTTTGCACGAAAGGTTATAATATATAAAAATTTGTCACCAATAATGCACTTTTGCCCCGTGCAAATATCTTTTAAATTTTTAATTTATTTAGAAATTTTAAAAAAGAAATTCAGATAAAAAAAATAAAGACTACAAAAATACTTTAGAGAAGAATGTAAAACTTTATTTCTAATTTTCCATATATTTTAAGTTAATGCAAAGCAATTGATTAACACTCATTAAATATTTCAAAAAATATGAAAAGATATTGGAGAAGGAAATTTAAATAAATTAAAAATCAAATCATGGGAAAATTTTATTGAAGGTCATCTAATTTATAAGTTTGTTTCGTGTTGATCACTTATTTTAATTTGATAACAATTTTTGTTTTTGTTTTATTTTGACATTTATGTCTATAATCGTAATCAAAATTATAGAGTAGTCTCACGTTGTTGATACAAGGCGTGACTTGAGGTTTGAACAAGGAAAACTCATGTGGATTAATTAAGAATCTTAAATTAACTTTTGTGCTATCTCCTTTTTAAAATGTTTGGTGGAACAATTGTTAATTCATATCAAACTGGCGTCTCGTTCAATAATGTTAGACTGACCATATGTGTTGATCATAGTTACAAAGTTGAGCGATCAAGTTAAAACAAATCAAAATGGTATGATAAATTAAGGATGACAAAATGCTCATAACTCGAAAATTCTCTCATTAATTCAGAAATTACCCGTTCCGTCGTCGTCCTTGTCCCATCTCCCGAAAAAGCCAATGGGGCGGGCAAGGACGGATTTAGGAGAGGCGGGACTAAGGAAAAATCATTTTTTATAGTGCAAAAAAAAAAAATTAGTAACAGTGCAGTCTTGAAGTACAGTCTAGTTCCAAAATCTTTTGGATCCACCATTGGGAGCAGAGGCAATAAACTTTTAACCTTAAGGTCCGTTTGATTTGTAAAACTGTTTTTCTAGATAATAGTTATCAAATAACAGGTTTATCATTATTTTTGATTCAGCTATGTATAAGAATAGAAAAAAGTCATTGTTAAAAAGTCAATTTTTCGTAAAATATACAATCCTACATTTATTCTTAATTAAAAAAAAAAAAGCAAATAAAAGAAAAGCTAAAAGAGAAAAATAGATAGAGCGACGGAGGGTGGCGATGACAGAGGACGATGGCAAGCACGGTGGCGGGGGTGGTGGCAACGACAGGTGGTGATTATCCTAGGGTATGAATATTCAAAAATAGATTTATTCTATACTATAAAATGTACGCTCGTCTTTAAAAAAAAAAAAAATCTTTATCCGAATAAAAAAAATACGTCCTTTCCTTTTCGATGACAAAACTTATATTTATTTTTAGCTTAAATTATTATTCGGATAAAATGTATCCACATAATAATTATACGGGTAAAATCATCCACTGACTA
The DNA here is from genome assembly GCA_030279155.1 of Forsythia viridissima. Taxonomy (NCBI): domain Eukaryota; kingdom Viridiplantae; phylum Streptophyta; class Magnoliopsida; order Lamiales; family Oleaceae; genus Forsythia; species Forsythia viridissima. The sequence goes on from CM059037.1 coordinate 38,868,617, forward strand.
TCAAACTTTAACCGAGTTTCTACTTAACCATCAAACTTTAAAAGGTATTTCAATGTCTACCCAATTTTCAACTAAGTTTCTATCCATCGCCCGTTACTTATCCGCTTGCAATAAATAACGGAATGTCCTACGTGGCAAACGTTTTTCTAACGTAGCATATTAACATTGTTAAATCTCTCAACGTCATAAAAAATGCAATATCCAAACACGCCCTTACTCAAAAAAATCAAAAAGCTTTCAATTTCCCCCCAAATTCATGTCAATTACGTGGTCTTCTCCAACCAATTCTATGCCTTAGTTCAAAAATCCACATATTGTCCAAAATCCCAATTGACAATATGTGGATTCAAATACCTGCATTGCAATCATGTTTTTCGCCCCTGAATGTGCAATCCCCCAAACCAGTTGTTGAGCCATAGTTCGTATCTCTTGATTGCTCGTCTCAATTTGGTACCCAAATCAAAAAATCTTCAAATTTGAACACCAAATCCAAATGAATTGAATCCCAATTATTCCCAATACAAACCATAATCTACGGTTGGAAGTACGCAATCTACAATGGAGCATTCAACATCTTTTTCAAAAATTCTTAAGCAGGCAAATTGCTTTTATGGAATAATCTCAGAAAAGAGGAAATCATGATTTCATGTTGTTGGGTGTTGCCTGTGGTAGACAGAGTAGGAGTTACAAAAAGCTCTGGTTTTTCCGTGTTTTGCATTTAACGAAATGCTAGGCTGTGTGAAGGCTGATTTTGTATGTTTAGTGTATTGGTAGTGTGTTATTATCCGTAGTTGTTGCTGGCTGCAGTAGGTGTAACTTGGTTGTAATTTTCTTTTGTAATATTGACATTACTTTGAATGAATGATAGCTCTTGTTTGGAGTTAAATAAATACTGTTTTTGTTGGAGTAAATGACATTTGTAATCCACATCAATCTAATGCAGCAAATATAAGTGTTTCAGATTGATTCAACAAGATTAGATGCATAAATCTGATGCACCAAGTTTAGTTGCATCATATTGGTGCACCAATATAATAGTGCATCATACATCAATATGATGCCTTACTTGGTGAATCAAATTGATGCACCAAGATGCATGAGACTGATGCACCAAATTGGTGCATGTCTGATATACCAAATATAAGTACCATCAGATTAATGCACCAAGAAAATGATGCATCACTCTAATGCACCAAGTAATAGGTACATCAATATGATGCTTTACTTGTTGCATCATATTGATGTCCCAAGAAAATAGTGGATCAATCTGATGCACCTATTACTCGGTGCATTAGTCTAATACACCAACTCCGTGCATGTCTAATGCACCAAATATAGGTGCCATTAGATTGATGCACCAAGAAAATGGTGCACCAAATCTGATGCACCAACTAACAGGTGCATCAGTTACCTAGTAGGGGGGCTTCTTGCATCAATCTGATATAACATGGTATAATAATTATGATTAATATTTTCAAACATTGTTAGCATCAATCTAGCATTCGGGACGTTATAACATTACAACCCTCAATATAGTTTGATAAAGCATTACAAAATAGATACATCATAAACGTTAAACATTTGTTTTGTTTACATCACAGCCTGACAATTTTTATCAAAAAAATAAATATTAGTGCACGGCTACACATTCTATTGAGTAGCAGATTGCCTATTTGATATTGGAGGAATAAAAGGGTGCGATAATTTAGCCATTCTCTTATGGTTGGCTCTTGCAACCCTCTTTCTACTATCTTCTTGTTGTTGCATTTTCTCCATACCTTCAATCATAGTGTTGATTGACAATGTTTCAGTTTCAGTTTCAGTTTCAGCCTCTGGAATTGGAGATTGTGCAACTGATTTTCCTCTCTCTCTCTGGTTGGACTCCCTGGCTGATTTGGTGCTGGTCCTGACCTGAAGAATATAGCATGGTCTGATAAACCAATTCCTGGAGTTGGCATGAATTGGTAGTTTGAAGGATGGGCCGAATTAGGCATTGCATTCTGCTTTGATCTTCGTAGCTGAAGCTTATTCTACGTGCAACAAAACAACATTGCAAAACTTAGTAAATCAAACAGGAAGTAATCACAAATAAATATAATATTGGCAATATCAAATACCACTAAAGTGTTATTATGGTTCACACTTTGGCTGCATCAATCTTGAACAACATTATCCAATGAATTATTAAACCAGTTATGAGAAAAAAAATAGTAGTCAACAATAAGCACTATTTAGTAAATTGTTTAAACAAATTTAGAAATGACTTAATTTACCGCATCTGGTGCATCTGCCCTATTATGATATCTTTTGTTATGTCCCGTACCTCCACGAACACTGCAAGTCATAGAAAACTTTTCCTATTTTTTTCATTTTTTATGTGGCCTCTAAATGCGTAATCACATCTTCCTTTTGCTGTCTCCGACTCCTATTTTGCTTCATTTTCCTCGCTGGCACATATCATCTCGGGGCTTGGATAGGCATATCATCAACTTCAGACCATGGTTTCTTTCTATTGTTTGGCATCACAATATTTTCATAACAACTCATGTAGGTATTCATCAAGTAGCATGAATGTACATACTTTTGTAGATCATCGAAACAGTCTAGTATTGCTGCACAGGCATGCCCACATGGGATACCAGTCAAGTCCCACCTTCTACAAGTACATGTGTGAGCTTGAATATTAACAATATACTCTCTATCTTTGCTTCTCAAGTAGGATTGATTCCTTCTTGACGAATCAACGTCAACTCCTTCACCAAACTCCAGATTTTTCATTATTTTCTTTTGAATCTTGGGACATAAAGGTCCTGCAACCTTCATCATCTTATCTCTACGTACTTGTGTCCACTTCATGAAGCTTATGTGGATATCAATCAACATGGTGAGAATAGATTTCTCTCTATTTTCCAATACAACCTTATTGAAGCACTCGCACAAGTTGTTAATAGAATATCACTCTCCCCATTCGTGACAAAGTGCGACTTACTCCATTGCGTTGCATGTCTTTTCGACAACCACTCATAAGTAGATTTATTTTCCTTCTCCATCTTCTTCATCCAAATTTTGTAATCAACCATTGTGGTTGATTTTGCAGCCCTCCACAAGTATTCTTTAAGAGCCAAGTCTTTGAAATCAATCCTAAAAAAGTTGGTATACATGTGCCTCACACAAAAAGTATGCTCTGCATCCGGGAACATCTCCTCAATAACATTCTGAAACCCCTTCAGTCTATCACTCATAAATATCCATTCGTTGCTATTCGTGATGCTTATATCCTCACTCAAATGTCTGATGAACCACCACCTAGTAACCGTGTTCTCATTCTCCACAAAGGCTACTGGATAAATAGAGTCATTTGCGTCCAAAGCCAATGCAGTAAGCATTTGACCCCCGAAAGTTCCTTCAAAAAACAACCATCCACTTCAATAAGCTGCCAACAACCTGCAATAAACTCCTTCTTGCATGCATTAAAACACACGTAAATACCCTCAAATGTGTTATCATATAATGCAACAATGCAAGTGAATCCAAGGTTTGTCCTCAACAACTCTGCAGCAAATGACCTAAGCAAACCAAATTGATGTTCATCAGACCTTGTAGCAAAATACTTGCCCATTTCCTAGCCCTGCAAATTGTTACTTTATTAATGGTCAACTTCAAATCATCATTCACAGCCTTTCCTATGAGTTTTGTTTTCCACTCAGGGTCGACTTTAAATATCTCTACGTACCTCTCTGCAACGTTTTTATTAGTGGAATGTCTATTTCTACTATCTCTAATGCAAGTGTGGGTGTGAGTATATGACTTCACTTGAATGCAACCAAACTTCTTGTTCAAAGATGCCCAGATTCTCTACTTACAATCTTTCTTGCTCATAGTCCCTATTCACCTCATTTGGCTTGAACGTAAAATTGCACCTAGTGGCTACCTCTTGGTTTTTTAGTGCTTGCCTAAGCTGTGAAATATCCCTGAATGTCTCCCCAACTTTAAAGCGTGGATCAAACAATTATTTTTCTACATCAAAAGTAGAGAACTTGTAGTTGTTTTCCTCGTCTGAGGAATCTGTATGTAGTTCTTCGGATGAAGGATAATAATCCTTATCTACATCTGACTCCAATTCACCAGCTCCTTCATTTACCCCTTCTACAGTTGGGTCTGCATTGTAGCCTACAATTATACGTTCAGGTGCGATTTTGTCAAACTCAAAATCACCATCATTGACCCCGTCATCAAAATCACTTAATTGTAGGCCAAGAACTACCGCTTCTTCTTTGTCATCATAAACATCTGTAATTCAAAGTTTTCCAAATGATTAAGATTACATACTATTAATGAGATCAAAATACTTCAAAGTTAAAACAAAAAAAATAGAACAATAGCAAAACATTAAAATAAAAAAAAAAAATTGCGTGTGAATTGAATATCACAACATTATGAAAATGATGAGGCATTGAATATTTTAACATTATAGTAATACAATATTTCAGGAAGTGGGAAATTGAATATAGCACGCCAACAACATTTACTAATTTTTATCACACTTTGAATACTTTCTTGTGGTCCAACATCTTATGCTCCTAAGAAAGCAACTTCAATAATCAGCGAGTGGATCATTTCTGGATTAAAGAATGTAGTGTAGGCTACCTTTGTCCATTACAATCCAACAAAGTGTGTTTCGATTTGGGTCCCAAATTGGGAATGAGGAATTGAAGGATTCAAAATAGGGTTCAACAACTAGTTTGGGGATTATGATTTGGGTGAAAAATCTGATTGCATTGGAGATTCTTCATCTTGTGAATTGGGTCTTTTTTTTTTTTTTTTTGGAATTTTGAATTAGGTCTTGCAATTGATTTGAAGAACTTACAAACTGGTGTGTAAATTTGTTGGGGACAAAATAAAAAAAACGTAAGAAAGAATTTTGAGTAAGGGCGTGTTTGGATAATATGTTTTTTATGATGTGGAGAGATTTAACACTGTTAATATGCCACATTGGAAAAATGTTTGTCACGTAGGACATTTCGTCAGTTATTGCAAGCGGATGAGTAACATGTGATGAATGAAAAATTTAGTTGAAAGTTGGGTGAAAATTAAATTATCTTTTAAAGGTTGGTAATTAAGTAGAAATTCAGTTAAAATTTGGTAATAGTGATTGATTTTATCCTTAATTCTAGGCAAACAAGGATACTGTTGTTAGGCGGAGGGTGATTTATCAGTGACCCAGAAAGTTCGGTGACCATTAGACGGCAACAAGAAATGCTGATGCAATTTGCCAATCATTCTTTAAACATTTCTTGAACTGGGCACCTTAAACAATCTCTTTCTTTCACTGTACATATTCTCTTCCCCGTTGAGTGTGCATATATAAACTCTTATATATCTATAATTTCTAGAACGCTTTTCCAAACCGCCCATTACTTCTCAAGTGCTATTAAAGTTATTCTAATTCAGTTGATTCTCTGATAAAACCGCTTAAAGCCAAGATTTTTGTCTGTTAGCGTTTATCTTTAAAACCCACCAACTCTCGCTGTAACATTTTATAAAGAGAGGAGAGAAAGAGGAAAAAGATATATATAATCTTGGAATTTGATACCGGGATATTTGGTGTTTAATTTGTGCGCGCTCGCTCGCTCGCTCTCTCTCTCTCTCTCTCTCTCTCTCAGTTTCGCGTTTTGAAGCAGGGGGTTTTAATGGACTCGCAAGTTTTAGTTGCACTTGGTCTTTCGCTTCTGGGTGGCTTGAGCACCTCTATTGGTGAGTAAATTTGAACTTGTGCAGTTGAATGATTGTTTTTTATACTGCAGTGATCAACAATTTTACATGGATTTAGTTTTGTGTGAATCTGAAAATTGTTTTTTGAGCGATTTTTATTGCTTATTTGATTTTATTTTTTCCAATTCAGTGTGTTTTTGTTGATGACGAGGTATGTGATTGTGCATCTTGTTTGGTTTGTTTGTTTGTTCGTTCTTCTTATGTATGATTTGAGTCAAACATTGGGAATGTTGATACAGGTTGAAGGCATTAATAATCTACTTACATTTTAATATATTCCTATTCCAAATAATGCATTTCAATATGTTTTATGACTACGTAATTTGCTATCTATAAGGTGGCTTTTTGTTGAACCTTTGCATTTCTTTAACTTAACTTGGCCCCGATATTTGATGATGCAAAGACCTATCTAATAACGATATTGTGAAAACAAAGAATCAACAATTGACTGATGTTTGTGTCAACCCAGATTTTAGCTTCAACTTTTAAGCATTACTATCTTTTGAATGGGAATTTGGATTTATCTTGATGTATTTCTGGAACAATGTGCAGTTGCATCTACTATGGATAACTTTCGCAGTCAGTAGTATAACTCCACGTGGTTATTTTAGTTTTTAGAGTAGAATCATCCTTTTATTTGTTGCTGCAATCCAATTTAAGCCAGGAAAACATAGCTTATGCTTCTTATTGTGTTTCTGAACAGGTGCGTTTTTTGTCGTCATTAATCCGACACCAAATCTGAAGATGCTTGGTCTTTTGCAGGTAAGGCCAAATGATATTTGTGACCATATTATTTTCTTTCTAGGTTGTCAGACCCCTAGAACCAAACCATTTACAAAAGTAATCACTAAAATTTTCAGAAACTATAGTATTTTAAATGATAGTTACATAGACATATAGCTCTTAAAAGATTACCATCAATCAACCATCTTTTCAGTTCCCATTTTTCATGTTTCAATGGCTATGTAGACTTAACTTCAGAATCCCTCGAAATCAGGGTTTTGCTGCAGGTCTTATGTTGAGCATATCTTTCTTAGACTTGGCTCATAATGCCATAAACTCCATTGGCTTCTTAAAGGGAAACCTCTGGGTGAGGCATCTTCTTAAAATTGTGCTACATTGCTTATTTCAGCTTTTAAGTTTGATTAAACTATTTAGTGTTAATTGTTGACCTATTGGCCTCACAGTTCTTTGCAGGTGTCATTTTCTTTGCCATTATTTCTAATTTCATCCCTGAACCAACACTTGCTCCCATCTCAGATGTGAAAAGCAAAAAGGTTTAGTGTCACTTTTTTTGTCATTGACTGGACAGTAATGTCATTAAAGCTTGCTACTGCTGTGATAGACTGATAGTTTTCGGAAAAATTTCATACAAGATATTTGTGCTTGAAAACAGAAAAATGGGGACGAAGGGGGCAAGGATACCATGAAAAAGCATCGCCGCCAAGTCTTGTTTAGTGGAATCATCACAGCTATAGGTCAGTCTGTTGTGTTAATTTTTCACCTTCCTCTAGATTATGAGTAATGATATCCTGTTGGTTGCTATAGTTAGTATGAATTCATTTGGAATATAGTTTTCAAACAGTTACGCTAGGGGAAAATTAATTGATTGTCTACTTATTTGTTAGGAGACTGATATTGGAAAGATTTGGCCGCGCCACATTTGCATGGAATCTTCAATCTTGTTTGAGACCTGTACATGTTTATTTTTCTGGATTGTTGTGTCTACATATGTAACGATACGGGCCCCTGACCATGGCCCACTGTATTTGGCCTAAGCCCCGACATGGTTCAGACTGGATTCAGTTCGTAGCGTTAGTTTACGTATTGTCCACTAGGGGTTGCACCCCAACGTGGATTTCTTTTGCGTCCCCAACGATTCAAACCTAAGACATCTACCTTATGAGACACTTAAGTTAAATACTGGTACCAATTAGTTAGGGACGCGAAAGGTATCCACATTAGGGGCGCAACTCCCGATGGATAGTAAGTAAGCAACTCCCGATGGATAGTAAGTAAGCTAACGCTACGATCGAATCCCACATGGATCATATCTGGGCTTGTGCCGAATTCGGTAGGCCATGGTTGGGGGCCTGTTACAACACAACACTTACAACTTCTAAGTAGTGAAACAATTAGTTTGCCACTAGTTTGCCACAAGATAAATATGTGAGAACGGATTGGGATTGTTTGAGCACATTCAATAAAAGTCATGGGATGCACCAATTAAGAAAAGCAACTTGACTAGTATTACAAGTAAACTTAGAGGAACAAATTGACATAATATGCAAAGGATAATTATAAAGGATACAGTCTTTAATGTTTTGGTTATGGAGATTATCCTTGATAGGAAGGGTAAGAAGAACAAACTAAGCATTATTTTCTATAAATTTGAGATCGGCTACATGGATGCTTCTTCACAAATCCATTTGGCCCTTGCTTCATTTGCTAAAAGATTCAATAGAATTAGAACTTATCTCTCTCTCTTCTAACCTATTCTACTGGGATTGGATGACTCTTATGAACGGAGCTTCTTCAGTCTAATGCAAGACACATTGCTTGTCACCTAAATGTCGTATTTCCTTTAATTTGTCCCTAACTGGTGCCAATCCCCTCTTATTGCTTATATTCTCATTTCTTGCTTTATCCATTTAATGTAGCTAAACATCCATCTTAACATCCTCTTTTCCACCACTTTTATCTTATGGATATTTTGTCCTTCAATGCACTCATTGCCATAAAGCACAACTTGTTAACCGTTAGTAGAAATTGCCTTATAAATTGTATTCTCCTTGATAGAAAGAGCATAATAAGAAAAGTGGATCTGTGTTATCCAAATAAATATGGAATAAAGTGGTTTTCATTTTAGTTGAGTTGATCAGTTCTTTTGACTTTAAATTAGATTAGAAATCCTAGTCTTGAATAAAACTCAGCCCTTTTCAAACTTCAGGTGGTTGTTGGTAGTCCATGCCATCTTATATTACGGTAAATCTTACATCAGACTCGATGCTTTTGAATTCAGAGGCTATTACTATAATCCATAGCATGACTTTATCCGGAATTACAGAGTAGGCCAAGAGTACATGCTGCCAAACTAGAAATTCGAAACTAAGAAGCAGAACCATTGCTACTACGAACTCGACCCATTGGCCTTCCGAGCAAGACTTAGGCGAAGAAATCGCTAACAGGCAAAACTCCTAGAGCTCGGAAAACCCAGCCTACATATCCTAGGGCGATAAGAAGGCAAAAGGAAAAATGTATCCAGGGGCAAAAGGTGCCTCCCGATCACCACTGAATCTAGCTAGAAAATAAAGAATTTTTTCAACAGAATTTCCTATTCTAATGTTCTACTATTTGGACTTCGCATAAGATGTTCTTATTCACAGAATGTTCTGGTCTCAACTATTTATCATATTATACATCATTAGCGATGATATGGTATGCTGTCATATACTTGATTGATAAGTAATTATTTAGCATCCAACTTTGTTACATAATGAGTGACAACTGCTTTATAATGTTAAATAGTGTATTTCTGCAAACTGCGTATTATTTATGTCCGGAAATATGTATGCAACTTTTGTTAGGTTCTTGATGCAAGTAGCCATCTCATTCCACATCAAGTTACTATCCAAGTCTATATCCCATTTTGTTTTCTTCAAAACTCTCTATCCGAAACCTTATTTGTTATTTACCGTGCAGGTTCCAACATGTTCCATTGAGCTCAAATCTTGTTGCACTTTTGATTGTTATTGATCTCAATGAATTCTTTTCTTCAAGAATAAAAATTTCACTACACCCAATTCTTGTTGCTAGAAGACATGGTTTTGCCATTGCCTGTCCTCATTCAATAGTGTCTTTAAATTGTTGTTTTAATTTTTAACTTCTCAGCCTAACTTATAAATATTATATTCTTAATTATGTTCAACTTTGATGCAAAGAAAAGATTTGATATGTTTTCCTTATTTCATTTATTTTCAAGCTAATACTACTGCATAAAAACACTTGAGATACTTGGGCATTCCTCTTGTCTGACACTGACTTCCATGCTAATTTTATTTCACATTTTAAAGAAACTAGCATGAGTAGCAGCTTTATTGCTAAAGCAGTATTGCATATTTTCTTTTTCCTCTTAGTGGCATGTGATAAATTGATAGAAATGATATTTGGTCAGTCATCGAAATTTCATCATTCACGTCAGGGCCAGAAAAAAGAGGGCTTCTACTCACTTCGCTTTAATTACAATGCAGATTCCTTGTTGTAATTCCTACTGCTTGAAGTTTCTAAGTATGTTGATATGTTTCCCTCAAACTGAAACACTTTACTATTCTTTTCTCCCCAGGCATAAGCTTGCACAATTTTCCCGAGGGAATGGCAGTGTTCCTTGGTTCAATCAAGGTATATATTCTGGTCTTTGTAGGGGAAACTAAAATTGTTTGTGCACCTATTGTACCCCTCAAACAGTGTTCACGTGTAATGCACACAACTTTTTAATGGTCAAGTGTAAAGGTGCCTAGTTAGGTATCGCGCTATCCATAAATTGTTTTAGATGCTACTTTGGTTTTCTGATTGATGCTCAGAACTGGGAAGAGTGACCTTTTAGAGGGTTTTCATTAAATGCATCTCCATAGAAGTTCTGAACTTGAAAAAGGTGACTTCTGGGTGGAATTGACATTGTCCTTGAGAAAAAAAAATTGCTGTGTTCATATGATGTTGTATATTGTTAATCAGGCCAGTGGCACCGATATATATTCAATAAAAATGTCAACAGAGTCTTTAAGGAATTACGCAGTACTAAGAAGTCGAATGGCGTAACTTCTATTTGCCACTTTTCCTGGGATTGTTGGACTTTTTCTTTTGAAAGACCATAGGTTAACTAGCTACGAACTCTCAAGCTTCCTGTTTGTTCATCTCTTTCAGGGTCTTCGGGTTGGGGTGAACTTGGCACTAGCTATTGCTTTACACAACATCCCAGAGGTATTTTTCCAGATATCCAATTATAGTGTTCTTTTGTGTTGATGCCGTGGTCTTTTTAAATGTCCGTGTTCCAGCATGATGTAGATTTTCATTTGTATCATGATGTGTAATTCTCCTCATAAGGTCTATGTATGAATACACAAATTTTTACATGCAATATATGATAGGCGGCATCTTCACTTCAGTTAGATGCCTTGTGGTTGCAGGGCATTTTGATTTGTTATGATTCCTTGTATATCTTGGTCCAGTTTCTTTTGTGATGGGGCCTGTTTCCTCTCTTTTGTGTGGTTTAAGGTGAAACTCACGAGGTTTATGCATGAATACAATTGGCTTAAATTCTTATTTCAATGGGAACTTCTGGGATAAAAAATTTCAATATGGTCAGATTTTTTGAAGAAAACTCTACGGATGCGTGGGTTCTCTTCAACCTGAGAGAATCTCTGAACTGTCCCAAATTACTGGGGGAATTATTATTGTGATTTTTTTGGTGGGTTAAGTCTTTCAAAAGAATTTTGCTTCGAAGACATTTACTGACATCTCTTACTACGTACACTTTCAAATTGATATTTACAATTACTTTCTTAAATTGCACTGCGCATATTGGATTACCGATGCTAACCAGTTTTCAGTTTTCGTGTATACAAGGGTGAATTGTTTCTTGCGCGCTCTTCAGTTTCAGTTTTAGTTGCCAGGCTGTGCATATTTTCTGCCAAGATCTAATAACTGATGGATCAATCCAACTATATCCAATTTATTTAAAAATTAATGGTACAACAAGTTTTTTGAGATTTAGTTACTAGTTTTTTGTATGCTTGTAGAAAAAGTTCTTTTCGTGAGTTTGAGTTACTCGGTTCTAAATTCTGACCATATTGCCTCAAAGTTAATTGGAATTGCACCCAAGGATCCAATCGGATTGTTTTTCTTCTATAAGATTTGTGAGAAGTGGAAAAAACACGTCGTTTGATTGCAAACAATTTATTCTGTGATTCCCCTGTGCGTATTACAATGCATCACAGATGGTGATGTGTCACATCTGAATTGTGATGGTGACGTGTCACATCTGAATACACATTTTACATTTTTACATACTTTCGGGAACAGTATGCACAATGTTTGCTTTTCATCCTGACATCTTGAGTTTTCTAATTTTCAGGGGGTTGCGGTTGCACTTCCTGTTTATTTTGCCACGGAAAGGTATAATGTGAAAATAATAACTTATATATGTTTCTTTTATTAACATGTTCAAGTTTATATACTTCAGCTCAAGCAGAGTAACTCAACCTAGCATATGAAAGCTATTTTTCGTTTGTGCTGAGTTGTCTTTTAGTTCTTGATTATTGAACTACACGACATCAAGCATGATTAAGTCTTGGGTCTTGGTAACAAAATTCCAGCCACTTCACTTTGTATCACGATATGATAGCTAGTAAAATAATATAAGACTTGAGGAAAAGAAAAATGGATCGTATGGTAGCAACATTCTTTCCATTTTTTGTGGAAAAATATTTATGGAATAAGAAGGTATATTTCTTGGGTCGAATAAAATAAGTTATCCGGGGTTGGCGGCTTACCTTAAATTTGTCTGATTCCATTTTTCCATGTAGTTCAGAATTTGGAGGTTAACTGAGATGCCGTTTCATGATTTTTGAAATTTTGTATTTGCCATATATATAATATTTTTGCGTTTTTATCTTAGCAAATGGCAAGCATTCAAGTTGGCTACCCTTTCTGGCTTAGCCGAGCCTCTTGGTGTAATTATTGTAGGTCCGTCCCTTGCACTTAATCCTATATATATTGATAAAATAAATGTCAAAAGTTTCAGATTTCTCGTGTTTGGTACTTGTAAATAATCTGCAGCTTACCTATTCCCGAGCAGCTTAAGTCCTGAAATTCTGGAGGGTCTCCTGGGAGCAGGTTTACACGTTTCCTGAGATTTATTAATTGATTGAAGGAGATTCTAAGGTTTAATCCTTGTGACGTTTTTTTGGGTGGATTTTGTGCTACTTCCAGTTGGCGGGGTGATGGCTTTTCTAACATTGCACGAAATGCTGCCGTTGGCGTTTGATTATGCTGGACAGAAGCAAGCTGTCAAGGCCGTTTTCTTTGGAATGGCTTTCATGTCTGCTAGGTACTTTACTTTTGACTAAATATTAAATCATTTCCCAGTGAAAACTTGAATTTTTATTTAACTGGAAGCTTCAAGCCTTCAACTACTTGTACATTTCAAAACATTGTTAGCATCTTAACCCCCAACCCCCAAAAAAGATTGTAGTATTTTTTAGCTATGTAAGATAAACGAGCGTGCTTAGGCAATTGTCACCGAGCTGCCAATACTGAAATCAGGAAGGAAGCGAACAAAGTCCAAAGATTCATTTTTTATGATGAAAAATGGACTTAGAAATTTACATAGTTTCTGCACCGATATCTTTCAATTGCTTATTCTTTTGATTACTTTTGCCTTTCAGCTGGCCATGGTTAGCACTTCATGGATCATAGTTTAAATTTTCCAGTTCTGTTCTTTTATTTGCTTATCCTCCTCCTCTTATGCCCCCCGTCCCCAAAAGAAAAAATAAAAATCACTCGATTTTTTTCTTCATTTTGCAGCCTGTATTTTCTTGAGATCAGCTTACCGGAGGATTTAAGCTTGTAGGCATTCCATGGCGCACAAGCACCACGTCATGAACAAACGTGCAACAGGAACGAGGGAAGAGACTTGTTTTACTGTCTTCTTGACTTTATTCGTTTTAATGCACTTTTGTCTCTGTCCATCACAGCTCACAAAGGCAGTACAGGATCCTGTGAGGTACTTTGAAAAACTGTTTTCATGTAAAATACAATAGAAAAAATAATTGAAAATCGATTTATTGTGTCAATTGAAGGTTTCATTACTTTCAGTTTCAACATTTTGCCCGCATGACATATAGTTTCCAGTTGTGATTGATTATCCTTGTTCAGTACTACCCTTGTTCACCATATGGATTTGCCGATCATCTACAACTCTGTGTTATGTAATAGTTAAATGTTCGACTAGCATGTGTTGAGCTTGTTATTGACGTCTATCTTTATCCGAACAATATTGTTTATTTTTTAATTATCTTCCTCCATCTTTTAACAATACTTTTTTCAAAAAAGTTAGATAGGCGGGACTAATTAAATTATGTAGGGCCTTCCCTAATTTATGAAACTTTTATTTTTCTCTTGAGTAATTAAAATAAATTTAATAGATATGTACTTCAAAAGTAAGTAGTTGCCCTCTTCTTCTCAATCTTTCAAGGCCCAAATCTTAGGGTACCAATAATTGGATTTTTCTTTGGCAAACCCTACAGAAATCATTATAGGATCAATTTATTTACCGGCATTTAAGATCTGTATAAGTGGGCGCCATATTTACGAACACATATTCTTTAAAGGCATGATGAGGGTGAGGGGGTTGGGGGGGGGGGGGGGGATAGTATTAAAAAAAAAAAAATAAAAGAAACTAATTGATGAAAAATAAAAGCATATTTGGTAGATTTTATTTGAATTTTATTTTCTCAAATTTATTTTTAAATAAATATTTTATAAAATCGAAATCTCGTAAAAAAATTACTTTTAACACTATCAAACAAACAAGCACTAAATGATCTGAAAAATGTTCATTATATATAACAAACAAAAAAGGTTACAGTACATTCTGATGAAGTTTTAATTAATATCTACTATTTTATCAGCTGGTGACAGATGATACAATAATGAAGCCCATATCCTCAGTAACTACAATTGTTGTTACTGTTCTATTAAATCCAACTTGTACGAATATTGATAACTCCCATACCTTGTTATTATACACACCTACATATGGGAAGATTGCACCAGTCGAACTTATTGTCTCGGGACTTAGCAAGTTGATTTTTAACATTTTCGAAATATCATGTTGGTCGATTACTTTTCATTTACAAAATCAATTCTCTTTTACACAAATAGTCTAAATCTATGTTAAATCGTCACGTGTCTCTCACATGTCTAACTTTACGAAGTAAAATTTTGCGTCTCAATTTGACCTGTTGTTTAAAAATTTGAAGGGGGGATATGTTTCTCCAACTAGCGCTAGAGACATATATAGGCAGGCAGAAATCAAAATTGTAATCAATCTTTCTCGAGCTATCAATTAGCAAGGGTTCTAGAATAATCATTGCTACTCGATAAAGAATGGATGGCATTATACTCATGAGTATGTGGATCCGCCATAGGGGTTGGTTTAGCTACTCAAAGACTAGCACTTGCAATTGAAAAATCAATTGTAGTGCTTTATGCATTGGGGTACTATTATCAAGATAATAGAAATGTGAATGTAGATTGGCCCTCGACTACAATACTCATCCGAGGAGTAGGGGCGAAACTCTACTTTAGTGATGCAATGGTGTCGAATGAAATGGGTGTCGAATGAAATGGACGTCGCTCAATGGATAAAAGTTACTCTAGAGATAAAAGAGTGATCTCCAAAAGTTCACATCGACAAAAAAGTTTGGCTCCTACCACTTTAGATTGTAGTATGCAAGATTGAACCTTATTATCACACACGAATTTTTCATATAACTATGATCCCGTTAGATTTCCATTGTCAGTTTGAACCCGTTTCTAATGAATTCCATCCAGGGCCTTCTATCTTCAAACAAAAAACAACCAAGCAATCTTATAATTCAACTAGTCTATGCTTTTATCATAGAATATCTCGTTACAAACCAAGAATCGGAGAGAGAAGTTAAAAAAAATTTCTTCGTATTTGATCTATTTTATAAGAGATTGTTTAACCGAGATGGTCTTGCCATTAAGAAATTAAATGTGACATGACAATTTAAAGAAAATTTGGATAATTTCTTTATTAAAGACTGAAGGTGTAACTCTAATCAAAGATATATGAATTTGTGATGTTACATAACATGTAGGACAAATTCTGATAATACATCCATACTGTACATGCACCTGAATTTTTTCCTCCAGTCTTCCAGTATATTATACTTTGACATGACATCTCATTAGCCCTTTGACTCATCATCACCCCACCCTGCTCTCTTACTGTACACTGTAGTCCCAACAACTGATTGCAGAGCTGCCAGCCTGCCACCAAGATCCTCTCCATCTAGAGTCCTTTCTATTCAGTAACATTTGAACTCTGATTAATGTTGCAAACATCACCTGGGCTAGCCTTTCTTTTAAGTACACACACTTGACACTTGTGTGCAAGGCGAAGTCAAATTTTTTTGAAAGAAAACTACTACTTCAAAAAAAATTTACACTTTAAAAATTGATTTTTTCAAAACGGGACCAGACGGTCTCCGCCCCTGCTTGTGTGTGTTTTTTGTTACTCTATTAGACGAAGTGTAATGGCGCAAGGTCATTTGTATTAAAAAGAGGATAATATAATTTGATTTGGAAGTCTTAAATCTTAATTCTTCACTAATAAATATAATTAAATCTAATTGATTCTGCCTTTCTTTTGTTGTTTTTATAAAGCTTTGAATATTATATATACACTAGTTTTTTAATACATTCGTCGTTAATTTTTCGTCACTGACAGATCGGTTTTGAATTTTGATAATAAATATTTATCATCTTGAGGTTTTCATAATTTTAAGATGACCTACTTTTAAAGAGAGTAATATATAGGTTTTTGAAATTTTAATTCCATGTTCTTTTTCAAAGATGTCAAAAATGGTATAAATTATGCAAAGGGTTGAAAGTTAAATGTTTAAAAATTAAGAATGTTGAAAATAATTACTTTGTAGTAATTGGATATTAAAATAGAGTACCAAATGATATTAATTATCCTGAGGGATACAAATTCATGGAACAATAATAAAATAGTACCTGATTAACTTTTAAACTACTATTATTAGTATAAAATAATTCATGTTGCATTAGATACACATTGTCACATTTAATGACAAACTTCTGCAAATCAAGAAACAAAGAAATAAATAGATATATATAATTGTTTCCAATATGCAAATTGTAAAAAATTATAAAAAAAAAATCTTTTATCTCAAATTTACATTTAATTAATATTTTTGTGCTTAACTACAATATAAATTTGGATGTTATGATAAATGTAGCAATAGATCAAGTCGAGTGCGAACTTCTTTCTAGAAGATAGATTAAGGGCTTGTTCGACAATCATTTTTTTGCCTACTATTTTTTACTTTTCAAAATTTTTACACTACAAAAAGTTTGAAAAGTCAATAAAGTAGCCAAAAAAATCCATTTTTTTTAAAAAAAAACTACACCGAACAAGTCCTAAATTAACTTGTGCTAATTCCTTCATGTAGTCTCGATCGAGTAGGAAAGCCAAATGGGACCATATACATGGTGATAGTCGAGGTCAAATTTTATGGGAAATAAAACTTATCTTATAATTAATTGTTGTGTACAGGATGTAAATTAACCTTTCCCCACCCCAAAAACACAATAAAGAAAAAGAGAAATAATCCTTCAAAGTTCTTTCCCTCCTTGAAAGAATTGAAATCATTTTTCTCATTGGAAATGTCATAAACAATATTTCATCTTTAATTATTCATAATTCGAATTGAAAAAACTACCAATTAGGATCACATTTTTCTTTAAATATTTATCTTCCCCTCACTCCCCACCCCAGAATAGGGAAAAGAAATAGATATAAACATTAAACAGTGTCAAAGGCAAAGTGTTCTTTATCAAGGGAACAACATAAGAAATTGCTAACAAAGAAAATTAATATTTTTCCCCCATACAAATCACTGAGAAGACTCATTATCTTGCTCAATTTCAGATGCCGGTTCATCCTCTTCTTCAAAGCTATCAAAACCATAAGCTGCATGGCCATTTCCAAATGCCTTGATATGATCCTTAAGAGACCTTTTATGCTTGAAATCAGAGCCACAAGTGCAATACCATAACTTCCCACAATTCTTTTCATGGGTTCTCCAGTCACCCCTCACAGCAAAGGCCTTTCCACATTTCCTGCACATAAATGCTTTAATCCCATGCTTTCTTTTGTAGTGAGTTTGAAGGGTTCTGAAATCTTTGAGGGGTTTTGCTCTTGGGTGCTCAATGTTGTTCCTGCAATCTGGTGCACAGCAATAGCAAGGGAGCCTAAGCATGGCTGTTGGCTGTATACCCCTTAGAGATTCTGGTCCTTTTCTATACTGAGATCCATGCCCCCACATATGCATCTAAGTACAAATATTCCAAAAGGGAAGAACTAATCATAATTAATCATCTTAAAAAAAAAATCATCATTGACTTTCAGAATTATTAATATCACAGTGCTTGTAATTAGAAAAAAACTTAACTGGATTACCCAGATAGCATTTAATTTTATCCCCATAGAGTCATATCATTCTTTAAAATAGTAGTTTCATATACTTCAACAACATATTTGGTTGGCAGTTTTAGCTATGTTTGAACATGAACATTACTACTACGTTAAGATTTTAACTTCTTTTTCATTTTTAATACTGTTAAATATTGCTTAATCCACCTTAACAAAAGTGTCAATAGAGGTTTTCTAAATGAAGAAGCCTATTGGCAATACTAACCATGCACCTAAAATGAAAAAGAGCATGCATATGGAGATGTTCCTACTTTCACAATGTAGCATTTTTGTTTGAATTTCTATTTAATTAGGTTTTGTTTGAAGAACGCTGTATTGAGCTACAGCTACTGAAAGTTTCTGATTCACAAATAAAGCAATACTATTTGTGGGGTTTTCATGTTTTCATCTGTATAAAGTCTTTTGAATCTTGATTACACATAAACCAACAAAAGTGTGGGATTTCCAACGTATTTTGAGGTGGGTTTTGTTGTATTAAGGTTGAGTGTTCAGATTGAGAAACCTTTTCCTATTCCTGATCTTTGATGAAAATAATCTGAACCCAGGAAGAAAAGAACTGGGAAATGTTCAGTTTGACACACCTGCCAATGTGTGAAAATACAAACTTCAAGGACAAAAAGCATAATGTTTGTGTTGTTCAATCAAATAAAGAGAGGCACTGACCAGTTCTCAGTTCGACCAGGTAGATTTATACAGATCCCAAAAAAAACCTCAAGTCATGCATTAAAAAAAAGAGAAAATGGAAAGAAGAAATTTAAAATAAAAAAATTATATTTAAAGTTGAATGAAATTGGAGAAAATTAACCCTAATGACCCATCTAATCACTGAAGACCCTATCTATCCAGCAAAATAAAAAGTGAAAGGTTGAAATTACACTAGAAAAGATGTGTACAAAATAAAGAGAGGGATGGGTTTCCTCTTTTTCTGCAAAATCAAAAGGGAAAAACATAAAGGGAAAGGAGAGGTGAAATTAAGAAATTAAAAGTTAGAGCTTTTAGTATCATAAACTAACATACCTGCATGTTATTGTATCTATTGAAGGTCTTGTAGCAAAGAGGGCAAGAAAACTGAGTAGGGCCAATCAAAATCTGGGCAGGGGTTGGGATCCAATACTGACCCTTGTTGATTGGGCTAGTGCCATATCCATTAGCAACAGTAACTTCTTGATCTTTGTTAGTACATGAAGAAGAAGAAAGCCTTGATATCAGATCAGCTGCATCTGGTGTAGGGAGCCCTAAATTTAAATCAACAGTTACAGTTTCATCATCAGCATCCATCATGAAACTCTCCTCATTGTTTCTCTTGATCATGATCTTGTCCATTTCCATGGCAGTACTGCAAGATGATGAATCTTGTTCTTGATCTGTATTTCTCTTTGTTGGGCTTAAACTGAGTAGTGGAAGAGCTTCTCTGATTGGAGGGGAAGGGGGTGAGGATTGGTACAAAGAAATGTCGTTAAAACCTGTAGAATAATTAAGATTGTAAGGATAAGTGGCAGAAAATAAGTGATTATTAGGGTACTGGAGATTGAACCATCCTCCATTGAAGTAATTGGGGTAGGGATCAGTCATGAGGAAAGGTAGAAAAACAAGTGATTATAGAGAGAGAGAGAGAGAGAGAGAGGACGGACTAAAACAAGAATACAAGTGACTAGAGAAAGTTGAAAAGGTAAAGACTGAACAAAACCACCAAATTTAAACAAGTGGGAAGGACTAAGGGAGTTAAAGAAAATGACACAAAGATGATATAAATAAGTGCGTTTGATAGAGATTATAAACAGTTTATAAACCAAAAGTAGTTTATTTGAGTTGAAATTGTTGACTTTTCATGTTAAAAATAGGTTGAAAAGTCAAAAATAGTAGGATGAAATAAACCAAAAACTGTTTTTAATCTAAACCAAACACAAGCTAAAACTAAAAACCCTACAGAATAAAAAAGGAGAGACAAGATATCACTTGTGAATTGTGAACGAGAGAGAGAGAGAGAGAGAGATAATATATTAGGACTTTGAAACAACAAGAAGTCCCTTTTGAATAGTGACAAATGTACAACTATAAATAAATGTAATTTCACCTAATAATCCAAGAAATATACACGAGAAGGGGTCAAGACAAAAGGTCAGCAAATTAGGGTTAGGTGTTGTCTCCCATTTTACTTCTCCAAACAACCCTGTAAAAGAGAGAGAAAGCTATACATACATATACATACAATACCATTGGGGGTGGGGTATATATGTATGTATTTTGATGTTTCTCGGGAAACAAATAGTTTGAATATCCATTACATACCGGCAAATGCATTGGTGGGTGAGCTCTGGTCGGGTTGGCACTGTACCCTTCACTGCTCATTCTCTGTTCACATTTCGTAGTCTTCTTTTTTTGCATGCACATCAAGGTTACTGTTCAGTCGTCACCACCCCCTCCCCCCCCCCCCCCCCCCCACACAACCCCGGGGCCCCGCACCCACACACCCCCTCTAGCTATGGTTTTCTGTATGTGCGCATGAATAACTATCAAGCAATTATGTAATTCTTTTACTTTTCTTTTAAACAGCAATGCAAGTACACAAAAAAATTGTCTCTCTTTATTAAAATGAAAGCTTTTTTGGTTATTCACTAATAAAATTAAATTGCATAAGTATAAGATATTTGATAGGAAAAATAAGGGGCCACCCCCTGTGAGAGTCTGGCAGCATATAAGGCCCCTGATTCTTAATAAGGGCCCGTTTGACAGAGATTATAAACTAGTTTATAAATCAAATTTTGGTTTATTTGACCAATATTGGTTTATTTGAGTTGAAATTGTTGACTTTTCATGTTAAAAGTAGGTTGAAAAGTCAAAAATTACGGCTGAAAAAAATCAAAATGGGTTTTTAAGCTTTGTCAAACAAGCTCTAAGAAAAGTTAAAATTAATAATTTGCTCATATATATTCATCAACATCTTAAACTTGTAGGCGAGTGGACTCCACTCTTTGAACAATTGAAACATACGCATTAAATATGTGAGTATGAGAAAATATAAATCTTGATATATATTATTGATCATTATTTGATTAAAAAATATCATCCTATCTCAACTGAAAAAAAAAAAAAAAAGATAAATATTTGATATGACTTGGATTGTTTTATGTAAGTTGAAGTTACTCATAAATGAAAGTTTACAAGTGTCATGTGATAAATGAAGAAAACAAATTTAATAATCTGTGCAGTACATGAGAAGACGTATTCAAAATAAAATAGAAATTCATTACTAATTTAAACTTTTAGACAGTAGAGTTGAGCAAAATGAACATAAATGCTAGAAGACCTCTGGTTGCATTCACTGAACACATTGCTAACCACAACACTTTCTCTCGGCCCTACTGTTGGTACTTGGTACCTAGATCCTTCTTCTTTCCTATCCGAGAGAGAGAGAGAGAGAGAGAGAGAGAGAGAGAGAGAGAGAGCTTGAATGGATTGAAAGCTTCATCAATGGTGGGATCCACGTTATTACATTTATAGATAGCTGTTTGATGGAGTACTTGTGAAATTGTGGAGTAAGAGGTTGGATTTAAAAGGGCAAAGAGAATGGAGACAATATGAATGTCTGGGATTCTTTTCTGAATCTGAACTAAAACAAATAAGGTTACTAAGAATTAGGCTTTTCTAAAGAATGTCATAAAGATTTTCAGACCTAAAATTGCTTGCAATTAAATCTTGTATTGAATTTCAAACAGTCCTTTACTGTTATTGATGATCCATATTTCTATAACACACAACATTTTGAACGTACAAAAAATAAAATCTAGTTGTTTTGTATTATAAACATCCCTCTCTCGGCCCAGATTTTAAGTTAGTTCAAGAATGAAACTGGTCTTGAGATAATAGACTTCTAGCAATGATAGCGACTGCCTAGTAGAAATCATAGTTTTTCGCATGTCACAAAATCTTGAGACTTGACACGACCAACTTAACATATTTCAATTTCTTTTGAAAAGAGTTAAAGGAATAATACATTCATCGTGACCGAATTTGCGTCCAATTTGGGCGGGCTTAGGGCCCCTAGAGCTTGGCCCAGCTCAAGGAGAGGGTTGACCCCATGAGCAAGCTTGCGCCATATCTATTTGTATACCTCTATTCACAGTAGGCTCTCAATAAATAACGAAGATAGATCAATAGAAATACATATGCTTCATAGTCAACGTAGAATTGTCTAAGAAGTTGATGAAATAGCTTAACCTAGAAAATTGTATTATCTTTTCTTTTGGTACAAGAGGTTAGCTGGTGAGTCCTTTGTACCAAACTTTAGGTATATATTCATAGTCCATAAATACTCTCCACGAATTTTAAGAATATAGAACTTTGTTCACACTCTCTCAATCTAGGTTACATTGACTTTACATTATATTTGATAGTTTTTGAACACGGATTGTGCTCGAGTTGAACTAGCTAGAAACATTTACCAACTCCAACGACATATTAATTTGGACGTCTTGTTAGACTGCACTCGACAAAATTAACTAAAAATAAAAAAGAAATTAAAATATTATCCACCAAACACACAATAAAATTAAAAATGATCAATAATAACATTTACACAAGCAAATCTTACTAGGATCTTGAATGATTCAAACCTATTTAATTATAGCCTATAACTAGACATTACAAGTTCGTTTTTCTAGCAATTAAAGTAGCCTTATAAAGTTGCGACTGTATTTCTTATTCTAATCAGTTTTAAGAGGAGAGTTTTAAAGAAATAAGAGTTTACATCCATATTTGTTTTCCCAAATAAGATATTGAAAATTTTGTTTCGATGGTTTTCCAAACACAAATAAATTTAAAAACAACTATGTTCACTAGAGTTATCTTCTCGTCACAAAATCTTTTACGACCTTCGTATTTGCAATCGTTTAGAATCTTGTAAATATTTCATTGCAATTATTTTCGAGAGAATGTTTAGATAATTTTGCCACATGAGATTTGTCAAAAAAACAACACTCATATAGTATCATCCTCTATTTTTGTATCGTTCTACACTTTTGTCCTTAACCTTTAGTTGTGCATCCAATCAATCGCCAAACCCACAGATAGATTTTAGTCTTAAAATGACTATCACGTGAGTTGATAGTAAGAACAAATCTAGGTCAAAAAATGAACATTAAAAACAAGAGTGCAAAAATTAAAAATGGCATTCGTAATTATTTTTGAGTGTCTCACCTACTTAAATTTAAAACAAATTATGTTGATATGAATATGCTATCTCAACATATATATTGACCGTAGTTGAAAACAGTCATCAAACAAAAGTTTCAATTCATTGGGATTGAGGCTAATTAAAAATGTAGCTATATACACAATGTGCACATTCTCAATGCATGGAAAACATTGGGTGGGAGACATTAAATGCATATTTCATTGCATGTTGATCTAATCGAGACAAAGCAATTAATAGAAAAATGTAATTGTCAAATACCTAGATTTAATTAAAATATTAAAATATAATTAAAATGATGTTTATATTTAAAAAAAAAAAAATCAACTTCTTTTTTTATACTACGTATCAAAAATATTGAGTGTGTATATAGTTTTATATTTTATCTCAAATAAAATATAAAGAATAGTACGTAAAAAAATCATTCGCATGACAACATATAAACATGGTTCACTTCTTTACTTTTATCATGTTGTCCACTCTAATATATCTTATAATTAGAGTAGGTTTTGTCTAATATTGTTTTCAAATATGTTGTATTGTATGAGGGGGATAAAATCGAAAAACGTGTAAAAAATAAAGAAAATAAATTATATTAAGATATATAATACATAATAGTTTATGGTTGTATATATGATCCATTGAGAGTCCCAAGATTGCACGAGGGAGTGGAGTATGAAATTTTCTTAGCATAGTTTGGAGAGAAAATTGTTTGTTGTCCGATTAATTTGACCTTTGTTTGTCGAAGACTTGTCCTCCCATTTACAAACATTTCTACTCAATTATCTCTGATTCCTAGACACACATTTCTATAATTTCAGATTTTCTTTCTTTATTTTTCTTTAACATATATTCTTTTTCTTTTTCTTTTTTTAAGAATAAAAAAATAGTCATCAGCATCTTAAAGTGATTAATTAATGTACTTCTTCACCAAAAAAGAGTAAAAGAAGATACGTAATTTAAATTATTGTTCACACTTTGAATTATTTTTTATAAAATTTGAGTTGAGGGTAACACTAAAATGCAGATTTCATAATCTTCGGTTTGTAATCAATATGTTATATCTATATTCAATTTTTATTCTTGACTTTTCGAAAGCCTTCAAGCAGTAGGTCGGATCATAATTGTAATTCATGTTTGGTTGTGTTCATATAGTACAGTTTTTGCTGTAATATAAAACAATTTTATAACAAATAAAATTTTATTTTTATTTATTTGTTATTACTGCATTTATTTAATATTAAGCATGCGAATAAAAATATACCAAAAATCACTTGTAACAATATAAGTTGGGTGCTTGCTTTGAGAAGCACAATGTGACACAACTTATATTTTGATCATCAATAAAATTATTTGCATTCAATGTATGAGGATTGACACCTTCTACCGAAATGTTGTAGTGTTAACTATTTCACCATGATAGAATACATTATGTGTCAACAGTGGATAGTTTCGTGTATGCTACGTTGTGTTCTAGATGTTGTTGATATGGTAAGTCAAATCGGAATATTGAATGACAATAAAACATATCCTTAAGTACCTTCAGAGAAATATATGCTAGTTTACTATTCACCATATCTTGTTCGAGTGGAGTATATGGATTTTGACTTTCAAGTTGATAAAGACTGTTGTAAGTCTACATTAGGATCGTTGTTTACAATAGGTGGTGGGGCCATAATATGAAGAAGTATTAAGCAATCATGCATTGCTCATTCTACCACAGGCCGAGTATGTGGTAGCTTGTGAATATGCTAAAGATACAATATGACTCAAGAAATCCTAATGCACATTGAGGTGGTGCCTGCATCTGCACATCCCATAACATTGCACTGACATAAGAGTGAGGCAGTAGCAAATGCTAAAGATACAATATGACTCAAGAAATCCTAATGCACATTGAGGTGGTGCCTGCATCTGCACATCCCATAACATTGCACTGACATAAGAGTGAGGCAGTAGCAAATGCTAAAGAACAATAACACATAGAACGAAAATATCATCTCTTGAGTTTGCATATAAATAATAATAAAAAAAATATATCATCTCTTGAAAGAGATTGTTAGTCGTGGAGATGTGATTATCACTAAGATTGCTACTATAAATAATCTCGTGTGCGAAGAATTAAATTCCACTAGATCGTCGAATATTTAATCTAAATCTATTGACAGGATTGTGCATATATTTCATGGGTTTAATAGTTATTTGATTTACCAATGAGTAGGATCAATTTTGATCAAAAATCTCAATAAGTTGGGAGTTGAAGGATGAGCGAAGTAGAGAATACAAATTTGTGTCGGGAACTCTCGTCTTGAAAAATAGGTGGAGTGACTAGTTAAGTATTTTTTTTGAACGGTTATAAATCTGAGCTCAGTGTTTAGCGACAGCCAAACTTCGACAACTGTGAATTGGTTCACATGAACGTTGAAGAAAATGTAATTTAAGTTAGTGAGAATGATTATAGGGGTAAAATAGTCTATGTTCGTACCTAATTATCGAATCTCGTATGAAGATGAAATACATATACGATAGGTCAGAAACAAATATTAAAGATGTGTTTTAGCTTTTGTGATTTTATATATTCCGAGAGTATAATCTTTTGTTTTTAGTGGAAAAAGCAAAAGACTACTAATTAGATTGGGTAGTCTAAAGTCGACTAGGTATGATCTAATTATTGGAAGTTCAAAAATATATGTTCGAACACGTCATGTGATAGCTCTTAAAGTTTTGGACTCAATTGCAATTACTATATAAGTCATTAACTTAATTGTAATTATTATTGAAGTTCAGGAACTACACTTGCAATTAAGTAGACTTGAACATGAATCACGCATTTGTTTGGCTATGCTGAAATTATAATTTAAACTGGTCACACTAGTCAAATATATTTTTTATCCATAAATTTTATAGAACCCACAACTTACTATCTATTTATTATCCACACATTCTATAAGACACACAAGTTATAAGTACTTAAAAAATAATTTCAACATCGCCAAACATGACATCTAGGGTTAACGCACGTATCCCTAGGCATGGATTTTCTTGTTAGAAAAAGCATTATTGATTTCTTAATCTCACCAATCTAGAAATTAATTTTTGATATTAATTGGAAAGGTGCCCTACCGCCACACTTGGCGGTATGCATCATTAATTGGAGAATATCATAGAAGATTTGAAGATCGAAAGTGTCAAGTTCGTGAATCAGATTGAATATCGTAATTGAATATCGATTGAGATATAATTTTAAATATTTAGTTTTTACTTATAACAAACACGTGAACATCTAACAAATATCTTGACATATTAAATTTTAAAAAAATATATATATATTTTCTGAATAGTTCACTTGCTAATTTTCAACAATTTCCCCACCTACAGCACACACAAACATGGCTTTTTCCTTAATTCTCTCCATATTCATTTAATTGAAACTTATGAGTGCAATAATACCAAAGTTGGTGGCTCAAGTCAAAAATGTATTGATGTTATTTCGTATTTCGTCCTTGTGAAATAAATATACTACTTACATTATTATGCATATTTAAAAGGATTTTTTTGAAACAAACGGCTGAAAAGCATTTTTAGACGACACGTGTTTGCTCCCTAATAGTTGAACAATTAGGTGAAGGAGAGTTAGTGTTGGGTGATCAGCTGGGTCAAAGGTGGATAAAAATTAAAATAAAAGAATTAATTGGTGACCTGTGATCTAGAAGTTCTAGTTTAATTTTAATTATTATTAATATTTATCTTATAAGTTAAGGAGATGAATTGTAATTTTGTTGTATTATTAACAAGCGGTATCGGTATGGGTATGGGTATGGGTATGGGTATGGGCTTGAGATACATTGGAAAATTTTCGAATTGGCCCAATTCCTCAAAATCGAACCATTTTTCGAATGTTTTTTTCACAAGTAACAATTAGGGGTATTACCTACTTTTATTGGAAAAATTAAAATTTAACCCCATTTTGTAAATAATGATATTTGCCTAATTTAATCATAGCATTAATTATATTTATGAATCAAATTTTATCTCATATCCTCCATTCTTATCAAGGAAGAAATCCCAATTTGTAGCTGCAATTGCTGTCCACCACCACCACCACTGTGATGATCTTGCGGTGATTATTTCATCGTGATGGCAATCTCACATCGCTGCCACCCACCATCACAAATCTCCTCTCTATCCCCATTTGTCTTGTCTTGTCGTCGCTTTCATATGTTATCCTACCTCTCCAAGCCACCATTGAATTGTACTATCTAGATCTAGATGAACTTTAAGGTGGATTTTGGTGGTGTTGTAGTGGTCGGGGCAGTGTTTTAAAACCCGGTCTTGTCGACGGTTAAATTGGACCCTCATGATCCAGCCAACAATTCGGTCTGGGTTGCTTTTTAGACAGATCTGCAATTGGAACCAAAAAATCTACCAAAATTTCATAAAAAATCTCATTAACCCACCGAGTCATTGCTGATTGAAATATTTCAAATTTTATTTAGGTTTAGAACAGTCTCTTACCACTTTATACTTTAGCTTTTATTTTATTAATTGCTCTTTTCATTGCTAATTATTTTTTCTAACATGATTTTTTTTGTTTCCATTTTGAAAATCTTACATCCCTTTGAGTTTTAAAGTAAAGATTGAAAAATCATGTAGAATTAATTTAATGAATGATAATTATTGTCACTATTTTATTATTTAATAAAAATAATTATATTATATTTGACATGTGTTGACCCGCGGTTTAACCACTTGGTTAGCGGTTGATTGACTGATTCAATGACCCACTTCTTCATCTGTATTAGCACATGTGTCAGGTATGAAAACTATAGGTTGGGGTTGTGGTTGCAATTGGACTTAGATCTCATGCAATTCAGATCTATTGTAGTTCAAGTCTATTGGTGGTAAGTGGTGATTGTTGTTTCTTTTGTAAGTTCCAGTGAATTTTTGTGGTTGTGTAGTAGTTGAGTAATTGGTAACATAGTATGTCATTCATATGTTACATGTGTTCTGTAGTGGCAGACGTTGTCGATTGGTAGTGTTTAGGTTGTTATTGATTTGAGTTAGGTTAGGTTATGGTTTGGGAGCTCGATTTTGAATGTAATGGTGGTGGCAAAGGCGATGTTTGAGAAAAATTAATTTGGAAGTGGTGGTGATTGGTGCAAGGGTGGTAGTGGTGGTGATAAGCAGCAATAGGTTATGGCAGTTGTCATCGACGAGTGATTTGGGTGGTGTAGGTGGGGGAAAAGAAATGGGGATGAGTTAGTGGTGGTGGAAAACAGTGCTGGAATGAGTGGTGTTAGGGTTTATGATGGGAGTGACACATATGTTATACTACAAGTAACATATTCACGACCGTAGGGAGTTTTCTCCGCTACGAGAAAAAAAAAGTACCTAAATGTCCGTGTGTCTTCAATTTTTCCCCTTACAAAATCATCTACTCCAAAACTTACTAACAACTTCAATCCATCTCTCTGATTCGATCATCTCTCTCAACCGATCATCTCCAAAATCTGTTCACCTCTTCAATCTATCTCTCTCAATCGATCATCTCCCTCTATCGATCATCTCCAAAATCTATTCACCGCATCAATCCATCATCATAATAGAACCTACGGTCGAATCCACCGCAAGGAAGCGGTATACTAGTCTATATGTTACATTATGAAACAAAAAGTAAGTAACATAAGTAACATAAAGCAACTACACATCATATTACGCCTGTAAAACGTTGATTTTTTTTAATAAAAAAAGTAACGTAGAGGGCATGTTTGGTTTGTAAATAAAATTGTCTATTTGAATAATAATTATCTAGATAATATATTTATCATTATCCTATTTGATTCAGTTATGTATAAGAATGGAAAAAGACACTGTTAAGAAGTCTTCTTCTTCTTTTTTCGTAAAAAAAAAAGATAATTCTACCCTTATTATTAATTAAACAAAATAAACGGCAAAAGGTGGTGGAGTACGACGGCAGGCGGTGACGATTATCATATGATATGGATGTTTGAAAATAGATTTGTTCTATATTATAAAGGATATGTTCATCTTCTAAAAAAAATGAGTGAATTCTTATTTAGATAAAAAAAATTTGTCCTCCTCTTTACGAGGACAAACTTATCCTCATTTTTTTGTAAAGCACGAAGGTCCATGACAAAATATTGTAAAGTTGGGTTGATTGTCCTGAGCCCAATTAGTGAAGGATCAGGTCAGGTGATAAAGTTGGCCCAATCAGCTGGCCCACTTCCATTGTTACCTCTTTCTCTTAAAGTAAAAGCATGTATTGCTTTCACATTTTGTTAGTGAGTTCACTTTTCCAAATAAAAGCATGTGGTGTAATCTTGGATGTTGGATTGGCATTTGAAAAGGCCACTACTTAAGGTGCCCAACCTCCTCAAATACTGTTCAACTTTTTCTTCGTTGTAGAAACCTTACTTCTATACTGTTTTTAGTCTCTGATAGATTCATCTCATTTCTTTTTTTTTTCTTTGTTTCCTGAGTGATGCATGTAAAATGAGAAGGTTTTTATGATACTTGAGCGAACACTAACCTTCACTTTGTGAGAGGTTGTTCTTGACGATTGTAATAGTTCATTTGGTTCTCTATGTGAGAACCACCTTTGTAATTTGTACTCTTTGCCTATTTTAAGGTTGTGCTAGTGGATTGAACATATTCCTTTACGGATGCTCAACGAAGCTTAGGTCAAAAAATCTTGTGTTCTTGAATATTTTGTTTGGATATATTTTATTTCTGGTAGTGGTAAGAACAAATCTAGGCCATACATAGCCGATCTAGTCCTAATGATAGTATCAAAGCTTGGGTAAGGGCTAATATTGGCCCAATTTGTTCATATTCTTCAAATCAGTTATGGAAAACCCCATATCTAATTTTTTTTTTTTGAAAAGATTCCTTAAAGAAGCTCCCATATCTGAGTTTTTTTCTTTGAAGAAATTGATATTTTTGTATTATTTTCTATGCAAACTCGCTTCTGGTAACGATTTCTCTCCTTTTTTCTTTTAATAGTAAGTATTAAAATCATATCTTAAAACTCTCTTGTTAACTACCTTAAATTTATCTTTTTCTATTCTATGATTGTTCGAGAGAAACCTAGAATTTGAGGGGAAATTAGGGTTCGGCTAAAGGAAGAGTTAAAATATTTTTTCATTATGAATGTTTGTATTGAGAAATATGTGATATATGTTAATTACATAAATGTTACCTGTGAATTTTGCATGCCACTTTGTATAGCGCTATCAGAAAATTTCAAGATTTGTATGTGAATAAGTTGATTTGAACAATACTAATTGAACTTCTTTGTTTACTGAGTGTAAACAAAATATTTTACCTATATATATATCCCGTTTTTATCAAGAAAATTGATAAACTTTACTCTTGTGCATTTAGTGTGTGATAATTTGTCATTAGTTCATATCTAGTGATGTTTGTGACACTTAAATCACCCACAATCTTTTATTTTTTATTTTGGGTAAAGATTAATGTTTGTATCTAAGGTAGATACACAAGTTTGGAGTGGCAAATGAGATTTTAGTCTCTGGGGCCACAAAATTAGAGCATTTATGCTTCAGCAAAAGTGTGCAAGGTCTTTGATGACTGGCCTAAAGGCACTGATGAACATGATGAAATTACTCGGAGTACCTTATTTCTTCATCTGTCTGATGGAGTCATCAGAACAATTGAAAAAACTAAGAAAGCTTTTGATCTTTGCGCAAAACTAGAAGAGTTATATCTTACTAAGTTCCTACCAAACAAGTGTTATTTGTAGAGGCAATTCTTTAGTTTTAAATTTGACCATATTGTTGATCTTGAAGAAAATATGGACAATTTCAATAAAATAACTCAAGATCTGATTAATTGTGGGGGGAAAATATCAATTGATCAGAAAGTTGTAGATTTACTAAATGCCTTAGGAAAAAAGCATAAGGACATTAAAAATGCCATAGAATATAACAGAGATAATCTAAGTGTTGATATTATACACTCATCTTTAAGAAATAGATAATAAAAATTACTTTAAAAGAATAAAATATTTAAAAAAACAATTCCCTAGAATGAAGCTGAGCTTCGACTGCCTACAATGAGGCAGGAGCAAACACTGGAGTGGCATATGTTTTCACTTTCAGTGAAGAGAATCAATAATAGATTCTTGATTATGGGTGCTCTTTCTATATGAGCCCAAATAGGGACCGTTCACTAGTTTTACAGGTATAAATAAAGGTCTGGTAAAATTGGGTAATGATATTAGTTGGGAAGTTAAAGAAATTGGAAAAATAGACTTAAAACTTAATAATGACCATCATATAATGCTTGAAATAATAAGACATGACCCAGATTTAAAAAAGAACTTAATAAGATATGACATTAGTATTAAGAATGGTTTTACTAAAATTAGTAGAAATAGAATCTAATGTCAATTGCATCTAAAACAAATAGAATTTATGTTCTTATAAGTACTCCGTGTTTTTCAAAATATGTTGTAAATGCTGTCATTCAATCTAATAAGCCATATTTATGGCACAAAAGACAGTGCCATCTTAGTGACAAAGGTCTACTTCAAAGAGAATGAGTTTTTGGAAAATATAATATACAAAAATTGATTTTTTTGTGAGCATTATTTATTAGGAAATTAGAATAGACTACCCTTCAAATTTGGGGTTCATAAATCAGTAAGTATTTTATAATACATAGACATTGATTTATGGAGACTAGTACCTATGATTATTTTGTCAGATTGTAAGTATTTTCTACTTATTGTTGATGATTTCTTAAGTAATGTATGGACTTTTTTGGCTGAAATCCAAATCTGACACATTTCTTAACTTTAGGGAGTGGAGGACTTATTGAAAATCAAAGATGTAAGAAAATAAAAATCTTAGGAACTGACAATGGGCTAAAGTTCTGCAATCTAGAATTTGATCAATACTGCAAGCACTCTAGTAGTATACTTAAGCACAAAACAGTAGTGTACTCACTCTAGCAAAATAGTATAGTAGAAAGAATGAGTAGAACAATCCTTGAAAGAATAAGATGTATGTTAATTAGTTTAGGTCTGCCAATGCTATTTTGGGGAGAAGTTGCTAAAGCAACTTGTTATTTGATAAATAAAATAACTTCTAGTGCCCTAAACGTAGTTATTAAACTCGGATCGGTCCGGACGGTCCGACCGAAAAAATTGACGATATGGTGTCCTAACTTGTTCGGTTATCTTAATTGTACCACCCAACAATTGAACCGTTTACAACTTAGAAAAATCGACGATTTTTTTAGTAACCTGGTGACCCGATCGGGTCATTATATAATGAAAATTTTTAATTTTTTTTTTACTACTATATTCAACCCAAAAGATGCACCAAGTACTTCTCTACTCTATTAATGACATATTAATGCAATGAATTATAATAATTTATGTTATTTTTTTACAAGAATTAGTTGATGATAGTAGTAGTCTCGTACTTATTTTGCTAAATAAATTTCTGAAGATGATGATTTAACAAAAATAGACTTATCGGTTCGATATGAATTGACTCATCGATTCAATTACCGGATCACAGGTTGAACCAGAAACATGATGACCCGCCTCCTTGTCTGGGTTAATATCTGGGCCAGATCTGATAACTATGGCACTAAATTACAAAATACTTGAACAAATATGGTCAGAAACCACACCTGATTACTCTCATCTAAAAATCTCTGGGTGTGCAGCTTATGCACTTGTGCCCATAAAGTAGTTACCACATCTTTAAAATGTGTATTTCTAGGATATGGGGAATGGGTAAAAGGTTTTAGAATATGGGTAAAAGAAACAAAAAAATTTAAAATAATCATTAGCAGATTAATTATCTTTAATGAACAATTTTTCCCTTGTCTAATGGATAAAATAGAAGAAAAACTGAGTGATAAAAACTTTGTGATTGTTGAAATAATTAGAACTGATCAAATTATGGTAGAGCAACCTTAAACATAGGTTAATCTAGAACCCCAAAATATTTTAGAAGATCAAGAAATAAATGAGGAACAAGAGTTAGTTACTGAAAATGATATGAGGAACTATCAGTTAGCTAGAGATAGAATAATGAGACAAATAAGACCTCACTCTAGATATCAAAGTGTAGACTTTGTGTCTGTCTATTCTAAATTTGACCATCTTAGTTTAGAACCTACAACTTATGAAGAGGCCATAACAAGTAAAGATTCAAGTAATTGGTTTGAAGCTATGAAAGATGATATGAGTTCCTTACCCAAAAAAAAAAAAAAATCAAACTTGAACTTTAGTTAAAAAAAAAAAAAAAAAAAAAAAACAAGACATAAGCTCATTTGATTGTAAATTGGTTTATAAGATAAAAGAATGTTGACTAAAATCTAGAAATATAAGATATAAAGTTAGATTAGTTGCAAAAATGTTTCACATAAAGGGAAGACATAGAGTACACTGAAATATTACTTTAATTAAAATCTTACTTGCCTTAGTAATTCAGTTTAACTTAGAGTTAGAGAAATTAGATGAGAAAACTGCATTTTTCGTATGGATCTTTAGATGATACTATATACATGTCTCAACCAAAAGGTTTTGAATGTAAAGGGCTTGTTGAAGAAATCATTGTATGAGCTAAAACAAGCCCCCCCAAACAATAATATAAAAGGGTTGACTCTTATATACAGACCCTAAACTTTAAGAAAAGTGAATATGATCCGTATTTCTACTTTGATGAAGATGAAAACTCTGAATTTTTTTTATCTTTTATTGTATGTAGATTATATGCTTCTAGCAAGACATGATGTTAATAAAATTCAATCAATTAAAGGAAAATTAAAATCTGAATTTGAAATGAAAGATATTCTCTTGCTAGAAAAATTCTGTGGATTGAAATTAAAAGAAACAAAACTGGGGGGAAATTCTTGTGTCAAAAATATTATATTGCAAAAGTGCTTAATAGATTCCTTCTAAATGATGCTAAACCTATTAGTTTGCCTCTAGCCAATCATTATAAATTGTTTTCGGATCAATCACCTAAAAATTAAGAAGAAAAATAAAGAATGTTTAATATTCTTTATGTAAATGTTGTGGGATATGTCATGTATATAATAGTATGTACTAGACCTCAAATTGCATTTGTTGTCACCGTGTAGTAGATATATGAGTAATCTTGGAGAACTACATTGGGATGCTTTAAAATCTTTAATTAGATACTTAAAAGGAACTCAGTATATTGGTCTAATGTTCAAAATGAATAAGAAAAGGATAAACTTCAGAGGAAACGTGTTGACATTTCCTCAATAAAAGCTGAATATGTGGATGTGGCTTAAAGGTTTGTTAATGAAACTTGGTTTTAGAGAAAATGATATGGAGCTTTAATTTGCACAGTTAATCGAAGTGCAACATACTTAAGCAAAAATTCTATATTCCATGATAGTACAAAGCATTAAGATGTTAAATTTCACTTCATAAGGGATGTGATTGAAAAATGTACAATTAAGTATATTAAAATTCCAACTCAATGCAACCCAGCTGATGTAGGTGCAAAAGTGATACCATTGTCTAAATTCAAAGACTCCTTCAGTCACTTGAATTTAGAATCATACTAACATGTTTTCTTCTTCCATTCTTAAGTAAGTGAGCGTGTGATGTAAAGTTCTCGTTTGTCTCAAATCCACTTGGTACGGCCTCAAGTTTCAACAAATTAGGTGGAGATAGTAAAGCTGGGTTGCATGTCTTGAGCCCAATTAGTGAAGGATCAAGTCAAGTGATAAAGTTGGCACAATCAGGGACTGACTCAGGATTATGGTTCAATAAGGGTGATACAGAATTACGTAAAAAATAATTTCAAATAAGACAATAACGATAATATTCAAAATATAGTACTTATTTTACAATTGTTCCTTACATCTTCTCATACTTTGAAAACATCATATAATAGTCTTATTATAAATTTCATTAAATACATCTCTTTCAACATACACAGTTAAGCTATCATTCATCAATTGGTTTTCAATCCGATTACGCAGTCGATTCTTCACAATATTTATAACAGAAAATATTCTTTCAACTGTAGCAGTAGCAACTGGAAGAGTTAATCCCAAAGTTACAAGCATGTAAACCAACGGCCAACGGGTACACTTTATTTTTTTTTCCCCGTTACAACCAATTTTAGTGTAAGTTCACTAAGTCCCTACAATTCTTTGAACTCCTTCCTAGAGTGCATATCAACAATATAGATTCGAAGCTGATCCTCAAGTGCCATGAGTTGTACTTTTGAAAAATCTTTAGGATAATACTTAGCAAGATGAATTAATTTATCCTTGTCAAAAGTAGAGAATGAATCATTGGAGCATAAATATGCTAAACAAAGAAGTAACTCTATACTTATCTTAGAAAACGATCATTATACTCTTGAAGTTGTATATCAATTACAGAATAGAATGAATCCACACGTAAGCGATGAAATTTTGTCATTTTTTCAGTATTACGTCGTGAGCGACCTGGGCATATAAACACACTATCTATATCAGAAACATCAATATTATGTTTTTGACAAAAAGAAACTACTTCATCCAAAAAAAAATTACATTCATTGTCTATCATCTCTTGGAGTCTTTGTTTGCATTATGTC
This sequence comes from Forsythia viridissima, assembly GCA_030279155.1. Classification (NCBI taxonomy): domain Eukaryota; kingdom Viridiplantae; phylum Streptophyta; class Magnoliopsida; order Lamiales; family Oleaceae; genus Forsythia; species Forsythia viridissima. The sequence goes on from CM059037.1 coordinate 38,904,531, forward strand.
ACTAAACTCATGGCATTTACAATATACTGATCTTTTCTTTATAATTCCTTAAACAATTCATTTGAAATTCCTAAGACGGTTCTGATGAGATGTAGATTAAACACAAATTCAAATGATCGCATTGAGTCCAATAAATTATATGCCTCACATCTTTGTTCATGTGTTGAACCATCAACAGAAATCATTTCAATGACATCAATTATAGGTGAGAACATCAAAATCAAACTAATCAAAGTACGATAATGCGATTTCCAACGTGTATCACCAAATCGGTGTAATAGTACTTTGTTGATTAAGACCCCACCACTTAAAATCTCACCATTAATGAGTGCTTCAGAAAGTATGGCTTCTTGTTTCTCTCGAAGAATATCACAACGCTTAGAATAAGCTCCAGCAATATTCACCACACTAGAAACCAAATTAAAGAGTGACTGGACTTTCTTATGCTTCTTTGCTACAGCTACAAGAGCCAATTGAAGTTGGTGAGCAAAACAATGAACATAACAGGCACTTGGATTCTCTTTCAAAATAAGTGCTTTGAGACCATTAAACTCACCTTGCATATTACTCGCCCATCATAACCCTGCCCTCGCAATCTAGATATGTTCAACCCATATCTTGAAAATAATTTATTTAAAGCCTCCTTAAATGATAGAGCTATAGTACTATAAACATGTCCAATCCCAATAAAACATTCAACTACATTTTCTATCTTATTCACATAACGCAAAACAATAAATATTTGCTCTTTTACTGAGATATCTTGTGATTCATCAACTAAAATTGAAAATAACGTATCACCAATATCTTTGATAATAACATCAATTGTTTCAATATCTCCAGTACTTACAATATCCTTCTGAATTTTTGTTCCTGTTAGTTTGTGATTTTTTGAAACATTTTCCAAAGCTAAAGATTTAATCTCCTCGTTATGATCAGCTAAAAACTTCAATTGTTCAAAAAAGTTACCTTGATTGTTTGATTCTTCACACTCATCATGGCTACGAAAAGCATGTCCTTGCCGTAAAAGAAGTCGAACACAATCAATTGATGCATTCAAACGAATTACATATGCACTACGTGTTTGTTTTGACTACTTGAAAAAAACTGTCTCAATATGTTGTTCTTGATTAATCAAGATTTTACAATTGCTTCGAGCTTGATTGTGTACACTATCGACGTCTCGGACATGAACTCCCAGTCTATCCTACATTTTAAAATTACGAAACCCTTATGTCACAAAAGCATCACCACATCTTTGGTCCCCATTGTTTGGTTCGAAAAGATAACAGTATAATCAAAATGTAGTATTTTTACTTATAATATATTCCAACCAATCACCATATTCATCTAAACAAGCAGGAATGAATTGCCTTGATTTTTTACGTGGAAACCAAGTAGGAATAAATCGTCTTGATTTTTTATGTGAAAACATATGCTTCGAGGCTGACACAGACTTCTCAGCAAGTATGCTCTTCTTATTTGATCTCAAAGATTAACATTGTAATCTATTATTGGAGTTCTTAATCTGAGATCCATAGAAAATTATGCAACATCAATTTGCTCAATACTTGCTCTCTTTACCTCATCATTTTGTTAAAAATTAGTTTTATCAATACTTGCTCCATTTGCTTCATCATTTTTTTCCGTTGTAATATCCTCAACTCGTTCATTTGCTTCATCATTTTCTTCAATAGAAATTTCCTCAATATGTGATTTATTTGCCTCAACGTTTTCTTCAATAGAAATTTGAGATGTCTGTTTAAAATATCTTAACATATTTTCATGACAAATCAAACAAAGCTTGCATAAATAATCAACCGCTTAAAGAATTAAAGAAAATATTCTCAAATCCAATACAATTGATTCAAAAAAAAATGGCTAACACTAATTATTAAAGAAATTATTCAAATCACGAAGCAAGTAAATGAATTATGTTGGCAATTTAAAATATTAAAACAGAGACCACTTATGAAAAAAAAAATGAAATAACCGCTTATGAAAAAAAAATGAATTACATTGGTAATTTGACATCCTAATTTTATGAATTACATATAAATTCATAATCAAGCGCAAAACAAGCAAAAGTGCAAAACCTACATAATATTCATGACTTATCTAAGCGCAAAAATAACTATAAAAAAATAAACAATAAGATTAAGAAAGAGAGTGAGCGTTAGAAATTACAAAATTTTGCTTCTTCAATATGTTCTTCTTCTTCTTCTTCCAATTTTCAAGATGCCGTTGATTCTAGATTTGAGCTGGAACTTCAATATGTTCTTTCATATGGTGATTTCTTCTTTCACAGCCCAATGATTCATATGTTCTTTCATATTTCCATTTTCAGCCGCAAACGCCAGGTCGAGAGTTGGATTTAGAGTAAGTGGGGTTTGGTTAAGTGGTGTTATTTTACTTGGGCTAGGTTTAAGATGGGATTGGGATTGGGTTTGGGTTTGGGCAGTGAGGATATGAAAGAAATTTAAAAAAAAAAAATGAAACCCAGTTGGGGCATTTGCCCCCACAGGACCCTTATTGGGTCTGTCACTGGTCCAATCAGCTGGCCCACTTCCATTGCTGCATATTTCTCTTCAAGCAAAAGTGTTTATTACTTTCACGTTTTGTTACTAGTTTCACTTCTCCAGATGAATGCACGTGGTGTAATCTTAGCAGTTAGATTGGCATCTGAAAAGTCCACTACTTAAAGTGCCCAAACCTCTCACATACTATCTAACTTCTTATTTGTCTTATGCAAGAACCCTACTTCTCTATCGTTTTTAGTCTCTGATAGATTCATCTCATTTCTTCTTCTTTTCTTTGTTTTCTGAGTAATACTACTGTAAAATGAGAAGGTTTTGATGATACTTGAGTGAACATTAACCTTCTCTTTATGTGAGGTTGTTATTGACAATTGTAATAGTTTGTTTGGTTCTCTGTATGAAAACGTCCATTGTAATATGTACTTTTTGCCCATTTTTTAGGTTGTGCTAGTGGATAGAGCATAATCCTTTACAGATGCTCAACAAAGGACTAGGTGTTAAAAGCAGTTACCAAACCTCCAATGCTTATGCCGAGAAATCTTGTTTTCTTGAATATCTAGTTTCGATACATTTTATTTCTGGTATTGGTAAGAACAAATCTAGGCCATACATAGCCGATCTATTCTTAACAAATATGATAGAAAATAACTAACCTTATTTAGGATAAATATAGGTTGGTTTTATTCCATTTGTACATCTTTTCCAAGATTCAAATTAGATGCATTTCAACCTCTAGAAAAGTGAGGTGTTTGCCTCAGACCTTACGTTTAGATAAGACCCTCAACTTTCAGAAACTTCGATACTATTTTGTTTTTCTATCATTCATTTATATTTTTTTGTTAAAACTACAATCCCATTTTTAGAAAACATGGTTAGGCCAATGAAATATTATAATTTTCCATCAACATCAACAATAGATTAACTGGCAAGAGTTACAACGAATTTCATTTTTATGTCCGTCAATTATTTTTTGTCATTGTTGATGCGTTTTTTGGTAGTGTTTGTCAATTTATTGGTAATTCATCAATAGAAAATAACATGAACATGACATGATTTTAAATTTGTTAATTATTAAGTTGAATGGACTAAAGATGGCAAATATGGACATGAAAATTAAGTCTAAATTTAGAGTTGTATGAATTTCGTCATTTGGTTGATTGGTGATACTTTTAATTGAAGATTTAAAGCCACGCTACTGAGTTCTCTTAGGAACGAGCAAAAAAGATTATTGACCCCCAAGCTTTCAACACCATGATGAAGATGTTCATATTGAAAACTTACTATGAAGAAGAAAATGAAAACACAAATGCCAAAACTTTCTTGCAATTTTTATTTGAAGAACACAAAAGAGAATAATAAATACGAGACTTGAAGCGCATAGAACGCTGTCCCAAAACAATATTTGAATCTTCTATTAAAGAATGAGATGCTAAATGGTCTTTGTTGACGTTGGAATCTGCACTATTCACGTGTCAACATATCTCTAATCAATCTTCTGCAAACATGTATGTTACATGCACACTAGGACGACCGTTAGACACCAAAATCACCGAAAAAAGGGTTCGGCGATCGTTGGTACTTCGACGATCAAGTCAACTGCCGGTATATGGGATACTATACGGAGAATAAAAACAATTGAGGTGTGGGAGGGACAAACAAGCAGAGATTTGAGCAGAGTTTAAGGGTGAGAATAATGTGTACCTTAGAACAACTGGAGATGTTTTATTTATAATATCAGAGTCCTAATTGATTTAGAAAAACAATAAATTAAATATCTAATTGGATTCTCCTTCCTTATGAGATAAGAATGATTGGTTGTCAATACAATCTCCTAGATTTTAGTCCTTATTTGGTTTGGTTTCCCTTATCACGTTGCCTGATCTTTAGAAGATTGATATTTTGTTTCCTTGTGAGAATCCGTGTACCAATCTAACACAATCTCTGGTCATTCTAGAATATCGTGATGCCTGGTGATTACGATGGATACAAAGCCTGGCAAAGCTCCCTAGATTGTCCATGAGCGTCGAGGCCCTTCATGGGCTTCGCTATACTCTGATTCAGGAATGCTATTATATTGATGGGCTTTAAATGTATCCACGATGCCCTCGTTAGATATTTGAGTTCTTTATGAATCCGAAAGGCCCTCGCTGGGCTATAAGGCCTTAGCGAGGTCTAACTTGGGCCTATATGGGGCATGTACTAGCCTTTGCTGACGTGGAGGCCTTAACAAAATCTGATGGTAACAATATTCACTCAAATAGTTTTAGCAGTTTCAAGCCTCAAACTGGATTGCACTAGCACTAACGAAATCCGGAAAAAATGAATTAAGAATGGTTGGAAAATCTGAGATTTTTGTAATTAATTTGATGTTTAAACACTTTGATATTGTTTGGGGATGATTTATTGTGTTTATTTTCATCAAATTCAACTTGGTTTTATAATGTAAAGACACCCAAAATCGAGTGACACATTTCTTAGGTCGAAGAGACATCTTTTGGTGCCTCAACTACTGGATTCTGTTTGCCGCGGTCCAACCGCGACATGCTTTCCGCAGTTGGACCTTGGCCAATTTTTTTTAAAAATAAATCTCCAGCAATACCCGCAATATGTTTTGAACAATATTTCTAACAATCCCCTACTAGTTCAAAATATATTAAACTCATATTTTTTTTAAAACGGTATTCACACCTAAAATAAAGTATCATTCATTTTGAACTTTATCTTAGTGTAAACCTTGCAAAGTAGTATCAAAATCTCGGGTAGTCTTAGCTTTATTTCTTGTGATAATACCGATAATGTCACACACATAAATACTCTCATTCAAATTATTTCGCACAAGTTTGTTTAGCGTGCTAATGGCCATGCGCTAACCGTTTTCACGAGCTTTTCAGAAAGTAACTCCAAACTTTTCTTGAAGCGGCACCACTTCAAAGTTCATTTAGGTCAAATTCTTACAGTGTCTTTGTTACGATAAAGACACTTACACTATGTACTGAATTTTAATAAGAGTTTTTAACTCAACCCTGTAACACCAACACTTATATCATTAGGATAGGATTTAATTTATTTAAGTGCTACTAATAATTCACTTATTGAATAACTTGTTGTTACCCTTTGAACTTGTGAATTACTCATTTCGTAATAGCAAGTAGGGTTGCCGTTATTGGTAAATTTAATTTAAGAGTTTCAACCACATCCTACTTGATGTTGATCTTACAACTCTTTAGTAAGTGGCTTTATAAATAGATCGGCTAAATTCTCGCTCGATCTTACAAATGTAAGAAAAATTATTCTACTTTTGATTAATTTTCTTACATAATCATGTCTAAGACTCATATGTCTTGACTTTCCATTATAAACATTATTATATGCTCTACCTAATGTGTTTTGACTATCACATAGTATTGAAATAGAATATTTATTCATTGTATCCAATGGAACTTCATATAGAAGATTCCGGAGCCACTCAACTTCTTTTCCTGTTTATGCTAATACAACAAACTCTGATTCCATAGTTGAGTTAGTTATACAAGTTTGTTTTTTAGATCTCCAAGAAAAGGCACATCTCCCAAGAGTAAACACCCAACCTGAAGTGGACTTACTTTCACATGTATTTGATATCCAATTAGCGTCAATATATCCTTCTAAAATAGTCGGGAACTTTGAATATTGGAGTCCAAGGTTTTTGGTTCTCTTTAAATAACCAAGAACCCTACCAATAGCTTTCTAATGTTCGGCACTTTGGTTACTTGAAAACCTACTAAGTTTACTTATTGCAAATGCAATGTCCGGTCTTGTACAATATACCGCGTACATTAGACTACCAATTGCACTTGTGTATTTAAGTTGTGCAATAGCTATTCCATCATTTTTCACAAGTTTGATACTAGCATCATAAGGGATATTTGCCACGTTTACGTTCAAATGTTTGAACTTATTTATCACATTTTCAATATAATGTGATTGTGTTAATGTATAACCTCCACTATGCTTAATCACTTTGTTACCTAAAATAGTATCTACTTGACCAAGATCTTTTATTTTGAATGTAGAAAATAGAAACCACTTCGTTTCTATAACACCAATCACGTGATTACTTATAATCAACATGTCGTCTACATACAAACAAACAAAAACAATATATATATATATATATATATATATATATATATATATATATATATATATATATATATATATATATATATATATATATATATATATATATATATCACAAGTTTTTTTATACAAACATATATCTACTGTGTTGTGCACAAAACCAAAAGATATGATAGCATTGTCAAATTTCTCATGCCACTTTTTAGGTGCTTGTTTTATATTATATAAAGATTTAATTAATTTACATACTTTATGTTCATTACCGAGTAGTATAAAATCTTTCGACTATTCCATGTAAACCTCTTCATCTAAATCTCTATTTAAAAATACAGTTTTTACATCTATTTGATGAATACATAAATCATGAATGGAAACTAAAGCAAATAGAATTCTAATAGTTGTAATTCTAGCTACACGTGCATACGTGTCAAAATAGTCTGTTCATTCCTTTTGTCGATAACCTTTTGTAACTAATCTTGCTTTAAAAGTTTGGATTAAACCATCAATATTATGTTTCTTTCGAAATACCCTATTACAACCAATAGGTTTTGAACCTTTTGGTAAATCGACAATTTCTCAAGTATTGTTTAAAATTATAAAATCTATTTCATCATTTATAGCATTTTTTCAAAAAATATTATCTCTAGAAGTTATAGCTTCTTTATAGGTTTTAGGATCACTATCGACTTGAAAAACAAATGAAATTGTTCTTACTACTTCTTTCTTGTTTGCTTCTACTAAGCATAGAGTGACTCATTGATAATCAATCTCATCCGGTTCTAATACTTTTTCTTTACAGACTCTTTTACTTCTTCGAGGCTCACTAAATTCAATAACATCTTTAAAAGATGTTTCTAATGGTTCTCTAGAAGTCGAAATCTCCTTTTGAGATTCTGTTGGAGTTTGAGAAATTTTATCTATACTTAATGAATTTTCTAAGAACTCCACGTCTCAAGATTCTACAATAATATTGGATTCTAGGTTGAGTAACCTATATGCTTTGCTATTTGAAGCATATCTCACAAAGGCACACTTGAAGCATCTAGAACCCAACTTGGTCGTTTTAGGATCGATGTTCTTGTAGTATACAAGACATCTCCACACTTTAAAATATACAATATTTGGTTTTCTCCCTTTCCACAATTCATAAAGGGAAATCTTCAATTTCTTAGTAGGAACTTTGTTGCAAATATGACAAGCAGCAAGCAAAACTTCACCCTACAAATTATAAGATAATGCATGTAATAACATAGCATTAATCATTTCAAACAAAGTCTTATTCTTTCTTTCTACCAAGCCATTTTGTTCGAGAGTTCTAAGAGTACTACATTAGTGTATTATACCATGTTCTTCCACATCTAGTTAACATGTCATTTAATTACAAATATCTGAATGAATTAATACAAGTAGACTAGATAATCTATCAACACTATTAAAAGGCTTCTTAACCATTTTTTATTTAACACATAATTCATATTTATTATGCTTGTCTAATTCACAAGAAATCATGCCGTTTTATTATCATTCTATTTAAAGTAGAATAGCCTATATGACCTAATCTATCATGCCATAATTTAGAAGAAACAAGCAAGTAAGCAGAATTTATAGTTTTATTGATATATTGTCAATAGTACAAAGTTTTACCATTCTCTCAGTAGAATAGCTTTTTCCAATTAAAATTCCATTACGATATAATACAAGTTTTTCTGACTCAAATACAGACTTGACACCCAGTTTTTCCAAAAGATCCCCACTAACAAGATTTCTATTAATATCCGAAACATGTTATACATTTGATAATGTTATCTTCTTTCTCGATGAGAAATATAACTCAATGTTTCCTTTGCCAACGACGCTTGAACCACCTTCATTCTCTATTTGGATTTGTTGTCCATCGTCGATCTCTTGATAGGCTTGAAAAGGAACCTATCATAGCAAACATGGATAGTAACACATGGTCATACCACCATCTCAAAAAAATTCATTTGACATCACTGATTTCGTTCAAAGTAGCAACAATGTCTTTGGTGTCAATGGAATTCACTTTGCCATCTGTTTTGCTTTGTTTTCGATGCCAGAAATCTTTTACAAAATAACCAGTTTTTCCGCACACAAAGCAAACTCTCTTAAGCTTCTTTTTGAACTTGTTATTGTCCCTACTGAAAGATCTCCTCTTGAATGATTTGTAGGATTTGTTTGGTGTTCTCTACAGCATTGGCTTTTGAAGTGCCAATATGAAAATTTTCATTTTCATCTCGTACCCTTGACTCTTCTTCAATTCGGAGATGCTTTTAAACTTACTCCAATGAAAAGTCTTCAGAATTTTGGAGAATTTTCTTCCTATATCCTCTCCAAGTCATTGGTAATTTAGGAATAATAGCCCCAACTTGGAAGGATTCAGAAAGTTCAATTTTCACAGCTTTCATCTTGTTCACATTGCAACTCATGCACTTGTTGCAAAATCGGTATGTTATCAAGAAATCTGAAATCAAAATACTTAGACATTAAAATTTTGTACCTTTTTCCTCAGCTTTGTATTTATTTCTAAGTGCTTCCCAAATTTCTCTTGTCGAAGTCGAAGTTGTATTTGTGTAGAGATCATATAGACGATCAGAAAGAGCATTTAAAATGTGGCCTCTACATATCAACTCATCACCTTGACACTTCTTCCGTTCTACCTTTATTGCATCTGAATCCGTGTCTTCCGGATCCAGAAATGCCGCCAAATTTGGATCAAGAACATAGAAGATTTTTAAAGCTATGAGAAGAAACTTCAACTTATCTTGCCAACGAGTGAAGTTTGTTCAATTGAAACAGTCGAGCCTCACCAAGTCTTGATTTATCAATTTGATTGTAGCCACGGTGGTTTCATTCTCGGATGCCATGAATATCGTTTTTATATTGTTGAAAACTTACTTTGAAGAGGAGAATGAAAATACAAATGCCAAAACTTGCTTGCAACTTTAATTTGAAAAACACAAAAGAGAATAATAAATATAGGATTTGAAGCGCGTAGAACGTTGTATTAAAAATAATATTTGAACCCCATCTTAAAGAATGAGATGCTAAAGGGGCTTCACTCAAATAGTTTTAGCGAATTTCAAGCCTCAAACCAGATTGCACTAACACTAAAGAAATCTGGAAAAAATGAACTAAGAATGGTTGGAAAATCTGAGATTTTTGTAATAAATTTGATGATTAAACACTTAGATATTGTTTTGGGATGATTTATTGCATTTAATTTCATCAAATTCAACTTAGTTTTATAATGTAAAGACATCCAAAATCGAGGAACACATCTCTTGAGTTGAAGAGGCACCTTGTGGTGCCTCAACTGCTCGATTCTGTTTGCCGTGGTCCAACCGCGGCATGCTTTCCGCGTCTGGACCGTGGCCAAGCTAACAGTGACCAAAAAAAAATTTTGAAAATAAATCTTCAGCAATGCGCGCAATATAATAGTCAATATATATATTATACACAAAATCTAATTGGCAAACTACAAGTTATTAACCTTGAAATAATTACACACCATCCAGACATTTTGAGGAATATTAATTCAAATGAAACACAATTCTACCTAATTGTCAAATCTATAAAATTAATTATCACAATTTCACAAACAGACACTTTTGATGCTATGATCAAACTGAACTAACTTATTCAAATGAATACCGGGCTGTTTTCCTCGTTGAAATCTCGGATTAAAGTCGAATCTTCGAAACTTGTATTGAATAAGAATCCATAATCATCCTCAAATTTAGTTTGTATCATTTTGCAGCTGGAGGTAGTTTCAATATTCATCTCTTGAGACAGCTGAAGATAATTACTTCGGTCGATGTCCGGGGCCAATATGTCGAGGAAAGTGCTAGGGTTTTGGCCTTGATCAAAAGAAGTAATCATGTTTTGGTAGCCATTATTAGGCAATGCTTGTTCATTTGCAGGAGGAGATGCAACCATAGTATTACAAGTGGTTGAATCATAGATATTTTGTGGGCTAAGTACTTGGTTGCTATTCTCGCCCTTGCCTTTGTGAAATACTCGACATAACACCCAATCTTCCTGTCAATGTTTGCAAAAAAAAAAGAAGGGAAAATTAGATCCATAAACCCTATTTTTGTACAAAGTTTAAATACTATCATTTCGTTTAGATTTTTATAACCCTCATGTGTTTAAGAATGTTTTGAATGTTTTAGATTTTTTTTTTTTTCATTATGATTAATTTACTAATGTGTGATTTACCAAAATAAGGGAGACTAGCTGACTATAAAATATAAATAAATATATATGCTTTCTCTTATAGTAATTTATGTTTTTAGACAATTAAATGATTTAACATGATATCAAATCGAATTTACATGTCAAATATTTGTTGAAATAAAGAATGAAACATGCTCGTACGGGGACGAAAACTCGATTATTTTAAAAAGCTTTTAGAGCAATGGATGCGTACAAGATTTTAGATAGAATCTATTGTTTTCAATGAAGTGTAGAAAACAAGTTTTCTTACACTCACGTGACCTATGTTTCTCTGTCTAGCTATAGACATAGAGTGAGAAGAAATGAGGAGCAAAACATTATAGTAACTAACCTTAGGAGGCACGTGAGGATTCTCCAGTCGAAATTCATGCATGATCCAGCCTGTTTTTATTCCATTAGGGGCCCTATTCATGTAGAAAACCAAAGTCTTTCTCATCCCTACTGTGGCCTGGCTCCTCGGGTCGAGCACGACCCGATCCTTTCCCGTCGCCTTCCAGTAGCCGGAGGTGGTGGCCCGGTTGGTCCTAAAGCCGGTTGCATATTTGCGATCTCGAAAGCTAAAGAAATACCACTCATTCGAATTCAACTTTGCCCCCTCTACAAAATTATGCACATGTAGCCGTAAAAGTTTTATACTAGACAAAAGACATACACTTGACGTATATCTGATGCAAACATTAAAAAAAAAAAAAAAAATACGTACGTTAGATATTATCCAAAGTTCATAAACTTTTGGAACTTTATACACGCGCTTGTGTAAGCAGTACGAGTATTTAATTATAATTGCTTGTGTGACAATATTCGCCTAAGTGACAAAAGTTGGTTATGTGTCACAAAGATTCTCAAGGCAAGTCTTTGCTTTCACAAAGTTTTTGGGAAAGTCATATGATAGAATGGGAAAAGTGTTTGAGCCTTTTCTACTAATCAGATGGGGTAGTAAGTCTATATCTCTTAAAAATTAATTATACTTACCACATTCATATAATATTATCATTTAATTTTAGTTTTATGAATCCATTATCAAATTCCCTTTCAAAAATAAATAAATAAATAAATAATTACAACAAAAACTTGAAAAGGAATATACACACCTAATTCTACGATTATAATCTAACAAAATATCGTGTAGAAAGTCACTTCATATCATATCTGTAACGACTAGTAACGCGTTTTGAGTTTAAAGCATATTTTTGCTAAAAAAAAGTTAGTCTAATTTAAAGACAATCTCCATGTTTGTTTCTGAAAATGAGCTATAAATAATTGCTTATAATTAAAAGTAGGGAATAAAGAAACAAAAGGTTCCCAGATTAAGCATTATCTTCTGCATATACATTTACAGAAAGGAAGCAGAGTTCATTGAACCTATATTGTATATCTCCAAAATTTAAGACATGTCTTTCCAGGAAAAGATAAGGGCCTTTCTGAATTCCATCCCAGTTTCAGGAACAATTATGGCTAAAAAAAGACATGTATACCAATTTCATATTAATTATGAGATTAAATTTAACCTTCTTAAAGCTAAAATTAACAAATAATGTCATGTCTAAACATATTTTAAAGGATTATGGTTAATGAAATTCATATATTTGTTTGGCACATGCAGTCAAATTCTCATATTATTGAGCTTTTAATTAATCAAGGTAGATTCATCAAATCTAGGCAGTGCGTATTTTGCCACACTCAAATCTTCATAATATTTTGTAGACAGGAAAACAAAAGAAAAAAATAAATTAAGGAAGAAACATAGGAGAATCAGAAATATCAGTATGAAATGTCTTGTAAGAGCAAGAAACAAACATAGTAAGAGAACGGAAGATTTACCAGGGAGCTGCCATGGCTCACATGTATGAAGATCAATTTCCATTAAAGTACCTTTAACAACTTGTTCATTAGCAATCTTTTTGTACAGATAATGGCAAACCAGTTCTTCATCACTGGGATAAAACCTAAAACCTGGTGGCAGTGTATCTCCAATGTCTCTTAAGCCCATAATATTCTGTTTAAGGATTCTAGCAGATGAATATGTTGTCTGAAAAAATCTCAACTCTCTCTCTCTTTCTCTCTCTAATTTGTTAGGGAAAAGAAAATATTAGATATGTATTGAAGAGAATATGTCATGCATTTATATATAAAAGGTAGTTTGACAAGTACTACCTTTGCCAACTAGGAATGAATAAATTTTAAATTATTTTTAAGAGCTTATGCTTGTGTACATAGTTAGTTATATGGTCATGTATTATGGGAACTTTCAAGAAAAACCAAAGTTACAAGAAATCCTTTTTGTGGGCAATAAAGAAGTAAAATCCAAATCCTATGTTGGGATAGAACCTCCAAAATACCTCTTTTAACTATAAATCACTATAGAATAATCCATATTGTGTATATTTTCTAACCTTTATCTGTGTGTAGATAAATACAAACACTAAGAAACAAATGGACATGTAATTTATTCATTTATTTCTCAAATAGATCATCCAATGAACATGGTCTTTTACTGTCCATTCTCCTCATTTATGATTTACCTACGGATGCTAGCTAGGAAATTAATTAGGATCAAATTTAATCTGTAATTTCTTTATTTAAATACAGGACAAAAAACATCTCCTCCTCATGCCCCACCCTAACCCGGCCCCTTAGTTTTGCCTCCCTTCCAACCCACATCGTCTCTTGTTTCACCTCCAAGCCTTTGGTTCCGCCTCACCCCGCTCCTAGGCTTTAAATTTAATTAAAAATAATGGTATAACCGCCTTGTTACTTAAGTAATTGACTTTTTAATAGAGTTTTGGACGGAAATAATAGCAAATATTGAGGAAAAAATGCTCCGTTTTAATAGTTAGGAACCAGCAATTTTCCCCTTCAAACAATAAACAGATGTCTTCTGCTTGTTACTTTATAGATTACCTTTCAATATATATCATTTGCATTTTGCAAATTTTTAAACCCCTGTATAAGAAAAATATAAAAAAAATAATTAAAACTTGATTTAAACAGGAAAACAAATTAAAGGGCTTAAGCCAAAGAATTATATATATATATATATATATATATATATATATATATATATATATATATATATATATATATATATATATATATATATATATATTAGCTTATGATCACATATATAGTTCTGGCTTTTAAGCATGCTGTATCTGAGACACTCATCAAGATTAAAACTTGAGGGGGACAAACAAATTTAGACAGCCATTTTGATGTAGAAAGTCTAATCATGCAATTTGAACAGTCCATACTGTCCAATCTTGATCTTCACGAATAATTTGGATGGCTATAAATTGTGGGCCATAATTTGTTTCCCTTCTGGGGTATACCAATAATCATTGGCATTAAATAATAATTCGCAATTTTGTTTTAAAAAAATTAATATATATATATATATATATATATATATATATATATATATATATATATATATATTGATGATGTGGTATTATAAATAAATTTAACGCTAGTCGAGAGATAAATTCTTGACGAGATATAATTTTTTTCGAGACAATGATATTGGAAATGAAGACAAAATTATCTACTTGTCATAGTATGTATCATAGAATGATAATAATTAGATATTGACATTATGAATGGGACCAATTATACATTATATTCTTGGCTTATGTAAGATCGAAATAATGCAAATTAAGGAATGTTTACATTGTGTATACACTAATTAATCACGATTAATTAAGAGATATCATAAATACTTTTTATGTTTACATTGTATAAACACTAGTCACCGTCACGATGCTTAATTAGTATTTTTAATTACGTATCTCAAAATTCAACTATGGTATGAATGTGTGAAAAAGTTTAGATTTTTGCTATTATTATCTTCCTAACAATAAATTATATGCAATGCCATATTGGGGAATGCTAAGCTTTTATCCTTATCCATGTTACATCTTATTTCAATTCTAGCTGTATTCCATTTGTATTTATAATTGTTACTTCTCCAATTCATATTCTCAATGTGTATCAGCTAGGGAATTTTGTGGATTTTTCATTAGTGTTCTCAAGTTTTCTTGAATTTTTTGACATTGCTGACAGATTTTTCAATCAAATGCCAAATTCCATTTGCTGAGAACAATAACAATGCATGCGAAATAGAACAAAAGCAAATAAAGAACACAAGATTTTTGGTGGTTTACTCTCGATGTCAGAGCTATGTCTCTTTGATTGTACTTTGATACCTTAGTAATAATGGATGATATCGTTGATTTTGATGTCAAAAGAGTATTGATAGGTTATGGCAGTGTTCTAAGATGGGGCGCCTTGTTAAGCTTAAATGCACCTCTTGAAAATTTACAATCAATCACTACTCCGCTACAAGATTTTGAGGGACCAATAGAGATTTCAAAAGGAACCATAGAGCTACCGGTCAGCTTGGGCACCTAACTGGCTAGTGTCACGATCATGACAACTTTTGTAGTGATAAAGACCCACATGGCATATAACTCAATATATGGCCGACCACTCTTGAACGCAACAAGGACAATAGTATCGACTTACCACGAGGCACTAAAGTTTTTGGCTCGAAGAAGGAGATTACAATGTTGCTCACACCTCTCTACTTGTTCTTTCTACATAGAAAAATGGCTTGCACTAATACCCTTTATTTAGAGAGGAGATATTACGACGACACACATTGTCGTATATACCAATATTAATATTAAATTTTTCATGAACAGTTAATTAAACTCACATATCCAACAAAAACTTGCAAAGGAAAAGCAAAT
Source organism: Forsythia viridissima (assembly GCA_030279155.1). NCBI lineage: Eukaryota > Viridiplantae > Streptophyta > Magnoliopsida > Lamiales > Oleaceae > Forsythia > Forsythia viridissima. Next base: position 38,920,192 of record CM059037.1, read on the forward strand.
TATAACAACATAAATAGTTTATTTTTAATAAATTTAGAGTGGACATCAATTTTTTTTTCCTATTCTATTCTACTAGCCGTTGACAACCTTAGTCAGTCTACGTAGCATTACTCAATTAGAGTAAGAAACTATGAATAATTATTTCAATTGAGTAATGCCACGTAGACGGACTACGATAGTCAACGACTATGAATAGCATTACTTATCCTATTTATTGAAAGTTTTCCTAATGAGTTACACCCATATGCATGCATGGAAACAACTAATTAAAAGATTAAAGCCAAATATTTTATTTTATTTAAAAAAAAAGGAAAAAAATGGCAAACACTGAATGAGAGCATTTGGACTTGAATAATTTTAGATTTTTTATTTTTATTTTTTTGAAGCTTTAATAAACACAATGCCATATCACTTCTTTAATTTGGGTTAAACAAATTATGTAATTTGTTTTTTGGTTAAAAATCCTTGTGATTTTTGCTTAAGATCATATTGTTACTTAATGAAGCAATCCATGTCACTTCTATTTTATTTTTTCATTTTTATTTATTTTTATTTTTAAATTGATTTTAAAGAAAAATAGAGATGGAACTCTAAAAAAGAGAATCGTGTGTCACTTTCACATGTAAAATAACAGATTCAATTAATGGTGACATATGTGCCTAATTTTGTAAATATTGGAGACATAACGAATTAAGTGCTACATTTTTAATTAACGCTAAAATTATTATACTTGTAATCCAATTATGGCCGATTTAACTAAAAAAGGAAGATGTCCCATGTTAACCAATCTAAGATCTCTATTTTTTCCCAAGAAATGATTACAATTCTCGTGTCTAATCGTGCTTAAGGTTACATTGACACTTAGTGCATCTTCAATGCACTCCGTCTATTACTTTTTAGACATGTCACATAATCACAGATAGACAGAGTTATAAAGAAAAAAAACTCTCTCTATTGCATGTTAACGATGACTCTGTCTAGCTGATATGGCACACCCAAAAATAAACCCTGTTTAAAAGTCCGTCCAAATTTAGACGGAATAAATCAGCAAATTTAAATCCAACTCAATATTTTATTAAAAAAAGAAAGTCAAACGAGAAAAATAAAAATTGAAGACCTACCAACTAAAAAAAAAATTAATGCCACATAAGCGGTTGTAGACGAAACACGTTGGAGATGAATTTTTAATTTGACCGTTTATTCAATAGACATTATGCCACATAGACTAAAAATCTGTCTATTTTACTTGTCATATAGACTTCAATAGATAGCGTATATTGGAAATGCTTTTAATTAACCATCCTAAGTATATCAAATTGTAATTATGAGCAATCTAACACAATCAATATTCATTGGAAAATTAATTAAATTAATTACTCTCATTAAAAGTAAGGTTCCTATCAGAAACCTTTGTATATGATTTGAAATATATGTATATATATATGCCACATCATTGATATTACACGTCATAATCTCCTGGCATAATAATTATTCACCGAAAAAAAAACAGTTTCCAGGCTATCCCAATTTCTAATCTAAGAAGAAAGATACAATTATTGTTGAAAATATTAGGGTTAGGGTTTAGTGTGGAGTGAGAGAATATATAATTTCTCTGTTTGGTGCGTGTGAAGTTGGTGAAAGAGTAACGGCTTTATATTCTTATCAATAATTTCTTTTAAATGTCTATTTTGATTATTCACTCCCATAAGTTATGGGCCAAAATTGGGGTATTGGGACCTTTCATCACATGTCATTTTCACCATTAATTCTATCATTTTGGCCCCCTCTTCAATTTATGAGAATTAAGGTTTTTTTTCCCCCAACATATATACAACATGTTTGTTAGTACTTATAAGTACTTATAATCTTGTCAAACATCATTTTTATCTACACATTTAATATGATCTACAACTTTTATCTATTTTTTATCTACATATTCTGTAACATCTACTGTTTATCTATAAAAAAAAATTACCAAACATACATATAGTTTGTAATAATTTTTAGAATTTGAAAACAATTGGGCTTATTATCCTCGAAATCTGTAATATCCACGTATCAACAGGTCTCCAATCAATCATCTGTCAGTTTATATGTTACATGCACACTTAGACAATCGTTAAGCACCAAGATGGCTTGAAAAAAGGATGTTGGTGACTGTTGGTACTCCGACGATCAAGTCAACTACCGATATCAAAGTGTATGGAGATATATGGGTGTGGGAAAGACAAGCAAATTTGACTAGAGTTTAGGATTGAGAATAATGCGTACCTTGATTTGAAGGAGATGGGAGGAGTTCTAATTGATTCATGTAAGCATTTAATTAGTTATTTGATGAGATTTCCCTTCTTTATAGGATAAAGATGAATATAATATTATTGCAATCTTCCATAATTCGGTAATAATCTATATTAGGGATAGCAACAAGGCGGGGCGGCCATTATCATCTCCGCCCCGTCGGAGATTTTCGAAAGACGAGGGGAGTGGGGGAATTGAAGCCGGGCGGGGTCAGGAAAATGCCCATTTATCGCCCCGTTTAATTAATTAATTAATTTTTAATTTTTTTTTTTTATTTTTTACATACAATTTAAATTTTAAAACATAAAATAAAATAAAACAAAAATATTCGGGGCGGGTTTAAAAAATTCGGTGTAGAGACCATGATCCCCGTCTCCGCCCCGTTTAGTAATCGGGGCGGGGAGTCCTTCATGGGCTTTGTTTGCCAAGACACTGGACGCGATGGCCTGTTATTGTGATTTGGGCCTTCGCCTGCCACATGTGATCGGGACAAGGGCCAAGGTGGCCTTTGAAGTGGTTCTCTCATCTCTGGCTGACATGTAGCCTTTCCAAATTTGGGTTGTAACAGGACTACAAGTAGAAGAATTGGATCTAAGTGCACTTGAAGGGGGTGTTTTGATATTGAGGACAAAAGTTAAAATTTATTAAGAACTACTCCCTCCGTCCTACAAAGATAGACTCGTTTTTCTTATTTATCTGTCCCAAATTATAGACCACTTACTTTATAGAGGGTGTATTAAATTTTTCATTTTCCTAAGATACTCTTATTTAATTTACATTATTATCAACTCAAAACAAGTATTTAAATTTATTAGATTCATGAATGACTAATATTAAATTGGGGTATAATAGAAAAAGTGTGTGAAAAATTTATAATTTCAATTACATTAAATATGTTTTCTTAATCTGTGTGAAAAAAGAAATGAGTCTATCTTTGTGGGACGGATGGAGTATTTAATAAGCGTTGTTATTTACAAGAGCGGATTCTAATCTCGTAGTTGCATAATTAGATCAATAAGAATGTCAAGGTAGTCAATCATGTGACCACACTAAATCGATTAGGGTCTCAATGATTTCTATTTTGCCTAATATCCAAAATATCCAATTCAACCCTAATCAACATCACTTAATGCAGATGAGTTTATTTTTGACAATAGCCAAACTCGATCCATTCGAATTGTCTAAACTCAAACAATCCAAGATTGTTTTAACTGGATTGAGTTTACTTTTACAAGCACAACTCGACCACAATCACACGATCAATTATGATCTAGTTGACCGTCTTGCCCGATTTACTCCCTTATCGAAACCATCAAAGTGGTTGACTCATTTTTTCCAAGGGTGAATTGCCTACCTCAGCTCTAGCCGACTAATAATTCATGATCATTAACATATTTAGTAATAAATAATGCATTTGAATCAAATTTCCCAAGAGCATGTTACTATATATATGTGATTATGCATTTTTAACATGACATGAATCTTATGCATAATTGGATAATTATTATCATTGATACATCTTATACATGGGCACTCAACGTGTGGATACGTCATCATACTATGATATTGATATGATTATAGTGTACATTATGTGAGCTCAATGCATATAATTATACACTAGATTGCGTTAACGTAGAAATTTATCTAAAATTATGAAATCGAATCAAACTAGAACTAACAAGTAATAATTCGATTTAAACTCAAAGTTGATTAAATTTTAATTAATATTTAAACAAACACGTTGATTTGGTTTTGTTCTAAATTGATTCGAATTGTTGAGAAAAAGAAAATGCTCGCCTTTACATACGTAGAGTGCATCGACAAATCAAATTTGTCAACGTGTGTCAACAATAACCTTGAAATTTTGAGAGAGAGGAAAAAAATCTAGGACAAGGAAAGAAAATCCTAGGTGGTCCAAGTTTGCCTAATTTTGCCAAGTCAGCTAATGAATTTAAGGTGGGGCCCAAATTGACATGTGTAGTGGCCCTCTTGGTTCGAATAGCTTCGATCACATTTACATACTTTATTAATTAATTCACCATCCAAAGATTCGCCACAGAAGTTGCTTTCAATATCTCTTCTTATTGTCTGTAATTATTTTTAAAGTGAAAATTAACTTTTACAATTTGTGCAAACGGGTCCTCAATATTTAAATTTTTACACTTTCATTAATGTGGCGAAACTAGTCCTACTCGATCCGCGTGAATGGAATTATACAAATTGCCATTAAAATAATATGTGCAAGTCATGCAATGTGCGATTTTAATTAACATCACAATTATATTATTATTTTTAATTAAAATTTTGAAAAAAGAAAAAATGAAATGAAAATAAAGGCCAATCCCACAACAGCACCCCCCCCCCCCCCCCCCGCGGGGAATCCCCACCGCTGGAAAACGCCCTAGCCCCGCACACTAATATACGATTTCCATACCCTCAGATATTTATGCATACTATTGTATCAACTGATTATAAGAACTTCTTTTAAATTTGTATGTGATGTTATTTTAATTAATGTTGTGATTTAATTGCATTTCTGGTTGTCTAATACTTGTTCATATTCTTTTTTTTTTTTTTTTATGACTCAGGTATCCAAGTTTCGTCTGACTAATCTTGAAGAGTAGCGGTCTTCTCCCTGGTTCGTCACCCAGGTAAATCTGGATGCGGTCACAGGTTATATACACACTTGAGACGGACATTCGAAGATTCTTATTCATGTGGACGTCTCTTTATTTTTATTTTTGCTGTCGTAGGGATTCGAACAATCGATATTCCGTAGAGAATCCTCTTGCTTTACCACTGCGCCATGCCCTTGGGGACTACTTTTTAATATTCTTACGTTAGTGGGAAAGGGTTTTTCTGTGTCATATCAAAGGTATTTTTTAGGTTTTATTAATTTAGTTTTTCAAACACTATAGTGAAATTTATGCAGAAAAATAAATTTTAAATTGTGTCGTTCAACTCACGGGTTTGCGTGAGTGTGTGATACTATATTTTGTGGAAAGATTTCTATTGGTATGTATGATTTGCCGCAACTGCTGTAAAACAAGTTATTAATACTAGTAGATTGCTTAATTTCGGAGCTCTTCACAAATGTACAAGGTTGAGGACTCCTTTGCACAAAATGTATAGGTTAGGGATCTCCTTCACAATTTTCCCTTATTTCTTGTACCCTATTACAACATCATTCATACCTTCTTCTTCTTCTTTTCTCTCTCTCTCTCTCTATCTCCGGATATTTTTCTGTGAATTATTTAGTAAGTGAATGTTTGAGATGGTTTAAATTATTTTTTAAGTATTTATAAATTATGAGTTCTATAAAATGTGTAGATAATAAGTAAAAAATAAATTGTGAAACTCTTACGAAATGTATAGATAAAAAGTATGTTTCATCAGCTTATAATTTAAGCTTAACCAAACATACTATTGTTAAGAAATGAATTTCACATTGGTTAAAAACTGAAATATCAATCAATATATAAAGGTTTGGGCTCCTCCTCTTAACAAGATTGACTTTTTAAGATTGAACCACAAGTCTTAATATGGTATCAGAGCTAATTAAACTCTAACGAGCAATTCGATCCGATTAATACTAAAAAATGAGCACACGAATTTCAAGATTGACATTCTCAAACGAGACACCATCTTGCAATGCCATGTTAAGGAATGAATCCCACATCGGTTAAAAACTGAAATATTAACCTACATATAAGGACTTGGGCTACTTCTCTTAACAAGATTGACCTTTTAAAATACAATTTCAAATCTTAATAACTATAAAATAGATTTTACGGGAACTCGATAATAATGACTTGGTTTTAAAGTGCCCAAAAAAAAAATAACGTAATAATCTCCCTCTAAAAAATTCTAACTCCAATTTATTCTGTATATCAAACATGTCGTCTACAAGATAATAATAATCTGTGTTTTTGTCTATGTAAAGAGATTTGTTACATACAGAAGCCAGATTTGTTGGGATAATAATGAAAAGCTGCTTGATGAACAAGATACATAAACTCCGGACACACTGCTCACTTTTTGACAAAATGGGAAAGTGTTTGCTTTATAATCAACTACTTTTCATTACTTAAAAGTTCAGATTAACGGATAAAGTTCCTTTATTGACAAAAATGCCTCTCGAGTTCTATAATGTGCATCTACAACGTTTTCGCGTTGATTTTTATGATTCTCATCTTTTATTAACTACGTAGATACATGATATGATGTACACACTAATTAAGAAAACACATATATGTGTATGTATGCATGTACAAATACATGTTCTTCCTAGGATAGATTGAAAAATTACTTAATAGTACTCCCTCCGATTTATAAAGATATATTTACTTTTATTTTCACACAAATTAAAAAATTTTAATTATTATAGTTAAAACAATAAATTTTACTTTTTTTTTCTAATATATCACTATATTAATATAATGATAGTTCATAATTTATTGATAACAACACACGTTAAATATGAGCATATTTAAAAATTAAGAAATTAAATATGTATGAATAACAAGGAAAATGAATTATAATTTAGAACAAATAAATAAAAAAATAAAGTTTATCGTTGTGGGACGGATGAAATACTAGTATACTGCTTAATCGGTGGATCCGACTGTATGATATGTTGTTAAATAAAAAATTTGACAACAAAAATAATATCAATACAAAATTCAGGAAAAAAAAGAACGAAGAAAAACCTATTGTCTATGACCTAAACAAAAACAAAAAAGAAGAAAATTCAATTTATAATTTTAGGATGATGGATTGACGCAGTGAGTAGAACTTGGAAATGATCATTTGAGAGAGAGTTTCGTTTAAATGACGAAATTAAAGATGTAGTAACACACGAATATAATCTTTTTTTTTTCTTTCTATAGTGAGAAAATATCCCTACGATCGGTGGTTAAAGATATGAGAAACATTTTTATCTTATATAGCTAAAATTGGTAATAATTTTATTTTGTAATATCTCTATTAGACCATAATTTATATGAATTTGATGAATTAATATGTATTTAGAATAATCAACAATTCTGTAACCTAAAATAGAAAATAAACAAGAAAATGTATTCAATAATTTGCACTTTACAATTTATTTTTAAAATATTTCAGTTTCATTAATGGGTGACAACACGAGATTACCGTATATAATCTGTCTAAACTCTTAATACACGTAATTAACCTGTTAAAAACGCGTAAACACGTTATGTTATAGTTAAAGGCTTAAAGTTCCTCTTAAATCTTAATTTTCATTATGTGGATCTTTGAATCTTTGATATTATTATTTTGGAACTTCTTATTGTGAACTTAAATCAAAAATTCTTTGGTCTCAAGGAATATTCCGCCATGAATAAAATATGACAAAAAAGGCAATCCTCCACTCCGCCGCCACCCCCACTCACCGGCCCCGTTGCCGCCGTTTGCACCACCACACCTCATTTTAGTATTCTACCGGAGATTTTTTTCTCATGAACATCCAAAAAATATATTTTATCATATATGATATTTGAATAGAGGTGGGCATTTCAATCGGAGCTGAACCTCCCGAACTGAAATCGAACCGGAACCAGAGGTTTTGGTCCAGTTCTAAAAACATAAAATTAGGAACCAAAACCGAGAACTGAATAAATTCGGGTCGGTTCTTGGTTCTTGAACTAAAACCATAGGTACCCGATTGGAACCAAATTTATTATTTTTTATAATTTTTTTATTTTTTACAATTTATTCACCCTAACTTAATGGCCCACAACCCAACACTACGGTACCAAAGACAAGAGTCCAACTGTCTAAGACTCAAACCAAAAGTACAAAACTCATCACTCTTAAATTCAAATTCAATTGACCCAATTCCAATTACTCAAATCTCAAATTCTAAATCGTTATTTGCTTAGATATTTAATATAAACATTGTCATCTGTCTCGCACTTTCATTTATCTCTCTCGCTTAACGCACAGTGAGACGGCGAATGCGAAACTCTTCTATAACCAAAACGAATCTTCAATTTTAAAAAGTAATTATCTTTTTTCTAACTATAATTTATAAGTTTACAATTTTGGTCTCTATTCTTCCAGTTAATGTTTATATCTTTCAAAATTTGTATTAATATCTAACGTACTTTAATGTCGGTTTGCAATTTTTAATTCAAAACATGTTGTCAACTCACGATTTTTAAAATAAAATGTTAATAGGTAGAATTAAACCCGAACTCGAACCGACAGTTCCGGATCGGGTTTAATTCCAATAATTATGTGGAATCGAATGGTTCCATTTACGAAATACTCGAATCAAAACCGACGATTCTAGGTATTGAAATACTCAAATTGAACCACCCGACGACGCTCAGGTTTATGTATGAAGCAAATAGTTTTTAGTAAAAAAAAAAATTTATTTCACATGAAACTTAATTGGATTTAAATTAACTAGTGGCTACCAGAAATTTTCATTTAATCATCGAACTTTAAGATGTCTTTAAACGCCCACCCAATTTTTAACTAAGTTTCTTATTCTCGTTACTCATTCGCTTATAATATCTAACAGAATATTCTACGAGGCAAACAATCGTCCAACATGGCATAGTATCGGTGTTAAATCTCTTATAGTCAACAAAAGCGCATGACCCAAACACATCTAATTGGCATGAAAAAATTGAAAGCATTTTCAATTTTTTTTTTAAAGAATGGCGTATTTAGGTTGTGCGCTTTTGTTAATTAGAAGAGAATTAAGATCATTATTACACCATGTCAAAAGAGCATTTGCCACCTAAGATATTCTGTCACGTATTGCAAGCGAATGAATAACGGTAATGGATGAGAAACTAAGTTGAAAGTTGAGTGAGCGTTGAGATACCTTTTAAAGTTCGATAGTAAAGTAGAAATGAGGTTAAAGTTCGGTGGCTACTCATTGATTTTATGGGAATTTTGAAATGTACCCAAAAGTAAATAGTACATTTGAAATATGACAATTTTTTATAACATTAGTAAATATATCATTTTTTAGATGCAAAATTTCACATATACTATTTTGTAAGAATGATTATTTTGTTGTGTGGTTTAGATTTAACGGTACATGACAGACCTACAATAGCTTCTAAGAGAAGTTATCAATCCAAAAATCGACAGATAAGTACAAAAAATTGACAATTAATTTTTTTGTTAAAAAAAATTGAGAGATTAGTATGAAAATTTGACATTTGAATTTTTTTTTTGTAGTACCATATTCACAAATTGATATCATTTAGTCTAGACACTTATTTAATTTCAACTTTTAATTACTATATGTCAATTTCAAATGAATATCAAAAAAAAAAAAAACTTTTATCTTAAACAAATATTTCAATATCAAAAAAAAATTGGACATCGACAATATTTGGTCGATAGTATCCATTTTGTCAATATAAAAATGGACACCATACATCGACAAAATGGGCTTTGTTCCCATTTTGTAAATTTACATTGAAAAAATGGGAACAAAGCCCATTTTTGTCGATGTCGACAAAATGATTGTTCAATTTGTCGATAAAAAGACAAGTTTTGTGCCTAGTTTTCTCTATATTATCGACCAAATGTAACTAATTTCATTATACAACAACAAAATATACCAACAAATTAGATCAACAAAATTTGTAAATTAAACTAATATCTAATACCATCCACTAATATACAAATTAAAGAAAAAAAAATCCAACAACATAAAATATATTGACAAAAATAAATAGATATACAGTATTTCAAATTTAAGTTTTATGTAATCTACAGCAAAAATACACTAATTTTCTCAATTTTTAATAGTTTATAACTTATTTCAAAAATTTCAAATTGGTCAACACTTCAAATGACTCAAAAATCAGTGACATATCTGACAATATATTTGAATATAGGATAAGAATGAGAGAATTCAGCTACTAAAATAACAAATAGGATTAAAAATGGAACTTTAGGGCGGCATGAATGATGGAAGAAGTGATGAGATAGAGTGTTTAAGTTAGAGAGAGAGAGAGAGAGAGAGCGAGCGAGCATGGAAAGATAAAAAAACAGATATAATAGATATTCGATTGGTAATCTAGGTATATTTTTGTCTAAATTAATTAAATTTGGTTAATTCATCAAATGTTATAAAAAAATAAACACATTTTAAAATATACTTATGAAATTAGGTAGTTTGTCCAATTCCCTCCTCATTTCACCCAAAACTAATGAAAAACTAAAAAGGAGCCAAATTGTAATCAAGGAAACCAAAGCATCTCCCATCCAACTTTTTCTCTATTTTTCCCTATGCATTTTGTAAGATGTGATACCTACTAATAATAATAATCCCTAACCTTTCATTTTCGAGGGTAATGTCTCCAACCTATGCCTTTAAATGCACAGATGATCCTTTTGGACAAATTTCGTCCAAATGAACTATTAGTTTTGCATATAGACTCTACTTTCTTTTTAGAGAAGTAAATTTATTAAATCCAAAATAAAATAAATAAATAACAAAATTTAAAAAATAAAAAATAAAATAAAATTTATCATTTTCTTCAACTACCCCACGCACCCCACATCCCACCCCGCCAGACCACACTACACCACACCACACATATTGCCATCATTGCAAACGCCACCCACCACACCTCTTGCACAACGGCCAACGTTTCTATCATTAATGGCAAAAAACAAGATACGACTTCTTTTCCCTTAAAATTTGTCGTTAATGGTACAAAAACGAGTAAACACATTATCTTATTGTAAATAAAAATATATATTAAAGAGAAAATTGACGTTGTACTCAATTATAGAATAATTGAGTGTTGTATGCATGCAATTAACTCATATATAAATGATGAGCACAATCCTAAAATTGCTCAATATTCTAAAAGACTCGTTGTAATTTCAAAATACCCTTAAACTTTAAAACAAGTTCAAAACATATTTGACTCAAAAACACATAAAACTAATATTTGATTTTGACTGAATTAATTGCAATACTTCCAACATAGATTACATGGCTCCACAAATTATTGCTGCGTAGCATAGACACAATTTTAATGTACAACTTCAACTTTTGCAAAACTTGTAACAAAGTTTTTGTTCTTCTCACTAAATTTTAACTCACCAGATTCTTCCAGCTAGACTCATCATCTCATCTGGATGAATAGTGTTGAAATCAAAGGTGGAGTCAGAATTTTTTGGGAGATGAGATTGCAACTTAAAAGAAAAAAAAAACACTTCAAAACCCTTTGTTATTACAAAACAAAACAAAAAAAATTTGCACTTCAAAAATTGTTTTTTCTCGGAGCGGGATCTCTCCGCCCCTGGTTGAAATATTGTCCACGTCAGATTTTTTTTCACGTACAGATCAAATTTTTAGTTGAATGTATAACAAAAATTACTTTTCCTAAAATACTATTCTAGATCCGCCCTTTTCAGCATCCCAATTCATCTTTCATCAAATATCGAATATATTAATCTTTAAAAAAAAAAAAATGTTAACTACCTCATCAGTTGCTGTCATGGGGGCATGATCGAATAAATGCCGTGATCTTGAAGATAGAAGGGTAGAGGAGCCGCAATTTACGTCCGTAGCAAGTTTTTTTTATAATTAGATGAAACTTGTGCACAGACAAAATTGCATGCATATATCATATATATATGTTCCCACAATTTAATTAAATAAAAGTGCAAATATTTCAAGATGCAATCAGTTATAAATGTTTATTTAGGTTCAGACAAATATTTCAAATATATAAATCATTCTATATATCACTCTCAATAACTAGCTGTCTTGTGATTGTCATTTTGCTTTAATTAATCCATAATAATAATAATAATAATATCACAAATTCGATCCGTGTATCGTACTCATGAACGATATCTCATAGCTAATTAATTAAATAATATTAGATCCTTAGACAGTTATTCTTAATCATTGATTAAAAACCCTGTTATCCAATCATTTATCAATCTCAGAATTTAATCTATCATTTTCAGATTTTAATAATCCTTGCACCTATGCATGCATGGAATATGTGATCTTTTTTTTAATTTAAATAACATTTCAATGATCGATCTTGCAGTATACGGATTATGGAGTATTTTTCACTTGGGATATATATAGGGAGAGGACTCGTTAATTCCGAAGAATATTGATAATGGTTCGAAGAATTGAAAGAAATTTTTAATGTTTTTATAAATTTTAATCAAATCAATCCAGAACCAAATTTGTGTTCGATGGCTAGTAATTAAAAGAGATTATGTATATAGCTATGTAGTAGAAATTGCACCTTAATTCTCTAAAGTCTTAACAAAATAATTAAATAAATAAAGTAATAAATTTTTACTTAGCCTTCTTTGATCATGAACTCCATCAACTTTGCAACAATTTCTAAACAAAATATATCTATATATATGCAAGAAATTAGGAAATATATATTATTCTTGGGCTCTTTTTTCTCTTTTTTCTCTTTTTTCCCCATATAGCTTTTTTTTAATTGAGTAATTTGAGGCTATAGAGTCTAAAATTGCTTCTATTTTCTAGATTATTTTTTAAGTACCGTGTATAAACGACATATATTGAAGAATAAATAAATAAATATGTTGTTAGATGAGATAATTCAATATGGTAGCAAAGTATGTAGAGCTTCTATGTTCAAGTTTCATCGCTATTCATTTATTAAAATTGTGCACGTATTAGACATTTGATTAAAAAGATATGAAGTTTGCTTGCAATTTAGGGCCATACATGTCGGAAACTGAATTTAAATAAATATTGTATTTCCTCTTTCAAAATAACTTATTCGCATATATGATTTAAAGATTGTGAGTATTAATTAGCGACGGTGAGCTCCTTTTAGGTAGACAAGAAGTCATTTTAGCGTGTGAAGCAAGGGAGGAGAGGATGAGGGTTGTTTTTCTTGCAAAGCAACCATATATAGGAGGACACCTAAGGTCTTTAGGCTTTAGGTATCCACTTCTAAGACCCTCCCATGTAGGCCCGATTGGCATCTTTCTAACCTTGTCTCTCCACCACCATAGGACAAGTGTCGTTTGAAGTCATACATGCATATATGTGTGTGGGCACAATCGAAACTTCAAATCATAAAAAAGAAAATAGTGTACAAAGAAAGTTATTATTGTGAGAAAGAAATGACATATCCTTGATTTTTAAGACAATATAGTCGTCTTGAATTGAATTGGATTTGATTGGATTGGTTTATGCAATGCATGTTAATTATCCACGGAAAGATTAGAGAGGACCGAACATAATTAAAGAATAAATATAGTCTTGACGAATTTATCCAAAAATAAATTAAGAAGCCCTATTATAAAACATTAGTAAGCTTTCTTGCACAATATTTTTTGGCATTAATTAAGAAATAATTAAACAGATACACGAGTGAATGGATTCTCTTGGGATTTTGACACGTCTTCCATTTGCAAAAGAGCCGTTTTTTTTATATACCCAGATATTCCAGCTTCACCAGACTAAATCCTGAACCCCCAAGACCCTTACCCCTAGAACTTTTAGAGGACGTAAATCGCGAGATATGCCTCAACTGACTTCCAGGTTCCCCTCATCCGACTGTACACTTATGTGCACAAGGAGCCGCCCCTAAAGTGATTGCTCCATACCTAATAAAATCCAACCGCAGGTTCCCACCAGGATTCTGCAAAAGAGCCGTTTTCTAATTATTAGTCATTGTTGTAAGGAAAGGAATATATATGATTCTTAATTGAATTATTAATCAAAACAAAACAAATTTGCTGTCGCCATGGCCTCTTGGTTTGTTATAAAATTGACCCTACTTGTTCTTTATTTTTAATTTATTTCAGAATTCAGATTTAGTTAGACGTGTCTACGTACATACTTCAGACTTGCAATTTGCAAATCTTTGAATTGTCACTACCTCGTTCAAAGAAAGTCTATAGGTGCAGGCATCTGATTGCACCGATGAATTTTCCTCAAGTGATGTCATGAATGAAATACGAATTTAGTGACCTACTGACTATTATTCTGTAGATGACTTTAACCAAACTACGGTCTATCAATAATGAGTTCTATTGACAAATATTAACATAGCAACGGAAAAGTTTTGTCGCTAACTGACATCAAAAGAGTGTAAATAATTGGTCTAAAAAAATCATTAATCAAAGTCGAAAGAGACACTTTCAGAAAAAGTAACTTCTTTTACTCCCCCAACCCCCAAAACTAACAACTTGAGGTGGCAAATACAGCAATGATGCATAAGAACAAATAGCAATGCTCAAAGAAATTCACATGCCACAACACTCCTAATTTTATTCTTTTTCCTGCTTACTTCCACCCCATCGAGGGGACCAACCCAGTAAATGAATCTTTCATCCAAAATAAAAAAAAATTCTAGCAGCAGTTAAAGATATTAATACGTACGCGAAAAATCATTATATTTGCATATAGCATACCTGATGACTGATGTTCACATCCACAACTTCTTACTCGTACAAATGTATAAGCAATTATCATTAGCAAGACATGGATTATTCAATATAATTGGAACTTCGGTTGACTGTAAGTTGATTCATCCTTTCTATCATCACATATTTGGAAAATATGAAAAGATTCTTAACACCAAAAAGATATAAAAAAATCTAGGAAATCCCCATATCCTGAGGGAGGCTCCCGGATTGTTAAAGAAAAAAGTAATATAAAATTGAAGTTCAATCGAACAACTTACTTTTGTACAATTACAATTATGTAACGGCTATGATAAAGTTTTTCTCTGAAACCTGATTGATCAGTAACTTTAGGAAGGTCACCAAGTTATGACTTTACAGGAACTTCTGGTAGTCAGCGAACATACAATGCCCATGATCTGTACAATCAATGAAAAAAGCAGCTGTTAGTATCGGTCTTCTACTCAATAGGATGGTCCATACTAATTAAATTGTCATGTTCTTAATATATAAGATGACTAGGCATTAAATGACGCGGAAGCTTTTGTCTTCTCATTCAACGAACAATAAAAGGGAAAATGGTGAAACAGTAGATGACATATATGACCATGTAGAATTGCACTAGAGTCTAGAATGATACGTGTGGTCTGCTAGCATAGAACCCAATCATAGAGGTCGCTGAAATTGTGTGGAGGTAATTCCAACAGCCAAAAACTCAATCATAGAGGTTCCTACATGTCTGGCAAATATAGATCAATCTTTTGGCAGTATTCATATGAAGTGGCTGTCTTCAAATTCTTAAGCTCGTATATCTCAGTTATTCACATAAGAAGGCATGTAAAAGAAGAACCAGTAAAAATCTGATGCTCTAAGGCAGCCAACCTCCACAAAAGGTAGCGGCACACCCATATTCCAATAAAGCTCAAGTTTGGAGGCTAAGCAGCTTATTATGTGGGGAAGATGACTATGAGGCGCATATCAGCCACAGAGATCTCTAGGTGTGTGTGAATTGTGACGCTGCTATATTCTGAAAAGAAGCAAAAATTTTCAAGACAAATAAAGTACAAATGAAATAAATTGACGCGAAACTCTAAGATCTGGATGGAAAATGATGTGCAATTATGGATAAATTACCTTAGATTGTAGATTGGAGTTATGGAGAATTGAATGTGGACAAACTTGAAAATGAGGCTTTGTGTTAAGATAACGAATACAGGATTATGGATCAGAATATGTGTAGTCAGTGGTCATTACTCATTTGAAGAAAGAAGCTATTTTTATTTGGCTAATCCCATTGATAGGAAAATGGATGTTCTAATTATGGAAAGACATTGTGCATGTATAATGTTTTTGCCTCTCACCACACAACCTTCCATCAAACGAAGTGCTCAACAATTCACCAAAGTTGATACATAAGTTGTATATACACATTATTTCTACAAGAGTGGTTTATTTGCTCTACTAAAGGTGATGTGATTGAATAGCAAACATTTTCAAGGCTCAAAGGAAAGATGCGGAAAATGTAGGAGTGCAGAACAGGTGACTTTCATTACGAACAAGGATGGTATACTGATACTTAAGATCAGATAATGTATCATTGCTAAATTCACTTCCTATGTTTGGTGTGTTGTACAGTAGGCTATGATCATAGGCCTTGCAACCTAGTTATCCACCACTTTATCAACTGATCCAGTTCTTGAAAAGGTCATATTTTTACAACCCAGTTCAACTCAACAAAGCCTTATCCTATTCTGAGATCAGCCGTGGATCCTCTTTTCCAGTCTGCTCAATCAACGGGTCATCTTCAAAGTTAAACTACAATAGTCATCTTTCTCTAGTCTACAATTAAAGATGTCTAGTTAATATGGAAACATGAAATTAGAATTTCTTGAATCAAACACTGCAACATCTATTAATTATACAGTACGCAAATTGGACGAGACAGAGAACCGAATGCGAATCCCTAAACTAATAACACAATTATTAGAAATATTTTTATATATGTTGAGGTCTTCTCGTTCTTAATTAATTGTGCAAAGCGTATGAAATATAATATGTTTTTACTATACACAAATGTGACAACCAAACAAATAAGTAAGGGTCTTAGGAAACACCAAGTTTTGTTGCATTTATAACTCCCAAGCATGAAACTACCTTTTCTCTATTAATCTGGGTGAATATGTAGCTAAAGAGAGTTTCATACCTGAATTTCAATCCTTCGCAACCCGAACAACTAACCCACTAGGTGTCTGGACAGTTTTGAGGTGACCTGAACCAATTAGATCTCTGAGATGAAATCTCATATCTAGAGGAGAAAATCGAAGGCACTTCTTCTCCAAAGGAGCCAACATCATCTCTTTATATTTCCTACGGTTGAGAAATGACAGAACCTCCTTTCTGCCCTAAAATACAATGTTAAATGTCAATGGACCAAAAAAAAAAAAAAAAATCAGAGAAGTAATACAAAGCGTCAAACTTGTAAAGTCCTTAAGACATTCTCGATTTCAGTTTAAGGAGACCAATAGAGTATAAACAAATTAAAAAAACCAACTTTTATAGATTCAAACGATCACATTTCTTATAGATAAATTAGTTGATCACAAATGGCCGTACTTCCTAAGCAAAATAATGTTCCACTATCATTTCCATATTTCAAGATACCACTCAACGAGAAAAAAAACTGGCTAAACGTAATGCTTGCATATATAATAATTAATTTGAAGTAC
This sequence comes from Forsythia viridissima, assembly GCA_030279155.1. Classification (NCBI taxonomy): domain Eukaryota; kingdom Viridiplantae; phylum Streptophyta; class Magnoliopsida; order Lamiales; family Oleaceae; genus Forsythia; species Forsythia viridissima. The sequence continues at coordinate 38,937,642 of CM059037.1, forward strand.
AGGCAAAAATATAGGGAAAAAATCATCTAAAGTTACATTGATATCTAAAAGGGTGTTCAATAGATCCCACGCTGAAAACTAAAAACATTAAGGGTGTGTTTGATTCCTTTCATTTTCCATGGAAAATGAAAATTTTTTACCCATTTTCCAGCTTTGGTCTGTTTGATTGGCAAAATTTTCCATGGAAAATGCATTTTCTCACCTATTTTCCATCTTTCGTTTGATTGGAATTTTTGATTTTCCATGGAAATTTTTTTCCATGTTTTCCACTTTTGGCCATATTTTCCTTGTTTTCAAGGAAAATATTTTCTTGGTAGGATAGGAGAATTTATTTTCCATGGAAAATTTGTTAACCTTTTCCAACCCATTTATTTTCCATGGAAAATTTGTTAACATTTTCCAATCCAAATTTTCTTGGTAATTCATTTCCATGGAAAATATTTTCTTTCCACCCAAATTTTCCACTTGCCATCAAACACAACCTTAAGTGATTACTGGATGAGCTTTTTTCTTTTCCCCAGTAAAGTCCATCTGGTAAGGCGAGGGTTTTTAGGCCTACTCACCTACGCCCCGGACAGGGGGTTTGCATTGGACCCTACCCTAGTATGCTAATACGAAAAATGAGTTCAAAGGAGGGGGCATGTCCCCTTAATTCCAAAATACAAGGAATTCCTACCCAACTTGCAAAATTGCTAGGTGGAGCTTGTTTGATAACATTTCATGATATCACTTGAAATAATTAGATGCACTTAGAATCAATTCAAAACTATAATCAAATTTATCTTGATTATCATTGAACTAAAAACAACATTAGGTATAAAAGCTTCAAATGTAACTTGTGCATCGGATATATGCACAGTAACACATACATATAAATATATTAATATAAAATTGAAAATGTATATAACCAACATGTTTTATATATAGCGCATGTTTGGTAGTACTAAATTTTTTTTTTTAAGTGTTTATAAGTTGTGGATCCTATTGAATGTGTGGATAATAAGTGGGTAGTAATATATGGGTCCTACGAACATTTTGACCAGCTTAAATTATAATTTAAGCTTTGACAAACATGCTAATAATCAGATGTATGTTAATATATTAGACAAGAAGGTTTCTAAAAAGTCGAAACAATTCTGTACTTGAAATATTTGATCAATTCAGAGGTTAAAATTCAGTGCCTAACAAAACAAATTTTCATGTTGACATATCTATAATTACTATGATCACGACTAAGTGATTTGTATTATGGACGAGTTCCTACTTCAGAAACAAGCATAACATAAAAGAAATTGCTCACATTTATCTTAAAAAAGAGTAATCAAAAGTGTCGGATTCAAATTATGTAAAAAGTCTTTCTTGCTATCGAAATCAAAAATATATGGAAATAAATCGCGTCCAATAGGATTTGAACCTATACCAAAGGTTTAGAAGACCTATGTCCTATCCATTAGACAATGGACGTTGTTCATTCAATTTTCCAAAATGCCCTCTAATCATTATTATACATAGAAGGTTTGCATTGATGACAACATAATTTCATGATACAAAAGGTAACATCTGTCAATAACAAATGACAAATAAGGATGAAAGATTGCAAATTGCATACGGTTGCTTCATATAAAGGTCAGTTCATACTTCATATAATCACGGAGGCCAAATTTTATTGCAGCACCCATACACTTCTCAAATTACAAATGTTCAAAAATTGTATGCTTAGTTGCATAAAATGGCTGTCCTTAGCTTTGTCTATTTTAACATACTCTTGTAAACTAAATTACTGGACGGAAATACATGCATAGTGATCCATTTTAGCTAATTCAAAATTTCGCAAATACAATATTACCAATACTCAATTAACTTTTTAATGATAAAATATGTTACAATCCTCCTGAGGCAAAGAAAAATGAACTAACCAAAAATGTATGTACTAAAAATACAATTTATTGCATTCATGGTTATCTTTATAAGATCATAAAATTAATAATTCTGACACATCTTACCTGTGAGAGACCTTTGAGCACTGACCCAATATTTGGAATTGCAAACCAGTACATATTTTGATCGATAAGTTGGCGAATCTGAAACAAAATCGCAGTGTCACAAACGAAGAAGGAGAGAGAGGAACCCTCAAACTCATTGTCACACAGATCCAATGAATGTCATACAACTTTTAGGTTGTTTTGCCATTCCCTGTTTCAAAGGGGGCTGAGGGATGTTACATTAATTTCGATTCATTTTCTTTGTTTAGCATATTCAGTGTAGAGCATGAATACGGCAATTGGACATCACTATGCTGGCACCCTTGACACTTGGTTAAGTATACAACTTTGTGGTAAAATTTGTAACGCTATTTTAATGTATTTAATGAACAAAAGGACTAGAAAAAATACGTGAATAGAGAGAGGGAGAGTTACATTGCTCCATCAAGTTAACAGTCATCTGATAGAAGAGTAATGTGGTGCAGTCTAGCTATAAGCTCTTGGCAATATCACAAAAGGGAGAAAATTTTCCTCGGTAGAGCAATGTGAACAATTACTGCTCCAAGAAGATATCATTGTATATCCTGATAGCTCTGTATTATAGGAAGAACTACATAAAATTACTCAATGGTCAAATCCGGTCAGCACGGACACTCTCTGTGATCAACAAATCAGTATTTTGGCACAGATGCTCTAGATACAGTAGAACGTGTGTTATACGAAGGGACAGTGGGATACGCTCGAGAATTTTTATTTTTATTTTGTCCCCCTGATTTTAGACATCTCAAAAGGACATTTCAGGATCAAAATAAAATTTTGAAAACAAAAAATATAATAGATTGTAATATCTTTTAAGTTCAAAGGATAACAAAAGGAGGAAAAAGATTTAAAAAGACTAGAAAAGAGGAAAAAGTGAAGTGGGCAAACATCCAGGATTTATGTATCACCAACGACCTACCATCATTTTTCAGCCACAAAATTTGAGTGAATTTTATCAACTATCCCTTTTTATCTTATTCGATAATCCAGTTTAATAATCATTAACCTACTCAAATAACTGTCATGGCAACCATATTTTACTCTTGGTTTAGGTTTTCAAATTTATCAATTTAACAGAAATATTTATGTATATACTTTACAGATGCAAAAAAAAAAAATTAACCTACTCAAATGTATCTCTGGTTTCGCAGAGATGCAAAACAATAAATGAATGATTGAAATGAACTAGTGAACCCATGTCATTAGCTTTTGTAGGCAAGAAAATATATTTACTTTTAACAGCATAAATATAAAGAATTGGGCATAAACAATTATCAGGATTATATACTTATACGAAGAACAACAAAGGTTTTCCTCGTAAAAAATACAGGATGAATTTAAAAGAAGAATAAAAAACTGTAATATTTGTCTAAACAAAATTTGGAGTTCAAATGGACCTTTATTATATGAAGGACAAAGTTCAACTACAGGCCTCAATACCACAATTTGGAAATCATAATAAGCATTTGTTTGGTAGAATTTAAAATAAACTATTTTTTTACAGTTTCATTTTCAACGACATTTTATGGGACCCACAACTTTTATCAACTTTTCAACCACAAATTTCATTAATTTTTATTAAAATCTCCTAAAAACTACTTTTAAATGCCACCAAACAGGCACTAAATTTTGGATATTACACTAAAACGACTGGATGAGTTCAAGTTCATGATTGAAAATTCACAACTGAATTTTTTCATAAATGGAAAAAGGAATAAGAGAGAAATTGCACGTATACTTACAATAATACCAGCATTAATTAATAGAGAAATATGTTCCTCTTTCACCTTTCCCCCCAGGGACAGAAGTGAACACTGCAAAGCATCCAAGAAGGACATAAATATATAGCCAACTAGAGCCAGTTAAAAAACAGTTCAAAAGAAGTAAGACATAAGCCTTCACAACGGGTACTCAAAGCGTAAGCTTTAAAGCTCCTAATGAATGCCTCACATTAGGCCACATCAGGGGCTTTCAAAAACAGTGGTCTCTGCTAAACAACTGGCTTAAATAAAAGATTCAATCAAATAAATAGGGCTGGTATATTGCAATATGGCACCTAGGCTATGGACATAGTTCCTACAACATATTTATGGTCAACAAAACAAGGCTCGCTTTTAATACCTTCAGTTTACAACTTGATTGCTGGTGCCAAAAATTATCGCATGCAATAAGATGTCACATTAGACACGAGTTTTATTTCAAAATTCAGATGTTGAAAAAAAGTTGTACTAACCCAATTAGATAAGGTAAGAAGAAGAAAAGTTCTAAAACAGCTTCAGAGTTCCAAGAAGCCATGCTCCACTAATCCAACTCTGAGTACACATGCAGGAACTTTCAGCATGAATAAACCGAAGAAGTATTTGAACATTCTAGTTTATTAGCCAGATGAAACAAAATATACATGTAAAATGAGACAAAACATATAGATTGGTTCAGCAGTGGGCAACGGAATGCAACTTGAGGAATGGACAACTCACGAGTTCTTGATGACCAATGCTGGTATCCAGCTTTGAATGTATGACATGAGTCTTAAACCATTCAAAAACCATAAGATCATCTTGAGTCTTCACTTCCATTCTTTTCACAACATGTTCAATCTGAACAATGTTTAAAGACTTTTGTCAATTCACTAATTATTCAAGAGAAATACATGTTAAGTCACAGCAAACAAAAGGATATGCAGTACCTAACAGGATCATAGCACAAATAGCACAAATTACTGCACAAAACAGTGAGGATTCAAACAGTGACCGTGCATAAATATAACACAATATAATCAGTACCATTTTAATTATTGACACTGAACGCATTGATGACCCCTAATACAATCGCATTTTCTACTCTACTTAACAAACCGAAATCCCACCAGAATGTAAAGCGTTCCACTACAAAAGAAATAACTTGAATGAAGACCTTATTGACCGATCGACTAAAAGAAGAGGAATTGAAATAGGTTCAACCAGCGAAAAAAGAAATAAGAGTACCATGTCAGCTGAAATCAACAAATTATGTTGCATCAATTACACTACCCCGTGATAATTATATTATTACTTACGATGGAGCAACTTTAGGAACGTTAAAGTATGAACTGAGGATATTAAATTATGCACACAAAAATTATTACCATGGCCATTTTTAGAAGTGAAAAAACATGGGAATTTTATTGATAGATAAAGGAGAGCACAATGTTGAAGAATGAGAGGTTTTCAAAGATCAGTGAAGGTTTCACATGGAATATAAATAAATATAAGGGACACTCCAACAACTCTGTGAATCTAACAGTGATGTACCGTAATTGCAGCCAAAGCCTTGTAGTGTAAAGGAACTAAGAAGATCCTATTCTGAAGACCATAGTTATAAGGGGGAAGATATTTATTTTCGAAGATACCAGAGTTTCTTTTGGAGGCCAGAGAAACTTTCTAGTTACAAATCAAGTATAGATGGGCAATGGTTGTAAATCTTACAAACTATTGTAGGGACATTCTAATGGGCTTTCCATTACTTCTACGAATGGATCATGGTGCTGTTCTTGTTCGAGATACGTGCTACGGCAATAATGGAAAGTCAGCAAAGTGAATAACTCTACCTACCATATTTGCAACTCCCATTTAATTTTACGGAATTTTGAAGAGTAGAAGTACAAATAACTCTAAATGCTCCCGCCATGAATCATTAGAGAAACTTATAGAGCCTAATTTGTTGCGCTACGCAGAGCTGAGCGCAAATCGACCTTGTTATATAGGACTGATGTCTTGTAAACAATTAAATTATTATTTATTATAGTAAATTACTGCAGCGGCTCAAGATAGGACGTAGTCTCACATTGAGGTAAACCTGTATAAATCATTGTGTTCTTTATTTTTCGCTCTTTATTTATTGCTCTAATTCTAACACTTAGTACAAATTTCTATATATTCTCTAATGAAGAAAATAATTTCAACTTTAAACTGGGCAGTCAAGAGAAAGGTGGCCCATATATAAATAGAAAATCATATGGATATTTTAACTATAAAGAAACCAACCTGATTTAGGTAGTCATCCATGAACATTACGGCATGATCATCCTGTCCAGTATTTAACTTAAATATCCGCAAAACTCTATCCCTTCGCAAAGACTGCATAAGATGAAAAAAATGTGCAGATCATAACATGTTTCCATCATTTACAACCAACGGTGGAAAAGAGAAAAATGAGAAAAGAGGTGCACAAAAACATCCAACCGACAAAGAAACATGAAAATCTTTTGCCAAGAGAGAGAGAGAGAGAGAATAAAGTCTTTCAACGTATTCATAATCCTCTGGTATGAAGGAAAAATTCAAGACTTATTACAAAACACATACTAGTACAGAGTACAAGAAGATCAAAATAGTTTACTAAATCACCTAAACGAATACAATCCTGTCATGAGTTCTAATAGTTGTACCATATTTATCAAATGCACAAGAGTTAGGACAAACAACTCATTAATACAACAAGAAGCAGCTAAGTCTATTCCGATTTCCAAGTAAATTTAGGTCAGCTACATGAATATGTTTCCTTCACCTTTTTCGATCCAGATCCAGAGTTCTCTCTGTTGAAAGATCAAACAAAATCAAATCTTTTGCAACCATATCAAGCATGTCAGTTCTTGAGAGAACTCAATAATAGTAATAATAAACAAAAACTAATTTACGAACTTATAAACATGTGGTTTTAGAAATTAAACAAACCTTACAATGGAATGTATTTGATTATAGAACTTTAAGAAACATGGTACAGCGCGACATAACTCAGAAAGAGGAATGTGGGTACGAGGGTATATTGTGATTCTAATGAGGAATGCCAATGTCCACTGTACACGCCAATAAGAACGCACGTACAAATTAAGTCACGTAGATTTAGATACACAAAAAAGAAAGAAATGTGTCAATACATTCTGGCCAAGTCACCATACCTCTAATTCCCTATCCACTTGCGTCCTGTCCTTTATGCTGCTATACAACTGTGATTGCAAAACAAAAGGCTGAACGGAAACCTGAAGGCACGTGATAAGCAGACATTGAAAGTTATAAATGAATCTAGCCCTAGTTTGGCTATGCTTAAATAATTTAAACCGGTCAAACATACTTTTTATCCACACATTTTGAATAACCCACAACTTACTCTCACTTATCATCCACACATTCCACAGGACCCACAACTTATAAACACTTAAAAAATAATTTCAGCACCGCCAAACATGCACTAAAAGTGGCAATTGGAAATGATAAAATCAAACACATTAAACTTCCTAATTGCGCAATTGTGTAGTAAACTAGTAAATAATCTGAGTATACAAATTCCTAAACAAAAAATAACTATTCAAAATACAAAACTTCGTGTTTAGCATTAAAACTTATCGGATTACTCTTTTTCCTTTTCTTTTTCATTGAGATACTTTTCCAATTACTCTTAATACTATCTTCAGTATCTATAAAAGACGAATCCTCTTCAGCTCTGTATTGAACGAAATGACCAAAATTCACGTTGCCAACTCTAAGTTTATTTAAAAAGGCTTAACTTGTGCTATCTATAAAAGATAAATTAAAACATGACGAAAAAGTATAAGTTGCAATCAAATGCAACATTCAGGCACTCAAAAAAAAAAAAAAAAAAAAAAAAAAATTTGCAATATTCAGATAACTGAGTTTCAGGAGACTGCATGCTGAAACATGATAAGTATTCTTTAATCATACACCAAAGTTCTACAATAAAGGCCATTTCTTTACCTGTATTTTCTCATAACTCATAAGTACGTAATTTTTAAAATGCAAAAAATAAAAACATAAAAAGGCTAAATTGTTCGTTGCTAACCAACACAATTCCCATCAGAGCTCTATTCACAGGTTTATTAACAGCCCATATAGTTTTCACTAACAAAAATTGGACGAATTCAAAATAAAAGAAAATGCAGTCATTCAAACCTTGACAGAATAATCTGATTCTCATTTAATAATAGCACGCAAGAAAATAATACAATGTAATCTTATTACCACTAGTAAGAAATTTAAAAAAAAAAAAAAAAGACCATTTAGTTCAATTGAGTAGCTCTCAAACACATTCAATCCTACTGAAAATAAATAATGATAAGTGCAGACCTTTTCGATGTGAGGAAACTGGGCACGCATTATTTGAAGAGCCACCATAGTATCACTAAAAGAGAAATTCTCCTCTGCAGACATTTTTGTATATTTCTCCAACGTGAATTCCCAAAAAAATAAAAAAGGGGGGATCACCGAAAGCAGAAAAATTGAATTATTAAAGAATGAGGGCAATAATTCACCTAGTGAAAGAGACCCTGAATTATCAATGGAGTTTCCAGGAACAGGTTCGGGTTCTGATCCGGGTTCAGAGTCTTCATCTCTTGGGCGTTTTCTGCTTGTTGATGGTTCTGATACTGTTGTTTTCTTCTTCATATTCTCCCTTTTTTGGGACAGAATCCGAGTTAAAGATCCGACCCCTTTTAGATAAAGCTTAAATATCGAATAGAGCTGGCAAATGGGCGGACAGCTGCCAGGCCACACCTATAATTGGATCAGGTTGGTCTAGCTCAATTTTGTATGGGCCATAAATATAAATATGTTGGTCCAATTCAGTCTATCAAGTCAAATTGATCATAATTTTTTTTTTTTCTTTTTTTTTTTAAATAAAAATTTTATATAATGTAATACATTGCATCAAATATAATCATAGATAAACTTAGACAACATATATTTTGAGATTTATCTCATGCATCAGAAAAACATCAATTTTCTTTCAAAATAATAAGATCTGTGCATGTTACTCTGTCTGTGTGAAGAATTAAGATGTCGGATCTTGTAATGGGAGATGAAATTGAAACTGGTTCTGAATATTCTTCAATGGAAAAGGTTCATCAATCCGGGGTCGATAATGGCAACTTGTGGACGTTGTACTTTGGAGGAACAAGCAGATGTCTGGAGCTTTGCTTGCTGGTGCAACTGTGATATGGCTTATGTTTGAATGAATAAGCTATCATTTGATTACTTTTCTTTGTCATTCTATTATTCTATCTTCGGCTACTCTCTTTGTTGTATGAAAAGCACGAAGATCGAGTAGATTCTTATGCTCAGAAGGCAACAGCCAAACTCAAGAGACAATACAGCACATTGGATGAGAAGGTTCTTCAGAAATTACCGAAAGTTCTTTTCATCACAGACAATAAGCAACACTAATAATGATCAGCTTGAAATTATTGGATTAATGTTTCAAAAATAGACAATTTAAATTGGAGATTTGGCTTAGATTATTTTTTATTGATATTTTTGGATTATGTATTAGAGCTATTTACAAAATGAGTTATTAATGTTAAGGAGCAAAAAAAATAATAAAAAAATAAAAAATTGGGCCAGCCTGACTAGCTCGACGGGCCGGGCCATATAGGCTTGGTTTTGTTTGGGCGAAGGCCAGCCCAACCCAAGATTCGGGTTATATGGGTCGGGCCGATTTTGCCACCTCTAGTTCTAATATTGTTATTTTTTCATATGCCATCCATAACCAGCACAATATGACTATAGTTAGAAAATCCAAAGGAATCAAGATAGACCCTTTATTATCAGACTATTTAGAACACAAAGAGACAGAGTTTGATTGGTTAGTACAACCATCCAGAAGATCTATTGAGATAGACCTTAGTAAAAGAGCAAAGACCCCTTTTACTTAGAACAAGATCAATGAGACAAAAACCTGAAAGCAGCCAGGGAAGACAAATTAGACAATTAAGTGAAAAAGTCAATGAAATGGCAAAAGCCATAATTGAAGAATAAACCATGTCAATTGCTGACATTTTGAAAGAAATTAAGAATTTGAAAGACAGAATTGAGGAAATTAAAGTCACCCTTAGGAATTTCCAGATCCAAAGTGAAAAGGCAATAGACCAGCACTTAGCTGTCATCATAGCAGGAGTCAGAAACCATAGCCAACCTCCGATTCAAGCCAATAAAACAACATTAGGAATTTTTGAGAGGAGGGAAAAATTACCCAAATCTAACAATGACAAAAATCAAGGTGGAAATTTTGACATTACCTATATAGGATGACAAGTTTTAGGAAAAACCTAGAACACATCTATGAAACAAGCCAAGAGTTAGGACTATTGAATGTCCTTTTAGCTTTCGAAGACAATAAATTAGACAAAATAGTTTCCATTGTTAAGAAGGTAAGCGTAGGAGACGATGAAACCATCCTCACAGCCAAATCCGTAGGCGATAAGCCAGAAAACACAGAACCAATAGCAATAGGAGAACCCTATAGCTCAGACAATTCAGATATTAGCTCTGATGAGGAGATCACTATTCATGAACGATTCTACACCAATAGGGAACCTACCCAAAAAGGAGTAGAAATCAGTGAATCAAAAGTAGAATATGATGCACAAACATGTCAAAACCCAATTGGAGATGGTAAGAGACCAGTAGGTGATTATATCCCTAGGTCTTTACCTCTGGCAGACAAAAGTCTGTTAGATTCAAACCTTTTAGTCTCGTAATTTATCCCAAACAAACAACACCAGCAAGTTACAACCCTAGACCTAGATTGTACTCTAGATCCAGAAAAACTCATAGATGACTGGTATAGTCACATCATGGTTGCTATGATTGTAAATAAATAAATTATTAGAAGCGAAACAAATTCTTGGAATTATGTCCTCGCAAGTACAAGAGGAAACGTTAGAGCTTTCCTAGATACATTTACCTATGAGGTCAATAATGGAATTTGGAAGGATTCCGAAAACAACATCCAAAGTTTATCAAGAGAATTGTTGAACATATTTACATACAATTTACAGGTCAAACTTATGAAGCTTTCAAAAGCGAAAGAACGACAATTGAGGTATATGATGCCTTAAATCATTTAGAGAAAATATCAATTTGTGACATGTGCTATTTTGAAAATTATGCTTGTGAATTTTTCAAATATTATTACATTTGCCCTGTTACAGAAAGGAAAATCTTGACACAAAAGTTTATTAGAAAATTGCTAGAACCCTTCAATCATGAAGTTTTGGACCAATTCGACAATGCAATTGCTAAGCAACAACAAAAGACTAACCCCAGACTAAATCTACAGGTTCATCTTTCTTTAGGATTAGCCATTACATTGATAAGAAATTTACTTGCAAATAAGTGCAAAGAAAGCTACTTAGTCAGGAGTAGCAGAAGTGCGGTTGCAAAAAACCCAAAGCTTTGTTGCAACAGGTATTTAAACAAAATCCTAGGACAGTATGGATGCATTCGAGCCAAAAAACAGGTAAAAAAAATGCAAAGAAAAAGAGTTACAGATTCAAGAAGTATAAACAACTAAACAAGAAGAAGTTCTTTAGAAAAAAGAAATACTTCAAAAGATTCAAAAGGAGGAAAAATCCCAAAACAGGTAAAGACAAAGATTCTGAAAAAGAAAAGAAAAAATACTGCCCGCAAAAGAAAAAAAATTGCAGACGTTGGCTTTGCAATGAATCAGAACATTATGCCAATGAATGTCCAGCCAGAATAAGAAATGAAGATAGAATAAAACTTCTTAAAACCTTTGAACAGCAAGGTTTCTACCCAGTAGAAGACCCTAGTGATATAGAATCCCTTTACTATCTGACTTCAGAATCTGAATCAGACAGCTTAGAATCTTCGGATGACGAATAGTACGGACATTACAAACCCTAACTCTATTTACATTCCTATCAAATTAAATTTTGAAGGTTATAGAAAATATACAATTCATGCATACATTGACACGGGAGCATCAGTATGCACAACCAGTAAATGGATCATACTAAGCTCATTCTGGGTACAATCCGAAAGAACTTTGAACTTAAAGATTGCAGACAAATCAAAAGTGAAAACTTCAAAGATAATCAAAAATTTTGACATTAGTATTTGTGGATATCATAAATCAGTTTTGAAAACATTTTATTTCAAAATTCCCACAATTATCAACTTGAAACAGGAATAGATTTTATAATTGGAAATAATTTTTGCCAATTGTATCATCCTTTCATACAAGAAATTGATTCAATCAGCTTTACTTTAAATAACCAAAGACTTTGGATTTATAAGGAAAGAAAAGCAATAACTTTCAACTCTTTACAACAAAAATTTTTGGAAACATTGAAAATATGTAATTTCAAAAAGAATTTTAGCTATCCAGTAGAGGAGAATATTGCAAAAAGAACACAAGTTTTGATAACTACAGAAGAACTTCAAAAGTTCAGCATCAATTTGCAAAGAGAACAAATTTCAGAACTTTTAGAAAAATGTTGTTCAGAAAATCTTTTAGATCCCAGAATCAATAAAGGAAATCTTACAGCAAAGATAGAAATTCTGGAAGAACACAAAGATAAGATCATTAGAGCCAAAGCCACGGCTTACAGTCCTAAAGATAGGGAAGAATTCTCTATCCAGATTAAGGAACTACTTGATTTAAAGGTAATTGAACCAAACAAATCACAGTTCTCTTCTCCAGCCTTCATGGTAAGAAAAGAAGCAGAAAAAATAAGAGGTAAAGCAAGAATGGTAATTGATTATTCTTAGTTGAAAAAGATTACCAAGCCAGACGGATATATTTTGCCAAATATGTCTAGTTTATTACAACTAATCAAAGGAAAAAAGTTTTTTTCTTCTTTTGATTGTAAGTCAGGATTTCACCAAGTAAAATTTGAAGACAGTACAAAACCTCTCACGGCATTCAGTTGCCCGCAAGGACATTTCCAGTGGACAATTGTTCCATTCGGACTAAAGCAAGCCCTAGGAATCTTCCAGAGGCATATGGACAATATATTTAAACCATACATTAATTTCTGTTGCATTTATATCGATGACATTCTTGTTTTTTCAGATAATGAAGAGAGTCACGAAAAACAAGTCACAGAAATCCTAAATGCAGCTTACAGCAATGGAATAGTCTTGTCAATGAAAAAGGTAGAGTTATTCAAAAAAAAAAAAAAGGATATCTTGGGTTAGACATAGCATATGGTTATAAATAGTTAAAACCTCATATCCTTACACACATCCAGGAATTCCTTAGTGAAATTCAGGATCAAAAGTAGCTAATGAGAATCTTAGGTTGCCTAACCTATGCCGAATCTTTTATCAAAGACCTAGCAAAAATGATAGCACCTTTGCAGAAGAAACTCAAAAAAGATCACAGGTGGAATTGGAGTAAAGAAGACACTCTTTATATCCAAAAAATTAAGTCCGAGATCAAAACATTACCATCATTATATCATCCAAAAGAGGGTGATAAGATGATAGTTGAAACAGATGCGTCCCACGAAAATTGGAGAACAGTCCTAAAGGCATTTGACGAAGGAGATCAATGTGAAAAATTATGTAGTTATGCTTCAGGTACATTTGCAAGAGCAGAAAAGAACTACCACATCAATGAGAAAGAAATTTTAGCAATGAAAAAGGCTATTACAAAATTTAGACTTTATATTATCTTTGACAAATTTCTTATTAGAACAGATTCTAGTACTTGTAAATCTTTTCTTAAGAATCAGGTACATCCAGACTACAAGCAAGGTAGACTTGTCAAATGGCAAATGTGGTTCAGCCATTATGACTTTGACATTGAAATTATTAAAGGTAAAGATAATACTCTTGCTGATTCTCTAACTCGAGAATTTGCTTGTGCGTGTTAAAATGACAGACCTCAAAAGCCAAATTAAAGACCTTGAGTTACAAATTGAAATGGAAGAAATTGAAGTTTCTACCAGAATACAAAAAATACAGGTTTTAAAGAAGAATTTAGCCCTACAAATGACAATATCAACTTTTGTTTCACATGGGGAGAGTGATGTTTCAAAAACAGAACACCCTAAAACAGAAGGCGTTAAAAGTAGCAAGACTACTGGAAATGATCAGACAGAGCCTAAGGCAACATTACCCAGCATTCTCACAAATGCAAATACAGAAGAGTATATTCAAGCTCAAAGTTCTAAAGAACATCAGGGTATTCAAGACCCGAAAAATGGACCAAAAATCCAATTACAGACAGATGAGCATAGTCAAGCTCAAAGTTCATGCGAACAAAAGGGTATTCCATGCCCAATTACAGAAGCTCTAACACATTTAGTTGGAGTTAACACTTCTCTTGCAGGGAAGAAATACTATGTCATCTTTGATGGCTCAGACAGAGATTTTTATACCAACTGGATATAGGTTGAGCCCCTTGTTAAAAACAAGCCTCACAAACACAAAAGTTTTAAAACTTATACAGAAGCCCAAAAGGCCTTTGCAGAATTTTGTGAGTCCAAATGAGCCAGCCCAATACCTTATAAACAGTTGTTTGACCAAACACATTTAAACCCTAGCCCAAATTACCAACAGCAAAGCATCAGGTCCAGCCCAGAATGCCACCTCTAGCTTTCAGACCACCTCCATCCAAAAATCAGAGATTTAGGATGATGTCTTACAAAGATGCAACCCAATCCATCCCTGAGGTTCTACCTGACAGATTCAAGAAAATTGGTAAGATCCTAGTCCAAAAAGATGATCCAACCATTACAGGAATAAAATTACAGGACTTCCTTCATCTAGAAGAAGAAGCCAGGACAATTGGAGCATCTGCCCCAGAGAAAAACTACTACGGGACACTTGACAAAAAGTTTGGACAGTTCATCTTCTTGGAAGGTGCAGAACCCACAATGGTACAACAGCCTTTCATTGCAGACTTATTAAAATGATAATTCCGGGAAAGGACTTTGAAGAAATAAAATTGGTCGACAGTAAGCTCTTTCAAACTCTTAAAGACTTCAGCAAATATGTTATCAAAGATCAAGATTTACATGTTATTAGTTCTAAAAGCTTATTTGGACAGGCCAATCGAAGATTCAACAACATGTGTTAATGAACTCATCTTTCAAGAATGGAGAGCACTTTCCTCTCAACGAATCTTAACAGGATTAAAATCCTTCAACAGAGAATCCAAGGTTAAAGTAAATCATTCTTCAAGACTTATTTTAATGACTAGCAAATCCAGTACCCCAATCTCTACAGAAGGAATTAAGACAGTATGCAGTTTTGAAAAGAATTTTTACAATACTTTCAACACTCATAACAATTATAATGGACATATGTGGAAGGCACTCAGACAAAGTTTAGGTAAATATCACGACTGTCAGAGGTGTGATAAAACCAAAGATAAAGAAGTGGAGGAACACATTGATGAGGAAATTTCAAAATTGGAATCTCCCAACAGTTCTGCCAACACTGCGTACCAATCAGATTAAAGTACTGTTTACTTTTCAAAAAGTACTTTTACTGTGGATAGTGGACTTCACTGTTCAAGATTGACAGAAAGCAAAGAAAAGGACAATCATGTAACTTTTGCTTTACAAAAAAAAAAGACAGCTGTATAACACAGAGAAGAAAAGCATCTTCAGGCTTCTTTATAAGGGAAAGACATTCATGAAGAAGGGACAGGAGTTTTTAGCTTAGAAAAATATTCATATAGTTTTTCTTTTGCACACTCTACCATGTACAGAGGCTAAAACCCTCAAAGACAGTAGATCCATTTGGATCAACCTTTGTAATTAAATAAGCTAAGAGCTTTTGCTCTTAGCCTTCTTTGTGAAATAAAACTACCATGTTTTAGTTCATCATTCTTCCTATACTTTTCATGTTTAGCAAAACAACTGTACGGATCCCTACAGGACAGAAGTCAACAGGAGTACCGCTAAGCAGGATGTCGTTCTTCAGGGAAACACTAACTAGTCCACAGTGGTTAGGTAGTTTGCTGGACAAAAGCATAAGAAGAAACACCCAATTCATAACAACAGTAAGAAGGTTTTTGCATACTCTTACCTATTATTACTTGGTTTCCAATTTGAGATCTATTGTCTTGATAAATACATTTGATTTACATATCCTACTTATCCGCTCACACAGACCTTTGCACCTCCGGCAAAAATTGGTATTAGAGCCATGTTTTAAATCAACAATGTGTAATACAGCGTGTCATTTATGTGAGACATACATTCTGACATTCACATCACATTATGAAATATACAAATATTATAAACAGAGACACAATTATCTTTTATTTACAGATGTATATCATTCTTCTATAAATAAAATGAAAATGAAAATGCTTAATGCTTTAACAGATTACAATAAACGTACACGTACATTTATTTTGCATTATGTCATGTATCATCATGCATCATGAGCATATAAAGCGAAAATATTATTAATACAGATGTTGATGAAGTTTTTGAACAAAACGAATCAAAATGAAACTTTTCAAAAGAGATTTTGATCTCATATAAAAAGCTTGCAAATATTTGCAAGACAAACTTGACAATTCAACCAAGTGAAGTTTTTGTTGAACCAAACTTTATCAATAGATTTGTTAATAGAAACAGACATATTTATTATGGAGTTTCACAAAAAGAATTTGCTATTCATATAGAGCATACATATGGTAAAATGGGAATTTCCTTGCTTACTAAACAAGACATCAACAAAACCAAACAAAAAGTTGACTTGGATGACAACAAAAATCTTTATTGGGTAACCATATGAGCTATTAGGATACAAATTCGTAGCACCCTATCTGACAAAATTGATCTGCCAATTTTTATGAGCCTGATTGATGAAAGAATTCAAAATCCAATTGAAGGATGTTTAGGATCCCTGGATGGTAACCTAGCATGCGACAAACTTATTTTTACAGTTTTCCCTATACTTTTAGTCAGTTTACACGACCAAGACTTTGATGGAATCTTATCTTTTGTACATAGATATGAAAGATCAGACATTGTTAAAAACAATAATGTACCTTTCTCCATATCATACCTTGTGAGTTATGCCATCCATAACCAAGATCCAGGTTATATGGGCCGAGCTGATTTTGCCACCTCTAGTTCTAATATTGTTATTTTTTCATATGTCTTTGGTGCGTAAGAACAATAAATAACGTTCTTCATTTTAATTAGAAAAAATTGTAATTGAATTTTTAATCTTTGCAAAAAATGTAAATATGTTAGATACTTTTTTTTTAATTAATAATTTATTAACTAAATAGAAAAACATATTATAAAATAACTAAAATTTAAACTCATAATTATTAACACATATGTTGAATAAAATAATTTTTTATTATTAAATAATTATATTATTTAAAATTTAAAATTTTATTTTATAGTTACTACGTAAAAAAGAAAATACATACCTTCTGAACTTCTATGTCAAAAAAAAATGTTAATGACCATTTCTACAATGAGCGCAAAAGTTAGGGACCATTTCCTCCAATTTTCCTTTAAAAGCACTTACGGTAATGTTGAAATATTTTTTAAAATTTTTTAAGTTATAAGTTGTATAAAATGTATAGAATGTGTGAATAATAAATAGATAATAATATAAATCATACAAAAGATAAAGATAATAATATATTTGATTAAGTTAAATTATAATTTAAACTTGACAAAACATAGCCTAAGAGCAATATGGTTTTTGATTTTATCAAGCTTTAAAATGGTTGATTCAACTTAGTAGTCAAGTCAACTTATCGAGATTGGCCTCAGCTTTTTGTTGACATTGGCTTAAATTTTGTAAGCCCCAAACTCAATTCCACAATGCTACTAGTATGTTTGTGAGTGCTTATAAGTACTTGTAAACTATCAAACATCATTTTCATCATCGCATTTTATAAGAGATACAACTTTTATCTATTTTTTATCCACATATTTTGCAAGACCCACTACTTATAATCTAAAAAAACAGTTACCAAACATGCACTTGGCCAAAATGTCATGCCGAATTTAGAGTACATAATTTGTCAACCTTCAGTAAATTTATGTTTGTATGAAATGGGAACAAACTACCTTTGATGAGTACAAACGGATCCTAAATGAAGTAATTTTGCATGTCAAATGAGAACAATTTAATTCCAAATCAAAGTTTAGATAATTAATATAGCAAGATTACTAACATATAGAACTGAACGTATACCATAAATAAGAGGTCCATAGTTAAAGACTCCTTGAGCAAATGATCATGTATTACAATTCCACTAATCCACGTATCTATCAAAAATTTTGCAACGAAAAATTCTGAAGCAATAGTAGCTGTGTCCTACAACAAAGCTGAATCAGATTTCTAACCCTAGTTCTTCGTGAGAAGCTTCCTCGGGTCGAGATTTCCAGACACTTGTCCAGATAACTCAGGCAGACTTCAACTTGGCTGATACTGAAGCGAGGTGGGATAGTGTCCTGTGTCCCACAAACATCAAGAAAATTCCCAGGAACCCAAGTGCCTTTAATGTTGTGAATAGATCCAACTGCAAGCAGAAAAATAAACAAATATGTAACCAGTTGGACCAAATATACCAGTTAACGTGTTGTAATTACAGGAAATCTTAGATAATACAAGAATGCTTCTTTTGCTTGATGATAAATACAAGAAAACATTTGTCTGGGGATTTGATCGGAGTACTTTTTGAAAGAGAGTGAAAGATTAACATAATTGCAGTTAACAAAGTATATTTCAGTCGACTAAGAAAACCACTGCAGGAAAATGAAATAGGTTTCACATGATTAAAATGATTACTCATAGTGCGGAACTCCCTTGCAATGCAACAGAACAAAAATTGAAAAACAGCGTGTATATTTCAAAATCAAGAGAACTCAAACACAAACCTTGAACCAGAATAATGCATACAATAAGAGAACAGATGCAATGCCCAAATGGAAGAGAATGGCAAATGTCGCAGGAACAGTTGACCTCGGAAAACTCTTCAGGTTAGCACGTAGGCGCAACAGCTGTTGGCAGAAAAAGGATGCTGCAATATTAGCCATAATCTCATAATCTAGTAGGGAAAATTACAGTGATGAGCGCAGACCGCTATCAAAAGAGAAAAGTCAGAAAACCATTCAAATATGCAGTAAGAAGAGGAAATTTAAAATTGGAGGTACCCCAGCCAAGAAACCAAAGAATGGCAAAAGAACAAGGCCCGAGAAAGTAAGTGAAAGCTCTCTAGGGGGTCCTTTCTCAGGAGCCCTAAAAATATGAGTTATCTCTGCCTTCGGCCCATATCTTGAGTATGGGTCAATAGGTTGTGGAGGAGGACGAGCTGCCTTCTCAGGTGCATCTGGAAGATCTAATTCAACATGGCCTAGAGGTCGCAAAAAAGAGTTCTCCTGAAATAGAAAAAAATAGAAACATGGATGAACATAGATGTGTATGTGTGCGTGTACGTGTGTCTAGGTGGTGGATGGGTGAGGGAGGATAAACGTAGCACTTCGGCTTCATACAACATTTACCATGACAGAGTCGCCAACTGTAAGTTGAATATCATATTTACCCGACAAGTAGAAGAATTTCTCAACCAGTCCCAGAAAATCCTACGAGACAAGTGAAATTTAAACATTCAAAATTAGATCTTCGTAGAAATTGTGAAAGGGTTAAAGTGAATAGTTATTGAAGTGGAAGCAAGTAATACACATGGAACTATTCATTAACCATTGATGGAATTATTCATTAATGATTGATGTTTGTGCAACTTCATTTAGTTGAACAAACATACAAAATTATTAAAATAGTAAAACAGTAATAACAAGCATAACAATTATAATTTAACTAGGTGTACTGCAATGGTTTAAATGACTTTTGTTGGGACAATGTTTGATTTTCTAAAATCCCATTGAGCATCTAAGCAGATTAAATTCATAATCGAAAAAGTTAGGTAGAAAAAAAGCAAAGGAGTGCTTACTAATATTATCTCAAACTTCTTCCCAGAGTTGCCCACTACAAAGATATGCTCAACTCCACTCTCATGTCTCAACTTGAGGAATACCTGCTTGCAACATAAATATTAACACCCCTGAATGGCATGAAATGTTGTTGAAGATGCTCATAAGGTTGACTAGCTACCTGGTGTGGCTTAAAAGTGTGTCCGAGAGGAGTATTCAATTGAAAGGATAACCGTAATTTCTGGAGATGGTTTGCCGATAAAGCAACATCATTCTCTCCAGATAAATCTAGCCTGGATTACAAAATATAGTATAAAAAATTTGCTGTCAAACTAATTTCAGAGAAATAACAACAATGACAGCATGAAGCATGGAAGTAATATAAAGAGCAAATAATTTCCAACGTGAAATGTCATATTCTTCATCCACTTTAAATTCATTATGATATTTGTATAATTTAATAACATTTACTTCCAAGAGTAAAAAAATTTACAAAATCAATTTCACATAATACATATACAATAGACATAGTTTCCAATGCAATTCACTGAAGACAATGTGAAATTTGAGACTTGAGAAATTATAGTGAAACGAAAGAAAAACCTAGCATGGTGAATAATTTACAACCACATCAAGCCATGTTAATTTTGGACTACCTCTCCCTTCCTCATCTAAATTGTCTGGAGGATCGCGTCGCTCTTGCAGACAGAAATTCTACAGGTCTAAGTTAGACATGATCCAACCACCACCCAAGTCATTTTTCACTTAATTTATCCACAGTGGGTGTCACCTCTCCACTAGTTTGTCTATATTCTCATTTCCTATTTCGTCCATTCTTGTATTGTGATACATTCTCATCTCCACTATATTCTTTTTACGGAGTCCTTTTAACAGCCCAAGAAAAATAACAGAGATAGAACCCAACTCAGTATAAAGGGCAGGACGTGAAGAAAACAATCATGCCAGTGAAGTTAGAAGTGATGCTTAAAAGAGTGAAGATAGGGGCAAACATAATGATAATGGTTATATGCCTGACTGAGAAAAACAGAAGGAAAGGAAGTACTTTTTCTGCAGTTCTATACTCCCAATATCACTGTCAAGTACTGCAATCTCTGCATTGTTAACTTCAATGACTCCTGTTATGTATACAGGTACTTTTGTTCGTCCCCCAGTTATGTATCGTTTCTTATGTTCTGGATCCTGAAGTGAAATCTGCCAATCGGAAACCAGGAATATCAGAGTGTGTCTAGAAAAGGGAAGACCGACTCTGATGAATGAAAGAGGGTAAAAAAAGGAGAGCCAAGCAATCAAAAATGTACCTCAAAAGAAAATATGTACTTTCCAACATCTACATTCTCCGGCAATGTTTCTAGGACATGAACTGCAAGCTCAGGGTCAAACTTGAGTTCCTGCATCAAGGGAATGAAAAAATCCTTACAGCTTAAGCTGTACTAAGCATGAATGGATGAGAACGCTTTGTAGTGGCAGATAAATCATAATTAGCAGTAGAACATTATATACAGCTCTCAGTAAATGGGAGCACCTGGTCAATCACAGAAGCATCCTTTGAACCAGAGCTAAAAATCTGCATGAGCTTGACTGATAGAGGTGGGGCAGCAGAACCCAATACGGTGTTGACCCTCACCTAAACCAAACAATGCAGCTAGCTAAATAAGAAAATATCTGCATAAGGCAATATCACTCTAGGATGCTTATTCTGCAGTTCATGATCTAGTGTATCATGTCCGACAGCTCTGAGTTTTAGAGTACTGTCTCTTATATGCCAAATATTTATTTAACACCATGGAGATATAGAATCTGAAAACGAATACAAAAATTTCAGGAAAAGAAGAAGAAAGATGGGAAGTTGATCAAAAATGTAAAATTGCATGCAATAAGAGTACACGATAAAATGATTAAGGTTCCCCACCTCAAGTTGGTCTTTCCTGGAAACTGAAAGCACAGTAGCTGGAAGTGATAAAATCAAAGGAACGGAAACCCTGTACAGTAAATAAATTATTCAAGTTATTTTCAGAACAAAACATAATGAACTGATGCTCCCACCAACAAATTCACAACTGGAAGTGAGTAGTGACTATATCCAAGTAACAAGTTGCAGATCTCAACATATCAAAGGTGTACAATATCAATTGAATTGGATGCAAATACTAAAGTAACAGAAGCAACTAGCAAAGATTAGGCAAAGTTGAAACTTGGACTTCTTCGAAATAGCTCATACTTGCAGAAATAATGAATTTAAAGGCATGCATAAAAATGGCGTGAAGAGATATTTATACATATAACAGACAAAACAGTAAAAGTCCTTGAGAGGGCCAGACAACATAATTTATGCAAGTGCTTACCTACTGTTTTCCAGGCAAGCCAAGGCATCAATTTGGTGATACAAGTCTTTGGCACTGCCAGGAATTTCAATACCAAGGAAAAATTTTGCCAAACCCAATGTTTTGTCCCCTGGAAGCTGCAAATTTGAAACCAAAGGTTTTAGAAGGTCAAACAAAAAAAACGAAGAAAAGTGCGCTAAATGAATAAGTGGCACAATATATGTTCAAACACACATTCAAACTTTCTCCGGTGGCTGTTGCAAAAGCTGCGATCCCACGCACTACTGACGAGGAAGCTGAAAGAGGATCCTGATGCCCGTGCGCGTCAACAAATTTTTCATCAAAGAAATAAGCGCCGTCATCTAAAATATAACAGCAAAGTCAGATTGTGAAAGAAAGAAACTATAATAATTCAATTTATTACATTGAGTTACCACCTCAGTTATGATAAAGAAAATACAGGTCTGTTGACAATGTTGCTGTTGCTTTTAAAATAAATAGAAATGAAGGTTTGATAGTTCACGAAATTCCCTACTTCATACATGCCCAAACTTCCTACTTCAACTACGATTTAGTCTCTTTAGACCAAATTTTAGGGCTAACTGTAGACTACAGCGACCACCAATTAATTCCCCAGCAAAATTGCAAACGGTATAGCTTCACCTAAATTAAGTCTCATTTTAAGACTTAATTTAGAACTGAAACTCGCAGAATTCTGAAATTTGATAAAATATTGAAGCCAAAAACTAAAGACTCTAGAATGAGCACAATTGATAGTTTCACAAACCATACATTACTCCAGAACTTTCTGATGTATTTGCTGTTTTAAGCCTCTTATTGTGTGCACAGAACAAACCAGTATGAGATAGTCACAAAATGCTGACTAATTACATAATTCAAAATTATATGCTGCTAACTCCATGTTAGCATCATTAAATATTAAATAAAATGGAAGTTTGAAAATGAGAAATATGCTTTCATCCTTGTAGCTAAGGACCAAAATATGCTTCCTTCCCTGAACAGCTAATGTGAACAAAGTATATTTTAACCGCAATACAGAAACCTAATAGGGCTAAAGTTTTCAGTCACAGTATGTATTAGAGTAATGCTGAAGTCAAAAGCCAGATCTCGTCCACAATAAAGACATTTGTTCTTTTTAACTGTAAATGATTTTAAAGAAAAACTATTAAAGGTAGCAAGCCAAAAAATCAGAAACCGCAACACAGCCAACATAAACATCAGAATTGAAGAATTGATTAGAGAATAGTAAAAGAAACATGTATTTACACACACAAAATATAGAAACGTACCATATCTCTCAACACCATCAAAAAGCTTCATTATGTCATTTTTCAGAGTAGCAACCTGGCGTAGAAATCAGACTAAGATTAGAACATCAATGATAGCTTCACGCATATTATCCATCAAATGTTTTGAGATAAAAGGACATGCATGTGTTTTGAGTGTAATGTTATGGCAGAGAAATCATAGGGGAAAAAAAGGAAAAATAGCCCAGTCATAATGGTTCGCATAGCTCAGCTATGATGGATTAAGGGCCATGTAACAGTGGTAAGAATGGTTTTTGATAAATGCCACGATGAAAAGATAAGTGGCAACATCCATGAACTGAATCCTCTACACCCCAAATAAAGGTAAAATAATTCCAATATATATGAGTGACATCTCAATAAGAAAAGGGCTCTATGGCACAAGAACTGCAGATTGGAATACTCAACCAATCAAATGAGCGCAACTGCACTGTCTCTATTCATACATGTGCGTGCAGAAGTTAACCACCAGTTTCCTCAAATACAGTGAGCTCTTATGAGAGAAGAAAGTAAGAAACATAATATTTACCAGAGAATGATCAATCTCAGAAGATGCTAATGAAACAACTCCAGCCAGGATCTCAAGTGCTATACCTGCAAAATTAAACCATTGCAAGTAATCAGCATTTTGAAGGTAGTAACCACCGTAAGTATCAAACATTTCATTTACAGCACAAAAAACAGTTCAGCCAAATGAAGAAATTTTGTTTAGCTAGTAGACATAACTTACAACTAAGAATATCCACAAAACTAACTGATCATCATAAACAAGTATTTACCAGCAGCATAAGTACTAGACTCGGGGTTGTTGGAACTGTAACGCCACCTTCCGTCACTTTGGCTGAGAGCCTGCCACAAAACCAGTATCACTTAGTCAATCGCAATGTAAATTCAGAAAATCTTAGAGAACATAAAATGTATAAAAAATTTGAATTGATACGAAACGTGCAACGTGTCTACTGTCTAGAACTCACCTTTATAGAACGAAAAATTCTATCAGCATCTTCAAGATGTACATCTACTTCTGAAGTCTGATCCTGCACAAACAAATTAATGAGAAAAGAAATTGTGCACAGTGATTCCAAAACCATCTGAGGCTCACTCGTTGAGCTGCAACTCATGCAAAGATTCGATTAAAAGCCTCAAAGTTTATGCATTGAGTGCCATGTGTAAGGCATGTAGCCATATACCTTGACTCACTGAGGTGCATGCCCTCCCTAATCTTACCCCTTTTGGGCCATTTTTAACACCCTCAACTTTTTGGGAAGGTTTCTTTCACAGCCTAGAGCGTTATAAGGATTTTTGGGGTTGTTTCAAATACAGCCCAACCCTAGTACGAGTACTTTTAGTAAAGAAGATTCAGTTTCAAAGAGTATAATGAATAAAATTGTCTTACCTTGATAAGCGTTAATCCTCCAATGGAGTGGTAGAAATCAAGAAGTGAATTTGCGGCATTTACAGAATCTTTAAGTCTAGTCACAATTCCCTGGGGAAAAGATAGTATAAATGTGCATCAATGCATTTATATATCAGAAAACATTGATTTTTAGACTGAAATCAGCAAAGCAAATAGCTAAATCATACCACAAAACCGTTGTCATTTAGCTCGCATTTCAGTATCCGGTTAGCTCTTAAAGCCTGGAACAAATCCTTTAACGCTGATGAGGTGGACGAAAGGGTGTCAGCTACAGATGCACAAACTGAAGTCCTTATAATGGGTTCTTTTTCAATTCCAAGAACCTCAAATGTTCTTAAAGCCTCGTATGTCTCTTCCAAGCTGAAAAGGAGCAAATCAAGTGAGACATTAAACTATCTTGAAAAGGAACTATCTTGAAAAGGAAACTCTCAGGTTTCACCCTTTTAACATAAAATGTGAAATCCAAAGTTGTCACTCTGCACGCAACGGGGAAGACAGGGACAATATCAACTTCATAATTTACGTAAATTTCCAATCAGAGAAACAAGAAAGACAAATTCTTCACCTGTTACGTGCATTTCCAATCAGAGAAACAAGAAAGACAAACTCTTCACCTCATTTTCAATCATAAAACAACAAGAAGAAGCAAGTCTGGTTCCCAAGACACTTGGGGTCCATGAATTTGTTTTTTCAGGTCCGTCTCATACAACAATACATGTACTAAAAGGTCTGTGAAATCAAATATTTGCAACACATCAGGACATGTTAATTCTGATCTGCCTCTCCATTTGTGAACCTTCTTCTGAGATCAAATGAATCTTCTGAATATGAGTCTTTTAGATATATGCAAAGCAATATGAGTCATCATTCTCTTAATTTATTGTGAACCGGTAAAACTTTCGCTTGTCGATGTCTATCCTCGTTTCCTTATGTTATTCATTTTAATATGAACACACTCATCTATAAACACTTTGTCCTTAATCATCCCAACACTCAACTCTATAAAGCATAACTGTTCTATTAACCATTATGTAAAACTTGCCTTTTTAAATTGTTAGGTATCTTCCAATTGCACAGAATCACTTGATCCCCTATTCAAAACAAGATTGGCTTCTCACATTTGCCAAAAGGATGAAAAGTCAACACGTGTTCAACCTATCACACATTAACTGCTAGGAGGCGCTCCTTTTTTTCCGGAAATAATGAATGCAGAAAATTACAGAATTGCTTCATAACTAGTCTTGGCATGAATTATTCTTACATTTACGTTGGCTGCTCAAGATAATAAAAAAATTATAAGATTTTAATTTTATGTCTTTTTCGGGTGGAATAGAACGTCTTAACCGACCATACTACCATTTAGTAATTATATCAACAACCAAACTAAACAATCACACAAAACACCAACATTTGTTCTTCAGATCATGAAAAGAAAATTGCGTCAAACTGCCCAACCCAGCCTAGGTTCAATAGATAATTACTGAAAAAAGGATAGGAAAAGAAATACATGGAAGATTTATATAAATATAAACTAACATACATATATACGCATATTTAGAGACAAGGGGGTAGGGAGGGTTTAAAATTGACCTTCCAAAAGATCCATCGGAGGGAGAGAAGAGCTCCAATGCGGCAGATCGATGTGCATCAGATATCGGATTAAAGATAGCAGCCGAATCGCAGATCAATGCAATTGATGCTAATAACACCGAAGCTAGAACCAGAATAACAGAATTTCTGGCCATTCCTGGGAATGAAAATTTGTAGAAAAATGGGTAAGGAGAATTGATGTTAATTGATGCTATTAAAACCCTAGACCTTTAAAGATCGAAATCGGGTAGAGCTCTGATCAGTGTGGAGACAGAAAGTACGTTCCCAGTAACTGTACGCAAGTCCACAGTAGAGAAGAACGAGTGAGCCAAGGTAAATTCCAAATGTGCCCACAATGTTCTATTTTATTGCCGAAGATACCCTTTCCTTTTTTTTTTTTCTTTTTTTTTTTTTCACAATCTCTCCTTCGCGGCGCGGGGTGGGGGGGCGGATTTGCAATTTCGTCCTCAACCTTTATAGTTTGTTACTAATTTACCCTTAATCTTTTATTTAAACATCAAACATCCCCAACTTTTTATTTATTGTAAATCACGTCTCCGTTGACAGATTTTGACAAATTTTTCATTCTCTTTAAATAAAAAATAATAATAATAATAAAACCACAAAAAATAAGAGAAAATTACAAATTAAGTCTTATAACATTTTAAAAAATACAAAGTATATTTTTCTTCACCCACCGACTCCACCTCATTCCACCACAGCCATCACATCCATATCAATATCACCACACCATGCTTTATCAACTATTTAATAAAAAAAAAAAACTAGATTTACATTTAAAAACGATGATAATTAGTCTAAAAAGATTTCAGCTATCCATACCAAGTAATTTATTGTTAAAAGTTTCAAAGTTGAAATCTCACCAATCTTCTTGACACCCATGGAGACAGTAAGACTCATGACAAGAGAGTCATCAGCATTTAAAACACAAATGTCCCCTGGAATTGCATCTTTCAAAATCTCTCCTTTTGCCATCGAAATCTCCATCAAATTCGCATAATTCTCCAAATGTGAAGCACCCACGTTCAGAATCACCCTTACTTTGGCCTACACATCCTAGCAAGCTCCAACATCTCTCGTTTCTAACTCATCCCCAACATTTATAGTTTGTTACTAATTTATCCTTAATCTTTTATTTTAGTATCAAACATCCCCAACTTTTTATTTATTGTAGATCACGTCTCTATTGACAGATTTTGACGGATTTTTCATTCTCTTTAAATAAATAATAACAATAATAATAATAAAACCACAAAAAAATAAGAGAAAGTTACAAATTAAGTCTTATAACTTTTAAAAAAATACAAAGTATCTTCTTCTTTACCCACTCACTCCACCTCATTCCACCACAGTCATCACATCCATACCAATATCACCACACCATGCTTTATCAACTATTTAATAAAAAAAACTAGATTTACATTTAAAAACGATGATAATTAGTCTAAAAAAATTTCAGCCATCCATACCAAGTAATAGATTGTCAAAAGTTTCAAAGTTGAAATCTCACCAATCTTCTTGACACCCATGGGGACAGTAAGACTCATGACAAGAGGGTCATCAGCATTCAAAACACAAATGTCCCCTGGAATTGCATATTTCAAAATCTCTCCTTTTGCCATCGAAATCTCCATCAGATTCGCGTAATTCTCCAAATGTGAAGCACCCACGTTCAGAATCACCCTTACTTTGGCCTACACATCCTAGCAAGCTCCAACATCTCTCGTTTCTAGCTCATCCCCAACATTTATAGTTTGTTACTAATTTACCCTTAATCTTTTATTTTAGTATCAAACATCGCCAACTTTTTATTTATTGTAGATCACGTCTCTGTTGACAGATTTTGACGAATTTTTCATTCTCTTTAAATAAATAATAACAATAATAATAATAAAACCACAAAAAAATAAGAGAAAGTTACAAATTAAGTCTTATAACTTTTAAAAAAATACAAAGTATATTCTTATTTACCCACCCACTCCACCTCATTCCTCCTCAGCCATCACATCTATACCAATATCCCCACACCATGCTTTATCAACTATTTAATAAAAAAAACACTAGATTTACATTTAAAAACGGTGATAATTAGTCTAAAAAAATTTCAACTATCCATACCAGGTAATATATTGTCAAAAGTTTCAAAGTTGAAATCTCACCAATCTTCTTGACACCCATGGGGACAGTAAGACTCATGACAAGAGGGTCATCAGCATTCAAAACACAAATGTCCCCTGGAATTGCATCTTTCAAAATCTCTCTTTTTGCCATCGAAATCTCCATCAGATTCGTGTAATTCTCCAAATGTGAAGCACCCACGTTCAAAATCACCCCTACTTTGGCCTACACATCTTAGCAAGCTCCAACATCTCTCGTTTCTAGCTCATCCCCAGCTCCAACACCCCAAACCCCACATTTCTCGGCATCCCAATGATAGTAAATGCGATCCCAATTTCATTATTCCAATTTCCATGACTATTGATAAACAGTTCATACGCTTTTCTAAAACTAATGCAATTATATTTCTTGTGGTGGTGTTGTCCACACTCCCGGTTAACTCAATCAAGCAACCATTGATCTTGGTGGGGTGGGGTGGGGTGGGGTGGGGTGGGGTGGGGTGGGGTGGGTGAAGAAGAAGATACTTTGTACTATTTGAAAAGTTATGTGACTTAATTTACAATTTTCTCTTATTCTTTGTGGTTTTATTGTTTTATTTTATTTA
The DNA here is from genome assembly GCA_030279155.1 of Forsythia viridissima. Taxonomy (NCBI): domain Eukaryota; kingdom Viridiplantae; phylum Streptophyta; class Magnoliopsida; order Lamiales; family Oleaceae; genus Forsythia; species Forsythia viridissima. The sequence continues at coordinate 38,966,802 of CM059037.1, forward strand.
AAGATGAGGGCAAATTCGTCAAAATTTATCAGTGGGGACGTGGTTTGCAATTAAATGAAAGATTAGAGATGTCTAGTGCTAAAAAAATTTAAGAATATATTAGTAACAAAATGCAAAGATTTGAGACGAAAATTACTAATTTCCCTCTTTATTATTTTTTTTTCATCCCTATCTTATTTGATATTTGAAATGTTTAACAATGTTGAAAGTTTATCACCAGTCGCACTTAGAAAACTTGAAAGTAATACACAGTGGCTTAATAAATTAATTAGTCGATGGACTTCTAAATTTGTAAATTTCGAATTTGAATTATAAAAGAACACATTATTTTGATTCAAATTTAAGTTTGAAAATATTTCAATATCGAAGAAGAGTGCATGGGATGCTGCCAAAGTTTGACAACTTTAATCTATTTTCGCTCCCTTTTAATACTTGTGGCTAAAAAGAAATGGTGTCAAATATTATATGAAAAAAATAAGAGTAGAAAAGTAATTAAAAAATTAAACATCATTTAATGCTACCTGATAAGTGTATATTTTTTTTACTCAGGTATCCAAGCTTCGTCTGACTAATCATGAGGAGTGGCGGCATTTTCTTCTGGTTCACCACTCAGGTAAATCCGAATGCGGTCACAGGTTATACAAACTTGAACTGGACATTCGATAGTTCTCTTCTCTGTGAATCTCTACCTTCCAACATTCTTTTCTTTTTAAATATTGGCTTCCAGTTGTCGAAAGGATTCGAACATTCGATGCTTCGTAGAAAACCCTCATACTTTACCATTGCACCATGCCCGTGAGGGCCTGATAAGTGTATTCATTACACTTATTTATGGTTGTTAACTTATACAATTATTAGTCGATTATTCAGTTTTTTGTTGTTTTTGTTATTTTTAGTAGACAAGCTGATTTTTAGAGGAAGGCCAAATATTTGGTGATTAAAAGAAGAAAGAATGACACAAATCGAGGGTTGAATTGCATACGAGAAGCTCAATCGTCAAGAAAGAAGAAAAACGGGGTCAAAACCAAGATTTGTGGAGAAATTTATTTTTTTAAAAAAATCTAATTTTAAAGCCATTTCTGGCGATCGTGCCAAGTAGCCTCCATATTTTATGTACATATTCAATTTAGAAGCATAAATAGAGCCATTTGCATTAGAGCATCTCCAATGCACTAAATGGATTATGGTTGGCGTGGTAATTAAATAGACGGACTTGTAGATTATGTGGAATGAATAGACGGTAAAGTTAAAAAATTCTCTCCAATGGGTTCCTTCTACAATCCAATAATGTTGATTACGTGGCATTTATTTTTTAAAATTAAAAATAATAAAACTAACAGAATTTTAAAAAATTAAGTAAAAAATTAAAAAATTGCTGACTCATCCAATCTCACGGAGCGTCTAGATGTAGAAGGAGTACTTCACATCTTCTATTTTTTCTGGTGCCATATCAGCCTCACACAGTATTCCACATTGTGCATTGGAGAAGTAATTTTAATAGACATTGTCTATTTGATGATGTGGCACATCATTTTGTCCAATCCATTGAATGCATTGGAGATGCTCTTAGTAGTTTTAGAACTTGCCATCAATATGGGTATGATAAGGTCAGATATAACTAAACTCTACCACGTTTGATCAAATTTTCAATCAATATAAATACAATAAAGTGTGTGACTATAATTCAAATCATTAACAAACATTTTAAAGGGTCTTGACGTATTCAAAGATGGCTAGAGAAAATTTAAAAAAAAAAAAAAAAAAAAGAAGAGGAGATACATGATTGTAGAGATTTAGGAACTTAAATAGGTAAGCATATTTTTATTTGATGTAGAATTTGTTGTTTAATCTTTGTCATTAGTGGTATAAATTCTTCTTCGCACCAAATGGAGTGAACTCACATGTATTTTCCTATTTGTCATTAAATAGTACTTACCAAGTGCAGGTAGAGTATGTTCGAAAATAATTAAAATTTTGTTAAAAAGTTAAAGTTAAAGTCAACAATTAATTTTAATAATACATTTTATGGACCCACAATTTCTTACAATTTTTCAACTAAACATTTCATCAATTTTTATAAAAAAATCTAATTTTAATCAAAATCAAACGCACCGTAATTTTATAAGAATGTTATTGTGAGATATTTTTTGCAATAGTGGGAAGTTGGGTACCAATTCTCCCATCTTATTAAATTGCACAATTTAATTAACTTTCAAAAATTGTTCTTTTTGTATTTGAATTTTGAGTTCTGTTTAGCGCAGAAATGAACTTTGCTAACAATTAAAAAGATTCAGACGATATATAAGGGACGCGAAACCTTTTGAGACAAAGTCCCAACAAGGGGTGTTTTATTTATGAAGATTACGATTACAAAGAAAGCTTAAATGACGAAACAAAACGCCTCCAAGGGGCACAAGCACACTGGAGTACAATGCAAAATAAATGCTTGGAATTGAAAGGAAGTAAAATTACATGTTTTTCTGTTGTTGAGAGTGATTTTTTGTCTCTTTCTTTCCGTTTAATCTTCTTTCTTTTATACTTTACCAAACGGTTTCCTTCAATCTTGCATCAAGAAACTGCTCATCGCCCAATAACTACCCATTCCCTCTATAACACATTATTACGGTTTATGATGTTCCAACCGTTTGTAACTTTTTAGACCATAAGAAGTGGGGATTTAATAAAGGGGAAAAGAAAACTGTTTAATAACCATCATTTTACAAAGTGAATAACCGTTTCATTCGCCCAAATCTTGGGCGTTTATTAGGCCTGTGCGACATCTATTCTGGGCCTATATGCTTGGGTGACACCTTGAGCCTGTAGTTTTCAACTGGGTACCTTCTTTGGCCTCGCCCAAATCTAGAGCTTTTAGTGGATTTGGGAGACATCTTGGGCCCACATATAAATTCACTTGGGTCTCTTTTTGGGCTTTTGTTTTTGCACGCCAACAGTTGTCCCCCAACATGGCTAGATTAATATCACTACTTATTAATTAGCCATATTCACTTAGTGGCGCTTCATCTTCTGTAAAACATGATGGCGTTTCAGTTTCAATATCCTAAAAGGCACGATTTACATTAACCCAAAAAGAACGCCACTATACTGTACCAATACCCACGTTCTGCTTCCATCACGTCGCCGCCTTTTCCTTCTTCTATAAAAAGACACTATTCATCTTCACACTATTCATCTTCTTTTTGATTTATATCCACATTCACTCTATCAAACTCCTCACTATCCTTGAAATCTTTCAATTCGTAGTAAATGGCTAGTTCAAAGAATCCTTCAGAAACTCGTACTAGTTTCGAAGATTTCCAAGATCTCCTGACCAAACCTTACGTAAACCCATCATGCCTTTTACCATCTAGACCTGATTTAAATGAGTTCTATTTGGGTCCATCGTTCAAAGACGCGGATTCTATTGGGCGAATGGCCGTAGCCCAGCTATTCCCTTGCACCCAAGAACATCATTTCTTGGACCCCTTTTCTTTGAAGCCAATTCGTGAAAAAAGTATTCGTACCTGGCCCAAAGCTGATACCACTTTCCGTCTTTGGCATGCACGCATGATGAAACATGGACCCACGAAAGCAATTTTTGATCGTGCTAAGATTTCTAACCTTTTGAAAATTGCTACACGTCCCCCACTCTACGACCTTGTACTTTTCCCAATCGCTCTGAGTTTTTGGTCTTCTGAGTATAATACCTTTATTTTTCCTCTTGGCCCAATGTCGATTACCTTGAGAGATGTTGGTACCTTAGTTAACCTCCCCCCTTTGGGCGATACTATTTTTCCTGCCATGCTGGTATCTTCCGTTGCTCCAAAGTTTGACAAGAGATATACCGACTCCTATTCAGGCATGCAAGAGCTCTATGACAATTCTGGTTAAGAACCTACTCATGCAGAGCGTGTGGCTTTCCTTCAGGTTTGGCTGTGTAGGTATATTCTCTGTGTGCCTAGTCTTAAACCTTCTATGGCCTATTTGCCCATCACTCATGAATTGGCACTTGGTAGGTCTTTGAACCTTTGTTCCTTATTTCTGGCTGCTTTCTATAGAGGTATGGCTTACCTTCAACATCAACTTAGAACTAATGCTTCTCCTACTGGTAGTGGGCCTATTTGGCTCACTCAGCTGTGGTTGAGAGCGTATTTCCCACAGTTTGGTATTCCTTCAACACCTCCTCGATCGGTTAGTTGTTATGGGTTGGTCATCAACCAATTAGCCCCTGTTGATATGTCTAATAGAGACGTCTTCACATTCTTTTACAATTTGAATTCAATTCCCTCTTTCTTTTCTTTCTCAGTTCATCAAATTCTTATTTACGTTCAACCTCCTCTTATTTTGAATGAAGTGAGCGCTGTCCTGCCTGTCTGGGCCCAATACTTAACTGGGCAAAAATTGTTTCACGACATTTTGACTGGTACCAATGCTAAGGCTGGGGTCGAAGTCTATGCTCCCCAGTTCTTTGCCCGACAACTTGGCTTTAGCCAGACTTGGCCCATCTCCCCCTGTTACTCAAAGAGCTTCCAGGAGCGCTTCCATACCATCACCAAGGTAGAAGCACAGGCTATAAATATCCGCAATACTTCTTTGATGACTGGGTTTTCTTTGGCTCCATTTAATCCTACTATGGTTTTTCACCCTCTTTTTGAACAATTTTGGCCTTCTGTGAAACGTAGGTTGTTTACCACCAATGTCAACCATGCTTTCCATCTACTTGAGGGGTCGGGATCTTCCAGGACTTCTATTTCTTCCACTCCTATTCCTGCAGTGCCTATATCAGTTAAACATCCCACGCCTTCCTCTTCTCTTTCAAAATCTCCAACAATCCGTACTAGACGCTCTGCCGCTATTTCTATTCAATCCAGTTCTCCACCTGTCCAAACTGGAGTCACAAAAGGTACGTCCAGCCGTAAACGACCAGCCTTGGATTCATCAAATCAACCTGATGATGATAGTGATGACGACGATGACGCTCCTCCTATGACTAGAAGAAAGGTAATTTGATTTCTCCTTATTTACTGTAAAGTGTCAATGTAGACGTTGATGTTTTATTTGTATTCTGAATCAGAGAGGGTCCACTTCTCCTTTGAAAGATTCTACTTCGCCCAGTTCTTCAATTCCTCCCCTATCTGGCCATCTGTCAAGGCGAATTTACCTGAGAAGGGACTTGAAGATCCAGACACTTCAATCGCCCAGCCAGTTGGAGGATCTTCATCTTTTTAGGGCGTTTCTCCCCCAAACATAGAGTCAGACGGTAATACATGCATATGTTGATAATATTTTCTCCTAATTGCATCATTGGTCATGACATTGGTATTGAATTCACCATTGCTCCTCCCTTTGCAGAAAGACCAATTGATTTGTCGGTCATGCAAGAACCGATACGCTCAGACAAAGATGAATCTTCACAAGACGCCAAATCGTCCAGTGGCATACTTCCTCATTCTTCTTCCAAAACCACTGACGAGTCAATTCATGAGGTGGTCTTCATCTTATCCCTTTATGTTGCTTATTCAATGAGGGTTCTGAATAATCGCGTTTACCTTTACAGGATGCTGATACCATCTTGCGTTCCATTCAGGATTTGTTTACATCTTGGGAACAAGTTAAAGCCAGTCAGACTGCTCGTTCTTCCTCGGCCAGTCATCTTTCTACTCCATCTGCTGTATTTTCTATAGGAAACATGAACATTCTCAAGCAGGCAATACTTGAGTGTAACTTCTTTCATGGATATGGATATAGCACACGCCAGTGCTACTAGCCAACAGGACAAATTTGAGCGATTAAGCCATCAAATGGCTCAAGCACTTGAGCTTCCTTCACTCAAACTTTCAACGGACCTCAAGCTATCTCTGAAGATCATCCATCAAGAGATAAGTGCGTTGCTGGCCAGAAATGTAGAACTCAAAGCCAAGAAGACCCAATATGTCAATGCTGTGAATGAAAAAGAGTCTCTACATCAAGAAATCGACCAAGCTAAAAACAACTTGAATGAGATTTCTTCTGATGTCATGGTCGAAGATTCTTTGATGATGAGTTTGGCTGCTCAGATGAAAGAAATCCAAGCAAAGATGGACGACTGTAAGGCCAGATTGGCTGCTAAGAAACACAATGCTTCCTAGGAAGTTGAACGAGCCAGATCTTTGCTTGAGCGTTACTCAAGTCTAGAAGTGGATGAAGGAGTTATGGCTGAACTATCCACTGTTTCTGTTGAACAGCGCGATGAATGGGAAAAACTTAGAGAACAGATGCGTTCTATTTGGGAAAAACTGTAATTGAGATTTGAATGTTTTAAACTTTCAAAGGACAATTTCTTTTCGTTTATTTGACTTCATTTTGTAATGGCAGCCAACATGCGTTATCGCAACCAATTTAATCAATGAGATGAATAGTTTGTTCACTTGCAGAACTGTGTCCCTTAGATTCAAATTCCTAATCGTTCAAAGTCCCAAACTGATGGAACATATTTCTTTAAATACCAACCATTAATGAACCTCATGTGCTTTGTGCCATCCAAATCCTCTAAATGGTATGCTCCATTTAGTAACACGTTCTTCACTCTGTATGGTCCTTCCCAATTTGGCGACCATTTTCCATACTTTGGATTATTACTATCCGGATGGAGTGTTGTCTTCCACACGAAATCATCTACACTAAAACACTTGGCCATGACCTTTTTATTGTAATATGAAGCTATCTTCCTTTTCTGAATTTGCAATCTATCCAGGACGTCCAATTTCAATTCGTCCAATTCCAACAAATTTTGAACAAGCAACTTTGTATGTTCGTTGTCATTTATACTATTTTGTAAGCGTATTCTAAATGATTGTACATTAATCTCCATAGACAACACCGCCTCTTGCCCGTAGGTAAGTTGGAAAGGAGTCACCTTAGTGCTTGATCGTGGAGATGTTCTATAAGCCCATAACGCCCTATTCAAACATTCATGCCAATTTCTGGCATTTTCATTTATCATTTTCCTTATGATATTTTTCAGAATTTTATTTGAAGATTCTGCTTGGCCGTTAGATTGGGCGTAATAAGGTGTAGAATTCACTAGTTTGATTCCAAATTCGCCCAAAAACTCTTTCACTTGATTCCCATTCAAGGAAGTTCCATGATCCATCATTAAAGTTTGGGGTATCCCAAATCTATATATGATGTGATCCCGAATGAACTTTATGACATTTTCTTGAGAGATATCTTTTAAAGGTATCGCTTCTACCCATTTAGTGAAAAAATATGTCGCAACTATTATAAAAGTGTGTTTTTTAGATGATGGAGGATAAATATTTCCTATCAAATCCATCGCCCAACCTTTAAATGGCCAAGGCTTAATAATGGGTGCCATTTCTCTTGCTGGCATTCTTTGGATCAGGCCATGTTTTTGACATTCTAAACAACTCTTAGCATATTGGATACATAGTTCGCCCATCTTAGGCAAAAAATATCCACTCCTAACAATTAACCACCTCATCTTTTGGCCAGCTTGATGTGCTCCGCATATTCCTTCGTGTACCTCGGCCATAATTACTTTAGCCTCTTGTAAGTTTACGCATTTTAATAGTACACCATCTGAGCGTTTCTTATATAACTCCTCATCTATCAGCACGTAATTCAATGAGCGTAATTTCACTTTCCTATCATTCTTCTTATCAGGCTCTTTCAAGAACCTTTGTATCTTTTCTCTCCAATCGATTGCATCTCCATTTTGTATACAATAGACACCGATCTTTTTCGCCCTTCGTTGTACTACGGGCAATATCACTCCATATTTACAAATAGAGTCTTCATTTAGCATTTTTGAATAACCTGAAGCCATTTGGGCCAGCATATTTGCTAAATCGTTATATACCCTGTTAACATATTGAAGCTCTACTTGGTCAAATTCTTCCAATAACTCTTGGGCGATGTCGTATTGGCGTACAACAGAAGTACTTTGGCACTTAAAGTCGCCAATCAATTGATAAATCACTAATTGGGAATCACCCCTGATGAGTACATTTTTCGTCCCTAACTCTAATAATAACTCTAAACCCACAATCAATGCTTCGTACTCAGCTTGATTATTAGTACACATTTCATTCAGGGTAAAAGCGAATTTGTAATGAATCCCCAAGGGATTTATCAGTACTACTTCTACTCCTGCACCTCCAGCTGTTTTCGATCCGTCAAAGTATAAAATCCAAGGTTTTAAACTGAACGAATCGACTTCTAATTCAATCTCCTTAGGTACATCTAAACATGGATGATCGGCCAAAAAATTAGCTAACTCTTGATTTTTAACAGCTTTTTGGGATATGTACTGTATTTCAAATTCTGACAGTGCTAAAGTCCAAAGACCAATCTTTTGATGTAAAATAGGACGAGAGAACATGTATTTAACTAAATTCACTTTTGAATTCAAATAGATGGTCACAGGCCGTAAGTAAGCCCTTAATCTAGTACATGCAAAATATAGAGCAAGACATAATATTTCAATAGCAGAATAATTACATTCACATTTTGTTAATCGTCTGCTAAGTTAATATATCGCCCTTTCTTCTCCAAATTGGTCATCCTGGGCGACCATTCCAGCTATCGATTCTTGTTCAGCCGATATGTAAACTTTCATTGGCCGTCCTTGGGTAGGTGACACTAGCACTGGTGGATTTGATAAATATGTCTTCAGGCTGTGAAAAGCCTTTTGATGCTCTTCCCTCCAGACGAAATCGTTTTGATTTTTCAACTTCAAAAGAGGCGAAAAAGCTTTCGTTCGCCCTGCACAATTAGAGATGAAACGTCGTAAAAAGTTCACTTAGCCTATGAATCTTTGCAATTCTCTCTTGTTATTAGGTGGTTTAGCCTCTAAAATAGCTTTTGCTTTGTTTTTATCAAGTTCAATTCCTCTTTTATGCACTAAAAAACCCAGGAAATTTTCTGCATTAACACCAAATGCGCATTTCAACGGGTTTAATTTTAATTTATATTGTCTCATTCGTTCAAATGAACGTTTCAATTGTTGAAAATGATCTTCTTCTTTCAAGGATTTGACCACTATATCGTCAACATAAACTTCAACGAATTCGCCTATCATATCATGAAAAATTAAATTCATTGCCCTTTGATAAGTGGCTCCTGCATTTTTTAAACCAAAAAGCATAACTACCCATTCAAAACATCCTAGAGCACCCGGACATCTAAAGGCAGTTTTGTGCACATCTTCCTCAGCTATATAGATTTGGTTATATCCTGAATATCCGTCCATAAAAGAATACATTACGTGTCCGGCAGTCGAGTCAACTAGAGAATCTACCGTTGGCATTGGATAATACAATCGTTCTATTTTTTTCTTTACTTCGGGCAATACATTAGGGGCAAAACGCCTGTGGGGCTGTTTATGAGGTTTAAAATGTGATTTGGTTGGTAACCTATGTTCTACCAAATCTTTATCTAAACCAGGCATGTGTTCATATTCCCAGGCAAAACAATATTTGTATTCTTTTAACAAAGCAATTAGCTGTTCACTTACCTCTTTGCTAAGCATTTGACTAACGAATGTTGGGCGATCTTCTCGTCCATCTCCAATGTTCACTTTTATCAAAGGATCTTGTTCCTGAGCGTGTCCGGGCTTCATGACCCCTACCACATCATCGTCCAGATTTCTTGTAGTAATCCCTTCTGCATCCAAACATTCCACTATATTAACTTCTCGGCTGATATTTTGTTCCAACTTGAACACTGCTAATTTGTTCTTCAATATCTTTAAAGCCGCTTCTGCTTTCATTTTTTCTTTACACTCTTTCTGGAAAGCCATTGAACTGGCTTTGACGGCCTGAAAGCTGGTAACGTTCTTCAACATTTATTGATTGTCTTTTTGCCAATTACTGGCTCTTCAAAGGCCACTATGTTTGGCCTCATTTGATCAAACATTTCAGTAAATGAGTCTATTGAGAATGATTCTTCGCTATGCGCGATAATTCGGGTTTCTTCCCCTTCTTGGACTACCCTAACAGGTCCATAATTACCTTCGTACATGAACTTCTCCACTGAGTTTGCTTCTGTGACAAAAGGCCTATGATTTGTCTGTACCACCTCTGCTTCACCTTTATCATTCCAGAACACTAAACATTGATAGAGCGATGAAGGTATACAACAATTTCCGTGAATCCAATCTCTCCCTAATAGTACATTGTAGCTAGTCGGTCTATCTATTACAAAGAATACCGTAGTTTTAGTGATAGTTCCCACTGTCACGTCTAACGGCATTACTCCACGTCTAACGGCATTACTCCCTTGGCTGAAGTTGCTCTTCCATTAAAACTTGTGAGAACGACTTCTGTTGGGATCAAATCAGTTTCTGTCTTTGCAAATTTCTTCATCATTCTGGATGGGATGGGATGGTATTTATAGCTGCCCCATTGTCAATGAAAACTTTGGCTACTGGAATGCCATTGACTAAAGCTTTCACATATAACGGCCTTAAGTGTTTAGTTAAGTTGACCGTTGGCTTTCTAAAAATGACTTTTTCAGCTGCCTCTATCTCTACTTCTTGCTTATCATCCTTTGAGTCAACTTCTTGTACTAAATTTACGTGTAACATTTCGCACTGATCTTCTGTTTCCACCTTTTGAACTTCTGTATCGCTCTCCTCTTGTATTCCTTCTCCATCTACCCAACCTGCAGGGGGTGGCAATATCATTGGAGGTGGTCCATATTTTTCAGAGCGTGGCACCCTCACTTTCCTCTTAGGTGTCCCATATAATACGTAATAATCAAAAGATCGCCCAGATAATTCACCCAACAAATCCACTTCTCGGACGCCTTCTTGATATAGTTGTTTCAGTAGATTGTTATATGAGACTCTCCTTATTCTTCTTTCTGTCTCCAGGTCAATTTCTTCTTCAATATCGGTCATACCATCATCTTCTTCTTCCCCACATGTATTTCGAGGGGTTTGATCAACTCATTCTCCACATTCCAATGTGCATGCTTCTTCTTCATCATCTTCTTTTGCCTCTTCATCTTTTTTACTTTTAAATTCGTTGGCCAATAAATAATTATTAGGTAAAACTGGGGGCAATGTACCAAATTGAATGGTAATGGATTGTCCTGGATCGTCTTCATTTTCATCTTCCTTACGTCGTTCAAATTTTGATTTACCAGAGGAATTTTCTGATAATCCTTCCATTGAATCGCCCATATCGTTTTCTTTCTCATCATCTTCGAGATCTTCTTTATTAGTTGCCTTGGACAAATCAGGTATTTTAGGACGTACTATCCCTTGTTGTTGCCTCACCATTCGTCCATAATTCTTTTGATGACGTCTTTGTTGCGTCCTGGTCATTTGATCAAAGGGTATTACTCTTCCTGCACTATATTGGAATGAATGCCATACGTTTGATTGACGAGGTTGTGGTCTGAACGTTCTACTGTTGATTATTGGTCTACTGTAGTGCATCGGCCTGAATTGTTTCTCAAAAGGAGGCCTTCCATAAAATGGTACATTTCGCCTTTGAATAGGCTGGAAATTTGGGGCCATGTTAGGACGATGGTGACGTCCCCATACTCCTGTTTTTTCTACATTCTCATTTATTTCTCTGCTACATCTAGCACATAGAACTCTTTCGTCTCTTTCAACTTCTTTATCTTTGAGACGTTCGAACACACTAGGATGTTGTTCAGGATTTTCGTCTCCATTATCTACTACCAATTTGAACTTAGGTAAACCACTTTTGAAACCAGCTATCATATTCACTCCAAGTGGCCGCGGGAAAGGATTCTCATCCACTGCCATTTTCTTCTCAGCTTCAAAAGTGATTCGTCCTGATTCAATGGCATCCTGTAACACATGACGAAAAACCAAACAATTATTAGTCGTATGAGACCATGCATTGTGCCACTTACAATATTTCTTATCCTTGATTTGATCAGGATTTCGTAATTTGTGCTTATCACTCAATTTTATTTGCTTGTCCTTATACAATCTATCAAATATAGTATCAGCTTTGGTTATGTCAAATGCAAATGCTCTAGCCTTTTTGTTTGTATCTCTCATAGGCTCATTTTTTGCTGTTATTCCTGAATTGATCACCAAAGGACAAGAGTAGGCATCTCACTTGACCAATTCGGCCAGACACATTTCGGTTTGATCATAATGTTCGTCTACAATATGAACGTCAAAGTTTGTGTCTCTATAGTAAGTCCCTTTACTAGAATTTTTCATTTGTTCTTCTTCTCTTATTAAACGTTCGTACATAATCACATTGGCCGTTAATTGAAAAAGATCAGGAAACTCCCTATCCTGGAATTTCTTTTTTAAGTCAAAACTCAAACAACTTTGAACGATCTTAACAAATTCTTTTTCAGGTAAAGGCACAAAACATTTGCTCCTAGAAGTTTTAAATCTTTGAAGAAAAACTTCCGCTCATTCAGTTGGCATTTGACGTAAATTTGCCAAATTGGCCAAAGTAACTTCAGACTCGATTTTATAAAATTGAGCGTGAAACAATTGTTCCAATTGTTGCCATGTTTGAACATAATTTGCTGGCAAATTAATGAACCATGAGAAAGCTATTCCTGTTAACGAACTAGGAAACAACCTCATTTTGTGATAATCCGTTACTTCGCCACATTGTAATATGAATCGCCCTATATGTTCCAACGTCGAGACCTCTCCTAATCCTGTGAACAATGAGAATTCTGGCACTTTATATCCTCTAGACCATGGATATGCTTGGTCTATCCAATCGGGATATGGCTTCCTATAGGTCGGCCTAACAAAAGGACGTATTCCAAAGGCCATCTGATCCTGCATTATCTCTGCAATTTGGTTTCTTAAAACTACATTGGGATCATATGGGACACCTATAGGTTGGTTCACAGGTGGCATCATTTGAGGCCTAATATTTGGCCCTGGATTTGTGGCAAAATTACCATTATTTAAGGCATTATTGCCATTTACTTGAACATTTGCCCCCTTGCTAACGCGTGTGGCTTTTTGCCAGATATTTTGGATGTTTTCTTTTGCATTCGGGCTACCCCCCAAGTTAGGCGACCCGATATTATGACCACCTAAGTTTGCTATTCCGCCTCCTCCTGCATTCGACGTTGATGGTATAAAAGGCGTTTCTATTCCCTGACTTGGATTCAATGTTGGGGACTTATGCCCTACGATCGTCCTGGCTTGGAAATGATTTCCTATATTCGACAAATTTGGATGGCATATTTGGCCCACTAACTTATTCATAAGTTCATTTAAAGTGCCTAATTGTTTGGCCATGTTGTCATAGTGCAAATTTTCATTTTGAACAAAATTTTCCATATCATGAACATTTTGCAGACTTACCTGTCCAACGACGTCTTGTGTGAGTTCACCAAGTAATGCGCGCATGGTGCGTGGACTCAATTCCATCATTGGTTCATAACGACTTTGATTTTGTCCATCCGTCCATGGAGTATTCTGCTGCTCTTCGTATCACTCAATCACAGATTGGACTCGTTGGTTTGCTGGCTCCTTGTCTGAATTCTTATGAGGCATATTGTTTCACTTTCTTGTATCTTCTAACACACCAAAGTGTCCCACCGGGCGTGCCAAATTGTTTAGCGCGGAAATGAACTTTGCTAACAATTAAAAAGATTCAGACGATGTGTAAGGGACGCGAAACCTTTTGAGACAAAGTCCCAACAAGGGGTGTTTTATTTATGAAGATTACGATTACAAAGAAAGCTTAAAAGACGAAACAAAACGCCTCTAAGGAGCACAAGCACACTGGAGTACAATGCAAAATGAATGATTGGAATTGAAAGGAAGTAAAATTACATGTTTCTCTGTTGTTGAGAGTGATTTTTTGTATCTTTCTTTCCGTTCAATCTTCTTTCTTTTATACTTTAACAAACGATTTCCTTCAATCTTGCATCAAGAAACTGCTCATCGCCCAGTAACTACCCATTCTCTCTATAATGGCTAATTTGTAGCACATTATTACGGTTTATGATGTTTCAACCATTTGTAACTTCTTGTACCATAAGACGTGGGGATTTAATAAAGGGGAAAAGAAAACTGTTTAATAACCATCATTTTACAATGTGAATAACCGTTTCATTAACCCAAATCTTGGGCGTTTGTTAAGCCTGGGCGACATCTATTCTAGGCCTATATGCTTGGGTGACATCTTGGGCCTGTAGTTTTCAACTGGGTACCTTCTTTGGCCCAAATCTAGAGCGTTTAGTGGATTTGGGCGACATCTTGGGCCCACATATAAATTTACTTGGGTCTCTTTTTGGACTTTTATTTTTGCACGTCAACAAGTTCATTTTCAGTTTTCTGTTTTGAGAGTCTTTTTTAAAATTTCTTAAAACGCGTTTGATTTTTTATTCTGAAAAACTATTTCTCAAAACATAAAATTGGAAAACATGTTATTTTTTTTTTTGGAATTTTGAGTTTATTCAATAAATTCGATTATTCAGTAAAATAGAACAATTTTTTTACTAATATATTATCAAATAATATATACATTTTAAGGTTAGTGGATCTTACAATAATTTTTTTTACACAAATAATAAATTGGTAAAATAGGAAATAAAAAAATTAAAATTAATGATGTGGACTGATATTTTTATTTTTTTAGTATTTTAGAATTTTAATTTTTTTTACAATTTTTTTAAATTTTTAATTTAAATTTTTATTTTTTAAGAATTTAAAATTTTATTTGTTGAATTTTATTTTTTTATAATTTTTATTAAATAAATTTTTTCCTTGTTTTGAGTGTTTTCAATTTTTTCACTGAAAACATTCAAAACGTCAACAATGTGTTTTGAATTTTATATTATAAATTTAACTTCATTTTTGAAAATACATTTTTAAAAACAATATAGTAAATAAATTTTGAGTATTTTGCAAAATTGAAAATTGAAAACTGAAAACAGCCTGAAAACATCAAAGAGAACGAGCTCTTAACTACACATAACATCAAAAAACTACGTTTTTAGATCCAATTAATTAAATCTAGAACTAGTCAAATCTTTACTGTCAAAGTCCAATTAGTCTCAATTTTTTTGCATTGTCGGCTCAAACTAAACTATTTATATCAATTGAAATTATCGAAATTTAATTTCTTATCAATAATTAAATCATCTAACACATCGTTCTAACAAGTAGTCTCCGTCAATTTGTTAAATAATTATAAATGGCCTGTTTAACCAATCAATCACTTTAGTTGTTTATATAATTCTATGAGTCTTATTTCCTCTTTGCAATTTATGTCATCGCATCACAAATAAGAATTCAACAACTTTATTTTTGAACTACTTAACTCATTATTAAATTATTCGTTAGAAAAATATTTGTGGTAACAATCGTCTCTATTAAATAAGGGATGGATTCAGTGTTGCGAATTTATGTTCGTCTCACTCTTTATTAGCTCAAAGAATACTTGAACTAATAATTAATGTTCACAACCCGCTCAGAATGTAAGGCTTGTTTGACAGTTGAATAATATTTAGTCACGTGTAGTTATCACAATGGATCAAATGTTATGTAGTCATGTCCAATAGATGTTAAATATATTATTATATTTAATACTCAGATAAATTTTAATAGAGATAATACGGTCTTATCAAAATAAAGTGTCCGACTTTATTTACTAGTTACATACAATTAGTTTGATCACTTTACAAATTGAAATTTTATGCACTTAACCATTTAAGTGCTCAATTTATAATAATAACGGCAATCAAAATATATTTTATTGCTTGCTAAAAATGTATATGCACAATATGTGAACAAGATAAATCAATATTTAATTTATCGACACAATATTTTTTTATAAGTATACTACATTTTAATTGTATAAAAAGTACATAAATTTTACTTATTATCACATTTATATCCTTAACTTTTTTTTACCGCATTCTTACTATCAACCTTCTATTAATTAACACATATTGTTCTTGATAACGATTTTCATCCAAAAATTTCGTTAAGAGAGAGTAAAATGACTTATTTGTCAATCGAATTTTTAAATAAATACAAAATTACGATAAGATATCTATCTTCTATTTTAGAGCACGCTAATAGAATTATTGGATGTAAATCGTCATTAGTAATAAGATGTAGTAATTAATGAAAAGTTAATGATAAAAATTCGATGAAAAAAAAAAGTTAAAGATATAAAAGTAAAAATAAATAAAAGTTAAGAATTTTTATTACCATTAAAACGTAGTGCATTTATAAAAAATAAAATGTAGTAACAATATAATCAACCAATTTCTCATTGTATATTAATCTATCTACCCAGTTTTTGGACATCATTGTCCCTAGTTTTCTACAACTTTTAAAAGCCATTTTCAAACACAATTATTGAAGTGCCCTTCAAGAAATGAAGCCAATTCTTCAGCTAGAGGAGATTGCCAGAAGGAATTGAAGTGATAGAAAAATTACAATTCTCATTTTTGCAATTATGCCCCTCAAGAATGTCGTGGCGCTTGAATTTTTATTTTTTAATAAAGGCTGATACAATTAAATGCACTTCTTGAATTCATTTGTGGACGCATAGTAAGAATTGATTAACTGATCAAATATAGCTGTTTGCTACCTCGTTTGAACTCGTCTTGTATATGTATTTGTGTATTACTGTTTGAAGATGGTCGTGCTAAAACGGAGATTTTTCCTTCAGACGGGGCCAAGACATAGAGACTTATGCAAATGCTATCAGTATAAAGCATACTAATGTGATATGCTACATCCAAGAGCATAATAAATGGTAAAATAAGTGAAGAAGGGTAATCAACACAATACGTTTTTATTTTTAAAAGTTATTGTGCAAATTATCTTTATCTATGAAATTTTGATATTTTCACCCTCAAATCCACACTTGCTTGCACCAAATATCCCTGTTGTTCATTGCCATCCAAAATCTCCTTTAAATGAATGTGTGAACACCACTCATAGCACTTGATAAAGATATTTTCAATAAGAGAACTATTTTTCCATTTCTTCTAATTTAATTACGTTGCTTGTGCATACGTAAAGAACTCAAACGAAAAATCCATGAAGACTCAAATTTTCCCCATTTCTTCTTCACTTCATCGATGAAACCCCACAAAGTCAACCGTCGATTGACAAAATTGCAATGAGATGACTGTAAGTGAGTGCGAAAAGGTTTTTTTTTTTGCTTCTTTTCATATGTAATTTTTTATTTTCTTCTTTGAGTGGTGGAAGTTTTTTTACGGGTCTTTCATTTCGTGTGTCCTTATAGAAATGGCGTTTTCTTTTTTTTGTTATACAAATATCAGATCTCTTCCAAATAAAATGTATTGTAAATCAAGAAGAGGAATATTTTTGAATGATTAGTGCTAATGTGCGTGGAGTGTAAAGTTCTGAGTTTTTTTTGGTTCAATTCACAGGTGGTGATGTTGTTCACAAATAGGACGTACTCATTTACCCAATGGGGTATATTGTTCTAAATTAAATTTAAGGGTAATTGGCACAAAATGTTCATACATTTTGAAGTCATTGTGCAAATCATCATTATCTTTGAAATCTTGACATTTTCACCCCCACTTCCACATTTTGTGCAAAACATCATTTCCGTCTATTTCTATCCAAAAACATCCGCTAACTCTCATCCTCGACAGGATTCGCACCAATTTGAAAGGGTAATTTCGTCTATTTCGTCCACACACTTTCTTCTCTCGCACCATACAAAAAAATAACCACACAAGAAATAAGAAAGAGAAAGACGATCCAATAAGCATTCTCAGTAAAACAAATTCATTTAGAAAATCTACTGAAAAAATAAACAAGAAAAAGAAATAATTGCCAGTTTAACATGGGTGCTCTTGTCAACCTTATCAATTTAGCACTCTTCATATTCTTCTTTGTCATTGCCTTGGCAGCACCACTTATTGATTCTCAAACTTGCCTTTCTCGACACCTATTTCTAACATTTTTGGTCGACATCAAGAGCTGGTTCGGACGTGAATATGGGGACTATTTGGTTGCAGAAAAGCCCCATTTCTTTGTTGGGCTTGTATGGATTGAGCTCTTTTTCAATGGCCTCTCACTGTTTTTTATCTTTATGGGATTGCTACTCGAAAGTCTTGGCTCAACACCACTTGCTTGTTTTATGGGGTCTCCACTTCCACTTCAATGGTACATAGCCATTGAGAATGCTTCTTTTTCTTCTTGTTTATTTTTTCATTAGATTTTCTAAATAGGTTTGTTTTGCTGAGAATGTTATTGGATCATCTTTCTCTTTCTTGTTTTTTGTCTTGGCTCAACACCACTTGCTTGTTTTATGGGGTCTCCACTTCCACTTCAATGGTACACATCCATTGAGAATGCTTCTTTTTCTTCTTGTTTATTTTTTCAGTAGATTTTCTAAATGGGTTTGTTTTGCTGAGAATGTTATTGGATCATCTTTCTCTTTCTTGTTTTTTGTGTGGTGCCAGAGAAGAAAGTGTGTTGACGAAATTACCCTTCCAAATTAGTGTGAATCGTGTTGAGGATGAGAGTTAACGAATGTTTTTGTATGGCAATGGACTCAAAAGACGTTTTGCGCAAGAAAAGATGGAGGTGAAGATGAAAATGCTAAAACTTCAAAGGTATGGATAATTTATACGATGACCTCAAAACGTATGGACATTTTGTGCCAATGACCCTAAATTTAAACATTGAAGTAATTTGTCAAAAATAAAATATCGAGGGACGCTGTGCACAACATACATTCAAAACTAGGGACGTTATTTGTCAAAAAGTTACAAAGGTAGGAATGTTAAGCGTGCTGTTAGTAATAGATTGAGACGGTTACACAACAATAATTACACGCTAAAATGAGAAAGAACAGTTACAGTTCATCAAACACGGCAAACTACATTTTTCACCATTGAAACTTGATTTTGATTACAACAACATCCAACAATCTTATGAGTAGCCACAATACAACAATCCCACAAGCTAAATCAAAATAATCAGCAAGTATGTCATCTTGTCATTTTGCAAATGATGCACTTGTTGTTCAAATTTATTTCTAGATCTAAGCAGTCCAGGTATTATTTTCATAGATCTTGGACACATAGGTGGCTTGCACCAGGCGAAAAAGACACACCATTTCATTTTGTTGTACAAATGAACAATTTCAGAACAAAATATAATTGCACAACTATGATGAAATATGATATGTTTTATGTTATTTTATATATGTATATATTTAATAGAATAATATAAAAAATAAATATTTAATATTACCGTTAAGGAATAACATAGTTTAGGTAGGAAGAAATATAAATTAGAGTGTTGCTAAAAATACTTTTATCAAGTGTCACGAGTGATGTTCACGCGTCCGTTTGACGGAGGTTTTGGATGGCAAAGGGGTGGATCGGGGCTGGGGCGGCCCGCCCCGCCCCCGCCCCGCCCCCGCCCCGCCCCGCCCCGCCCCGCCCCGCCCCGCCAGGGATTTTTCACCATCATACCTGCCCCATTCCCCGCTTAAAGCGGAGCCGGTCGGGATCGTTTAATTTTTTTTTTTTTTTTTGTAAATGTGATTTTCATTTAGGGTAATATATGAAATTATGAATTATAAAATGGAAAATTAAAGTTAATTATAAATGGTATGGTTAGAATTTAAAAAATAAATTGTGTATAATATATTTATTAAACAAAATGAAAAAAATACAATTAAATAGGTCTTGGTATAGTGGTTAGGAATTATAAATCAATGTTTACAACTTGGGTTCAACTCCTTCATCACCCATTTCATCAAAATATTTTTTAAAATTTAAAAAAAAAAAATTCGAAGCGAGTCCTGGACGGAGTAAATCCATTCTGAACCTGACTCGGGGACATTACCCCCACCCCGTACCTGCCCCGAATACCCGATTATCAAAGGTGGAAAAATTTCAAATGGGATGGGGGGCGGGGCAAATTGCTATCTTAGGCAATAAACAAAAGAATTGTTTTGCGCAAGTAATTGTGGATTTAATGGTGAAAATACCAAAATTTTATAAATAGACATTATTTGCGCAATAACTTTTAAAGATAAAAATGTTTTGTACCAATTATCCACTGAAGAAAAATGTAAAGACATAATGGCTTTGGAATTTTGAGAGTCCTCGGAGGAAATAGTGTACTTTTGAAATTAGTCAAAATAATGCTAATTAAGGACAAAGTAAAAATTATGATATATCAGTAAGGGTATTATAGGTTAAATATTTTTTTCTTTTTCTTGCACTATTTTTCAAGGATGGTTATATTCACACTACAATTTGTTATAAACACACCACATTTTAATTGTACTTAAGATTCTCAATTTTTATTCATTGTTGTAATTATGTTCTTAATTTTTTGACATCGATTTTTTTTTTAACTTTCACTAATTAGCATATTTCATCATTAATGATAGTTTATGTTGAGATATTTTATTTACGTGCTTTGAAATGAGGAAAAAGTATTTTATCGTACTTTTGTATCTATTGTTTTTTTAAAAATTTGACAGAAAAATAAGTCTTTTTATGAATTCACAACAAATGTTTTAGATGGAACCCGTTATCAAACACAATATGTGCTAATTAATGAAAAGTTGAAGATAAAAATGTGATACAAAAAGTTGGAGACATGAGTGCTATAATATTTATAGATTAAAAATATTAAATGTAATTAAAATGTGGTGTAAAAAATAAAAAGTGTTGTGTGAATATAATTATCCACTTTTTAATTGTAAAAAATGTTTACAATTTTTATTCATTATAGTTAGAGTAATTAATTATGCACATTTTCTAGTTATGCACATCATTAGGTAATTAATTATAAAATAACATCCTACAAAAATTTAATCAGAAAGACAAAAGCACAAATAGGGAAATACTTTTTTCTTAATAACTTTACAAGGTTGTAGGTGAAATCTATCCAAATCTTGTCAACGCTGTCGAATGCGAGACTAATCTTTTGAATAAGTTTTTAATATTTGGGAGAGTATATGGGTGAAAGAAAGATAAGCAGATAGAGATTTAAATAGAGTTTATGTTGACATATGGTTAGTTCTAATATTAATATTTTGATCATAATAAACAAATTAATATTATTTTACTAACAATTGGTTGAAAATAATCTTCAAAGCATTCAAATCAATTTTCATCAAAAGATCAAGATCAAGACTACACTACAAATCGAACTCTCAAAGAAGGTTAAGATCAAGTCAATCATCAAAGACAAAAGTTTAATATTCAAATTTTAAGAAATATTGAATATTAGATTTCTAGATGGAATGTAAATATACTAATTCTTTGATATTTAGCATTAAATAGATAAAAGCTAAAAAAAAAAAAAATTATGCCCAAAACCTATGTTGATATCACTTGTATAAAATATTTTTATCAAAGTTAAAAATTAAATTTTCAAAACTTTTCGGATAAAATTTTTCGGTCATCCGACCGTGTATAGGTCGTCCAACTTCAGTAAACCGGTTGACCAATTGAGAAATAGGTCGACTGAATCCAATGTTTAAAAATTTGACCATTCTGATTCTGGCATTGTACTGTTCAAATGGCTACCTTGGTCATCCAAACTTTTGAAGGTCGATCGACTAATCATCCAAATGGACAGAAAGTTCTGAAAATTGCCTTCTATAAATTGTCCTTTATTCATTATCATTTCACACGTTCACAAGAGTATAAATTGCATTTATATCTTCTAAATTATTTATTGATTAAATCAAACTTCTGAATCATCATTTCTATCAAAGTTTATTTATAACACTTGAGCTTTTCAGCTATTGCTAATTATTGAAGTATTATTCTCTCTTGGTACTTAACTTGTATCTATTATTTATTAAGAGGGAAATATTATTTTAGATCAACTTCTTCATATCTATGGGTCATATTGAGGTCCCGTAAAACTCGATATTGTATAAGGATCGGTGATCTTTATTTGTAAGTCACTGAAAACGTTGTAAGGATTTTGATTGCATCATAAGTCAATCAATATAGTGGAAATGCCATGCTCGTGCAGAGAGCTTGGTAACGGAGGACGTAGATCATTGGTTTAGATCAAACCTCCATAAACATATCGTTTGCACATTTTCTCTACTCTTTTATTTATTTACATTGTGCTTATATTTATTACTTGATTAATCTACATCTATTAAGTTTCTTAATTTGAGATTATTTTTTGAAAAAATTTGTAAAAACCAATTCACCTCATCTTTGTTAGTTATTATTTGATTATCAGTTTAGAATATAGAATAATGCATACATTAGAATGAATGGAGGTATGGTATTTATATGAGGAGAATTCTAATTAATTTAGGGAAACAATCAATTAAATATTTTATGGGATTCTCCTTCCTTATAAGATAAGACATTATTGAATGAAAACGAAATCTCCTATATTTCAGTCATATTCTATGTTGATTTATAATATTGCATTGCTAATTATTAGGCTATTGAGATGGAGATTCCTTGTACGAGTATGTCTGTCAATCAAATACAATATTTCTCGAATTATTTCATTGGTTGTCTCAAAATATCAGATTATATGTGGATTTGTGGGACACGAAGAACCCAGTTTGTCAGAGGGTGAAGGCCTTAATGGACTTCGTTTGACTAGTTGTTAGAATACGATGGCCATGATCTGCTGCCCACGAGTGGGCAGCTTATTCGGCCCACGTGCTGACGTGGCAGCACGTGGGCCGCAGATGATAAAAGCAACTTTTATCATCTGCGGCCCACGTGCTGCCACGTCAGCACGTGGGCCGAATAAGCTGCCCACTCGTGGGCAGCAGATCGGATCCCTAGAATACGATGCCATTTTATCATATTTTGGGCTTTGACCGCCACATAAGGTCGATGCGAGGATCAATAAAGCCCTCGTTGGAGTCCCATGCTGATGTGGAGGCTTTATCGAATTTGAGTGGTAACAGTAGATTCGTTGGAAAACTATTTAACTAACTTCGTAAATAATATAAAATCTAAACAAGCAGATAGAATTCACAAGTAAATTTTGTATTTCTGCATTATAGTATGCACGTTAAACTAGCCATTTTAAGCATGAAGTGATGCACTAATTTAGTTTTCATGGAAATTTAATTTATCAAATATGTAACTCTAAGAAAACACCCATGAAATCACACTTAACCATGCATTAATTGCAGCTAAAAAATAAATTATTTGAAATTTAACAACTCCATTAAGAATTAATTCCCATATTTAATACAAAGGAAACTATTTCCATACTTCATTAGTATATATGTGCTACAGATATAGGTGGAAAATGGGTCAAACACACCGTCCAACTCAGTATAAGATACACCACACATGAAACTGAACTGGATTGACTCAGTTTTACACGCGCCAGAAATTTGTTGTTTTGAGTTACTGGGCCACCCAGTCAGCCCGACCTAAATTTTAACTTTTTATTTTTATTTTTTAAAAAAAGTTAATCTTAAACCCCCACCCCCACCCCCACCCCCACCCCCACCCCCACCCCCACCCCCATAAACTGCCTCGGGTTGAGGTAAGTGAGGCAACCGCTTTGGCCTAAAATTGAAAGGGACCTATTTTAATTAAAAAAAATCTGTGATTACTAAGTTGGCAAAAAAAAAAATTGTGCAAATATGGTCTAAAATTGGAGGGGCCCATCTTTATTATTCTGACCCATATTTGTTTGTTTTTTTTTTTTTAAGTTTTAAGTTAACAATTAATTCTGTAAAAGATTTGTGGGTTTTGAATACATACTACAATTTGGAGAGTCCATTAGAGGTCTAATTTATAAAATTCGCCTCAGACTCGAAAAAT
This sequence comes from Forsythia viridissima, assembly GCA_030279155.1. Lineage (NCBI taxonomy): Eukaryota > Viridiplantae > Streptophyta > Magnoliopsida > Lamiales > Oleaceae > Forsythia > Forsythia viridissima. Next base: position 38,990,574 of record CM059037.1, read on the forward strand.
CACAAGACCGACTCTCTAGAACAGCAATAAATATAGAGAAAAAGTATAACATGTACTCATACAATTCAAATATGGAGAGAAACCCAGTATAAAGTTTGGACTTTTCAAAGATTTTGATTTTGGAAAACTTCTTGATCTTTCTTCCTCCCCTTTTGGTTAGTTGATTGGAGGTTTGAATGAATTTTTTTAGATTAAATTGATGATTAAAGTTGTGTCAAAGAATGAGCCAAATAAGTATGTGAATATTTGTTGATGGGTACTTGAATCTTAATAAAATAAAACTGGCCAGACAGGCCTAAGCCAAATTGATCTGACGGGTTAATTGGGCGGGGTCAAATAGGTATGTGGTTTCTGGGCAAGAATTTTATTGGACCCCTGCAGCTCGAAATTTGGTTGTGTGGGCTAGCCTGCCGGGCTTATCTATTTTGCCGCTTCTAGTTAGAGTACGAGAAATCTACAAAGAAGTGCCTCAACCAAGAAGAAGAAAGACATCCAAAATCCAGCTTGACTTATGTACTCCAATCCTGTAGAATATAAACAACTTAAAGAAAGAAAATGAACAAGTAAGCAAGTTTGTTTAGTAACAAACCGGACCAAGCCTATTGAGTTTTAAAAAAAAAAAACGGACCAGTTCGAACCAAACCCGGTTGACTCGCCTTTTTTTGAACCATTTTTTACTGGGTCAGCCTGACCCAAAATTCGAGCCATGCGAACTAGCCCATGGGTTGAGCTAGTTTTGCCAACTCTAGTTGAAGAGTGCATACATTACTATTTGTGATAATTTCACCCTACACCATAAAATAAAAAATAATTTAAAAAATGCTATCTAACATTTTTTATTCTAAAAATATTGTTTTTTTATTTTTATGATACTTGTTGTTACATTTGATATGTTTGTTAATAACAAATGTGACACATTTATTGTAACCAAAATAACAAATGTAACAAAAAGTGTCATAAAAATTGAAAATAGTATTTTTATAATAAAAAAAAGTATGACAATATTTTAAGAAATATTTTATTTATTGTGATTATTTGTGAAAAGACCTCTTACTATTTACACGCACTTTTGAGTCTTAACTTATGGATATTTTTAATTTTTAATTTTTAATCTATAAATTATTAAGACTGGGTTGACCCAGCAATTCATTAGCCCGTGTAAAACTAGGTCAGGTCTAGCTCGATTCGATTCGGTTCATGTGTGGCCCGTCCAATTTTGGGCCTACTGGGCAAGTCGGACGGTTCATTTACTGCATCTAATCATAGTGCTTATATCTTCAATATTTTTTTTGTCGCATTCATATTTTCAATCTTCTATTACTCTGCATATTTTGTCCTCGATAATGGTTACCGTCCAAAAATTCTATTAAGAGGTCGTTAAAAAGATTTATTTGCCACCCATATATTTAAATAAAAAAACAACAAAAAAAAAGTGAAAAAAAAAAATTATCCCTCATTTCAAAGCACGCTAACAGAATATTTGGACACAAGCCATCATTTGGAATATGACGTATTAATTAATAAAAAATTAAAAATAAGAATGTGACAAAAAAAGTTCGAGACGTAAGTACGATAATGAATAATGAATATTTAGCTTACTTATAATACCAATGTTGAGGTGGCATCACAAGATTGGTAGTTTATGATCCCCCGGGGCATAGCTCAACTGGTGGAACAATCAACATAAGGCTTGCTTCCAGCGGCAGGGTGGGAGTTCGAATCTTGGTGGGAACTTGCGGCTGGATTTTATTCGGTATGGAGCAATCACTTTGGAGACGGCTCCTTGTGCGCAGAAGTGTACGGTCGGATAAGGGGAACCTGGGAGCCAGTTGAGGCAAAACCCGCGATTTACCTTCTCCAAGGTTCTTGGGGCAAAGGTCTTGGGGGTCCAGGATATAGTCTAGCGAAACTAGGATACCTGGGTATAAAAAAAAAAAAAAAAAAGTTTATGATCCCACACTCATTATTTTTATGGATATTGATCTCCTACTCATTTATGTTGCCCACGCTGAGGTGGCATCACATGATTGATAGCTCATTATTTTTACCAAAAAAAGAAAAATACAATATAAATGAAAACTGCTATAAATAGATATAGATATCTACAGATTTCATAAGAGTTACAAATTACTATCTATTTATTATTTACACATTTATAGAAATAAAAATTTACAAACACTTAAAAAATAATTTTATATTTACCAAATATGTATTATAGAATAAAATGTCAAACTTCCACTCAAATTCAGAAAACCAAAAATTCCTAGCCTTAAGTACATGTCTGGCAATGTTAAAGTTATTTTTTAAGTGCTTATATTATAAATTGTTAGTGAATATGTGAATAAAAAGTGAGTTGTAAGTTATGAATTTTATAAAATATGTAGATAAAAAATATGTATGACCAATTTGACGAGCTCAAATTTTAATTAAATCACTCCCAAACAAGTGCTTGGGGCCGATTTTATTTTTTATCTAAAAGTAAACCCTTAGCTAGGCGACCACGATCGTATTAGACAGGCACAAACGTTACTGATCCGGTGCCGGCCCGTTGGCATAGGCTACTAGGGTGGGAATAGTGGTGAATGGCCGGGTGACCCGACCAATTTTTCAAAATGGCCGTTGACCAATTTTGGTGTGTAAATTACCAAATATATCCTTGTCTTCTACTCTTCTTCCCCGCTTATAACCATTTCAAACGATTTCAAATTCATTTGAAATGGTTATAATCCAACCCATTTCAAATTCATTTGTCTGTGAAGAAGAGAAGATTTCAAGGTTAGAATCCAACCCATTTCAATGTTAAAATCCAACACATTTCATTTATGTAAGAAGTTTCATCATTCTCCATCTTTTTCTTTTAATTCACGGTAAAAATTGTGGATTTTGTAGTATAAATCATGAAAAAATGTATAAACCTGAGTATGGATCATGATTTTTACTTTAAATTCTTGCAAATCTGAGTTGATTTGGATGGATTAATTGAAAAAATCAGAAATCTGCGTTAACAGACTATAAGTCTGTTAACACACCTGTTAACAGACCATGGGTCTGTTAACAGGCCCCAAGGCCTGTTAAGGCCAAAATTGGCCTTAACAGACCCAAGGTCTGTTAACAGACTTCTGTTAACAGACCCTGGGTCTGTTAAGGCCAGTTTTGGCCTTAACAGGCCCCAATGCCTGTTAACAGACCCATGGTCTGTTAACAGACTTGAGGTCTGTTAATGGTCGGTTAACAGACCATATGTTAACCGACCTGTTAACAGATGGTCTGTTAACCGATGGTCTGTTAACCGACCTGTTAACAGATGGTCTGTTAACCGATGATTGTTAACTGATATTATAAAGTAAGGGTATTTTAGTCTATTATACTTAAAAGAGGCCTTTAAAACTTATTTGATATAAGTTAGGCTCTTACGCGACTCCAAGCTTTTGACGCGGCCATTTCAAAAATTCACCCGCTACTAGGTGACCATATCACGTTATTACAGTTGACAGTTCAAACTCTCTCTCTCTCTTTCTCTCTCTCACTCACACTCTCACATATCTCTGCAATTATCTTGATAAACACTACCCAAAAAGGGAAGAAAATCTTGAAGAGAACCCAATTCAGTTGCATTTTGCATTTCTGTAATAGAGCAAAAGAGAAAGGTAAAAGACGATGTCGTTAGAGGAGGACGAGGAAACACTCGAGCACACCCTCCTTGTAGTCCGGGAAGTATCCATTTACAAAATCCCTCCGCGGCCCTCGAGCGGCGGGTACAAGTGTGGTGAATGGCTGCAGTCCGATAAGATCTGGTCGGGCCGGCTCCGGGTCGTGTCCTGCAAGTCCCGGTGCGAGATCCGCCTCGAGGACCCTAATTCGGGCGATCTATTTGCGGCTTGCTTCGTCAGCCCTGGCCAGCGAGAGAGCGCTGTTGAATCGGTTTTAGATTCGTCGAGATACTTTGTGCTGAAGATTGAGGATGGCAGTGGGAAGCACGCGTTTATAGGGTTAGGGTTCAATGAGCGGAATGAGGCGTTTGATTTTAATGTCGCGCTATCGGATCACGAGAAACACGTGAAGAGGGAGGTAGAGAAGGAGGTTGGTAATGGCGGTAGTGGGAAGAATGGGGATGAGAATCATATTGATATTCATCCTGCTGTTAATCATAGATTGAAGGTAATTTATGTGTCCCATACTTTTTAGTTTTTATTTGGTTAAAGTTTTAATTTTGGATTTAAATTTCTGTGGTCTAGTATTATGCTAAAAGAGAAACAGATTCTGAAAGTAACAGTGTAAATTTTGAGTTTGATAGGTTTAAATTGCTAATATTGGAGGAATTACTGTTAAGAATCCATTGGGTTTTAGATACATCTTTAGTATGCTGTACCGCAAATAACTAAACAAATAATGATTAAGGCACAAGATTTTAGCTTATTTTTGTTCATTAACGGTGAATCTATGCTTTATTCATTTGATGGGTGGTAGAAGTACGCTCGTTAGCTGAAAGTTAGCAGCAGTCATTGGGTTCTTACTTCATGAGTTCATTTTTAATTATGTACGTTTATGTGTATTGTTGCAAGTTTAGTCCTTGGTGTTATATATGTTAATCAAGTTCTAGGTTATTTTACTATATCTGCCAGCGATTCTTAAAATCAAATTGTTTCCAGTGTATGATAAACGAGCTTAAATTGCCATATTTGGTTTTGTTCAGGATTAACATAACATTCTCGAGTAGTTGTATGCCTGTGGTTCTTGCCATCATTTAATATGTTTCTATGTCATGTTTGAACAAACTATGGAAGTAACTTTTGGCCATTCAGCTTTTTCTAACCGTTCTTGTATGGATTTGGTCTATAGGAAGGGGAAACCATTCGGATAAATGTAAAGAATAAACCATCTGGTGGAACCGGCATGCTTTTGGCTGCAGGATTGACTGGTGGAGTTTCCGGAAACGGAAAATCAAAAACTCTAGGTCTTGCACCGCCGCCTAGTGGGGCAGGGAGAGTTAGGTCTGTTCTTCTGCCTCCACCAAATGATCCTGCTGCTGCTAAGATGACTTCTGCCAACCATGGTACTTCTGTCAAGGGAGCCAAGGAAAATACAAGGCACTCCACTGATGCTTTTTCAGATCTCTCTCAACTTGAGGTACTGTCTTTATATTTCTGTCATCGGGGATATCCATCAATTTGTCTATTTATATGTCATGGAATTATATTTCTGCTCCAAACCCTCTGATCTTGGTTGTTCTCATAAGCCCTCTTATGATTTCTCCAATACATTTTCTGGCCTATATTCTTTGATGGCTAATTTTACTTGCAAATGTTTATGATCTCAGTGTCAAGTCCCCATAATTCCTTATGCTTTCTTGGTTGACACTAGTACATTGTATTGTGAACGTGTCAATACATAATCCTATATGGCAGAAATTTTCACTGATGATCAATGAATGTTGATGCTAGAAGTAGGCTTTCTTAGTAGTTACCGATAGTGTTGGTAATTTTGAAAATGCACTCTCACATCTGGATGAACATTAGGATCACAAAAGCGTTGAGAACATTAGCTCGAATAGGGACAGTATGCATATTTGCATCTAAGATGCATGTTTCCCAAAATGACGTCTCCCGTGCTTAATCATGCAGGGTAAATATTTTAAGTCCTATAGAACGTAAAAAAATATGGTGATGAGACTCACGAAATTACTTCCTGGAAGACATTTCTCTAGTCTGCAGTTGTAAGAATGCACAACTTTCCTTAAACTAATGAACTTTTCCTTAGATTTTTAGGAAATTTTGATAAAAGTTGATGAAATGTGTGGTTGAAAATGAGTTTGGTGAAATGGGGGCCAACCTGGGCTTACCCTTACACGTTACAGTTTGAATTTTGTCATTTACTTTTCAGAAAAAGGTTTGCGTGATACTCTAGCCATTGGAAACTAGTTTCTAAGATGTGATTGGTACGTGCGTTTTTTAGTGAGCAAGAATTTACAGTATGTTTCCTTGTTTACATCTGCAGAGTAATCTTCCTTCTACTGCTGGATCTGGTTCTTCAAAAACCTCTGCAGCCGGCTGGGCAGCATTTTGATGGAGTCTTCTTGTTTGGTACGGTTGATTTTCTTGTTGGCTGTTGTACTAAGAAACACCTGAAAATTTGAAGAAATGTCAAAAGTGAGAGAAACAATCTCTGGAAGAAAAATTGTCCTCCAAAAGATATAATACAATTCTTTGACATTTTTTTTCCCTACAATATTTACTTAAAAGTGACAAAATCTTGCTGTTGTTCAATCGATTTATGAACAGCATCAGATACCAAGGGGTCGGGACCAATATAAACTTGAAAATACTTGAACACAAAACCTTTGACACAAGAGGTGGTTCGCGTGTACAAAATCAATTCTATAAGATCAAAACACGGTAAAACAAAATCAATTCTACAAGAGGTACATAGAATTTATGATTTTTATCAAAATTTATTAAAAATTAATTTTTAACAAAATCAAACAAACACTGAATGTAGATTGTAATTAGAAATCCAAATCAAACCCTTAAAAATAATATTTTGTATTCAATTTTATACCATTGTAGTTCAAAGTTATACTTCTCTACTATATAAAAATAGATTTTATTTAAAAAAATGTTATCACCATAGTTTTACTTCACTCAATAAAATTGAACAAGTGTGGCCAAATTTACAAACACCATCTTTAAAAAATATATTTTTAACTTCTAAACACATTTAGTATCTTAAATTAAACACAATTTAGCTAAGTTAATGAAAATAGTTATCCAACCATGTATTTTATAAGAGTCATAATTTTTTATTTTTTAACTACACATTTCATTAATTTTTATAAAATATTTTTTTTTAAATTAAAGTCAAACATACCCATAATTTGCTCTTCCACCTCAAGGTATCTAAAAAAATTAATTGAAATAAAAAAAGTTAGTCTCTTTTTAAATAAATAAATTTTTATAATTAAGAATTAGAAATAAATAAGTTAATTATCACTTAAAAAAAGTCACTATTTTTAGGTAAACAAGCGGGCAAAAATCCGTGGCCACCCTCCAATCCACGCACTCAAGGGAGGACGGAGTAGGTAGCACCAGCTGAAACTTGATTTTATATTGAATGCCCGAAAATGGAATACACCGAATTATAAGGGGAAAAAACCCAAGAAGAAGAAGAAGAAAAATGGAGGAGGAATCACACTGCATACAAGTGAATGGCATGCAATTCTCATACGATTACCAAACCCCTTTATTCTTTGATTTCAGCCTCAATATCTCCAGTGGATCTCGATGTCTCCTTGTCGGCGCCAATGGATCTGGTTCACATTTTTTTTAACTGATAGGTTTTATTTTTTACGACGTTTTAGTTTTTGAGATTATTGAGACGATTGATCGAACAGGGAAGACGACTCTGCTGAAGATATTGGCGGGGAAGCATATGGTGGGTGGGAGAGATGTGGTGAAAGTTCTGAATTTTTCGGCTTTTCATGACACCAATCTCGTTTGCAATGGAGACTTGGCGTACTTGGGGGAATCTTGGAGTAAAACTATTGGCTCCGCTGTGAGTTTTTTTTTTTTTTTTTTTAGCTTTGCTTTTGCTTAATTTCCTTGGTCACTGATTATTATTTAAATCATAACTCCATCAGTTTGTTGATTTAATTTAATTTTACTGGTCATTTGGGAAAACTGGTGATCGTAATTTTTTGAATGAGCTTGTACCAAATGGATATCTGATTTGCTCTTTTTTAATTCAGTTGAATGGTGCTTGTCTATGATTCTAAGAAAATCGTTTGAGGTTTCTGTAGAATACGGTTTATTATGATAATGTCTTTTTTAATTGCATAGTCAATATGTGTTCTTGGAAACCAATCTGAGTGGATTTGTTTTTATCAAATCATAGGGAGAATTGCCCCTCCAAGGAGACTTCTCTGCTGAACATATGATATTTGGAGGTGTGTGAAACCTTCACTCCTGTGCAGTATTTGACCGAGTTATTTTTATCTTGTAATTCCATTATACGATCAATGTCTTTCCACTTTTCCGATGTTCAGAAGATTGAGTGTGGAATTTGTTTTAGATATTTCAATTTTTTGGAACTGCGTGTGGATTTTCTTATTATGCTTCGTAGGTATATCCAGTTATTCATAAGGGTGTGATAGTTTAAGTTGCATACTTGCATGTTATCCTCTGGAAAATATACTTGACTATTTACGTTGCTGAATCTGATGAGAAATGAAGACATAACTGAGTTTCCTTGGTTTCCCTTGTTATGATCCAGTTGAAGGGGTTGATCCTATTAGGCGAGAGAAGTTGATCGAACTGCTCGATATTGATCTACAGTGGCGGATGCACAAGGTTTCTGACGGTCAGCGACGTCGAGTCCAGATCTGTATGGGTCTTCTTCATCCTTATAAGGTAACATAATAAATATTTTACGGACTTGTTGATCCAATAACATGTTACTTTTACCTATCTTTTCTTCTCTACCATTTATGATCAGTTCTATCTTTTCCTTTCATTTTGTTCCTTTTTTGGGTGGTTGGGTGGGGTGGAGAATGAGAGGAGAGGGCATGGAGTAGAGCTCAGTAGGAATCTTTTTCTTGCAATTTTTGTGCCATCTTCCCTCTCCAAATTTCTTCAGTTTTGTTCCCCCGTTTCTTCACTCTAGGCGAGGGATAAATAACATGCAGTTTTGAATTGCAGAGCTGAAAACATGTCATTTTTGTTATGAGGAGTCCATCTCCATTTGGCAATATCTGTCCACTGCAAGAAAATGCATGAAGTGGGTAGATTGCACAGTTTTAGTCTAATTATGTCAATGTCTTTTGCCTAGAATTGTTTTAGCAGTCGAACCTTTTGCTAATCTAACTGGTCTTATCCAGGTTCTTCTGCTAGATGAGGTCACTGTTGATCTAGATGTCGTAGCTAGGATGGATTTGCTGGAATTTTTCAGGGAAGAGTGTGAAAAGGTAATGTTTGCCGATCTATTTATGCATTCATGTACAGGGAATTAGCTACCTTGTTGAATTGCGCCTGCATATAATTGGACATTAAGCATCAAGATCTTCTCCTCTGATACGCTTTAAATACTTCTTTATTTACTATTCTTAAAGTCTTAATTTGAAAGTCTCTATCAAGATTGAAGTTGTTACAGTGGCACATTTGCTGTCAATATTTGATGGGCTGAAGGAAACTTCAGACCACAATGTTTAGTGTATGTTTGGTAGAGTTTAAAAGTAGTTTTTTAGGAGATTTTGAAAAAAGTTAGTGAGATGTGTGGTTGATAAGTTGATAAAAGTTATGGGTCCCGTAAAATATGTGGTTGAAAATGAGTTTGGGTAAAAAATAGTTTAAAAAAAACTCTCCCAAACATGCTCTAAGTTCATTAATCTATTATCTTGATTTCAGAGAGGAGCAACAATTGTTTATGCAACCCACATTTTCGATGGGCTGGAAACATGGGCAACTGACCTCGTCTATGTTCAAGACGGTGTATTGAAGAGGTCAGAGAAGCTGTCTGAACTTAAAGAGCTGAAGGATTTCCCCAATTTGCTTTCAGTCGTCGAATCTTGGCTTCGATCTCAGACCAAGATTGAGAAGAAGAACCCCATTAATCCTACACCACAAATCCTAAAATCCTCTCCATTTGATAATTCTCCTTTTAGATCTTCAAGGCATATGGCATATTACCGTTGATCAACTGAGACAGAAATAAAGCATTAGATCAAACTTTTCCTTGGTGTCAAGTTAATAGCTATGAATTGTCATCGGCTTCCAAGAAAGGGGTCTGTAAGGTGATAGTGTTTGAGGCTTATGTAATATTACATTCGATCAACATCGTTTGTTACTATAACCTCAGAGATCTTGAGTGTTATAGTCCTATACGAGTCAAGTTATTTCTCCGAGATTGTATACTTAAATGGTATTGTATGCGATATATTTATTCAGTTTTAAGGTCTAATATTTTGGTCGTTACAAATTTGTAAGAATCACTCCTTAAAGCTTATCTATTGCTGGTATGGGGGACTTGAGTTCATGGAACTAGTGACTGAAAAAGCAAATAAATTAAAATAAAAAATTTGGAGAATTTTAATAAATCACGGATTAATGACTTTTACCCTAGTAATATTGATTGCTTTTGTCCCCCGATAGCCATCCCTTTTTGACCTTTTTGTTCTCTTTACACGAATTCAAATTTTTAATCTACTTTTTTCAATAATTGCTTTTAGAAATTAATGATATTGTGGAGAAATACTTTATCGTTCAATAATTTCTCAATTTTACGACTTTGTTTTTACACTTCTAATTTCATTCCGTATCTTTTGATACTCTTACATGTTCCTTATATTGCAAAAGTATATGAAATAAAAGTGAAGTGGACGGACCGGGTTAGGAGGCAAAGGTGGTGTTGTTATACGGAGAGGAGGTTAGGGGGCGGAGTAAGCGGCAATGAGAGTACGGGTAGAGTATGTGTTTGACAATCGTTAAAAACTATTCTTCTACAAAGTAACTTTGGGCTTGTGATTTAGAATAATAAATTTTGTTAGTAAAAACAAAAATTGAAAATTATGTTTGCTATATAAATAATTTAAAAGTCAATTTCACTTATTTATAAAGCGTAAACACAGATGCGTTTGAACTTTTAAAATTTACTTAAACAGAGGAAAATGTAAGAAGAATTACTCAACAATTTGGAGCACCAATTCCAAATCAACACAGCATTTGAAGACAAAATTGGTTGACGTCAAACCCCATAAACTAATCCGCTTGCATGAGATAAAGAAATAGAAACAAATATGATTAAGGTTCGCACGTTTGTCAGTGGAGCCTAAGAGAGAGAAATAGAGAATGATTAGATTAATTTAATACTTGTATTATGAGCTTAATAATGATTACTCCAGCTTAGTTATTTCAAAGTTTTTTTTTTTAAAAAAAAAATAAAATAGCAAATTATAGAGACTTCTTCTAAAGGGGAATTTGCAGCAGTGTAGTTTAATAGAACGTATTTTTTTCATCAAATTTTCACTAATTCGGAAGCAAAAAGAGCCCTCATATTTTTAAATAAGAAAATAATAACAAATTAAAAAGTGCGATAATTTATTTATTTTTCATTTCAAAACACGGTGAAAAAATATTTAAACATAAACCATAATTAAAGATTAGATGTTCAATTAATACAAGATTGAATAAGAATGCGACAATAAGCAAATATTAGAATTTTTTAGTACTATTAAAAAGTGGTGCAATGAAAGAAAATGCGCTTTTAATATATTTACCCAAACCACGTTTTAATTTTTCTTAAGGTTGTAAAATTTTATTTATTCTAGCACGTATGCCTCAAATTTTTGTTTGTCACATTTTTATCTTCATTTCTTTATTAAATATTACACATCTTTGTCAATGGTTTCAATTCAAACAATTTCGTTAATTGGAACAGCATAAACCATCATTAAAAATAAAATGTACTAATTACTGAAAGATTGAAGATAAAAATTCAACAAAAAAGAGTCATGGATATAAGTGCTACAATAAATAAAAATTGAAGATTTTAAATACAAGGGAATTTGACGCAAATGGTTCATAACATTTGCTCTCAGTGCATAAATAGTTCCTAATGATTATTTTTTGGTACAGAAGCTCATACCCTATGTATTTTGATACACAGTTGGTTTTTATATAATGAAAAATACAAATATACACTTAGTTTTAATGAGAAAAAATTGCATTTGAATTTTTAACTTTTACAAAATATGCAAATGAGTCCGATCATAAGAGAAAAATATAAAATTATTGTGTTTTAAATATATGTAATTGCTATGTGGTGTGAAAAACTTGAATAAAAAATAAATTAGTAAATAACAAAATGACGTATATAATTTTTTGACATTGAACCAATCATATTATATTTTTATTTAACATAAAAATATTAATAAAAATTAATTTACACATTATATGTTACTTATTTTTGAACGATAATAAAACAATAAATTAAAATATGAAGAATATAGTTTATATTTCTAATATTTGTAGTTAATGAACTTATAACTCAATTAAATAAAAGTATTTGAGTATCAAATTTGTGACAAAGTTTTTTTTTTGTTATAAATAATGTAATTACTTAATAATAAAAATAATAATTTTTTATTAATAATTATGAGCTTAAATTTTAGTTATTTTATAATAGTTTGTAAAATATAGAAAATAATTTAGTACATTATGAATTTGGTCGATAAAGTGTTAATTCAAAAGAAAGAAAGAAAAAGGAATTCGTTAGTCTTCTTTAATTAAAAAAAAAAAAAATCGGACCTATTTCAACTTTTTACAAAAATTAGCAATCCAACTACAATTCTCATTTATTAAAATTAAGAGTATATTAGTATTTTTTATCAATCAATGACTAATTTTGTATCAAACTCCATACGTTAGAGATTTCTATACTAAAAAATAAACAAGACCATTTCCATACTAAGAACAGAGATTAAAAACTATTTGTGCCAAAATTCTTAATTACCGATCGTAGAAAGGTTTACTCCGCTACAAGCACAAAAAAGTACTTATTTGCCTGTTACTACGTCTTTATCTTCTTAAACTAAAACCCATATCTTTCTCAATTCCTCTATTTCTCCTTGTTCTTCTCCATATTCTTCAAAATCAAACACCACTCAAACAAAACTTTTCCTATCTCTCAATCTTCAACAGATTCTTTTCAACTCATCAATCAATTAAAATCATCTACGATCGGATGCCACCGCAAAGATAAGCGGTATCTAGATCGTATGGAGGTTTATTATGCTACAAACATAAAAAATTACTTATTTGTCCATCACTACGTCTTCATCCTCTCAAATCAAAAACCATATCAATCTTTTAATTTCTCAATTTCTCTATATTCTTCTCCATATTCATTAAACTCAAACAAAACTCTTTCCCCCTCTCTCTCTCTCTCTTTTCAACTTCTTAATCCATTAAAATTTTCGGTCAGATTTCACCGCAAAAAAAAAACGTTATACTAATATAATTAAAATATAGTAAAACAAATAAAAAAATATGGTGCTAACATAACCACACACAATCCCTCGAAACTTTAAAGTGATAATTTACAAATCTGACCTCCATAGTGTATTGTCTATTTTCTTTCAAAAAAAAAAATTATTTGTTAAAGAGTTAAAATTTAAAAAGGTAAATAAAAAAACACAATAATATCGTACCTACTACCCCTCGCCCCCATAATCCCATTTGCTCACCGTACATCCACTGTTTTTTTTCTCTCCCTGAGCTCTTTCATTTCTTTTTTTTTTTTTTCCCCTTTCTCTCTAATCCCTCAATTCTCGCTCATTTGTCTCCCCCCAATTTTCTTCCTCATAATCATCGTACTTCAATTAATCCACTTCCGATAAAAAAAACTAAACAAAAAAAGTTACTTCACGAATATCAATAATATATGTTTAGAAATTGCCTGGTCCTGCGTAATTTTTCAATCAACGAGGATGGATTATAATTTCTTGATGTAGGTTTTGTATCCGTTCAAGGATGTAGTCGAAGAATTCAGAAGGGAAACATCCTGATCAATTTTTTCTTATTGATTTCTTGGATCCAGTGTGGGGATGGTAACTTTTGGTAATTTTGTTTGTTTTTGAGAGGTGGGAGATTTATCCTAATAATTGAATTTCATCGGCAGTTATCTGGGTCTTTTTTAATCCTGAGCTGCCGTTGAAATTGAAAAAAGAAATTAGGTTCTGGGTGTTGGGGGTGCTATTGGAATTTTGGGGAGTTTATTGAATTAAATCAATTGCCATGGAGCATGCTGTGGGTGGAAAATTTAAGCTTGGGAGGAAAATTGGGAGTGGTTCATTTGGTGAACTCTATTTAGGTACTTTTTCTTTTTTACATGAGACTTGTTAATTAACTGCATTCATTGTTCTTTTATTTTTGTTCTTTTTATGTTACTGTTGAGGGCTTCTTGTCCCATCTTTTTTCCCCCAATTTTCATATATCATTTATGCTTCATTGATACAGGTGTGAACATACAAAATGGAGAAGAAGTAGGCATCAAGCTGGTATGCTTGTTTTTTTTTTTTTTTATCTGTTATTGTGCTTGCTGTGTGTTGTATAATGTCCAGGCAACTCAATCCCTAGAATTAATTTATGTGCTAGCGTGTAATTTATAATGGGCTTTTCATGGTATTATCAACATCTAGCAATTTTTTATTTTTTTTCTGATACTTAGATCTATGGGTTTAATCTAGTTTCATTATTATTGTTTTTTAATTTATAATCCTGCATGTAGTGGGAAGAAATAATTTGAATAATTTGGATGACAAGAATTATGGAGATGCTGGAACAAATTTAGTCCGACCTTTCATTTTGTATGACAATTAGCGAAGTTTGTCAACCACAAAAACAAACTTTCCGCTTATGCAACCCTAAACACTAAGTTTTCCTGGTAAAGGCTGTAGTCAAATTTTGATTGTGGACCATTGATTTTCGTAACTAGTATCATGTTAGATCGGTGAACTTGTATAACTGTGGCAAACCGTGCCCAACTTGTAAACATTGAACATTTCTTTTCTTTTCTCAAGACATGGAGAAATTAGTAGTCATTGCATGCAGCTTCCTTAATTATGAAGATAATGCCGTTTCTATACGATTACTTAGGTTTATTCCGACTTCTTAAAATCTCTAAGTACTTGTGTGAAGAAGATGCAAGTTACTCATAGGGTAAAATATGAGAAGATGCGAGTTATTATTTCTCAGTAAATTTTATGATTGTCACTTGTAATTTTTTATTGTAACTACTGCAATTACCAGGAATCTGTGAAGACCAAGCACCCTCAACTTCACTACGAGTCAAAAGTCTATATGCTTCTCCAAGGAGGAAGTAAGGCAGTCTCTCTCTCTCTCCCTCTCTCTCCCCTATGCAATTCCGGATAAGATGGGGAATAAGTTATGGCTAACAGCATTCTGATTAATGATAGTTTCTTGGATTTGATGCAAGTGATATTTTTTTCCTACCAACTTATTTCTGAAACCTTATGTCATTCTTCACACCTGTTACATATTTCGGCAAAAAATAATTTGAAAATCAAAGTAGAATTGAATCATTAACCTGCTCTTCTAGCTTTATAAACTATGGAGTTAGATGATGATTTGAATTTTGAATTTTTTTCTTGAACTTGTATCTTTATGATGATAGGAACACTCATTCTTTTGTCTTTTATATCATTTCTTTTCTTTTGGTTTTAGGTGATTCTTTTCAACTACATGTACAAAAATTAAATTTAAGCACAATGAGTTTATAGAAATCTATCCGTGTTGAAGTGTGAATTAAAACAATATCTTTTTCCGACTTATTAATCTCACTATTATTGCTTTCTGTTCATTACAGCGGGCATTCCCAACCTGAAGTGGTTTGGAGTTGAGAATGAATACAACATCATGGTTATAGACCTTCTTGGACCAAGTCTGGAAGATCTGTTCAATTATTGCAACAGGAAGTTCACCTTGAAAACTGTATTAATGCTGGCCGATCAATTAGTAAGTAGTTAAATTGTTTTCTATAGACTATGATTCTAGCTGCCAACTGTTGCTACAATAACCTACTTGCAATTTTACTATCAGATTAATAGAGTTGAATACATGCATTCGAGAGGATTCCTTCACCGCGATATAAAGCCTGATAACTTTTTGATGGGCTTAGGGCGCAAAGCAAACCGGGTAAGTCGTCCAATCATTCGTGGGTCTCATGCTTCTTTTGGATTATATGAGCATCTCCACGTGGTTATCAAGTATTTTCTTTTCAATTTATCAAATACATGTCTATCTTTTTGTCCCCTGGTATTCTTATCATCCAGGATTCACCTGGATCCAGCATTTCAACGAGGAAAAGGATGGAAATTTACTTCTTCTATTCTGGCGTATATATTATAGATTTATATGGCATTTTCCTTTCATTTTCATTTTCATTTAACTATATTGTATGAATTTTGAATTTGAATTTATTTTGGTAGAAGAAAAGTTGGAGTGTTCTCTACTTTTCAATAGCCTAAAGGATTAGATAAAGAATCTAATCCAACTATGCAAAATATTTTTCAAATATGATTTTTATTGGTTTTGAGTAATTATCGCTGGATTTATGCATTGCTGGATACTTATGGGGGCTGTTGTATAGCTTTATTCTCTTATTATTGGTTGCTGTGTGCATGCATTTAAAATCATGCGGTGAACCTGCATTGTGCTTCAGAAGTACGGCACTCTTTACTTCTATTTACTTTATCTGTTATTAGGAACAATTTTTTTCACATATGAAATCCCTTGGCACTTTTTTGTGCTTTACATGCTATGGATTTTTGTTAACATTTAGTTCAAATCAGATGACAATTGTTATTCAAGTATCATTGTAGTAGAATTGTTCCTTAATTTGATTCACTATGTAGATAAGAAACATCAAAAGTGATCGAATAGAAGTTCAATGATAACCATCCTTAAAATCTGGAGAAAACAAGAAAAGGACAAAGCATCTTAAGAAAACTTAGTATGACAGATGAACAATTTTGAATTAGGGTCAAATGGAAGTTCTTTTATATTTTCACCACACGAGACTATCCTGTATTATCTTGATTTGGTTGCAACTGTCTTTTGTGGTTTGCTTATTCTTTTGAGTGATTGAAGGAAATTTTCCATACATAAATGTTACGTTTGGTGCATCGTCTTAGACCCTATAAAAAATTTAGTATAACATAAGAATAGAAAGTAGTAGGTGGATGGTATTAAGGTGGATAATATTCTTTGATGTTTTCATAAAAATAATGTCATATATACTAGTTATCTTATCTGGTCTAAAACTATCTCTACCCTCCACATTATGTTATACACAGTGTTCTAAAAAACGTGCTTAGGCGATGCCTATGCGCGAAGCGTGACATCTACATTTCGCTTAGGTCCTACGCACGCTTTTTTGGTCAATTATATTTTTAACTAAAAAACGCACGCCTAGGCTCGCTTAGTCACGTCTAGGCGCACTTAGTTGTTAAAAATATATATTTTTTATTAAAAATAATATTAAAATTAAGAAAACATTTTTTCACGCTTCGCTCATGTCTTACCCCCGCCTAAGCCTCTTCTAGGTCCAAAAAGCTTGAAACTTGGCCTCCACGCCTAGTCACGCTTTACGCTTTTTAGAACCTTGGTTCATTGTGCAAGTGTCATTTTTTGAACTAAAAATAAAAGAATATTATTCACCTTAATCTATCATATTATGCTAAATTCTTTATATGGTTTAATAAGGTGCACCAAACGTAACCAAAGGGTAGAACTTCCACATGCATGTATTTTTTGTTGGGTGAATGGCAAATGGTTAATGCCATGGTTAAATGCAATAACTGGTCATGCCTAATTGCTCTGTGCATGATGGTTGTTTTTTTTTTTTTTTAAATTTAGTGACAGTTCCTAGTATTATTTGCAGGTTTACATCATTGACTTTGGTCTTGCCAAAAAGTATAGGGATCTGCAGACTCATAAGCACATACCCTACAGGTACCTTTCGTGCATATGCTCACTAGCCTAAAGTCGTGGTCATGGGATATGTATACAAGTCATGTCATATATCTGATGCTTCCACACAGTTGTTTGGTCTTCGCCTTTAATATACTTCTTGTGCAAAGTTCTCAATATTCTTTCGCAGGGAAAACAAGAATCTCACTGGTACTGCTCGTTATGCCAGTGTTAATACACACCTTGGAGTTGGTAAGTGATGCACCATATTTTTATATGTTGTTCCTAATCAGAGACATATGCTAAGTTTGACTTTTATTCAATCTAATTCAGTTTATTCATTTCGTGTTTAACTTTGCTGGCAGAACAAAGCCGAAGGGATGATTTGGAATCTCTTGGTTATGTCCTCATGTATTTTCTGAGAGGAAGGTTGGTAATATACAAGGGATTCCCTCCTTTTATAGTTGTTAGGAATTTTGCATGCCTGTTTTGAATCTTTAGTCAACTATTTTTTTCAAAATTTTGCATTTTCTAATATATTCTACATTTGTTTTTCTATCTCAGCCTTCCTTGGCAGGGATTGAAAGCTGGCACCAAAAAGCAGAAATATGACAAGATTAGTGAAAAGAAGATGTTAACCCCAATAGAGGTACATATCACCCGTCATGTGTACGTATTTTTTAGGTGATATCCCTGCTTGAAATTTATATTTTTTCCAGTGTGTGCTCAAATGCTACATTGACACATTAACTTAGAAGTCTGGGTTACTTAGCACGGTTCATTTGAATGATTTTCCTGCCTTGTAAGCCTCACGTTTTACATCCACTTGATTTCCAGGCTGATGCTAGTCCTTGATATATTTCATCCATGATGAAGACTTATATTATTATAAAAAAAAAACACGATACTAACAAATTCATGCATAAGATGCATAAATATTTTCTTTTACGATGTCTTGTATCATAATTTGATTGAGTGGACTCTGGTTTAATTTCATTAACTATTATTTTCCTCTATTCCTGGATGCTAAATCTTGTCCAACTTTTTGATCCCAGCACATCCTCCCTGAACTTGGTGGTCCCCCTTTCTTATGTTACTTATTAGTGGCAGTAGCAGAATGCTCATGTGATTTTGCAATTATTTACAGGTGCTATGCAAATCATATCCATCTGAGTTCATATCATATTTTCATTATTGCCGATCATTAAGATTTGAGGACAAGCCGGATTATTCTTATCTGAAGAGGCTTTTCAGGGACTTATTTATTCGCGAAGGTAACCAGTCATGTCAAACTTCTAGTTGTCTATGTGCAATAATTTTGTTATTGTAATCATTTTCTCGAGTACGGAGTATCTTGTATTTCAGCTGGTATATGTTGCAATATCCACAGGTTACCAATTTGATTATGTGTTTGATTGGACAATACTGAAGTATCCTCAGATTGGTACCAGTTCTAAAGCAAGAGTAAGTGCTTGCGAATGTTAGGGTTTACTTCATCTTTTTACAAGGATAATATACTAATTAATGCCTTTGGTTCCAGAATCCCAGTGGCAATGCAGTGGCTGGAACTTCTGGTGAAAGACCATTAAAAACATCAGGTATATATGTTTAGCAGAAAGAACACCTGAAAATATGAACTAATGATGAATGAGCTTTTGAGTGAATAGTGAATACTGATTTTCTGCATTTTATTTGTCCCAAGTACTTTGATATTTCATTATTTTGATTTTTGAACCGTTTGCATTATTTAAATTAACATTTCCGGTTTCATGTGTTAAATTTCAGTAGTGATGCAACTGCCGGTAGATTTATTATTGTCTGTCTCTTCTGATTTGGTTGTTTTATTTAGTGGGGCAAGATATTCGAGATAGATTCTCAGGCGCTGTCGAAGCTTTTTCGAGAAGGAATCCTGCAGGTTCAGGGCGTCATGGTGAACATTCAAGACACAGGACATCAGAAGATGCACCTTCATCAAAGGACGTGGTATTTTATGCTTTCCCATTCCCATGATAAATTATGTCTCAGAGCATGTTTTGGCTAAGGTTTTAAGGGTTTGTTTGATAACAATTAAAATTTTGCTAAAAACCTAAAGTCAAAGTCAACAATTAATTTTAACCACACATCTCATGGACCCACAATTTTTTACAACTTTTCAACCACACATTATCAACTTTTATCAACTTTTACAAAAAATTCTGATTTTAATCAAAATCAAACAAACCCTTAGGGTTACTTAATTTACCTGCAGTAAAATTTACCTTCAAACACACCTGCAGTAACATTTTCCTTCAAATTTTTTCATTTACTTAATCAGACAGTAAAGTAGGGGTTACTTTCGAATTTTAACCAACAAAAAATATTTATTTTGAAACTCAATTATTTACTTGGTAAATTTTCTAAGCTTATCCAAGCATGCACTTATTCTATTAGTGCTTGTGTGGTTCTCTTGCGTTGTAATTTCTCAGAAGACGTGTTCTTTTCTGAGCTCGGTCTCACATTTGATTTTTGGTTGTAGAATAAGCTCTTGCTATCTGGTATTATTTATGCTTAATACCCTTCTGTTGCATTGTCCTTAAATAGAAGTTATTGCAGGACAGATCTGTTCTCATGTCAAATTTCGTACTGAAAGGTTTCCTATGATTTCTAATATGCAGCAACCCGATTTGGAAAGAGGCCGAACTTCTCGAAATGGCAGCTCTTCTAAGAGAGCAGCGATTTCAAGCGGCAGACCAAGCTCCTCCGGTGGACCCAATGACGGCCACTCAAGTAGATTGGTGTCGAGCAGTGGCCGTGTCTCTACCACGCAAAGAATTCAACCCAGCATTGAACCCAGAGCGTCAGCTCTCTCTCGTACTGCAGTTACTAAAGGCACTCACAGCGATCCTCTTCGAAGATTCGACTTCCTCTCGATCCGGAAGTAAGTGGACGGTTTCAGTACAGCGTTAAATGTCAAGTGAAGGAAATCTTTCATTTGCACGATAGCACTCTTTGTAAATGTGGCATTGTGTCGTGTCCCGTTTTTGTCTAGAGTTACTTCTTGTCCCTGTTGTAAGCTGTAATACATAATTCTCATACAAGGAATTGGTGAGTTTGTGATGTAATTTTCTATATTTTGACTACACGGGTGGTTGTAAAGGATGTTTGTTTATGCATGCATCCCTCCATGTTTATCTAATTTTCATGGAGTAAATGCTGAAGTTGAATTAAGGATTTTACATTGAATAACTTAATTTATGTGTTTAGATTTATATTTGAAAAAGATTTTTACAAATTATAAAGTGAATAAAATTTGTAGATAAAAATAATATTTGACCAACTTATAAGTATTTGTAAGTTCACAAATATACAACTCAACATCTTGATAATAGGAGATTTTTTATTAGCTGAGCATAATGTATTTTGGCTTTCACTCCTAATACCCAATGCAGAAAAATAATGAATAAGACAAGCAGGGCACAATATCACGGTAAATGAGACAACACAACGGTCAAGAGCCTCAGATAACACTAAAAGTTTCAAAAGCAACATGCAAAAATTTGGAGGTTCTCCTATTGTGACATTCATTAACAAGTAAACCTCTGGAAAATAAAACAATACGCCTTACAAAATCCTACTACCAAATCTTAATATCCAGAACTTGGGTGGTGTTAACTCTTATGCTGCCGACTCTTTCTTAAGCTTTGCAAGCTCCTGCCTCACAACGCCAGCCTTCTGTAGTCTCAAAATAGCACACGTTAGTTTAACAGCACCAACAGTGGTCAATTGATAAAAAGTAATAAAAGTAACAGGGGTTCAAGCACAATATACAATAACATACTGCAACACAGTTGCAATAATTCTATAATTGACCACATGATTAGACTGCATTTGATAAAAGCTAGGAGGTATAGACATTTTGCGGCATCTAAAGTGATACCTTTTCCTTTCATTTGGTGATAGGTTTCTTTACAAGTGTATGTTGTTCAACGTTACTTAAGTGATGTTCTCTGTTATTTATTCTCATCATCCTTTTCTAAAAGGCAATATCATCTTGTCCAGGAAAGACACATGCACGCGCACACAAAACAACATAGAAAGTTCTCTTATGAAGACAATTTTGACCTTGATTTTTGCCAACATTAGCTTGAACCTGTCAAAATCATTTAGAGAGGCCCTTCTCCTCTGCACTATCAGCTTTCTCCCCCAGGAACTCTTTTCCCACTTACCCTTGACATCTGCAAAAAGGGTCAATACATTTTCAATTTCACGAAGCAATGTTATCAATGTGGGTAAGGTTTCTAAATTCAACACCAACCAGCAGCTTCCATAGCAGCAATTAGAGTCTTTTTCTTCGGAACCCTTTTGATGTCAATCTTGATGTCAGTAAGAGATAGCCTCTTAAAGTTCATTTGGCTCCTCACCATGTCAGGTGCATCCACAAGAGCCTGTAATTAAGCAATTGGATTAAAATGCAGCACAAAATTGGCTTACCAGAACTTATAAACAAATGCAGCTAAAAAGACTCCTGAATTTCAATTCTTTGATCAAATTAATAAAAGGGATTCACCCATATACATCTAGTGACTATTGATGATAAAACCAAAAATAAAATGAAATGTCTCAAGACTGCATCAAGGGAAGCTTCCTAAGATCAATCATAGACATTAGCACACCAAGCATGAACAAGCTATCCGCATAAAGGTCGTAGGTCGAGGGGCGGCCATAGCATAAGCATATATATTCTCACCAGGTTTATTAAAGAGTGACAATCATGCATAGTTTAAACTCAAGCTCAAGCCAAATATAAAACAACTTCAAGTCTTAGCATTTATACACCCCTTACAAGCTACCTTCCCACTTTATACTCATACAATCAAACAACTCATAAATTAATCCAAGCAAACCCCACAGTCCAAATCCAGTAATCAAATAAATTGCAAGAGGTGGTATTCAAAATAACTTTATCAAATCCACTAACTTGTATCCATACAGTGCAGCAAAGATTGCTGAGAAACAGAAAAATAATGCAAATGGCATGAATAAAAGGAAGTCGCATAGATTAAATCAAAAGGTGCAAAATCCAATGCATTTAACGCACAAAGCAAAGGAAAAAAACTTGTTAGACATACCCGGTTCTGGTCGATGACGTCAACGATGACGACAAGCTGGCCATATTCTTTGCCGTAGTTGACGAGGGCCACTCTTCCGATCTCCACGTACCTTTTGAACGGCTACAAACAATAAACAACCCAGAAACACAATCATTTACATTGTAGAGAAATTGAAACTTTATAAACAAATATATACAGAGAAGCTTGAAGGGCATGAAAAATTTTTATGGCCTCACCATTTTCGGGCAAATTACTGCGTGTACTGTATGTGGGGAGAAGCGGAGCAGAGACGGGGGTGTAGTATACAGTTTGAATTAGGGTTAGTGATGGGCGACTTATAGCGTTAGGGTTTGGGGCTTTGGGCTGTTCTACGAAAGGTGAAAATTGGGCCGTTGTTTTGGATCTTTTGGATGGGCTGTATTGCTTGGGATCTCATTTTATGGGCTTAGCTATTTTCTCATTTTTCCCGGTTTTTTTTTCCACCGACCTTAGGAAAGTTTACTCCCCCAGGAACAAAAAAAGTAATATGTATGTCACTACGTCTTTATCTTCTCAAACCAAAACCCATATCTTCCTCTCTCAATTTCTCCATATTTTTCAAAATCAAACTCCCCATCAAATAAAACTCTCTCCCTCTTAATCTTCAACAGATTCTTCTCAATCACTCGATCAATTAAAATCCTCTACTACGGTCGGATTTCACCGCAAAAAAAACGATATACTAGTATATATAGTTTCACCATACACCACAAAATATAAAATAATTTAAAAAATACTATCTAACTTTTTTATTTTGAAAATACTGTTTTTATTTTTGTAATACTTATTGTTATATTTCTTATATTTCTTATAAAAAATGTGTGTTACATTTGTTTATTTGTTATTTTTAAAATTTAAAATGTTAAAAAGTAATTGTGGAATTTTAATAGAAAATCAAGTATTTAGCAAAATTATCACTTTTTCCTCCATTTATTTCTCATTGATTCCTAGCCAATATAGAAAACATTAGGTTGCACCATCCATCTATTTAGGAGATTTTTTAATTTATATTTTAATAGATTTTAAAAATTCATACAAATTGAGGTATTTTCAACTTAAATTTTATTTGAATTTGATTGTCCTCAAGTTGGATTATAATACAGTCTTTAGAAATTTAAATGTTCTCAATAATTAGTAAATTTTGAAGAATTTCATTAATTTAATAAATTTAGAACTATAAGTATAAATTAGGGGTGGCAAAAAAAAAAAAACTTGTTCTCTCCCTCCCCGCATTGCCCGGTCCCAAATGGGACTGGAAATTCCTGCCCCGTCAGTAATAAGGGCGGAGATTGGGATCTTGATCCCCATTTCAAATCTTTTTATTTTATTTTATGTTTATGTTTTAAAATTTAAATCGTATTTAAAAAAATAAAAATTAATATTAAAAATTAATTAATTAATTAAACGTGATGATAAATGGAGATGTGTTTAAGAAAAAGGAGTTTAATTTTTGTTGTTGTCGATATGAATATAGCACTAGTGTAGTCTCGTGGGATGCACATGTGTTGTGAAAATAACTGCAAGTGCACAATATCGCAAACAATTAATAAAGTGCACCTAATGAGTCCGGATTATCGTTCTCACGAAAACCATTTTATTTAGATATTAACCCAATTAATCCTAATCAAAAGTTATTGAAAATAATTTGAAATACGTTTATTTGAACTATTAACCAACGACTATTAATTTAAGAAAACAATGTAATAACGTATGTAAACACAAATATCAAGTATTTATCAAATATGATGATTAAAGCGTCAGAATTCATGATCTCACTACAGTTATCATCTTTAATCTCTCCTTTCAAGTTTTCTTCATAACGTTGTACTCGGTCGAATTCACAAATTTAACATAATTTATGTATCTCGAGTTCAAATTGGTCATATCTAATTAAATCAACTCTTATATCTTTATGTGTAGTCAGAATAAGCCTTAACTAGATACAATAAATCTCATAAGAATTCAATTTAAGACCGCAACAATAACATATCTATACATTTTATCCAATTGTCAGATTTTACTACGTGGTCTAGATTAATAACTCACATCTCGATTTGTTAAAATCTACAATTCAATGAAATAATTGTCAATTATTTCAAGCATTGCGAAAAGAAATAAAATCAATACATAATCAACACATAAACAAAACTTGAAAATTGAAATTGAAGAGTTAAAACTAGGTTACATTGTTCATCATAACCATAATTTAGTTACACATCATAAAAGAATAAAAACAAAAGAGTAGAATATAATATATAATTGGGTTTAGAGCGAAAACAATAAATAGATGAAGATCTTGCACTAAGAATTTATTCCGTCCTTGCAAAATTTGAAACCCTAGCCTGATTGATGTGAATTGCCTCTATAATCTCTTTTAATTATTGAATATGGGTTTTCCCTCGCAAGTTTGAATAATAACCTCTACTTATAAGTCCTAAAAGCTCTAATTTAGTGTAGAAGACGTGTCTCCAAAAAAATACTAAAGAAGAGTTTGACTAAAATAAGAAAAACAAAACTCTAGTCACGAAATGTCCTTGCGATTGCAAAGGTAATTCGTTGCGTTGCAAGGGCATAGAGGTCGGACTTCTGTGATAACCCAAGAATAACTAACCAAGGAGGGGATGAATTGGTTTTTATAAACTTTTTCGTAGAATAATCTCAAAATAAGAAATTTAAGAGATATAAATTAAGCAACTAAAAATATAAACACAATAAGTAAATAAAAGAGTAGGGAGAGTGCAAATGATATTTTTATGGAGGTTCGATCCAACCATTGATCTACATCCCCATTAACAAGCTCTCCATCACGAGCACGACATTTACACTATCTTGATTGACTTATGGTGCAATCAAAACCCTTACAAGATTTCCGGTAACTTACAAACAAGGAGCACCGATCCTTATACAATACTGAGCTTTAAATGGACCTCAATATGATCCAATGATATAAAGAAATAGATTTGGGATAGTATTTCTCTCTTGATAAATGATAGGTACAACTTTAGTACTAAGAGAGACTAACACTTCAATGAATAGCAATAAATGAAAAGCTCAAGTGTTAGAAAGAAACTTTGATGATAATGATGATTCAAAAGTTTGATTTGATCAATCAAAATTTTTCAATGAATGATTTTGAAGATGTAAATGCAATGAAGCTTAAATGAATTTTCTCAATGTGATTCTCTCTCTTCTTTTTTTTTGCTCTTGTAAGTTTTTTTCAATGATAATAAATGAAGGGTTATAGAGATCGATTTTTTGAACTTTCTGTCAAAACAAATGATCAAACGGTCGATCGGTTCTTGATTGATGACAAAAAAATAGCCGTTATAATAGTAAAAATCAGAAAGGTCACTTTTTGAAAAATGACGTTTAAACGGTCGACCGGTTCTTCCCAAACGGTCGACCGATTTACAGACGGATGACCCGTTCAATTTTTCTGAAAAGTTTTGAAAAATTGATTTTTGGCTTTGATAATAATATTTTATGCAAGTGATATCATTATAGTTTTTGGATATAAAATTGTTTTTGAGCTTTTTCCATTTAATGCTACAAATCAAAGAATTAGTACCTTTACATTTCACATAGAATTATAATCTTCGATCTTGAACTTCAAATCATGAATTTTGAATCTTGAATTTCTTGAACTCTTGTATTGATTGACTTTGATCTTGACATCCTTGAGATTTCGATTTGTAATATGGTCTTGATCTGGACGATGATTGGTAGCGCTTTGAATATTACTTGAAAATAGATTGTTAGTAAACAATACTAATTTGTTTGTTATGATCAAAACATTAATGTTAAAGTTAACCATATGTCAACATTCTGATCTATCCTGGATGGCTCTTGTGATCGCAATGGCCAATATTTTCTCTAATTTTGCAGCTAAGTCCCTGATGATTTGCACGAAAAGTCTTTCTTCTTTCTAATGTCCCCATTTTAGTCCTTGAGTTTCCTCTTTCATTTCA
Source organism: Forsythia viridissima (assembly GCA_030279155.1). NCBI lineage: Eukaryota > Viridiplantae > Streptophyta > Magnoliopsida > Lamiales > Oleaceae > Forsythia > Forsythia viridissima. The sequence continues at coordinate 39,017,148 of CM059037.1, forward strand.
ATTTCTTCATCTTTTATTTGCAACCTATGTCTTTCAACTTTTATGAGTTTACATGTAGGTTCTTCATTTTAAGTTTTCGTACGTTTTCAGTCTTTTTTTTTTTTGTCTATTTGATTTGTTTTTTCTCCGATTCCACCCAAACTCGGGGTTTGACTTAAAACAATCAAATAAACACATATTTAAGTAAAAATTCACTTAAGAGCACTTCCAATCATCCACTTTTGATGGACCAGATAAATGTAAATTCACACTTATCAAATACATCCAAATTTAAACATTTGTTCATTCTCGAACATGACTATTTACTCACAACCACTCAAAACACGCAAACAAAATGAAACAAAATAACTAGAAGACTAACACTACACAAATTAAATAGTTCGCCGTTTTCACTTCAGCTTTTGATACTGCTCATAATCTATGAAGATTTTCCAAACAATGCTACCACAAATTTTTTAAACTTATTCTATGCTCGACATGTGTGTGTGTGTAAGTAGTCAATCCGAAATATTATTGTAGGCTAAGTTGGTGATAACCCGACCCTCAATTGTCCAATTTTCATTTCCCACTAGTTAGATGCACTTTCCCCAAACTTGATGTTTTCTCTCAAACCCGGGATGTTACATTGAAAGTTGCTCTCAATTCACTTATTATTCTTTTACTCAAGTTTAATTAGGTCTAGCCAATGATAGCAACTATCTATGTTTGTGATGATTCTCTTTTTTATTGAGTGTTTCAACCGACATGCTTCTACTAGTTATCTAATACCCAAGTTATAATCACAAAAGCTCAATCCTGCAAGTTTTTGCATCTTTTGTTCCAAGTACCTGCTTTTCTTTTATTTCTTGTCACATAAATTCTTAAGTTATTTATTTATATATGTAAAACTCCACTCCCTTAAGCTTTTTAGATGACCCTTGTAGCGAGCTTTAAACCGATGACTCTCATATGTTATAAGTCTTAGGACACCGAATTTTGAGAACATCTATGGACTTTATCACTCAAATAAAAAAGGCTACGAAGAGAGGCATAAGATAATGCAAGTACAATTTGTGCAATATAAAATATGCGGGGATTAGATTCATACCATCCGGTCATCACCTAGCTTCCATTTGATAGTCAACAACACTCCACACCAAAATTTGACACGCACGGAATCAACACATTCTTAAATAGCCACTCCTAAGGCTCAACCATATCCAACTATTCTATCAATTGGCTAAGTGATTGCTTATGGCATCCTTGTTCCAACTAGCAACCTATTGCATTTTGCAAGTGCAACTAACCGACATAATGAACATGACTATCGTGATCATTAAAGATTTCACATGGATAAGTCTACAAACATAGTAAAAGAAGTAGCAATTCTATTCACAATTCATGAATTAAAATAGTTCGATAAAAATTCTCATCCTTAGCCGGTAAGGCTATCTAACAATATGTAAGCATGCAGAAATTAAATTTTTTTAATAACAAAAATCACAAATATTAACCCAAATTTGTATACCCATCCCCAAACTTAAGATATACATTTTTCAATGTAAAAGCAAAAATCAAAATATAACGGTTTAGCAACTCTTTAGGGATGGATTGGATAGTGTTGTCCAATAGAGGACGGTAGGGTTGACGTAAGAGGGAACTGGATGTGGTGTTGGCCGACAAATGTGTACATGAATGTCATCTATATAGTGGGTACATCAGTCGAAAATGTTGTTTGACCTGGTCAAAATCAGATCAAATCTGACTTTACTCTAGATCGGTCCTCCTCATAACGTGGTCCTAGGATTGCTGGGTCGACTGAATGGAGTCCACGTGGGCTCGTAAAGCGCTTACCATCTGTTGCGTCGTGCTCAACTCAAATCTAGTACTGAGAATAAGTCTTGTTTGCTGTGTATGTCCTGCATGCAATGATGGTAAAGGTATCTCCAAATGGTGTATCTGAATGTGATGCGGGTGGTGCAGGAGGTTGACCATCAATAGGCTAATCCTCCATGGCCAGTGCAAGTCTCCTAGCTCGCACGATATGCCTCCTAGCATTCGCCAAAGCATTCTGGTTTATCAGAGCCTTTGGTTTCACAGAGAACTCATCAAAGGCAATGTATACCCTCGCAGTTGCACAGATGCCACTAATCAGTCTTGGAAAGATAGCTGTGTAGTGCTTATCGGACTAGAAGCCTAAGTTGTTGATCAATGTATAGATATGGCTTCCCAAATCAAATTTTCTCATGTGAGCCAAATGGAAAAGAAACCGAGCCCTTACATCATTAAAAGTGGTATGATGTTCGACGGGGTTGATGTTGTGACTTACAAACAAGTTGAGGATTAGCAGAGAGTCAGTCAACTTGTTGTGTTCAAAATCTCTGGCAGACAGTGGCTAAGCATCGTCTTTGCCATATAGAAATTAGGTTACATCCTCTATGTCAAGCTCAGTAGGTAATGGATCAATGTTGTGATGGGTGAGCTCGTGATACTGATCAATAATTTGTACGGTAAACATTATCCATTTATCTTGTACCCACGTTTGGTTAAAATGTTCTGCATCCTCATTGTTGATGTCTGGGTTAAAATTTACATAGAACTCATGGACTAGCTATGGGTAAATTTTTTGTTGTGCGTATGCTACTTGTGTCCAACCACAAGCATCAATTAAGTTTTAAATCTCACTGCAACGGAATTTATAACCCAAAGTGAATTATCACATATCACAAAGGGATGTAATTAGATGCAAAAAATAATCCCGGAATGCCCTAAATGTGCCACGAAATGCATACAAATTTTTCCAATTTTTTTAATGAATTGGGACAATGAATTCATACCCAAATGCATAATCACAACAATAATACACAAATGGCCATACTTCGTGCATAACCAGGCAGGTGGTCTTGCGATCGCAAGCTAAAATGGCCACGCGATCGCATAGCCCACTACAGTTCCAATTTTTTTTTTAAATTTTTTTTATTGGGAACGACGGTGATTAGCCTGAGTCTAGATGAATTATATTTACTTTGTGCTTGTTTGGTCTAGTTTAAAAACTAGTTTTTCAATACAAAAGAGTTTATTTGACCATAATTTTGCCTTCATAGTGACATATTTGACCATTTTTTGTTGAAAAACTAGTTAAAGTAGACCAAACAAGCACTTAATTATGGAAAACATTCTTAAATTACTAATGCATGCCCAAACTACTACGTGCAATACAGTAAAGAGAATAAGAGATATAAAAATGGGTTACCTCCTATCAAGCGCTCGATTTATAGTCTATAACTCGACTTTTTACAACTTTCACTCTGGCACTGCAATATCAACGGTGGAATTTGCTGTAGGGAAGTCGTCCACATAGTGCTTCACTCTCTGGTCATTAATTTTAAAATTTCCTTTGGTCGGATGATAAATTTCAATAATTCCATACAAGAAAACTTTAGTAATTGTGAACGGTCTTGACCACTTTGACCTCAATTTTTCAAGAAAGAGCTTTAGTCTTAAATTGTACAATAGAACTTGATCTCCAACCTGGAATATTCTCTGTCGGATGTATAATTTCACCGGCTTTTTCTAAATCCATGTTTAGCTGCTTGAATGTCCAATAAACTTTGTGCTCAAATTTGTCCGGTAGATAGCAAGCTTTTTCAAACACCAACTGATAAGGAAACATTCTGATCGATGTTTTAAAAGTTGTACGGTACGCATATAGTGCATCATCAAGCTTCTTGGACTAATCATTTTGGGTAGAATTTACATTGAGCTCTAGGATCCATTTTAATTGCCTGTTTGATGTCTCCACTTGCACACTTGTTTGTGGATGGTAGGCTGTGGCTACTCGGTGTTGCACACGATATTTGTGGATAACCGACTTAAATAGGCGATTGCAAAAGTGAGTTCCAATAATGGCCCGGAGTGCTCCATATCATTTGAATATGTACTTCTTGATGAACCAACCACAACTGTTGCATCATTAGTTGGCAATGTTTTTGCTTCCATCCATTTGGACACGTAATTGACTGATACAATAATATACTTGTTGGAATAAGACGGTGAAAATGGTCTCATGAAATCAATGCCCCAAACATCAAATAGTTCCAAATCAAGAATGTTGTTTTGTCTTTAAATAATGTTGGCCAGGAGAAACCATATTGTAGAACTTTGTTAGCTATTTCGGTAGGGCCAAAGTGACCACATATGTCGAAGCGTGGACCCGTGATAGTATTTCGTTTCATTTCTTCTTATGGAATACATCTCCTGATAATCTGATATGGTCCTCTTTTGTATAAATAGGGACTTCCTAAAAGTAAAATTTAACTCCATGGAGAAGTTTTTTCTTGTGCTGATAAGAGAATTTTGGATGAATAATTTGACTAATCAAATAATTGACAATGTCTGTGTAACACGGTGCTTGCCCTATCTGTAAGATCTGTTCGTCTGGAAACACTTTATTGATTTCAACATTATCAACCTCATCCGCATGTTCTAGCCTAGATAAATGATATGCTACTTGATTTTGTCCCCCTTTTTATCACATATTTCAATATCAAACTCTTGTAGTAATAATACCCATCGAATCAATCTAGGAATGTCATCAATTGCCAACTGTTTGTCTTTTTTTTTTGCTCTAGCCTTTTCACGTGAATATCTGGTATTTGTATCCCACTCCTAGTAGTGATCACATATACCTGCTCTTTTGGATTTATCAACGTATTACTAGGTAAAGTGCTTGGTGTCCTATCTGACAGTTGCAGGGCTAACGGGCCAATCTAAATTTCTAATTTCTTGATAGACGTGTGTTGATTTGATAGTTTGTATTTGTCGCTCCAAAATTTTATCCATTTTTTATATATATACTATTGAAACGTCTCACCCAAACTCGGTCTTATTTCTTGCCGAGCATTATTAGCATTGCCACTGTTCTTATTGTCATATCACCTGAAATTTGGGTGTTGCTTCCAACCCGAATTATATGTTTTTGAATATGGATTATATTTTCTGACGTGTATTATTCTGTACAAAATTAACATGTTCATATAGAAAGGCCAATAACATACAATTTGCCGTTGAGTGATTAGCCCCCACAGTTTTTGCACATTATGGTTGTTTGGATTGCATTCACTATCTGTGTTTGTGTTTTGACCAAGAATTCTACCTGCTTTGTTAGTGCAGCAATTTGCGCATTAGTAGCTGAATGATTGTCAATATCATGTATACTTGCTACTTTCTTTGAAGTTATACAATCAGATAAAAACATGGCATATTTATTCGCAATCAATTCAAATAGCACACATACCTTGTTGATGTTTTTATTTGTAATGGACCCGTTTGCTGAAGAGTCCACTATTGATTTGGATTAAAAAGATAGCTCAGAGTAAAAGTATTGAGCCTATAATACCTTTTTAATACCATGATTCAGACATTTTATAAGCAGTTCCTTGAATTTGTCCAAGCTTCATGATACATTTTCCCATCTAGTTGCTGAAAAGTAGAGATTTTCAGCTTCATCTTGGCTACTTTAGCTGGTGAAAATTACTTGCAGAATTTTCTAGCCAAGTCATCTCAGGTTGTACTATTTGCATGTGGTTCTGAGTCCAACTATTCTAACGCTCCATCACTCAATGTGTAGATAAATAACCTAAGTCTGATGGCATCATCATTCACTCCTTGAAACTAAAAGTTATGGCACATCGATAGGAATATGAAAAATGAGTATTCAGATTTTCATGCGCATTTCCATAGAATTACAGATTATTGTTGAAAAGATTGATTAGATTGGCCCTTAATTGAAAGTCTATGCCGATCAAAAGCAGGATAAACTATGCTTGAACAAACAGGTGTTGCTGCCGGAGTTAAGAACTGAGCTATTGGCATATTTCTATCGTTGTCTTCTTCTTCTTCTTCATCAAGTTGCTGAATTTGCCGAATTTCCAATTGGGCTGCTTCTGCAGCGACGGCCTTGGTGGCTTCTTGTTCAGCTTTTATTCTAACTTGTGCATCTGCTATTAAAAATTGTAAATTTTTCTGTTTTTTGTTGTGTTCTTTGCCTCTTCATCTGAAACATTCGATCTCAAAATTGTCGCCTTATGAACGAAGCATACAATGAACACATTTTTTGTAGAAAGAAAATAACGAGAGGAAAATCAAATTAACACTAAAAACTAATCTAAACTAATATAAAATAATAATAGTCCCCGGCAACGGCGCCAAAAACTTGTTGTGAAAATAATTGTAAGTGCACAATATCGTAAACAAGTAATAAAGTAGACCTAATAAGTATGGATTGTTGTTTCAATGAAGACTATTTTATTTAGATATTAGCTCAATTAATCATAATCCTAACATATTCAAAACAATTTGAAATATGTTTATTTTAATTATGAACCTACAACTATTGATTTAAGAAAACAACGTAATAACGTATTTGAACACAAATATCAAAAATTTATCAAATATAATGATTAAAGCATTAAAATTCATGATTTCACCATAGTTTTCATCTATACTATATCCTCTCAAGTTTATTCATAACATTGTACTCGGTCGAATTTACAAATTTAACCTAATTTACCTTTCTCGAATTCAAATTAGTCATATCTAATTAAATTAACTCACTATATCTCTATGTCAAGTCAGAATAAGCCTTACCTAGATGCAATACATCTCATAAGAATTCAATGTAAGACCGCAACAATAACAAAAGCGTATCTCTACATTTTATCCAATTGTCGAATTTTACTACGTAGTCTAAATTAATAAATCACGTCTCGGTTGTTACAATCTATAATTCAATGAAATAATGGCCAATTATTTCAAGCTTCACGAGAAGAAATCAATACATAATCAATACATAAACAAAACCTGATAATTGAAATTGAAGAGTCAAAACTAGGTTACATAGTTCATCCTAATAATAGTTTAGTTACACATCATAAAAGAATATAAACAACATAGGAGAATAGAATATATAACCGAGTTTAGAGCAAAAACAAGAAATAGATGAATATTTTGCACTAAGAATCTATCGTGTCTTTGCAAAGTGTGAAACCTTAGCTTGATTGTTAATTGCCTCTCTAATCTCTCTTAATTATTGAATATGGCTTATCCCCCGCAAGTTTGATAATCTCTACTAATAAGTCCCAAAAGCCCTAATTTAGTATAGAAGTCGTGTCCCAAAAAAATATCAAAGAAGAGTTTGACTAAAATAAGGAAAACAAAATTCTGGTCATGAAATGCCATTGCAACCGCAAAGGCATAGAGGATGGGCTTCTGATCTATCTCGGATGGCCCTTGCGATCGCAAGGTTTTTGGCCCTTACGGTCCTTGCGATCGCAAGGACCTATATTTCTTCCTATTTTGCTGCTAAGTCTCTGATTATTTACACGATAAGTCTTTTATCTAATGTCTCCACTTTGTTCCTGAATTTCATCTTTCATTTCTTCTTTCATTCTCTTTTATTTACAATCTAGGTCTTTCAACTTTTATGAGTTTACATGTAGGTTCTCCATTCCAAGTTTTCATACGCTTTCAGTCCATTTTCACCTATTTTATTTTATTTTTCTCCAACTACATTCGAACTCGAGTTTTGACCTAAAACAATTAAATCAACACATAATTAAAGAAAAATTCACTTAAGAGCATTCCCAATCATCAACTTTTGATGACTCAGATAAGTGTAAATCCACACTTTTCAACATGTCACAATCCGAATTGTGTTCATAATAAGATTACTTGAGTTGGTTTATGTGCAAAATATAATTATTATTATTAAACTACAAATTTGTCTTGAAATAAGTATGTGAAAAATGAAGCATATACACGCGCTTCTAGCATATAAAACATAGAATCAAAATGAGTATTAATAATGTTGGAATTGTAATTAGATAAATAATAACATTAAAAACATGCTAACTCAAGAACTTCATATTCCACATAGAAAAAACAAAAAAGGCAAAAACAAACAAAAATATCAAACACCACTTTAAAATGAGAAAATATACTTTTACAAAAGCATATTGCATCACTAAAGCTGCTCAAAGAATACTACAACTTCTCAAACACTCACCAAAAGAACACAATCCATAATGAACACACTGAACAATTTAGCCACTCCAAAATCAGAACATGCGGCATACGAAAAAGAAATGTTTACCTAGTATTGGATTATTTGATCTTTGCTTGATGGTAGAGGAATTGTGTTGCTGTCCTCAAAATATGCTTAGTTGCAAAGCTAATTTTTGAACACATTTGGATCAATCTAGTCAAATAAAAAATAAGTGAAGTTTAATAAGTGATTTAGAATCTCCCAAGTAATTGCCGTATTGCAACAAGACTTAAAATATTTTAGGGATGCATATTTTCATGTTAAAACACTGTCGACCATTTCAACACACCTGTTTTCTTAAGGTAGATAAGCTTTATAAGTTCACATACCATTGCTTCAATTTTCAAAAGACGTCAAATTGTTTTTTGCGAGTAAATTAGGACCTTGTGATCTTTTCACTTGAATTGAGGTACTATGGACATCTTCATTTCAAATTACGAGTTGAGATTTGTATTGCAAACTAATAACAATGTCAGTACATTGCTTGATGGATAACAAGTTTGTAATGTGTAAAGATTCAGTCTTCACGCACCAACACTATACCAACAACATCTACTACTGATAACTAGACAGCACACAGAGATTTACAGTACAATTTGTGTAACAATTATGTCAGGAATTAAAAAGAGAAATACCTTGTATATAAAGTTACAATTAACTACAAAAGGAAATATTTGTTAACTATTCCAACATAATATAAATGAAATAACTAAACAAAATCATACAAAGCACAAAAAATACTTCCATAACATTAAAAATTAGCAGCTTGTGTTTACATTGAAAATTTAGAAGAGAAACCTGCTAATGTTTTGATGACAACGGTCTCAGAATAGCCCCTCCCCCAACCCTACCTTTAAAACCCAAAGAAGAAAAATAAGTATGTGAGAATGAGAGAGAATTGCTCCCATAGAATAAGCATCCAATCGCCACTTCTATCTTCTTAAGTTAAAACAAAATCAGAAGCATTCAAAAGATCCATAAGCTTGCTCTTATTCATGGAAATTCTTGAGAATTACATCTTCCTTCAATACACAATAAAGATCAATACATCAATAAATGTACGCTAAAACGAAAGACACAATATCCGCTATGTATGTGGACTCGGTTCGAAGAGGAGGTTCAATGAGCACTTTTATAGTTTTATGTATCAAACTCATAAAACTTTTGTATGTTTGGTAGTGCTGAAATTATTTTTTTAATATTTATAAGTTGTAAATCATATGGAATGTGTGGATAAAAAGTGGATTGTAGTTATGGGTCAAACGAAATGTATTAATAAAAAGCATGTTTGCCTAATTTGACCAACTAAAATTATAATTTAAGCATTTCCAAACAAGCACTTTATCATACTTGTATTCAGAAAGAAGAATTATAGAATATATAGTATACAACATAGATACTTGAACATAAATGAATATGCATTTAATATAGATCATTCAATTTAATAAGGTAAAACTATCTTTCTTTTCTACTTACCCATAGTAAAGGAGTTGAACATTTTGTCCAAGGCACCATAAAAATTTTAGTAGCTTTTGTACATGTTCAAATCAACTTTGCAAAGATAGGATGCACCATCTGTGCTAACCTTTACAACTTCCTTGGAGTTACTCTTTGGAACAACCATAATATTATTCCAAAATGGCATAACTGGGTGGACACCTCACAACATGTGTCCTGAATTAATAGCATTTGGTTTATATTAATTTTTTGCAATCGATGAACCAATTTAGGAGCATTTTACTTGATTCAAAACAAGAATTTCAGGCAGATGTGTTAAAAAACAACTCAATATACTTTAGAAATGTAGAGGAAAATCTGGCGAATTAGGGAATGCGAAGATATTTTGAGTGAAAATTTGATGGAAAATACAGAAAACCAAGCCATGAACATTAAATCCAAGTAATTAAAACTTATGCCAATTGAATTGCACAAAAAATCTTGACTTCTTGGTCAGAAATTGAATATATCGTAGAGAATGTATATGCTTGTCGGACGTATGAAAATCGTAAACATTAAAGAGAAAAAAAATTACCATCCGAGAAGAACTCATCACCAATAGACAATTTCTGAGATGCTTTGCACCTTTCGTCAATCTATCGATTTTGTCTTTCAAAAATCGCTCCAAACAAGATTTGTTTCAGAATTTCTCCTGTAAAAAATGGAACATCAATCTTTAGTCATATAAACAACTTCAACTACAAGCACACATACGTACAATGTTGCACATATGCACTTCATCTATCACCGAGTGTAATGGTTGGAGCTTAATTAATGGATAAATTAAGCTCAAACCAATACCAGTTAACAATGAAACCATAAGAATCTGTGCTCAATTTAACGAAATCAATAATTAATAGAATTGGGAAGGGATTGGAGCGAGGAAGAAGAACTGTGATTGAAGAAAATGGAAAAAATCAGTTGAATTACATCAATTTCATAATAACTCTTTTCTCTCTCTTCACATGGCTATAAATCTGAAATTGTAAAAGAAACGCATTACAATTAAAACACGTTTTCAACAAACGTAAACTAAAACTGAAACCTGGAACAACATCGCTTCCCCTTATCCAAATGGCACCGTTTCTTCCCTGTTTCTTAAGTACATCAAACGGCATCGTCTCTTATCATTTTAATTTAAATTTTTGGTAATTCGGTTGCCTCTCTTATTCTTCCTTCTCCACGACTGAAGCTACTAGATCTATATCTTTGTTTGATCGTGACAACTCCCATCCTTATCCAAACCTTGTCCCCAAGGTTTAAAATTAAGTTAGTTCTTCTCCATTTCCTCTGAGTCCTCCCATGTTGCATCATCCATGGACTGATTTGTCCATTTGACTAGCCATTGAGTACCAGAAAAGTTACCCCTTTTAATAATTTTGGGCAAGTACTGTCTTTGGTTGTTTATCTACCCATTCTGATATGTTAACTCGTACTGTCCTATGGACATTACTTTGCCCCATATCTTCAGCTTTAACAAAGAAACATAGAACACATGATGAACCTTAACATGAATGATTATAATCAGTTTGTAAGCTACTTCTCCAACCTTTTTCTCAATCTGGCAGATGCCATAATAACTTGGGCTGAGCTTGTGATTAATTTTTCTAGCCAAGGATTGCTGCTGATAAGGATGCAATTTCAAATAGACCAAATCTTCTTCTTGAAATTTCATTTCATTTCTATTTATGTAAGCATATAGTTTCATAATGGCACTTGCTTGGGCTAATTCCTCCTTCAATTGCTGGTCCATGTTATATATTTCTTACAGTATCTCCTCCACAGAAACAATGTTTGTCTGCTAATAAAGCCCTATGGCCAATTGGAGAGGTGGAATTCTATACAATGCTTCAAATGGAGTCCTTTTGATGGTTGTATGGTAGGTAGTATTTTACCACCATTCAGCTAAAGGAATCCACTTGTACTAGGCCTTAGGTTTGTGGTATGTCATGAACCTAAGAAACATATCTAAACACTGATTCAATCTCTCAGTTTGGCCACTGTCTGTGGGTGGTAGGCTGAGCTAAATTGCAATTTAGTTCCTAGTAGGGTGAACAATTCTTGCCAAAATATACTAGTAAAGATTATGTCCTTGTCAGAAATTATACTTTGTGGTAATCCATATAATTTATAAATATGATCTAGGAATTTGTGTGCCACATTTTTAGTTGAAAAAGAACGAGTGAGGGTGAAGAAGTGTCCATATTTGGTGAACCTGTGTACCATCACCAATTAATAAAATCCATGGATATGTGACTCCATGAGTGCTGGGGAGTGGATAATGGCTGCAACAAGCCCGGGGTAGGGCACATGCTCATCTTTACATTTCTGGCATGTGTTACATCGCAAAACTTCTCTCTTAATTTCTTGTGCTATTACAGGCCAACAGAACTGTTGTTTGGCTCTAAAGATACTAGCACGTATTTCATAATGCCCCAAAGTTGTGATTCATGTACATTCTATATTAATTTCTCCCTTGTGTCTTTTTTCTTGCCAATATATAGCTTACCCTTGTACTTAAGTAGTCAATTCATAACTGCATACAACTTCTTGTATCCAAGTAGGAATCACTAAGGTAACTGCTGCACATTTACTCTCTATCACCTATTTCCTGGATAAAGCATCTGCTACCACATTCTCTATTCTCTTCATATAATGAATCTCATAATCCAGGTCCAACAGTTTAGTCAGCCACTTTTGCTGGAGTGGGATAGTTATTTTCTGATCAAGTAGAAACTTTAGGACAGATGATCTGTTTTAAATATGAAGTGATGGCCTTCTAAATAATGTCTCCATTTTACCACTACAGTAACCAAAACTAGTAAATATTTTTCATATATTGGCATCCCTAAATTCCTTGATCCAATGGCTTTACTGATAAAGGCCAATGGTCTCATACCTTGCATAAGCACTACTCCAATGCCCCCGTAACAATCATCAGTCTCTACTACAACAAGGCTACTCAAAATTAGGTAGATAAAGTACACGAGTAGTTGTCATGGCCAACTTAAGGTTATCGAATGATGTTGCTGCAGCCTCATCCCACAAGAAATTGTTATTCTTCAATAAGTCTATAAGTAGTTTGGCTAAGGTCCCATACCCTTTCACAAACTTTCTGTAATACCTAGTTAATCCTAAGAACCATCTTAGCTGCTTGACATTAATTGGTTTGGGCCATGATTGCATTGCTTCCACTTTCTCAACGACTGTTGATACCCCATCTTGACTTATAATATGTCCCAAGTATTCTACTTGAGTCTGACCAAAAGAACACTTACTCAACTTAGCATAGAGTTGGGTTTCTCTCAAAATTCCTAGAACCATCTCCAGATGCTCACAATGGCTCCCTATGTCTAAAATGTAAATCAATATATCATAAAAAACACTACTACATACTTCCTCAATTGGTCTTGAAATACTATATTCATCAAGCTTTGAAAGGTGGCCGGTGCATTAGTTAGCTCAAACGGCATGACCTTGAATTCATAGAGTCCTTGGTGAGTTCTAAAGGCAGTCTTGTAGATGTCTTTCTATTTCACCCTGGTATGAAGATAACCAACTCTAAGATCAATCTTAGAAAAGTATTTTGCCCCTTGAAGTTCATCAATTAAAGACATACGGTATTTGTCCTTCATTGTCAAGTTGTTGAGTTGCCTATAATCAACACAAAACCTCCAAGTTCCATCTTCTTTCCTTACCAGACAATGGATGCAAAGAAACTATTACTAGGTTGTATAATACTTGTGTCCATCATTTCCTCCACCAATTTTTCCACCACAGTCTTCTGTATAAAATGGCATGTGTAAGGTCTGAGCTTAAAAGGTTAGGCCCCTTCCTTGAGGACAATTTGATGTTCATGACTCATATCTCGTGACAACACTTTGGCTCTGCAAATACATCAGTGAAGTCATCCAATATGGGTTTAATCTCTATTGGTGTATCTGTAAAATCTCCTTATGTGATAGCATATATTTGCCCCATGACACCACACTCTTGCTGGTCTAGCCATTTATCTAGATTTTCTCCACTCTAACTTCAGATCCTCACTTCCCAAGGTCACTTGTTTTCCCTCACTTCTGAATTGAATATATCCATTCCTGAAATCAAAAGTAATAGGACCAAATTGACTCAGCCAGTTCACTCCCAAGACCATGTCACTTCTTTCCAATTTCAGTTATCACAGTTGATATTGAAACTCTAATTCACCCATCTACCATATTAAAGGCTGACACGTAGCCCTACTCTCTAACTTTTGTCTATTGGCTACTGTCACGAGCTTAGTACAATAAGTTAGGTAACCCGAGTCTTGTATCAATCTTTCATCAATAAAACTATTAGTACTTCCACTGTCAATTAGAATAGACACATTCATTCCCTTAATCCTTTCTGAAATCCTTATTGTTATATGTCTTAAATTCTCCATCAAGGCATTGATCGAAATTTGCATAACTTCCTCTACATCATCTTCTCTATCCTCCCATCTTTTTTGATCTTCTTCCTCATCTATCCCATTGTTTTCGTCCCCCACTACTATGAAGTTAAGCATAATGTTTTTGCATATATGGCCAGGTGAATACTTCTCATCACACCTAAAAACAGAGCTCCAATTTTTTTTAGTTTGGATATCAGAAAGGGTAATAGTCTTATAGTTGGATTGAGGATTTTTGGTAGATAATGGAGGTGGTTTATAAACTGAAATAGGGGTTTCAGTGTATTTTTGGCTGGCGTAAGTATTTTAGTGGGGTTGAAGGGCTTGTAGTTCTTTGTGGATTTGTTAAGGACGACGATGGTAGTTTCTTGAAGTAGAGCTATTTCAAATGCTTGGGTTAGGGTAATGGGCTTAATGATCTTCACCGTGGATTTGATTTTTCCTTTCTGGTAAAAATGCTAATGTAGTATAATTCATTTAGGTTTGTCAAAGCTAGCATGGTTTGGGATTTTAAATCTTCAAACTTCTCCATGTACCCAGCCACTCCTCCATATTGTTTAATTTTACTGAAGGTCTCCACCACATTCTCTCCAGTATTTTCAACAAATCTCCTACATAATTCAGTGGCCATCACACTCCAGTCAGCCATATGGTGGCATGCTAAAAATCCATGGAACTAGATGTTAGCCCTTTCCTTTAAACAATTGAAACAAAAAATGTGGATACAATAATATTTAAACAATTTATAAGCTTGAAAATGTAGATCCAAACCCATGCTAATTTATGTCTTACTTAAAAAATTTATAAAAAGCTTGAAAATTACGTATTTACTTAAAATAAATTTAATCATGACCGTAGAGAATTTTCTTCGCTATAGAAAAAAAATACTTAAATGTCTGTGTGTCATAACGTCTTCAATTTCTCTCCACACAAAATCACCTTCTCAAAAATTTGCTGACCGCTTCAATCAATCTCATTAATTTGATCATCTCTCTCAACAAATCATCTCCAAAATCTGCCAGCTTTCTCAATCGATCATCTCCCTCCACCGATCATCTTCAAAATCTGTTTACCGCCTCAATTCATTATCTTATTAAAGCCTACGGTAGGATTCCACCGTAAGGAAGCGGAAGCAGTATACTAGTTATCACAGACCGTAGGAAAGTTTTTTCTGCTATGGAAAGAAAAAAAGACTAACGAAACTCTCCCTTAAACGGTCATCCCAAGTTTTATTCACCGATTCAATTCATCAAACCTAAAACTATAAATTGAGTTTTCTTCTTTTTTGTTTTTGTTTTATTTACGATAGTAGATTTTTCTTCGTCATTTTTTTTTGATATTATTTTTTGTTAATTTTTTTATTTGATAATAGTGTATAGGATATACTAAAGTAAGAAAAGTGATCTCTTGTCACCAGTGGACAAATGTTATATTGTCTACATTCAATGTATCATTTGAATATTGGATAAATTAATTGTCGATATGATATTCACTTATGTAAACAATTCATCTAATATAAAATTAGATGTGACAAATATAGCAATTGCTGGGATAAGGATCACTCCTTACTCACTAAAACTAAAGTAAATTCTTTAAGCAAGATTTCCTTCCCCTACCTACCGCCACCGTTCTTGGGCAGGAAAAGTTCAAATTGGAAAGACAGTAAGTAAATTTCGACCAAACGTTTAAATCGTAAAACAGACCAACACGTTAGACCGTGAGACCCGCTAAGCTATATGTATAGCGAACCAATATATACACTGAGCGAGTAGACTGGAGAGAGGGGGAGAGAGAGAGAGAGTTTACACGTCCATTTTTTCATTTTACCCTCTCCAATAATTAAACCCTATTTTTAATCTTTTTAATCACCTCGAATATGACGAACTCCCATCAGTAATGTCATAAGCAACATTGTGGACCATTTACACGCAATTACAGGTAAAATTATTCTCAAACATCTATGTTCATAATATGTAATTATGCATTTATAATGTTTCTATCATTAACCCACTCCATATTTTTGGAATTTTAATGAATTAGCGTAGAATTATAACCTCATTGGATCTTAATTAAGAAATATTGGGGCAAATTGAATGAATAGGGAGTAGGGACCTAATTAATTGTTCAGACGTTTGGTTATACGGATTGTTGAAATTGAATCTATAACAGTAATAGTAATTTACAAGATATGGACAACTGCATGATCAATATGTGCAAGAAAGATGGGTAGGCTAATGTCTGATTTATTTATTTGTATTTAGTTTCCAGTGTTGATTAGTCGCAATTGATAAGATGCTTATTGCGTGACAGGATGTTTTTCAGCTCTTCTACCGAGGAGTTGGATTCATACTTTCCTATTAGGCCCGAATGCCAAGCTGATGTCCCTAAGATCCGCTTCAAAGCAAGGGTGTGTAAAAATGTCACCCTGATTTCTCACTACTGTTTATTTTTTTGATTTTTATTATGGTCTCCTTAATTGGCATTCTGTTCTATTAATTACACATTCTTGTATCATTTACCATTTCGGCAGCTTATCTTTGACGTGATGACTTTTGAACTTTCCAAGAAATTATCATGCATTATTGACTTATTAGACAGCAGGAGCACGTTATTATATCATACGAAAATTTGAGATGTGATTGTCCGAGCTTGTTTCTTTGCACGTGTAATTTAGAATATTTGTTATCTTCTGTTTCCGAGAGTGAATTGCATGATGAATAGGTGTTCACGGTTGTTGTCATTGCTTTTTAGAGTTTTTTTGCTGTCTAACGTGCTTGTCCAGTTGTCCACTTATTCTGAAATGTGATCTTGACATGCTTATAGGTTTGAAAAGATGCTTATTCCCTTCTCTCACACTGTATTGACAGGTAGGGAAAACTCTCAGTCCAAGAAGATGGCATGCGGCATTTTCTGAAGATGGTCATTTGGATATAGCAGGTGTTCTTAGAAGAATCCAAAGAGGGGTAAAGTTCAATTTGTTTGTTGTTTATTTTCATCTCTAAAGTTGTATGAAGTCAAAATCATGTATTCATGTTTAACACAGTGCCTTATGATCTAAATCTGATACAATATTATTTATCAACAAGCTAGATAAGAAACTTTAATAGGATCGCAAGTTGTTATGCATTGTTTCACTGGTTTCCCAGAAATAAAATGGTTCACCTTTTGATTTGTTATAACATAGTAAAAGGAGAGGACAACTTCAATTGCAAAATTGGGGAAGGGAAATCATATTTGCAAATGGTAGCATTGCTAAATTGCATGTCATTTTCAAGAACCCTTTAACAAAGCCCAATCTTTTTTCTTTTGACTCTGATTGTTAGCTGGAATAACATGGTTAATTCCATTACATGTTAGAAACGTTTTTTCCTTTTTGAAAAGCAAGAACTGAATTATAAATCAACAGGCTATATATCTTTGCACCATGGAAGGTCTAGGTTCTCTGCATGAAATTTGATTCACGTTGATGTTAAACTTCAGTTAATTGGGAAATTGCAATAAAATGTAGTCAATGCAGTTAGAGAATGATATTTATTGTGAATGAGTCAGAGAAAATCATAATACTAGAACTCTTTTGTATCTGAACATTATCTGTTGAGAACAAATTTGTTTCAAAATGTCCCAGCTGTAGGTTAAACTGCATTTCTAGGAATTGGAAAAGACAAATGTTCTTGTGCTTTCAATCTTGGATTCCCCGCTTAACCAATTAATGAAGAGCATTTGAGAACACATTAACTTGACTTCGAATCAGACCTGCTTGTATGTGGTTTAGCTGGAATTTTAATTCACAGAAGAAATAATGTTCATCTGTGCTTTTTGGAGTACATGATCATTTGCTTTTAAAATGAAATTTAAATTAGAGCAACAGAGGTGTTAATCTTCATCTTTTGGCCATACATGTTAGGGCATTCATCCAACAGTCAAAGGGGTAGTTTGGGAGTTCTTGTTGGGTTGTTTTGATCCCAACAGTGCATTTGAGGAAAGAAACGAGGTCAGACAACGGCGGAGGTAAGTGGTAACGTGAGCTATTCCAGAACTACATGTGTAGAATATTTACATGAATTGAGTTGCCTTTCTTTATACGAAGAAACAAATTGATAAAATTACAATTTGAATTGAGTCAAATTTTAATGAATGGCATGACAGTTCTGTTTTGATGTAATTGTCCTTTCTGAAGAAAAAATAAATAAATTCCGTGGAGAATGTGTTTTTGTATTCATTTTTATTGTTTGATCATACTATGAAAATACTTTTTGGTGGTTGGAGGGTAGAGGTTAGTGGCAAATGGCGATGCTCGGCTACGAAGCCCAAAAACCTCCGAAAGGCTAGTGTTCCTGTATCGGACTTTTTTCGGAACTTCAAAAATGCTTTTACTACCTAACCAATTCAAATTTTACAATTAATAATTACATATTTGACCACTATAATTTAAATAGCAATCTTTGTCATAAAGAAGTCCGCATTATTATGATGAATAAACAGTAATATTGGATGTAGCGGGAGATGAACTTGGCTCTTTTGAAGACAAGGATGCTTAAAATTGCCAGACGTTCTCTCGATGACCAAAGATGGACGCCATGTTATTCACTGGCAATGTTCATAGTGATAAATATGTTGATAATAATGATTTAATTGAGTAAACTAATCTGTGAAGTTTGTTTGTATGCTCCAGTATAATTTTATTATGATCACAAAACACCTTGAATTAGAATTTCATTTGACTGTTTTATGGTACTTTTCGTGTTCAATTAATGGTAAATAGCTTTCGTAATTTAAATTTCAAGATAATTATGTAAATAGTACTACAAATATAAAAAAATATTTTTATGAGAATTCCAGCAAATAGTGCCCTTTTTCGAGAAATTTCATCTCCACTTGTTGTGTCCTGTTGTGTTGTATTTTCCATTTCTGATTCGGTAGTATCAGTGTAACAGTCGTGTTGATGCATATGGAGAAGTTTGTGATTTCAAGACGAGCCACTATATTAGACTAATGTAAAATATTCTTTGGGTAGACTGAAATTTCAGTTCATTTAAATAATGGAAAATGGAGTACCTTTTGGGAAATATATTACATTGAAACAAGCAGAGCCGATTTGAAAAAATGGTAGTAATGGAACAATGATTTGTTCTGATATGATATATTTCTTCTTATGATCTGACAATTTTGGCACAAGTTTTAAGTGTTGGCTTGAGTTGAATGGCCTTGAAAGTAAAATAACTTAAGTTGGTTCAAACTAACATGAATGATATACGTGTTGAAGAAAAAAAAAAACTTGCACAAGTTCAATTGTGTTCTAATGGAGTCTGTATATTGAACGACACAGGTGTACCAAGTATTTTTTAAGATAAAAAGGTTTCTCTCTCCTTTATTTGTTTTTTATTTTTTTTCACTTTCTACATTGAAACCTAATTGGGTGGTATAAGAGTTGCTTCCAGTTACCAAATCATACATGGCATGCTTGAGAAGGAGGTTACTTGAAAATTGCAAAGTACAACCAACAATATATGCTTGTGTAGGATATAATGAAACTGTCAAACTGGTAAAAAATGCTTGTTGCTTTTTAGGAATTATATGGGTACCAGGGGCTGAAGTCATTATTGATGGGGGAACTGACTTACAGAGATAATCTCTTTGCCTAATGCCTACCACTTATAGTAAACTTGTTATGACGTCCAGTCCATACTTCTGTAGGGGCAGGATTTACTGACTGACATCCCACAATATCTCACAGCTGTCTTGAAATTAGAATGCATTTTACAATTTCATATCATAACTTGAACCAGTGAGATCCCATTTTCAACTAAATACCAATGTACGCTTCAGATATTCTTTATTAACTTCAGCCTACTAGGATTTCTGGTTGGATAAATTCTTTGCATAGAACTTTAAGCTTTTGTTCTTTTTCTCTTAAAAGAATGGCAAAAATTCAGATATTTATGGCTCATTTTTGAAGTAGTATGGTTAGTTACTTGCTAACTATGTATATCTTTCTACGCTCATAGGAAACAGTATGCTGAATGGAAAGCTGAGTGTCAAAAATTGGTACCCGATATTGGCAGTGGAAAAATAATCACCACACCTATAATTTCTGATGATGGTCAACCAATTCAAGATCCTTCAAACAGCTGTAGTACCCCTTATGATAACCGTGCCTTGTCAAGTGATGGTACTTTGGACAAGAAAGTGATTCAGTGGAAACATAGTTTGCATCAAATAGGTTTGTATTTGGGCATAACTCAATCCCACGATAAACTAATAGTTGTCTGGATAATTGCTGTGCATACCTTTTGCATATCTGCTGGTCATGCAAAGTGTTAAATCGTTATCCATGTGTTGAGATTCAAGAATCTGCTTTCCAGTATTGTAATGATCATCTCTTAACTTCTCTATGATGTATTCTTTGTACATCTCACATTAATTTGATCACTCATATACCAAACAATATTTATGGCATGAGTACTGAAAAAAATCATTATTGTGGTGGGAGAATAACAAATTTAGTGATTTTGAACTGTTAATGATGATTATATGGCTTGTGTTTTGGCAAAAGGCCTTTGAACATATTAGCTACAAGGTCACGAGGATGGGTAGAAGCTTGAATTAAACTCACATTTTTTTAAAATCAAAGTAGCTAATATATTGATGAATTTTGAAGATAAAATAAATGAAAGATAGGGCATATAGCTTTAGTCTTTTAAAGATTGTGGAGAATTTATTCTGAAGGAAAAACTTAGACTTGACCTCTCCTATCATTATGGTGATTTTTGTAGACAACAAGTAATCATGCTAAGCGTAGCAGGAGGGTTTCTACTCATCTTCATTTTTCTCCTTTGAACTAATTGGAAGACATTGTTGGATAAAAAGTACTTTGTCATCACCTGCAGGTCCTTTTTCTTCTTTTCTAGAGAGAATCAACAAGGTTCCAATTGGTGTTGCTTGAGTATTAGGCCGGATTAGTGTGTTACATTTAAGGCTTAAATATGCTAAGAGACTATTAACATTCTTTCCTTAATGATTTGCAACCAAAATTTTAGGGAAAGGCTAAAAGAGGTGGAATAGCAGTAGTTATGGAGGTTGGGTCCTTTTTTCAAGTGTTATATCATACCCCCTCAGTCACATAAATGGCAATTTAGTCTTATTTCTGGTCAAGTTGATCATTTTTTGTATCAAAATTTTACGCTTACAATTAACAGTTTTAGCAAACAAAATTATGAAATTGTAGTGGCTTGTTCAAATTCTGTTACAATGTTAGTTTTTTCCAAAAAGTGAAGTTTTGATCCGAAAAAGGGTCATTTTGATTAGATAAAGTCAAGGAAGCCATTCAATTTGTGACTGAGGGAGTTTAAGGTTAATGTTAAGGGAAAATATGATCAGGTTTGCTTAGCAAGTTGAAAATACAGCATAATCTAATCTCGTCCGTGCTTAATAGGATAGAATGGCTAGTGTAAAAGAAGAAAAAATGTGGAATTACTTTTAAATCCTCTCAGTATATAGAAAAGGTTTGCTTTATATCAGAGAATTAAGAAAAAATCACGATGAGATTTTAAATCCAAAAATAAATTTATTTGGGAATTCCATCAATTGAAAGCTTAAAATGATATTGTTTGAAATCTAACAAAGAATTTCTTTTTTAACTTTAATCGATTTAAGTATTCACATGATTCATTTGTTCTATTAGTAAATTTCAAAATATTTCGATTGAGTGGCGAGTTGAACCATGAATCACTTACTTTTTGGTCTTGGTATTTAGATCTCTTTTTGTTAGGTGCCATTTGATTTTTATATTATTTTTAAGTTTATATATTTCACATGTATCTGCATATCAGAATAAGATGAATAATTAACAAAGAGAAAATAAAAAGAAATGTCTATACACGTATTCATGTGCATTCGAAGGAAGGGTTCTGGAACACAAATGCACCTCAAGAAAACTCATATGCGTGTGTGCTAAGTCGCTATCCTCATGAGAAAATAAAAAGAAATGTCTATACACATATTCATGTGCATTCGAAGGAAGGGTTCTGGAACACAAATGCACCTCAAGAAAACTCATATGCGTGTGTGCTAAGTCGCTATCCTCATGTACTTATAGATGTACATATAATGTTAATTCCCACTGCTACAAACATAAATGATGAAATTCATGCTTTAGGTTTGGATGTTGTTCGCACTGATCGTGCTCTTGAATTTTATGAGAATGAAGCTAATCAGGCAAAGCTTTGGGATGTTCTCGCTGTCTATGTTTGGATGGACAATGATATTGGGTATGTTCAAGGTAAATTACTTGTGTTATCCCATTTTTCCACTATGGTTTTGGAGACATCTTACCCTCTTCTTTTAAAATCATTTTATCCCTTGAGTAGGAATGAATGACATATGCTCTCCGATGGTTATTCTTCTTGAACATGAAGCAGATGCCTTCTGGTGCTTTGAGCGTGCAATGCGTAGACTGGTAAGATTATGCTGTCTGTGGTAAAATATGCATACATTTACTTCTGTTATTGTTATCAAATTTTTATTTGTATAGTTGCTATTTCATCCTAGAGTTTATTTTTGTTAACGCGTTTATTTGACTAGAGTCAGAAACAATAATGAAATAAATTCAAACGTGACTTCATTCTTATGTTCACCTCGCTATCCTTTTCGCTTCTTTTGATGTTGGATCATCATTCCGATAGTCATAAACATGGTTAAGAAAGGCGTCAGTGAGGCGCATAATCTCTGCCCCGAGGCAGCCGCCTTAAAGATTGAGGCGCACGCCTCAAAGCACGAGCCTCAATGGGCATGAGGTGTGCGTTTCATACTTTTTTCTGTTACTTATTCTCTTTTTGCTTTTTTTTTTTTAAAAAAAATGCAAATATGAATAAAAGGCCCTTTTATAAAACAAAAAGCCCTATAAAAAATTATGGTAAAATATAAACAGCAAAAAACCTAAAAGCCTAACACCACCTTGGAAGAAAAATCGACAGCTTCTTCAACTTTCCACGAGGCTGGAGCTGCTTCTTCTTCAAGGTAGCGAAGGTAGACGAGGAAGATGATTTGATAAAAAATTGATAGTAGTGGCGAGGAAGACGATGGAAAAATTAGATATGACGATGATAGTGTAGACTTTTAAGTCATGGCTGGTTTAAGACTTCACTTTTTTACAATAGCAAAACCACCTCTTTATTTATGAACTTGACATGCAACACAATCAATTGATGACATAGTTGGGTCCACAAAGATTGTTGATGCTTTATTATATGTTTATTTTTTTATTTTGTAATTTTTAAACTTATTTTTTTTTGGTGAGGCTGACGCGAAGCCTTGCCTTGCGAAGGAAAATCATTTCAGTACCTAGTTCCGTTTTTTTAAATAGGGTCATAAGTGTAGAGAACACTAAAAAAGCATACAATTGTTACTATTGTGTGTGGTGTTTCATGGTCTCTTACTCGTTTGTGCATTGTTGTTATCTTTTCTTCTTTTTTTTTTTTGGTTTTTTTGGGGGTCTAGGGGGCTTGGGGAAAGGGATGGCCGATTGCTTGTGCAATGTCGTTCCTTGTCTTGGTTACTTGAAAAATATGAAGTCCAAATCAATGCTTTTTATCTAATCATTTCAAAAGATATTAGACTATTTGTTGAGCAATTATAATTAAGCCCCTCTTTGGTGTAGATAAACATTATATTTTTAGGAAATTTTGATAAAAGTTGATGAAATGAGTGGTTGAAAATGAGTTTGGAAAAAAATGAGTTTTAGAAAATGGGAGCGAAACAGGGGCTAAATCTCAATGCGAAGTGGAACGTTTGAGTAACGGTGAACGGTGAACGGTGGATGGTACATTTGTTCATCTTATAGTTGAAATTTAAGGCATCCTAGCTGAATTTTTTTGGTCTGATAAATAAGAGTGCTGAACTGCAGCTTAAAAGAGCTTCCACGTTAAGTCACTTGTTGCATTACCGAGTGAGGTGTAAATGACTATTTGAATTGTTGGAAATTGGTTAGAAAGTGTTGGTTTTGACTAACTTTGACCAATTATTTAAGCGAGACTCGTTAATCGAGTACGGGAATTATAAGGCCATACGTGTTCTACTACGCGAGTAGATTAACATTAATATAGTATATTTAGTTCGAATTAATTTTGGGTGAATGAGAAATTAAGGCCCAAAGTGAATCGCTTAAATACACGAATATTGTTGAAAAATGTGATTAGAATATTGAATTTGTTTGGCTAAAAGGGCGTATCTTTTTGGATATATCATTTCTTAACTGTCATATATTTTCATCTTAGAAACATGTCTTTTGAATATGTGTTTTCCAACAAGACATATCTTTTAGACGTGCCTTTTATGAAGTTGTGTCTTTTAATACACAACTTTTCAAATATTATAAATGGGCCTCCTACGATTGCAAATAAAATCACTTCACTTTAAACAAAATAACGCTGCACTTTTTGTACAAATTATTTTAGTTTAAGAATAATTTTTGCATAAAGTCCTAGTTCGGTTTTTATTTAAAAGAGTGAAAAAAATACTGTCTAGTTCGTTGTTCTCGTAATTTGGAGTGCTACTATTACGAGAAGTGGTCGTTGCCGATAAATCATAAGCACCTGTGCAGGACAATTTCGTCTTATGGAAAAAGAATCAAACTTTTGTCTCGACAGAATTTAATTCTTCATTTCTCGATATTTTTGCAAGTCATTAACTTGCTCGTTTTTCATGTACGTGATTAAATTGTCATAACATAAATAATGCACCAATTTTGCCAACAATCTTAAGACAAAATTTTCTTGCATGTTATGTTATATTCTTGTTTACGTAGTGCAGTAATTCAGTTTTCATGTATAATTTTTTTTTTTGATAATTTGAATTGGACATACATTAATGCCAAAAGTCAGATTGCGTGAAAAGTTGATCATGTCATGCAATTGGTTTGCATATAGTGAAAAATAAACAACATGATTTTACATGTGGTTCAACTACATATTTTTATTAAAGAAACAGAATTTCATTTGATTATATGTTTATATATTACATTAACATGTCTAGTTGAAGTTTGTGTGGAACTTAAATTTGCATTGCTGAATTGGATTCCGGTTTCTGAAACTGGTTTTTGTCTGGTCCTTAAACTTGAATTGAATATTATGCACAAAAGTGAAAGTGCATTTTGTGATTGCATTGGTTTCTGTTTCTTAAATGCACTTCTTTAGTAATCAGTTGCATTATCCATTTTGTTCTCAAAATATTAATTTATGATTGTGCATTTAGAATATATTTGTACACGTGGAATTTAGGGATATTAATTCTGACACGTATCTTTATTAGCATTTTGATTAGCAAAATGCCTTTTAAGTATTGTGTTTGTTGAATAAGTTAATTAAATTCTAAATGACCGTTAGAACAAAATATTTTAGTACTTAGTTTATGTTTTCATTGAGTGTCAAATATTAATATTTGAAATTCAATTTTGTTCTACGCTTGATAATAGCATATATTTCATTTACTTCCATTGTACTATCTGTCTATGCTTATGCTTACAAGGAGTCTGAGTGGACAAAAATTGCTATTGTATCTCATGACAAAAGTTTCTGAGTGGACTTGAAGAGATGGCAACATAAATTGCTATTGTATTTCATGACATTGAATGTAACAAGGTTCTAGCGTAAAGATTCCCTAATTGAGGAAGACAAATTGTCTAATGGGATGTTAGATCTAACGCTCTCAGTGGTGGTGTTCAAAGTCAATATGGTAGATAACCTGAGAGAATGATTTATCAACATACTACTCGTCACGTTTGTAGAGACAATGAGATTTCACGAAACATTGTCATTTTAGTCATTTGACTAATAGTTTGAGGTGGAATAAAATAAAATGGATTGGATTATCCGATAGATAGACATAATTAACGATATAGTCAAATTTTAAAAGAGTAGACGAATTTATATTACTAAATTCTACTCAGAATTGTGGGGGTAGGATTGTTGTTTGCGTTATATCTTCAACTTAAGTTCAGATTTATCCAAAATTTGTGAGAGATAGTGTTGCTTTCTTCAAATTGGAGTATTGAAATATTGAAACAACATTAAAATGCATTGTGATGAATTCTTTGTTAAATTTAAAAATCGTATGATATTGTAAATTGGATATCCAATGCAAGAGATTCAAAATCCACTAGTAAATATGTTTTACTATTTAGGGTGTAGTTATTTCTTGGAAATCTTCCAAATAACTTGAGTATTGAAAGATCATGATATAATTTGAATTTTTGAGCTTTAAATAAAGCAAAAATGAAGAATGATCTATTCAAAATTTCCTGGAAGCCCTTAAAGCAACGTGTATTGCTCGGTCCACGCTAGAATTTGAGTTTTTAGATAAGCTGGAGAAGAAGCAGAATGATTTCATAATTTCTTAGAGGACATTCTATGTTGGTCTAAGCTAGTGCTTGCTATAAATATACATTGTTATAGTCAGTCGACTATTAGAAAGACAAATAGTAAGTACATCCTACACTTGCCATTAAAGAGTTGATCTCAAACGGTATTATTTTCATTGATTACGTGAAATTAAAGGAGGATCTCGCGGATCAACTTTCAAAAGGCTTCCCAAGAGATCAAGTATACTATTTATCAAAGAGAATGGGATTAATAGCCAACTACGCATGAGTCTTTGTAATAGTAACCCAATCTTATTGACTGGAAATTCCAAGATCTTGGTTCAATGGGACAACTAAGTTATGAAGATTTAGTTAAGCACTTAGGAGTTAACTCCTACCCATTTCTATTGTAAGAAAAAGTGCTTTCTGCAGAGTGTATAAGATTAAGTTATAATTTTTAATGATTTTTATAGCTTGAATAACCAAGTGGAGTATGGTAGAATGATCTCAATTGTGAAGTGGGGCCGCTTCTATGAGAATGTTTCAAGGCTTGAATTCTCTAAAGCACTAATGAAACCCAAGAGTTGTTCAGAGCTAAAATGAATACAACCATGAGAACCGAAGGTGTCAGGAAGATTATTGTGTGGGTACTACTGTCTTAGTTTACCAACGGATGTCTTAGTATTCAACTAAGGAAGGTTCAAAGTTAGAAACCACATGCAATAGCTTTACGCTTGTACTCTCTTTTCGTGTCTGCATTGTCGTTTGCATTAATTTTCATTCATGTGTGAGATTGTTGGAAATTGGTTAGAAAGTGTTGATTTTGACTAACTTTGACCAATTATTTGAGCGAGATTCGTGAGTCAAGTACGGAAATTATAATGCCACACGTGTTCTACTACGCGAGTAGTGTTTAACATTGTACATTCAATTGCACGAATCAATTTCGAGTGAATGAGAAATTAAGGCCTAAAGTAAATAATACACAGATATTGTTAAAAATTGGGATTAGAATATTGCGGAATATTCTAGAATTTGTTTGGCTGGAAAGTCGTGTCTTTTTGGACATATTATTTCTTATCAGTCACATTTTTTCATCTTAGAGACATATCTTTTGAACATGTGTTTTCAACAAGACATGTCTTTTGGACATGTCTTTTTAATACACAATTTTTCAGATATTATAAATAGGCACATGATTGCAAATAAAATCACTTCGCTTTAAACAAAATATTGCTGCACTTTTTGTACAAATCATTTAGTTTAAAAATAATTTTTGCATAAAGTCCAAGTTCGGTTTTCATTTAATAGAGTGAACAAAATACTGTCCGGTTCGTTGTTCTTGTAATCTAGAGTGATACTATTACGAGAAGTGATCGTTGTATCTTGAGAGACGTGTGTCGAAAAACCGTAAGCACTTGTGCGGGGCAATTTCGTCTTAAGGAGAAAGGGTCAAACTCTTGCCTCGACTGAATCTAATTATTCATTTCTCGATATTTCTGTTGCATGTCATTTTGCTCGTATTTTATGTACGTGATTAAATTGTCAGAATATAAATAATGCACCAATTTTACCAACATGAATTTCCTTTAATAGTTTCTTAGAAGAGTTCCCATGACAAGTAAGAGTGGTGTCATTTTTTATTACTACAATCTTGAATATATCTATAAATATCTTAGCCTTAAAAATGAGAACATGTTTTGCTAAATGCAGTCGTGTTCTTCCCAGAGATTCATCGAATTAGACCTTTATTTTATATGATGAAATTGAGATTCATGACTGCATACATTGTGCTTCTCTTGGATTTATGACTTATTCTCCATTTTTGTTCGTGAAGAGGGAAAATTTCAGGAGCGATGCGAATTCTATGGGAGTGCAATCTCAACTGGGTACCCTAGCCCAAATTATCAAAGCTATTGATCCGAAGCTCCATCAGCACCTTGGTATGTGCTGCTGTATTTAGTAGAAGTTCTCATTCTGAGTTCTCTGCCTTCTAGTAACATTTGTACTTCACTTCAAAGTAAAACGGATAGTGTTCTTTTGGAGTCTGAGTATGAATTATGTGGTTAATTCTTAACTAATTGAGTTAACATGTATTAGTTGATGGCCAAAGTCAGATGCCATCAAGTTAATGATTGTCCAGCAACGTCAGATGAACGAAGGTGTAGCTTTTTTGTTCATGAATGTACCCTAGTAACATTGAGTGGTGTAGATCCCTGGAAACTTCCATGCAGTTGATGATTCAAATATCTGTATGTACATTTAATATCTTAAATGTTTTTTGAATACGTTAGTTCCTCTCTCCAAATTAGGGTAAAGAAGTGGCAGCATTTTGAAACACAAAATGAAAAGAACAGTACACAAAAAAGTCTTTCCTCTCTCTCTAACCGGATCTTCGCTTCCATTTGACAGAGGAGCTGGATGGTGGTGAATATTTGTTTGCGATTCGTATGCTGATGGTACTTTTCCGGAGAGAGTTCTCATTTGTTGATGCATTGTATCTCTGGGAGGTAAATTGCAATGGCTCGAACTGGTTTTATGTTTTGTGTTTTATGTGTGGCCGATCTGTATGGATTGTTTTTCTTTGGATGTCCATTTGATAATGGAGCTCCGGAGAGAATTTCTTCTTTCGTTTTCATTTCTATTTTATATTATTATTGTTGCTTATATGGTTCTGTCACCGAGGTAAGGTTGGCTCTTCATATACCATATGAAACTTTTTACTAAATGCTATTTGGTGGGAAATTATGATTCAGGTCATGTGGGCCATGGAGTATAATCCAAACATCTATTCATTGTATGAAGAGTCGAGTGGCCCAAATTCTTCTAGTACCAAAAAAATTGACGAAGCTAAAGTAAATAGTAAGCTGCTCAAGAAGTATGGAAAATTCGAGAGGACAAATGTGAAAACTGGATGGACAGACCAAAGAGGTGCTCTTGCTATTTTCCTTGCTGCTAGTGTTCTTGAGACCAAGAATAAGCGACTTCTGAAAGAGGCTCAAGGACTAGATGATGTCGTCCAGGTACTTGTCCGTGCCTGATGTATTGTCCATTAAAGGTATATTTGGTACGTAGTACTCGATAGTTGTGCACATAACTATCTACTGCGGCTGAGTCCAACATACCAAACATATCGTTAGCGTATCTTGAAATATTGCATATCCATCTTTTAACTTTACAAATATGCCTCTTATTAATATTTGAAATATATGTAGATTTTGGGTGAAATCACTGGAAATTTGGATGCCAAAAAAGCGTTGAACGAGGCATTGAAAATTCACAAGAAGTATTTGAAGGTAAGGCTTTATTTACTTCCCAATTATTGCTTCTTTTTTTTTTTTTTTAAGCTTAGCCAAACATGCTCTGGGTCTCGCCCACTATCCCCACCCCACCCCACCCCGGACCGTCTTTTATTTTGGATTTCTTACTGCCAACTGTCAAATGCAGGCAAAGAAATTGCAGTAACCACATCGCCAACAAGGCAGAAAGTATTTTCTTGCCAAGGTGTTTGCGTTTCATTTCTCGATGGTTTGCTTTTACATGTTTTTTGCTGTGAGAGTTACAGCAGTTCATGGCTTCAGGTTTCTATTAATTCCCATATTCTTGTGATGAAAGTGCTAAATTTGTTTGTATATAAGATTTTGAGTTGAGAATTGAAGCACGAGCTTAGTGAATTGTACAAGAAAGACCTCGCTCATTGGCCCCATTCTTATTGTTTATTGTTTTCTCTGATTTTATTCGTCCATGAACTATAGACATGTAAAAAACTAATGTGCAAACAATTCTCTTTATTGGCATGGTACATTCAAGACGTGATTACAGCATGTAGAGTATCTTTCATATGTTTTACTGTACAAAATTGGATACGATTAGAAAGTAAAGTATCTGTAGTAGACAATTCTCATCGGCCGAGCGTGTCAAATTTGGGTACTTATGTTTAAACTAGTTTTTGAAACGGTTACTTTGGCAAGCCTTCATAGATCTCAGCTCTGAGTTGGAAGCTTAGCTAAATTTTTACGCTGTGGCATCTCTGTCTCTTGAGAGATACATAGCTACTAGCAATAATGCGTAATACTAGAATATTCACGTATTGTTCACCGACTGTGTTATCGTCCATGGGAGAGAATTTTTAAGTTTTCGGGACGTTGATTTCTCGCCTTAATTTTAAAAATGAAAAACAAAATTTGGCTTTCTAAGATATCTAAGATTTTACAAACCAACAATATTAGAATTCTGAACTTTTAGTGATAAATTGCAAAAATAAGGGTAAATTTTATCTGCGTTTAATGAACTTTTAGTGAAAATTTAATTAAATTGTTAAAGTTTAATTTGTCTCAATAGAATTATCCAACTTCAATTTGTAATTTTAAATCTCATGTCATATACTCACATATCATCATCCCCAAATTGATAGGGATTACTTAGTAGTCAATCATACTGTTAACTAATCTTTCAATCAATTGTATAATGAAAGTCGTAACAATATCATTAGTTTAAAAGGTAAAAGAAGTTTTTATTTTTTTATTTTTTATTTTTTATGATGTGGTATAATGGTAATCGAAATGCATTAGTTGAGATATGACTATCACAATTAAGTACTTTTATCAATTTGGTAGTGTTGAAATTATTTTTTAAGTGTTTTTATTTTAAGTTATTAGTGAATGTGTGGATAAAAAGTGAATTGTAAGTTGTGGGTCCTATTAGATGTGTGGATAAAAAATATGTTTGACTAATTTGACTAGCTAAAATTATAATTTAAGCATTGCCAAACATGTGCTAAGAGACAATATCTATTTGAGTGATGAAATTTAGTGACTCAATTGATATAAATTAAACTTTAATAATTCCATTGAGATTTCAATGAAAGTTCAGTGACCACTGTTGAAATTTACCCTCAAAAGAAAGAATATGACACCTACAATATGATTCTATGAACTTTAATAATTAATATCATGCCCAAGCTTCATGGAAACGTGTAGTTTCAATTTACAGTAAGTATTACAAAGAGTAAGTGAAAATATAAAAAATAAAATAAAATAAAAAAAATCGTCATGTTGTAATTAATTAATTTGTATTCTTCTCTTAAAGTACACGTGAATTACAAATTTATCGAACTTATAACACCCTTCTTGAAAAATGATGAACATCATGTACTCATTGCGGATGTGTGTGGACTATTTGATTGATAAATGGAGGGAAATATAAAATAAAGTAGTGAAATGAGATCGAGAGACATCTCATTAAATATAATAGAAAATTTTAATTTGAAATCACTTCTTATAGAATATATTGTGTAGAATATAAACCATTTTACTTATTTGATGATATTTATTTATACATAGACGTACGATGTTGCTTTGTTTATAAAGTCAGAAATCTCTTTGACATAAATGATCGAATGTAAAAAATATTGAAAGATTATTACAAACATCTGGCAATTTGGCTGTTGTTAATAGTTACGTTCTTAGGGCTCGTTTGTGATTGATTTTGGTTGACAATCAGAAGTTGTTTTAGGTGTTTGGTAAATTTTTAAAAAGTGATTCTAAAAGAATTTGTATCATTTAGCAGCAGATTTTGAAAAGCAGCAAAATAGTAGTTTTTTAGATTCTGTTTTTAGTTTTTCTATCTATCTATTAATTATTAAAATTTCAATTTTGACCATAATTAATTAAAATAATTCTTTTTATGTCACGTATTTATTAGTATTCTAATTATAATACATCTTAACAAATAATTTAAATTTAAATTTAATTGATTTTTGTACAATATTAGTATGATTTTATTTTTTAATGTTTTAAAATTTTAAGATTTAATATATATATATATATATATATATATATAATATTTTATTTTATTTTAAAATAATTATGGTAAATGCATTCACTTGAAAAAATATTTGATAATATTACATATTGTTATAGAAGTAAAATATACTATTACTCATGATAATAATAATACAACATAATATTATTATAATCAATGTCCATTTTAATAATTTTATACAATACAATAATAAATCATTTTTGTTACCAAACGCTTAAATTCTGATTTTGAAACATACAACAATTATGAAATAAGAGTTTACCAAAACACTTATGTAATTCTTTTTGCAGCAAAGCAATTGCTGATTTTCTTAAAAGCAAAGTAATACCAAACAAAGCCTTACAAAGTAAGTTAAAACTTACATAGAAGTTTAAACTTAAAGATAAAATAAGTTTATTTATTTCTATTTTTTATCTTCGACCGTGCAATCATCTAAAAATAGAAATAGGAAATTGTGGCGCATTACCCGTTTTCCTAATGAAAGTATTTTATTTATTTATTTTATATTCTGAAAATAAATATGTCCATAACAGATTTTACTTCAAAAGCTAAAATTTCGATGGTCTTCTGGCCTTGATTAACTGGCATTAACAACCAGAAATGCATTGCCACTGAAATTGATGAAAGGTTTTGCTTTGGATATTTCAATATTTTTCATGTACAAACACTCTACTATTTGAAGGAAATTGTTTCACATTATATATATTATTTTCATTTTAGCCCCTCTCTCTCTCTTGAAGTTTGTATTCAAATATAAAGCATCAAGTTTTGAG
Source organism: Forsythia viridissima (assembly GCA_030279155.1). Taxonomy (NCBI): domain Eukaryota; kingdom Viridiplantae; phylum Streptophyta; class Magnoliopsida; order Lamiales; family Oleaceae; genus Forsythia; species Forsythia viridissima. The sequence continues at coordinate 39,050,105 of CM059037.1, forward strand.
AGTCTAGGGTGGTGTTGCTGCTGCTTTTTTTCACATTGCATGGATTCATAGAAATCCATGGGAAGCCACTGAATTTTTCTTCCCAAAGGGTTGATTAATTTTCTCATGGATTATTGATTACATTTAATTATCCATGCATGTTCCTTAAATTATAAGAAGGAATATTAGCATGTCGACCAAGATGAAAGGTCTTTTGAAAGGTCTCCGATACATTTCTCAGATATTCGGTGAGTATCTGTGTTTGGTTCTTTCGTTAAACATAATGATACTTTCAAAACAAATTACTATAGTTCGTCCCCACCTACGGATATGGTTCTTGTTTAGTCTTGTTTGTTTATGATCTTTTAAGAATTCCAAGATTTTCAGGTGCATAATGATACATTCTTGTAAGGCAACATCGTTTCATGTCAAAACAGGTTCCTTATTTGTACATCGTGTCTGATAATCCTTGTCCCTGTTTATGTTTCGGGTTGGAACACAATGATCTTCAAAAAAATTCAAGATTTTCAGTGTATAATTCTTGATATAAAGTGCTGCAATAAAATTACTGAAAATAATGTTAATTTTGATGCAGAAGAAGAAAAAAAAGAAGAATTTGAGATTGGTCTTCCCACAGATGTGAAGCATGTGGCTCATATAGGATGGGATGGACCTTCTGTTGATTCTCCAAGCTGGGTATAAATCCATTTTCCATTAAAAAAAAAAAAAATCAATATTTTGCACAATTGTAGAGGAACTGTATCATCTTCGTGCTGAGGAATGATCCGTGAGTTGAAAAGAGCTCGAAGCAGAGTATTGTCGACTTAGAAATAGATATTTTGTAACCAATGCATTAACTTGTTGTATTCTGATTCTGTACAGATGAAAGAATTCAAATCGCCAACAGGATTCCAATCAGCACCTTTAGGCCCCCCTGGAGACCCTAGAGAGAATCCTGAAATCAAATGGGTTTCTGAAGGTTTGCTTCAATCTATTTTTTCATAATATACCGAAACTATTTTGTTGGCTCTTCATAAGCGGATAAGTTACTTTTGTATTGTAGATTCAAAAGGTAGCAGAAAAGAGAATTCTTCAGGTAGGGACCTAGCTGAAGTGCCAAAATCCTCAAGACGCCATTCTTCGAAAGATGATTCATCAGATTCTCCAAAAACGAAAGATTCGTCGTCCAGAGGTAAATCAAGACGACACTCCAAGGACTCGTCAGAAGGCAGCGTTAAATCCAATCGACAACCCCAGGAATTAGGCCAAGGGACAAACTCATCCTCAAGAAATCTCCCAGACATTCCCAAGAAATCGCGCAGAAAGAAGTCTAAAGAGTCGGTGAGTGTTGGATCGACTCGATCAAGATTGAAAGGCACCTTGTCGAATTTCTCCGATCCTGGATCCCCTAGCAGCGAGCAGAATCAAACTTCAAGTGTAAAACCAGTTATAGAGGAAGATCAAGACAAGAAATATAGTGGTGGATATTGATGTTCTTTTCTTCAACTTAGTTTGTCCTAGGTAATTACTTGATTTGTACTAATCATTCAGATCATTTCCCTTTTGGAAAAATTGCCACTCTTTTTGTATCTATGGTTTGAGAATAGTATTCAGCATACATTGTAGAGTATAATTCTCTAAATATACAATCATTATCGTTTTTCAGACAACATTTTACGATATCAATGTCATCAGCCCGGAAAATAAAATGCTAAAATCTCGTCAATTGTATTCTTTAAGTCCGTCGTATCAAACATGCTTTAAAAGGAACAGAAAAAATTGCAATGCCAACATTAATTTTCAACTTTAACTCACAAAAAAATCCTATCCACAAGTCATTGGGAATTTATACCTATCAAGTATGTTTTCTGTTCTTTTTAAGACAAGAAGAACAAAAACCCAATAAGCATCAAAACATAGGAAACATGTAGCCCAGGATATGAACTGACTTTGAAAAGGTCAGTTTTGGGAATGTCTGGTTTGCTGCACAACTTAGGCTGCCCCAAACAACCACTGACCTTAGAAGACATCAAGCCCTCATCAACACAAAGGTCTAAATTGCCCTTCAACTTCAACTTTTTTCCAAGTTTGGATACAAAACCAGCAGAGAATGGGACTCTCCCACTTAATTTGTTATTCTCCAAATTCAACTCACTTACAAATTCCAATGTCCCAAATTCATTAGGCACTGGTCCCTCAAGCTTGTTGTTGTCAAGCCCTAAATAACACACATTTCTCAAATATGTCCCCATTGATGCTGGAATATTCCCAACAAGTCCGGTACCGGAAAGTCCTATTCCCAGAATGCCCCCAAGATTTTCCCATATTTCCGGAATCTGTCCTCCAAGAAAATTCCCACTCAAATACACTTCCTTCAAACTTTTCATCTCACCAAGAAACAATGGCACTCCAAAATTACCAAAATGGTTGTAACTTAAGTCTAAAAATTCTAGCCCCTTTAAACCCTTGAAGTTTTCTGGTATTTCCCCGGAAAATCCATTGAAGCTCATATCAATCTTCAACAACTCCGTCAAATTTCCAATGGATTCTGCAATGTTCCCTCGAAACCCATTTTCACTCAAATCAAGAATCTTCAATTTCTTTAACTTGTGAAAAAAGTTCGTTGGGATTTCACCTTCGAACTTGTTTCTTGAAATGGAGAGCTGTTCAAGGTTCATTAACTCAGCAAACCCACGTGGGATTTCACCAGAAACATTGCTTCCTGTCAAAACAAATCTTCTTAAACTGCTTAGCTTGCCACTGATGGAGCCATATATTGCTGGGTTTTCAATGAAAATGAGTTCTTCTACAGAAGAGTTTTGAGAAGATAATGGAGAAAAATCAGGGAATGGTATTTCCATTTGGGTGAAGCATTTGTAGAAGAACAATTTTCTGAGGTGAGAAAGTGGAGAAAAGAGAAAAGGGTCGAGGGTAGAGTTGGAGTTGCAAGGTGGGTTTGGAGAGTAGTCTGATACATAACCAAAGCTCAGCTCAGTAATGTGGGGAGTGACGGCGGAGGACGACGGCGTGGTGTCGGAGAAGTAGTCACAAACGACGCCGTGTGGGGCAGAAATGCAGAAATCATCAGGGAAAAGCGTCCGCCATGGAACATCCGAGTTGATGGACTCAAGAACTCTATACACTGCTTCTTGCTCTGCTGAGTCGAGTGCGGGCTGTGAAATGACGAAACTGGACATGAAACAGGCTGCAAGAAAGCAAAATAAGACCGAACTGAGCATAAATTTTGCCATGGGTACTGCTTCGAATTGTTTGGAGAGTTGCATGTAGCGAAGGTAAGGAGTTTTTTCAAGAAGAGCAAGTTAGGCCTTTAGGGTATTAACTATTAAGAGGATGTTTGTCTTCAAAGATATAATAAGGCGTAGGTGGGGCAGGGTTGGGGTAGGGTAGGATAGGGTAGAGTAGTTAGGGCTGGGCTGTATAAGAGTATGTTTGTCTTGAAAGATGAAAATAAAGATATAAAGGGCAAAAGTTGGTGCCCATTTTACTGCAAAAATGTATGTAATTTTGGAGTGAAATGACAAATGTAGCCTTGTAGTGTGCTTAATTATAAGTGCTTATAGGCACTTATAAGTCTATCAAACTTTATTTATATCTACACATTTTGCAAAATGTACAATCTTTATCCACATATTTCATAAGACCTACTGCTTATAATGAAAATATTTCGATACATTACTAGAATTATTTTCTACGTGTTTTCATACTTTGAAAATATTGTATAATTACATCATTATTAATTTCGTAAAATATATTATTTTTATCATGAACAACATTATTTTCAATCCAAATATCTTTTGAGTCTTGAATAATGATAGATTTCTTGTCATCAATATATTTTTCTTCAATACAAAATTAAGCCGTCCTTTTAAAAAATCTCTCCATAATTGTTGATATTAAATTTAATAGTATTTATATAAGAAATTTCTATAAAGATTAAAAAAATCAACAATCTTTCAATAATCAATTTCAATTAACAATTTAAAATATCAACAATAGTTAATGAAAATGCTCGCTCAATACTCATTGTAGAAACATGTAATGTCAATATAACAATAGCCGACAAGGAACACTAATCTAATAATTAGTTGACAAGACAACAAAATAGGCCGGTAAGACACAACAATTCAATAATAAACAGACAAATCAATTAAATAAGTCGACAAGACAACAACAACCCTTCATCAATTTTATTTAAATATAAACTATTATCAATAACAATTAACAAATATACAAATGCTGTAAAAATAAGAAACTAAGCAGAAAAAATATCAAAAAATTAAAAATAAAATATACAAAGCCATATAAACATTACAATTTACAAAAATGTTAAAAAAACAAAAATTGCCGATTATTTGATTGCACGATTAACTTAACAATTTTGAAATTTTCTCAATTTGATAATTTTATTTTGAAAATATTTGAGAATATGTCTATATTTTTAAGATCATTTTTGCCCCCACATTCTCATGTAACTTCCCTTTCTATAGTATCGCATCCACACTAAATAGAAAAATTAAGGTTGAGCTCTTCAATCTTTCACGCGATGTATTTATATGTTTTCAATATTGTTGAAGTTTTGAATTCTCTACCTATTTAAATTTGTATCTCAGAGTTATTGCAACCATCAAAAATGGACATGAAAATTGATAGCAACTTTCAGTTGAATTTGATAGAAATTTTAGGTTGTTTGATGGTTTTGTTTAAGTCACGTAAAAGTCACGTGTGGTTTTAATGTTTAAACTAACAGTTTCGATTACGTGGAGACTTAAATTCACAAATTTAAATAAGTTAATGGTCTACAATCTCACTTTAATTAGAAGATTGAGGACTCATCATAAGTTATAATCATCTTACTAGAGAACTTAACTCTATTTTTTCCCAACAAAATAGCTAATAAAGTTAGGGTAATGTTTGTTGTACATAATGCATTACCTAACCATTTACAAAATGACGTGGCATTGATAATAAAGCACGTGAACTCCCTAAGTTGTTCATTAGCTGATGTTTGTTTAAATTTTTTTTTTTTAAACTTATTTTCAACCACATATTTGATAAAATTCACAAATTTTAACCACAAATTTTATCAACTTTTACCAAAAATTTTTAAAAATTTACTTTTAATTAATTTGCTATTTATTTGATTGTTGTGTCTTGACGGCTTATTGTTGAATCAACATATTTTATAGGATTCACAAACTTTAAACTTATTTTTGTTCTCTTATTGGCTTAAATTTGTTATTGTATTGTTGTGTCTTGTCGACTTATTTTGTTATCTTGTCGACCTATTTTGTTGTTTTGTAGATTTTTATTAGATTATTGTATTTTATCGACCTATTATTGAATGGCTGATAGATTTTGTGTGTGTGTGTGTTTTAGAATTTATAAATAAAAAGTCGAGTTTCGATCAAAGAAGAAACACTTGTTTTTATGCTTTACTTCATGATAAAAAGAAAATGAAAAAAAAAAACAGAGGGAAAAAACATGAAGGGCAAAGCAGACTTTTAGTAGAAGACCGTACAATTAAAAGCGATTGGCGGGTCAAATGCATACAGGAAGCATTTTTGACCAGCAGACATTTGATTGGGACACGCTTTTCTGCGTTTTAACCTTTGGTAATGAGCTGCTGTAGGCTACTTCAAAAGCGTGTGTAGCCAAATAAAACACAATGAATAAAGGAAGCAGCAGCATATCTGCACCAAAAGTTTAATGGAGAAAGAGAAACACTTAATTGGTGTGTCGCCAGAACCGACATCGGTTAAAATGCACATTTAACCAGCACACAACGAATTTATTGAGAATATTTAAGTGATTGTTTGTTTAAATTTAAATTAATTAAATATATTTTTTATTTACAAATTTTGTAAAATGTAGAATCTACTATTAATTTATTATTCATACATTTTATAATCTACAATTTATAAGTACTTAAAAATAATTTTAATACTACCAAACATGTATTTAAGACAACAATATCTTAAACGTGATTTTGTATTTATCCATTTTATTTAAATCAGTGCATTTCACTTGTGGAACAAAAATATATGAAATTGTTTACTGGAATCACATGTGAAAGATTATAGTCAAGGTCGGACTTTAAATTTGTTAGACCTGAGTTGAACTTTAAAAATTGGACCCTCAAATTTGTAGTGTGTATTAAAAATTTTTTTTTATAAGAGTTTTTCAAAATTAAATCATATACTCAAAACATAATAATAAAACGACAAAAAAAGTTTATTACACAAAATATTTTGCTACCCGCCTTACAGTATTGGAGGCAAAAGTATTAATTAAGTTTGCATAATCAAGTTGTTCAACTATTTTTTTCTCAATTGATAACATAATCAATCCGTTCAATCTTTCTTGTGACATGGTTTATCGGAGATAATTCTTGATCAACTTCAACTTGGAGAAATCAAAAGTTAAAAATGGCAAGAACAACTGTTTATATCAATTAAGTCTGAAAATTTTGAAAATAAAGAAAGCAATAAATGATTATAACAAAGTGAATGAATCAATACAAAGGACTAATTAATGCATTACCAATTTATCATGGTTCTGTGGATTGCCCATGTTTCAAGATGTAATTTTTTATTGTATATTTTTTTATCATTCTATGGGTTTTCTTCTTGCCGTCGATTGTCTCCTCAAAGTTTGCTGGTTGCAGGAGGTTTTGGGGTTGGATTTTAGTGAAGTTTTTTAACTGGATAATTGAGTGAATTTTTTAATTGAATAGTTTTTAAAATTGGATGTATGCTTGGACTGTTTAAGCCTATCTTTTTAAATAACAAAAAAAAAAAAAACTATAACATAAGTTCTTATTTATGGGCCCCTAAAATTTTTGGGCATGAGGCAATCGCTTCTTGAACCTCATATAAAGTCCGGCCCTGATTATAGTGTATATTTATCGAGTGTGTGTATGCAGAGAGTGTGTAGAGTGCATCGTGGAAAGTTCTCGAATCTAAACTATGCCATATGCACCTTTGTTTATAGACAAATTTAGACCGTTAAGTGGAACACGTGACATTTATCTCTCAAATTTGATTGGCAACATCACTCGCGAAATTAACGTTATTGCCTCCATGTTGTGAGTGCTTGAAGGCCAGGGTAAATCAATGATCAAGTGTAAGACCTACATTAGTAAACGTCTTGGTAAGTATAAGATTTGCCCGGCTAAACACTCCAGTAAAATGAAAGACTTTCCGTGGGTAAAATGTCACAAGCGATACTTCATATTGGAAGTTCAAACTTTTCAGTGTAGTGTATGACTTATCGGAGTAAATGGCTTGGTCAAGTGTATGACTTACATGGTGATAACGTCCCGAACAATGTATGATTTGTCCAGCTAAAATGTCCCAGCCAAATGTAGGATTTGCATGAGGTAAATGCCCCAATCAAGTGTACAACTTGCTCAGGTAAATGTCCCGGTCAAGTGGATGTAGCGACCGAGCCTCGGCCACAATCAAGTGTTCTTGACCAAGTGATGGTCGAGCTTTGGCCGGTTCTTCAAGGCTCGACCTCTATTCATTGTGGAGTTTTGCTTGACCAAATGGTGGTCGAGCTAAGCTTGATCTCTTCTCGTGGTGGCCAAGTTCTTGAGGCTTGGCCATGGTCGTGTTAGACTCAATTGTATTATATAGTTGTGAATACTTGTCATGATATTAGAGCATATGAACTATTTTCGATACTATATCATTAACCAAGAAATAATATAACCATAAATACAATCTTCGTATCACCACTAATTGCAATACTTTCTTTTAAAAGATTAAAAATAATAAAACAATAAAAGGAGAGGTAGCCAATTGTCTATTAAAAAGTGTAAAAGCATAACCTGCGGAAGCAAAAACGGCCGCGAAACCGACAAGGAAGCGCCGGCAGCCGCCGACATGTCACCCCCACTGTCCTTTTCTTGAAAGCGACGTCTAACGTTAAGCATCTAATCCACGTGTCACAATACTATTGGCTCCATTCGCTGGTGTACGGCGTATCGTTTCCGGAAATGACAGAGCATGCGAATTCCGTTTCCAGTTCTTTTACTGCCCATATACTCACTGTCTTGCGGGACCCAATTGTTTCTTTTTTACCCATTGCCATTTTTACCCATTCACATTGTTTATTGTATTTTGTCTTACTTGGGAGAGTGGGGGCGGGGTGTGAGGGGGTAAAGAAGGTAATGAGGTGTGTGTGATTAATGACACGTAACTTGTCCAACAAGTTAGCTGATTTTTACTCGAATTTCTCATGGTAAAAATCTCCTCTGGCTTCTTGTAAAGTTCATTGTCTACACTTCTTGGTGGTAAATATTAATGGTGTCAAAATAGACAAATTAACCATAGAAAAATACTTCACGTACATAATGCTTTATCAATTTCTTTACAGATGTCTAAACTGGCAACTTTTTAAAAGTCAAAAAGTTATTTCTTTTCACAGCCACTATTCCTTATAATTCAGAATTTCATTTGTCCTAAATCCCTCGCAATTTCTTTTTCCTTTTTCGTCAAATCTGAAAAAGAAGTTGTATCACCATTTCCTTTTCCTTTTCCCTAAAGTTCACCATTTCCTTTACATACAGTGGCAAAATCTGAAAATGCTTCTCCACTAACACCGGACATCGAGACTTTGGAGAGAAAAGCTTTATCACCAATCCACATAGTTGTTGCTAGGCGGTGGAATCATTGTCGCCGGTAACAAAATATTTATCACCAAAAAATTATACTCTCTTACCTTGTAAAGATAGAGGAGGAAAAACCCCCAAATTCCAACACCACCTTCATCCCCGGCGAAATCGAGGTTAAATATTCACTGATTTTAACAATCGTTTTGGTTCGGTCAATATGTGAAATCGATTTATATGACGAATTTGAACTCCCATTGAACCGACTTTAATTTGATTTATGTATATCCTTAGCATATTTTTGATTGGTACAACATTATGTACGTGAAGCATTTCTCTTAACGAGAACTCAGCACAATTAGTTGATGAAAAACACGGACCATAGATCGGTCCAGACTTGGTCTTTCTTAGTTCATCAGTGTTAGCGTAAGGATTTTCACTTAAGGAAGATAAAAAAATATTAGAGGGATAAAATATATATGTGTTAGTACATGATTTTACGTGAGACATTAAGGTTTTGATGTGGACATATGGTGGATCTATGGAGATAGCCACTAACGACATCACTATAAAAATGAATCGAATTAAACTTGGTCAAAGTTGCTTTGTAACGGCAAAACTGCAAGATCAATTCATATTTTACATAAAAAGAGGTTAACTTGGCAGGCGAGGGTACGATGGAACATACAAATATCTTATTTGACCATTAAATTTGAGATTAATTAGATTCCAATAAAATATGTCGGTCGAGACTACGAGGGAACATACAAATATCTTATTTGGTCATGGACGGTTAGATTCTGGCACCATGTGGCAAAACTGTTAATGAGCGAGTACATAAGATAAATCTAATGAGAATGTTATACATATGTATACGGAACATAAAAGAAGAAGTTCAAGCAAAGATACAATTTTAAAAGGCTCAACTTTGAGTCCTTAGCCCAATATAAATATTTAGACTCGAAGTTCAAGGACTATTGTTATACCTTACGAAAATAGTCAAAGTAAAGGTTAGCTTAGATACGAACTGATCGAAGTCTTAACTGTTCGTCCAAACCTTAAACATTCGTACATCCCTCAAAGATAGGCGAATGTATAGGATGTGAAAACTAAACCCCTAACCACCCTCGCCTAAGAGCATATGCCTTCGTCATTTCAAGAACTTGTGTTCGTTGAAAAATGCGAACCCAAGTCATTGCGCCACTTACTGATTCTAAATGAAAAGAATATCATTAGGATATCTCTACGTGGCCAAATCATTTATAACTAAAGTACATGTGAGAATAACAACTTAATCTAGATAAAAGGAAGGCTGGGCCAATAATCCTTTGCCATGTGTGACGACCTCTGAAATTTTTCTTAATTTTTTGTTTCTCAGCTAAAGGCTACTAGTAGCCTTCAGTTGAATTGAAAACTCAGCTGCGGGTAGATACTAATATCCTCTTGCTCTAACAAAAACAATTTCAAACTAAAATCTTATTAAACTTTCACAAATTTTATATCTTACTCCATTATTACCCAAAAACAATTAGAAGAGATAATTTGAGCATTTCACACAATTTATAAGAGCACAAGAATATATTAAATACTCAATGACTTTAAATACTTTGATTTCCACCTTACAAACTATTACACAAGGATTCATTTTGACAAATTACATTTTCTTCAAGAAAAAGTAGCATCACTCTCTTCAAAATCAGGTCTTGCCATTCCGATAGCTAAAAGGGTCGGAATGACATACTTGGTTGATCCATTACTCAAAGTAATTTGACAAGACAATTTTAAAATGCCCACAAATAGCTAAGGGATACAAGAAATTCTTGAAACTACAAAAACAACCATCAAAGACTCTCAGTTATTTAGTACATAAAAAAGAGTCCCTTTCGGCTCCAGTGTGATGGCATTGTAGACATATATCGTTTTGTAAGATCTTTCCTTAATGTACAAGTCCGGCCATTGCGGAAAATGAACCCATACATCATTCTTGGTGATGATATAGAAGTCCAACCCGATTCTCGATGTCCTTTTATAAGTATGCATTACCTCAAGGTAGTTTCATTCCATTTCTTACATTAGTCATTAAACGACTATAAGCAATGAAGCTTAGTGAGAAAAGTATCACGTAAATATGAAATCACATAATACATACTTTCAATTGAATGGAATTTTTCACTTTACCTTCTAACTTTGTTGTTCAATTCTCACATAAGTGAATAAGATCATAATCACACATTAACTTCCAAACAATTGATAACATATGCATTTCATGAAATGCCTTTGATGATCACTCACAAGCAATCAATACAATGTGCATAGTATGGATGCTAAACATTGGAATGCTATGCATGTACTAACCAAAAATGGTTCCATTCTCATTTTCTTACTTTTCATTTCTTTTTAACTTTCTTTTTCATTTCTTCTTTCTTTTCGGGCCCTCCCATATTAGGGTCGTACACCGAGCGCTCATAATGTTTTGCTAAACACAAGGTCACAACATCATTAGAGCTTCTATGCTCAAAAGTACTTTCATTCTTTTAGAGCACTTTGCTCAAATACTTTCATTTCATTTTGGGCATCTCATCCCATGGGCATCTCGTAGCTCGTGACCTTTAAATTGGAACTTGCTCCCATGGTGTATAACCTAAATAGGGCATTATTAATTATTCATGATCTTTATGTAAACATAACTTTTTGCTTTAATGTTTAAGGATCATGAATTCTTTCTTGAATGATGTCATGATGCAACATATGGAAACAAGAGATTTAATTGCTAAACATCATTAAAAAATCTTGTACATAAACATTCAATCAAATTCTTCCTCAAAGAAACATATTACTTTAAATCTCAATCAACATGCAAGAGATTGGTCTAAAAGTCCTTCATCATGCTACCATTTATATTTCTTTCTTGAAATTACGGCAACATTTTAAGTTATTCTTGACTCAAATAAGTACACCTTTAATATAGAATATTCAACATTAAACACTTTCTAACAAGCAACAATAATGATACATAAGATAAGGCTCTATTTAAGTATAGACAATTATATTAACCATCATTTCAAAGTCATCATAAAACTGCAGATTGTAATCTCATTAAAAATTGACTTAAATATAAGTTTTAGAGACATGCAAGGTCATAAACATAAAGTTGGAGTTTTTACAGATTTTTAATACCCATACTTCTCCTATATAAGCAATTAATTTCAAGTTCTATGCCTCACTAGATAGGAATTTTGATAAGTAACAGTAGTAAATCACAAGAGGAACTTCATTTAAAATAAAACTCATGCTATATATTCTGATCATAATAAGAATAATCAATATAAAAATAATAATATACATAAATTTTACTCATAGCTCAAGGAATTTTTTTTCTTAGATTAATGACCTGATGGATGCGTCATTGGCGTGGGGACCTTAATCTTGCCCCACATTTTGGTTTTACTCTTACTTCTCCTACCCCCAGCCCCCCTACTTTGGTTTATTGGCGTGCCCCATTGGCTGGATCTACCAAGATCAATACTGATGGATGCGTCAGGGATGGATTTGCGAGTGGCGGGGTTGTTATCAGAGATCACAATGGGCGTTGTATCAGGGCCTTCTCTACTGGCTACGGAGACATACTTATTTTGGAGGCTGAGTTGAGAGCCATTTTACAGGGCATTGAGCTTGCCCGACGGATGGGTCTTGTGGACTTATGGATTGAGACTGACTCTACACTCGCTGTTCATTGCATTTCACGTGGTGGGGGGCCGTGGGTGATTCAGTCAATACTCAGACGCATCCGACATCTTCTTTCATTCGATCGAGACACAATTTCTCATATTTTTCGAGAGGGAAACCAGGTCGCTGACTCTTTAGCTTCTGAGGGCTGGGACCAACGACATTATCAGGAGTATGGATCTTCAGACTTGCCACGTCGTTCGCGTGGACTACTTCAGACTGACAGATATGGCCTTCCATCAGTTAGAGGTCTTTAGTTTTTTGTTAGTTTGGTTTTCATTTGCTTTTGCTTTTGCTTTTCAGAATTATGCACCGGAAGTAGTATCTCTTTATTTGCTGTAGTTTGAGGAATTTTTTTCATTCGTTGTATGCTTGGAGGTCAGGTTCATATCCCCCTCCTGTGTACTACCATTTTTATATAAATACAGTGGTAGGGGCATCCAAACCCCCACCAGCCTGTCCTGGTAGAGGCCTAAAAACCATACTGGATTGTGCTGGTGCTTCGAATAAAAAAAAAAAATCAAAAATAAGGGGAAAACGAAAATTTATGTGTTAGGCTTGGCTAAGGTTAAATTTTTGTCCAAAACCTCATTATTTTAAGCTGGAAATGAAACTACCAGAGAACAATGTAGATTCGGGGCTACCAGAAGCCAAACTGTGTTATTTTGAAGCTACCAGTAGCCTCGGATCTCTGCTGTAACCTGAGTTTTGAATTTCTGGATGGAAATTCCTACTTTTCTAGCTTATCTTGGTATAGATGTGATGAATTCCTCGTTAGTTTAATGTTTCATCACACTATTTCCTTTAAAAACAAAGAAGAAGGAAATGATTCTTAGCTTTCTTTTAATTTTTTTCATTCTTACCTTTTTTTTTTCTCTAAATTTCAGCAGAGTTTTCTTACTTAAATTTTGGTTTAAAAACACAAGTAAAGAGGGTGTATTTATAGAGTATTGGTAAGACCATGTTTGGTTTAGCTTATCTTTGAAAATTCTTACTTATTCCTATTTTATCTTATTAGTTTATTAGTTTATCAGTTATTTATACAAATATTAATTGACACTGGTTCTTAAGTATAATAAGCGTTGCCAAACATGCCCTAAGGTGATAATCATTAAAAATGACATGTGTCCCATTCAATTAATATTTTATTACAAAATTCTCAGATTTTTTATTTCAAGTAGCCATGTTCGGGACAACATTTGGGGGTCGAGACGTGCTCTGATTTAGTCAAACTTTATACCGTTGTAAAGTTCATACTTCAAGCTTTACAACGAGTATACATGCAAAAGAAATGAGTCAGTCGATAGCTCATACGATTAGCTCAAAAATGACTGTCGGACTGACTTTCCATACTAAGCCAAATTTGGTGAAATTTTTGCATTACATAAAATCTGTTAAAATTTGTTTACACCACTTTGGCTCGACTTTCAAGGCAAGTCCCAAACTTGATATCAATTTAAACATCTCAATAAGAACTACGCGATAGTATAACATGCATATGCTACGGGTCAACGCACATTACACACGACGGTTGCAAAGTTGGTTCGAAACAATGGTAAAACTGTAATTAACTTGAATTTTTCCAGAATTTCATCTTAGTCCTAATCTATGGGATTAAATTCGATTAAGCCCAAATATTTTTCACATCTTAATATTTTTATTAAAAAGTCTCCAATACTTTAATCTAATGCAATTTATATAATTTCTCCATAAACTTATTGAAATTGGCATACCAAACTTAACAATTTTTGGGGATCATTGGATTTTTCCTAAGAAAATACGAATTTAGATTTTCTAAATTATAAAATTAAGATACGAAATTTTCGGGGTGTTACACCATGTGTCATAGAACCCTCTAGAATAGTAATTTATTATCAAACTCTCAAATAGCAAAGTGAAACATGTTCAGATAATAGAAAATGACCAAAACGCCCACAAGCTTGACAAATCTACAAATACCCTAAAATCATAAGGAAAAAGAGAACAATTATAAAACCTTAACCGAATTCTTGCTCTTTTAACTCTTAATCTTCGGACGGCTTTCCATAGGTGGATTAAGTTGATTATTGGAGCAAGGAGGTGGTCGAGGATTTGTTGGCTCCAATTTTAGTGGTCAACAATATGTATTATGTGTATTTGACAAATAATTACGACACTTAATTTCAATTAATCTAACGGTCTAAATGTATATTACATTTAAAATTATTATATCCATATCCAATCACATTCAATGAAAGTTTTAATACATTTAGATTGTTAGATTAATTGAAATTAAAGGCCATGATTATTTGTCAAATATATTGGTAGGAATAACGGTTCTTATATATACTAGTTAGAAATACATGCGTTGCACGTGGTTTTTGCAATAATTTTGTTAATTTTTAATATTTTCAAAAATTTTATTTTTTAATTTATAATAGTTAAAAGGTTAAAGTAGTAATTGCAATAAAGATAGAATAAAACGGTTCTTGATAACATGATGTATTGTATCTTTCGACGTTATAATGAATAATGTTGATATTTTATTTAAATTCATAGAAGTACAATTGCAATCGAGATGAGTTTTATATTGTGGTAATACCAACATTAACTTGAACCCAATTAATATTTTTTGGTAATTTGAGCTTTGATGATTGACGAAGCATTGATATTAAATCTTATGGAATTGATGATGTCTGTATTTTACGAAGAATAAAATTAATAATTACTAATTTTAGTATGATAGAATGGTAGACATATATGTCATAGTTGACATGTATCTTATACTCTCTTTTTAATCTTACCATTTTTTAGATAAATTTTATTTCTACTATATTTAAAAAATTTGCAACATATATCTTAAAGACTGAGGAAGAAGTATATTTTTGGATTTGCCTACCCCCGGCATGCGGAACATGTAGTCCACTTCACTCTTCTTGAAAAAACATTCAAATGTGAGACATTGATCCAAGTTTCTCTAACAAGTTTTGATCTTAAGACCTCAACCTATCAACAAAAAAGTTACATTAGTATTTAAAAGTAAATGAGTTAATTCTTTGAATATATTGAGAAAAATTATTTACATGGGTGAGCACTATATAGACCCCTTATTAAAGAGAAAAATGGGGAAATTAAATAGAAGATTATGTTAAACTTAAATTAAATGGGTGGGCATGTTATTTTTGGCCTATTATGATTCAACTTAAATTGGAAATAAAATTGTTTGGATTAATGACGTTTTAAATTTTTTACTATTTCTAAGCTTGGATTGCCATTGGTTTTTAAATTGAGATTTGATATAGGTAATATGACATCCCTTAAGTCGTTTCGTGGCCCGAGCTTGGAAGAATGTTTAAGGTTTTAGTATTCTCGGTTTAAATACATAAACTATTCTAACTTATTCGATAATATTATGAAACGTTAGTTATTTATAGTTAGAAGAAATAGTTATGTTATGACGTGTCATTGTTTGTTGCAGTTTTAGGTGATATTGCTTTAATCACAAATTGTGAAAATAACATATGACCTTTCTATAGTCACTGATGTGCACAAGACGATTCATGTAATTATCCTATTTTGTTATAAGGGATGCTTCTCAAGTTATGTACATGTTCTATTTAAATATATGATAGATTATCTTATAATCTCCAATATACATGAAAAACTTATATACATGGCAAAGCAGAGAATAGTCTATGCATCCCACCATTTTAAAAAAAATAAGTACTTGATAATTCGATTCACTATTTGCTAAAGTAGGATTTTTACTATTGATATGAATCCCAATGGATAAAAATTGAGATAAAATAGTAAATTTGTAAATTTACTCTTTTATCTCAATTTTTATCCATTGGGATTTCATTCGAGCAGCATATTAAATTAAAGTCAAGAGATACAATGGTGAATAGTTCGTGTAAGCTAGTACAACTCTTATTAATATGACTGAGTATACCAAATTGTTGAGCACTTGTAGAATGCCTATCGGATAAGTATGCCACAGACAAACTTAAAAATAAGTCCGTAAATCATTTCTCATTGACTTTTTGGTAAATATGTAGGATATCATCTTCTAATGCTCATTATCAAGATAATTATGAATTAATGTTGTTCAACCCGTAAAACTTTTACTTTTTCAAATACTTTTAGTAGTTAAATGTGATTTATTGTAGGAACCTTAGGCTGTGTTTGATTGCCAATGGTGGAAAAGGAAAAAGATTTCCATGTAAGATGGAAAAAAAATCCACCAAACCTACAGGAAAATGTTTTCCATGAAAGTAGCTAAATTCATGCTTAAAGTGGTTGTACGTTAGAATTCATTTTTCTTTTTCATCTCCAGTCAAACAACTAAAATAGGAAAATATTTTCTTCTGATGTGACATTATTTTCTTTGGATGTGACATTTTTCATGAAAAATGTATGAATCAAACACACCCTAATATGAAAATTTTATTTTATTCTACTTTTTTGAGAATTGACACTGGAATTAAATATCAAATCTTGAGATTTTTTTAATATGATAATTACATTTTTTTTTGGTCTTATTGCTATATAATATTCGGATTATTAGAGTCTGAGGTAGGTACTGTATTTATTTTTATTCCTATTGGGCAAGATTATCTACATTTAGGTTATTGTTAGTACTTCTTCGTCGAGTTATTAATTCAAGAAAAATAGAAGAAATTTATATACTGATAACAAATGTATAATCTTTTAAGTACATGTAAAATTTGAGGACAAAACTTCTATAAAGAGGAGCATTAATGTAATATTGCGATATTTCATATACGTCTACCAGTAATGATGTAGCTGAATAAATACCAACTTGACTAACATTTCAAAAGCTCTTTGATTCATACAGAATACCAATAATTTAGATAAAATGTGGAGAAAGAATCTCATAATATTTCATTATCAATAGAGAAAAAATAAACACCAAGAACTTTTAGTTGCTATTCACTGTTTTTAAAAGTACATAATAGTCGAACATTATAAATATTTGAATTATAGTCCAAAATATCTCCTAAAAATAATTACTATTGTTACCACCCGATTTTGGTAAGGTTTCCATGTCATCAAAGGCCCAACAAAAGTCTCATAGACTCATCGAATGCCTCGTAAATTCTCAGAAGGCCTAGGAGGCCAATCGAGCATCTTAGCACTCTTGAATTCATAATAGCGAAGCCCATAAAGGGCCTCGATATTTCTGGCCAGTCTAGAGCACTTCCATAGTCTTCGCACTCGCGTAATCCACAGACAATATGATATTTTGGGATAACTAGAGAAGTAATTAAAGAAAGATTGTATTTGATCGACACAAGGATTCTCACAAGGAAAACGAATACCAATCTCTCAATAATTAGGCAACACAATATTGAAAATCAAATCAGATAAGGACCAAAATCTGGGAGATTGTGTCCACGTCCAATTATCCTTTATCCATAAGGAAGTAGAATCCAATCAGAGTTCTAATTGATTGCTTACACAGAATAATTAGGACTCTGCAGCTATAAATACAAGGACTCCGGTTATTCCAAGGTACGCATTTATGATGCACTATTTACGTATTATTCTCACCCCTAAACTCTGTTCAAATCTCTGCCTGCTTGTCTCTCTCACACCCAAATATTATCCCTCGTGTATTGTTATCTCTTGCATATACCAGCAGTTAACTTGATCGTTAGAGTACTTACGATTTCCAGACCCTTTTTTCTCGGTAATTTTAGTGCCTAATGGTTATTCCATGTGTGCAGATAACATTTATGTTGGTAGGTGATGACTGGAGATCTGTTGACACGTGGTTGGTGTGGAATCCGAAGTCAACAGATTGGCGCCATTTGTGGAAAATAAAAAATGTTACACGACCAAAAACTTACAGTAAAAATGTGTTTTCTACCTAAAAAAGCATGGCAACATAGAACTCCATGGAAGAAGAAGTGGAGTCCTATCATATTGATTTATGGTAGAAAAGCGTTCAAGACCTTCAAAATGTAACCCGCCGTAAGAGGAGAAGATAACGACAGAAACGGACGGTTGAGCAGGAGAATCAAGACCTGAAGCTGGATAATGCCCAGATGAAGGCGACGCTTAAACTGTTGGAGAATCAATCTCTTCAACATAGACCCAAGCGTGGCCATGCCCGATGAAGCCCTTCGAAGTCCGACTCTATCGAAAGTCGTCGGTCTCAAGATGACTCGCCAATCCTCAACAGGAAAAATTCTAGGAACTAGGAGAGACCTCGTGCCTTGCGAGTGGAAAAGCCAGTTGCCCCTGCCAATAGGTTGGAGGCCGGGTCATCTATAGCTCGACCTCAATCGTTGAGTAGTCGGCGTAGCGAGCCCAGCGATGACCACCAAGAGAAGAGAAGGGACTCCAAGGCTATTGATGTGAAGCCCGAAGAGGAAAGACCAAAACGGTCGTGCGACCTTGACGAGGACTTCCGATTCTCCAAAGAGTTGAAGGCTAGAGAACTTTCCGCAAGGTTCAAAATACCTCATATGGAGAAATATAACGGGAGAGGTGATCCTACGGATTCCATTGGAGGTTTGCTTTCTAAAGGCATTTGTCCTCATTTAATATTCTATTTTAAAGTCCCACGCCTGATATAAATAATATACTTGGACTTGGAGGACTATTGTTACCACCCGATTTTGGTAAAGCCTCCATGTCATCAAAAGCCCAGCAAAAGTCCCATAGACCCAGCGAAGGCCTTGCTGGCTCAGCAAGGACCTCGTAAATTCTCAGAAGGCCTCGGAGGCCCATCAAACAACTTAGCACTCTTGAATCCATCACAGTGAAGTCCATGAAGGGCCTCGATATTCTTGGCCAATCTAGAGCGCTTTGCTGGTCTTTACACTCTCGTAATCCACAGGCAATCTGATATTTTGGGATAATCAGAAAAGTAATTAAAGAAATATTGTGTTTGATCGACACAAGGATTCTCACAAAGAAAACGAATACCAATATCCCAATAATTAGGCAACACAATATTGAAAATCTAATCAGATAAGGAGCGAAATCTGAGAGATTGTGTCCACGTCCAATTACCCTTTATCCATAAGGAATGAGAATCCAATCAGAGTTCTAATTGATTGCTTACATAATAATTAGGACTTTGTAGCTATAAATACAAGGACTCCGATTATTTCAAAGTAGGCATTTATGATGCACTATTTACGCATTATTCTCACCACTAAACTTTGTTCAAATATCTGACTGCTTGTCTCTCCCACACCCAAATATTATCCCTCATGTATTGTTATCTCTTGCATATACCGGCAGTTGACTTAATCGTTGGAGTACCTACGATCGTCGGATCCTTTTTCTCCGACGATCTTAGTGCCTAACGGTAGTCCTAGTGTACAGGTAACATACAGGTTGACAGAAGAGTGACTGGAGATTTTTTGACACGTGGTTGGTGCAAAATCTGACGTCAACAATTACGTTCTCATTTAGCCAAAAAAACATAAAATTAACAATAAAAGGAATAAACCACAAGTTTAAATGTTTAAAAATTTTAATTGTACTAATAAATTATTAAAAATTTAATGTAGGATCATTGAAGGTGGTTTTGAGAGGGCAAGAGATGTTTCATAAATGGATACAATTTTAATTTAATTACGTAAACTTAGAATGTAATATAATAAATATAATATTATAAGATAATTGTACATTATTAAACACTAGGAATGAAAATGAAATTTTAAAATTATTGTAAGAATAGAATAGTCAAAAAATATTTCTCAATTTAATGGCCTTTTAGACGTAGTATAAATAAAAATACCGAATTGTCAAACATTATAAATATTTCAGCCATAGTCTCAAATCTCTCCTAAAAATAACTATTACGTTCTCATTTAGTTAAAAAAAAAACCGATAAAATTAGGAATGAAAAATAATAACCCACAATTATAAATGTTTAAAATTTTTGATTGTATATTTAATAAATTGTTAAAATTTAATGTAGGATCATTGAAGGTGGTTTTAGGTAGGCAAAAGACGTTTTATGAATGAATATAATATTAATTTAATTAAGTAAATTTAAATTGTAATATAATAAATAAATTATAAGATAATTGTACATTAATGAACAATAAGGGTGAATATGAAATTTTAAATTTTTTGTAAGTATATAATAGTCTAAAAACGTTTCTCCTTTTAATGACCTTTTAGATGTAGTGTGTGTGTATTGACCCATATCGAGTAAGGGTAAGAACAAGAAGAGGATAACACATTTGAGAGAGTTCATTGGCTTTGTTAAGGATTATTGAGTCAGCAAAGTGGGATAAAAAATGTTGGTAACGAAGATATTCAATACGATTGTTTATAATTATCCTTTTGAGGTATCTATTATAACAACAAGGAAAGGTATTAAATATTGCAGGTGTAGGGGTAAACATAAAATTTGATAATCTTTTTAAGAAATTTAAATCTTCACTTTGAGAAATGTATTGATGGAAGAATTCTATTGAACAAGAAAACAAATTTGAAACATCAATTGAATTATCCATCTGAAAAACTTAATTGAAAATACAAATTGACATAATTGAAACATTCTTCATACTTACAAGATAATATGAAAAATACACTTCAAAAGAGAGAATAATTGAAAAACGCTATGCCTATACTGAGGAAAATCTTCTTCATTTATAGACCTTGAGTGCCTTGGATGCTTGGTGAAAGAGTCTTTCTTTTTGAAATTTTTGCTGAACACTGTTTGCTTTCCAAAAGGTTGTCGGCCATGACATGTTGATGATTGATGTCACTATTTGCTTTTCCAAAAGCTATCGGCCACAACACTGTTGATGATTGAAATCTTTGAAATTTTGAAAAGAGATCTTTGAAATTAAACTATATCCGCAGTTTTTCTCTACATTTCTGCAGAGTAATGATAAAGGGATAAGACTAAATTTCAAATAAATCTACATGATCCCCTAGGCAATCATCTTCATTTTGATCGAAATTCGGGTCGGATCCAACTTCAGATGCCACTACAGAACCTTTGCTTGATTTTCTTTTGCCATTGATGCAGCCTTGTGAGCCAGTGCTGCAAAAAGCTCAGGGTCGGAACATTGAGCGAGCTGCGCCATAATTTTTGATTTTTCTGTGAGAAAGTCACTTTGAGAAGAACCAGTTCTTGTTTTGACTTTGATTTGTTGATCAATCCATGACTGGACTGCTTTTGAACAGGCATTCGAATCATTGAATTTTTTCCACCATTTGATTTTGTAACGGCGGACAATACGTTTATATGAGAATGCATCGACAGATGTGGGAAAGATCTCAAAATCCCAACAAAATATCCATGCAATTTGAACTTCCTGCAATATTGAAAAAGGATATCCTCGTGTGAAGTAAGGTTAAGACCTTTATTTTTGAAGAGATTAAATCCTTCTGAAACACGGCTTGGAAGGATTTCTTCATTTGCACCAAAATAGAGCCACCATGATTGGAACCATTTTGGGAAGACATTTGGGCAGTTTTGATCTAAAAGTATAAACCAATAATGACTTGATGGCTGGAAGAAAAGAATGTTATACCATCATATAGTCTTGGTAGGTAAACTGAGATTTTTGGCCATTTTTGAGAGAAAATATTTTCGGTTCCCAGGGCTCTTAATTCCAGTCAGAAAGAGATAAAACCATAAGGATTTTAATTTTTGAAAAATCAATCCAATGAGTATTTAGTTTGTTAGGAGTATGAGAGATGATTGCAGATTTGGTAACTTTGAGGATAGACTCATTTCACATTCTTGATTGAAAGATATTTTGGAGAATGAAGTAGAATTCATTCAAAACTTGATATTTGCGGTCGATAGAATTAAAAGGATCATCATCTTTGAGAAAATGGGGAAAGATTCTTGAGAGAAATTCGTCGAGTGAAGGGTATTTTGCTCATTCATCTTGCAGGAGTTTTTGACTGAGAAGGAAGAGTTCCAAGAATCGTGAAAGGATTCGAGGAAACTGAAAAATTCTTTGATTTTTGAGAAGGCAATGGTTGAGTGGTTTTGAGCTACTAGAACATTTGAGGAGAAAATCCTTAGGGGTTCTCCCTTTGCTGGTTGCTGGTTTCTTTGACATTTCTTTCCTGCAAGAACTCTCGGATTAGGAAGTCTGGCAGTGAATTATTCTCACATTTGATAAACTCAATTGAAAAATCAAAACATGAAAGAATAGTTTGCCATCTGGCAAAAATTTGTTTTGAAACTTGATTTTTAACATCCTTTTGTAAAAAATCTTTTGAAGCTTTGTAATCAGCCCTAACCAAAAAGATTTTGTTAATTAAATCATCTTGAAATTTTGAAATACATAAGACAATTGATAGACATTCTTTTTTGAAAGTAGAATAGTTCTTTTGTGGGCCAAGCTAGTGCCCGAATGGTAGCGAACAAGTTTCTCTTTTTGATGATCAGTTGTTTGCTTTAGAATACCTACACATCCAATAACCGAAGCATTAGTTTCAACAATAAGAGAGGCTTTTGAGTTAACAATATTGAGATAGGGAAGGGTTTTGACACTTTGTTTGACTAGCTTGACAGATTGGGTATGTTTGTTAGACCATGCTGGAGGGATTTTTTGAAGCCTTTGGTAGAGAGGTTCACAAATTTGCCTAATATTTGGAATGAAATCTGAGATGTAATTGACACATCTTAAGAACCTTTGGAGGCTAGTTTTATCAAGGATTTCATCGGAAAATTTTGACGCAAACTCAAGACTACGTTTGATGGGAGTAATTGTACCTCTAAAGATTTCATGTCCTAAAAACTTAATTTTAGTCTGACATAGGACAATCTTTTTTTCGGACGCAGCTAAACCGTTTCTTTTGGCAATTGACAAAAAGATCTGAAGATGTTTAAGATGCTGCTCTAAACTATCAGAATATATAAGAACATCATCTATATAGACTATTGAATTTTTTTGATAAGGATTGAAAATATCATTCATAATTTTTTGGAATTTAGCATTTTTGAGGCCGAATGGCATAACATTCCATTAGTATTGTCCAAAAGGGTTATTGAAAGCTGTTTTGTACTTATCCTTTTCATTGATTTGGATTTTCCAGAATCCTGACTTAAGGTCAAACTTTGAAAATATAACAGCATTGAGAAGACGATTGAGGAGGTCTTTCTTTTGAGGCATAGGGTACCTAATCCATTGGAGGACTTGATTTAAAGGTTTATAATTGATTACTAATATGGGGGCACCTCTTTCAATTTCACCATGGTTATTGACATAGAAGGCTGATGCGGGCCGCGAACCAGATACGAACCATGGTTCGGTCAACCATGGTCCAGTTGGAACACTAACGAGATCAAGGACCAAGAAGATCAAGGAAGACATACAAGGCCTCGTTAAAACCTTGTGGACCGATGCCGATATCAAAAACATGAGTCTGACAGACGAAGCACCAACTTGGGTACACTTGATCCAGGCTAACGAAGGAATGGAGGAACAATTGGAGGATAAGGCAAAGGTGGAGCAAAATGGACAGCGTTGCGATCGCATGGCTATAAAGCATTGCGATCGCAACACAGCAGTTTCAGAAGCAGAATGCATTTAAGCAAAGCCATGCGATCGCAACAATAAAGGCTATGCGATCGCAAGGCTTTATAGTGCGGTTGCATAGTCCAGATATGGTGCGATCGCATGAAGGCCAGATTTTTAACAGAATGTTTTTGGACCAAACCATGCGATCGCAACGGTTTGTACCATGCGATCACATAGGCATGGAGAACAGCAGATTCGCCAGATTTAGTTTCCTTTTCAAATTAGAACTCTTAATTTAGTTGCTTTTAATTATTGCCGGTTTAGATTCGAATTTTATTCTTGTTTACTATATAAACAATTCTACATTGTAAAGAACTCAGTTTTACGATATTTTGAGATTAATTAAAGTGAGATTTCGCTTTTCTTCTGAGTTCTTAATTGGACTAAACGAACTTATCAAAGAATTAGCATTCTTTGTGGCGTTCATAACTTTGGTTCTTGATTCAAGTAATCAACGGGTCAAGTTTTTGCGGCCAGATTTTAGCTTTCTTGGAGTTCAGATCAGTCTTTTGTGGGTTCCGAGATTCAATTCTCCGCGGGTTCGCATCAGTAGTACAACTCCAAGGAGATTTGCTAGGTCTAATTAATCCTTTTTCAAGGAGATCTTTAATTTCTTTGGTACAAACTTCTAGGAGTTCTTTGTTCATTTGGATTGGTCTTGCCTTTGTTGGTATTTGTTTTTCATTAAAATCGAGAATATAAAGAAGAGAAACAATATGTTTTTTCCTATTCCAAAAAGCATTAGGGATTGTTGAGCAGAATTCCGTCCTAATGGCTTTGTCGATTTTCTCAATTTGATCTTTAAAACTTTTGGTTTCTAATTATTCTAAAAGTCTTGAAAATTTAATATCTTCTTTTAAATATTTGATGTGTTATTTTTTGAGATTTATATTATTTATAATTTTTGTGATTGAATGTTCTTTTAATAAATTGATATCTCTACCATTAGGAGGATTTGTAAATTCAAAAAATATTTCTTGATTGAGATATTTTGAACTTAATCCTTTCTCAGTAACTGAGATTGGGTAAAGTTGAACGAGGAAGGTAGTTCCAAGGATAACTTCCTAATCAAGATCTTTGATAAGATATAAACTACTTTTGAAGCAAATGTTTTCATTACAAACATGAGCTTTTGTTAATTTATATTTAATATTGAGACTTTTACCACTAGCGCCATACAAATTTTCTGTGGTCTTTTCAAAATATTTGGTAGGGACGATTCCTTCCATAATACAGTTTTGATCTGCACTAGAATCTAGAAGAACCCTGGTTCTAACTTTGTATTCCTTATTGATTATTTTTGTTGCGATGGTATACCATTTTTGCAAGCGAATTTGACTAATAAGGTTCATTGATTGTTCTTCATTGAGGGGACTATGGATTTTGAAGGGAGAAGCTTCTTCGTTATCAGAAGAAGATTCAGAACTTGAGGATGAGGAAGTCTTGATTTTCTCTTTTCCTTTGTAAGAGGAAGGAGAATGAGTTTTGAAAACTGAGACTTGAAACTTGAGTTGGCTATCTTTCTCAAGTTGGGATATTTGACTTTTCATTTGATTGACTTCACTACGTAAATCTTGACTAGAGGAAAACTTATTTGTTCTTTTAAATCTATCGAAAACATCATTGACATTATAACTTCTTTGAGAAGGTTTGTCCTTATCAGTTGACATTCGAATTTTTGTTTTAATTCAGGGTCTTGAATTTGATCAATGATTTCTTGAATCAGTTTTCTTTCTGATGTTAAGACATTGATACAGATGGCTTTTGATCTAACATCCATATCAAGATTCTTTGTTTGTATGTTTAGCATAAATATTTCATTATTGAATCATCAGAAAGGTCTAAGGAGAAATTTGGAAAGCAGTTACAGTAAGGTGGGCCACTTTCAAGATTAGAATCAATTATTGCTAAAAGAGATTTCTCATATTTCGACCATCTCTTATCTCTAAGAGTAATGCAGATAGGAACGTCTAATCCAAGTCTAAACAGAGGCTTAACAGCAACTTGAACTAAACCAATATGAAGATATTTATATTTTTGCCTATGATTCAAGATTGTTTCTTTGGTTAATAATCTTATAGTATCAGAATTTTGTTTAATTGATATAGATTGTTCGCATGTTTTGATTGCATAATCTGGTTTGAAATCAAAGGTTCCTATTTGATAAACAGTTCTATGATCTACTTTTGGAATTGACCAATTTTGAAGTTTTTGTTCAATTTCTGCTATTTGAATTTCTCTAACATTCATGCTTTCTTGTCTATTATCTATCTCTTCATTGTCATTATCATTATTGAAGGGATCCTCACTAGAACTAAGCATACTACGAGATCTATTGAACCAGTTTCTAGACCAAGACATTGTAAAAGAAGTTTGATACCTGTCTTCTGGGAATAAAAGGACTATAGGTTGTCTGGACGTAATAC
This sequence comes from Forsythia viridissima, assembly GCA_030279155.1. Taxonomy (NCBI): domain Eukaryota; kingdom Viridiplantae; phylum Streptophyta; class Magnoliopsida; order Lamiales; family Oleaceae; genus Forsythia; species Forsythia viridissima. The sequence continues at coordinate 39,076,393 of CM059037.1, forward strand.
TCAATCTCAATGGGACCACCGACATGGAAAACACACCCTTTGGCTGACCAACGCTTCAGAGACTCCAGAGTAATCCAATAGACAAACAACTTAGAGGACTTTATTAACCAGAAGTAGATGTCTCACTTGATTGACAATGACTTGAACTTGGATCTGATACCAAAAGATTATTAACCAAAGAAACAATCTTGAATCATAGGCAAAAATATAAATATCTTCATATTGGTTTAGTTCAAGTTGCTGTTAAGCCTCTGTTTAGGCTTGGATTAGACGTTCCTATCTGCATCACTCTTAGAGATAAGAGATGGTCGAAATTTGAGAAATCTCTTTTGGCAATAATTGATTCTAATCTTGAAAGTGGTCCAGCTTACTGTAACTGCTTTCCAAATTTCTCTTTAGACCTTTCTAATGATTCGATAATGAAATATTTATGCTAGACATACAAACAAAGAATCTTGATATGGATGTTAGATCAAAAGCCATCTGTATCATTTATCGTATTTATTACAAAGTTATGAGTACAAATATGAGCCCTAAGGCTCTTAGATCTTCTCTAAAAAATGAAACTCTTTTAATCGAGATCAATCCCTTACACTCAAACGTTGCAATTCCAAGAAGATTAGCTTGGGATGAGGTCACTAGAAACCCTCTCTGGACGTTTGAAAATGAACAAACTCCAATAAGAGAAGTCCCGAGGACAAAGCTAAGAGAAATCACCGAGTTGCCAGATGGAAGTATGCAAGTTTAATTTGCCCATTCATCTTCAACAGTTCGCTCTTCCTTTTGTTCGTCTCGCCCGAAATCCTTTCAAACCTTCAGATAAGCGGAGAAACAACCCTCTGAAAGATTCAAAGGTGTTGGTTTTACTCCAAATATCCCCAAAACTCATTATTCTGAAGAAGGTGAGAATTCAACTCGTCATAGTTCTGAATCTCCTACTCTTTCAGATATGAGATCACAACGAAATCAATTAAATGTCATTTCTTCAACAATTGATAGAAAAAGAGAATTCAAAAAAGATAAAGATCCTATTGTTAGATCTTTCAGAAAAAATCTTAAACAATTACATTCAAAAGAAGAACTCAAAAAGATTTGGGAAGAATTTTATTACTTTCTCGAAGACATTAGTTTCTTCGACTGGTCTTACATCAAAGTTTATGGTCGAAAGCCAACAATAAACACTTCTCAAAATAAATCCAAACTCTGGAAATCTTCATCCAGAAATACTTTCCAATATGTTCATCCCCTTTTAGAAGAAATCGTTATCCCTAAAGGAGACATCAAAGTTATTGCTTCCCCTTTCAAACAAATCTCTGATAAAGGAGAAAACGAAAATCCTACAATCAAAGATATTAAAAATATCCAACAACAAAATAACTATTCAAATATTCTCCTCCATTCAGTTGCCACTCAACTGAACCAAATTGATCAACCAGCTAAGAATAAAATGGTTGAACAAGATAAAAGTAAAGGTAAAAAAGTGGCTAGTACTTCCAAAACCATCTTCAAACCTACTGAAGAAAATGTTCAATTCGGTTCAACTCCCTCACATGTCCTAAATGAAATTGTCAAACAAACTTAATGATAAAAGCTATGGAAAACATGACCTTCCTCATTTCTATCCAAGGCCAACCTTTCCTGATATGCTTCATGAAGAACCAAGTCAACCTCACAAAACATTTTCTAGTCTTGAAGTCATATCCTGGAATATTGATGGAATGACAGAACATCAAATCCTCCAAGTTATTAGCGAAATGTCAATGGCCTCCAGTGCTTACTCTGCAAGGGAAAACACTGATAAAGATGCGGCCATTAATCTTATGAATGTCTTCTCAGGACAGCTTAAAAACTGGTGGTTTAACTACCTCTCTCGTGAGGAACGAGAAAAAGTTACTAATGCTGTTAAATCTGAAGGAGATAGCCATTTAGACCCAACCAAACAAGATGCTGTTTATACCCTCCTTTTTACAATAATCAAACATTTTATCGGAGAACCTTCTTCCTTTATGGAAAGAGCCTCTGAGCTTCTCATAAATCTCACTTGTCCAAAATTACAAGAGTTTAGGTGGTATAAAGATATTTTCCTTGAAAAGATCATGCTTCGTGAAGACTGCAAATCTGCCTTTTGGAAAGAAAGGTTCATTGCAGGACTCCCTAAGCTCTTTGCTAAAAGGGTTAGAGAAGCTATCAAAAATAAATTTTCAACCTTACCATATGATGATCTTACATATGGTCAACTTATTGGTTTTATCAATAAGGAAGGTCTCTCGCTTTGCAATAATCTAAAACTCAAAGAAAAACTCAAATTTGATAAGATGGAAGGAAGAAAGGAACTAGGTTCCTTTTGCGCAGTATGGATACGAACGTATTCATCCTCCCCCTTCTAGAAGTCATAAAAAATCTCAAAAACATTTCAAAAATTAAAAATTCTACAAAAGAAACTTCATCCCAGAATATTACAAGAAAAAAAAATTCCTAAGAGATTCCACAAATATAACAAATACAAAAGAAAATACGAATATTTTAAAAATAAAGATAAATCTACCAAACACCACCTGTTGGAAATGCCAAAAGAAATGACATTACGCTAACAAATGTCCCTTAAGAAGAAAAATAAATAATCTCCAAATTGATGATGAGTTAAAAACTTAACTTTTAAATCTCATTAACTCTTCTGATTCCTCTAAGTCTGAAGACATCATTTACAATCTTCATGAAGATTCTGATTTTGAAAACTTTTCTTCTTCCTCTTAATCATCTGACTCTAAGAAAATCTGCAATTGCAAAAATGATTGTACTTGTGAAACAAATTCTATCAATGTCTTAACATCAAAAAGAAAACTAATTCAAGAAATCATTGATCAAATTCAAGACCCTGAATTAAAACAAAAATTCGAATGTCTTTTAGAAACTGATAAGGACAAACCTTCTCAAAAAGTTATAAAGTCAACAATGTTTTCGATAGATTTAAAAGAACAAATAAACTATCCTCTAGTCAAGATTTACGTAGTGAAGTCAATCAAATGAAAAGTCAAATATCCCAACTTGAGAAAGATCTCTCCCAACTCAAGTTTGAAGTCTCAGTTTTCAAAACTCATTCTCCTTCCTCTTACAAAGGAAAAGAGAAAATCAAGACTTCCTCATCCTCAAGTTTTGATAACGAAGAAGCTTCTCCCTTCAAAATCTATAGTCCCTTCAATGAAGAACAATCAATGAACCTTATTAGTCAAATTCGCTTGCAAATATGGTATACCATCGCAACAATAATAATCAATAAAGAATACAAAGTTAGAACCAAACTTCTTCTAGATTCTGGTGCAGATCAAAACTGTATTAGGGAAGGAATCGTTCCTACCAAATATTTTGAAAAGACCACAGAAAATTTGTATGGCACTAGTGGTAAAAGTCTCAATATTAAATATAAATTAACAAAAGCTCATATTTGTAATGGAAACATTTGCTTCAAAAGTAGTTTCTATCTTGTCAAAGATCTTGATCAGGAAGTTATCCTTGGAACTCCCTTCCTCGTTCAACATTACCTAATCTCAGTTACTCAGAAAGGATTAAGCTCAAAATATCTCGATCAAGAAATATTTTTTGAATTTACAAATCCTCCTACTAGTAGAGATATCAATTTTTTAAAGGAACATTCAATCACAAAAATTATAAATAATATAAATATCAAAAAACAACACATCAAATATTTAAAAGAAGATATTAGATTTTCAAGACTTTTAGAACAATTAGAAACCAAAAGTTTTAAAGATCAAATTGAGAAAATCGACAAAGCCATTAGGACAGAAGTCTGCTCAACAATCCCTAATGCTTTTTGGAATAGGAAAAAATATATTGTTTCTCTTCCTTATATTCCCAATTTTAATGAAAAACAAATATCAACAAAGTCAAGACCAATCCAAATGAACAAAGAACTCCTAGAACTTTGTACCAAAGAAATTAAAGATCTCCTTGAAAATGGATTAATTAGACCTAGCAAATTCCCTTGAAGTTTGCCGCCTTCTATGTCAATAATCATGGTGAAATTGAAAGAGGTGCCCCCAGGTTAGTAATCAATTATAAACCTTTAAATCAAGTCCTCCAATGAATTAGGTACCCTATGCCTCAAAAGAAAGACCTCCTCAATCATCTTCTCAATGCTGTTATATTTTCAAAGTTTGACCTTAAGTCAGGATTCCAGCAAATCCAACCAATGAAAAGGATAAGTACAAAACAACTTTCAATATCCCTTTTGGACAATACGAATGGAATGTTATGCCATACGACCTCAAAAATGCTCATTCTGAATTCCAAAAAATTATGAATGATATTTTCAATCCTTATCAAAAAATTTCAATAGTCTATATAGATGATGTTCTTATATATTTTGATAGTTTAGAGCAGCATCTTAAACATCTTCAGATCTTTTTGTCAATTGCCAAAAGAAACGGTTTAGCTGTGTCCGAAAAAAATTGTCCTATGTCAGACTAAAATTAAGTTTTTAGAGGTACAATTACTCTCATCAAACGTAGTCTTGAGTTCGCGTCAAAATTTCTTGATGAAATCCTTGATAAAACTAGCATCCAAAGGTTCTTAGGATGTGTCAATTACATCTCAGATTTCATTCCAAATATTAGGCAAATTTGTGAACTTCTCTACCAAAGGCTTCGAAAAATCCCTCCGGCATGGTCTAAAAAACAAACCCAAGCTATCAAACTAGTCAAACAAAGTGTCAAAATTCTTCCATGTTTCAATATTGTTAACCCAAAAGCCTCTCTTATTGTTGAAACTGATGCCTCATATATTGGATATGGAGGTATTCTGAAGCAAACAACTGATCATCAAAAAGAGGAACTTGTTCGCTACTATTCGGGCATCTGGCTTGGCCCACAAAAGAACTACTCTACTTTCAAAAAAGAATGTCTATCAATTGTCTTATGTATTTCAAAATTTCAAGATGATTTAATTAACAAAACCTTTTTGGTTAGGACTGATTGCAAAACTTTAAAAGATGTTTTACAAAAGGATGTCTTTCATGTTTTGATTTTTCAACTGAGTTTATCAAAGGTGAGAATAATTCACTGCCAGACTTCCTAACCCGAGAGTTCTTGCAAGAAAGAAATGTCAAAGAAACCAGCAACCAGCAAAGGGAGAACCCCTGAGGATTTTATCCTCGAATGTTCTAGTAGCTCAAAAACCACTCAACCATTGTCTTCTCAAAAATCAAAGAATTTTCGGTTTCCTCGAATCCTTTCACGATTTTTGGAACTCTTCATTCTCAGTCAAAAACTCCCACAAATTACAAAAATACTCTTAAACCTGATACCGTCCCTGGATCATGCAAACTCCCAGAAATCAATAATCGAAAAACCCAATATTTTTCAAAAGGTACGGTTTTTTTAATGTTGCAGAATTCGAAGATGAATGGGCAAAATATCTTTCACTCGACGAATGTCTCTCAAGAATCTTTTCCTCTTTTCTCAAAGATGATGATCATTTTAATTTTATCGACCGCATATATCAAGTTTTAAATGAATTCTACTTCATTCCCCAAAATCAATCAAGAATGTGGTATAAGTCTATCCTCAAAGTTACCAAATCTGCAATCATCTCTCATACTCCTAACAAACCAAATACTCATTGGATTGATTTTTCAAAAATTAAAATCCTTAGGGTTTTATCTCTTTCCGACTGGAATCAAGAGCACTGGGAACCAAAAATATTTTCTCTCAAAAATGGCCAAAAATCTCAGTTTACCTACCAAGACTATATGAAGACTTGGTATAACGTTCTTTTCTTCCGGCCATCAAGTCATTCTTGGTTTATCCTTTTCGATCAAAACTACCCAAATGTCTTCCCAAAATGGTTCCAATCATGGTGGCTCTATTTTGGTGCAAATGAAGAAATCCTTCCAAGCCGTGTTTCAGAAGGATTTAATCTCTTCAAAAATAAAGGTATTAACCTCACTCCACATGATGATCTCTTTTTTCAATATTGCAGGAAGTTCAAAATTGCATGGATATTTTGTTGGGATTTTGAGATCTTTCCCACATCTGCCGATGCATTCTCATACAAACGTATTGTCCGCCATTGCAAAATCAAATGGTGGGAAAAATTCAATAATTCGAATGCCTGTTCAAAAGCAGTCCAGTGATGGATTGATCAACAAATCAAATTCAGGAACTGGTTCTTCTCAAAGTGACTTCCTCACAGAAAAATCCAAAATTATGGCGCAGCACGCTCAATGTTCCGACCCTGAGCTTTTTGCAGCACTGGCTCACAAGGCTGCATCAGTGGCAAAAGCAGAATCAAGCAGGGGTTCCGTAGCAGCATCTGAAGTTGGATCCGACCCAGATTTCGATCAAAATGAAGATGATTGCCTTGGGGCTGATGTAGATTTCTTTGAAATTTAGTGTTATCCCTTTATCATTACTCTGCAGAAATGTAGAGAAAAACTGCGGATATAGTTTAATTTCAAAGATCTCTTTTCAAAATTTCAAAGATTCCAATCATCAACATTGTTGTGGCCGACAGCTTTTGGAAAAGCAAACAGTGACATCAATCATCAATAGTAACATCAATCATCAACAGTGTCGTGGCCGACAACCTTTTGGAAAGCAAACAGTGTTCAGTATTAATTTCAAAAAGAAAGACTCTTTCACCAAGCATCCAAGGCACTCAAGGTCTATAAATGAAGAAGATTTTCCTCAGTATAGGCAGAGCGTTTTTCAATTATTCTCTCTTTTGAAGTGTATTTTTCATATTATCTTGTAAGTATGAAGAATGTTTCAATTATGTCAATTTGTATTTTCAATTGTATTTTCAATTAAGTTTTTCAAATGGATAATTCAATTGATGTTTCAAATTTGTTTTCTTGTTCAATAGAATTCTTCCCTCAATACATTTCTCAAAGTGAAGATTTAAATTTCTTAGAAAAATTATCAAATTTTATGCACACCTGCAATATTTAATACCTTTCCTTGTTGTTATAATAGATACCTCAAAAGGATAATTATGAATAATCGTATTGAATATCTTCGTTGCCAACATTTTTTATCCCACTTTCCTGACTCAATAATTCCATGCTATATGTACACTCTCAATTACACCATCACTTACACCATGTGATGTCTCAAATACTAGTTTGGTGAAATCATTATTTATTTAGCCAAATAAATAAAGTGATCCAATCATTATTTGACACATCCCATGGTGTAAGCGATGATGTACATTTTGGGTGTACAACTAGCATTTTCCTTCCTAACAAAGCCAAATAACTTTCTAAAATGTGTGATCCTCTTCTTGTTCTTACCCTTACTTCCTTTTTTTTTTTTTGTTTGGTGCTTTAACAGACAGTTGTCAAGAAAAATGAAGTAATTGAATCATCGATCAAGTAGAATTTAAATAAACACTAAAACCACCTTACTTTTTTAGTATTTTGTTATATTTTGCATAGTATCTTTGCCATCAAATGGTACTATAATGACTCGCATAAGTCATTTGAACATTTGACTGTATGCCTAAGAATGGTCGTTGGTTGACAAGCGGTCGCAATGCTCTTTTCAGTATCATGCTGCTTACAATAAAATTGTTGATTTGACCATTTTAATATAATATCATTAACTTAGCATTTTCGGTCATATTGACCTTTTTTTGGAAGTCGATCGTATTTTTTAGTAGTCACATAAAATATTAAAAAATAAAATCTATTCATTAGATATTACCAAAAACATTTAGAACGTTTTCATTCACAAAAAATAACAAAATAACAAAAAAATAGAGCATTTTTGGAGTACAATATTATTACAAGAATGAACTTTTTTTTTCTTTTGATTTTGTCCATTATTAAACAAATCAACATAACATATAAGCTGATCCAATTTGAAAAATTCTGTATAGGAATTCTTACATAATAATATTCATCACTCAAATTAGAGAACATCTCAAGTGCTAACAAAAGATGTGCCATAAAATTATTACTCGACTAATTACGTGTAATATATACACACATAGGGATGGATTCGGGAATTTTAGTTTGTGGGGACGCTATGATAGTTAGTGGGGCCACAGTGTCAATTGACGACACTGCGGTGGCCTGTAGCTCCTATAGCAATTGGTGACGCAACAGTCGCAGATAGAGATAGAAGTATTTGAAGAAAACAATAAAATTACTTATTTTATTAAAAACTTGTTATTTTATAAAAGTAATTGACTTTGAGTAGTCATATATAAAAATAGAATAAATTAGTGAAAAATAAAAAATGGAATCAACATTTTATTTTTAAAAAGAAATCAAGTTTTGATTAAACCAAACTTGAAAAATCGAAAAAAAGATTATGAAAATCAAAGTTACTTTTGCATATAAATATTAAAATAAAGTACAAATACAAAAAAGTATATTTCCAATAAGTAAAGAAAAAAGAAAATTATGTTCGAACTAAGTAAAAAAATTAAAAAACTCAACTATATTTTCACGAAATTTGTACTCAGATTTTGGAATTGAAAATCAATAAAACATTAAGGTCTAAAAGATTAAATTCGGTGTTAAGCATAATATTTAGTCAATTTTATCATTCTAAAATATGAGGAAATTGACGTTGAAGTTTATAGAATTATGTAAAAAAAAATTAAATATTCAAATGAAAGTAAAGGTTGAAGATTTAAAAGTCACTTTTTAAGGTTATAGATTAATTGCACAAATTTCTCAAAAGAAAATAAGAAAAAGACAACATCGCCGATTGAATTTGAACTTAGGCCTGCCCAAACCCAAATAAGAAGCTTTGCCACTAGGGATATTTACACCCACTACTTACAAATGTTAAAATAATTTTAAATCTAACAACTTAACTTATTTATTTCAAAAATACTACATAATTAATATTATATTAAATAATAAAATAATGAATTAAAATTAAATAACTATTTCCACGTGAATTCACTCAAATTTGTTTTTGAGTCCTTGATTATTTGCACAGTAAGTCCTTCATCTTTATAAAATTTTCACTTTAGTCCCTATACTTCGTCTTTCATTTCAATTTTGTCCTTTTTATTTGCAACTCAAGTCCTTCAACTTTTAAATTTGTACAAGTTGGTCCCCATATTTATACTTTTATATCAATTTAGTCCTTTGTATCACTATTTGATACAGATGTTACAAATGATATTTTGTATCATTGAATATGTTACATATTATATTATGTTATTTTACATATCACATGTTACATGAATTGGTATTTTGTATCACTGATGTTACATATGTTACAAATGATGAAATCAATAGTTTTATTTGTTAAATTTAACATTGTGTTTCATATCTATATCATACTATAACGAACTTATTGAAGTTTAGGGTTGATTTTGCAGTTGTAACAATTTCTGTTTAGTATCGCAATCTGTTACAAATGTTACAAATCTTATTGTGTATCATTGTTTGATACAAATGTTATAAATAATATTTTGTATCACTGAATATGTTACAGATTATATTATGTTATTTTACACAATACATGCTACATGAATTAATATTTTGTATCACTAATATTTTATATTTCAATTTGTAACACAGATTGTTACAAAATATCATTTATAATATTTGTATCAAACATTGATACACAATATCATTTGTAACATATGTATCAAATAGTGATACTATAAAGGACTAAACTGATATAAAAATATAAATATGGAGACCAACTTGTACAAATTTAAAAGTTGAAGAACTTGAATTGCAAATAAAAAAGGACGAAATTGAAATGAAAGATAAAATATAGGGACTAAAGTGAAAATTTTATAAAGATGAAGGACTTATTGTGCAAATAATTAAGGACTCAAATGCAAATTTAAGTAAGTTCACGTGGAAATATATATTTTGTAGTATAGATTTAATTTTAATTTATTATTTTATTAATTAATATAATTTTAAGAATGTAGTATTTTTGGAATAAATTTGTTAAGTTGATAAAATTAGAATTATTTTTAAAAAGTGGTTTATTTATGAAAAGATCCCTTGCCACTATGATAGAGGCACTTGCATTAAATTTATCTAAAGTTATTATTTATTATTTTATTGTTAAGGTAAAATTATAAAATTTAATTTTTTAAAAAATAAAACTAAAATTTTGAAATGAGGGGGGACAGTCGCCCGGTTTTAGGTCGAGGTAAGTGAGGCAACCGCTTCGGGCTCAAAATCGAAAGGGGCCCATTTTGAAAAATAATAATAATTTATTTGTGATTACTGAAAAGGTAATTATATTCACACTACAATTTTTATTAACTACACCACATTTTAATTACAATGAAGGTCCTCAATCTTTGATATTTTGTAATTTATGCCTCCAACTTTTTTGGTCGTAATTTTTTCATTAATTTTCAATTAATTTTCACATCTCGTCTATGATGACGATTTTTGTCCAAATATTCTGTTAATGTGTATTGAAATGAGGAAAAAATATTTTGTCAAACTTTTATATTTATTATTTATTTTATTTATTTGAAAAAACGAAAGGCATACAAATCTTTTTACACACTCCTAATTAACTTCTTGGACATAAATCATCATCAAAGATAGAGATAAGACGTGCAAATTAATAGGCTGGTGATAAGAATATGATAAAAAAAAGTTGAGGACATTAATATAAAAATGAACAATTATTGAAGATTTTTATTGCAATTAAAATATAGTATAGTTAACAAATAATGTAGTGTGAATATAATGACCCTTACTCAAATTGTCCAAAAAAATATTTTTGCAAAAGTTTGAAGCTCAGTAAAACAAAACAAGCCGCGTTCTATGAAGACTATAACTATTATTAAGGAGTAGTCCAAAATCGAAAAACTCATTTAAAAAATAAAATAAAATTGAAGCTCGGTTCACTAATAGCCCTGACCATGTGGCCTAATTTTTAGAGTTCGCCTCAAGGTCTGAAAATGTCTGAACCGGCATTGGTCACTCTCATTGCCCCCATGCTAAATCCGCCCTTTTACACACTCGCGTGTACCTATATATATATATATATGTATGTGTGTGTGTGTGTACTCGTGATAATAAAATGCAAGATTTAATGAATGCATATATGAATACATGTTTAGGATTAAAGATAATTTTCCAGTATGAAACATTTTAATGTCAGATTTCTTACACTATCACATTTACTTATATCAAACCTTTCAACGCCAAGTTTTTTTATATCAAAATTTTCAAGGGATTTTGGCGCAAATAGTTCATAATCTTTCTTTAGTATGGAATTGGTCTCTAACTTTTATTTTTTGACAAACAAGTCCCTAACCTATGTGTTTTTGTATGAAATTAGTCCTTATGGGATGAAAAAGACAAATATACTCTTAGTTTTAATTAAGAGAAATTATATATGGATTTCTGATCATTACAAAATGTGCAAATAGGTTCAATACTTTTATTTTTTTTTTATAAAAAGTTAAAGAAAACTAATGAGTTTTTTTTTTTTTGAATTAACAATTTATTAATAAATATGTCAAATAAAATTATTATTTTCATTATTAAGTAATTATATTATTTAAAATTTAAAATTTAAACATTTATTTTATTGTTGTATAAAAAAAATAACTTTGTCACAAACTTGATGTTCAAATACTTTTATTTAATTGATTTATATGTTTATCAACTACAAATATTAGAAATCCAACTATATTCTTCATATTTTAATTTATCGTTTTATTTTCATTCAAAAATAATACACATAATGTGTAAATTAATTTTTATTAGTATTTTTATGTTAAATAAAAATATAATAAGATTAGTTAAATGTCATAAAATTATATACGTTATTTTGTTATTTATTTAACTTTATTTTTAAAGAAGAGGAGAAAAATTTTTATAAGTAAAAATAGAGAAAAATGATTTCTTCCAATGATTTCTCCCTCTTTAAATAATATAATTACTTGATAATAAATATAATAATTTTATTTGACATGTTTATTACTAAAGTGTTAATTCAAAAAAAAAAACTCATTAGTTTTCTTTATTTTATTTTTTTATAAAAAATAAAAGTATTGTACCTATTTGTACATTTTGTAATGATTAGGAATCCACATACAATTTATTCTAATTAAAACTAAGGGCATATTTGTCATAATGACCAATTTTCCAACAAAACACATATGTTAGGGACTTGTTTGCTAAAAAAATAAACGTTATGGACCAATTCCATACTAAGGACAAAGATTAGAGACTATTTGTGCCAAAATCCCATTTTTCAACGTTTAATTTACTTATATCATTAATGGAAACATAAGAAACAGTCATTCCATTGATTTTGATTTTTTTTTTTCGAACCAAGTTGATGTTACACACTTAGCTAGTATCTAACCTAATAAGAAATGGATTCAATCTACAATGATAGCCAGGCTATAATTGCTAGACACAATTTACGGCCAATTTAAATATTTGTGTTACACACTTAGTTGGTATCTAACCTAAGGCTTGGTTTGGTATTGCATAGTTTTTAAGAGATTCAGTTTCTACTGTGTTGCAGAAAAAATTAGTTGTAGAAAGAATCAGATAAGTGTTTGATAAACTATTGTTTTAAAATTGCTGTATGTTTTAAAAACAGCATTTGAGCGTTTGGTAAACAAAAGTGATTTATTGCTGTAACGATATTAAATTACTAAAAAAAGACATTGATTATAATAATGTTATTTTACATTATTATTATTATCATGAGTAGTAAAATTTATTTTTTTCTAGTCAAATATTTTTTTAACAAGACAATGCATTCATTATTATTATTTTAAAATAAAAATAATAAAAACCTAATAAATTTCAAATTTTATAAAAATTACAAAATAAAAGTATAGTCATATAGTGCAAAAATCAATTAAATTTATATTATTTTTTATGATCCAACTTGCATCAATTCGGTTTCTCAAATGGGTATTAAAGGAATTAGTTAATTAATTAGGGGTAAAATGAGTATTTTAATAATATATAAATGAAAAAGCTAAAAGCAGAATATGAAAAGTTGCTCTTTTGCTGCTTCTCAAAATCTACTGCCAGGTGAGTCAGATTATTTTATAATCACTTTTAAAAAATTTGTCAAACGTTTAAATCAACTTCTGATTGTTTGAGAATCAGAAGTTGGGCTCCAAAATCAATTCAAAACGGGGCCCACTAAGAAAGCTAACCTGTCTATCTGTATAGGTCCATTTGTCACATTTGTCACATTTGTCACTTCTATATACATACATACATACATACATACATACATACATATACTTAATATATATGGATGCTCGGACGGATCCAAGTGTTTTTTAGACCAGAATGCTCACTTCAAGACCGGACTGTTACTAAAAAATAATAATTTTACACTAATTTTTTTTACACTATAAATAACGATTTTTTCCGAGACGAGACCTAAATCCGCCCTGTATGGATGCATATATGTATTGACTATTGATAGATATACGTATATATGTGTGTGTGTATCTAGTAAGTAATTATATATACAAAGACATGTGTATACGTGTACATCTGTCTGTTTGTCTATGTATAATTGCCAGACACGTTTTACAGTCAAATAAAACATATTTATGTTACGTAGGTAGTTAGAGGTGGTAAATAGGCCGGCCAGCCCGACATGGGACGGGCCACACATGAAATTGGATCGGGTTGACCTTGACCCGATTTTACACGAATTAGTAAATTGCTAGTCCAACATAGCCTATTTTGGGACATAGGCCAGCAGGCTAGTTTGGCCTTAATTTAAATTTTTTTTTCTTTTTTCTAATATATAAAACAATTAAAAAAGAAGAAGAAAAAGTTCATTTTTTTTTCCTCCCCAACCCCATCCCCCAAAAATGCCCCACCTCGCAATCACCAAACCAGAGGGGGAAATCCCTCCCGATTGGTAGCAGTTTCGACAGTCTGTTTGGAGTGGAGAAGTGGAGGATGGGTGTGGAGGTGGAGACTTAAGCTTGGGCCATATTTTTATAGAGTCATTTAATAAAAAAATCAGGTCAGCCTGCCTCAAGCTTGATTGGCCCAGCAGGTTAATCGAGCCAGGCAAAATAGGCCCGTGATTTTTTGGATCAGATTTTTATGGGGTCGGGCCGCCTATTTTGTCACCTCTATTGAGTGATATCAATTATGTAAATGAAAATTTGCTGCGCAAAAACTTGGCCTTGTAAAATCATATTGTTATATATACTATTATATTTTAGGCAAAATAAATGGACATGTTAATATGATGTTATTTATCATATGCCGTCTTCTCATATAATTTTTCAATTTTGATAAAAATAAAGTTTTTGGAATTAGGAAGTATGTAAAAGGTGAGAGGTTTGAGAGAGAGAGAGAGAGAGAGAGAGAGAAGTCAATTAAAAATTTGAAGTTTGGGGCTAGAATTGTTAATTTTTTTAGTAGTTATAATTAGATGTGTCGATTCGGGTCAGGCGAGCCGGGTTGGCCTACCTCTGATGAAGCCTGTCGACGGCCCGCATTAAAAAAAGTCCGCGTCACAGCAGGTTTCGGGCTGGGTCAACCTAGCCTACGAAAATTGAATATGAGCTCGGCACACCCGTCGACCCATCCGGGTCGAGCCTATATATCAACCACGGTTCTACACGTATGAATAAAAAATTAATTTTTTTTGAAATTACTAAAAAAATTTAGTATCTTGTAATTAAAAAAAAGTTTACATTTATAGCAAAAAATGTGTTAAATTACTAAATAAAAAATAAATAACGATGATAAATTCACATTTGTTATTTATAACAAAAATATTTACATGGGATTTATATCTTATAACTATTTATAACATTTTTTAAATTTTTTTTTAAACATGCAATTACTGGCCTTCTGCAGCAGCAGACTGCTTTTTGGGCAAAGCAACCTCATGCTGCTTTGTAATTATTTAGTGATAGATGTTAAAATGTAGCTATTTGTGTGTTTTTTTTTAATTTCATTTCAAATTGTAACCGTTCAATTTTCTGTTTTTTTTTTTTTGTTTAATTATCAAAACTACCGCTGGCCTGTTAGAGGCTGAACCGCCCGGGCTGGCAGTTCAGCCTCCTCGGCCCGTGAACCGCCCGCCCGCCCGATTCACGGGTCGACTCGCAGTTCCAAGTCGAGGTGGGTGGGCCGATGCGGGTTCGGTCGGCCCGCCCGTCTTGACACCTTTAGTTATAATTGTAGTTCTAAATCTACTGAAATCTGTTAAAATCTATCGAAATCTGTTAAAATCTATCAATTAATGAAATTTTTAGAAATTCACAAATTATTGTGAACACCTAGATTTTTAAAGAATCTATTTAAATCCGAGTTGAGAACATCTAAATTTCAATGAAATCTATTTAAATTTGAGTGGGGGACACTTAAATTTACTAGTTAGAAACATGTGCATTGCAAGTGATTTCTTAATAATTTTGTTAATTTTTAGTATTTTCAAAATTTTTATTTTTTAATTGTTAAAAAGTTAAAATGTAATACGTTTCCTGTTAACATATTGTATTTTATTGTTTAATATTATAATGAATAATGTTGATATTTTATTTACATTCATAGAAATATAATTACAATTGGAGATGAGTTTTCTATTGTGTGAATAACAACAATAACTTGAATTTAGTGAATATATTTTGGTGATTTGAGTTTTGATAATTAACGAACTATTGAAATTAAATCTTATGAAATTGATGCTATCAAAAATAAGATTTTGACAAACTTTTAATAATGGTTAAATCCGTAGATTTTCAATTCAATATTTGTTTCAATACAAGTTGAATGAAGCATTGACAACAGTAAAACTAAATACTTTTAAATTAATAAAAAGAGAGACGACTAAGAAAATTAGAAAGAAGGAAATGAATTACATTATCATGCCTAACTAAAGATCAATTATGTTACATATTCTCTTTTGGTTGAATTCGTTACTAACATTAATGTATTATCCCAAGAACTTCAATATATAAAACGCTTGGTAAACATCAAATACTCAATATTTCACTCGTGTTTTGAAATTGCAATCGAATTTTTTCTTGAATCCTACTAAATCTACAAGGACATAATTATAGCGACAATGCTTATACAATATTTTTCACATAATGTCTTTCTCCCTATTTAGCGATCTTTGTGCAAGCTACTTCAATTGATAAAACTCTAATCAATCCACATTTCCATTTCTCTATGAACATAATCTAATGTGAAAGATACACATTATAAATATAGGAAACGAAAATATATGAAGATCAGTTATTATTTATATGAATGATACTTACAAATATTTTTAGTAACTAACAGAAAAATGATGACTCACTTTTTGTCTACTTCACATTTTGAAAAATGAATTCGTAACTTGAATGCCTCTCCTTGATAGCCAGTCTGAGAATCAAGCCCTTGTTATACATATGCGTGTTACAATTTCTATCTATGAGAATTGAACAAGATATTAAAATGTAGTGACTCTTAAAACAAAATAATAGAACTGGCAGATGTAATGAGAATAAAAGAAAACGTGTCTTACATAGAAGAGGCCAAATGGGTGGAAAATGTCAGAAATTTCCTTAGTTTAAAATGTTGACAATTAAATAATGATAATGAAAATATAAACTGGGATATTAATTAATGTCATATATGTTACTTTCACGTTAATTATGTTGGTTAATATTTAAACTGATAGAATTCTGTTCCTTTTCATCCCTCAGAATTTTATTTTGTTTACATTATGTTCTTTATTTCTATATTTTTTTCTCTTTGGACACATGCTTCTACCAGTTTCAAACTAATGCTAAGGAGTTGTGACCATTTCCAATTTCAGTTGGCTTAGACTATAGGGTAATTTTTGCTACACTAAGCTTGACTGAGTAATAGACAAATGTTTCACATGTCATTGTTTCTTAATCCTATTCAATTATCTCTAGTACTGAACATGCTATTTATCCCTCCAAAATTCATATAAAGTTCTATACAATTCATACCACATTTTATAACGAGCAACCAAACCATGTCGAACAATTTTTTTTTTTTTTACATTTCTTCATTACATTCCATAGTGAAAAGAACGAACTATATCGAATGAAAAGTTCTATACATTTCTTTATACTATTTCATAAGTGACCAAATAGAACCATATCAAACGGAAGGGTCTATTAGCACATCGTATAAGATTATGAAAAATATTATATCAAGTTGAATATGAAAACTGATTGAAAAATCTGAAACTTTTTTTTTGTTCTTCAACAACTTTGAATTATCACTTCTTTTATTTTTCTTTCATTTGTAAAAATTTGAAGAAAAATGAGTTTTGTGTGTGTAATATGTTGTGAAAAGAAAAAGACAAAATAAGAGAATTTTGAGAAGAACTTTCTAATTCTAACTTATAAAATTTACATATAAAATATGAAGAGTTGATGCCAAAGTAAAGAGGAGAAGGAGTCGACCATCACAAGGCTTTACTAGAGAAAAAGATGATAAATTTTAATATCAATATTAACAAATGAAATGTCTTTTAACTCCCAAATTCATAAATACCATTTTTATGATCCTAAATACATATTTAGGAATTACATAATCATCATATGACCATTTGTATTTTGAAGGGGGGAAAAAAACTAAAGATGAGTTGTTCAAATGCTTCAAACAACCCCTTATTTTGTTTAATAAAGATGGGAGATGAAAGGTTTTTGAATTTTTTTAATTTAATATGGGAGGGTAAAATAGTATAAAGATGTAATATGAGATGGTAAAATAGTCTAAAACTATTTATCTCTTTTAGGGCCTTTTAGAAGTAGTATATAAATGGAATTTTAAAATCCATTCAAATATGAGTTTTTGACACTTTTGTATTATATAAATATTAAGTACAATTGAAACAAATACTATATTAAACTAGAAGCTCAATATCTTGAATTTTTATTATTTAACATGACTTGTTAAATCATCTTAGGTCAATAATGATGCGAATAATTAAAACATCTATTGAAAAACTAGAAGAATTTTTAATAAAATGAATTCCCACGTACTGCTTAAGGAACCATCTGGTTTTCTGGTAGTAGAATTTTTGATTTTCCACAAGTGTGTTGTCTGTTCCTTACTAAAGGAGTCAAGTGGATGAAAGTTCTCTAGTGGTGGTGGATGAAACATAGCTATAGGCATAGCCGTGGGAAGAGATGAGTGTGGACTATTATCCCAATCCTATTTTTTGTGCATTTGGCTACAGCCATTATCATTGTCATCCCATCTTGTAGGGACGATTGTCTCGTGCTTGTTAAAGGTGGAGTAAACTTGACATAGTAGTCAAAATTTTCAGAGGATTCTCCTAATAGTCCAACACCTAGGGATCTGTTCTCATAAGTCATGTGCAACTTAAGTTGGCTATTGTTCCTTTTGAGCAATCTCATTTTTTGCTTATAATCATTAGAGATATCATTTTCTTTTATACACTCCGAACAGAAACATATATCCCAATATAGATGACTAGAACTATCAGATCTGCCATAGATCGGTCTACATTTTGCATTAAAGCCATAAATGGGGATATTTTTTGTGGTAAAGGCAAACTGTGTTGGAAAGCAAGAATGTTTCTTTTGTGTCGAATCTCTTTTGAACATGATCTCGACCTCACCGTTAGATTTTCTTCTAAAGTGGTGGATAGAGGACTGGATAGGTTTAGAATTTTGAGTGCTTGATGATGCTATTCATAGCGAGTGACCTATGTTTCAAGAATTAGCTTGATGAGTTCCGATATGAGGATCTGTCTCGGAACATAAGTACAACTATGTTGATCTATTTCTATCTGGAGGAAGAGAGTATCATTAGTGCCTTCAGGAGTAGCAAAATCAAGTGAATGATTTTGTACTATGTAAACCATCTGGTAATGGAGGATGGCAACATATGTTACCGTGGAGGGAACTGTTCCAACACTCTAAACTTGGATTTTTAAGGTAGATAAAAGCTGTGGGTCTGATATTGGCATGTTAAAATTGGGAAACATGGTTACAAGAATTGTGCCTGCATTGAGGGTTGTTTGAACTGTACCAATACATGCATGTTGGTAGTCAGTAAATCTAGAATATAAGAGTGCAATTCTAGATACTGCTGGGCCGACAATGGAGGGTAAAAGCAAATCCTACGGCTCCAAAGTGGATATGGATAAAACCTTCTGATAGCCTAACCTTGGGAAGATGGAAAGCTAATTCAAGAGTAACAAACTGTTTATTTTCAATGGCTGGTAAAAGATGTTGGTCGAATTTAGAAGCTTTGACATATTTCTTTAATCTGGGATTTGGAGGAAGAGACGAGAGTACGATTAGATTTAGAGAAAGACTGACGAGGTTTTGTATATGCCAAATAAGGATTTATAAGAGGAAATCAGTAAGTGAGATTTTATTGGACTCGGATAAATATGAAACTTTATATACGGAATCTACCTTGGAAGCATTAGATGTTCGGAAAGATGATGAAGATGAACGAGATAAATTAAAATTTTCTACTGTCATGATGAGAATATCTCCCTTAATTTTTATCAAACTGAATAATCAAATTTGGGTAATAAGGATAAGAGAACAATCATGGCTTTGATACCATAATTGTGGGGGTGTGATGATAACACCGTGTTCCAGTATAGCAATTGTAACGCCTCGAATTTTCTCAACTCGGATGATCACTAAAATAATCTCTAAATAATATTTGACGACTCCAAATAATATTTTTCGTGCCCTTGAAAGGTTTTAAAAATATAACTATTGCGTAAAATAACAAGTGCGCAAGGGAAAAAATATTTTACTTCAAATTTTCATGGTTTTGCCTATACCGTGATTGGTGTCACCACAATTTATTTGACCATTCAAAAGAACTCCAAAAATTACAAAAATTGAACTATAGATATTTGGGACTACATACTACAACATGTTAAAATTTCAAACCTTAGCTATATCGTTTGGTAGGTGAAAATATTAGTCGAAGTTGCTTAAAAAACTGTCATGGGTGCCTTAAGGCAGCCCGCTAAAACGTTCACAATAAAATCATACGATGAAATTTTTGAGTTATTCCAAATGCTTCTATTAGAACACATATAAGGCTTTCCATAGCCACTAATTTTACTCAAAAGTCCCAATGTATAAAGAGTTATGATTTTTCAAAATAAGGGCAGTAAGTTGAAAATTCAGAAAAATTTAAATTTTTCATACTCGCTAGCCTACGCCATCGCATCAATGCCAACCAATTCAATCTGAAAATTTGTTCATTTTGGGGTGAGTATTTCATAAGAAACACTCAGTAGCAATACATACTAATATGTGAAAAAAATTATACGAAAACATAGATGCGACATGCTATCATTTATTAACGTACATAGGAACACATAAATTGGTAATCAACACCCATGAACTTAAATGTGATTTCCTTCAATCACCATCATACATATATGATTACATTCAATCACCACTATAAAGTTCTTTCATAATTAAAGTTTTACATGACATTTATATCACAGAATAATTTTCCCTAACATTATTTAAAAATCATTGTAAGAGTAATAAGTAAAACTACCATGCAAAAAAATAAGATTTCTGTTGAGTTGAACTGGTAGGTAAAAGTTGGTTGCACCTTTCCTCAAATTAATTCCGTGCCTTTTCCTTTTTGATTTTCAATTTATAGTGATCTCCAATTTATAATGTTATTGCATAGGGTATATAAAAAAGGAAGGGAATTGTAGCCGACAAAGGGAGAACCACAAAACTTGCTCGAAAAAATGGCTGAAAAAGAAGGGTGTAATAGGTGCAAAACTGAAGCAAAAAGGGGGCAGTTGTTCTGAAATGTTGTGGCCGAAATTTTGGACAAAAATAGCTGAAGAAGAAGGGCTTGAATTTTGGGGCCAAGAATGAAGAGAGAAAAAGTGAACAAATGAAGCTTTCTTCCTGCTAGAAAGGGGTTGAACTTCTGAGAAACAAGCAGATTGCTGGATTGTTTCAGCACTTGAAGTGGAGAGAAATATCAAGGATTTAAGGGGCTGAAATCTAGAGAGAAAAGTGTAATAAACTAGAGTGTGAGATGGCCAAAAAAAAAATGAAAAAAAGGCTTAAGAAGGGGCTGGATTTTAGTGGCTACTGGGCAGTTTTCAACAGATTTCGTGGAGCATTTTTTAGTTTGAATTAGTAAGGAAAAATGAGGTCTTGGAGGGGCCGAATTCTTTGAAAAATATGGAGGTAAAAACACTTTATTTATGGATTGAAAAGTGAGGAGAAATGGTGGGAGTGGGGAGCAACTTTTCAGTAGACATGGGGGCAGTTTTGAGATAATGGAAGGGAGCAGTTTGGTTGGAGTTTATGAACATTTTTTTCAAGGCTGGAAGGGAGGCTTGTGGGACGGTTTTTCAGCTGGGTTTAGGGACCAATTGGGGGTTGTTTTCTGGAAGAAAATAACTTGGAAATCTGGGGATGAAAATGGGGAAGAAAATAGCACTATTGAAAGATCATGGGGACGGTTTTCTTCACTGCATTGGGGCTATTTGGCTGGCTGAAAATGGAGAGTTGTGGGCAGTTTTTTTTTCCAGAGTATGTGAAGGGCTGTTTGGTTGGCTGAAAATAAAGAGCTGGGGCAGCAAGGTGGGCGGTTTTCTTGAGAGAAATGGGAGGTTAGATGATCATGAGGTGGACGATTTTCATAGCTGCAAGGTGGATCGGTTATTGGCTGAATTTTGGAGTCGAAATTAACCGGGTTTTGGGCTAAATATGGGTGGACTTTTGGGCGGAAAAATAATTCGGGTGTTGGGTTAGAGGAGACCAGATTTTTATTGGGTTTAAATGGGTCGACAATAATAAAAAAATTGTTTAACTTCTGCGCTTAGTTTTTAAATTACAACCGCGATCTAAATTTATCAAGAATATCTTAAGAAAATTTATTTGATCTAAGAAAATTAACGAGGCTCAAAACAAAATAATATTCTATTTTCGTCAAATAAAATTTAAAGCAAACGCGCGCAATATTTAACTTGACAAAATATTTTAAAACGTACTAGCAAGTTTGTAATGACTTCGAAAGTAAAAATTTTATTTACTTGAAATTAAAAGTCGAAAATTTTTCGTTCGTTACAACAATTCATTCAACATTACCTCCCATTGAAAATGACATTCTCTATGCACCTGTCTTCAATTCTACCATAAAAACTTCTCTCGATCATCATAACAATTAATTCTAAGCTCAAAATGTTTGTCACATACATATTTGTTTGATTTTGCTTAAAATGTTAATAAAAGTTAAAGTCAAAGTCAACAATTAATTTAACCATACTTTACTTTTTATCAATTTTGTAACCATACATTTAATCAACTTTTATCAAAATTTACAAAAAATCTATTTTTTAACAAAATCAAATGACCACTAAATCATTCCATGTCAAATCTGCTATGGTACATATACATCTGTCTTGAAATTAAAATTCCATCAAATCCCAATTATTCCTCATTGTATTTTTCGATGATCTTAGGAAAACCTAATGCACATACTTTTCTAAATTAAATAAAAATAACATTCATACAAACTGGGAAAAAAAGAAAAAAAAGTTCTACACTCATTGAAAATTACAATGTATATCAAGAATACCGACTCGTTTATATCAAACTAAACCACATCACACTATACCATGTTAATCGTTCGTATCAAAATAAACCACATGAATACAAAAATATCAGAAAATATCTATTATGCATGACACTTAATGTAACGCCCAACGATTTCGCAAAACTATCAACAAATCATCCGCAAGTGCACTATCGTAAACATAGAACAAAAGCCACAAAAAAAAAAACGACACACAAAAACACTATGTAGCATTTAACAAAACATTTAGACGATTTCGCAGCCCCCCTCCCCCGCCAAAAAAAAAACACCTTAAGATCAAGGTACGGGAACACGAGAAATTCACCAAGAAAACCTAATCCTGAGAATGGAGAAAAGCCGCAGCAACAAAAAATAACACTAAAAAATATCATAACATAACCCCCCAAAAAATACCTGTAAATTGTGTTGATGAAACATCTAAAAGACCCCACTAAAATAAAAGAAAAAAAATCCCCACTGATCGAATCACTAAAACTCTAGGAAATCAATGATCTCCAATACACAAAAAACCACTAAAGAGTAAAAACACACCAATAAAACCTAACCCTAGCAATAGAGAAAAATCTACAAAGAAAAAAATACAATATAAAACATTTAACCAATATACATCATTTAACAAAAAAATAATGTAAAAAATACCAAAAAATCTCTCTGAAAATAATGAACGAACAAGCACAAAGAAATGTTAATCCAAACAACAACAAAAACCATGAGCACTACAAGAAATTGTGGCAACAGAGACATAATTCTTGATTTTTCGTTGGTAACAGTCTTTACCGACGAAAATCTTCCCTAACTCCGTTTATGAAACCCTCGTTGCTAATTTACATACGGATTAGTAAGGCTGTTGCTAAATTAGCTATGAACCTACAACTATGTCCGTAGCTAATCAGCAAACATGGATTGTTACCAAACTATAAGTGATTACCAACGCTTTTTCAATATAATTCTTGCAACGGAAATTACCGACGGCTTTGTTTGTTACTATATTGCTACAAATGTACTATTTATATTTCCGTAGCTAAATTACTACACAAATTTCCAACAAAAATAAATTACATTTTTAAAAAATGCCACTAGTTATTATACCAATATGTTTTTCTTGTGAATTAAAATTATTAAAAAGTGAAAATATTTAAAATACAATAACAAACAAATATGAAATTTACACATTTCCATTCCATAAATTCACTATTCAAATTTACATCAATTTCGCTTTCCTCGCAAAAATCAATACTAATTTTTTTGACATTAAAATCATATTCATCATGTCATACTCCAAACCCAAAAAATTGGCACATCAGTTAGTCCAAAAAAAAAAAAAAAATCAAAAATTTCTAAACACTTTTAGTGGAAATTTTTTATAAACAAAATTAACATTTTCCATGCCCAACCATTGAAGATCATTGCACTTAAATCACCTAATCACTTGACCTACTCCTTTCTCCCAACATCCGAAGTATGCTTTGTTCGAATTCAATGCATTTCTTCTCTTTGTCACGCAGGCCGTCTTCTATCTTTTGTATTAATTCATTATTTTCTCGTGTAAGTTCAACTATCTTCTTGCAAGCACCATGAAATTCCTCT
Source organism: Forsythia viridissima (assembly GCA_030279155.1). Classification (NCBI taxonomy): domain Eukaryota; kingdom Viridiplantae; phylum Streptophyta; class Magnoliopsida; order Lamiales; family Oleaceae; genus Forsythia; species Forsythia viridissima. Next base: position 39,100,565 of record CM059037.1, read on the forward strand.
TGCAAAGTGATTAAAGAAACGTTTCTATCTAATGGAACAAAAGGCGAACCAGCGAAGGTGCCAACTTTGTTTGAAACTAGACGAATTCCAAGCCCATACACGTGACCACCCTTACCTAGGCCTTGACTTGCTTCATACCATGCATGAATGTCAAAATCAGGTTGTGATGACACATCTGGACTCTTTGGTCTGGGGATAACCATAGTAAAAAATAAGTTGTCTTGTTGCATGCACATCCAAGGCGAAAGATTGTACACAGTAATGATAACTAGCCAACATGAGCACTGCACATTAGACATGCTAAACGGATTGAACCCATCTGTGCATAAACCAAGACGTACACTACGTGGTTCAAGAGAAAATTGTAGATAAGTTCTATCAAAGTGCCTCTATGCCTTACTATGTATGGGGTGTGACATTTCCTTGCTTGGTAATTGATTCTTCGAATGCCATATCGTATGCTCTGCAGTATGCCTCGACATATAAAATTGTTGAAGCCTAGGAGTTAAAGGTAGATATCGCAACACCTTTTGAGATACCCTATGTTCATATCAAGACACATTCTTTTTGTACCGTGGGCTAAAACACGTAGGGCACCGAGTCATGTTATCTGTTTCTCTATAGTACAACATGCAATCATTGAGACAAGCATGGATCTTTACAGCACCAAGGCCAAGACTAGATAACATTTTCTTTGTTTTATAAAATGTAGCTTCTAACCGGTCACCTTCTGGTATAATTCCCTTAATGATAGATAACATACGAACATAAAACGTTGTAGGCATATTAGTTTCATACTTCAAATTCAATAGTCGTGCCATTGTCGAAAGGTTGGTGTGCTTACTACAACTAGGACAAACAGGTTTGTCGGCTTCTTCCAATAGTCTAAAGAAATTTTCTACCTTTTGATTTGGAGCTTGTTCCTCATGAGCACACACATCTGAATTGGTGTAATTATTGTGCATTTCAGGCCCTATAGCGTCTATCACCATTGTTTCATGGCTAAAATTTGTTGTAGCTTGTGCAGTTGAGGATTCAATCAAATTTGAAGCATTGAAATTGAATGATTCTCCATGTGCATTCCACTTTTTATAATCCATTGTAAATCCATTTTTGTAAAGATGACATTTCACAATATCTCCTTTCAAAAACCTTCTGTTGTCACATCTAAAGCATGGACATTTAATGATATCGCCAACTATTGTTTGAGATAGGGAAAATTGAATGAACTCTTCAACAACTTCAATAAATCTGTATGAAAGAAATCTATCATCTGACTGACGCAACATCCAACTGCGGTTCGATGCCATATTGTTCAAAAAAATCCATAGATTCTAATTGTCTATCCTTAGTGATCCTACAAAAGTGGTCAAAGCAATAACACATGAATTATACATAGTTCGAGTGTGGCACTTTCACTTTAGAACAAGGGAAAATAATACTTCGAATAAAAGAAAAACATAATGGAGGACCTGAAATGGATTTTGAATTATTTTCTGAACAAGTGATGTTGTGAACAAGTGAACTGCAGATGGAATTGACTTCAATTTGATTATTTCCTTAATTTTCAGATGAATGCAATAACCTCATTTAAAGAGTTGCTTGTGTAGATTTTGTTTCTCCATGTATTAAGTTCTTAATTGATATTCAAAACTATTTCAAGAAAATAAAGGAAGCAATTCTTTAATAAATAAATAAAAAAAAAACTCCGTCTCCAAGCAAAAGGTAGTGCTTAAACAACAATTAATCAATAATATGAAATTACCCAAATCAATTTCAACAGTAAGGTGTGAGGCAATTACTCAAACAATTTCACAACAAGCAATTTCAATTATGATTAAAAATCAAAACATCTTCAATTCACAATTCCCAATCAACGGAAATGATTAATCCTAACTAACAGTGTTAATAAAGGCCATAGATTTAACAATTTAAAAAAAAATTAGAGCAACGAACTAACCTCATAAAGAGGAAAATCTATCAGAGTCCTCAAAGATTCATCCATCTAATCCCAAATAATACAGAAGTTTACACCTTATTCGTACCTTCAAAGAGTCATCCATGTCTGCTAGAGAAAGAGGCGAGAAAGAGGAATTAAGTTTTGGAACGTGGATTTTGAGTTTGTATAATATTGTGAATGAGATACTCATTTCTCACTTTGATGTATTTTCAATTATTCAAAATAAAGCAGATTTTATTGAATGTTAATAATTTAGTCCAATTAATGTTTAATTTAGAGCATTATAATTGTTAATGTTAAAATTACGAGATATAAATATTTTGCTAAATTTTTATTTTTGAATTTATTAATTTTGAAGGATATTACTAATGGAAATTAGAATAATACTAACAGATAGATTTGTAGGTAAATTTCAATAGAATATTACAAACGGATATATGTGTAGGTAATTTCATTTCATTTATGTTTTATTTTAACCATCAACGATTAGTACGTAACAGTGTTCGTTGGTAATTTTTCATATATATATATATATATATATATGTGTGTGTGTGTGTGTGTGTGTGTGTGTGTGTGTGTGTGTGTGTGGTAATCTCGTTGCTACGTTATTTATTTTATACTTAATGAATTTTTTAAATTATTTCATTGGAAAGTCCTTGGTAATCCGTTGGTAATAGCAACGGAAGTCGTCTGTCACTAAAATTCCATCTATGTTGCCTCCCTTTCTAGTAATGGAGCAAGACCAGAGAATTTCCAAATTTGTCTCTCACTTCAGTCACCAAGATAGAAACAAATTCTCCCACAAAGGAACAACCTCGAAATATTGGAGCCCCAAATTTATGGAAAAAGCCCGAACGACTGCGTACTGTTGGGGTCCAGAATGAACAATTTAATGGTTGAAAAAAATGAATAGTGTTTTAAGATGAAAGTATGAACACTACACCGAAATAAGGCTTTTTTTATTATAGGTATAGATTTATTCCAACATTTTGTGGTAAAGAATGGATAAAAATACATTACAAAAATATATATATATTAAAACAGACAAAGACTGACCAAATAGACTTGACTTAAATAAAATTCTTATTTTACTCGCTTTTCAAAGAGAAACATGACACGATTACATAAGATTAAAAATCATTAAATTATTAGATAATTGGACACAATAACAAAAAATAATTTATATAGTCGATTTTAAATTTAATACAAACATATACTAATTTGCACATCTCTCTTTTTTAGCCATTGTACTAAAAATGAATTTAATGCACAAAAGTCACTTAGCATATAAAAAAAAATTCCACAATATTTGTTCCCAATGGGAGAGTGCATGTACTAAAAAAAATGGGTTCTTTACATAGAAAATCTAATAATATTATAATTATAAATTTACCTCAGTATATTTGATATTTCTGTTTACAAGTAGTGTGTGTGTATATAAATATATTATTTAATTTATAATTATTAAATTTTTTGAGGAAAATTTATAATTATAATATTATCAGATTTTCTATCAAAATTTATATAATTATTGCACTTTTAATAAGACCCATCTATTTATATAGTAATTTAAAAAAAACCCTATCTATTATATTTGAAAATTTGGAAAAAAAAAAAAAAAAAAAAAAGTATGTGGAAGATATAATTTTCACAAAAAAATCACACAAATTTGGTCATATAACTAGCAACTACTATATTTGTTTCTTATTATTAAAATTGAAGTTTTCCATTCATTTTATTTCCTAAAGTTGGGAAATCAAAATACAACTGTACATTTAAAAGTTGTAACTACCAAAAAAAGAAAAGAATATATAGTTGTATAGTTGTATAAGAAAATTGAAACGAAAGAAGTACATTTACAAGTCTTAATAAGCAATTTACAAAGATATTTATGTATTTAAATTAAAATTTTCTTGAGCTTTTATCAAAACCACATAAAATCACTCGGCTAAATATATAACATTAGCCTTATTTTCCAAAAATACTATTGGCTATGCTTATTTTTATAGTGTACTGTGCTATAATCAAACTTATCCATAGTGAAGAAAAAACGTTGCTCTAGTGATGAGGGACCAAAGAGACCACTATAACTCTATACGTGCCAAAATCAATTAAATGGGGGAATAACTTATCTTCTTTCTAAAATGAATTTTATTTTTTATTTTTCATATAGTGTCATTTTCATTTCATTTAATAGTGGAAATAGGTCTTATTCTTAGTGAATTATTTTAGTGAGAGTGTGAAAAGTTGAAAATAGCAAGCATAAGATTAATTGTATTGTGGTCCATGATGTCCATTCTATTTCTTCATAAGCTCCAATATTTTAATTCTACATTATATTGGACTTCTTTTACATAAAGTAGACACTGGTTGTGTTCTCATTCCGCGAATAAAATGACTCGTTAGCTTGCTTCATTTGCTATCATTTCCCCGACTTCTTATAGTTGGGTCAATTTTCCCCCTCGTTTTATTTCACCTGATATTTTGAGTGATTATTTAATGAAAGTTCCGTTGTTACACTAAAAAAAAGAAAGATTAATTGTAATGTACTTATAAAGTAAATTTAGCTTAAAACTTCTCATTTCGTATATTCAACTTTTTTTTTTTTTTTGGTGGTAAAAACACCATGAACGCCTAGGCAAGGGTTTTAGGCCTGTACTAAAAAATTGGAAAATTGAATCATCTTTATTCAATCAAAATCTGTATAGAATGTACAAGTATATATAGTTAACAAATCTACCGCTAAGTACTAAATAGGAAATAAATATATTTGAATATAGTATAATATCAATCTTTGATATTATAATATATCTTCAACATGTACCTAGACCCAATGGAGGTGTTTGGATTCTCGGACCTTGTTTTATTGATAAAGAAACAAAAGTACAATTGAGAGAGTCGGGGACATAAACTTTCTCTCTAAAATTTCAACTAAATGAAGAGGAGCATCACCTAATGTCGATTCTTCTTTAAGAAAAGGTGTCACCTTTTTTACAAAATCTATATCTATATTACATCTAAAATATCATAATATAGAAAAATATTTTTGGACCAAAATATTCTCACTCATATTATAGATTTTCTAATTTACCCTTGATTAAATTAAAAAGCTTTTAAAATTGGTTCAATTAAATATTAATTAATTAAGACTTCTAAAATTCTTCACCTATACATCTACATCTACATCTAACAATTAAATCTTAATTAATTAAGACATTTAAAGGGAGAAACATTTTTGTACCAAAATATCCTCACTCATATTTTAGATTTTTCAATTTGCCCTTGATTAATTTAAAAAATCTTTAAAATTGGTTCAATTAAATCTGAATTAATTAAGACATTTAAAATTCTTCACATATACATCTACACACACCCTTCATTTTATGAATTGAATATAATTAATTGGAAACACTAGCCTCCAATTCTAATAATAAAAAATTTTGAGAATCATTAAATGCATTCATACTTATCTGTCCCTTCAATAAATTAAGACATTTAAAATTCTTCACATATACATCTACACACACCCTTCATTTTATGAATTGAATATAATTAATTGGAAACACTAGCCTCCAATTCTAATAATAAAAATTTTTGAGAATCATTAAATGCATTCATATTTATCTGTCCCTTCAATAAAATTTTTACATATCATCAAACAAATAGATGGGGATATCATTAAATGCATTCATACTTCCTGTTAAGTTAATAATGTGTAAAGTTTTTATTGGAAGTACATCATATGAGGAAATCATTAAATGCATTCATACTTTATGTTAAGTTAATGATGTTTAAAGTTTTTATAGGAGGGACATCTAAGGGACTTATAATCTAGAAAGCAAATTTGGACTTGATTTTTGGAAGGTGGCACTAGGATTTGGGAGGAACGGATTATAGTTGGGTTGGTATTGTTTTGTAGTATTTGGGTTATTATTGTAAAGAAGTATTTTTCAAAAAGTTTTAAGTTAGGTATAACTAAAAATTCAAAAACTGAAAAGGGATGTATTTTTTCAGTTTTTTGTTTTTTTAAAAGTAAGTATTGGGCAATATTAACTCATAATATAAATACATTGCTTAGAGCATTTCTAATGTAATTGTGGATTGCACAAAAAAGTGTACCACGTTATTCTAAAAATTTTATATAACAAGGAGAAAAGTAAAAGATGTCTAGCACATCGTTCACATTTGGACGGTGTACTAGATATCCTCTATTTATTTTTTTATAATAAATATTTTTCGAAATGTGTGTTAACTATATTTTATAATAAATATTCATTGAAATTGAGTAAGTTTGGCTCTCTAAAATTTAGAAAGTCAAACTTACTCTATATTTTAAAAAGTTAATTTAAAGAGCCTCTTAGAATATACTTTTAAAAATTGACTCTTTAAAATAAAGATTGGCGTATGTATAAAGAATTTCTTGAAGTTCTTCATACATACATAATATCTTTGTTAAAATGCAAATAGATGGTCCTCGTTCCTTAATAATTTAGTTGTGCATGGAAAAAACGTGAATTGTGCCAATAATGTGTACCTGGTCCACTTTTTGCTTAACAGTTGTTTGATAGAATTTTTTAGTAGAGTCTAATAAATAAAAAGAATTGATAAAATATGTGTTGAAAAATTAATAAAAATTGTGGATCTTATTTATTGTGTGTAGGGGTGAGCATTTTAATCGGAACCGAACCTCCAGAACCAGAACCGGAGGTTCCGATCGGGTTCCAAAACAAATAAATTAAAAATCGAAACCGAGAACCAATCGGGTTCGGATCGGTTCTTGGTTCTTGAACAAGAACCGTGGGTACCCGAACTGGAACCATTTTTTTTTTTTTTTTTTACAATTTATTCAATGGCCCAACACCAACTAAATAAGATAATTAATACGGGTCTTTAAATGGTTGGTTGGTAAATGTTAAGTAGTTCTATACAAATTAAAAAATATTTCATTTATATTGTTTCTAACTTTACAATTCACTCTTTTTTGAAAGGTTGATGAATGGTAAAGCAAATGAAATGACGAGATGGAAGGAAAATTCAACAATATTTATTGTTATGTTGTTTTGAGAAGAAAAATTTATGTTATTTTTACCATTAGTAAAATTTAGTACTTTTTTTTTTGTTTGTTTTTTGGGTATGTAATTTGATATTTCATGTTTATACTCTGCTAATGGATGCTATTTTGTAGTTAATTTGCTAGATATTGGATGCTATATTATGCTATCTATTTGATGATATATTCATATTTTGTGCATTAGATTAACAAAGTGTTAAAAGTTATGGGTATAATCGAATCCGAACCCGAACCCGAACCCGAACCCGAATCCGAATCGACGGTTCGAGTTCGGGTTTGGTTTCAAAAATTACGTGGACCCGAACGATTCCATTTACAAAATACCTGAACCCGAACCAACGGTTCTGAGTATTGAAATACCCGAACCGACCCACCCGACACCCATGTCTAATTGTGTGGTTAAAATTAATTGTTGACTTTGACTTCAACTTTTTAACATATTTTTAAATTCTACTCAACATGCTCTTAATTAGTCTCAACAATAATTATAGATAAATAATTATTTCCACAAAGATATATATCTGTGGATAAATATTGAATATTATTTTTTTATTATCGCACAAGTTAGAATATAAATAAATAAATTCATATATTATGTATTTCGTCTTGTTCCATCATTTTATCCAATTTATAGTGATTGTTTCATCATTATTTGACTAAAATACTTTATTTGACCAAGAATGATAAAAAATTCAGATTAACAAGATAATTTTTTTGGTCAAATAAACTAATTTATAAACTAAATCAAACGGACTCTAAATTCGCACCATACGCGTGGGACACAACCTCTGACCTTTATGTCAAGACAAACCAACTTCAGTTGTATGAACAATGTGACATAACAAATATTTCCATTAAGATATTTATATTTCTTTATAATTAGTAATTTTTAGTAGTTTTTTTTTTCCATGTGATATATTGTTATTATAATTTTTTTATTGCACAACTTTGTATTTACATTAAAGGTCTTAATATTTACTTATCGTCGCAATTATTTCTACACATTTTTTGTTGTATTTTTGTATTCAATCTTCCATTAATTAGTGTATCTAGTTGTGATGATAGTTTCTATTAACGTTGTTTGTAGTGAGGGGCAAATATTTTGTTGCACTTTTGTATTTGTTATTTTTTGTTTATTTAAAAATTATGAAGGGCAAATAAATCTTTTTACGTCATCTTAACGAACTTTCCAAACATAAATAGGGCGAAGATGTACTAATTAATTGAAAGTTGAGTATAAGAATTTGACAAAACAAAAAGTTGGGGATATCAGTGCGACAATAAGTAAAAATTGAAGACTTTTAGTGCAATTAAAAGGTGATGGAACAGGAAAAAAAAACTACCTCTTTTTATGGTTAATTTTACCAATGGTCACTGGAGTTTGTGAAAAATTTTAAAATGGTCATTACAGATTTTGTTACTCTATTACCAGTCATTGAAGTTTACAACGATTTCACAAATGGTCATTAAGTTCGAAAAACTAATGTATTATCCTACATGTTGACATTAAGTGCCACAATGAACTAATAGACATTATTTTGTACGTCATACAAGACATTATCGTGTTTATAAAAATATCGTAGATGTAAAAGGTGACTTAAATTTTGGTGTAAGATCAGACTTAACTTAATTTTCACTTATAGAACCATAAAACGTTGTTGACATGTACGACTTATTTTTTTGTTTTAAAAATCAAAACACACTAATGTCTTGTTTGGTGTACAAAATAATGTTTGTTAGTCCATTATGACACTTTACGTGACAAGTAGGATTTTATTATAATTTTATAACCTGGTAACTATTTGTGAAATCGTTATAAACTTCAGTGACTAATTGATAAGTGTGATTTTACACTTATTTAGACTATCAAAAGTGGACAATTGTAAGTGCTCATAAGTACTTTTCTACTTAATTGTGTGTTGATTTAATTATTTCAGGTCAAAATCCAAGATTGGATGGAATTGGAGAAAAACAAAGCAAAATAGGCGAAAATGACTGAAAGTGTACGAAAACTTGGATATGGGGGTCAACTTGCAAACCTCCAAAATTTGAAGGACATGGGGTGCAAATAAAAGAGGACTGAATTGAAATATAAGAAGGAATCAGAGGACTAAAATGACTACAATCAAAAGTTGAAGGACCACAAGCGCAGAATGGACAGAATTTTCAACTGGGCGAACGCCCCTAGACCAAAGCTGGGCGTGCGCCCAGCTGAAGCAGAAAGCGACTGAGGCTGTTTTCCAAGCCTGGGCGTGCGCCCTCATCATGGCCCAGGCCATTTTTTGGCATGCGAATTTTATTTTATTTTGTTTCCTTTTTTGAGTTCAAAAACAATTAGGAAACTTGTAGTCCACGATTTTGATGATTTTGAGGGATCTTTTAGGTCATCTTGAGAGACCTATAAATAGGACTTATACTCTCATAACAAAGGTTGTTGAAATTTTTGTAAAAAAATCATATTGAGAGAGGGAGATATCAAGAGACGAAGAACAAGGCGGAATTGAAGATTGGAGCTTGAAGACAGAGATTTCTTGGTGCAAGATATTGAACGTCTCTTCCTCTACTATTTTCAAGATCCGGTTATGTTTTCAATTCTTTTCATCTTTTCTTTCACCCGAGTCATGAATAGCTAGATTTTATGTTTGGATGAACGATGTAGCCTAAGTTAAATTCTTTAATTTCGACTCTCAAGTTTTGATTTATAAATTGATTAAGTATTTGATTTTACTTCTTTTCTTAATGCTTTGAATGATTGGCCATTATTTCATTGATGTTATGGATTGTAATGAACTGAGAAGTAAATTATTGATCTAGATCACGTAGTAAAATCCGGCAATTGGATAAAAGGTAGAGATACGCTTTTATTATTGCCGCGGTCTAAATTGAATTCCTAGGAGATTTAATGCATCTAATTGAGGACCATTCTGACTGCCTAAGTTGACTTAATTAGATATGACTAATTTGAACTCGAGAGAGGTAAATTAGGTTAAATTTGTGAATTCGACCGAATACAACTTTAGAAAACTAATCTTGAGAGGAGGAATTAGAGATGACAACTAGGTGAATTCGTTCGTCCAAACGCTTCAACCAACATATTTTATTAATTCTTGATTTCTGCTTTATTATTATTTTCGAAAAAATCCAAAGTTCTAGCTTAAATCTTTCAAATCAATTTATTTTAAATTATGTGCAATGAATTAGCGCTTTGATTAATTTAACTAGTATCTAAATAAGATAGTCTTCGTGGGAACGATAATCCGGACTCAAAAAGTCCATTTTATTACTTGTTAACGATATTGTGCACTTGCAAACACATTATTTTCTCAACAAGTTTTTGGCGCCGTTGCCGGGGACTATCCTTATTTAATATTAGTTTAGATTAATTTTTATAGTTAATTTATTTTTATCTTGATACTCTTTTCTTCTCTTTTATTTACTACAGAAAAGGTGTTTGTTGCATGCTCCGTGCGCAAGGCGGCGATCTTGAGACCTTCGATCTTGAGATTGAACGTACCTTCAGACGAAGACGCAAAACACACAACCAAAAACAAAGAGATCAGCAACAAATTCTAATGGCAGATGCACCGATGAGAAGAGAAGCTGAAGAAGCAGCAAGAGCAGCCGCTGCAGAAGCAGCCAGATTGGCAGCTCAGCAAATTCAGTTACACAATGAAGAAGAAGAAGATGACGATGGGAATATGCCAATGGCTCAGTTCTTAACCCCAGCAGCAGCTCCTGATCATTTAAGCATAGTCTATCCAGCTTTTGGTCGGAATGATTTTCAATTAAGAGCCGATCTTATTAAATGCAGTTCAAACCACTATGATGCAGTTCAAACCACAGGTGGAGCTCTTGGTTAGAACACAAACACAATGAGTAAATGCAGTTCAAACCACTATGATGTGCGAAAACTGTGGGGCTAACCACTCGACTTCAGATTGTATGTTATTGGCCTCTCCAGATGAACAGGTAAATTTTGTTCAGAATAACACACGTCAGCAGTATAACCCTTACTCTCAAACCTACAATCCTGGCTGGAAGCAACACCCAAATTTCAGATGGTCAGATAATCAGAACAGTGGTAATACTGGCAATGCTCAGCAGGAGAGAAGACCAAGTTTGGGGGAAATGTTCCAACAGTACATGCAAAAGACTGATAAACTAATGGAGAGACAGGATACAAATTATCAGAATCAACAGGCGTCTATCAGAAAATTAGAGACTCAGATTGGCCAGCTAGCCTTACAACTATCAGATAGAACTCCAGGGACACTTCCTAGCAATACTGTGACAAATCCAAAAGAGCAAGTACAAGCAATCACGACAAGGAGTGGAGTACAATTACTAGAAATTCACGTGAAACGACCTGAGAAGAGGGACAAACAGTTGGTAGCCGATGATGAGAAAGTTGAGAAACATTCAGCGCCTCCACAAGAAGAAGTTCTAAAAGAAGATGCAGAATCATCCAAAGCCAAGACACCAATCCCTGTCAAGGCTTATGTGCCACCGATTCCTTTTCCTCAGAGGTTGCAAAAGCACAAACTCGACAAACAATTTGCAAAATTTCTTGAAATTTTCAGAAAACTCCATATCAACATCCCATTTGCCGACGCATTAGCACAGATGCCCAGCTACGCAAAGTTCATGAAGGACATTCTTTCAAACAAACGGAAACTGGAAGAGCATGAAACAGTTTGTCTGACGGAAGAGTGCAGTGCAATTCTTCAGAAAAAGCTTCCACCTAAATTAAAGATCCAGGGAGTTTCACTATCCCTTGTACTATAGGTTCAAATTATTTTGATCATGCTTTGTGTGATTTGGGTGCAAGTATTAATCTCATGCCTTTATCTGTGTACAGGAAACTAGGATTGGGAGAAGCAAGACCAACCACTGTCTCTTTGCAGCTAGCAGATCGATCTATCAAGCATCCTCGAGGTATCATTGAGGATGTATTGGTAAAGGTCGATAAATTTATATTTCCAGCAGACTTCATCATTCTTGATATGGAGGAAGACAGCGATATCCCCATTATTCTTGGAAGACCATTTTTAGCTACAGGGAGAGCGCTGATCGATGTTTGTGAAGGAAAAATGATTCTTCGGGTAGACAATGAGCAAGATATATTCAATGTTTTTAAGGCGATGAAATATCCAGCTTCTTCAGATTCTTGTTTTCAAGTCGATGTGGTGGACAAATTAATTGCAGAAACATTTGAAACAGAATATCCACCAGATGAACTCGCGATTTGTATGATGTGTTCTGAATCCACAAAATCAGAACATCTAGCTATACAAGCACGAGCCTTGCAACTAGAAACATCTCCACCAGTCTCTTACAAGAGAACGAGATATTTTGAACCACTTGGTGAAAACCTACAGAGACCAGTACCATCCATAGAGAGGGCTCCTGCTCTTGAGTTGAAACCATTGCCATCTCACCTTCGATACGCATATCTAGGGACTTCTACTACTCTTCCAGTGATTATTGCTAATGATATGACAGAATTGGAGGAAGAAAAATTGCTCAGAATACTGAAGGAACATAAAACAGCTATTGGGTGGACTATTGCAGATATTAGAGGAATCAGTCCTTCTGTGTGTATGCATAAAATCCGTATGGAGGACAATTTCAAGGCATCAGTGGAGAGCCAGCGAAGATTGAATCCTACTTTGAAAGAAGTGGTCCGAGCTGAAGTGATGAAATTACTCGATGCGGGGATAATTTACCCAATCTCAGACAGTTCTTGGGTAAGTCCAGTCCATGTAGTGCCTAAAAAGGGAGGAATCACCGTTGAGAAAAATGACAACAATGAGCTTATTCCGACACGACTGGTCACAGGTTGGAGAGTGTGTATTGACTACCGAAAGCTGAATAATGCTACAAGGAAAGATCATTTTCCTTTACCTTTTATTGATCAGATACTGGAAAGGCTTGCCGGGCACTCTCACTACTGTTTCTTGGATGGCTATTCGGGATACAATCAGATCCCCATTGCTCCAGAAGACCAGGAGAAAACCACCTTCACATGTCCTTACGGGACCTTTGCTTTAGAAGAATGCCCTTTGGATTGTGTAACGCCCCTGCCACTTTTCAGCGTTGCATGATGGCTATATTCTCAGACATGGTGGAGCAATACATTGAGGTATTTATGGATGATTTCTCAGTTTTTGGAGACTCTTTCGATGTTTTCTTGACAAATTTATCTAAGGTGTTGAAGAGGTGTGAGGAAACTAATCTTGTACTCAACTGGGAGAAATGTCACTTTATGGTGAAAGAAGGAATAGTTCTGGGACACCGAATTTCAGCTCAAGGAATAGAAGTCGACAAAGCAAAAATTCAAGTGATTGAGAAATTGCAGCCACCGAATTCAGTGAAGGGAGTTAGAAGTTTTCTTGGACATGCAGGATTTTATAGGAGGTTCATCCGTGATTTTTCAAAAATTACAAAGCCTCTCAGTAGCCTTTTGGAGAAAGACATGCCTTTCAACTTTTCTGATGAGTGTCTTATTGCTTTTAACACTTTGAAAGCAAAATTGACAACTGCACCAATTATTGTTGCACCGGATTGGAGTTTACCATTTGAACTTATGTGTGACGCTAGCGACTTTGCAGTAGGCGCGGTACTTGGACAACGCAGGGACAAGAATCTACATGTCATTTACTATGCAAGCAGGACATTAACGGATGCACAGATCAATTATGCAACAACTGAAAAAGAGATGCTCGCTGTAGTTTTTGCCTTTGACAAATTCCGTTCCTATCTCATTGGGTCAAAGGTAATTGTCTACACCGACCATGCAGCTCTTAAGTATTTGTTTGGGAAGAAAGATGCCAAGCCTAGATTAATTCGGTGGATTTTGTTGTTACAAGAGTTTGACATTGAAATTTGTGATAAAAAGGGGACAGAAAATCAGGTGGCAGATCACTTATCTAGACTGGAGCGGGGAGAGTCCACTGATAATGTTGACATAAATGAAGTGTTTCCAGACGAACAAATCTTGCAGATTGGGAATGTACCGTGGTATGCTGATTTAGTCAATTATTTGGTCAGTCAAATTCTCCCACCGGAATTTTCTTATCAGCAGAAGAAAAAACTTGTCCATGAGGCTAAATTCTACTTTTGGGAGGAACCTTATCTATACAGGAGAGGCCCAGATCAGATTATCAGAAGATGTGTTCCAGAAGAAGAAATGAAACCGATACTTGCACGTGTACACTCTTCGGCTTATGGTGGTCACTTTGGTCCTACCAAAACCGCTGCTAAGGTTTTACAGTGTGGTTTCTACTGGCCCACATTATTCAAAGATGTGCACAGTTTTTGTAGATCCTGTGATCGATGCCAACGAACAGGTAACATCTCTGCCTGTCATGAAATGCCGTTACACAATATCCTTGAAGTGGAATTATTTGATGTTTGGGGCATAGACTTCATGGGACCATTTCCACCGTTCTATTCCAACAAGTACATTATTGTAGCGGTTGATTATGTGTCCAAGTGGGTAGAAGCTAAAGCATTACCAACTAATGATGCAACAGTGGTGGTTGGGTTCATCAAGAAATATATTTTCAACAGATATGGAGCTCCCCGAGCTATTATCAGTGATGGTGGTTCTCATTTTTGCAACCGTTTATTTAAATCAGTCCTCAACAAATATGGGGTGCAGCATCGGGTTGCCACAGCTTATCACCCACAAACTAGTGGGCAAGTGGAGACCTCCAACAGACAGTTGAAACGAATCCTCGAGCTCACAGTTAATTCAACTCGAAAAGATTGGTCCAAAAAGCTTGATGATGCGCTATGGGCGTACCGCACAGCTTTCAAAACCCCTATTGGCATGTCTCCGTATCGTTTGGTGTTTGGAAAAGCTTGCCATCTACCAGTCGAATTCGAGCACAAGGCCTATTGGGCACTAAAACAGTTAAACATGGATTTGGACAAGGCCGGAGAAACTAGGCTGCTGCAGTTGAATGAGCTGAATGAATTCAGATTGGATGCCTATGAAAATTCTGTGATCTATAAAGAACGGACTAAGACCTGGCATGATAAACACATTCGGCACCGGGTATTCCAGGTTGGGGATCAAGTTCTGTTGTACAACTCGCGACTCAAACTGTTCCCTGGAAAATTGAAATCAAAGTGGTCCGGACCATTCACAATAGCCAAGGTTTTTCCATATGGCACGGTTGAATTAACTCATCCAACCAAAGGAAATTTCAAAGTTAATGGCCAGAGAGTGAAACACTATGTGGAGGATTTCCCAACGGCAAAATCCACCATTGACATTGCAGTGCCAGAGTGAATGCAGCCAAACAGTCGAGCCCAAGACTCTAAATTGAGCGCTTAATGGGAGGCAACCCATTTTCTATCCCTTTTCTAGTATTTATTTTGCATATAGAATTTTAGGATTGTTGTTTTCCCCGTTTTTATCATGATTCGCTGCATTTATTTTGTTCTTATTTCAGGCCGAACGTTTTCATTTAAAAAAAAAAAAAAAAAATTTGGCTTAGGCGAACGCCCTGGCCAATAAACCAGGCGTTCGCCCCTCTGGCTGCAGGCGAACCTGCAGCCAACTTCGTGCATTGGGCGAACGCCCTGGTTAAAACCAGGCGTTCGCCCGGTTAAAAAAAAACAAAAAAGAACAATTTTTTTTGCTGTTTTTAAGAAACAAGCCATCCGCCCCCTCCCCTCATATGCTCACACTTCATTTCTCTCCCCCCACACGGTCCTCTGCCATTTTCTTCCCCGTACATCCGCCCACTCCCTTGTGCATCTCCTACTGCATCACATTGGTATCGTGTCATCATTAACTCTCCTTTAATCACCCTCACGTTGCCCAAAGTTTCCATTGCAAGGTATGTGTTCTCGTTTCTCTCTCCATCTTCCATTCGGGTTTGGCTTCATTTTGTGTGATTTTTTTTGCTTAATTGGAGGAGTTTGGGGTTAGGTAGTTGCTGGGTTTGAGATTGTGCACTTTGGTTTAACAATTTTTGGGCAAAATTCATGATCCTTGTTCATTAACTTTCCCATACAAATAGGATGCCTTCCATGTGTTTGTTAAATTGCCTTAAAGAACTTTCTTGTGAAATTGTGTCTAGCCATCACGTGGACTTTGTTGTTTTACATTCAAGATTGTTCACATTGCATGTTTTCCTTAGGATATCTTAAGACATGCATCCTGTTGGTTAGTCCCCTCTAAGCACTTTGTGGCCTGCCAAGGCTACCCGCCGGCAGCCCTCCGGCCCCCATTTCGTCCCCCTTTCGTCTGCCTTTTCTGACATCCGTTCGGCCTATAATTTGAACACGACACACACCACGCTAGGGCGTTACTTGTGTCCAAAGATGGCTCGGGAAACTTTAACTCTTTCCTATGTTTTCCCAATTGTGTAAATCCTTGGTCCACTTCGTTCTCTCACTTACTTCATTTCATTTTGTCTCTACAGGTACAACATGCCACCCAAGCGCAAAGCTACTGCTGCGGAGAAAGGGAAAGGGAAGGTCAGTGGGCCTTCTACCCGGACTAGACATGTGGCCGAGCCGCCTGATGATGGGTCTATACCACGGTTCCAAACTGAGGCCATCCAATCAAGCTATAAAACTAAGTGGTTACCCAAGCTCTGTCACAAGGAACGCCAGGTCACTAGAACCGACTTCTCTGATCATTTGTTGGAACGAGTCATCCAGCACTGTGGATGGAACAAGGTGGTCGGTGCCCCACACGCCGCATACCCTACTCTAGTTAGGGAATTTTTTGCCAATTTCAACCCAGACATTGATGTCCTGGAGTCTCCCCACCGACACAGAACCTGGGTGAGAGGTCAGTGGATACGTTTCACCCCCACTATGATCGACAGATATTATGGCCTCACACGCACTGAGCTTGACCCTCTCCCCACTCCGCACGACATTGACATGGCATTGGTGGCCCGTTATTTATATGGTCGGGATGATGCTTGGCCTTTGGACACCCCTCGGTTCATGCATGATCAGCTTACCAGAGAATTGCGCGTCTTACATATTTTTGTCAGTTCCAACATTAGCCCCACCAGACAGAGGACGAAAATTAATGAGCACCGGGCCATCCTGTTATATCATCTGGCAAGGCTCCGTAAGTTTGACTTGGGGACTCACATCTTTGAGTTCATCAAAGAATTAGCTACTGAGGTGGACTCCCAGCGCGCCATTCATTTTTCTTGTCTTATCAGCGGGATCTGTATCACTCAGGGAGTTTCCATTTTCCCCAGCGAGGAGGCCGACCCCCCTGCTCCCTTATTCAATGCCCGTAGTGTTGAGAACTCGGAGACCAAGTTGGCAGCCGGAGGTACTAGAGCACACCTTGCTCGGGCCGGGAATGCAGATGAGGATTTTCTTGATGAGGCACCTCCCCCACCACCGACAGCTGCCGGTTCAGACTTCAGCGTTCAGTTCGCGCAGCTTATGGCGGCTCAGACAGAGATGGGTCGAGCAGTTCGCGCCATTGAGAATGCGATTATACACATACATCAGAACCAGGAGGCTATGCTTGGTGACCTGCGCTATGTGACCAGTCAGGTGAGGGATTGGCAGCAAACTGACGCTAGGACTCGGTCCAATCAGCGTACCCTGGATTACCAGTACCATGCTATGCACGATCAGGTGAGTCGTATAGGGAGCCGTATGGAAACTCTCGATGAGAATGTCGCGCGCATATCGGAGACTGTCTCTGGCTTTTCACAGCAGCTTGCTTCTTTTCGACCCTCTACTTCAGCGGGACCACTAAACCAACCAGATGCGTCTTCTCCACATTTACCCCCGGGAAGTTCCTGATCCTTTCCTAGTTTTTACTTTTGCTCTATGTTTTTCTCACATTGAGGACAATGTGATCTTTTAAGCTTGGGGGTGACTTTAATTAGACTTTAATTGCTTTCATTATTTTTTGTGTATGCTAAAAAAAAAAAAAAAAAAAAAAAAAAGAAGAAAAATAATAATTTTGTGTGCTTGCATGTTGGATAGCTTTGCCGGCCTATGAGGATATTATTTGAAACTGATGTCAATTCATGAATTATGACTAAGTTATGCTACTTGTGCTTGTTTTATAAACTTTACTTATCCATGTGAGATATGATTAAGTGTGATGTATGGTCATGAATTCCACTACGCTGGGTTGGTATATTGAATAGAATACAGTGAAGGAGTAGTGAATCTTAGTTGAAAACCAATTCTACCAATTGACAACTCAATTACCTAACCGCGTGAAAGGCTAGTTTGGGGGTGGTTAAACCAGTGCAGAAGCTGTTTAGATAGGTGTTGATTTCGTGTTTGAATAATAGTTGTGTGGAGTATATTTTGGCTACCAAGTGGAATCTAAGTATTGACCGGATGCTAGAAATCTAATCCCCGCCTGTTTATCTTGCAAAAAAAAAAAAAATGGCACTTGCATTATCTTATACCTCTTTTCGTAGCCTAGTTGACTCGAGTGATAAAGTCCATTGGAGTTCTCAAAACTCGGTGCCCTAAGGTTTAACAGACCTGGGAGCCACCGACCTAAAGCTCGCTACAAGGGTCATCTAGAAAGCTTAAGGGAGTGAGGTCTTGCACATAAGATATTATTAAAAAAAAAAAAAAAGAGCAAGATGGAACCATTTTGCGCATAACTTGGGGATATAGATTACTAGTGGGTTTGACTTACTTAGTGAAAGCTTGATGGTCAAAGCACTCAATGAAAGGAGAATCATCACAGATCTAGATAGCTAATGTATTGGCTAGACCTAATCAAATTTTGAGCAGTAAAAGAATAAGTGTCTTGAGAGTCCCTTTTAGAGCTAATACCCGGGGTGAGAAAATTGAATATCAGTTTGGGGGTGTGTATTCTTACGAGCGAGAAAGGAAATATTTGACCATTGGGGGGGCATAATATCATCGACTTAAAGGCTCATGGTGATTGAATTGACTATGTTTACACACTGATATCTGTCAAGCATCGGATAAGTCAAAATGATTGATTTTGGTAGCATGATTTAGAAGTTTTGTTATGAATTGTTTGATTGTTCAAAACATGAGGCAAATACGGCAAGCTATCTGTTTTAATATTATTTGTTTGTTTGTTTAAGTGATTAGTTATGTTCGAGGACGAACAAATGTTCAAGTTTGGGGGTATTTGATAAGTGTGATTTTACACTTATTTAGACTATCAAAAGTGGACAATTGTAAGTGCTCATAAGTACTTTTCTACTTAATTATGTGTTGATTTAATTATTTCAGGTCAAAACCCAAGATTGGATGGAATTGGAGAAAAACAAAGCAAAATAGGCGAAAAGGACTGAAAGTGTACGAAAACTTGGAGATGGGGGTCAACTTGCAAACCTCCAAAAGTTGAAGGACATGGGGTGCAAATAAAAGAGGACTGAATTGAAATATAAGAAGGAATCAGAGGACTAAAATGACTACAATCAAAAGTTGAAGGACCACAAGCGCAGAATGGACAGAATTTTCAACTGGGCGAACGCCCCTAGACCAAAGCTGGGCGTGCGCCCAGCTGAAGCAGAAAGCGACTGAGGCTGTTTTCCAAGCCTGGGCGTGCGCCCTCATCATGCCTGGGCGTGCGCCCAGGCCATTTTTTGGCATGCGAATTTTATTTTATTTTGTTTCCTTTTTTGAGTTAAAAAACAATTAGGAAACTTATAGTCCACGATTTTGATGATTTTGAGGGATCTTTTAGGTCATCTTGAGAGACCTATAAATAGGACTTATACTCTCATAACAAAGGTTGTTGAAATTTTTGTAAAAAAATCATATTGAGAGAGGGAGATATCAAGAGACGAAGAACAAGGCGGAATTGAAGATTGGAGCTTGAAGACAGAGATTTCTTGGTGCAAGATATTGAACGTCTCTTCCTCTACTATTTTCAAGATCCGGTTATGTTTTCAATTCTTTTCATCTTTTCTTTCTCCCGAGTCATGAATAGCTAGATTTTATGTTTGGATGAACGATGTAGCCTAAGTTAAATTCTTTAATTTCGACTCTCAAGTTTTGATTTATAAATTGATTAAGTATTTGATTTTACTTCTTTTCTTAATGCTTTGAATGATTGGCCATTATTTCATTGATGTTATGGATTGTAATGAACTGAGAAGTAAATTATTGATCTAGATCACGTAGTAAAATCCGGCAATTGGATGAAAGGTAGAGATACGCTTTTATTATTGCCGCGGTCTAAATTGAATTCCTAGGAGATTTAATGCATCTAATTAAGGATCATTCTGACTGCCTAAGTTGACTTAATTAGATAGGACTAATTTGAACTTGAGAGAGGTAAATTAGGTTAAATTTGTGAATTCGACCGAATACAACTTTAGAAAACTAATCTTGAGAGAAGGAATTAGAGATGACAACTAGGTGAATTCGTTCGTCCAAACGCTTCAACCAACATATTTTATTAATTCTTGATTTCTGCTTTATTATTATTTTCGAAAAAATCTAAAGTTCTAGCTTAAATCTTTCAAATCAATTTATTTTAAATTATGTGCAATGAATTAGCGCTTTGATTAATTTAACTAGTATCTAAATAAGATAGTCTTCGTGGGAACGATAATCCGGACTCAAAAAGTCCAC
Organism: Forsythia viridissima; assembly: GCA_030279155.1. NCBI lineage: Eukaryota > Viridiplantae > Streptophyta > Magnoliopsida > Lamiales > Oleaceae > Forsythia > Forsythia viridissima. The sequence continues at coordinate 39,121,183 of CM059037.1, forward strand.
TTTATTACTTGTTAACGATATTGTGCACTTGCAAACACATTATTTTCTCAACACTAATAAAGTAAGAAAATTACTTTAATGTCCATTTTGAAATTTCTCACAAACTTCAAGGTGAAATTTACTCATTTTCTTATGATGAATAAATCCCTAGCTAAAACAATTTTCAATGTTACTGTCTATAGATTTAATTATAAACACACATTGTAAGTAATTAAGTAGAAGATTGAAGATAATTATTGTAATACTTCGAAATCTCAATGTTGAGTTTTAATTAACTTATTAACATTTAGGTTCTATTTATCAACAGTTAAAGATAATATACAAAATTTGTTTGATCTTATTTGGACAAAATTGATGTACAGATACACTTATCCAGATAACAATTTAAGCAAAAATCGAGGACATTTTTGATCCTCAGAAAGAAGTTGAAAAAAATATTTATCATTATAATGGTTCACTTAATATTATTTAAAAGATGAACATACCCTTTAATAACACAAGTTGATTTTTCTTTTACTCTTTTCTTATAGCTACCGTTCTTTGCCGAACCACCCACCACCACTAGCACGGCGGTGCCACCTTTACAACTACCCCAAATCAACTATCCAGGCTTCATAGAATAACCTCTGCCACTCAACCCATCATCTAAAAACCCAAAAATTTAATAACTCAAAATGGAAAATCTAAAAACCCAAAAAGTTAAAATGTAATACATTTCTTGTTAACATATTGTATTTTATTGTTTATAATAAATAATATTGATATTTTTTTCACATTCATAGAAATATAATTACAATTGGAGATGAGTTTTATATTGTGGTAATAACAACAATAATTTGAACTTAGTAAATATATTTTGGTGATTTGAGTTTTGATAATTAACGAACTATTGAAATTAAATCTTATGAAATTGATGCTATCAAGAATATGAATTTAACAAACTTTAATAATGGTCAAATCTGTAGATTTTCAATTCAATATTTGTTTCAATACAAGTTGAATGAAGCATCGACAACAGTAAAACTAAATACTTTTTAATTAATAAAAAGAGAGACGACTAAGAAAATTAGAAAGAAGGAAATGAATTACATTATTATGCCTAGCTAAAGATCAATTATGTTACATATTCTACTTTGGTTGTATTCGTTATTAACATTAATGTATTATCCCAAGAAGTTCAATAAATAAAACGCTTGGTAAACATTAAATACTCAATATTTCACTCGTGTTTTGAAATTGCAATCGAATTTTTTCTTGAACTCTACTAAATCTACAAGGACATAATTATAGCAACAATGCTTATACAATATTTTTCACATAATGTCTTTCTCCCTATTTAGCGATCTTTGTGCAAGCTACTTCAATTGATAAAACTCTAATCAATCCACATTTACATTTCTCTATGAACATAATCCAATGTTATAGATACACATTATAATTATAGAAAACGAAAATATATGAAGATCAGTTACTATTTATATGAATGATACTTACAAATATTTTTAGTAACTAACAGAAAAATGATGACTCACTTTTTGTCTACTTCACATTTTGAAAAATGATTTCGTAACTTGAATGCCTCTCCTTGATAGCCAGTCTGAGAATCAAGCCCTTGTTATACATATGCGTGCTACAATTTCTATCTATGAGAACTAAATAAGATAATAAAATGTAATGACTCTTAAAACAAAATAATAGAACTGGTAGATGTAATGAGAATGAAAGAAAATGTGTCTTACATAGAAGATGCCAAATGGGTGGAAAATGTCAGAAATTTCTTTAGTTTAAAATATTGACAATTAAATAGTGATGATGAAAATATAAACTGAGATATTAATTAATGTCATATATGTTACTTTCATGTTAATTATGTTGGTTAGTATTTAAACCAATAGAATTCCGTTCCTTTTCCTCCCTCAGAATTTTATTTTGTTTATATTAAAACTACTTCTTATATGTTCTTTATTTCTATATTTTTTTCTCTTTGGACACATGCTTCCACCGGTTTCAAATTAATGCTAAGGAGTTGTGACCATTTTCAATTTCAGTTGGCTTAGACTATATGGTAATTTTTGCTACACTAAGCTTGACTGAGTAATAGACAAATGTTTCACATTTCATTGTTCTTAATCCTATTCAATTATCTCTAGTACTGAACATGCTATTTATCCCTCCAAAATTCATATAAAGTTCTATACAATTCATACCACATTTTATAGTGAGCAACCAAACCATGTCGAACAAATTTTTTTTTTTTTTCCATTTCTTCATTACATTCCGCAGTGAGGAGAACAAACCATATCGAATGAAAAGTTCTATACATTTCTTTATACTATTTCATAAGTGACCAAATAGAACCATATCAAACGGAATGGTCTATTAACACATCGTATAAGATTATGAAAAATATTATATCAAGTTGAAATAACCACTTGCACGTAGATCTTACCTTATATTTTTTGAATATGAAAATTGATTGAAAAATCTGAAACTTTTTGTTTGTTCTTCAACAACTTTGAATTATCACTTATTTTATTTTCTTTCATTTGTAAAAACTTCAAGAAAAATGAGTTTTGTGTGTGTAATATGTTGTGAAAAGAAAACGACAAAATAGGAGAATTTTGAGAAGAATTTTCTAATTCTAACTTATAAAATTTACATATAAAATATGAAGAGTTGATGCCAAAGTAAAGAGGAGAAGGAGTCGACCATCACACGATTTTACTAGATAAAAAGATGATAAATTTTAATAACAATATTAACAAATGAAATGTCTTTTAACTCCTCAATTCATACATACCATTTTTATGATCCTAAATATATATTTAGGAATTACATAATCATCATATGACCATTTGTATTCCGAAGTAAAAAAAAAAAAAAAAAAAAAAACTGAAGATGAGTTGTTCAAATGCTTCAAACAACCCTTTATTTTGTTCAATAAAGGTAGGAGATGAAAGGTTTTTGAATTTTTTTATTTAATATGAGAGGGTAAAATAATATAAAGATGTAATATGAGAGAGTAAAATAGTCTAAAACTGTTTATCTCTTTTATGGCCTTTTAGAAGTAGTATATATATGGATTTTTAAAATCCATTCAAATATTGGTTGTTGACACTTTTGTATTTTATAAATATTAAGTACAATTGAAACAAATACTATATTAAACTAGAAGCTCAATATCTTGAATTTTTATTATTTAACATGACTTGTTAAATCATCTTAGGTCAATAATGATGCGAATAATTAAAATATCTATTGAAAAACTAGAAGATTTTTTAATAAAATGAATTCTCACGTACTGCTCAAGGAACCATCTGGTTTTCTGGTAGTAGAATTTTTTATTTTCCGCAAGTGTGTTGTCTGTTCCTTATTAAAGGAGTCAAGAGGATGAAATTTCTTTAGTGGTGGCGGATGAAACATAGCTATAGGCATAGCTATGGGAAGAGATGAGTGTGGACTATTATCCCAATCCTATTTTTTGTGCATCTGGCTAAATCCATTATCGTTGTCATCCTATCTTGTAGGGACGATTGTCTCGTCGCTTGTTAGAGGTGGAGTAAACTTGACATAGTAGTCAAAATTTTCAGAGGGTTCTCCTAATAGTCCAACACCTACGGATCTGTTCTCATAAGTCATGTGCAACTTACGCTGGCTATTGTTCCTTTTGAGCAATCTCTTGTTTTGCTTGTAATCATTAGAGACATAATTTTCTTTTATACACTCCGAACGGAAACATATATCGCAATATAGATGACTATAACTATTAGATCTGCCATAGATCGGTCTACATTTTGCATTAAAGCCATAAATGGGGATATTTTCTGTGGTAAAGGCAAATTGTGTTGGAAAGCAAGAATGTTTCATTTGTGTCGGCTCTCTTTTGAACATGATCTCGACCTCACCATTAGATTTTCTTCTAAAGTGGTGGATATAGGACTTGATAGGTTTAGAATTTTGAGATGCTTGATGATGTTGTTCATAACGAGTGACCTATGTTTCAGGAATTAGCTTGATGAGTTCCGATATGAGGATCTGTCTCGGAACATAAGTACAACTATATTGATATATTTCCATCTGGAGGAAGAGAGCATCATCAGTGCCTTGAGAAGTAGGAAAATCAAGTGAACGATTTTGTACTTTTAAACCATCTGGTAATGGAGGGTGGCGACATATGTTACCGTGGAGGGAAATGTTCCAACACTCTAAACTTGGACTTTTAAGGCAGATAAAAGCTGATGGTCTGGTATTGGCATGTTAAAATTGGGAAACATGGTTACAAGAATTGTGCCTGCATTGAGGGTTGTTTGAATTGTACCAATACATGCATATTGGTAGTCAGTAAATCTACAATATAAGAGTGCAATTCTAGATACTGCTGGGCCGACAATGGAGGGTAAAAGCAAATCCTACGGGTCCAAAGTGGATATGTGTAAAACCTTCTGATAGCCAAACCTTGGGAAGATGGAAAGCTAATTCAAGAGTAACAAACTGTTTATTTTCAGTGGTTGGTAAAAGATGTTGGTCAAATTTAGAAGCTTGGACATATTTCTTTAATCTGGGATTTGGAGGAAGAGACGAGAGTACAATTAGATTTAGAGAAAGACTGACGAGGTTTTGTATATGCCAAATAAGGATTTATAAGAGGAAAATCAGTAACAGAGATTTTATCGGACTCGGATAAATATGAAACTTTATATACGGAATCTACCTTGGAAGCATTAGATGTTCGGAAAGATGATGAAGATGAACGAGATAAATTAAAATTTTCTACTGTCATGATGAGAATATCTCCCTTAATTTTTATCAAACTGGATAATCAAATTTGGGTAATAAAGATAAGAGAACAATCATGGCTTTGATACCACAATAGCGGGAGTGTGATGATAATACAGTGTTCCAATATAACAATTGTAACGCCTCGGATTTTCTCAACCCGAAGGGTTACTAAAATAATCTCTAAATAATATTTGACGACTCCAAATAATATTTTTCGTGCCCTTGAAAAGTTTTAAAAATACAACTATTGCGTAAAATAACAAGTGCACAAGTGAAAAAAGATTTTACTTCAAATTTTCATGGTTTTGCCTATATCGTGATAGGTGTCACCACAATTTATTTGACCATTCAAAAGAACTTCAAAAATTACAAAAATTGAACTATAGATATTTGAGACTACATACTACAACATGTTAAAATTTCAAACCTTAGCTATATCGTTTGGTAGCTGAAAATGTTAGTCGAAGTTGCTTAAAAAACTGTAACGTTCAAAATAAATTCATACGATGAAATTTTTGAGTTATTCCAAATGCTTCCATTAGAACACATATAAGGCTTTCCATAGTCGCTAACTTTACTCAAAAGTCCTAACGTGTAAAGAGTTATGATTTTTCAAAGTAAGGATAGTAAGCTAAAAATTCAGAAAAAACTTAAATTTTTCATGCTCGCTAGCCTACGCCATCGCATCAATACCAACCAATTCAATCTGAAAATTTGTTCATTTTGGGATGAATATTTCATAAAAAACACTTAGTAGCAATACATACTAACACGTGAAAAAAATTATACGGAAACATAGATGCGACATGCCATCATTTATTAACGTACATAGGAACACATAAATTGATAATCAGCACCCATGAACTTAAATGTGATTTCCTTCAATCACCATCATACATATATGATTACATTCAATCACCATTATAAAGTTCTTTCATAATTAAAGTTTTGCATGACATTAATATCACAGAATAATTTTCCCTAACATTATTTAAAAATTATTGTAAGAGTAGTAAATAAAACTACCTTGCAAAAAAATAAGATTTCTGTTGAGTTGAACTGGTACGTAAAAGTTGGTTGCACCGTTCCTCAAATTAATTTCGTGCCTTTTCCTTTTTGATTTCCAATTTATAGTGATCTCCAATTTATAATGTTATTGCATAGGGTATATAAAAAAGGAAGGGAATTGTAGCCGAAAAAGGGAGAATCACAAAACTTGCTCGAAAAAGTGGCTGGAAAAGAAGAGTGTAATAGGTGCAAAACTGAAGCAAAAAGGGGACAGTTGTTTTGAAATGCTGTGGCCGAAATTTTGGACAAAAATAGTTGAAGAAGAAGGGCTTCATTGTTGGAATTTTGGGGCCAAGAATGATGAGAGAAAAAGTGAACAAATGAAGCTTTCTTCTTGCTAGAAAGTGGCTGAACTTCTGAGAAACAAGCATATTGCTGGATTGTTTCAACACTTGAAGTGGAGAGAAATATCAAGAATTTAAGGGGCTGAAATCTAAAGAGAAAAGTGTAATAAACTAGAGTATGAGATGGCAAAAAAAAAAAAAGAAAACAAATAAAAGGCTTAAGAGGGGGCAGAATTTTAGTGGCTACTGGGCAGTTTTCAACAGATTTCGTGGAGCATTTTTTAGTTTGAATTAGTAAGGGAAAATGAGGTCTTGGAGGGGCCAAATTCTTTGGAAAATATGGAGGTAAAAACACTTAATTTATGGGCTGATAAGTGAGAAAAAATGGTGGGAGTGGGGAGCAGTTTTTCAGTGTACATGGGGGCAGTTTTGAGATAATGGAAGGAAGCAGTTTGGCTAAAGTTTATGGACATTTTTTTCAAGGCTGGAAGAGAGGATTGTGGGACGATTTTTCAGCTGGGTTTAGGGACCAATTGGGGGCTTTTTTTTGGAAGAAAATAACCTAATGTAAAAAATACCAAAAAATCTCTCTAGAAATAACGAATGAACAAGCACAAAGAAATGTCAATCCAAACAACAACAGAAACCACGAGCACTACAAGAAACTGTGGCAACAGAGATGGAATTCTTGATTTTCGTTGGTAATAGTCTTTACCGACGAAAATCTTCCCTAACTCCGTTTATGAAACTCTCGTTGTTAATTTACATACAGATTAGTAAGGCTATTGCTAAATTAGCTACGGAAATAGTTGTTGGTGTTACCAACAACTATTTCCGTAGCTAATCAGCACTCTTGGGTTGTTACTAAACCGTAAGTGATTACCAACGCTTTTTCAATATAATTCTTGCAACGGAAATTACCGACGGCTTTGTTTGTTACTACATTACTACAAATGTACTATTTATATTTCCGTAGCTAAATTACTACACAAATTTCTAACAAAAATAAATCCGTCATTGAGTTGAATTACATTTTTAAAAAATGCAACTTGTTATTATACCAATGTGTTTTTCTTGTGAATTAAAATTATTAAAAAGTGAAAATATTTAAAATACAATAACAAACAAATATGAAATTTACACATTTCCATTCCATAAATTCACTATTCAAATTTACATCAATTTCGCTTTCCTCTCAAAAATCAATACTATTTTTTTTTTACATTAAAATCATATTCATCATGTCATACTCCAACCCCAAAAAATTGGCACATGATCAGTTAGTCCAAAAAAAAAAAAAACAAACAAAAATTTCAAAACACTTTTAGTGGAAATTTTTTATAAACAAAATTAACATTTTCCATGCCCAACCATTGAAGATCATTGTGCTTAAATCACCTAATCACTTGACCTACTCATTTCTCCCAACATCCGAAGTATGCTTTGTTCGAATTCAATGCACTTCTTTTCTTTGTCACGTAGGCCGTTTTCTATCTTTTGTATTAATTCATTATTTTCTCGAGTAAGTTCAACTATCTTCTTGCAAGCACCATGAAATTCCTCTTGCTAAGTGATTAAAGAAACATTTCCATCTAATGGAACAAAAGGCGACCCAGCGGAGGTGCCAACTTTGTTTGAAACTGGATGAAAAATTCCAAGCCCATACACGCGACCACCCTTACCTAGGCCTTGACTTGCTTCATACCATGCATGAATGTCAAAATCGAGTTGTGATGACACATCTAGACTCTTCGGTCCGGGGATAACCATAGTAAAAAATAAATTGTCTTGTTGCATGCACATCCAATGCGAGAGATTGTACATAGTAATGACAACTGGCCAACATGAGTACTGCACATTAGACATGCTAAACGGATTGAACCCATCCGTGCATAAACTAAGACGTACACTACATGGTTCAAGAGAAAACTGTAGATAAGTTCTATCAAAGTGCCTCCATGCCTTACTATGTATGGGGTGTGACATTTCCTTGCTTGGTAATTGATTCTTCGAATGCCATATCGTATGCTCTGCAGTATGCCTCGACATATAAAATTGTTGAAGCCTAGGAGTTAAAGGTAGATATCGCAACACCTTTTGAGGTACCCTATGTTCATATCGAGACACATTCTTTTTGTACCGTGGGCCAAAACATGTAGGGCATCGAGTCATGTTTCTCGGTTTCTCTATAGTACAACATGCAATCATTGACACAAACATGGATCTTTACAACACCAATGCAAGATTAGATAACATTTTTTTTGTTTTATAGAATGTAGCTTCTAACCGGTCACCTTCTGGTATAATTTCCTTAATGATAGATAACATACGAACATAACACGTTGTAGGCATATTAGTTTCAGACTTCAAATTCAATAGTCGTACCATTGTCGAAAGGTTGGTGTGCTTACTACAACTAGGCCAAACAGGTTTGTCGGCTTCTTCCAATAGTCTAAAGAAATTTTTTGCCTTTTGATTTGGAGCTTGTTCCTCATGAGCACACACATCTGGATTGGTGTAATTATTGTACATTTCAGGTCCCATCGCGTCTATCACCATTGTTTCATGGCTAAAATTTGTTGTAGCTTGTGCAGTTGAAAATACAGTCAAATTTGAAGCATTGAAATTGAATGATTCTCCGTGTGCATTCCACTTTATATAACCCATTGTAAATCCATTTTTGTAAAGATGATATTTCACAATATCTCCTTTCAAAAACCTTCTGTTGTCACATCTAAAGCATGGACATTTAATTATATCGCCAACTATTGTTGGAGATAGGGAAAATTGAATGAACTCTTCAACAACTTCAATAAATCTGTATGAAAGAAATCTATCATCTGACTGACGCAACATCCAATTGCAGTCGATGCTATATTGTTCAAAAAAATCAATAGATTTTAATTGTCTATCCTTAGTGATCCTACAAAGTGATCAAAACAATAACACATGAATTATACATAGTTCAAGTGTGGCACTTTCACTTTAGAACAAGGGAAAATAATACTTCGAATAATGTAATAAAAGAAAAACATAATGGAGGACCTGAAATGGATTTTGAATTATTTTCTGACCGATTTAGTTTTTATTTTCAATTTACTGTCAAATCTACTAAAGAATCCATGCACGAGGCCATGCAGCGAATGAAGGCTAAGGCACAAAGAGTTGCTGATACAAGGATGTTGTGAACAAGTGAACTGCAGATGGAATTGACTTCATTTCCTTAATTTTCAGTTAAATGCAATAAGCTCATTTAAAGAGCTGATTGTGTAGGTTTTGTTTCTTCATGTATTAAGTTCTTAATTGATATTCAAAACTATCACAAAAAAATAAGGAAGTAATTCTTTAATAAATAAATAAAAACCCCGGTTCCAAGCAAAAGGTAGTGCTTAAACAATAATTAATCAATAATATGAAATTACCCAAATCAGTTTCAACAATAATCTGTGAGGCAATTACTCAAACAATTTCACAACAAGCAATTTCAATTATGATTAAAAATCAAAACTTCTTCAATTCACAATTCCCAATCAACGGAAATGATTAATCCTAACTAACAGTATTAATTAAAGGTCATAGATTTAACAATTAAAAAATAAATAGAGCAACGAACTAACCTCATAAAGAGCAAAATCTACCATAGTCCTCGAAGATTCATCCATCTAATCCCAAATAATACAGAAGTTTAGACCTACTTCGTACCTTCAAATGGTCATCCATGTCTGCTAGAGAAAGAGGCGAGAAAGAAGAATTAAGTTTTGGAACGTGGATTTTGAGTTTGTAGAAGATTGTGAATGAGAGACCCGTTTCTCACTTTGATTTATTTTCAATTATTCAAAATAAAGCAGATTTTATTGAATACTAATAATTTAGTCCAATTAATGTTTAATTTAGAGCATTATAATTGTTAATGTTAAAATTACGAGATATAAAAATTTTGCTAAATTTTTATTTTTGAATTTATTAATTTTGAAGGATATTACTAACGGAAATTAGAATAATACTAACAGATAGATTCGTAAGTAAATTTCAATAGAATATTACAAACGGATATATTTGTAGGTAAATTTCATTTCATTTATGTTTTATTTTTACCATCAACAATTACTACGTAACAGTGTTCGTTGGTCATTTTTCATATATATGTGTGTGTGTGTGTGTGTGTGTGTGTGTGTGTGTGTGTTGTTGTTGTTGTTGTTGGTAATCTCATTGTTACGTCATTTATTTTATACTTAATGAATTTTTAAAATTATTTCATTGAAAAGTTGTTGGTAATAGCAACGGAAGTCGTCCGTTACTAAAATTCCATCTATGTTGCTTCCCTTTCTAGTAGTGGAGCAAGACCAAAGAATTTCCAAGTTTGTCTCTCACTCTAGTCGCCAAGATAGAAACAAATTCTCCCACAAAGGAACGACCTCGAAATATTAGAGCCACAAATTTATGAAAAAAGCCCGAACGACCGCGTATTGTTGGGGTCCAGAATGAACAGTTTAATGGTATAAAATAAATGAATAGTGTTTTAAGATGGAAGTATGAACACTACACCGAAATAAGGCTTTTTTTTATTATTATTATAGGTATAGATTTATTCCAACATTTTGTGGTAAAGAATGGATAAAAATACATTGCCTACGAAAAATATATATTAAAACAAACAAAGACTAGACCAAATAGACTTGACTTAAATAAAATTCTTATTTTACTCGTTTTTCAAAGAGAAACATGACACGATTACATAAGATTAAAAACCATTAAATTAGTAGATAATTGGACACAATAAGAAAAATAATTTATATAGACGATTTTAAATTTAATACAAACATATACTAATTTGCACATATCTCTATTTAAGCCATTGTACTAAAAATGAATTTAAGGCACAAAAGTCACTTAGCATATAAAAAAAAATTCCACAATATTTGTTCCCAATGGGAGAGTGCATGTACTAAAAAATATTGGGTTCTTTACATAGAAAATCTAATAATATTATAATTATAAATTTACCTCAGTATATTTGATATTTCTGTTTACAAGTAGTGTGTGTATATAAATATATTATTTAATTTATAATTATTAATTTTTTTGAGGAAAATTTATAATTATAATATTATCAGATTTTCTATCAAAATTTATATAATTATTGCACTTTTAATAAGACCCATCTATTTATATAGTAATTTAAAAAAACCCTATCTATTATATTTGAAAATTTGGAGGGAAAAAAAAAAGTATGTGGAAGATATAATTTTCACAAAAAAATCACACAAATTTGGTCATATAACTAGCAACTACTATATTTGTTTCTTATTATTAAAAATGAAGTTTTCCATTCATTTTATTTCCTAAAGTTGGGAAATCAAAATATAAATGTACATTTAAAAGTTGTAACTACAAAAAAAAAAAAAGACTATATATTTGTATAGTTGTATAAGAAAATTGAAACGAAAGAAGTACATTTACAAGTCTTAATAAGCAATTTACAAAGATATTTATGTATTTAAATTAAAATTTTCTAGAGCTTTTATCAAAACCACATAAAATCACTCGGCTAAATATATAACATTAGCCTTATTTTCCAAAAATACTATTGGCTATGCTTATTTTTATAGTGTACTGTGCTATAATCAAACTTATCCATAGTGAAGAAAAAACGTTGCTCTAGTGATGAGGGACCAAAGAGACCACTATAAGTCTATACGTGCCAAAATCAATTAAATGGGGGAATAACTTATCTTCTTTCTAAAATGAATTTTATTTTTTATTTTTCATACAGTGTCATTTTCATTTCATTTAATAGTGGAAATAGGTCTTATTCTTAGTGAATTATTTTAGTGAGAGTGTGAAAAGTTGAAAATAGCAAGCATAAGATTAATTGTATTGTGGTCCATGATGCCCACTCTATTTCTTCATAAGCTCCAATATTTTAATTTTACATTATATTGGACTTCTTTTACATAAAGTAGACACTGGTTGTGTTCTCATTCCGCGAATAAAATGACTCGTTAGCTTGCTTCATTTGCTATCATTTCCCCAACTTCTTATAGTTGGGTCAATTTTCTGCCTCGTTTTATTTCACTTGAAATTTTGAGTGATTATTTAATGAAAGTTCCGTTGTTACACTAAAAAAAAAAAGGATTAATTGTAATGTACTTATAAAGTAAATTTAGCTTAAAACTTCTCATTTCGTATATTCAACTTTTTTTTTTTTTTTGGTGGTAAAAACACCATGAACGCCTAGGCAAGAGTTTTAGGCCTGTACTAAAAAATTGGAAAATTGAATCATCTTTATTCAATCAAAATCTATATAGAATGTACAAGTATATATAGTTAACAAATCTACTACTAAGTACTAAGTAGGAAATAAATATATTTGAATATAGTACAATATCAATCTTTGACATTATAATATATCTTCAACATGTACCTAGACCCAATGGAGGTGTTTGGATTCTCGGACCTTGTTTTATAGATAAAGAAAAAAAAGTACAATTGAGAGAGTCGGAGACATAAACTCTCTCTAAAATTTCAACTAAATAAAGAGGAGCATCACCTAATGTCAATTCTTCTTTAAGAAGAGGTTTTACCTTTTCTACAAAATATATATCTATACTACATCTAAAATGTCATAATATAGAGAAATATTTTTGGACCAAAATATCCTCACTCATATTTTAGATTTTCTAATTTACCCTTGATTAAATTAAAAAGCCTTTAAAATTGGTTCAATTAAATATTAATTAATTAAGACTTTTAAAATTCTTCACCTATACATCTACATCTACATCTAACAATTAAATCTTAATTAATTAAGACATTTAAAGGGAGAAACATTTTTGTACCAAAATATCCTCACTCATATTTTAGATTTTTCAATTTGTCCTTGATTAATTTAAAAAATCTTTAAAATTGATTCAATTAAATCTTAATTAATTAAGACATTTAAAATTCTTCACATATATATCTACACACACCCTTCATTTTATGAATTGAATATAATTAATTGGAAACACTAGCCTCCAATTCTAATAATAAAAAATTTTGAGAATCATTAAATGCATTCATACTTATGTGTCCCTCCAATAAAATTTTTACATATCATCAAACAAATAGATGGGGATATCATTAAATGCATTCATACTTCCTGTTAAGTTAATAATGTGTAAAGTTTTTATTGGAGGGACATCATATGAGGAAATCATTAAATACATTCATACTTGATGTTAAATTAATGATGTTTAAAGTTTTTATAGGAGGGACATCTAAGGGACTTATAATCTAGAAAGCAAATTTGGACTTGGGTTTTGGAAGGTGGCACTAGGATTTGGGAGGAATGGAGTATAGTTGGCTTGGTATTGTTTTGTAGTATTTGGGTTATTATTGAAAAGAAGTATTTTTCAAAAAGTTTTAAGTTAGGTATAACTAAAAATTCAAAAACTGAAAAGGGAAGTAGTTTTTCAGTTTTTTGTATTTTTAAAAGTAAGTATTGGGCAATATTAACTCAGAATATAAATACATTGCTTAGAGTATTTCTAATGTAATTGTGGATTGCACCAAAAAGTGTGCCACGTTATTCTAAAAATTTTATATAACAAGGAGAAAAGTAAAAGATGTCTAGCATACCGTTCACATTTAGACGGTGTACTAAATATCCTTTATTTATTTTTTTATAATAAATATTTTTCGAAATGTGTGTTAACTATATTTTATAATAAATATTTATTGAAATTGAAATTCTTGAAATGTATTTAATTATAGAGAGTAAGTTTGGCTCTCTAAAATTTAGAAAGCCAAACACACTCTCTATTTTAAAAAGTTAATTTAAAGAGCCTCTTGGAATATACTTTTAAGAATTGACTCTTTAAAAGAAAGATCATCGTGTATATAAAGAATTTCTTGAAGATGTTCATACATACATAATATCTTTGTTAAAATGCAAATAGATGGTCCTCGTTCCTTAATAATTTAGTTGTGCATGGAAAAAACGTGAATTGTGCCAATAATGTGTACCTGGACCACTTTTTGCTTAACAGTTGTTTGATAGAATTTTTTAGTAGATTTTAATAAATAAAAAAATTGATAAAATATGTGTTGAAAAATTAATAAAAATTGTGGATTTTATTTATTGTGTGTAGGGGTGAGCATTTTAACCGGAACCAAACTTTTCGAACCAGAATCGGAGGTTCCGGTTCGGTTCCAAAAAAAATAAATTAAGAACCGAAATCGAGAACTGATCGGGTTCGGGTCTGTTATTGGTTCTTGAACAAGAACCGTGGGTACCCGAATTGGAACCAATTTTTTTTTTTTTTTACAATTTATTTAATGATCCAACACCAACTAAATAAGATAATTAATATGGGTCTTTAAATGGTTGGTTGGTAAATGTTAAGTAGTTCTATACAAATTAAAAAATATTTCATTTATATTGTTTCTAACTTTACAATTCACTCTTTTTTGAAAGGTTGATGAATGGTAAAGCAAATGAAATGACGGGATGGAAGGAAAATTCGACAATATTTATTGTTATGTTGTTTTGAGAAGAAAAATTTATGTTATTTTTAGCATTAGTAAAATTTAGTACTTTTTTTTTGTTTGTTTTTTGGGTATGTAATTTGGTATTTCATGTTTATACTCTGCTAATGGATGCTATTTTGTAGTTTATTTTGCTAGATATTGGATGCTATATTATGCTATCTATTTGATAATATATTCATATTTTGTGCATTAGATTAACAAAGTATTAAAAGTTATGGGTAGAACCGAACCCGAACCAGAACCGACGGTTCGGGTTCGGATTCGGGTTTGGTTCCAAAAATTACGTGGACTCGAACGGTTCCATTTACAAAATACCTGAACCCGAACCGACCCACCCGACACCCATGCATAATTGTGTGGTTAAAATTAATTGTTGACTTTGATTTCAACTTTTTAACATATTTTTAAATTCTACTCAACATGCTCTTAATTAGTCTCAACAATAATTACAGATAAATAATTATTTCCACAAAGATATATATTCGTGGATAAATACTGAATATTATTTTTTTATTATCGCACAAGTTAGAATATAAATAAATATTTGACGGTCATTTGGAAGGAAATTGATGAAAATAATCATTGCTGTCAAAAATATTTGAAATAGGGGCTAAACTGTCAAAAATAAAAAGATAGGTCCTCAACCCGCAGTAAGTGCAAAAATCAGGGACCATTTGTGCAAATAAGCCAAAAAAAAAAAAAAACTACCTCTTTTTATGGTTAATTTTACCAATGGTCACTGGAGTTTGTAAAAAATTTTAAAATGGTCATTACAGATTTTGCTACTCTATTACCAGTCATTGTAGTTTACAACGATTTCACAAATGGTCATTAAGTTCGAAAAACTAATGTATTATCCTACATGTAGACTTTAAGTGCCACAATGGACTAATAGACATTATTTTGTACGCCATACAAGACATTATCGTATTTATAAAAATATCGTAGATGTAAAAGATGACTTAAATTTTGGTATAAGATCAGACTTAACTTAATTTTCATTTATAGAATCATTAAACGTTGTTGACATGTACGACTCTTTTTTTTTTTTTTTTTTTATCAAAACACGCTAATGTCTTGTTTGATGTACAAAATAATGTTTGTTAGTCCATTATGACACTTTATGTGACAAGTAGGATTTTATTATAATTTTATAACCTGGTAACTATTTGTGAAATTGTTATAAACTTCAGTGACTAATAAAGTAAGAAAATTACTTTAATGTCCATTTTGAAATTTCTCACAAACTTCAAGGTGAAATTTACTCATTTTCTTATGATGAATAAATCCCTAGCTAAAACAATTTTCAATGTTACAGTCTATAGATTTAATTATAAACACACATTGTAAGTAATTAAGTAGAAGATTGAAGATAATTATTGTAATACTTCGAAATCTCAATGTTGAGTTTTAATTAAGGTAAATTCAGGTCGGTCACTGTTTTGGCACTTATGGACTCTATAGTCATATGCTCAAAATTTAATTCAATTAAAGTCACATTTTAGAGCTAAAAGACCAAAATACCCTTAATTGTAAAAAACGCTAATTGTGATACTGTTTTGTTGTGATACTGTTTTTTTGTGATACTGTTAAATCTATGATTTTGTACTATTAATGGAACATTTTAAGAACAATATTATTCTCTTGTTTATTCTCTATTGATTAATTCGTCTACTATTAAACACCATATATATTTATATTTATCTATCCAATGGGAATCTATGTCCTAATTGAATCTCAAACATTTTCATAGCTTCGACAGATCTCTATACCAAGTTGAAATTTCAACAATATCTAATTCATGGCTTACATTGAGATTCATGAATCAACTTAAAACCTTGGAATTTTCGATATGACCATGTTGGAGTTTTCGATATGACCATGTTTTCTGTATAAAATACATTCAAACACCAGTTTTGTGGTGACTATTCAGAAGGTTTTGGTGTTATGAGTAGTCAAGTACAAGTTTATGATTCTTGTAGTGAACTTTGTTTTCCAATGGGAATGTTAATGAAAAATGATCAAGTTCAAAGGATGTACAACAAGAGAAAGATGAATGGTGACTTCAATAAAGATACATTTATCCGTAATACTGTTTTAGAGGATTTGTAATACTGTTTTGACAAAAAAAATTAAAGATCGCCATTTTAAGTTAAAGAGACGATTTCAAACGGATAAAATCCATCATACGTAGTGGCAAAGCGACTGGTCTTGACCGTCTCGTCGAGATCATTCCAAAAACATATTATAATAAAAATTATGAACACGTGTGCAAATTCTATGTTCATTTCTATTGTGATACTGTTTTCTTTGATACTGTTTTGCAAAATACAGTATCAAACAACACACATGACTGTGATACCATGCTTTTATCTTTGATACTGTTTAATTAATCATGTGTGTTGTTTGATACTGTATTATGCAAAACAGTATCATGGATTGAAATATGGATTAAAACAATATCAAAATTACTAATGCACATGATGTCAAATTTTAATTAACTCGCAAGTGTACGAATCTATTGGAATATAGATAAGTAATAACGAGGTCGATCCCACAGAGACTGCTATGAGGAAGGTGTAATTTAATCTAAATTAACTGTTATTCTAGGCTAGTTCAGTTGAAGAGAGTTTTGTTGAAATTATTAATTTAAAGAATAACTAATTATGCGAAAATAATGAGATTGAATAATCAAGAAGTGTAAAACACCAAGGTTTCGGAATCCACCATTGTCTAACTTAGCAATCATCTAATCATTCATTAATTCTCAAAGAAAACACATATGACAACACGAAATCAATCTATTGTCGTCCCTAAAGATTTATCAAATAAGTCTAAAAGAAGAGAATCAAATATAGGCTCCCCTTATGCTTCAAACATAAATTGCTTAAGCATTTTTCATATCAAATTCCATTGAAAGAAGACAAAGAATCAAAGATTACCTAAGCATTCCATGTATCCCAATAAGAATAAAAGAAGATGAAAAATCAAAAGCAATTAATAAAGCTTATTTAAGCATCAAACATGGATTAATTAAACCAATATCTAACTATCAAAAATACATGATATTTAAGATGAAAGAAATTATGTTTAATTAATCTAGTTAAGAACGAACCATGAACATTAAAGCCCTAAAAAGGAATTAAACGAATAACGAAATAATTACTTAATTAAAACAAGGTTTCATCGTCTACCTTGGCTAAAGAAAACTAGAAGAACATAATTAAACTAGAAAAACAATAATTGATAAAACCCGGCATGGATTGAAGGAGAAGAAATCTTCGAAGAAGTCTTGATAGTCGAGGAGGTCTTGTTCTCTTGTTCTCTTCCGTCTTCTCTTGATTTGCTCACCAAAAATCCCACCATTGATATGAGAATATAACTCATATTTATACTACCCTAGTTGTGCCCCAAAATATCCCAAAAGATTACAAATTTCGTGGGCCAAGAGTTAGAAAAAGAAATTAGAACTAAAAAAGAAAAGAAAATCAAAAAAATACAAAATCAGACGAAATTGGCCTGGGAGATCGCCCAGGCCATTCCCGGGCGATCGCCCAGGCATGTTTTTTGCTCTCTGTTGGCGAAAAATTGTACTGGGCGCTCGCCCAAATATAAGCCTGGGCGATCGCCCAGCTTATTTTTTCTGGCGGCTGATTTTCAAACGACAATAACTTCTTGTAGAAAACTCCAAATTGAGATCCGTAAAAAGTGTTGGACTCGTAATTCCATTATCTTTCTAATGGTATATCATTTGCCTTGTGGAAATTTTAATATCAAAAGTTGTACTCTAATTTCTCTACATGCTTCGGTAGGTAGTTTTCCAATTCGGTTCTTTGGCTTTCCAGTGTTTGATCCATTGATTAAACTCTTCGTTGTCACTCCAAAACACCTTAAACTTATTGATTTTCCCTTCTTCCTCATCCTCAAATGTTTGGCTCTTGAAATTCACTTCAAAAACTCAACTTACTCGTCGATTTCGCCAAATTATTGCTCTTTTCGTCCATTCTTCTCCAATTGTTCACAAACGCGTCCAAAACTGAAATAGAACAATAATATACTAGATAAGTAGAAAATCAACTATATGACGACATAAAAGATTAATTCAAATGCCAAAATAAGTGCATAAAACGCACTTATCAAACACCCCCAAACTGAACCTTTGTTCGTCCTCGAACAAAAACAAAACTAAAATAGATTTCAACTAAGCTAATTGATTCCACGAAAATCTGTCAATGTTAAATTCCTTATCATATGCCTCAAGTTCGAAAATAAAGCAACACTTTTAGAAGGATATCAAACAACAACACAAAAATTTTCACTTATCTGATGCTCGACCTTGTGTGAGTGTGTGAATAGCCAAACATTGAACTTATGCATGTATTAGACCATGACCAATATTGTGTTGTTGATATTTTAGCAATCTCGAACCCTTTGTAGTCATTTATTCCTTACACCTCTCGTAAGTTATCACACTTCTAAAGCTTTTCTCTCAAGTCCCGAGCTGTTCTAGCGAAATTGGTTTCTATTGATCATTACAATGCTCTTTCTTTTCAACAAAAGTGGTAAAACTTAGCACTTGTATTCTGAGAATTAGGATGGTGAGAGATTTCTAAATTCTCATCTTCAGTCTCCAAGGTTCTAATCTAGCAATCCTTTCTGAGCACTTCTACTCTTTTTATTTATTCAACTCATGTTAACAGTCTTACATCCTGTGCAATACATCTCTTTCACTAGCTTTCTGTGTGACCCTTGTAACGAGCTTTAGGTCGATGACTCCCAAGTCAGATGACCATAGGGCACCAGGTTTGAAAATACCCTAGCAGACTTAATTGCTCGAGTCCCACAGGCTAATAGAGGAGTGAAGATGTAAATTTATAAATGTCGCTCTCTTTTCTTTTTCTTGTTTTAGATACAGGACTCATGTAGCGAGCTTTGGGCCGATGACTCCCAAGTCAGATGACCATAGGGCACCAGGTTTTAAGATACCCTAACAGGCTTAATTGCTCGAGTCAGATCTTTCATTTAATTTTATCAGCCGCGAGTAGTGCTCAGTGAAGATTCTTTGACTATAACCCATTCAACCAAAGATGAGACCCAGAAAACCCAAACCATCAAAAGTCTTAGAACAAAAGTAGTAACTTTAACACCCCCAAACTGTTCTCAAAATAGTTTAGTCACTAGCTCTAAGAATGTAGGAACGGAATTTTTTTATCATGATACTCAGTCAATAATATCAACACAAACACTCAAGTCATGTCTCCAATAAACGATAAGTCAATAGTGGCTATGTGCTTCTTTAATCAGGTCTAACATAGATAAGTAATCTGATAAAAGAATGAGTTCAAGTGTTGTCTAATAGTCGACTAAAAATGTGCTCAATTTTGAACAGATATCATCATTGACGGCAAGATATTCAACAGTAACAAGACAACTAAACAATTTTTTTTTTTTTAAAAGTATTTCAGTTATAGAGACAAGAGTGATAAGCAAATTCAAAAGTACTAAAGTAACATGATACTTTATAATCCACCCCCAAACAAAAACCTTACATTGTCCTCAATGTAAGCATAAAATAAAGCAAAGAGAAGGTGGGAAAAGATCAGGTACTCCCCAGAGAGAGATGTGGAGAAGAAGGATCTGCCTAGTATGTAGTGGACTCAGAAGTAGTGCTGGGACCCTTGGTTAAAAGATGATTGCCTACATAATATCCAAGCGGCTCGCAAAGTGGGACATCCTGCGCGTGACAAGGTGAGACCTAATAAGTGCAATAAAATAAAAACTAATAAATTATTTAAACTATCTAAAACTACTACATATAACGCAAGTAAATAAAAGGGTAAGAAAATGGGTTGCCTCCCATTAAGCGCTTATTTATAGTCATTAGCTTGACTTATTGTCTGATTGCTTTACGGCACTCTGAATAATGCTTTGGAGGACCTGCTTTGCTTGCACCTATTGATTTTGGCACTTGTTGGAAGTGGCTCAATTGTCTGTTTCCATTCAGTTGTACCCATGACAGGTGCGGATCCAAACAAAATATTCACCTCTTCTATACCACTATCAACATCAAAATAAGAACCCAAATGAGTTAAGCACATGTTTAACGCATCATCACAATTAGGATATGCAAGACAATCATCATCTAATGCTTCTATCATGTCCACATCAGCAACATCCTCATTATCATGTGGTAGCCTGTTGACATTAAAAATATTCAGTTCTACTGTCATGTTGCCAAAGAATAGTTGCATAACTCCATTCCTGCAATTAATGATAGCATTAGATGTTGCCAGAAAAGGACGACCAAAAATTACAGGAATATGTTTTGTAGAGACTCTTACTGGTTGAGTGTCAAGTACAACAAAATCAACAGGAAAATAAAACTTGTCAACCTGTATCAAAACATCCTCTACAATTCCTCGGGGTACTTTCATAGATCTATCAGCAAGTTGTAAAATCATAGATGTTGGTTTTAACTCGCCTAGTCCAAGTTGCATATACACAGAATAAGGAAGAAGATTAACACTAGCTCCTAAATCTAGCAAAGCTTTCTCAATTTTATGGTTTCCTAAGATGCATGCGATAGTAGGACAACCTGGATCTTTAAATTTCGGAGGAGTGTTGCTTTGAATTATAGAGCTGACTTGTTCAGTTAAAAATGCCTTTTTGCGCATATGTAGTTGTCTCTTAGTTGTACATAGATCTTTCAAGAATTTAGCATAGGCAGGTACTTGCTTAATAGAATCAAGTAAAGGAATATTTACACTTACCTGCTTGAAGATTTCCATCATATCATTGATAGAATTACCTTGCTTTACCTGTGTGAGCCTCTGAGGATATGGGGCTTTTGGAATGTAAGATGGCTCATTGTCCTCTTTGGGAGCTTCTTGGATTGAATCATCAGTTGTAACAGTACCTGGAGAAAGTGGTTGAGAAGTGGTTTGCTTTGAGATGTCCACTTTGTTGTCAAACAGTTTTCCACGTCGCAAAGTCATGATTGATTTAGCCTCTTCATGTTGCACTCCTTTAGGATTAGGAAATGGCTGACTAGGAAACTTTCTTTTCTCAATGGTTGTTGCCAACTGTTGGACTGATGAAGCAAGTTGTCCCATCATGTTTTCAAGATTGGAGATGGATTGTGCCTGAGAGTTCTGGCTGGCGCGTACTTCATTCTTAAACTCAGTAATTGTGTGATTCTGATGCTCTAATGCAGTTTGTGTAGCTTTTGTCAAGTTATGAATTGCTTCCTCCCATGGTTTTGGCTGTGAAAAATTGTGATTGAATTGTTGAGTAGCCTGCTGGGGGGCTTGACCTGCTGTATCATCCTGTTGAAACCCCTGTGACCAAGAGAAATTGGGGTGGTCCCTCCAACCTGGGTTATAGGTGTTGGAGTAAGGATTGTAAGGAGGTTTCCTCATCATGTTGAGGGCATTAGCTTGCTCAGCACCTGCTTCTGGTTCTGTAGGACTATTGGCTGTCAATGAGGTCAATTTGCGAGAGATGTCCTCTATCATGCATTTGACTTCTTTGATTTCTGAGCTAGGTTCACTGCTGCGAATTTCATAGATACTCCTTTTCTTAGGTTCAGTTCTAGAGGATCGGCTCCGCTGTTGTGAATTGTCAGCCTGTTTCTGAAAGAAGCTCCAAATCTCCGTAGCATTTTTAGACATCATCTCTCCACCACTTGTGGCCATCAACCACTCTTGAATATGTGGTAGCAATCCCTCCAAAAAGTATTGGCATAAATGCCATTTTTCATAGCCGTGGTGTGGATATTTCATGAGAAGCCCGTTGAATCTCTCCCAAGTTTCATAGAATGGCTCATCGTCTCTTTGCACAAACTCTGAAATTTCCCTGCGAATAGTATTAGTTTTGTGAACAGGAAAGTATTTGTTCAAAAATTTAGCAACCATTTGTTCCCAAGAAGTAATACTATTTGCAGGCAATGTATTAAACCAAGATCTAGATCTATCTTTCAGAGAAAAGGGAAATAGACGAAGTTTAACATTATGAGGAGACACATTCTCATATTTAAATGTTTCACATACAGCATAGAAATCAGTCAAATGATTATAAGGTTCTTCACTATCTAAACCATAGAAAGATGGGAGACAGTTAAGCACACTCGGTTTAAGCTCAAAATTCCTAGCTGTGACCTAAGGGTATTGTATGCATGAGGTGCTCAAATTAGCTAATGGACTAAAATAGTCCCTGAAAGGTCTCTCCTCAATTTCATCCCCCATAGCTACTATTGCTTCGGTTTCTTCAATTTTATCTAGATTAGTGGCTCGTTTTTGTTGGTGAAAAGTTCTTTCAATTTCACTATCTAGATGTTCAAGCTTAAGTTCTAGAGATCTACGACCAAGCATGCACAATGAAGATTTTTGATTTTTTGAATTTTTTTTTTTAATTAAAAAAAAAACGAAAATTAAATAAATTAAATAAAATCCTAAATTATAACTAGTCGAGAATAAAATTAACTAAGATTAGATTAACCTTCAGACGCAGTCCCCGGCAACGGCGCCAAAAACTTGATGTCAAATTTTAATTAACTCGCAAGTGTACGAATCTATTGGAATATAGATAAGTAATAACGAGGTCGATCCCACAGAGACTGCTATGAGGAAAGTGTAATTTAATCTAAATTAACTGTTATTCTAGGCTAGTTCAGTTGAAGAGAGTTTTGTTGAAATTATTAATTTAAAGAATAACTAATTATGCGAAAATAATGAGATTGAATAATCAAGAAGTGTAAAACACCAAGGTTTCGGAATCCACCATTGTCTAACTTAGCAATCATCTAATCATTCATTAATTCCCAAAGAAAACACATATGACAACACGAAATCAATCTATTGTCGTCCCTAAAGATTTATCAAATAAGTCCAAAAGAAGAGAATCAAATATAGGCTCCCCTTATGCTTCAAACATAAATTGCTTAAGCATTTTTCATATCAAATTCCATTGAAAGAAGACAAAGAATCAAAGATTACCTAAGCATTCCATGTATCCCAATAAGAATAAAAGAAGATGAAAAATCAAAAGCAATTAATAAAGCTTATTTAAGCATCAAGCATGGATTAATTAAACCAATATCTAACTATAAAAAATACATGATATTTAAGATGAAAGAAATTATGTTTAATTAATCTAGTTAAGAACGAACCATGAACGTTAAAGCCCTAAAAAGGAATTAAACGAATAACGAAATAATTACTTAATTAAAACAAGGTTTCATCGTCTACCTTGGCTAAAGAAAACTAGAAGAACATAATTAAACTAGAAAAACAATAATTGATAAAACCCGGCATGGATTGAAGGAGAAGAAATCTTCGAAGAAGTCTTGATAGTCGAGGAGGTCTTGTTCTCTTGTTCTCTTCCGTCTTCTCTTGATTTGCTCACCAAAAATCCCACCATTGATATGAGAATATAACTCATATTTATACTACCCTAGTTGTGCCCCAAAATATCCCAAAAGATTACAAATTTCGTGGGCCAAGAGTTAGGAAAAGAAATTAGAACTAAAAAAGGAAAGAAAATCAAAAAAATACAAAATCAGACGAAATTGGCCTGGGAGATCGCCCAGGCCATTCCCGGGCGATCGCCCAGGCATGTTTTTTGCTCTCTGTTGGCGAAAAATTGTACTGGGCGCTCGCCCAAATATAAGCCTGGGCGATCGCCCAGCTTATTTTTTCTGGCGGTTGATTTTCAAACGGCCATAACTTCTTGTAGGAAACTCCAAATTGAGATCCGTAAAAAGTGTTAGACTCGTAATTCCATTATCTTTCTAATGGTATATCATTTGCCTTGTGGAGATTTTAATATCAAAAGTTGTACTCTAATTTCTCCACATGCTTCGGTAGGTAGTTTCCCAATTCGGTTCTTTGGCTTTCCAGTGTTTGATCCATTGATTAAACTCTTCGTTGTCACTCCAAAACACCTTAAACTTATTGATTTTCCCTTCTTCCTCATCCTCAAATGTTTGGCTCTTGAAATTCACTTCAAAAACTCAACTTACTCGTCGATTTCGCCAAATTATTGCTCTTTTCGTCCATTCTTCTCCAATTGTTCACAAACGCGTCCAAAACTGAAATAGAACAATAATATACTAGATAAGTAGAAAATCAACTATATGACGACATAAAAGATTAATTCAAATGCCAAAATAAGTGCATAAAACGCACTTATCAGCACATTACCTAAATAAAACAGTATCATGGATTAAAACAGTATAAAAATATACTAATGCACATTACCTAAACAAAACAATATCATGGATTAAAACAGTATTATAGACAAAACTAAGACATTCAAACAGTATCGCATGTTTAAACCTTGACATAATTAAACAGTATCAAAGATAAAAGCACGGTATCATAAACAAAACTCATTCCACATAGATTCAAACAGTATCATGGATTAAAACAGTATCATAGATTAAAACAGTATCAAAATATACTAATGCACATTACCTAAATAAAACAGTATCATGGATTAAAACTAAGATATTCAAACATTATCATATGATTAAAACATTATCAAAATATTTTAATGCACTTTAGCTAAATAAAACAGTATCATTGATTAAAACTAAGACATTTAAACAGTATCATAGAATTAAAACAGTATCATAGATTAAAACAATATCAAATTATATTAATGCACATTACCAACAAAACATTATCATGGATTAAAACAGTATCATAGACAAAACTAAGACATTCAAAAAGTATCACATGTTCAAACCTTGCCATAATTAAACAGTATCAAAGATAAAAGCACGGTATCATAAATAAAACTCATTCCACATAAATTCAAATAATATCATGGATTAAAAAAGTATCAAACAATAACTGTGATACTGTTTTCTATAATACAGTATCAAACAACACACATGACTAACAATGTTTTCTGTGATATTGTTTTTCTATAATACATTATCAAATATCATGCTCTCTTTTAACAATGAGATCTTCTTGCCACTTCCTCAGCATAGAGTCATAACTTTGGGGGACATCATGCTCTCTTTTAATTCTTTTTTTGCAACAGAGATCATTCACTAGCAAATGTCCAAGATGATTAAGTAACTGAATAATTTCCTTACTTTGTTGTGCTTTCTCTTTACTAGCAAATATCCAGGATGCCAATTGTTCTCCAATATATATCCAGGACAGTAATGCATCTGAATCAAGCACGACATTGTTGTTCTCATAGCAGGCGCAAAATGAAGTTTCTGAAAATTAGTTGCCTCAGATTTTGACTTTTCTTCCAACATCTTGATTGCAGCATTTAAATCCAATAGTTTCTAAGAACAATTAAGAAACATCTCAACCCAATCATTATCCACTCTATCGGGTATAAACGACTACAGTATCGAACATAAACGACTACTGATGGCTCAGATTTTACTATAGGAAATTAAAAAGTGACATTGCGTCGTAGAAGCACTCGACAGAGGTCGCCGGAGGTGGAGGAGGTTGTCGCCAGAGGTGGAGGAGGTTGTCACCGGAGGTGGATGAGGTTTGTGGAGTTGGAAGATTGTGTCAATGGAAAATATGGTTAAAAATGGTGATTTTGAAATTAATTTAAAATATTGATGTAAAGTATGACTTAATCACAATTTAAAAAAAAAGTTTTGACCTAATTTGAAACAAGTCATGTGGAGATGACTTGTTCACAATTTTCCCTTTTAATTAACTTATTAACATTTAGGTTCTATTTATCAACAGTTAAAGATAACAGACAAAATTTGTTTGATCTTATTTGGACAGAATTGATGTATGGATACACTTATCCAAATAACAGTTTAAGAAAAAACTGAGAACATTTTTTATCCTCAGAAAGAAGATGAAAAAAATATTTATCCTTTTAATGTTTCACTCAATATTTTTTAAAAGATGAACGTACCCTTTAAAAACACAAGTTGATTTCTTTTTTACTCTTTTCTTATAGCTACTGTCCTCTATTCATCCTCCACCACCACCACCACCACCACCACCACCACCACCACGGCAACGCCACCTTCACAACCACCCCAAATAAACTATTTAGGCTTCATGGAATAACCTCCGCCACTCAACCCATCATCTAAGAACCCAAAAATTTAATAACTCAAAATGCAAAATCTTTCGCACTCGTAATATCCACTATATATTTTCAATCGTTCATTACGTTTCAAATCTCTACTTGATTCAGTTATTTGAATTGATTTTATTGAATAGGTAAAAGTTCCTCTCTTGATTTTTCTTTTAATTCTTTTTTTTTTTTTGTTGAATTTAAGTTTCAGCTGGTATATTTATTTGTCGTAAATTTTTGAAGTTTGCTCGAGGGTGATTTTGGTTCATGATTGAAGAAGACGAACATTTTTGTTTTTTTATTTACTTTATTTCACTCAATTAAGAATAAGTGTATACTTATCTTTTGAGTAAATTACATTTACAGTCCACATCTTTTTAGATTTGTAATCCCTCATTCAATTTTATTCATACATATCATTATCAATATTTCATTAATTTGCACATATGGTCCCAAAATAGTCTATTTTGATGATTTTGCCCATAACTTAAAAAAATTAAAATTTAAAAATAGAAAAAAAAAATGGAAAAATTGCATTTGGGTCCATAACTTTTTCAAAAGTGCAAATAAATTCAAATTTTTTTATTTTTATATATTTTCACTTAAAATAATAAAAAATGTGTCATCAATTCTCAAACCTTCTAATATGGCACATACATCCCTCAGTATATGTGTGCTGAAAAGACCTCTAAAGTCTGAATGAATTTTGTCTAACGAATTTGAGTCTGAAATTGAAGGAAAAAATCGGTCCCCCCTCCCCTTACCCCTACCCCCACCCCCACCCCCACCCCCACCCCCACCCCCAATTTGCACTCAAGTCAAAATGTACAAATAATTAATAAGAACGCTAAAATCTCATTTTAAAACGTAAATCTCATAATATAACATAATGTTGTAGCATGGAATGCCAAATTAAGTTAAAATATAGTTTTGCAATACAAATGTATATATTGTTAAATCATGTCAAATTAGAATATGAAACCTGTACATTTTATTAAAATAAAATATTTTCAACACATTTCAAAACTTATGTATACATTAGTTACATAATTACCACAACGACGGAAAGTGTAAAAAAAAAAATCTCCATTATATGAAAACATGTTTTACTTCAAATTTCTCGACACCTACAACATGCCCCTCGTATTAATAAGTTGATTAATGCGTTCTTAATAAAAAGAACAGGAATAGATCTCGTTGGTTGAGTTGATTAATGCGTTCTTAATAAAAAGAACAGGAATAGATCTCGTTGGTTGGGATATAGCCCTTATCAATTTATACAAGAGTATTAATGGATAGAATGAAATTGAATACACGGAATACAAATATGTACTCTCAATGTGAGAACTAAATCAGTTTCTTGTACAAATTTTTCTTGTAATGCAAAAGAATTTTTTTTCCTCGCCTCTCTCACACCCACAGAAAACTTTATGTAGCGTAAATATATTTCTTCAATTTATGTCTCTATGAAAAAAAACCACTGTAATACATATATTATTATTAAATTCGATACACCAAACGTGTAATAAAACATAGAAAATAATCTCACTAGCCAGCTAAATAGGTTTGGATATTAATGTAACATTAATGCATGGGTGGTCCAAATCGTCCTTAATTAGATTATTTGTACTACGTAAAATACCCGGAAGCTCATTTTCCACGTTGAATATCAACCTCCTTATACACGTTTAATATCACCATAAAATTCCTGCAGGCTCATATTACTGCAATCATCTCCTCTATATAAAGGGCTCAAAGTTCAAGCCTACACCTCAAAGCATAGTGCAAAAATATTAGTTTTATGCTACGTGAAATTTTCAACTTTTT
Organism: Forsythia viridissima; assembly: GCA_030279155.1. NCBI lineage: Eukaryota > Viridiplantae > Streptophyta > Magnoliopsida > Lamiales > Oleaceae > Forsythia > Forsythia viridissima. Next base: position 39,149,748 of record CM059037.1, read on the forward strand.
CCTCTTTCCCCGTCCCTGTCTGTCGAATAGATACATCATTTGAATTCCACCATTTTTCTTATAATAACCTCAATCAAAGGGGGAAAAAAATGTTGAACCAAATTAATATCTCCAAATCACAGTATAGTCATCAAATTCTACTTTCAAATTACAAACCCTTTATTGTAGGTACCGGAGGAAATGCTTGTTTTGCAGTCACTCCGAAGTTTGAGTCAGTAAGAAAACTCGAAAATGTTCGTGTTGGACGGGCGAGTAGAACGATAAAGGCGGTGCAAACTTCAACCGAGAAGTCCACTACCATTACCACTACCACCAGCGTTGCAGTAGAAATTACAGTGCTGAAAAAGTTGGGTGGAGTCCTCCATCAGGTAGGGTTGGTCAAAGAAGGGCTCCATGTAGAGCTTGTTGCTGCAGTGTTAGACCCTTGTAAGTATACATATACCATAGATTACCAGACCACAATATTCAAATATAATTAACAACACATTATGATAAACATAATAGGGTTTTATGTTCTTCTTCTCTCTTTTTCTCCTGGGTAAATTTAATAAATAACCACCGAACTAATTTAGGGTTACTATTTACTTACTCAACTTGAAAAAGTTTCTAATTGCTCACTCAACTTCCCAAATAGTTTACCATCCATCACTCATTGTGAAAACGTTAAGTTGATCGGGCAGAAATTGTCACATGGTGAACGGAAAACTGAAGTGGCATAATTAAATTGTTGAAATCGTCCACTTAACTAAATTACAATAGCCAAACATGTCTTTCGCTTTCTTTAAAAGACGTTTCTCCAAGCTAAAAATATTTTTTTCAAAGTTGGAGAAACGTTTTTTAAAGCAATCTAAAGACATGTTTGACTATTATGATTTTGTTACTTGGACGATTTTAACAATTTAATTATGCCACATCCACTTTTCATTCGCTAAATAGTAATTTCTGTCCATTAATTAGTTTAACATTTTCTTAATAGGTGATGGATAGTAAACTATTTAGGAAGTTGGGTGAGCGATTGGAAATTTTTTCAAGTTGAGTGAGCAAATAGTAACTTCTAATTAGTTTGGTGGCCATTTATTAATTTTACCCATTTTTTTCTAGATCTTTGTCTTTATTTGAATTTTATCTTCAACATGTACTCTGTCTCAGATTCATTTTTTCATCAATATGCATGTCTATAATTTTCATAAATGTATGGGTATACGAGTGAGACTTGAACCCATGGTTAACATTTTTTTTTTCTTCTTTCTATTATAACATGTACATTAATATAATTTTGTAATATAGGGTCCCTTTAGGAGTGTTTTGGGTACCATTTACCAACATAGAGATTTTCTTTTTAAATTTTTTGATGAATTTTCTTTTATTATATGGGTAAAATCTCATATCGAATAAAGATGATTAAAAGGGTTAGAGGTATTCCTATTCACGATGAAAATCTAAGTCTCACAATATGTTTGGGAGTGTTTATAATCACTTATAAGTTGGTCAAACATTATTTTTATTCACACATTTTGTTGGTCAAAAATTATTTTTATCCACACATTCCGTATGACCCACAATTTTTATCTACTTTTTTTCTACACATTTCATAGGACCCACGTGCTTATAATTTATAAAAAGCTTTTACCAAACAAGCACTTATTTAATGTGGTATTCGAAGACTTAAACGAGCACACATATTTCAATATTGGTGTTGTCAAAATGAGCCACTATGTTGCAGAGATATATTAAAAATAAAATCCTACATCGAATAAAGATGATAATATATAAGAGTTTGTACCACTCATTTTAATAATATTGACCATTTTTAAGCTATTCAACTTCAAAATTGCTTGGGAAATTTGGTGAAGTCGGATCTTTTCCGTGGAAAAAATTTCGTATTTGTTGGTGCGTTCTTATGAATTGTTACATCATTTGGTACAAATTAGATGCAGCTGCAGTTTGTATTGGGTTTATCATTTCAGCACAGCCAATATATTTTTGTGATCCAAAATAGTGTAAATAATTTTCTTGTCTTCATTTAGTTATTATGTGGCCGGTTCTGACATTTTCGGGGCCCGAGGCGAGGTCCAAAATTTAGGCCCCCAAATCACGAAGTCATATTCGACTATTGGTGGGCTGGACTTCAATATTTTTTTTTAAAAAAATAGGCCCCTTCAATTTTGGGTTACTACTCAATAATAGTCATTGTCCTTATAGAATACGGCTTACTTTGCTTTGTTGGATTTCAAACTTTTGTACAAATATTTTTTATTGGGCAACTTCAGTGGAAAAAAAAAAAAAAAACATTCTTTTTTTTAACGAAAATGGGCCCCCTTCGGTTTTGGGCCCGAGGCAGTCGCCTCACTCGCCTCGGCCCAAAACCGGGCCTATGTGGGGCAAAGATGAATAATTTCAAGCATAATATATTGAAAAAACTGACACTAGAAAACAATATTTATTCAGTAGATATTACTAAAACATTTAGAATATTTAGACATTCAATTTATGAAAGTTCAAATATAATAATATACATCGCTCAAACTAGTGAACATGCTGATAAAAGATGTTTCATAAATTTATTACTCGGATCAAGTACATATAATACATCCATCCATCCATCCATCAAACAATATGTACATACCTACATCCATACACACATATATGCATAGAATACAAGATGTATGTATAGGATAAATTTTTAGGGATTAATAATGTTCGAGCATGAAACCTTTTTAACTACGGATTAATTATTTTACTTGAATCAGAAACGAAAATATGCATAATTGAAATGTGGGGGTGTATTCAAATTGAGACTTTTAAGGACATAAAAATTTAGAAGTATTGAATGTAGACTTTTTAAGACCCTTATAAGTATTTGTGTATTGAATAGAGACTTTTAGAATTACAGGGTATTCAATTAAAACTATTTATGAGTTTCTCTGAGTTATTAGGTATTCAAATTGAGAAGGATTTTTTAGGATTCTCTACTTACCATATTTTTGGAGACATGTGAAGACTTTTTGGTAGAAAGTATAAATAGCAAATCTTTAAAAAAAAAAAAAAAAACTTTCGTTTATCCTGAGATTTTTGAAGACTTCAGAGCTCCAAAATAAAGAATGTCTATTTTCTTTCACTTCTAGAGTTTTCTCGTATCTCTTCCGTTTACTCTGAAATGTTGAGAATATTTGATATTTTTTTTCATTGAACATTACTAAAATCTTATTAATTTTTTTGGGGATTTATGTTATTTGTTAATTTAATTGAGTTAACTTATTAATTTTTTTTATATTTTTTAATAAATATTTTTATTGACATGAGATATATGATTTATTATTTTGATTTCTTAATTATATATGTTGTGAATGATTTGGACATGCGATAAGTTACTCATAAAAATATTATATTATATAAAAATTTAGCTTAATAGTTAAAAAAAAATGAAAGTATTTAATTAAAGTCTACAGAAATCTACAAAAGTTTTTAATAAAAGTCTACAGAAGTTTAAGGAAGACTTTTATTAATTTTCAACAAATCCATAAAAATCACTTAAAAGTTCACAAATTCTACAAAAGTCACTCACTTACAAAAGTTTTTAAAAGTTCCAATTGAATACACTCCCACAGTGTTACTTAGGGCCCGTTTGACATGGATTAAAAATTGGTTTATTTGACCAATTTTGGTCAAAAAAGTCATGCTACAAGGCCAAAATTTTGGTCAAATAAACTAGTTTATAATCCATACCAAACGGGATCTTAGTACCTTCACATTTTAAAATTTATTAAGAGTACTTGTCATTTCATTTCATTTTATTGATTTTATTTAATTTAATTTTTTGAAAAATGTTGATGTTACAAAATTAGCTAGCAAGTAGTAACTAACCTAATAAGAAAGCTAAACTATAATTCCTTCATTTTTTCTCTCTTTGCCTTTTGAGATTTATCAAAGTTATTTCAACCATTATGTTGTATTATCTTTTAAAGATACTGGATTAGAGAAGCCTACAGTCAAAGGCTTTGCTCACAAGACGGACAAATATATAGAAGGAGACAACAAAATTTCATACGAGTCTAATTTAAAAATTCCCAATGATTTTGGGAAGGTTGGAGCAATTATAGTAGAGAACGAACACCACAAAGAAATGTTCGTGGAAAATATTGTCATCATCCAAAAAAGATTACTTGGTGGCCCGATCAATGTCACATGTAATTCGTGGATTCATTCCAAGTTCGATAACAAAGAGCCAAGGATATTTTTTGTTGACAAGGTTAGTCGATCTCCATATTTTTTCTTTTATTTATTTTTTGCTCCACCTAGAAAGATGGCAATGGTTCAATGTTTAGCCCATGTGCATATCCAACGGGATTCAACCTCTTTCATTCGTTTTTTAGCAAGTAAAAAAAATTAAGAATCTCATGTAAAACGTGTTAACTAAGTCATTAAACAAAATTAAACAAACCCATACATTCTACCTGGGTGTGCAGTCGTATTTGCCATCGCAAACACCAAGTGGGCTGATAAGTTACAGAGAAAAAGAGCTCCAAACTCTACGAGGTGATGGCACGGGAGAACGCAAGACCTTCGAAAGGATATACGATTACGACGTATATAACGATCTCGGGGATCCTGATAGCAGAGACGATTTGTGGCGGCCGGTGCTTGGCGGCAAGGAACGTCCATATCCTCGGCGGTGCAGAACTGGTCGGGCAAGAAGCAAGATAGGTACGAAATTAAAAAAAGTTACTTAACTTGCTTATTTTAATTTTAATATTTACTTATAAGCAAGCTTGCTTACATGGGTTTGTAGATCCATTGTCCGAGTCAAGGACCACGAGTATATACGTGCCAAGAGACGAGGCATTTTCAGAAGTGAAGCAAAAATCATTTTGGTCATTGCTTTCTTCATTGTTACCAAGGATAGGGAGTTCTTCAGATAATGATGTTGGATTTCCCAATTTCACTGCGATTGACAATCTTTACAGTGAAGGAGTACAACTACCTGCTGCGACTAATAAATCTACAATAAATTTAGGAGATATTCTACCCAGGCTTGTTAAGGCTTATGATCTCTTGCAGTTTGAGAAACCAGAGTTGATTAAAAGTAATTAATTTTCAAATCTTTATTATGTAATTTTTTTTGTTTATGGCAAGATTTTTTTAGGGCTGACCCAGCCATAAATCTGGACTATCGGGCTGGCCCATTTTGCCAGCTCTAATGGCAACTAATGACGCTTTCTTGTTATTGCAGGAGATACGTTTTCTTGGTTAAAGGATGAGGAATTTGCACGACAAACTCTGGCAGGTTTAAATCCATGCCGCATCCAGTTAGTTACGGTATGCTTTTCCAATTCAAATAATTACACTTCACGCGCTCTAGCTAGTCTTATTCCTCGTCACCACACGTCGAATGGAGTGTCTCTCTATCATTTCGGACTCGTTATTTGAATGAGATAGTGTAAATTTATGACCGTACTCCACATTCAAAAATTCATAGCTTCCGTATATTCTTCATGAATGTATCCATAAGTAGCCTCGGAATATTCTCTTATTCTCGGGTAGAAAGGTCTAAGATCTATTCTTGGATCAGCGTGCTCCATCAAAGCCATGAGACTATTAACCACATGCCCTTCAGGCGTATTGGCGTGACCTCTTTCTTATTGTCGACTAGATGTAGTTGGTAGGTCTCCCTCTATCCTAGCCTTGCTGTCTCCAAGGCATTTTTTCTTTACTCGCATTGTCTAGATTTATTGAGATGTTTGAGTCTTCCTTATCCATCTTCTCTAATAATATGGAAGATCCTGACAAAACTCCATGCACCAAGGCTTCCATGACTTGCCTTAACTTGGAATAATTTTCACTTGATGGCTCTTAAGATGATGTAGTATATATCCCCTGATTGAGTTGACCTTCTTTCCAATCCCCAAACAACCCCTTGTGCAGATTTGGAGAAGCACCCCCTTAAAATTCCAGTTTTCTGCAATTCTGTATTTACTGTTTGCTCCAGATTGACCCCTGTATTTTCTGGTAGCTGTAATTGGATCCCTGACGTGTGTGCCTTCTGTGAAGTGGTCCCTGGAATTTCCTTTTTCTGCAAGTCTGCCCCAAAAATGGGCTGCGTGGCAGACCTTTCCCATTAAATGACAGAAGACCAACCAAATCTTGGGCCAATGGAGCCTGTCCTTCAGTCACAACTTAGCTCCATTGATCATTGCTAAGCGAGCTCCATCAATAAGGTCCAAATTAGGACGAGACCTGCGAATTGTGGCTTGGAAGAGCTTGAGCGTTTTGCCAATAAAGCACCAATCATTTTTGAAGAAAATAGTAAAGCTACCCAAACACAAGTGATAGGAGGCTCTATTAAAGTTTTTACAATGATACTTAAGTAATATTTTTCATTGGACAATTGAAGGTCTATCCACTGGTTTTGGCTATACTTGCATATAGTTAGTTAACTTGTCTCATATTTGCATTGTGGAATTAAGAAAGAAAAGAAGTATTATAAAAGCACATCTTTCCAAATTGATTTCAGGAATGGCCATTGAAGAGCAAACTTGACCCTAAGGTATATGGACCTGCTGAATCAGCAATCACAAAGGAACTGATCGAACAAGAAATTGGAGGCTTCACGACCCTTGAGAATGTAAGATTTGATCAACTAGTTTTAAGCATGATTGTATTTCCTCGCAATCTTCACTTACATTTATTTACGGCACCATTGCAGGTATTGGAACAAAATAAGCTTTTCATTTTAGATTATCATGATTTGTTCTTACCTTATGTCACTAAGGTAAGAGAGATCAAGGGAACAACTCTCTATGGATCGAGGACATTGTTTTACTTAATGCCTTCAGGCACATTGAAACCCTTGGCCATTGAGCTAACTCGGCCACCAATAGATGGGAAGCCCCAATGGAAGGAAGTATTCCGGCCGTCTTGGGAGGCCTCTGATCTCTGGCTGTGGAGGTTGGCTAAAGCCCACGTCCTTGCTCATGACTCCGGTTATCACCAGTTAGTTAGTCACTGGTAAGTTCTGTTTTCTTTTATTTCAAGATTCGTGCAGAACCTAAAACTATCTATAACAAGAAGCTAAGTTATAACATGAATACTGTTGTGTTCAATCTATCGTTACATTTAGTGGAAGGTTCGATAAAATATAATCTTTTTAAACAATGCATGGCCATATTATAGGGGCATCTGTGCTTGTCTTCATCATTTTGGTTAAGTTGAAATCAAGGCACATTACATGAACTGAAGTTTGTTGGAAATTTGCAGGCTAAGAACTCATTGTTGCGTGGAGCCTTACATAATTGCAACCAATAGACACTTGAGTGCAATGCATCCGATTCACAGACTACTACATCCTCACTTGCGATACACAATGGAAATCAATGCTTTGTCTCGCGAGCTCCTTATTAATGCAGACGGAACCATTGAGAAGTCTTTCTTCCCCCACAAATACTCCATCGAGATCTCCTCTGTTGTGTACGACCAACTATGGCAATTTGACCTTGAGGCTCTGCCAGCTGATCTAATTAGCAGGTAAGTAGTTTGAACCACCTCATATAGGGACATGCTTATCTATTTAAATTTAATCTTCAACATAAGCTAGTCACTAAAACTGAATAGTTTTACGACTTTGGAATGTCTAGGGGAATGGCAGTGGAGGATCCAAAGGCTCCACATGGCCTGAAACTGACAATCGAAGACTATCCTTATGCCAACGATGGTTTACTTATTTGGGATGCCATTAAGAAATGGGTTACAGACTATGTCACTTACTACTATCCCAAAGCAAACATTGTACAATCCGACAATGAACTTCAAGCATGGTGGACAGAAATCCAAACAGTAGGCCATGCCGACAAGAGGCACGGGTCCTGGTGGCCGGTGTTAAAAACTCCGGATGACCTAATTGGGATCATCACAAACATGATTTGGGTAGCTTCAGGACACCATGCTGCTGTAAACTTTGGTCAATATGATTTTGCAGGATTTTTTCCGAACAGGCCTACAATTGCTAGAACCAATATGCCTACAGAAGATCCAAACGACACAGAAAAGGAGGAATTTCTGAAGAGGCCCGAGGAGTTTCTCCTGAAGTGTTTCCCTTCACAAGTTCAAGCAAAACAAGTTATGGCCATTTTAGATGTTTTATCAACCCATTCACCTGACGAGGAGTATCTCGGGGCTAAGATCGAACCTTACTGGAAAGAAGATAAGTATATTACTGATGTATTCGAACAGTTTAGTGGGAAATTGAAAGAGATTGAAGGAATTATTGATGCTAGAAATGCAGATCACAGTCTGAAGAATAGGGTTGGAGCTGGAGTAGTTCCATATCAACTTTTGAAGCCATTTTCTGAAGAAGGTGTAACAGGAATGGGTGTGCCTAATAGCATTTCCATTTGATGTAATAATGTTTTGTATGAGCAAAACAATAAATCATTGGCTACTGTTTGAATTTCTAAAAGGGAAAATGAATAAAAGTTACATATGTTAACCAGTTCAAAACCATGTTTTCCAAGGAGCACAAATTTATCAGCAGTTAGCATCGCTTCGTTTTCGTGCACGTACCGTAGAATTTGTACCATATAATCAATCATTAAAGCTGTTGAGTAAAAATTGTCTTTGAAAAAGATCCAAATATTTTTCCTCTTTGTGCGAATAAATAGTGAAAGAGAATAATGAACATGATGAAAGACAAGATATATCTAGTTCATCAATTTCTATATTTACTAGACGAACTCTGAATTGATTATCAACTATAAAACTAATTGGATACAAAAAAGACTCTCCAGTAAAAGTTAAGGCTCGCAAAATATCTCTATTGAACAAAAGTTGATGCTCACGAAAGTATTCTTGAAACAAAAGGCGAGACATATTGTCTAACAAAAGTCGGGACTCACAAAAACAATGCCAATGGTTCAAAAATTCACCAGCCTCTTTTTGATCACGCCGAAACTAAATGCCAGTCGTTTCATATCACAAATAAGTCACTTTCTACATATCACCTCACTGGTTTTCAATACTTAGCGATTGGACTGGTTTTATATGTTGAACAAGACACTAGTCAAATGGTTTACAAAAAAGTGGTTGAAGGAAAGCAGAATTTAAATATCTTGTGTTTTCTAGTCTTTTTTTATCAGTAATTAATGTAAGAGTAATTTGCACTTTTAGTCCCCAATCTTTCAAATCTGTAACAAATCTACCCACAACTCATTTTTTTAGCGCCAGACATCCCCAACCTTTGAATTAATTGCAAATCAAGTCCCCAATCACAGTTTTCGTTAAAATCCGCCGTTCTGTCACTAGCGTGTATCCCACACGCTTTTATCCATCAACCAAAGCGTCTGAGAACTTAAGGACAAATTCATCCATTCACAAAAATCATCCATCATATATATATACTAGTTTTGGCCACGTGCGTTGCACGTATGTGAAAAATGTAGTGAAAAGCTTTAGGTGTAATTGAAACAAGTTATAAAAAAAATAAAAATTTAAAATTTTTAAACAAATAGGAAAAACGATTCTCAGAAATGAAAATTTTTAATGATTTGTAGCCCACATAAAAAAATAAAAAAATAGTGAACAGTAACGTTACAATTATTCCTAAAATAAAAAAAAATGAAAATAGGTCAATGCCCAACATGTATAAAAAAAAAAATCAAATTACAATGTTGTCGAGTTACTCGACAACAACAACAACAAAAAAAAAAAAAAAAAAAAAAAAAAAATTCAAATTCAATGTTGTCAAGTAACTCGACAACATTATCAAAAATAAAAATAAAAATAAAAAAATTCAAATTTGTTACTGTTCATATTTTTTGAATCTTACACTTTTCCTGAATTCTCTTCTACTATATTTGTCTTAATTGTAAATAATCTTGAGCCCAATTGAGATTTCAGTGGTCTTCTATATTTGATTACCAACCAATCACAACAAAAATACACATTTCTTATTTCAGAAATAAAAATCAACCTCAAAATATAATGTGCAATTAAACAAAATAATAGGGAAATTGGCACAAATGGTCCCTAACGTATCACGTTAGTGCGCAAATGGTCCATAACATTTCATTTTTGGCGCAATGGTCCCTAACCTATCCATTTAGGTGCGGAAATTGTCCTTGTGGACGGATTCTGTTAAAAATTCGTTAAACAACCTTTCATTTAGGTGCGAAAATGGTCCCTCTCATTGTTTTTGTCTTTATTAGTGGAGGTAAAAATCTCAAATTACATCTTTCTTTCAATTGGCGCAAATGGTCCCTAACCTTTACCTTTTTTTGGCGCAAATAGTCCCTAACCTATAATTATATTTTAATTAAGAGTAAAGATATTTTTGTCTTTTTCATCAAATAAGGATCAATTGTGTACCAAAATATAATTATAGGTTAGGGACTATTTGCGCCAAAAAAAGGTAAAGGTTAGGGACCATTTGCGCCAATTGAAAGAAAGATGTAACTTGACAATTTTATTCCCACTAATAAAGACAAAAACAATGAGAGGGACCATTTTCGCACCTAAATGAAAGGTTGTTTAGCGAATTTTTAACGGAATCTGTCCACAAGGACCATTTCCGCACCTAATTGGATAGGTTAGGGACCATTGCGCCAAAAATGAAAGGTTAGGAACCATTTGCGCACTAACGTGATACGTCAGGGACCATTTACGCCAATTTCCCAAAATAATATGCAAAAAGAAAATAGTTTCACCTTTGTTGAATTGGGTATGTGATTATCGTGAAAAAATTAAATCAAATAAGAACTACTTGGCTGGCAAAAAATGTTTGGAATTAAACATTTTTTCTGAAGTTTCGATAAGAAAAAAATCATGTTAAGTGAAAAAAAATTAGAAAAAGACAAAGGAAATGAAAAACCCACACATATGTATTACCAAAAAAATATAAATATATATTTTACTGTTCATTGACGAGTTGCTCGGCAATGAACAGTACAAATTACTGTTGACGATATAATTTTTTTTTTTTAAACCAACACATATGTATTACAAAAAAAAAAAAAATTGGTTATCGTTCATTGCCGAGCAACAGCACAAATTACTATTCACCAAATTTATTTATTTTTAAAACCCACACATATGTAATACAAAAAAAAATAAAAAATTTGGTTAATGTGAACAATACAAACGATTTTTTTTTTTTTTAACTCACACGTATGTATTACAAAAAAAAAATTTGTTTGGTTACACGAAATATATATATATATTTTTTTTAAAACCCACACATGTAATACAAAAAACAAAAACAAAAAAAAATTCTTTGGTTCATTGCCGAGTTGCTCGGCAATGACAAATTACTGTTAAATTTTTTTTTTAAACTCACACACATATGTATTACCAAAAAAAAAAAAATTTGCTATATAATACAAAAAAAACTTTCATTGCCGAGCAACTCGGCAATGAACAGTACAAATTACTGGTCAATTTTTTTTTTTTTTAACTCACACATGTATTACAAAAAAAACATGAAATATTTATTTATTTTTTTTAAACCCACACGTATGTAATACAAAAAACAAAAAAAACAAAAAAAATAATAATTTTCTTTGGTTTATTGCCGAGTTGCTCGGCAATGACAAATTACTGTTAAATTTTGTTTTTTTTTTTAAACTCACACATATGTATTACCAAAAAAAAAAAAAAAAACAATTGGTTACTGGGAACATCATTTGTACTGTTCACGAAATATAATTTTTTTTAAAAAAACCCACACATATGTAATACAAAAAACAAAAACAAAAAAATTTGTTTGGTTCATTGCCAAGTTACTCCGCAATGACAAATTACTGTTAAATTTTTTTTTTAACTCACACATGTATTACAAAAATAAATAAATAAATACAAATTTTCTTTGGTTACTGTTCATTGCAGAGCAACTCGGCAATGAACAGTACAAATTACTATTCATTTTTTTTTTAAACCCACACATATGTATTACAAAAAAAAAAAAATTGTGGTTACTGTGAACAGTACAAATTACTGTTCACGAAATTTTTTTTATTTTTTTAAAACCCACACATATGTAATACAAAAAAAAAAACAAAAAATTTCTTTGGTTCATTGCCTAGTTGTTCGGCAATGAACTTTCATTGCCGAGCAGTACAAATTATTGTTCAAATTTTTTTTTTTTAAACTCCCACATATGTATTACAAGAAAAAAAAATTGGTTACTGTGAACAATACAAAGTACTGTTCACGAAATATTTTTTTTTTTTTAAAACACACACGTATGTAATACAAAAAAACAAAAATAAAAAATTTTCTTTGGTTCATTGCCGAGTTACTCGACAATGACAAATTACTGTTAAATTTTTTTTTTTTAACTCACACATATGTATTAAAAAAAAAAAAAATAAATAAAAATTTTCTTTGGTTACTGTTCATTGCCGAGTTACTCGGCAATGAACTTTCATTGTCGAGCAACTCGGCAATGAACAGTACAAATTACTATTCATTTTTTTTTAAACCCACACATATGTATTACAAAAAAAATATATTTTGTGGCTACTGTGAACAGTACAAATTACTGTTCACGAAATTTTTTTTTTTTAAAACCCACACATATGTAATACAAAAAAAAAAAAAAAAAATTCTTTAGTTCATTGCCGAGCAGTACAAATTACTGTTCAAATTTATTTTTTTTTTAAACTCACACACATGTATTACAAGAAAAAAAAATTTGGTTGCTGTGAACAGTACAAACCCACACATATGTAATACAAAAAAAAAAAAAAAAAAATTATTTGGTTCATTGCCAAGTTGCTCGGCCATGACAAATTACTGTTAAATTATTTTTTTTTAAACCCACACATATGTATTACAAAAAAAACATGAAATATTTATTTATTTTTTTTAAACCCACACGTATGTAATACAAAAAACAAAAAAAACAAAAAAAATAATAATTTTCTTTGGTTTATTGCCGAGTTGCTCGGCAATGACAAATTACTGTTAAATTTTGTTTTTTTTTTTAAACTCACACATATGTATTACCAAAAAAAAAAAAAAAAAAACAATTGGTTACTGGGAACATCATTTGTACTGTTCACGAAATATAATTTTTTTTAAAAAAACCCACACATATGTAATACAAAAAACAAAAACAAAAAAATTTGTTTGGTTCATTGCCAAGTTACTCCGCAATGACAAATTACTGTTAAATTTTTTTTTTAACTCACACATGTATTACAAAAATAAATAAATAAATACAAATTTTCTTTGGTTACTGTTCATTGCAGAGCAACTCGGCAATGAACAGTACAAATTACTATTCATTTTTTTTTTAAACCCACACATATGTATTACAAAAAAAAAAATTTGTGGTTACTGTGAACAGTACAAATTACTGTTCACGAAATTTTTTTTATTTTTTTAAAACCCACACATATGTAATACAAAAAAAAAAACAAAAAATTTCTTTGGTTCATTGCCTAGTTGTTCGGCAATGAACTTTCATTGCCGAGCAGTACAAATTATTGTTCAAATTTTTTTTTTTAAACTCCCACATATGTATTACAAGAAAAAAAAATTGGTTACTGTGAACAATACAAAGTACTGTTCACGAAATATTTTTTTTTTTTTAAAACACACACGTATGTAATACAAAAAAACAAAAATAAAAAATTTTCTTTGGTTCATTGCCGAGTTACTCGACAATGACAAATTACTGTTAAATTTTTTTTTTTTAACTCACACATATGTATTAAAAAAAAAAAAAATAAATAAAAATTTTCTTTGGTTACTGTTCATTGCCGAGTTACTCGGCAATGAACTTTCATTGTCGAGCAACTCGGCAATGAACAGTACAAATTACTATTCATTTTTTTTTAAACCCACACATATGTATTACAAAAAAAATATATTTTGTGGCTACTGTGAACAGTACAAATTACTGTTCACGAAATTTTTTTTTTTTAAAACCCACACATATGTAATACAAAAAAAAAAAAAAAAAATTCTTTAGTTCATTGCCGAGCAGTACAAATTACTGTTCAAATTTATTTTTTTTTTAAACTCACACACATGTATTACAAGAAAAAAAAATTTGGTTGCTGTGAACAGTACAAACCCACACATATGTAATACAAAAAAAAAAAAAAAAAAATTATTTGGTTCATTGCCAAGTTGCTCGGCCATGACAAATTACTGTTAAATTATTTTTTTTTTTAAACTCACACATATGTATTACAAAAAAAAATAAATAAAAATAAATAAAAATTTTCTTTGGCTACTGTTCAAATTTTTTTTTTTTTAAAACCCACACATATGTATTACAAAAAAAAAAAAAAATTGTAGTTACTGTGAACAGTACAAATTACTGTTCACGAAATTTTTTTTGAAACCCACACATATGTATTAAAAAAAAAATTATTTGGTTACTTTCATTGCCGAGCAACTCGACAATGAACAGTACAAATTACTATTCAATTTTTTTTTTTTTTTTAAAACCCACAATACTTGTGTTAAAGCTGTGACTAAAGAATAAATGGAAGGACCTCCAGAGTTACATTTAGAAATGCGACTTATGTATTTTTAGGCTTGCATAATTAAGTCATGTAACAAAAATTTCTTTGACCTAGAAAACGATCACCGAAAAATATGAAATTTTCAGGGAACATAGAATACTTATTTAGCTACCATATTAAAATTTGATAGTCCGACGGCATGTTTCGACTTACTAAAATGCTCACCGAAATATCCTAGGCAGTTTCTCGGATTCATGCGGTCGCAGTTTACAAAATTGTCCATAACTTGAGTTATATAACATGAAATTAAATGAAACCAAATCAAATGGTTAGGTAACCCATAGTGCTATCGTCTTCAACTGGAATTATGTAAAAATACTTAATATATAAGGTAAAACAGATTTTTGGGTTGGACAACACAAACTGCAATTTAGAGAAACAATTCACCCGGTCATGGAGTAACAAAAATTTCTTTGACAAAGAAAACGATCACCGAACAATGCGAAATTTTCAGGGGACATATAATACTCAGGTAGCAACAACATATTAAAAATTGGTAGTTTGACGGCATGTTTCGACATACTAAAATGCTCACCGAAACATCATAGGCAGTTTCTCAGATTCAAGTTGTCGCAGTTTACAAAATTGTCTATAACTTGAGTTATATAACATGAAATTATGTGAACCAAAGCCAGTGGTTAGGTAACCCATAGGGATATCGTCTCCAATTAGAATTATGTAAAAATACTTAATGTATAAGGTGCAGCAAATTTTTGAGTTGAACAACAAAAACTGCAATTTAGAGAAAGTGAAGTTTTGCAAAACTTTTAAAGTTCACATCATTAACGTGTAAACAAAACATAGGATTCCACCAAACACACAAAAGTCAAGAATTGCGGCTATTACAAAAATGGTGAGATTTGGACAAAACTAAGAATAGTAAAATACCAAAACTACGTCGTGTTAGACGAAAAAAGCTATAGTAAAAAATTAAGACTCTTATATTATTGTAAGGATATAAACACACACACACACATACACACACACACATTCTTAGCTTGTGTAGACTTTAATTCATCCTAAATTTGCTTCTGTGTTCTTCTTCTTCTTCTTCTTCTTCTTCCACTCTCAAATATGGAATGAATGATATGTAGATGTGGAAATCGCATGGATCTGAAGACATCATGGACGGATGCAAACTCGGTTAGCAGATTTTTTTTTTTTTTTGTGAGAAATAGTGCTTCATACCTTGAATTTATCATAATTTAAGCACTTGAAATCCTAAATTTTTTTGTGTAGAAAAATCATTGTGGTTGATTTGCGTGGTATGACCTTCATATTTGTGATCGGGCAAAGCGAGTGATACCTGAGTTGTTGAATTCTGGGTAACGAGATGAAACAAAAATAAATTAGTTAGAAGCACATGTTAGGAGACTGGAAGCAAAGATGAAGAAGCTAGAAACACATATCAAGTGCCTGGAAGGAGAAAATATAGAACAAGAAGTAATAACAAATTGTAAGGTGTTGGTTGAAGAAATAAAATCCCAAATGAGTTATTCTTGAATTTACTTAGTTGTAATTGAGATTATTCTAGCTTGGATTTCATGGTAGAGCTGTGGCCAAATTTGTAAACTCGTTGTAATTATTGTATTTAGTGAAATGTTTTCAAGATTGTTGGTTTATTATGCTGGTTTTTGCAAATTAAGTTATTTCGTCAATATCTTTCTTTAACATCCAATCCAAACATGTATGGTACGTGGTATGCTACTACTAGTGAACGTTGAGGACCTATTTTGCAACAACATTTTAAATGTTGAGGACGTCAATTGCAAAAAATCTTCAATGTTGAGGATAAAGAATGCAACTATTCGTAAAGGTTGGGGACGTATCATGCAACAATATGTAAAGGTTGGGGATCTGATTTGCCAAACATTTGTTTCACGAATTATGTGTATATACTCCTCTTCTCACTACATCAGATTTGCAAAACAAATGGAAGCATTTTGATTCAACACTTCTCACTACATCAGATTTCCAATTAGATTTTGATTCAACACTTTCAAACAAATGGAAGCAATGAAAACATTCATCACATTCATTCAAAACATGACAATATCATTACAATCATTCATTACATTCAAAATATTTTTACATTCAAAAACATTTTTACTAGATTTGCAAAACAACTTCACACCATCCCAAGACTCCAAAATCCCAAAAAAATCCCATATGATCATCATCCCAGCCAAAAGAACAACCCATGTACCATTTCCAACCTTATTTCTTGGCTCTAATGGCCTGCTGATGATGTCATCAAAAGCCAGAAAAAGCGAGAGGTGGGACCCTCTAAAAAAGAGTTTCTTTTGTTGAGAGAGTAATAAAGCTTGATTCTTGGCTTCTGGGGTGTCGAACTAAACCCTTCTAGGGTGTCATCAATTTCTATATTTACAAGACGAACTTTGAATTGATTATCAACTATAAAACTAATTGGATACAAAAAAGACTCTCCGGTAAAAGTTAAGGCTCACAAAATATCTCTATTGAACAAAAGTTGATACTCACGAAAGTATTCTTGAAACAAAAGTCGGGACTCACAAAAACAATGCCAATGGTTCAAAAATTCACCAGCCTCTTTTTTATCACGCCGAAACTAAATGCCAGTCGTTTCATATCACAAATAAGTCACTTTCTACACATCACCTCACTGGTTTTCAATACTTAGCGATTGGACTGCTTTTATATGTTGAACAAGACACTAGTCAAAATGGTTTACAAAAAAGTGGTTGAAGGAAAGCAGAATTTAAATATATTGTGTTTTCTAGTCTTTTTTTATCAGTAATTAATGTAATGATGAAATTGATAATTTTAGCATATTTTTATTGTGTCACAAAATTCTTTTTGTTCATTTTACTAAATTCTATTGAAGTTTTTTATGATAGAAACGACAACAGTTGCTATATTTTGTCGGTCAATGGTGGTGCATCCTGGCACGTCCATCTCATCGGCCGCCCGTCCCGATGGTCTCATAGCTCGCCTTTTGGATCAGGATAGTGGTGGTCCAGCCATCGTTGACTCACTCAAACCCATAATCCACGAAGTAACGGTTACTACTATCGGTTGAAAAGTTGTAACGTCTCTCATTAACTCTTAATAATGTGAGAGGTGGACAGTCATCCATCATTAAAGACGTTAACGCGTATCCCTAATATTAATCCCTATAAATATAGGTAAATCCTCCAGGTAAGACACACACACACACACACACACACACACACACACACATATATATATAAGCACTGCTACCCTGTACAGTTCCCTTTTCAGATACCTCATTCATCATTGACTCATTATCACACCGAAGTGGGTACCAGGAACAGAAGCCCCGTCACTTTTTGTAGGTCTCCACCACTATTACTGCCGCATTCGAAGGAGGAAAAAAACTTTTACCATCAATTCACCGAAGTGGGCACGGGGGGACATAAGCCCTACCATTTTTTGCAAGTTTCCACCACTATCACCGCCGCACTCGTAAGAAAAAAAAAATTTATCATCAACATGATTTAACTAAAGTTTGCGGTTTATAGAATTCTACTGAAGGGTACATGATTCAAATGAAGTTTTCACATGAAAAATATATTTTTTTTGAGAATTTTGACATGATTCAAATGACCTGTTGGCCGCAGTCCCTTTTTCACGAGATTTTTTTGCGAGATTTTATTTTAATTTATTTTCTCGTCCCACTTTTTTTTTTTCGTTGTTTAATATATTTTGAACAATAATTTTCAACATAATTTTCCATGAATAATCTTGCGAAAAAATGGAAATTAGCAATAAAGAAATGTCCGTTCACTTTAATAAAAAAAAATAACCATTAATAGAAGAAAGCAAAGCTCGTTGTCAAAAAAATAAAATAAAGTATTTATTTTTTTCATATATTTTATTCCATAATCCAAGCATAATGACAATAGATGATAACACACTTATATTTTGAAAGAATAAAAAAATACAATAGTCATGGTGGGTCCTAAAATATTAATAAAAAGAAAATTAAGTTACATACATGGGTTTTTTGGGTGTATCCAAAGGTGCATTAAAACAGTTTTTGAAGAAAATAAAATAAGACACGTGTTATTTAAATAGTAAAAGTAATACTGAGTACTCCATACTCTTGGACTATTAGAAATTTTTTTCTAACATATGACACTAATAGTTGAATTAACACCTCCAATGCAGATACTATAATGAAAAGACATTCAAGTTCAAATTTGATTTTCAATATATTCTATAAATTGCTGTCTATGTGGATTTTATTTTATTAAAATAAAAATTAGACTACCTTTAAATGTGCATAGGAAATTTAAATTTTGCTATCAGCATGTCTAACGTCAAATAGTGTGTATTACTTTAACAAAGAAATTTAAATTTTCTTGAATCAACATATCTAACGCCTACTAGTTGCTTGATGTTTTTATTTTGCTGAGTCATCATCACTTGCTAACACTTCAGCGGGTGGACAGCTTATCCTGCCCCTTTAGGGGCAGGAGATCAGCCCCCCTACTTTGTAATACTCATCCCTATTTTAATACTTGCAACTAAATTAAGAACAAAATATTGTATAGACCGTCAATTTTTCAAAAAAATACACTCTAAGAGTCGATTATTTTGAATCATTAATATATTATATAACACAAGATAGAGGGATTCTAATTGTGATTTCATTTCAAAAGAGTACTCAGAATAATTAAAGAAAGAATATGTTATTCAAAACTTGAAATAAAGAATATTTGTATAATATTTAAAACACGTGCATCCACAAACGTGATGATGATCTATCCATTCCACTACTCAATTACCTCAAAGTAACGACATTCCTCACATATCAATTCATCAATGTTGTCTCTTAACAAAAACAGTGGCATGCACGTTCACTTCCCTATGAACAAGGTAACTTCGACAATGTCAATGTCATTGTATAAGAAATGCATGGAGGGACGTGATCACACTTGTAAAACTAGCTATTTTTGTCTTAAAACGGCAATTTTTTGAAACATATTCAAGAGCTAAAATAAGAAAGAAAGAAAAAATCATATACATTTGACATATCCTACAATTGTTTAATTAAATTAATTATTTAATTAATCATATGGAGATTTAAAAGCTATTATTAATTCACGTACAAAATATATTTGATTTCTGAATTTTCTCAGTCCTACTATTTATTATCGTGGACGGCATGACAACTCAAGAAAAATGAGTAAATTTATGGGAGTTGGATTTTAGTAATTGTATCAACCGACCATGATTAAAACTTGTGTATCCTTACATTTTTATTTATTTATTTATTTTTGTCTAATTCAATCATCAATTCAGATTTTGTACGTACGTATGCGTTAGAAATATTACTAAAAGTTGAAATTTCAAGATATTTTACAATGTCACGTTTCAAAAATATAGTTGGCTTCCATCAATTCTAAGTGCGCGTGTGAACAAGTTCTATAACTAGTTCAATAAATTGACTGTTTTTAATATAAAATCAAATAAAAGTAAAAAAATGATACAAGAAAAAAAGCTTGATGTTTTTATTTGTTGAGTGAAACAATAAGAGTACATGTTTATCCTTCTATGACTAATAACGACACACCCAAAAAAAAAAAAAACTTTTTATTTAAAGTTACAAATGTAAAATTAAGAGCTTGGTTTGAATTTTGGGCAAAAAATGACTTTTTTTTGCTTGACAATTTTTATTTTTCAGATTTGTTGAATGTGAAATGACTATATTGCTCTTATTATTTTGAAATGGAATTGTGTTGATTAAAGGCAAAATAGTCATTTCACAATCAAAAACTTTGAAAAGTCCAAAATGTCAAGCTCAAATTTTATTTTTTTTGCCAAATCTCAAAATGAACAAGCTCTAAACTAGCAGTCTTTACTTTCTTTGTTTTCAAATTTTTTTTTTTTTTTTTTTTTGCCAAAACTCAAAATGAACAAGCTCTAAACTAGCAGTCTTTACTTTCTTTGTTTTCAAATTTTATTTTATTTTTTTTTTGCCAAAACTCAAAATGAACAAGCTCTAAACTAGCAGTCTTTACTTTCTTTGTTTTCAAATTTTTACGGTGTATTTAAAATACAAAGTTATTTTAATGCTCTGATTTATTCAGCATGTTAAAAAAAAAAAAAAATTAGATAGAAAATACTTAATGGTGTGTTTGATTTTGATTAAAATCAGATTTTTTGTAAAAATTGATAAAAGATGATGAAATGTGTGGTTGAAAAGTTATAAAAAATTGTGAGCCAATGAAATATGTAGTTAAAATTAATTGTTGACTTTGACTTTAGCTTTTTAGCAAAATTTTAATTGATTTCAAACAGGGCCTAAATATCTATTCGAAATTTGATTTTAACATGAGTTTCATTTACCCTAATCTTTTTTTTTTTTTTTTAATGACTCAGTTATCCAAGCTTCGTCTGACTAATCATGAGGAGTGGCGGCCTCCCCCCTGATTCGCCACTCAGGTGAATCCAGACGTGGTCACTTCATTTACTCTAATCTTGATTTCACATTTGCATGGTTGAAGTTAAGTTCCCTCTTAACAAGGGCAACTCCATGCATGCACATAATTCCAAAAACGTTTGAAATTACGTCTTCTTCAAACAAGACAATTATTTGGCACTATATAAGATAACACAGTTTGGGGCATGCAGAATGACAGGATAGATAGCTAGATATATATATATATAGAGAGAGAGAGAGAGAGCGTGTGTGTGTGTGTGGCGAGGGAGATAGAAAGTAAAATGGCAGGAAGAAAGAGCCATCCATTGTTGAGGGGAGGGGGGAGATTGGGCAGAAGCTATAACCATGGCTTCTCTTCATCACAGATTCAATCATTGGCTGCTGTATGTGAAACTCTCATACCTCCTCTCCCAGTAGATAATATGAGCAATGGAAACATGCATAACAAGGCCCTTTATTCATACTACAACTCTTCAGCTTCTCTTCCTCCATTGCCTGATGAGGTAAAATTTTGTCTGAATCCCAATAAATTTGGGGTCAGATACCTAAAAGTTCCTTTCTTGCCACTCAATTTGGTGCTTGTTTGATTACACTTGTAAGTGTTCATAAGCCGTGGATCCTACAGAATTTGTAGATAATAAGTGAGTAGTAAATTGTGAATCCTATTAAATATGTGAATAAAAAGCATATTTGGCTAATTCTAAAAAAAAAAGTTAAGCTTTGGTTCATTACTAGACTTGCTGGGCTAAAGCACTTAAATATTTAGTAATTAATATTTTGTAGTACGCTCATTTAATAAGATTTTACAAAGTATTATGCTGGTATCAACCTACCACACCCCTTTCTCATATGAGTCAATTTGTGTTGTCCCAATTATGTATTTCATTGGCTGTCCTACTAATAGAAAATGTACACATCATCAAATAAATACAAGTTAATTTTAACAGCAAGTGCAAACACATTAAATAATTGTATTTATTTAATAATGTGTACATTTTCTATTGGTAGGACAGCAAATCTGGGCTCTTCTCCTATACCCTAACATGAGACTCGCTTCTTCCCAATAAATTTGAGTAGGCTACGTGAAATTTTTTATTAATATTTCCTTAACTTTATTGCAAGACCTAGTAAACTTTAAGTGA
The DNA here is from genome assembly GCA_030279155.1 of Forsythia viridissima. Lineage (NCBI taxonomy): Eukaryota > Viridiplantae > Streptophyta > Magnoliopsida > Lamiales > Oleaceae > Forsythia > Forsythia viridissima. The sequence continues at coordinate 39,171,866 of CM059037.1, forward strand.
TCTTTTGCAACTATTGAGTAATAGGATTGAAGTTGCAAGATTTGACAAAACTTTATGTTATCACACCCCTTGTCCTTTACAAGGGCTTTGGACTATTTATGGATAAAATAGCTAGTACCATAGTAGGATCGAAGTCATCAATTTTGATAAAATTTTATGCTGATCAATGTAAGTATTAAACCGTAACGAGATCACATATATAACCCCGAATTTAACTCTGTTAGAATTAACTTTGTCTTGACCATTTTTGTTATGATCTGTGGATAGACTGCAGAGCTGTTGGTGAAGAGGGCAATACCTAAAGCTGTGTTCATAGTGAGCTTAGTGTTAAAGCTTCTGTCAAGCAGATTGGGAACGTTTTTGCTTTGTGGGCATCTTTGTTTGGATTGGAAGTGGCCATTTGTTCACAAGTTTGCTGAATTGCCATTGAAGAAAAGAGAAGCTATACTCCAGAAATGGTCAAGAGGAACTTTTCTACTTCCATTGAGGACAGTCTTCTTCCTGCTTAAAGTTACCAGTTTCTACACCTTTTTCTCTTTGGTAACGCTTCTGCTAATCACTGCTTTTAAGTCTCGACTCAACACACTAATTTAACAACTCAAACCAGATTAAGACTACCCTTATTGTGGTTCCACCACACACTTAGCCTGATATTACACTAGACTGCATTGAGGAAGAAAAGAAGTTAGAATTTTGTTCATTATGTTGTCTCGTCATACAGTATTTATACTATATGAAAATGCAATGTCTTTCTAGCATCGATTTTAAATAAACCTTCACGTATATGAAGTTACTATTCAAAACTGGTTGCAGGCTGATGAAAACTCACAAAATCCAGCATGGGAAGCAATTGGATACCATGTTGAGGCTGTGGAAAACTCAACTGAAGGAAATGAGAGACCCCTTGAAAAGGGCATCGTAGAAACCATGAACCAAAGTGAATCAACACTAAAGGAATCACTCATTCAGAAAGGCATACGTGTGATTGATGATCCAAAGGCAAACATGTTAAAAATCAAATGTGATGTAGTGATAGTCGGATCTGGTTGTGGAGGAGGGGTTGCAGCAGCTGTTCTTGCGAATTCCGGCCTGAAAGTTGTCATCCTGGAGAAAGGTCACTACTTTGTGCCGGAAGACTATTCCGGTCTGGAAGGACCTTCCATGAATGAATTGTATGCATCAGGTGGAATATTTCCCAGTCTAGATGGGAAATTTATATGTTTGGCAGGATCAACAGTTGGGGGAGGTTCTGCTGTAAACTGGTCTGCTTCCATTAGAACTCCACAACATGTTCTTGATGAATGGTCCAAGAAAGAAAAGATTTTGATGTTTGGTAGTGCTGAATATCAATCTGCCATGGATACAGTGTGGAAGAGAATTGGTGTCACAGAGAATTGTGTGGAGGAAGGTTTCCAGAATCAAGTTCTTAGAAAAGGGTGCGAAAAACTAGGCCTGAACGTCGAAAGAGTTGCTAGAAATTCCTCTGAGAATCATTATTGTGGTTCTTGTGGTTATGGCTGCAGGAGAGGAGATAAAAAAGGAACTGATTCCACTTGGCTTGTCGATGCTGTCAACGATGGTGCAGTGATTTTAACAGGATGTAAAGCAGAGAAGTTCTTATTGGTGAAAGATCAGAATGGAAAGATCAAGAGGAAGAAATGTGTGGGAGTAATTGCAAATATTGAAAGCAAGAATATCAAGAAGAAGCTGCATATTGAGGCAAAGGTTTCAGTTTCTTCTTGCGGGGCTCTTTTCACTCCCCCTTTATTGGTTTCCAGTGGATTGAAGAACAAAAATGTGGGTCGGAATCTTCATCTCCACCCGGTTTTATTCGCCTGGGGATATTTCCCGGAATCTTTATCAGAACTTAAAGGTAAAAATTTTGAGGGAGGAATCATCACTTCCATCCATAAGGTGGTTACTCAAGAATCCAATTTCCGGACTATCGTGGAAACTGCTGGATTTGGCCCTGCTTCATTCGCGGTTTTCCTTCCATGGACTTCAGGGCATGACATGAACGACAGGATGGCAAAATATTCAAGAACTGCCATGCTGTTTAGTTTAGTCAGAGACTTGGGTTCAGGAGAGGTGAAAGAGGAGGGTAGGATAAAATACGGGTCGCATGGACTGGACAAAGAGAATCTGAAAGCAGGATTGAGAGAGACATTAAGGATTTTGATTGCAGCAGGAGCTGTTGAAGTTGGCACTTTCCAGAGTGATGGACAAAGATTTAGCAGTAAAGGGACTAAGAGTGAGGATTTGGAGGAGTTTTTGGAGACAGTTATGGCAGTGGAAGGGCCGGGGTCGAACGAAAAGTATTGGACTATGTATTGTTCTGCACATCAGATGAGTAGTTGCAGAATGGGTGCTAATGAGGAAGATGGTGCAGTTGATGAAAATGGAGAAAGTTGGGAAGCAAAAGGCTTATTTGTGTGTGACGGAAGTGTACTTCCTACTGCACTTGGTGTTAATCCAATGATCACAATTGAATCAGTTGCTTACTGCATTTCCAACAGAATTGCAAAATCATTCAAGGAAGAAAAGTTTTCCAGCTAAAAAAATCTTGGGACTGTGAAATTGATCTTGTCTATTTGATACTTCGATTTATTTCTTGTTTGCGCCATAGCTATATATTCGTCTTAATGCTCTGTATCCATCATTCAGTTGATGATAAAGATTTATATCAATTTTATGTGGAAATAATTTATTCTGAATATTTTACCCTTGTTCAAATAAAATCTTCTTCTAATCTCAAAGTTTGCTTCTATTAATTCTGTTATCTGAGGCTAATCTTATGTGTTTTTGAAAGTATTACCTTCAAATAAATGAGTATTATTTCAAACTCATTCGTCTTAGTCTCGATAAATTTACACTCAACGTAACATTTAAAATCTTTTTTTTTTTTTTTCTCTTCATAGTAATACGAAAACATTTAGGACATGGTTGGCACGCTGAAGTTATGCTTTTCCAAACTTTTCATTATTAAACAAACTAGGATATGCTATCTATATGTTTAGTAGAATCTACCAATTCTATGATATAATTCGAAGATCCAATTCCAGTAACCTGAAAATTATACTAACACCGTCGATGATATAATAAACGGAAATTTGCCCTTTCGTCCTCAATCCTAGCAAAATGTAACAAATCTACACTCAACTTTTTTTTAGTATAATTCGTCTCCGACCTTTAGTATAATTATGTAGCAAAACTCATCATTCCCTCCATTTTGACCATTAAATGACGGATTTGCTCTCCTCTTTAAATAAATAAAAATATAACAAAGTAATAAAAAAAATTTGCAAAAATGGTCTCTCAAGATAAATCTCATTTAAAACAATTTAATACATATTATCAAAAAAAAAAAAGTAGATATTTCTTCTTTTCCAACCCCCCCCCCCCCCACCACCGGCCAAACACCAAACCTACAAATGTAATCACGTCGACGATGCACCACACCTTAAAAAAATTAATTCAAAAAAAAAAAAAAAAAAAAACAGATAAAAATTAGCTGTCTCAATTTGAGTTCTGCAATTTAGTTCTTACAAACAGATGGTGGATGACTGGTAAGGTGCTCACCAGTGGTAGTTCTGTGAACTAACCTACTATAAATTTTTTACTTAAATCAACTTTTTTTTTAATTAATTTTTCTAAGATGGAAGTGGTGCTGCTGTTGCCGCCGCCGTGATTGCATATATGGATGTAGTGTTTGGCCACGTGAGTGTGCAAATCGTTTGAGGAAAGAACATCTTTCACAGCTGAATGCGTACATCCTTTTCTTTTTTCTAGTTAACTTGTCGTATTTTTGGAAAGTACCAATTTTAGTCAATTCACTTTGGAAAAAAAATTTAGTCGCAGATTAGTCGTTTTGCCCCGACAGCAGCCTAAAATCAAAGGTGCGTGTTGATTTCTCTAGTCTCACTCCCTTCTCGCACTATTCCTCTACACTAAAAAGAGTGATTAAGAATCTCGAGAATCTATTTGAACGTCAATCAGTCTTCGCAGGGCAATTTGGATAGTGGGGTGGGTTGAGAATGTAGTTGTCTTTAAACCGAAGCTTAGGAACTGGCAATCATTGGTTAGAACCATTGTTCCTTTCCTTAGCATAGAGGTGTCAATCCGGGTCAGGCGGGCCGAGTCGACCCACCTCTAATGAAGCCCGGTGACGGCCCGTATTAGAAAAAACCCGCGCCACGACGGGTTGCTAACCGAGTCAACCCAGCCCACCAAAATTGAACACGAACCCAGCGCACCCGTTGGCCCATCCTGGTCAAGCCCATGTGGGCCGCGGTTTGACCCGATTCGGCCCGTATGAATAAAAAATTAATTTTTTTTTAAATTACTAAAAAAAATTAGTTACTTATTGTAATTCAAAAAAAAATGTTTACATATATAACAAAAAAACGTGTTAAATTACTAAATAAAAAATAAATAACAATGATAAATTCACATTTTTTAATTTTTTAATTCAATTTCTATTTTTTATTTATATATTTAAAGACTAAAACATCACACATCTGTCACATCTTTCACTTTAAACGGCTCTCTGCCATTTTTTTTTTTCAGTTTTTTTTTAAATATCATTTCAAATATAAAAGTTCGAATTTCCTGCCAATTTTTTTTTTTAAAAAAAATCAAAGCTGTTCACAGGCCAACCCGCGGTTTGACCTCTTCGGCCCGTGAACGGCCCGCGGGTTGGCCTCCTCAACCCGTGAACAGCCCGCCCAGTTCACGGGCCGACCCGCGGTTCCGGATTGAGGCTGGTGGGCCGATGCGGGTTCGACCGACCCGCCCTTCTTGACACCTCTACCTTAGCAGTCAAGTTCCTGCAGATCGTGGGGTGGGGGTGGGTGTGGGGTGGTGAACTTGCTCGTAAAAGATGAAATGCTTACTTCTTTCAATAAAAAAAACTTTTTTTATAAGTTAATATGCATTTAATTATTTTAAGTATGATTTATTTATACTCACTAAAAAGTTATTAGACTCCCTACACAATTTTTTTCTTATTTTTGTTGTTTTATTGCATTCTTTTATTTTTTTTATTTGAAGAGGAGGCCAAATCCGTTATATAAGGGGCCAAAAATGGAAGAAATGACAAGTTTCACTATATAATTGAAAGGTTGAAGATGAATTATGCTTAAAAAAAAAAAAAAAAAAAAAAAACAAGATTGAGAGTACATTTATTACATTTTGCAAAGATTGAAGATGAAAAGTGCTAATTTCCTTAAAAGAAACAACAGTAAATACAGAGCATCTGCATCTATAAGAGTAATTCATATCTTGTATCCCCTCCCAAGTCCCTAGTAACAATTGTAAAATCCTAGTGCAAAACAGTAGAAATTTCAGGTCTCAAGTCAAGCCAGAAAAATAGATGCTTGCGCCATAAAAGAGGATCGGAACCTTAGGAAAGAAGCACTTTCTAAAATCAATTCGTTATACTCACTTGTAACTGATAATTTACTAACAACCCGAACAAACAAAAACTTAATTACTTGCTTTATTATAATCAAGATTGATTAAAGCCTTCTCCATACATCAATGGAGACTAACAGATTTTTTTGGTTGAAAGCAGATTTTTTTGGTTGAAAGCCTTCTCGAGACGATGAATGAGTATACATAAGATTTGACCTCAAAAAAAGCCATGGGAAAAAAGTGTATGCTCAAACAATGTAAAGAACATAGACAACGAGATTCTCTTAACTTGCAATTGCTTTAACTGCTTTCTCCGCTGCATCATCCAGATCTTCAGCAGTAATTAATGTCATGCCACTTTCCTGTTAAGGCAACATCAATTGCAACAAAAATGGTTTATTATGCATTCGTGCACAATTAGCTCCTGGAAAGTAAATGCGCATATGAGATTTGATTTTATATTCACCTTCAGAATTCTCTTTCCCTGGTCAACATTGGTTCCTTCAAGGCGAACAACTACAGGTACTTTTAGTTGAACCTGGAAAGGAAACCCAACAAAGTTAGAATTGCGCATTGATTCCGATAAAAGGGAGAGTTAATAAAATTCAACAGCACTCCTAACAATTCCGTCAGTTGACAATTTTAGTATGAAATCAAATATCGTATTCTTTGCCCTCTTTTGGGGTTAAAAATTTCTGGGGTAGATATAATGATTAACGACCAACAAAAGAGAAAAGGGCGAAAGACGGAACGAGACTAATTCAGATTTAATGACCTAATGTAAAGGCTAAACAGGAAAAGGAATGTAGGGTGGCACGGGACAGATTTAACTCTCAGGTGGAATTTGAAAAGAAAACATCAGAAGCTACAAGAGCCTATTTTCCATGTACATGAAGTCATAAACTAATCCAACCAATACAAGTCTTCACCTGTTTAGCAGCATTGACAATTCCACTGGCTATTACATCACACTTCATTATTCCTCCAAAAATGTTTACCAAAATAGCCTTCACCTTCTCATCTGATGTCAAAATTTTGAAAGCCTCCACAACCTGTTTAAAGCAGTTAAAATAACCCAAGTCATAACTTCAAATAATAAACAAGATTTCTGTTCTACTAGCTATTTCTCAAACCACTGTAAACTCTAGTCTTTGTCAAAGTTAGCAAACTCATAAATTGGTTATTAGAATCGGCTGAGGAAAAAATACAAATAAATCCACACGTATGCTTGATACCAATTCAAAGCAAAAGAAACAATGATATTTCGCAGGAGAACAAAATCGCAGGAACCTGGTTTTCAGAAGCATTTCCACCAACATCAAGAAAATTGGCAGGAGTTCCTCCATGTAACTTAATTATATCCATGGTAGCCATAGCCAATCCAGCACCATTCACCATACAACCAATTTCTCCATCTAAACCAATGTAATTCAAGTCAGCTTCTGCTGCTGCAACCTGACAATTTACAGACAAGTAAAAGTTCAATAATGAAGGCTTATTAGCATCTTGAATGCTATGTGCATGCATGAAGGCACTATACCAAAGTTCATTCATAGACAAAATAAATCATGGAAGTACCTCCCGAGGATCCTCTTGTGTTGGATCTCTAAGAGCAAATATTTCTTTCTGACGGAAGGCAGCATTATCATCAAAGTTCATTTTCGCATCAGCAGCTACCAACTGTTTATCCGAAGTCTCAGCCATGGGATTGATCTGCCCAAAAAGTTATGGTTCCATTTGAGACTTAAAACAGGAGTTATGGGAGCCTATGCCCGTTATAAACCTAGAGAATATAAAGCAATCACCAGAAATAAAGGGAAATATATGTATCTAAGAGAATGCAAATTAGATTTGTTACCTCCAATAATGTGCAGTCACATTTGCAGAAAAGTTCGTATAACTTCTTCACTTGTTCAATTGAAGCACTTCTGTCGGCCACCTTGGGAGACAAACCATCGACTACCTTGGCAGCATCCTCATCAGTGATTCCTGTGAAAACATCAATAGGTACCTGGGCCCAGTAAAGAACCAAGAGTTCCAATTAGTAAAAAGTAATCGTAGCCAAAAAAAAAAAAAATTTGCCACAGCCAGCTAGGATTCAGTAAATGTGGGGAGAGCAACCTTAACGATCAACTCCGGATGTTTCTCAGCAAGATCTTCAATACTGGTTCCTCCCTTTTTACAGGCAATGATAAGCTGCAGAAATGACAAGATCCATATGCTAATTAGCATATAAATACATCTACTCAGGTCGATAGTATCTTCAAATAAATCCCACCACTGTGAGTAAGAATAACCAAATTAGCCCAAAATAAAGAAATAAATATATAGCACATCTGAATTTCTTATATTACACCCTGAAACTGAAAAATGTCCATCTAAGCAAAGAACTCGTGAATAGCAAATACTGTAAGTAAGCTTGATGAAAAAGTTAAATTGGAAACTGGATAAATTTTAATGAGACACCATGAGATTCATCTACAGCTACTCAATGAGAATACCAAGTCAAGACACATTAAGGATAGTCAATAGATGATACAAGTAACAAATGGTGCTTGCCAAATAACATAGATCTCTAAGGGGGGTGTATTTAATCTAGACTTTTAAAGACTTTGATCGACATTTTTCAAGTGACTAACTTTAATGAATTTCATTAACTTTTATTGACTTTAATAGATTTTAATAGACTCCTATATACTTTTATGGATTTTTATAGACTTCATTTTAACATATTTTTCTAGACTTTCACATAATTTTATGAACTTTTATAGACTTAGTTTTTTCAGTTAAAAATTTTGAATATAAAAATTTTATCCCACAGTTAAAAAAATTGTCACAAGAGAAAATTTTAATAATAATTTATTTCATTATATTAATATTAATAAATTCATAAAAATTAATATTCTATTTAATTGCTATAAGTAAACTACGTCAAAAGTTAATGATATAACTCACTCTATTTTTTCTTTTGAGTAAAACTATAAATTTTCAAATGACTTGTAGATAAAGTCAAAAAATTATGACATGCAACTCATTTTAAAATATTTTCCAAAAAAAAAATTTATCCAATCCATTATCTCCCTTATTATATTTAATAATCTATAGGTACCACGTCATTAACCACCACAATTGCATAAATAAGTAACCAAAGTACCAATTTAGACGAAGAAAAAAAAAATACAACCATGCTCATTGAGATAAACGGAAAAAACAAGAATAAAAAAAAATACAGTAATAAAAAATAGTTTTTAACTTGATGAAATTCATTAATAAACTGCAATCAACAATTATATAAGAATTTAATTATTAAATTATCTTATTTTTAATGAAAAATAGAAAAATAATAAATAAGAGAGAGAGAGAGAATGGTTATGGGAATATTGAAGAAAAAAATCAAGGTTCATATAAGAAAAAAGAAGAAAATGGAAAAATAGTTAGGAGAATATTGAAAAAATAAATAAATTGAATAGAGATAAAAATATTAAAACGAAGAAATAGAAAGAAAAAAAAGTTGGGAGAATATATTGAAGAGGAAAAAAAATCACATCGAAGAAAGAGGAGAATATTAATCTTGACGCTACATTTTGTAGAAAGAAAAAGAAAAAAGAATTGTTGCATATAGAAAAAGGGGGGGAAGGAAAGATGTTTTTTCTTCTAAAGTCTTTCGAAGTCCTACGGTAAATGGGAGAGAAATTGTAATATATTTTATGTATACATTGTGCTTTAAAGTTAATACATATAAAATTCTCTATAAAGTCATTAAAAGTCATCGACATTTTGAATACCTCTAAATTTCGTAGGAAAAAGTTTGAATTGAATATCGCATTACTTTATAAGACTTTTTAAAAGTCCTTAAAAATCTATATTGAATATCCCAATACTTTTATGGATTTAAAAAGTCTGAATTGAATACACCTAGACTTTTAAACTCTATAAAAGTCCAATCAAGTCTTAATTGAATACACCCTTCTAAAATTTTGAGGAAGACATAATCACCATACACAAAGAACTAAAGCGATAAAGTGCAACGCGTTAGCACATTTTGATTTTTGATCAGCCACTAGTTGTGAAAAGTGAACAATTAGGTAGTCTACAATTTTGGGAACTTACAGGACCAGCACTTTTACGATCAAGAGTAATGGCAAAGTACATCTCATTGACAAGTGACAACTTTTCACACAAGTAAACCTGCAAGGAAAGTTACAAATGTGTTTTTAGTATAATCATCTTACTAGCGTAAAACGAAGAAACTGAAACTTTTAAATCCAGGAAAAACCTGCAAGGAAAGTTACAAATGTGTTTTTAGTATAATCATCTTACTAGCGTAAAACGAAGAAACTGAAACTTTTAAATCCAGGAAAAGTGCATTAGATTTAACTAGGGAAAGAAATGGAGTATGATCAAACTATTGATTATCTTCAAACACTAGTATTAGTTAATGGGCATGTATAACTTCCATGTCAAAAGTAAAAGTATAGAGGCGATCATAATGATGCAAACTGTGGATCTGATGAGCAATATACTCAATGGCTACAAATAATAAACCATTATAGTCCCAGTTAATTTACAAAAGAATAGGAATATATAAGTGAAGCACAGAACAAACAAACTAGAAAAAGTTGTGATGTTTAAATTAATCAAGTTTGCAATCATGGTTTTGAGGCCAAAATTATATAGAAATTGCAAGAATCTCTTCTACTCCTCCAGCCACAAATCTTGTTACACACAAACGCCTCTAAACCTTCAATGTCCAAACTTCAAAAACTTTTACAGTCCCTGCTCACAGGCACCATTTGGGTTGAAACCTACATACATACCGGAAACTGGTAGGTCCAATCTCATTTCATTAACAATATCAGTCCCATTCAAACCACGTTTAGTCCGAAACCAGATTGGTTGAGCTAGGCATCAAAACACACAACATCTAAACATGCTAGTCGTAACTCCTCTGGCTAAAATTAAGAAGTGTTTACATTGTTGCAAAAATGAAAACAAACCAATCCAATATTTCTAATGGAATATTTCATCTTTAGGTGGCATTTTAGAGATTGACAGGTTACATATCTATACATCTATATATATCTTCAAAATAACTAGCCTGTGTCAGGATGCTTACATCATGAATTTAAATATGATTATCAAGTCCTTATTCGAGTATTGGCAACCATCTAACATTCATAGAAGGGTACAGAATACCTTCACATTGAATAAAATGTTAACAAAATTAGAGGAAATGTTCATAATAAATATCAGACCAAATTCAAGAAATTTTACTCAGTAAAGTACTTTAGATCACCAAATATTGTAACTATGTGTAAGAATATGTTTTTCACATTACTCAGAAGATTAAAGAATAGTTCATACCATGTAAGACCATATATCGAAAAGAGATGTGTCATTTTCAGGAAATGAAGTTTGGCAAGACATCAATGCTTCACGAGATTTACATTATCCTAGTCATGATACTAATGATAATAACAAGTAGCACCAAGGGTTCCTCAAAAACTGGACATGACAGGAAGTACATATGTTTGACAACATAAGATGCCCCCCGACATTATACTTGTGCGTGTCAATTGAGGATGTGGAGCCTGCACTTATACAAGTTTGAAAAAACAGAATAAATAATCAATGCCAAACCTTGCTAACAATTTTTCCTTGGGGCCCAGTTTGCTTAGTTACAAGTATCTGGCCAAGCATTTTCCCTGCCAAAACGTATACATATCTTCAAAAGTTAAGTTACTTCCATAATGTGCATAATTTACTTCAAACAACATAATACTTCATTACAGTCAAACTATTTGCTGCTTCTGAGCAGAAACATCTTGTCTAATTTCATGCTCATAATCTACTTTCTGACTGAAGCTATAAGGTTTTATTCATTGATAAGAGAAACTCACAGAATCACCGAGTTAATCCTATAGCTGTTTAATCACACAAGAATGTCAGCCCACCCACAAACCTAACCAAACCTCAAGCACCGAAGAAAGGGAATATGGCCATGAAAGCAGTAGCTGCATGGTTCAGCAATTAAAACTTCTCTAGGAAGACAGATGATGATGTGTTTTTTTTTTCTTTTTCCTTTTGGTTTCTCCAATGTTTAAAATGGCATGATCGGGTACTGAGACGTTATAATGTGGCAGTGGGCTATGCATAAAGTGTCGATCAGAATCTTTAATGTTTTGTGGGCCCACATCTAATGAAAAGTAAATAAGTCCGAAAAATTAAGAAGCACGCGCCTCACAAGCCTTTAGGCAGTGCTGTGAGGCGTGCCTCACTTAGTTGAGGCATATGCCTCCAAAAACTGCCTCATAATCAAGGGCGGAGCCAGGAATTTTATCTTGTGGGGGCAATATAACAGTTAGCAGTACTATAGTGCTGGCCAACGGTACTGCACTAGCTTATAGCGTCTATAGCAGTACTAAGCAACGAAATAGTAGCTAGTAGATATAGTGTCATTGAAGAAAACAATAAAACCACTTATTTTTTTCATACAAAAATTTAAAATTTTCACTAGATTTGTACATAAAAAAAGATGGGTATTTTATTTTATTTTTCAGATTTCGAAATTGAAAATCAAATAAACGTTGAAGGTCTAAAAGATTAATTTGTTTCAATTCAAAAAATAGGATGTAGATTAAAAATCATGTATTTTGCAAAGAGAAGAATAGCAGCCAATTCGATCAATGATTTATCATTCATGGACGTTGATAAGGTTCATCTATTTAACAGCACCTTAGGATGGCATTATATTCAGTGTTAAGCATAATATTTTGTCAATTTTATCATTCTAAAACATGAAAAAATTAACACTCAAGTTTATAAAATTATGTAAACAGTCAGTTTGCAAATGGAACAAAAAATTAGAGATTTAAAAGTTATTTTTAAAATTAGAAATTAATTGCACAAATTTTTCAAAAGAATATAAAAAGAAAAAATAACATGGCAATAAGGATTTGAACCTAAATCTACCCAAACACAAACAATAAGCTTTGCCACTAGGATGGAAAACTTACTTTGCATGTATCTAAATTTAAATATTTATATTTTGTTGTGGAGGCAAAATTATAAAAATTAATTTTTTTCCAAACCAAAACAAAAATTTTGATATTAGAGTGGGGGCAGTGGGGGCTCTAAATCCGCCAGTGCTCATAATCGACGAATTGTGGCGTTTTCGTTCGCCTCACTCCCTCAATTGGGAGTTTTTTGTGTTTCTCAAATGAAAGATATATGAATAATTAATCCATTTTCAAGGAGAATCAAGCTAGAGAAGGCCAGAAGTTAAATCATGCCCAAGTGGATACATAAAACACATATCTATGGTGCTCAATGAAATCCTTGTGAAAATGCGAGAGATGTCTGTCATACCAGCTACATCTTCAGCCTGGTCAGCCTTGACAATGTGAACTCCACCCTGGAAACCATTCTTGAATGTGCCCAAGCCTCGGCCACCGGCAAGGATTTGGGACTTCACCACCACCTGCATCACAAATAATATACCTATATTCTCTTCAAATCATTTACTTTTAGCAATTGCAAGACCAAAGGTAAACTCTAGAAAGTCCAAGTAATATTATATCCTACTACCCAAAAACTTTCTAAGCATCCTCAATCTACAAAGAGTGAAAAAACGAAAAACTTTGCCTGCATTACCTCACTCTGGTTGGGGAACACATCACGAATTGCCTTTTTTACTTCATCAATAGAACCAACTGCCACACCTTTTGGAACATTGATTCCATGTTTGCTCATCAATTCCGCTCCCTGATATGAAGAAAAGGTATAGACACGTTAATATTTCCAATACAGCGATCAAAAGCGCCAGAGAGAAATGCCAAGGTCGTTGATCTAGAAAAGGGATAACTATAGCTCCTTTGTCCATAATTCCATCCGTACACCATATACCAATTAACTGCAAACTTATATCAGCGAAACGATAAAATAAGTCTCTATTGATCGCTAACATAAACATAGATCACGCGTAAAACATGGACTAGATGATATTTTATTTTCCACAATGATATACGACCAATAAATTCGTAAACACGCACACTCATACACTTCTGTATGAGTGAGTGTGTGTGTGAGAGAGAGAGAGAGGGAGTCCGAGAGGCGGAACCTGATACTCGTGGATGTTGAGGCGGCGGAGCTGTTGTTGCTGCCATTTTCCGGCGACGGAGAGGGAGCGACCGGCGAGTTTTCCCAACAATCCCCTCACCATTTTCCGGCGAGTTTTCAGATCCTTCTGAATTGGAACTCGAGATTCGGAAAATAATTTGCAATAAATGGAATTGAAACCCTAAAAGGAGAGCTAAAAATTTGCGAGTGACAGGTTAAGGAAAACGCGGACTTTAGTATTCTTATTAATTCTTTCTTTCCGGCCCTTCTAATTTTCTACTCTTGTTTTCTAATAATCTAAATTCAACTAAAGATATAAGTCTTCAAATTAAAAGTTTTTCAATATTAATTACTACTCATTAAAATTATTATTTAATAAAGGGAAATGAGTTCAAATGACCCAGGTGAAAGGCCTTTTTGTGTAAAAGGCCTTTGACCGGGAAAAAAAAAATTGTTAAAATATTAAAAAGACACTTACACCCTTACCATCACTAAACCCAAAATGAAAGAATACAAAAAGAGGGAACACCACAGTTTGTATGTATGTATGTATGTATCATCATTCCCATAATTCCTCACTTCTCCACATTTCTTTCTCCATTCTCTCTTCTTGTAATCATCCATCCACGAAAATTTATTTACATTATTTCTGCGGGTTCTCTCTCTGTACAACAGTCGGGCAATTGGTACTCACAAATCTGTGAATTTATTGGACGTGGAGATTGAAATTCAATCAGGTACGTAATTTTTCTTAATTTTTTTTCCAATTATTTATCCAATCGATTATTCAATTATTTATCCAATCGATGAAATTATATTGTTTCATGATTTTTCATTTGCTCGGTTGTATCCCAAATGAAAGAGGTTTTTTGTTCATTCTTGCTGAAAATGTTATGGGTTTTGTTCACTCTTGCTGAAAATGTTATGGGTTCCAGATTGTAATGTTCTGGGTTTTGTTAATTCTTGCTGAAAATGTTATGGGTTTTGTTCATTCTTGTTAAAACTGTTATGTCATCATTCTTCCCATTATCAGCCTGAGGAAATATGAATGCAAGGAAATTCTTATACAAACAGTAGTTTGGAAGATTTAAACTAGATTAAAATGAAAATTGATAAATATCATAATACATCATAAAGTTAGTGATATTCCAAGAGTGTTCTCTGGTCAGTATTAAAAGGTTAAAGAGCAAAAGTTTTCACTTGAACTATCCAGACAGATGATATGGATTATGCATTTCTGTTGTGTTTATTTACAACAATTATGGTGTCAGAGCTCATTGTATATGTTGGTTATTATTTGTTATTGATTTGCTAGATTGTATAGTGGCATATTCACATAATTGCTTCAAACTGAACAGGGATAGTTCAATTATTTTGATTCATACCACATATATAAATATGATTAGTTTAGGGCATGGAAACAGATTATAGTTTGCAATTTGGCATCAGTAACGTGGTAAAGCGACATGGTATGTCAATAGTAATAACATTACGGGTAGGATAATTTTATTACTTTCCTCAATCGCATGTATTGATAGACTTCGTGTTAATTGGTATGTCTGTGGGGTTATTATTTATTTAGTTTTTGCAGAGAAATAATAGACCATATGACTTGATTGGTTATCTACATTTGGAATCCTTGGGCATGTAATTCAGGTCGAATATTCTGATGTGTGATGTTGAGCTGTTACCGTCCATACCAATTATTTTGGGCCATCTGTTAACGACATCTATGGCACAAGAGCATTATGTCCCAAGAAAAATTTTAATTAAACAGCAGGAATGAAGGCTTGATTTTGGTGTGGACGGGCTTGATATTAATAAAATAGCAGGAAGAAAGGTTAAGGTTTCTGACACTTGATGAGTGGTTGTACGTTGCTGTAAAAAACATTACGCAAACAGTTCCTTTAACCCAAAGGAATATTATAAACCTGTTTTGTAACGTATTTAAAGAAAAACTAGATTGGACATGAATGTTATTGATGTTGTGGACCAAACAAATTGGTTCAAAGGTGAGGGAAATAATTAAACATGCTAAAATTTTAAGAACAATGACATGGAAGATAAGGAATATATGAATAACCCCCAATCCCTTGGATTTCATGTATAGGATTAGTTAGCATTACAGAATCTCAGAAAGCCTCAAAAGCTTAGTTGTACAGAATTATTTTATAACTCTTGATTTGTAAATCCTACTCCTTGGTTCCCTATCGATTGATACCATTGACTTTTGAAAGTCAATTTGTTCGTCTTTAGGTAGATAAGCAGTGGTAATTCTTTTGACTTTTAGGACCACAAACCTTGTTGATGATAATATGGTAGTGTTATAAATTTGTAGTTTAATTTCACTAAGTGCATTGAGTGCAGATTTACTCAAAAAATTCAAACTGATAAAAAAAAGTCAGGAGTGTCAAACAATAAAATGAACTTATGGCTCCCATTATGGCTTATGAACATATCAAGGCTTAAAACAATCTACCTCAAACTATGATAATAGCCTGTGATTCTGAAACTCTAATACCTTTTATTTGACTAAATATATTGACATTACTGAAACTGAAAAGAAACCTATAAATTATGCCAAAACTTAATGTAGGAATGAAAAGAAAACTAACAACTAATCATCCAAAAACGTAAATGGACTGCTGTCTAAATTGAACCATACCCCAAAATCGATGGTGACCAAAGTAAAAGTCCACCTGCACGGAACAAAAAGAACATTTAATTAGAGAGAGTCGAAACGATTTCCCTGAGTTAATCAAAAGTAGGTAATACCAAAGATTCCTAGGACGGATACTTCATGCATTAAGAAGCTATGCGTTTTGATAGTGATTGTCTTTTTAAGATTTGTGTCAACAATTGGAGATCGTTAAGCTTCTCATTTTGGTTGTACTTTTAGTTTATCTGGTGCATTTTTACCATCTGGGTGGGCTTTATATTGGGGCTTAATGTAATTGAAAAATTGATTCTGGCGGGTTTTAACTTTGAAGCTCGTAGTTCTTCTTATGTTTGCTCTGTTTTTTGCGTTGAGGACTGGTAACCATTGGTGTGGTGTAGCAGATTTGTTGATATAGTGAAAATTGAAATGAACTTGACGTAGTTTTATTTTGCAGTTCAATAGAAAATATGGATGTTATTGAAAATGAAGAAAGACTAGAAGCAACAATAACGAATAGATGCAAAATTGGAATGGTGGATGAAATATTTGACAATTTAGATGCAACGCACAAAAATCTGTTTGAGACAAGTTGTTTTGGACCACTTCTGAAATTGAGAAAAATAAAGTCGGCGTCTCAGCTTGTGCATCAATTACTCTTGAGGTGGATGAAGACAAAAAAAGAAGAAGCATGGTTTAAAATTGGAAATAAACGTGCAAGGTTTGGGTTGCAGGAGTTTGTACTTGTGACCGGCTTAAATGCAGGTGGTTGTGAAAATATAGATAAGAGTGGAGGGGCAGATTGTCGAATAGTGAAAGAACATTTTAGGAAAAGTGGGGGAAAGATTATGAAGAGAGATGTTTTCGAAGCCTTTCAAAGATGCAAAAGAAATAAGACCGACAAGTACAAGTTGGATCTTATAATTATCTTGGCGTATGTTTTATTGGCCACGGAAGAGAAAACTTTGATTGATTTGTGGTGGTTTGCATTGGTTGATGATCTAGACAAATTTGACAAGTATCCATGGGGGAAAATGTCTTATGAGTACACAATTAGGATACTCAAACGTGACAAGGGAGACAAATTGAGAAATTCACTGAAAGAAGGATAATCACGTTGTAGGTATTCGTTACACGGCTTTCCCCTTGCTATAATGGTATGAAGAAACAACATATTTTATTTTATATTATTTATTGTGTAAATTGTTTGGAGATGATAATATTTCTTTGACTACAGATTTGGGCATTCGAAGCGATTCCAAATCTGGGAAAGAAGTTTGCTAAGAAATATGCTGATGGAATTCCAAGAATGCTGGCTTGGGAACTGTCTAAGAGGTTGATGTCGTCTGAACTTATTAATGTTTTGGAAGCGAAAGAGGTGACTTCTCTTATTTTTATAAACATATGTATGGCCAAATTGTGAACTTTTCTTAGCAAAAGGATAATTTTGTTATATTTGTAATTTGCAGCTAGAAGTGAACTCTACATTGATGCCCACAGAAGCTGAACTTGAGGAGGATTATTGGAAAGAGTTGACCCCGTGTGTGGAAGAAGAAGACACGGATTCCCAGGATTCAAAAGAAAATGAGACTGAGCATGATGGTGAGTCATCTCATTCCTTTCACCAACATTCTCCTCGGGTATCTCAACCCCCACCGGTCTATCATGACCATAACATTGCAGATGTAGTGAGGATGGAAATGGAAAAACTTGAGGGAAGGTTGCTAGGGGTCATATCAAAACGACTTGATCAAATGGAGTATAAGATTGATAGTTTGGTTGAATTGGCTGCAGTGGGTAGGTTTAATTCAACTACAAGTGCATGTGACAGTTCCATTATTAATACAACCAATGTACATGTGGCTCAACCGGAAGTGGAGAGAAAGGAGGAGGTTGGGCCTGATGATGTAATGGACGAGGTTGAAAAAGAAAGAATAATAGAAGATGAGACTGGACAAGAGTTCGTAGAAGTGGAAAAAGCTGGAGAGGATGAAAATGTTAGCGATGAAAAGGACATTGTGGAGAAAGGAATGTCGGCTGATTTTTTGACACCTGAGAAACTTGAGGAGGATGCGAAGCAATCAACTAAAGGTATGTACATAACTTAACTCCAAATTCAACTAAATGTAGATGACTAACTTAGCTTTTTAAAATAAAAGCTGTAGGTGACATTGTACAAATCGAGGACACGGGGTCTGAAATACCAAAAGGACGGGGGCATCGTACGAAGAGAAAAGCACGTCTTTTGTGTTCCCCCTTCACAGACCCGACAAAGAGAAGAAAGTTGTCAGATATTGATGTATACGATCCATATAGAGACGTGGATCCTTCAAAGGTTGATGATCTTAATAAATGGATGGAAGTCGCATCGACGAGGTAACTGAATACATATAGTTGCGCGTACGTGAAGATAATAAATATAGTTTCAACTACACCTGACTGTGTATTGCATATGTTGTGTTCACAGTGACTTGGTACCTTTGCATCGTTGTGATGTTGAAGCAAAATGTTTGCTTAACCTTTTGAATAAGGATGGTTGGCTTACTGGAGAGGTAAGTACTCAAACTTCGATACGGTTATAATATTTTTCATGCACAATTAGTATTTGTTTTAATTACGATTTATTGCACAGATTGTGAACGAGGCCTTGTACCACATTCGAGATAGGGCTCTAAAGTTTCCAAATCTGTTTCAGCAAGATTGTAGCATCTTGGATTGCTATTTCTGCCAATTTGTCCAGTCAGCACATGGAGAGTGGCAACAACATGCACAATTGCCTAGGAAGGAAGATTTCAAGTTTAGTAAGTCCTTGTTGAAGTATGTAGTCGGGTCTACACCAGAGCTTGGTAAATCTTGGAAGGAGTGTAGATATTTGTATGCTCCTTGTTGTGCAATTGGCTCTCATTGGTTCGCAGTGAAGATTGATTTAGAGGAACGAACTATATTCATCTTCGACAGCTTAAAGAGTCATGTCCGCAAAGCAGAGTTGGAAGCGTTTATGAAGCCTCTCCAGGTGGTCATTCCTTTGCTGATGAAATTGCATGTCAAATGTGATGACAATTACAGCACAGAGCAGTTCAGATTTGTCAAGATGAAAGAGGTTCCTCAACAACATAATGGGTATGGTTTATTTTGCACATGTTTGATATTGCTTTATTTTTAGTGGATTTAATATAACTACACAACTTTATTGTAGATCTGATTGTGGGATATTCACCATTAAGTACATTGAATTTCTACAAGCAAACATGGATGTACGTGCAATTCGTCCAGAATGTATACCGATGTGGAGAAAGAAGTTGGCTGCGGAACTGTTAGCCTGGCACTTCGAACCCTAGATGTTAGCATGGCTCTTCGAAATGTGTACATTGGTTGTAGTTAGATGGAGCTTCACTTCGAACTCATTTTTTTTTGGGAAGTGTTGGTTCGAGAGGTGGTTTTTTTTTGTTCAAATTTTGTAATGACATGCTCCTCCCATATCATTATTTTTTTTTAATTTTCATTGTTCCTCCGTTATTATGTACAATAGTAGTAATTTTGTCCATGAATGTCCCATTGTCGTCTATATATTTCTTAAACATACAAGATAGACATGAAGTTTCTATGAATGTTCCATTGTGTCCATTAAGGCATCACGATATTGTGCAACGTGTTATTGAGAGAGCTTTAAATGAATTAGTTCTTGAAAAGTGTGGATAGAGGATCCGATGACCACACGAACAAATTTAACACGTGAGAATAATTCGACGACACTCAAGCGGACAGATACAAGCCCTTTGGGACTATTGCTGCCCGCTCAAGCGGAAAGAAAAGCAGACAGCAGCCCCTTTGGGACTGCATGACGGTCCGCTCGTGATTCCGCTCGAGTGGACTGACGCAGCCCCAAAAGGGGCTGCATGAAGTTCCGCTCAAGCGCCTCTTTTGGGGAAGGTCCGCTCGAGCGGACGTTGAGTCCGCTCGAGCAGACTGAAGCAGCCCCTTTTGGGGCTGCAAGAATGTCCGCTCGAGCGGACTGAAGCAGCCCCAAAAGGGGCTGCACGAAGGTCCGCTCGAGCGGACTGAAGCAGCCCCTTTTGGGGCTGCACGAAAGTTCGCTCGAGCGGACCGAAGCAGCCCCTTTTGGGGCTGCACGAATGTCCGCTCGAGTGGACTTTAGTCCGCTCGAGCGGACTGAAGCAGCCCCAAAAGGGGCTGCATGAAGGTCCGCTCGAGTGGACCGTGAGTCCGCTCGAGCGGACGGACCGTGGGGTATAATACCCCACGGTTTGAACTTATATATTGGCCCAATTTCCCTCATTATTTCACTTCACTTCTCCCTCCTAATTTTACACATTATTCACTTAGGGTTATCCTCCATATCAACAAGAAATTAGTTGGATTACAATACACAAACAATTCAAGGATTACTTTCATTTTCATCCGGTGTTCTACGTCACTTTCCTCCTCCCACATTAACAATCAAGGTAACATGGCTAAATTTTCTTTCACCTAGCTCCCATATATGTGATATGCTGTTGGTGTTTTCTTTGATTGAGGAGGTTGGGCAATTAATTGATTTTGGTTTGAGTGGAAGTTGTGTTGGTGGTTTGACAAGTACTTCAAAACAATTTTGGGTTTAATGCATTGTCCAAGTTATTTGCCTTCAATTGTAATAGCATATGCCCACCAAGTGTTTGATAAATTGATTGAACCAAATGTTTAACATTTTGTTGTTTCCTTAACACAATAACTCAAATGCTTACTTGTTCAACATGATTTTTCAAGGCAATGCCATTCTTAACAGAGCACCGAATGCTACACACACCACATCCACCCCAGTCCACTTTGCACGCTTCATTTGATTAGTGAATTCGTTTTGATTGTAACTATAAATTTTTTGCTCTAAAATTGATAGGTACAATGCCTAGAGCAAAGAAACCAACGCAAGATGCGGGACTGAGCTCGGGAAAGAGAAAGGTTTCATCAAAGAAGACTTCAAAACAACCGGTCACTTATGATGACAATAAATTTGAGACGGAGGCGGCTTCGATAATCTACAAGAACGACACAAGCCAATGGAATATTATACCGGAGCGAAGGGTCTTAACATCGGATTTTGCAAATGAATTGCTTGGTCAAGTTATTGCGAGGAATCATTGGGAAACATTTGTAGCCACTCCACGGGTTGCCTATGTAGAAATCGTCAAAGAATTCTACGCCAATATCCATGATAACATCGACAATCCCGATCATCCAAAGTATTGTCAAGTATACATGCGAGGGCAATATATTCCATTTTCGCCCTTATCCATTCTCCGCTACTACGAACTTGACAACACGGAGACCGACATTTTTGAAGCCGCTAATTGTAATCTTGATGAAGTAGTAGTCTCCATTTGTGAGGGAATGGAGCATTGGCCTGATGGAAGCAGCACCGTACACTATAAATGTCTGATTCTTGAAGTACGCACATTAGACAAAATGGTGAGCGCCAATCTTCTCCCTACGACACATACTTCTACGGTAACTATGGAGCGAGCACGCCTACTTTACTGGCTCCAGACTAAGACCCTCAACATCGGTACCTATATATTCAGCAATGTCTTGAATATTCAAAGTAACCGGAGATGTTTGGCATTCCCATCGCTAATTACAGGACTGTGTGAAATGTATGGCATTGACCTCTCTCATGAAATCACCCGAGTTAAGCGTACAATGCAGATAGACAGAATTGGGATACGTAGTTCTGTAGTACACATGACTCGCAACCTGGTGCGAAGCACACAAGAGCCCATTGGCAGCCAGGGTAATGTAGGTGGTGAAACCGAGCCTGCTCAGGATGATCCAATGGCCGAGGACCTCCATGAAACAGTAACTCAACCAACATTAACATCTATTTCTCATGAGCTTCTTGAATTGCGTAACTCGCAGGCGCATCTCGAAGCACAGATTCAGGAGATTCGGGATGCCCAAGTCCAAGAGGCAGAATCCTGCCGATTGGAGCACGAAGCGATATCAACCCAGCTGACGCAGCTGCTTGGCTATTTCAGTCTCTACCCACCGCCGCCTCCCCAATGTTTGGGACGTTTGTGTTGTTTTTTTTTTTTTTCTCGGTGGATCTTCGGCACCGCTTCATTACATGTAATTTGGCTAGTGATGTTCTAACACTTTGTTCTGCAATGCTTTAAGTTTTTAAATATAAGTACAGAAACTTTCAAATCATCCATTGTCTAATATAAACGTTACAGTCAAATTCCTACCATATTTTGTATAATTCTGTTTTTGCTCTAAATCATTACGCAAATTTATTCTAGTTCGCAAAGTTAATCCATTGTATTTAATAAAATTAGAAAGAATTTATTTCTATTTCACATAATTATTGCAAATCAGCGGACTCGTGGGAATGCTAGTATTTCAATTTATTTTAGTTACTTTTGCACGAACCTATATGTTTGTAGGATTTCAACCTAAAATAGAATTTCTTAAAAATTTGTAAAAGTGGTGGATTATAAAAAATGTATGGTTGAAAAGTGGGCAAAAATTGGTTAAGTATAATTTACAAATTGTGAATAGTAAACTTTCATTGACTATAAATGTAACGAAATCGTTTCCATTGGAAGGTAACGATATTAATATCATTCCTCTACGATATTAATATCATTCCTCTACATAACGATGTTGAAGTGGTTATGGTATGTTGGAAACGATATTAAAGTCGTTACTATATAAATTTTAACTATAACGACATCAACCTCGTTACAGTTGTCATATAACGACATCGATATCGTTATATTACATATAACTTGAACCAGGATGAAAATCCAAAATAACGATGTTGAAGTCATTATAGTTTGTTGAAAACGATATTAAAGTCGTTACTAGGTAAATCATAACTATAACGACATCAATATCGTTACAGTTGTAATATAACGACATCGATAAAGTTATATTACATATAACTTGAACAAGGATGTAAATCCAAAATAACGATGTTGAAGTCGTTATAATTTGTTCAAAACGATATTAAAGTCGTTACTATATAAATTATAACTATAACGACATCAATATCGTTACAGTTGTAATATAACGACATCGATATCGTTATATTACATATAACTTGAACCAGGATGAAAATCCAAAATAACGATGTTGAAGTCGTTATAGTTTGTTCAAAACGATATTAAAGTCGTTACTATATAAATTTTAACTATAACGACATCCACCTCATTACAGTTGTCATATAACGACATCGATATCGTTATATTACATATAAGTGGAAGAAGATGTAAATCCAAAATAACGATATTGAAGTCGTTATAGTTTGTTCAAAACGATATTAAAGTCGTTACTATATAAATTATAACTATAACGACATCAATATCGTTACAGTTGTAATATAACGACATCGATATCGTTATATTACATATAACTTGAACCAGGATGTAAATCCAAAATAATGATGTTGAAGTCGTTATAGTTTGTTCAAAACGATATTAAAGTCGTTACTATATAAATTATAACTATAACGACATCAATATCGTTACAGTTGTAATATAACGACATCGATATCGTTATATTACATATAACTTGAACCAGGATGTAAATCCAAAATAACGATGTTGAAGTCGTTATAGTTTGTTCAAAACGATATTAAAGTCGTTACTATATAAATTCTAACTATAACGACATCAACCTCGTTACAGTTGTCATATAACGACATCGATATCGTTATATTACATATAAGTGGAAGAAGATGTAAATCCAAAATAACGATGTTGAAGTCGTTATAGTTTGTTCAAAACGATATTAAAGTCGCTACTATATAAATTTTAACTATAACGACATCAACCTCGTTACAGTTGTCATATAACGACATCGATATCGTTATATTACATATAAGTGGAAGAAGATGTAAATCCAAAATAACGATGTTGAAGTCGTTATAGTTTGTTCAAAACGATATTAAAGTCGTTACTATATAAATTATAACTATAACGACATCAATATCGTTACAGTTGTCGTATAACGACATCGATATCGTTTCGCTCTAATTTGCCGGATCGATCATCCATGTACGATAGAAATGATTAGAACACATGCGGGAGGTCTGAAATATGGTATCTAGTCACGAAATACCATACGAACAATGAAGGAAACACAAATAGAGTTAGCTTATTCCTACCGAATTACTTCAAACGTTGTTGACAACACCAGATTCTTTTATGGTAGTCGATATAGGCATTTCATTGAACAATATTATTCGATTCTTCGTCAAAAGTAATGTTTCTACCAATTAATGATGATTCGAACCCATCGGATAGCAAATAGGATGTCTATCCAAAATAACGATATTGAAGTCGTTATAGTTTGTTCAAAACGATATTAAAGTCGTTACTATATAAATTATAACTATAACGACATCAATGTCGTTACAGTTGTCTTATAACGACATCGATATCGTTTCGCTCTAATTTGCCGGATCGATCGTCCATGTACGATGGAAATGCTTAGAACACATGCGGGAGGTCTGAAATATGGTATCTAGTCATGAAATACCATACAAACAATGAAGGAAACACAAATAGAGTTAGCTTATTCCTACCGAATTACTTCAAACGTTGTTGACAACACCAAATTCTTTTATGGTAGTCGATATAGGCATTTCATTGAACAATATTATTCGATTCTTCGTCAAAAGTAATGTTTCTACCAATTAATGATGATTCGAACCCATCGGATAGCAAATAGGATGTCTATCCAAAATAACGATATTGAAGTCGTTATAATTTGTTCAAAACGATATTAAAGTCGTTACTATATAAATTATAACTATAACGACATCAATGTCGTTACAGTTGTCTTATAACGACATCGATATCGTTTCGCTCTAATTTGCCGGATCGATCATCCATGTACGATGGAAATGCTTAGAACACATGCGGGAGGTCTGAAATATGGTATCTAGTAACGAAATACCATAAGAACAATGAAGAAAACACAAATAGAGTTAGCTTCTTCCTACGAATTACTTCAAACGTTGTTGACAACACCAGATTCTTTTATGGTAGTCGATATAGGCATTTCATTGAACAATATTATTCGATTCTTCGTTAAAAGTAATGTTTCTACCAATTAATGATGATTCGAGCCCATCGGATAGCAAAAAGGATGTAAATCCAAAATAACGATGTTGAAGTCGTTATAGTTTGTTGAAAACGATATTAAAGTCGTTACTATATAAATTATAACTATAACGACTTCAAAGTCGTTTCAGTTGTCATATAACGATATCGATATCGTTATCGTTATATTACATATAACTTGAACAAGGATGTAAATCCAAAATAACGATGTTGAAGTCGTTATAGTTTGTTGAAAACGATATTAAAGTCGTTACTATATAAATTATAACTATAACGACTTTAAGGTCGTTTCAGTTGTCATATAATGATATCGATATCGTTATATTACATATAACTTGAACAATGATATATTCAAAATAACGATGTGGAAGTCGTTATAGTTTGTCCAAAACGATATTAAAGTCGTTACTATATAAATTATAACTATAACGACTTCAAAATCGTTTCAGTTGTCATATAACGATATCGATATCATTATATTACATATAACTTGAACAAGGATGTAAATCCAAAATAACGATGTTGAAGTCGTTATAGTTTGTTCAAAACGATATTAAAGTCGTTACTATATAAATTATAACTATAACGACTTTAAGGTCGTTTCAGTTGTCATATAACGATATCGATATCGTTATATTACATATAACTTGAACAATGATATATTCAAAATAACGATGTTGAAGTCGTTATAGTTTGTTCAAAACGATATTAAAGTCGTTACTATATAAATTATAACTAGAACGACATCAAAGTCATTTTAGTTTTCATATAACGATATAGATATCGTTATATAACATATAACTTGAACAATGATACATCAAACATAACGATGTTGTAGTCGTTGTAGTTTGTTGAAAACGATATTAAAGTCGTCACTAGATACATTATAACTATAACGATATTGACCTTGTTATAACGAAATTGACCTCGTTATATTGATATTAAAGTCTTGACATAACGATATCGACCTCGTTGTAACGATATTAAAGTCGTTATCTAGTTACATAACGAAATATAAGTATTTTTCGACATAACAATATTGACCTCGTTATAACGATATTGACCTCGTTATAACGAAATTCAAGTCTTTCCAGTACAGATATCTTGTGCCTATAATTATTTGACATAACGATATTGAACTCGTTATAACGATATTGACCTCGTTATAACGACATTCAAGTCTTTCCAGTAAAGATATCTTGTGCGTATAATTATTTGACATAACGATATTGACCTCGTTATAACGATATTAAAGTCGTTATCAAGTTACATAACGATATTGACCTCTTTTTGGACATAACGATATTGACCTCGTTATAACGATATTTACCTCGTTATATTGATATTAAAGTCTTCCTAGTACAGGTATCTTGTGTATAATAATTTGACATAACGATATTGACCTCGTTATAACGTTATTAAAATCGTTACAATACACAAAATATGATTATAACGAAATTTGTTCAACTTTGTTATAACGATATTTAACTCGTTATCCGTTCACATAACGATATTGATATCGTTATAACGATATTGAAGTCGTTCCAATACAAAAAAATTTCAAATAACCATGACAGTAATATAACGATATACATATCGTTCCATTACAACTATAACGATATTAAAGTCGTTATGCATCCGATTACACAAATTTACAACAAAACTGGAGCATTAATGTACAACAAAAATGTACAACTGGAATTTACAACAAAATGTAGCAACATATATCCAATGACAAAATGGAGCAAAATATGCCCAGTTATATCAAAAATGGAGCAACATATGACCAGTTACAACTACAAGAGAGAAAGATATATCCAAAATAACAATGGCATAAAATCAAAATTCACAATAACATTATGGACCACTAGGAGCTGCTTCAAACGTGCAAATGGAGCGGTTATGACCAGTTCTCTTACACTTACTGCACCTAGGAGATTTGCGTGTCTCTCTAGCAGATCGTTTCCTCTTTTTGGACGGTTGTCCTCCTTGTCTTTTTATCAACGGTAGCAATACTTTTCTAGACATCACATGTTCAGGAATTTGCCATTCCATCTCATTTGGCAAAGGGTATACAAATTCAGAATAGACTTGCTTCCAACAAGAACTAGTATAATAGGGGCTGCATAGCTTGTAACCGTCATCTCCTATAAACCTTACAGTAGCAATTGCATGCATGCAAGGAAACCTGTCCAAATCAAATTTCCTACAGGTACATGTCCTTTCATCCAAGTTCACAAAATGGTGTTCTAGGTTGTCACCAACCTGATACATGTCCGGGGAGACTTGATTAACCTCCAACCTATTTGACTCATTATACTTAGTGCACATCTTCTTCTCTAAACATGGGGTGAGATGGGTTACACATTTTTCTGCTTCAACATGTCTTTCATAAAACCACTTTTGCAGTGTCTCTCGGATATACTCAATCAAACCAAGTATTGGAAATTCTCTAGCACTCTTTAACAAACTATTAAGCGACTCTGCATTGTTCGTGGTCATTATATTGTACCGTAGCCCATGAAAATGTGCTCTTGCCCAATAGTGGAAATCTTCTTCTAATAAGTACTCTTTAATGCCCTCCTTCTTACTGCACAGTGCAGCCATGTTGGACTCAAAATCTGTAATAGTATAGGCCTCTGCCGTTGCCGTGAACAAAGTTGCAAGATCACACCGTGAAAAATTAGTCTTCAAGTTTTTTTGCAAGTGATATATACAATTGCCATGATGAGCAAACTCAAACACATTTCTAACTCCATTTTTTATGCATGTTGCGCGGTCAGAAATAATGACAAGCTCGTCTGTATCACCTGTGATTAACCGCAACTTCTGAAAGAACCAAGTCCAAGATTCATCATTCTCCGAATCAACAACTCCCCATGCGAGCGGAAATATTTGAAAATTTGCATCCTGACAGGTTGCAACTAGTAGAGTACCTTTGTATCTCGATTTCAAGAATGTTCCGTCCACAGAAATTACCCGTCGCATTGAGGTGAGGAATCCACGTATGCTTGGTCCCAAGGCCATAAAAAAGTATTTGAATCTATCATCATCTGAAGTATGAATGAATGTCAATGTACCGGGATTTTGCACCTCCAAAACATGACAATATGATGGCAATTTGGCATAACTCTCATGAGGTTTTCCACGGATCAATCCAGATGCAAAAGCTTTAGCCATATACGCCTTAGTATAGCTTATGGTTATGCCAAACTCTCGACGAATGTCGCTAATAATGTCCCTTGGTCTGTAAATTCGGTTGACATCTTGATACTTAGGGGCGATGTGCTTTCCAATAACCAAATAAGATGCATGCCTATGGTCTCTACGACGAACACTCATGGAGCAAGAATGATGACCATTGTACTTTCGAACTTCGAAAATAGGACTTTCTTTGAGCTTGTGTGCCCGCAACCGCCACTTGCAATTTTTTTCAATACAAACAACTGTATAAAGGCTATTATTTGACTTCTTAACTTTAAATTCAAAATGACATTTCACAGCCAACAACTGCAATGTTGATATTAGGTTTTTTTTATTTGGAAACAACTGTTTGACTTGCATATCTTCGTTTTCTGGAATTCTAACCGATGACCCACAATGGAGCGAACTAGCACTTGCAATTGCCATCTGATTATTGTGTTCATCTATATGAACATTAAAATCATTGTCATCGGCCATAGTCGGACTATAATGTGGCTGACTTGTGGGTTCATCTGTGTGCAAATCACCATCGTTGTCGTTTTCCATATGAGCATCAAGTCTTTCAGGACTACCTCGGATTATGTGAATATCATTCCAATCTAGAAGCATATTTTCACCATCGTCAGTTCGAACTATTTTTTCCTCAATGTTCGTATTTCCAAACTGTTCTCCATCTCGACTCTCTTCAACATCTCCATGCTTTTCAATATCTTTCATCGAACGAGTAACACAAAGATAAGCTTCTTTGCAGACTGAAACGAACCACTTCACATTGTTGTCGCAATCAATTACAGTCGGTGCAGCAGGAGCATTGGACATTAGAGGGAGAAGACAAGCCATCTCTATTTCATATAGACTTGTATCAATCTTCAACTCATCTTTAACTTTATTATACAACTCCGCATACGTAATTGATCTTGAAACATGAATAGGCGTTGTTTTTCCTTTCTCTTTCCCTTCATATTTCCAAGTCCATGTGTCTTCAATATTTTGCTCAAATTCAATTGGATAACAAACTAATATCCATACCATATCCACGTTGTCCATAGCTGCAATTCAACATAAATATTTTAAATATCATCATCGTGGAATAAGGCTAACAACATGTATTTATAATACAAATAAGGGTAACGATATTAATGTCGTTATGAAACTCAAAAAACGATATTGATATCGTTATATATAAATTTATAGTGGAATAACAAATACAATAATCAGACATGTATTTGCCAACTTATATTTCATTTTCTAACGATATCAATACAAAAAATGAAGACTTTAAAATCGTTTTTGACAAATAAACCCATTACCAAAATCACAACATTAATACATTATTAACAAGAAGGATAAATAAAATAGTCATATAATGAAATTTAACCGTACCTTGTCTTCTTCTCCAAATGCCCAACAACAATGTTGTATGCTTTGATTTCTCACTTCAACCAAATTTTTGCTCAACGGAATAACAATGTATATTTTAGGGTTTTTTCATAAAAAATACTACAATTCATATGAAGAAATGATGATGATAATGAGTAAAGATAAGATGTAAGGATTTTAATTTATAAGATTTAATAATGGAAAGAGAAAAATAGCATTCAAGAGAAGCATTGCATTGAATTTCAACCACCTTCCTTTTCTGTAAATATCACGTGAATGCATTCCCAGCAAACTTTTGTGTAAATAGTCAAATAATTTTGGGCATTGATGTCTTTTTATCTACAAGGACATATTAGTCATTTGATATTTTATATTTGCATTTTTTTTATGTATGGGCCATTCACACAAATTTGTTTAAATGGGGGCTATTTAAATGAAGTTGTAGTTTGACTAGGCCATTTAAATGAATCCCCCTTTAATAAATTGCCTAAATAACAAAAATATACATATCTATGATTTATCATCCAGCATGTGAGGTTATACCCACATAGTAGAGATGGCAAAATATTGTCCCCACTTTGTTCCGAATGGGACGGAAATCCCTGCCTCGTTACATAATTTGATGGAGGACGGAGAACATGGCCTGCACTTCGAATTCTTTGAATTTTTTAATTTTATTTTAATTATATATTTTTAAATTCAAATCGTATTTAAAAATTAATTAATTAAATAGGACAGTAAACAAAAATATTTTAATCATCGCCCCGCCTTCCAAAAATCTCCAAGGGATTGCCCACCCCGCACCTTGTTGCCATATAGGGAAGGCAATAGAGGAGGCTTAGGGCGGCCATCACCATTACTGTCGTGTCGAAAAATTTTAAAGGTGGTGCGAGGATCGGGTCTAGATGGGGATTGAAAAATCCCTATTTATCGGGCTCGTTTAATTAATTAATTAATTTTGAATATTTTTTTTAAAATACGATTTAAATTTTAAAATATAAAAATAAAATGATTCAGGGCGAAGACCATGTTCTTCGTCCCCCGCCCCAATTACTAACAGAACAATGCGAGACGAGTTCTTTTGTCATCCCTACCACATTGTATTTTCAAGCTTCGTATTTATGCATATATAACTCTCTCACAGTCTATTGTCTCTATTTTCCAAACTTACCATTGCACTTATGTTCGCCACTGCAATTTCCACACAAGTTACACGAATGTCCAACCCAACGTAGTCATATATGTTACTTCATTTGGTCAAATGTGGTTAAAAACGTGTTTACCACTCAAATCAGTGGCAAACATAAAATTTTATTCAAAAGGGGCACTTTGTAATTCTTAAAACGCTATAAAATTGTCTTTCAAAAAATCGCTTAAATCGTGCTTTTGTCACTGACTTCACCAACTCGAATATTGGTGGGTCAGTTTGCACGTTGAAATCAAGTGGTTGAATTTTCATTTGAAAAGGCATTCTGATTATCAAAATAAGAAAAGATTACTCTTTTGGAATTATCTCGAACTTTCAGTTTCCAAAATTTATTTTCGACACCAATGCTCAATCAAAAATGAGACTTCAAACAAAAAATATGATGATTTTATATTTTCAATTTAACACGAAAATCGAGAATTTGGCTATAAAAAAAAACTAACCAATCTCTGTAATTTGATAAGTTTAAACAAAAATGGATACTTTTATCTCATGAATTATCTTGATAATTATAATAATCACTTACTTGAAAATATTTGCGAGGCAAAGTATGAAATAACTTCTAAAGTATACAAATTGAAAAACTTTTGCTTTTGCTTATGGTTTACAAATACAGCTAAAATATAGAATAAAAGTCTCGCGATTGCAATACCACGTCACCAATCCAGTTTAGAGATCCTTTCTCTCTTATCTTTCTACCACGTGATAGATAAAAGGTTGGACAGTCGAACAAAGAGGTGAGACAAAGTAAAATTGCACATGAATCTGAGTCTTTAATTTATTTATTTTTAAATTGTGATGGGACCTAGGGAATTGGCCTAATTTTGGCCTTTAAAATATCAGAATTGAGAGTGGGCTAGGTCCCCTCTTGTTCCTGCATAAGTCCGACCATCATAATAGTCATCTTGTCAAATAAGAGATTATAAGAATAAGTCTCAAATTGTATAACTTATAATGAGAGCTAACACTAGTAGTCTATAGAAATTGGCACGAGTAATTCATGAAATTTGTCCATCAAGACTAATAAATAATAGCATTCTATTTGTAGTTGGGGTTTGTACATCCTCGGTCAAATTAATGTTTTAGATTTGGTTCAAACGCTTAAACAAACCACAACATTGTTGGAGTTACTAGGGTTTTAAGAATAAATTTAGGATAAATAGCAGGTCTCGAACTTTTGATTTCTAGCACTCGAAATTTTAAATCTTTCAAATGTCAGTGTCTGAGATCTTTTTGTGCTAGAAAACGTCAGTTAACTATTAAATGATCAATTTTTTATTGAATTGACAATTCTACCATTTATTTAATTTAGGGTAAATATCACTAGAAGTCCTTAACCTTTAAATTTTGTGACAATGAAGTCTCAATTTTTTTAATTTTAGCACCTACGATCTTAAACCATTCAAATGTAGGCTTGAAGTCTTTTTGTGACGTAAAACAACAATATGACCGTTAAAAAGGACAAAAAAGAAATATAAAATCATCACTCCCACCCATTCAAATCAATAAATTTATCAGTATTTTAGAAATACAAATCAATTATCATAATATACTGCTTTCACCGAGGTTAGAGTGGGTAGTTTGGAATTGAGGAAGATGATGATTTCTTTTAATATTTTGCTTTTGTTTCTTTATTTGATTTTTATTTTTATTTAATTCAAAATTAAATATGAGTACACTAATTATTTTACTCAGATTTTAACATTTTAACGGTCAAAGAGACATTTTTTTTATTACAAATGACCTCAGGCGCAGATTTTTAAAATGTTTGGAATCTCAGGTGTTATAAATCAAAGTTTCAAGACATCATTGTCACAAAGTTTAAAGATTGTGGACTCTCAGTGCTATTTAAACTAAATCAAAATAAGGATAAAACTGTCATTTCAATTAAAAATAATAATTATTTAACGATCAATTTGACATTTTTCATCAAAAAAGGACCTCAGGCACAAAACTTTAAAATGATTAGGATCATGATTGCTAGGCATCAAAGATTTGAGATTTCATTGTCCCAAGGTTCAAAAGTTCGGGATCTCTAGTACCATTTATCCATAAATTTATTTTAATTTTGAGTTAAACAACAAGCGCGGAAAAAATAACCATTATATAAGTAAATATTTTCAGTGAGAGTGAAAGCTCCCCTATTTTTATTATATTTTAATAATTTTTATACTCCTTCGTTTTTCTTTTATTTTTAAAACCTTTACATAATTTCTCTAATTAAATCTCTAATACTTAATAATTGTGATGTAAATGAGTTTGCTCGAGCCTTCTAGAATTTATGGATTTTATGATTATTTTTAAATAGGTTTGGGTTTTATATATAGTGTTTAAAATTCACATAGAAAAATATGTATGATAAATAATTAATGTTGTTTATTTTTGTACAAGCAATATTTTCTTATACCTTAAATAAATAAATCTGGACCAATAACATTGTGGCTATAACTATTTTCATACTTTTTTGTTTGTGAATTGCTTAAAATTTGGGTTAACTAGTTTTTCAAAAATCTAATCCAAACATTAATTATTGCCTTCCTACTTATTACATGCATGCATACATTTTAGAATAATGTTATTCATAGTCGTTTACTATCGATAGTAATCCTACATGGCATTATTCAATTTAATGAATTATTTATTTCAATTAAATAATGTATTTATAGTCATTAATTATGAATAATTCATATATTTATATATGGAACCGTTCCTCCAACTAATGAATTTGATAAATAATTACGACCCTTAATTTAAGTTAATCTAACGGCCTAAATATATTAGAATCTTTATACTCACATCAAAAAACATCTCAATAAATTTTTTTAATACATATAGACCATTAGATTAGTTGAAATTAAATGTCGTAATTATCTGTTAAATACATTGATATGTAGAACGGTCTCATATATATAGCAATTCATATTGATGGGGTAAATTTTGGAACTCTGTTGTTTTATTTACTTATTTATTTTCTCTCAAATCTTGTCTTGATAACTTTTTTTTGTATTTATTGCCCTTATTCAACCAATCTCTTCTTGTTTTAGATCTACTTTATCTCTTTTTGCTTACTAAAATTCTCTCTTTTCTATTTTTGTTTTTGTTCTTTACTCTAAAATATTTAATCTTCATGTTAGTGCGACACATAGCATTTGCAAAGAACTTTGCCAAATAAAGAAGACAATTCTACATTTACTAAAAATATCTTGCTCAATGGCCACTAGATAAGTACAAGCTCAAAGTCATTTAAGCCACTATCTCAAACACCATTCGCCATTATGTGAAAGTTCAAAATTCCATAAACATGTCTCATACCCACTCATGGAACAACGTTGATATAACGGATTAATATCCACCAAAGTAAAATCAATGTTAGGGGTGATCCAACCAAAGAGAAATGTGCATTCTTTCTTAATCAACTTTATCTTGAAATAACATCTTTTGACTTTTTCAATTGTTGGCTCAAATAGATTTAAATCTCGTCATGGAATCAAATTATTTAGACGTTTTGCGAAAGTGAGATTGTTGATACTCAAGCAATTGAAGAAACAACTTGAAAGCTTCCATTATAGAGATCTTATGGATGTCAATCATCTACTTAACCATCTAGTTGAATAAGAAGTGTGTTATACTCCAACTAGAGAAGATATCATCAATGATATTATAATGCAAAATAATAATGGTGTGGTTGGGATATATGATGACGATGACGATAGTCACGAAGTACCTAAAATCTCTACAAGATGTTGAAATGCTAAATTTAGATTATATTTGGTAAAGATTTTTGTAGATTATAAGAAGTGGTCCTATAAAATGTGTAGATAAAAGTTGTAGGTCTTACAAAATGTATGGATGAAAATGATATGTGCTTGTTCGGTACCCATTTTTTGCCAAAAAATGATTTTTTTCAGCCATTTTTTTTACTTTTCAAAGCAAATGTGGCTGAAATGGCCTAATTGTCCTTCATTTGATATGTAACAATTTTGATAAAAGACAATTTGGTCATTTCAGCCACATTTGCTTTGAAAAATAAAAAAAAATAGCTGAAAAAAATCCATTTTTTTTTTTTTGCAAAAAATGGGTACCGAACAAGCTCTTAATCGACTTATAAGTGTTTATAAGTACACACAAACATACTCTTGGTTGAAACCTTTTGGCTATAATAAGAAAGTGAATGCAATAATTTCTTGAAGTCAATTCAAAAGATGAAGGATGAAGTCAAAAATTTCTAACATGGTGGCCTTATGCAAACTATTGTATTGAAGTACTAGTCTAGTTCTTAAATATTATGTAATTATTTTGTACTTTTATGATATTAATTTATGCAATAGTTGGGATTAGAATTTTACACAGGGTTTCAAAAAATATATATTAATTAATAGGATAAGAGGGACTTATGATTTTTTTACATTACCTCGAGTCGGGATTGAGATTTATTTATTAATTTAGAAAGGTTACTAATTAGAGAAGATTAATTTAGAGAGATACTAATGTAATTGATAACATATTTTACTTAAATAAAAGTCCAAGATACTAAAATAATTATTGAAGTCTCATTACATATTTATATGGTACAATCGAAAATAAGTATCGTGAATTCAAATTAAATCACTACCTATTTATAAATAAAATTTCACGTATCAAGTATTTCAAAAATAATATTGGAAGAATGCTCATAAAATTGAAAGAAAATTGTTGCGGCTGTGAACATTACGAAAACTTTACACATGGAGGATTGATATTGAGTGTTTGTATGTAAACCTCCAACCCACGGTTTTTTTTTAAAAAAAATAAGAAAGATATGTTATGATTATTGTTATGAATGAGTTGACTCGATTTTTCCAACTAATCAATAGATTCACATCATTTGAGTGTAACATTTAGTCTATTTTTACTCATTATTCATTTAATTTATGGATGGCAATTGGACCGAGCCGCCTATGGACCTAGTGGCTCGGTCCATAAAAGCTCGGCCCATTATGGTTCCGAGCTCATCCAAGAAAAAAAAAAATTCACTCGGCCATTGAAAAAAGACGAGCCGGCTCCGTCACTTGGCTTGTGGGCCACAAACCCCAACTTTTTAAATGCTGAGGACCAAAAGTACCGATCACAAAAGTGACAGTTAACATTCACTTTTTGTGACAGTTTTGATCCCTGTTTTTATTTTTATTTTTATTTTTATTTTTTTTGGTCAACGGCTAATTTTTTTCTTATAAATACTCTCAAAAACTTACAAATTATTTACAAATTCACAACCCTCTCAACCTACATAATCCGAATAAATTATATTGTCAATATTAGCTCTTTTATTGTACAATTTATAATTGAATTTCTACATTTCTAGTTTTCTACAATTTTACATTCTACTTCTACTATTTTCTACATGGATCGATACAATACACAAAGAAGTGTCGACCACCAAATTCATGATGATTTTAGTGGACTAAATGATATTTCAATTTCTGAATTTGGTGATGATTATGGAATTGGGAGCATTGTTTCATTATCAATTTAGAGGATATCGATGAAGAATTAAAAACGACTAACACTACTACAGCGACGAGGTTGACTACTAAACGAAGAGCAACAAAACAAAATGCTCAGTGTTGGGATTATTTCAAATTAGTGCATACCGGTGCAACCGCAAACGGACAACCAATCTTCAAGGCGATATGTAAATATTGTAAACAAAAATTTGCATGGCAAAAAAGTAGTGGTACAAGTTATCTAAATTGAAATTTTTCCTAAATGTATGCAAAAGCACGGGGAGTTAATACTAATCAAGCTCAACTTCAGTTCGGATCTCCCAGTAGATCTTTTAGTTCTAGTCTAAATCTTAACAAATAAGTGTATTCATAAGACTCTATGTGCATGGTTCAATTGATGGTCAGTGGTGAGTTCCTACTTAGCATAGTGGAAATCTCTCACTTTACCAAATTCATACAAATATATCTTCAACCAAACTATGTGCCATTTGCTAGAAACACTCTTCGTGCTGATACTATTGTTTTATATAATAAAAAGAAAGAAAATATAATATCTGATTTAACTAAATATTATGGTATTGTATCATTCACTTCGGATTTATGGTTCGGTATACATCATAAATGATATATTGCAACCAGCGTTAGAAGACCTCTTGTAGCAATTCATTCTTCGTCATCAAATGACGCTAACGATTATTGGAATTTCCTTAGTTCCGTTAGTGGAACTCAACTATCTAGTTATTCTTCTTTATTTTTCCGTGCCACAAATATAGAAACAAATAGTAGAGACGTATTTTTAAAGTTAGCTAGATATTTTGGTCACGGCATGCTTAATACATTAGATGAAGATGAGAGAAATAATTTTGATATACTTAGGTGATGGAGACAAAACGAGCGTCAATACACAATTGTTTCTATTATAGCACGCGATCTATTAACACATCCGGTATCAACTATAGCATCGAGGTCTGCTTTTTGTATATGTGGTAGAATTCTGAATGATATGAGGTCAAGACTAAAATCAGACAAATTAAAAAGTTTAATGTATTTAAAAGATTGGGAGGATGCAGAACTTCGAATTCAATATAAAGTAGACATCATATTAGTCGCGGAGGTGCAAGAACTGGCTACATAAAATGTAAGTATAGTTTGTGTAAATTTATTTAATTTTTCTTAATTTGAAATTTTGAAATTTAAGTTTACCAAAAAGTGTACACGTAACAACTTGTTCGAATACAATATTAACTCCGCCTACACTAAAAGTAGTCAGTCCCAAGCCCAGAAAAAATGAAAAGTGTTTTAAATGTCAATTTTATTATAACTTATTTTATCTAAAATTTGTAAACTTATAAATAAAATAAAATTCACGTGCAGCCCGTGGCTCAACCCCGTGTGGCTCACGAGCAACGGGCCAATCCTAGCTCATGAATTTGAGACGGCTGAGCCATACCTTTATGTTGCTTACTTGTGGAATACAAATTCTTGTATTATTGAATTTTTTTCCGCGATTATATGGTCAATATTTTTTCTCCAACAAATTGTCAAAGAGAAGAAATTGCCATCGTAGACAAAAATTTGAAGGGAATAAATTGAGGACTAATTGACTAAGGTGCGTGTTATTTTATTGAGTTGAGTTCTGCTGTTCCAATTCCATGTCATATTTGCTGTCTCTCCAATAAAAATATTACACATTATCAATGTGAATGCATTAAATATTGTTCATAATGATCTTCTTAATATTTAATTGATGATGTGTAAGATTTTCATTGGAAGGACGTCCAATAAAACATGGAATTGAGACAGCAAATCTCAACTCTGTTTTATTGGACATCTTTCATCAGTACAATTTATAGAGTACGTATTTATTTATTTATTTGTATGCAAAACTTTTTATGATAATCCACTCAAACTATCTGGGCCCAATACTTTACGAAGTTCTTTAAAGACCCTCGTTGGATCAATGTCATGTAATTAGAAATCCAAGCCCTTCACTCAAATAATATATTAGAGCTTTTTCTTCGATCGTCTTATACTAATGTTGTCATATCAAAATGAGTGTACGATATCAAATACAAAGATGACGACTACATCGGATGCTTTGAGGCTAGGTTAGTTGCAAATGACTCGCTCTAATTCCAAGAGTTGATTATGAAGAAATGGCTTTTTTGAACAAACAGTTCCTATTTTTGCGCTATACTTTTTGTTAATCAAACTATATTTTAAGTGCAATGAAGGTCCCAACTATTGTTTAGTTTCACATTTATGTCTCAATTATTTTTATCACATTCTTATCATCAACTTATTAATATAGAAATCTTATCTTTGTTTTTTATGATAGTTTCTATCCAAAAAGTTAATTAGAATGACATAAAGAAGATTTTTTTATCTCTCGTATTTTCTAATAAGCAAAATAAATAACAAATACAAAACTTTGACTAAATATTTTCCTCTCATTTTAATGCACATCAGTGGAATGTTTGGACAAAAATTGTCATCAAATAGAGTATGTAAAAATTAATTGAAGGTTAATGCTCAAAATAAGACGAAAAAAAATAGAGATATAAGTGCGAAAATTTCAAAAGTTGGGGAAATTTCATTGCAATTATATCATAAATAATAAAAATTGTATTTTTAATATAATTACCAAAAGAATAAAAAAACAAATAAACAAATAAAAATGTCATAAAACCCAATTCTGCAAAACCCATAATCACAAATCACAAAACCCAATTCAGCAACACATAATTACAAATC
The DNA here is from genome assembly GCA_030279155.1 of Forsythia viridissima. Classification (NCBI taxonomy): domain Eukaryota; kingdom Viridiplantae; phylum Streptophyta; class Magnoliopsida; order Lamiales; family Oleaceae; genus Forsythia; species Forsythia viridissima. Next base: position 39,211,202 of record CM059037.1, read on the forward strand.
TTGAAAAAAACAATTCCTAGATCCCATAGCAGTGAAGATGGTAATGAACAACCCAGAAGAAGATGAAAAATTAAATTCACAGATCAACAAGAAGAAGATAATTCCAAAAAATGTAGAAAATGAAGATAATAGTAACAATATGGTGATAGTGAAGATGAAAATGAAGATTTTGCGTTTGAGTTTATGACGAGAATCTCATATTTCTTCTCCGATTTCAGCTGATAAAATATTCTGCAATGGAAATGGGACTCGAAATTTGGGTTCGTCAAATGGTTAGACGATTCGACTTCCGTTGGGTAAACTTTTGTTTTTCCGGCAAAAATTTGTTCAAATTCGACATTTTAATCAGAGTTGTTTTCAGAGCATAACCCACCGCAGTCGAAGAACCTGATACGACAATCCGATTTCCCATCCTTTAAAAGAGAGATCCTTGAAATGACATGGAATCAGGTTGATTAAAGTGCGTAACGGAGAAGAATCTGAAGTTGAATGGATTAAAGTCTGTAAAAAAAGAGAAATCCATGTCTTGAAGAAATCACTCTTGTTGGATGCTCGTGTTATGAAGATTTGAAGTTTTATTATAACAAATTTTGGATTTTGATCCCAAATAAACAACATGTTATGATAGATTCAGGATATTATATAATTCATACTCTTTAAGCACGTGATCGAAGAAATAAAGTTTCAATCCATAATGTGCTAGTCCAATTAATTAATGGATTATTTGGAGGATTTAACATATTTTACTTGTTGCTCAGTGATCCAGTTTAATCACATTCAGTTTTTATTTATACCATCTATAGTTAGTTACATCGACTATGATTATCCTCATCTCTTATGTTTATCTACATCTGTTAAATGACCATTGGATCAAGAAGTCGATTGTGGTCCAGCGGTAGCTCATTACTATATAAACCTCTTTTTGTTTATGAAATATATCAAATATCAGAATACTAGAGAGAGAAATAGAGTGATCAGAAATACAGTACCATTTTCTTTCTTTTTGGCCGATGGTTCTTCTTCTTCTACTTTTATTATTTTTTGTCAATAATAGTATAGGTGGTGAGTGATTTAGATAAACTCTTGTGGTCCCAAAACTGAGATTGGTACACTGTGGACTTTTGATCTACGAATCTAAGCCTATTTCATCTTTTTATATTGAAGCAATGAGGTAATTTTAGTTCAACACTTGATATCAGAGCCTTGGTGGCATTCCTAACACAAGAAAAACAATTTTTTAAGGTCGAATATGCGAAGAAGAAAAGAGTCCAAATCTGTCTGCACTTGTTATGATAAGAAAATACATTTTTTGGATGAAAGGAAAACAGAATCACGTTCACAGTGTCAAGGCGAACCTCCGGTCCAGATTGTGAGGTAGCAAAGGGCGGCGCATAGCAATGGGCAGCAGATCCCTTTAAGGCAGCGTGTGAGGATGCGTGAAGGGTCTTTCCATCAAGTGGCTGATAGCATCGGCATCGTGGTGAAATTTTTGATGTTTGGTGGTGGTCCATTCCATAAAAGGTTGTTTGAACAATCCAAACAGTGGTCCGTTTGTAGACGCGAACGGTATTTTTTCAATTTTTATGGTTGATTCTTTGTTTTTGTTGTTGTGGTTAAAATCGCATCTCTCCGGTAATACGAAAAGTCAATTGTTCGCCCTGGTATAAAATTCTATAGTTTTACTCTCTTCGCAATAGTTGTCATCGTGTGGGCTGACTGTTAGGATTAGGGTTACCGTGTGGGATAATCATTAATTGTTGTTAGACATAGGATATTATTTGTTGTGTTCTGTGCTTAAATCCTTCGTGAGATTATTATTATCGTATTTTATAACTTGTTAAAATTATTGACATATACATTTCCTATTCTATTTAGAAATAACCCGAACTTGACCCGTATCTAGCTTCTTCCTTGACATGAGAATACAAATCTCACAGAATCCTGGGGTTGTAGATCGGCGTACACTTGTGAGACCTTAGGAAAGTATTTTTGGCTTGCTATCGTTATGTGTGCTTCAAAATAGTTTGCATTTACTTGCTTAAGGTATTTGTTTTGTGTCTTGTGCATTTTATTTGTGTGAAAATGACAACGCAATATTTTGAGTTGGGGTTTTTTAATGGAAATGGTGATTTTTCAATCTGGCAAAAGAAAAATGAAAGAAATTCTTGTTCAACAAAAAATTTCTAAAGCTATTGACGATACTTTTCCAACAATATTAAGTGAAGATCAGAAAAAAGAATTTGATGAATTAACTTATACTTCTATTATTTTACACTTGTCTAACTCCGTTTTAAGAAATGTTGATAAACTTGATTCCACAAGAGACATTTGGAAAAAAATTGGAAGAAATTTATTTAACAAAGTCCACTCTGAATAAACTTTTCTACTTGAATTTTTTTTTGGTTTTAAAATAGACTCATCTAAAGATTTTGATGATAATTTGGATATTTTTAATAAATTGTTACAAGATATTACAAACAATGGTGAAAAAGTGTCTGAATAGTACGAAGCTATAATTTTGTTAAATGTTATTCCTTATGCTTATAAAGAAGTAAAAAGTGTTAGTAAGTACCGGATGGACACTTTGAGACATGAAATTATTATTGATTCTTTAAGAGTAGATAATTGGAATTGAAAGTTGAAGAAAACGAAAGAAAAAGTGGTGAACTTCGTGTAAAAAGAGGTAGGTTTCAATTAGGAATTACGATGGTCAAAATAATTTTGAATCAAGTGGTAAAAAAGGTATAAGCCGTTCCAGGTCAAAAACAAAAGATAAGAAATGTTATGGTTGTAATAAAACAGGACATTTCACAAAAGATTATTATAAAGGGAAAAATAAACAAAAAGAAAATTTGAAGAATGAGGCTAATGTTGTTTCCACATTTAATGAACAACCTGGTAAGGTTTATGTGTTAATGAATTTTGAATCTATTAAGTTAAATTGTGAAATCTTATTAATGGATACTTGATTCTGGTGCATCATTCCACGTTACATCAAATAAAGAATAGTTTGAAAACTTGCATGAATATAAGTATGGACATGTGGTAATGGATAATAATCTTATATGCAAAGTGGCTGAGATTGAGGATATTACTGTGAAATTGATATATGCTGTGTTCAATTTAAAAGATGTCAGATATATTCCTAAAATGGCAGGAATTTTATTTCAGAAGGAGAATTAGAAAAAAGTGGACAAACTGGTAAAATTAAAAAAGGAGTGTTAAAAATGATTAAGAGTGCTATTGTGAATTGTAAAGGGGTGGGAAGAAATGTCATATACATTACTACTGTTTAAGTAATGAGAGGTTTAGATTCATCTATTTATCCTACAAACATTGATGACACACATAAATGGCACAATAGATTTGCACATATTAGTGTTAAGGGGCTTAAGCTCCCTAATGAGAAAGGCATGTTTGGTAAAGACTGTGCTTCTGACATACCATTATGTGATAATTGTGTGCTTGGAAACATCATAAAATATCTTTCTCATATGGTGTGTATAACATAATCGGTATTTTAGAATATATACACTCAGATCTATGGGAGGTTGTTAGTAATCCCACTTCGAGTATTTACAGATATTTCTTATACATAATTGATGATTCTTTCTATGAAAGTTTGGGTTAATCTTCTAAAAGATAAATATGAAACTTTTAGAAATTTTAAAAATTGGAAATTAAAAGTTGAAAATCAAACTGGAAAGAAAATTAAATATCTGAGAACTGCTAATGGTTTTGAATTTTACAATATTGATTTTAATAATATGTGTAATGAATGTGGTATAACTAGATATAAAAATGTTTCTTATATTTTCCAACAAAACGGGGTTGTTGAAAGGATGAATCGTATTTTGTTTGATAAAGTTAGATACATGATGTTAAGTTCTGTAAGTTCTGGTATTCTAAAATCATTATGGGGTGAGGTTGTTATGACTGCATGTTATTTGGTTAACTTGACTCCATCTTCTACAATAAATGGTAATACTTCTTATGAAAAATAGGTTGATAAATGTGCCTTCTCTCATCAAAATGAGGAAAAACTTGAAGCTAAGACTAGAAAATGTATTTTTCTTTGTTGTCTTGAGGGTGTTATAGGCTATGGGATAGAAGCAAAAATGGAGTTAGAATCATTATAATCCGAGATATTATTTAATGAGTATAAGATGCCTTGTTTTAAGTCAAATTCTTATTTATTAAGTGAAAAATAGAAAAACAATAGTAGACAGTCCCAGGTAGATTTGGAAAAGGTTAGTACCCATATTCTCATTATCCCCAATGAGATGGAGAGTCAAAATTAGCAACCTATAGATGAAAAAGGAGGTGAGAAAATAGTTGAAGAACATCCAAATGACCAAAATTCTTTTGTAGATTACCAGTTAGCTAGAGACAGGGTAAGAACACATAGAAAGCCTCAAAGTTTAGGTTATCAATAAGATTTTTCTCTATCTTATGCTAGTTATCATAATCTAGTTGATAAGGAGCCAAACACTTATGAAGAGACTATAGAGAGTGAGCAATCTGAGGAATGATTAACAACAATGAAAGAAGAGATGGGTTTACTTGCTAAGAATCAAACTTTGGAATTAGTACTTAGGCCTAAAAAAAGTCAGTAGTGGACTACAAATGGGTTTTTAAGGTTAAAGATGAAACCACCAAGAGTGATTTAAGATTTAAAACTAGATTAGTAACTAAGGATTACACAAAGAGATGAAAGATTATAATGAAATCTTTTTTCTTGTTGTTAAGTATATTACCATTAGGGTCATGCTTGCATTAATTGTATATTTTAACAAGTGACTTGAACAACTTGATGTTAAGATAGCATTCTTGCATGGTGAACTTCATGAAAAGATTTATATGAATCAACCTTAAGGTTTTAAAAATATACAAAAACCTGATCATGTGTGTTTTCTTAAGAGGTCACTATATGGTTTAAAAACAATGTCTTAGACAGTTATACAAATATTTTGATTCTTATGTGTTAACCATTGGCTTCCAAAGAAGCAAATTTGATCATTGCTTATATTTTCAACATCACAATACTAGTAATAAATGTGTGTTTTTACTATTATATGTTAATGACGTGCTCTTGATTGGCTCTGATATGAAAATAATAGATGGGATAAAAATAGCTTTAAGTGAATTTGACATGAAAGACCTAAGAAATGCTAAAAGAATCTTAGGCATGGAGATAGAAAGAGATAAGTCAAATTTTTTTCTGTTATTACATCAAGCCCCATATGTGTTTAAAATTTTAAAAAAATTTGGTATGAATGAATGTAAGTCTATTACATTGCCTTTAGCAAATCATTTGTCTTGACTAAAGATCAATCACCTGCTAATGATGAAGAAGTGGAATATATGAGTAAAATTTCTTATTCAATTGGCTCCGTTATGTATTTAATAATGTGTACTAGGCCTGATTTAGCTTTTGCCATTAGTACACTTAGTAAGTTTATATCTAATCCAGGGCCAAATTATTGAGAAGCTTTAAAATGGTTGCTTAAGTATTTGAAATAAACTAGTAACATAGGACTCATGTATTAGTTTAATACAAAAGGTATGGAATTAAACAGATATTCAGATGCTCATTATATATGATGGGACAGAGACAATAGAAAATCCATATCCTCTTATATGTTTACTTTGTGTAACTCATGCATAAGTTGAAAATCACAACTCCAATAATTGTTGCTCTATCTACTACTGAATCTGAATATATAGCTGTCACGGAAGCTATTAAAGAAACATTGTGGTTTAAATGTTTACTTAATGAATTGTGTATTTTAAGTAATGATGTGACTGTATATTCAAATAGTCAATCTGCTATCTATTTGTGTAAGAATCATGTTTTTCACGAACATACTAAACACATTGATGTCAAATTATATTTTATTAGAGATATTGTGGCTCAATATTTGGTAAACCTTGAAAAAATTCTTTTAGAATACAATATGGCAGATATGGACACTAAGGTGCTCCATTTGGTAAAATTTAGAAGTTGTCTTGATCTTCTAAACATTGGTAAATGTCCGTGAGTTCTAATTTATTTTAGATAAATTGTTTTAGCAATCATTAACTTGTTATTTTGCTTTCCCTCAGGTTCATTTGGCATCAGGGTGGAGGTTTGTTGAGTTTTGATCCCAAATAAATAACGGGCTATGATGATTCGAGATACTATATATTTCATAGGCTTTAGTCTAGGGATTGAAGAAAGAAATAAAGGTCCAATCCACAACGTGCCAGTCCAATTAATTAATGGGTAACTTGGACGATTTAACAGCTTTTGCTTGTTGCTTAGTGACTTAGTTTAACTACATTCAATTTCTATCTATATCCTCTATAGTTATCTACATCTATTGTGATTATCATCATCTCCTATGTTTATTTACATCTGTTAAATGACCGTTGGATCAAGAATTTGATTATGATCCAACGGTAGCTCGTTACTATATAAACCCCTCTTTAGTTTATGAAATATATCAGATATTAAAATACTAGAGAGAAAAACAGAGTGATAAAAAATGCATTATCCATTTTTCTTCTTTTCTAGCCGACGATTGTTCTTATTCTGCTTTTATTATTCTTTGTGAGTAATAGTATAGGTGGTGAGTTATTTAGTTAAACTCTTGGAATCCAAAAATTGGGATTGGTACATCGTGGACTTTAGGTCTACGAATCCGAGCATATTTCATCTCTCCATATTGAAGCACAGAGGTAATTTTAGTTCAACAACAAAAAATGGGGCTTCGATTTTTCTACTAGAAAAGATTTGAGCTTTTGAAAATGAGTTTCAAGGTGAGAATGAATGTCAGAATCATTGAAACTGGAGCAATTAAAGGTGGCGGCCGCAATGGATAGTAGCCGGCGGTTATGTGATGTGGGAGTGGGCCTCAAATATAGTCGCATCTATAATGCATGAAGGTTTTCTAGCATTATAGAAAAATGTGCAATAATCTAAACCAAAATTTGTGGAGCTTATATCAAATCTCACTCGATGTTTATGAGTATGTTTGGTAAATATTTTTGTAGATTACAGCAATGTGTCATACGGAATGTGTGCATTAAAAGTGGGTAAAAGTTATGAGTCTTGTGAAATGTGTGAGATAAATGTTTGAATAATCACTGAATTTTTAGTCTCGTCTTCATTTACTCACTGAACTTTAAAATAGTGCTGAATGCTCATCGAACTTTACAACGTTACTCGTCATTACTCACTCTTGACAACCCATTAACAGCCAGCTGACAAAACAACACACGTGGTAGACGGAATGCCCACGTGGCATGCGTTTCTGCCAACCAATATTGAACTGTCCGCCTTGTCAATAATTTGTATTTTGAATAATCACTAAACTTTTAGTTTTGTCTTCGTTCACTCACTGAACTTTAAAATGTTGTTGAATGCACACTCAACTTTTCAAAGTTACACTCCGTTACTTACTCACGACGATTCCATAATAGCCCATTGACAGAATGCCCACGAGGTTGATGGAATGACCACATGTCCTTCATTTTGTCCCATTAAATCTGCCATCCAGAATAGTCGCGTGTCATGTCATCAAACACATTTTCAAAATGTATTTTTTAAGATACTAAAAATGGTGAAACTTGTCCCAATTAAACAAACGATTATGTTCAAATTGATCTCTCCCAAACTTCTACCAATTAACTACCGACTTGTATCTAGCATGGGGTGCAGGATCTGTGCAATCAAAAAAATCACACTCATCTACCTTTCCCGTAGAATCTGCAACTCTAAAATCGACGTCTAGAGATACCTTCCGTCCAAGATGTCTTGAACACTGGAACATTACCACAATAACACTACTTTCTGTTCATATTAAGTGAAGAATTAGAGTTTTCCATCCCAGATTGGTTCGCCAAATAAGATGGGTTAGGGCTAGGGTTTTTGGTAGAACATTTAGGAGAAATCAATTTGAGATAAATTAGAATGAAATCGTGTGTTTTAATTGGGGAAAGTTTCACCGTTTTTGGCATCTTAAAAAACGCATCTTGAAAATGCGTTTGATGACATGACGCACGACTATTCTGGTTGGTAGATTAATGGCACAAAATAGATGATGCACGGTCATTCCGTCAGCCACGTGGGCATTCCGTCAATGGACTGTTATTGAATCGTCATGAGTGAGTAACAAAGTGTAACTTTGAAAAGTTGAGTGAGCATCCAGCAATATTTTAAAATTCAGTGAGTGAACTGGGTCGTCAAAAGTGAGTAACGGCAAGTAACGTTGTAAAGTCAACACTATTTTAAAATTTAGTGAGTAAATAAAGACGAGACAAAAAGTTCAGCAATTATTCAAATATTTAACTCGAAATATGTAGATAAAAATGATATTTGACTAACTTATAAGTGTTGAAGAATATACTCTATATCTGACCTCTCCTTCCGAGTCAATCTCAGTGCCTATCTTCATCTATGACATTTTTTCTCGGATGCTTCCTCGAAATACTCAGATGCTCTGCTCCCCCACCCAACATCAGCATCTAGCGGCCAATTGGGATTCTCCTCCTCTACCAACATCTCTTATCCTCTTGAATCATCGCCTTTCTCTTCGTCCCTGTCCCCTTCCTCATCATAACTGCTGCTATTGGAATCAACATGATCGTTCATTACTTTATCTTTATCTTACAGTATATCCAAATTTTGCTGCCTGATTGATTCAAAAGTCCTTTCAAGCGAATCATGCACAAAATCCCCAACAGCAGCTGCCTCACTCTGACGACCTTGTAGGGAACTTCATTCCAGTATTTTTATCCTCGTCTCGAGGAACTTAGATTTTCTTGCTTCTGAGTAGGATCATCGTCAGTTTTTTTTTTTTTATCAGATTTCTTCGAGATGGCAATGTATAATACCAATATCTTTCCAATGTATTCCGATTTCACAGTTGATGGCAATTGAAAATTTGGAAGGCCCAACACGAATCAGAAAGAATGAACACAAAGGAGCATCTTTTTATTTCTCATTTGGAATAATTCAACACAAAATCTTCCTCAACAATTTTGTGCAGTAAATTCTAGTTCAAATCCAAGACATGTCACAATATAAACAAACGGAACCTGTTGAAGTCGCTCTATAACTTCCCTTCCTCCGTCCGTCCACGAGGCTGTAAAAAGGGAGAAGCGGCATATCGTTTCAGTTTTATGCCAGGAGGACAAGTGAATCACTAAACACACATAAGAATGAAATTTGAACAATTACACGTAAACGAAGCATTAATTACAGGACAAGGCTAATTTCACTTATTAAAGAAATAGTCATCAAGATTCTGGTTCGGTCCAAATAACTAATGTATAAGAAAAGAGTGAAGCTTGCAGCTAAAAAGAGAAAGAAAAAACGATAAAGAATTTGAAAAACAGAAATCTAAGATAGCATTTAATGGAACCCAGTTTAAGCATGTTATTAGATTTGCATTTTACAAGTAAAGGTTAACGAGAAATTAAAAGGTCTTCAAGTAAACAAAAAATCAAACACCTGGCACGCAACTAAGAATAGACCAAAAATGATCAAGATCGTCAAAGGTTTCTCACATGCATGCGTTCGTATGTGCATATGGGTGTGTGCGGGAGCACAAGAGATAAATCTAGAGAGAAGGAAAAAAAAGAGAGAGAGAGAGAGAGAGAGAGAGAGAGAGAGAGAGTACTTGTTGCGAAGAGTGAACGGATTTACTAAAAATTAAAGTGCACAAATAGAATCTGGCTTTTAATATTTTGAGTTTGTTAATGTTAAAATATGTGTAAATTACTAAAAAGGGATTTATTTTGACAAATATAATAAGAAATGGCACTTTAGGATCTTTTCTATATTTTGATTTTTTTCTTTTCTTTTCTTTCTTCCTTTTTCTTTTTTCTTTTTTAGCTTGACACCGTATAGTCAAAGTCAAAGATGTAAAAGGGGCAGGGTAAAAATGTCCAATTACTCTAGTCTTTTCATGAAAAATATTTCTTGAAATAATTGATTTATATTTAATAAATTACTCAATTAATAATGTTAATATGTCCAATATAAGTAATATGTAATAACCGTAAAATTGATTGTTGACGACATCTACCACCTAAAATGAGTAATATGTGATAAGCATAAAGTCGCTCTAATTAATTGCTAGCAATTTATTGTAAATTTTAATATAATTTATTAAATAACAAAAACCCCATTAATTATGTGATAATGGGTGTTTTTTTAATAGATATTCTAACCTCCAGAATTGATAAACTGCAAAATGCAATAAGGAATTACAATACTACCCTTCCTAGTCAAAGTTAGTGTCCACTTTGGCCACTAAAGTTAAATTTGTTTCATATTTTTTACTCAACTTCACAAAATATTTCATTCAGACCACTAATTCAGTTTGACGTCCATTTTTAATTAAAAATCCTACACATTCATACGCCAAGTCATCAAATCTTTATGATTTTCAGTATATCCTAAGTTGTGCACAGACATGTAGAATCTTCAATTAAAAAGTGATTGACAAATTGAATTTTTGTAAAGTTCAGTGACCAAAATGATATTAAGTACAAAGTTTAGTGACCATTAGTGAAATTTTTCCAATAAAATTATTCTCGCCCAAAGCACAACACAAACTACTGTAAACTTTAATCCTTGAAAAAACAGCCGCAAAATTAAAAACAACACATTTTTAATTTTTACACAAGTCTATCATTTCGTCACATTAGGGACTTCAGTGACCTTGCTTTAATCGGCTTCCGGGCTCTTTTCCTTCCACTCTCGCCATTCTCCTCGTCTTCCTCCTCGTACTCGACCTCGGATTCTTCGTTGTCAATTTGAGAGAATGTGGATTGTGCCATTTCACGTTCTTGCTCGACATTTTTAGGCACGTCCTGACTGCTGCTACTTCGATTGTTCTCGCCCCTCTTCTTACCCCAACGCGGTCCAAAACCCGAATAATAGTAAAATTCATAAGGATTTGATTTCGAAGATGTTGAAACTGCCTTCTTGGCCCGTGGCCGGCGCCGAGAGTCAGCTGCCACCTTATCTTGTTTCTTCGCCGGTGGAAGAGCCCAGTTGTTGTAGTTTCGCACCAGGGATAAGTGGTGCTCGCACAATGAATTCCCATCTGCTGCCTCCCTCTTGCATTTCCATCCCTTCCCGTCTGTCTTGCAGCAATATAAAATCTCGTTTTCATTCTTTAACTCGGGATTCACTGGCCTTTCTTCTGAGTTATCACTAGCAGAGCCACCCACGATGCCGCTGTCAGAATAATCCCATTTCGCAGCTTTTATATATCCCGTCGCTTCATCATCCGCATAAATTTGCATTGAGGAAGCACTATTGGTAAAAATCCAAAGGATTACATTACAGTTGTCTTCAAATTTCAAAAAACCAAACTTCTATTATCTACTAATATAAAAAATTGTAAATGCGATTAATTGCAGAACCCTAATTATTTTTCTGCATCAATAAAGAGCTGGAAAAATTGTAAGATTGTCCAAATTAAACACAGAATAAAAGGATTACTTCTCAAAAGCTGCAATAGATACTCCCGAGCTCCCATTTCTGGCGAAACCATCATTTCCATTGACCTGCATAGAAATTATTCTATGTCGATAAAATAGAACCACCCAAGCTATAATAAACAAAAACAGTGAAAACCTACAAAAGAATTCAAATTCCAAAGACTAAATACAAAACAAAAACCCTTTGATTCAGATTTTTTAATGAACCCTACTGGTGGGTTTCAGAAAACCCTAGAAGAAAAAAGAACAAAAGCAAAAATGAAGGGACATTTGACAAGAATAACAAATGGGTTTTAACAGATCTGTATATAGAAACAAAGTCGAGTCAGTATAGACTAAATTTAACTGACCTGGAATGACGGCTGAGGCAGTGGTGGCGGAGGAGTTGATGGTGGCGAAAAACTCATAACATCCCACGGGGACTGATTCAACTGGCAAACATGGGTCTGAAGCACAGTCCCGGGTTTCAATGAAGATGCTGCATATATCAATGGAGAAATTTTGGCGTGCTTCCGTATTCTCATGGCGGTTCTGTGGCTTTTTGGGGGTGTTTTTTGATGGGTATAGTCGAGAGCCGAAACTGAGACTGAGAGGGTAGAAAGGCTTTCTGGAGTATAGTGGGGTGGGGGTGGGGATAAGGGGGTTATATATAAAGTGGGGTGGGGTGGGTGAAACTAGATCCAAAAGGTTTTCTTTTTTCCTTAAATTTTGCTTCTCTCTCTCTCTCTCTCTCTCTCTCTCTCTATATATATATATATAACATATAAACATGTATGTATACATATATTAGATGTGTGTTATGAAAATATTTGTTGCATAATCTTCACATAATTAAACACTTGTGGCCCACGGGGTAATGGGGCTGATAGTTGTGTTCTGTTTATTCAAGAGAAAAAATAATTGTTATTTAAAAGAAATATATACATAGGTGTGTTGTGTTACAAAGAATCTTGTACCTTTGGCCCACCCTAGAATTAAGAAAATATATAGTTAATTATGTGTATTTTTGTAGATGTTCAAAATCTATTGATCTACTTCGTAGATCACTGTTTAAGAGAGTACAAGTGGTATTGGTGTTGTGTGTAGTCTACTTCTGATAGTTGAATTAACATACAATTTTGGTAATAGAAATTGTGTTCTAAGAGATTATTTTATGTTGTTGCTAATAAAATCAACTTGCATGTGTAAGTTAGACATATTCATAAATGAGTTAATTTCACCGACGGTCACTGAAGTTATCTTAAAATTACAAAATGGTCACCGAAGTTCAATAGTTTCAGTGGTGGTCATTAAAGTATGAATTCCTTTTATTATTGGTCACTCCATTAAATTTCTAATTTAAAATAGTGATGTGGCATGATGATGTGGTATTTATTTATTGCATAAGTGGTCTATGTACTTTATATAATATTTACTTTAGTCCCTATATTACAATTAAGTCCTTCAAAATTTACATCTTAGGTTCTTAATCTTTTGCATATTTACACTTTGGTCCCCAGATTTTTAATTATCTTTCAGTTAAGTCTTCCAAAATTGTATCTTAAGTCCTTCAAATTTTTACATCTTTATACTTTGGTCTCCAAATTTTCAAATATCTTTCAGTTAAGTCCTCTAAAATTGCATCTTAGGTCCTTCAACTTTATACCTCTTCAAATTTGGTCCTCTAAATCCTTGATTTTAGTGGCCAAAATAAGTGCACTTTCAATTAAATTATTGACTTTACACTCGAATTTTTACCTAAACGAACAAAATAATATAATTAAATAATAAACTACTTGATAAAATTCACAAATGTTTACTTTTAGTGGTCAACTCTAAGTAATAAGTACTAATTTTACACTTATTTTGACGACTAAAAATAGACATTTGTGAGTTCTATCAAGTACTTTATTATTTAATTATATTATTTTGTTCGTTTAGTCTAACCCCAGTTAGGCGGAGATCAAGAAAACTCAGCTTAGGGTTGGGCAAAAAACCCGCAAAATTGACATCCCAACATGATTCGAACCTACTCGATTTTGAAAAAAAAAAAAGTTTCGGGCCCAACCCGACCCACCCCACCCCACCCCCACCCCCACCCCCACCCCCACCCCTAGCTCAATCCATTTTGTTAAGGTTCGGGAATTATACAACCCTTATCTGTGAGGCAGATGCATATGTATCTTCAGCTTAAGCTTTATCATCTGCTTTTATCGATTTGGGATTTGGGATGGTTTAGTGGGAAGGCTTGGCGATTGGCTGTCACGATGAAGGTATAGGTTATTGAGGTGGGTATTGTGGTGGGTTGCACCATCGGAGGCTAGGGGTTCTAGCCCTCCAAGTTTTCATATTTTAAATATTTTTTTAAACATCTACTTAACTTTTTTTATTAACAAATTACTTATGAACTTGTTATAACACCTCCATTTTTTTATTTGTATATTTAATTAAACGAACTAAACAAGTCAAATTGATATCTAATAGACTGGAATATTAAATTCAATTCTAACAGTTATTTTTGGCTTATTATTTTGAACCCGTCATTTAACGGGTTCTCAATCCAAAAGATGTGTTGTGAAGTTTGTCGTGAATATTTTGAAACGGTACCAATAATCTACACCGACGAGTGAAGAAATATAGCTCGAAATAAGCTGAAAGAGGTGACACCAAAATGAGAGTTAAAATTGGATTATTAAATATATTTCGATAATCCATTTTTTGCTTGTTATTTGGTGTTTTTTGATAAATTATTATTTAACTTGAAAAATGCGTTACGAAATTTACCAAAGATACTTTCAAATGGTATCAAGAACCTACTTCGACGAATGAAAAAACATAGCTTAAAAATAAGCAGAAAGATGAGATGTCAATTAAAAGATAAAAAACAAATTATTATATTCATTCTAGAAGCCATCTTTGGCTAGTTATTGTGGATCGCCGTTTATCAGTTTTCAATCCAAAAGATATCTTGCGAAGTTTGCTGTAAATATTTCGAAATGATATCAAGAACTTACCCGACGTGTGAATAACATAGTCCGAAGATAAGTCGAATGAGGTGTTGTCAAATTAAGTATTAGAAGATAAAAATAGGAATATTAAATTCATTTAAAACAATCATATTTGACTCATTTTTTTGAACTCGTTGTTAGACCTTTTTTCTATCTGAAAGATGAATGAGAGAAGAAGATGATTTTATTTTTTGTATTTTTTTCATTCTTGTTTGTTATTTAAATACGATGGTAAAATTATCTTTCTAATGATATTTTAGCTTGTTAATTAAAACACAAGGGTAAAATTAGTATATTGGGGGACTTAAGTGCTACTACAATGAAAGAATGAAAATGTAAATGCTATGTTTTAAAGTTCAAGGATCCAAGTGCTACACAGGTCAAAGTTTGAGGAGATCTATGTACACCAACTTAAAATATGCTGGCAAATATCAATATATGAATTTAATGTTCTATTAAAGAAAAGAAATTGTAAGAGCATATTCAATACAACAATGCGGATTGTTGTATATATGTCAAATAAAATGAAAACGAAGAGAATAAGATCTCTAATAGAGACGTGAATTGAAAAAACTGTGGTCCACATGTATAAGTGATATTGGTAAATAAATAAAAAATTATTAAGACACATTTCGATAGAGATAAATTATAAAAAAATAAAATAAAAGAAGTTTAACACACATTTTGATATACATTAAATGCTTGTTTGGTATACATTAAAATAGATTTTTGGTTTTTCATTTTTTTTACCATAGGGAGAAAATGACCAAAATGACAATTTGCTTTCCAAAGGAGTTGCAATATTTGACTAGAAAATTGGGTTATTTTGGTCATTTTCTCACAAAAACTAAAAACTCATTTTAATATGTACCAAACAAGCACTAAAGAAATGGAAGATGTCAATCTTAACTTTTTTCCTTGTCATGTAAATAATTTAGAGCGACGTGACACACTTTTTAATGCAATTTACAGCTGCATTGGAAATGCTCTAAATAGTAGGAGTTAATAAAAAGAAGGAAAATTTTGACAAATATATACCGGTGATCTAAATTTGACTAATTTAACAAAGATAAAATAATTTACTATATTATATTATTCAAAATAATTTTAAAAAAACAAAAACAAAAAGAGACGATATTTCCCCACCCACCAGTGCAAAAACCAGACACTAGTAATTGATGTCAAGAACAGGAAATGGATAGAAAAATATTATTTACCATTTTTTATTACTGTAATAGTGGATAATTTGTTTGGCATCACAGTTAAAATGAACGAAAGGGGGCCAGCACTAATGTGAAGGAAACTATTTTGTGATATTGCACAAAAATTGTATAAAATGTCTTTTAATAGGAGCCTACATTCCAAGAATTAATTTTGATGTGCACTGAAGAAATCGGAGAAAGAGAAACTGAAGATAAAGTTGAGATTTCGTCTTTGCAGATGAAAATCTATGAGAAGATTCCTATACCAGATTTGCCAGTAATAGCTTCAGTACTGGAAATGTTTATGGAATATTTTTACACTAAATAATTTGATTGAGCATAATGATGTTTATGACGCCATTTTCCAACAACTATCTTGTTGTTTTTTGTTGCTGCTGCTGCTGTAGAAGTTGCACGGATGGCGGATCTGGTAGCACCGGTAAAGATGTTTTGATGTTACCAGTGGGAGTATCGGAGAGGTAGTGGCAGAGGTCGGATGGGAAGACGGGAGGAGATGAATTGGAAAACGGCGGCGAGAGTGCATAGGAAATGACTTGCTTCCGAGTGGCGATGGGGGACGGAAGATGACTTTTTGTTTTGTTTTGTTTTTTTTTATTATTATTTTGAATAATATAATATAATAAAATATTTTGTATAAATTGATCAAATGTAGATATAATTTTTTTGTCAATTAACGGACCACTTGATGAAATCTGTAGAGACTTCAAATGTCATTTCGGTGAACATAGTTAGAAGTTATGGGACTTGATGATATATCTTTTATTATTTTAAGTGAAAATTTATAAAAAAAATAAAAAGATTTAGGATTGATTTGTACTTTTAAAAAGGTTAGGGACCCAATTACAAATTTTACATTGTATTTTCTTTTTTCTATCATTTTAATTTATTTAATTCTAGGGTAAAATTGTCAAAAAAATCATTTAGAGACCATCTATACGAATTAATGGAAGGATGTAGATGATATCTGCTAAAAAAATTGAATGGTGATGATATTGTTACAAACCTGAAAGAATTGAGACCATTAGTGTAATTAACCCATTTTAAGTTTTTTTTAAAACATGTTGTCAACTCACAATTTTAAAAGAAAACGTTGTTGGTAGAAATCGGAATCGACTGCTGGGATTCAATTTTAATTATTATGTGGACACGAATGGTAGGGATGGCAATTTGTCCCGTTCGGTCCCGCGCCCCCTGCCCCGAATAATTGGGTATTCGGGGAGGGTACGGGGTAGGGATAATTGCCCTGAGTCCGCCCTGAAATTTTTTATTTTTAAACTTTTAAAAAATATTTTGATGAAATTGGTGTTGAAGGAGTCGAACCCGCGGTGTGAACATTGATTTACAATTCCTAAGCACTACACCAAAACCTATTGATTTTTATTTTTTTTATTTTATTTAATAAACATATTATACACAATTGCTTTTTAAATTATAACCATACTATTTAGAATTAACTTTAATTCTCTATTTCATAATTCATAATTTCATATATTGTCCTCAATGAAAATCATGTTTACAAAAAAAAAAAAAAAAAATTAAATGGGGTAGTAAGTTGCCCCGACCCCGACCCGTCCCGTCCCGCCCCGCCCCGCCCCGCCCCGCTTTAAGTCGGGAATGAGACGGGTATGGGGGTGAAAAATCTCAGGCGGGGTCGGTGGGATCGGGGCGGGATCGGTGTGCCCCGCCCCGCCCTGCCCTGCCCTGCCCTGCCCTGCCCTGCTCTGCCCTGCTCTGCCCTACCCTGCCCTGCCCTAACGAATGGTTCTATTTACAAAATACTCAAGTGTAATAGGTAGTTCCAGGTATTGAAATACTCAGATCGACCCACGCAACGTTCAAATTTAGTCCAAATAGTCAATTGCCATTCAAAAATGTGGTTAAGTTGATACTTGCCTTTAACATGATTAATATGAGTAGAAGTAATATTGTTAAGAAATCATTAAAAATTATACAAATTAAAATAATACATATATAACAGAAAAAAAAATGTAAAAAACTATGCAAAAACCAAAGCTCATGGACAACAAACTGGTAAAGAAAACTTTGTGCAGAAACTAAAAGAAATGATGTCCAAAACGAGCGCCGGCCCCGCACACACCCAGCACTAGCACCAATTTTGTCGTCTTCTTTTTTTCTTGCTGTACTTGAAGTGGCTTAGTGCTGGTGAGGGGCGTGGGAAAGATCTCTTTTGATTAATAGAAAAGGGAGGCAAAGGGCTTTTGCCACACATTATTTAAAATAGGAGAATGAGGTTCAAGCACGAGACATAGGATTTTGCCTAAGGCGAGTCGCAGACGGCAAACGAGAGCACTGGCCCAGTCCTATTAAGCAAATAAATAGTCAATCAGAGAAGGGCCCTAGTGTCCGGGGGGAAAAGCCACGCTTTGCTGTTGACTAATCTTTGAATATGAAAAAGAGCGGATCTGCACGGTCTAGATTTGATCTTGACCGGTTCAATTAAGGTATTAGTGGTTGGTTATATACTCTTGTGCACATTCCTTCCTCAAACCTTTTGGTATGTATTGTCCTCTAACTATAGATCAGATCCCGCGTCTACTAGACTCCCTGTTCTGCTAATCCCCTTCATGATGCATTTGGATCTGGATTTACATTTTGATTTGTGTAACAACTATAATTATTAAGAGCTTGTTTGACAAAGATTATAAACTCATTTTGGTTTATTTCAGCTGTAATTTTTGACTTTTCAACCCATTTTTAACATGAAAAGTCAACAATTTCAACTCAAATAAACCAATATTGGTCAAATAAACCAAAAATTGGTTTATAAACTAGTTTATAATCTCTGTCAAACGGGCTCTAAGATATAAATTAAACTTATGAAATATTTAGAATGGATGTTGGTAGTTAGTATCAAGGACCCGATTGCTTGGTGGATAAAATAATTTATTTGGATAAAAGTTATATTGATACGAGCTATTCGAATAACATGTTAATTATTATTGTTTGGTTCAGCTAAGTATAAAAGTAAAAAAATTCACTTTTTGATAATAAAAAAATTTATACAATTATTCTTAATTAAATGAAAAGTAAATTAAAAAAAAAAACTAAAAGAGAAAAATATGGGGGGAGAAGTAGAGCGTGGCGGTGGCGGTGGGATTGTAACAAGTCGGAGCGGTCATTACTATCCCCACCCTGTGAGAATTTTTGGAATGCGAGGGCGGGGATTAAAAAATCTCCATTTACTGTCGTTTAATTAATTAATTAATTTTTAATATTATTTTTTAGTTTTTAAATGTGATTTAAACTTTAAAATATAAATATAAAATAAAATAAAGAAAGATTCGGGACGGGTATGGAAAATTTGAAGCGAGGATCATGATTTCCGTCCCCGCCCCGATTACTAGTAATGGGAGCTATCTCTAGGCGGCGGGCGGGTGGAGCGATTATCCTATATTATAGATGTTCAAAATATATTTATTTATTATATTATAAAGATTACGTTCGTCTTTTTTAAAAAAATTAGTGAATCATTATTCGGATAAAATATTTTGTCCCACTCTTTATGAGGACAAAATTATTATCATTTTTTGTTTAAATTGTTATTCAGATAAAAATTTATTCGAATATCACTTCCGTCCAAACAAGATAGGACAAAATTTATCTATTATTTGTAACTTTTGTCAATAAACCAAACGAACCCTAAGATATAATTCAAATTAATTAGTCATATAATATATGTATTATAATGTATTGGAAAAAATTATGAATTTAAAGAAATAATATAATTATTCAATATGTTTGTTTATTCTTGTTTTTTTCTTTTCGATCATTATAATTATACAGCAACTCGCTAAGAGAGATGACAAACGGAGCTGGAATTGGTATTAATTGGCGATGAACAGAAAAGATGATGGCCAGCGACTATAGAATAGGAAGAAGTCACATTTTCTTCAAATGTGGGGTTTGGGAATTGGCTGGGGTGGTCGGGGGAATATGAAGGAATTTATTATTTATTTATTATTTTTCTTCTAAATAGTGTTTGGATAATTTTACCTTTTAAAAGTTGAGAATGTGAAGTGCACACGACTGCACAAGGGCCACAGGTTGGAGACTATTTGTGCAGAACTCCTTAAAAGAGAAACAAAACTATATACACACACATATATACACGTGCGTTTGTAGATATTTGGATTCTATTAATCATTGAAATAAATAAATTTTTAACGGGAAATAAGTATTATCGGTATTATATCTATCCTACTACGATAATCAAATTAACAAAGAATTTCGATAATGATATTATGCGCTAAGATTTTTTTTTTTTTTTTTTTTTATCATACTAAATAAAAATTATGTGGAGTTATGCTTGGTAAAATTTTTTGTAAAAATATAATCAGTGGATCCTACGGAATGTGTAGATAAAAGATGTGGATCCTACAAAATACGTAGATAAAAATAATGTTTGACCATCTTATAAGTACTTATAAACACTAACAAACATGCTGTTAGATGGAAGTGTCATTGTTGATTGTAATGATTCTTGTTTTCATTAGTAGAATTTCTCTAGGATTATCTCCACGAGAGACGTGGTAAAATAAGTTGACCTAATTAATCATAAGATTCTGCTCTATGATTGTTAATACAATATAAAAAGACCACTCTCAAATATTCTCAATTATTCAAGTATATAGAAGTAGTGATTTACGTAGACAAGCTTGTGAGGTCTTATGATCAGTCAATTTGTTTGGTTTAAACTAGATGAAGTTTCTCTTGATAGGACTAGTGCCTATTTACATAGTCATGAAAGCATACTTGGTCGGTCAAACTCCTTGTAAACGACCTCGTCAGACTCATAATCCAAATCCACGTTAACTTGGTTATGATCTGTCATGTTCGTTAGTGAACGTCATTCTATACATGTCCGATATACTTCAAAAACGTATATGGATTTTTTTTTTTTCAAGATGTATGGTTGATGTCCACATCGAGAACACAATTTATTGGTCGAGTTTAATACACTCGACGAATAATTGATCTTCGTATTCTTCTCACCCAAACATGCTTATTGAGGTTCTGATAGGAACCGATGCGTCGGTATGGTCGCCCCATTTAGGAAGTTGTATTTACTAGTATG
Source organism: Forsythia viridissima (assembly GCA_030279155.1). Lineage (NCBI taxonomy): Eukaryota > Viridiplantae > Streptophyta > Magnoliopsida > Lamiales > Oleaceae > Forsythia > Forsythia viridissima. The sequence goes on from CM059037.1 coordinate 39,232,006, forward strand.
GAAGAAACTTGCTAAGACTATATGCAACATCATCTATTCATCTTGATGTAAGACGTAAGACACTCCTGATAATAGAGACTACAATCAATCTACAAGCTAATGTTATAAGCGTCAAAACAAAAATAGAAGAAATACAAGAAAAATCAACCTTAAAATGCCGGAGCACAAGAAAAGAACACAACACTACCTCGATCGAACTAAGATGGTGGTGATACAGCCGCATCTTTAATGCATGGAGGCTTTTTCGCATTGTAGAAAAAATGTGCAATCATCTGAACCAATTCGTCTGCTGTTCTGCTTTCTGCATGTTGTGGACAACTTATTTAGCAACGACAGTAACAAATGGGAACATATATAAAAATGAAGGAGATTAGTTTTCACCTTTCTCCCTATACAATATCCTGTTTCCTCGTAAGAACAAAATTTGTGGGCATTCTTTAACCTTAAGTGCGTAAGCCAAATCTCTCTCGATGTTTATATCTATCTTCACTGTCTGATCATGGAAATCAAAGATGCTGGATATAACAAACAGAAGCTACATAAAGAGATTCGAAAGTGGAAAAACGCGGAGTTTCATATACCCGAGGAGGCAGTCGATCTTTAGCTTCCCAATACACCTTTGCTGCTTTTTCGAGCTCTTTCAAAGCTTTCCAGTTATCACTTGCCCTGAAATAGTCAGTGCTGATTTGGATTAAATATAGTGAAGCAAATTGTTTCTTAGGCAGTTTACAAACACGACATAACAAGATTCTTATGCGGCTTTGTGAATATAGATTGATTACACTTCATCATATTGTTTAGATTCTTTCTTTTAAAAACTGTTACTTGCCTGTTGTATCGTTCAAAAACAAGAACAATTAGTGGACTAGGATGGAAAGCAAAGCTCTCCCACTCAAGACAATTGATCTCCTTCACCAAACCATCATCAATCTCCCCCTCCCAGTCAATTTCGGTGCCATCTTCACCTACGATGTTTTTTATTGGATGCTGCTCGAAATACTCTGATGCTCTGATCCCCCACCCAACATCAGCATCCAGAGGCCAATTTGGATTCTCATCATCTACCAACATTTCCTTCCCTAATGGATCATCACCTTTCTCTTCGTCCATGTCCCCGTTCTCATCATCAATGCTGTAATTCGTAACGTCATTGTCAACTTTATCCTTCATTATCTTTTCTTTATCTTTCAGAATATATGAATTCTGCTTCCGGATTGATTCAAAAGTCCTTTCAAGCGAATCACGCACAAAATCCTCAACTGCAGCTGCTTCACTCCGACGACCACGCTTTGGCTTTTTAGGGATCACTACAGGAAACGTCCGTTCAGAATTTTCATCATTGTCTTGAGGAACTTCTGTTTTCTTGAGCCGAGTTCTTCTTTTTGGCTTCAAACTAGGATTCTGACTAGGATTCTCATCAGGTTTTGGATCAAATTTCCTCGAGATGGCAGCGTATACCAATCGTTTTCCAGTACATTTGCATTTCAAAGTGGATGGTAACGAGGAATTCGAAACACAACACGAATTAAAAACCCAAGAATGTGAAGTGTCATGAATAGGCAACATTGAAAAAGAATGAATACCAAAATTAGTATTTAACGGCGAAAGAAACATTTTTTTATTTCTCACTTGGAACAATCCAACACAAAATCTTCCTCAGCAACCTTGCACAATAAACTCTGCTTCAAATCCAAGACATGGCTCAATAACAAGAGAACCTGTTAAAAGTCATGAAAATTGTAGCAATTATATGAGCACCTTTCACTAAACACGCATAAGACAGAATTGAAGCAATTACATGAAAATAAAACACAAATTACAGGGCAGTGGTTTCGGTTAAAGAAACAGTCATAGAGATTCTGGCTTGGTCCAAATAACTAACGTAAAAGTAAAGAGTGAGGCTGGCAGCTGAAAAAGAAAGAAAAAACGTTCAAGAATTTGAAAAACAGAAATCTTAGACAGCATTTAATGGAAACCCAATTAAAGTATGTTGTTAGATTCGAGTTTTACAAGTAAACGCTGACGACAAATTAAAAGGTCGTTGAGTAAACAAAATATCAAACACCTGGCATGCAACCCACAACGGTACCATAAATGATCAACCCTAAGTTAGGAAATTCAAGATTATCAAAGTTTTCTATGCATGCATGTTCGTGTGAGATATAACTAAATAAAACAGTAACACAAAAAAAAAAAAAATAAATAAATAAACCCAGCTGGTTTCTTGAAAAGCCCAGCATTTTTCAAGTGGACACAAACTAATCTAACTAACACATGATGCAAGAAATAAGTAAAATTTAATCCATAAATACTCACAGAGAAGAAGCAGAAACACAATTGGAAGATAAAGATTCCTACTTCGACAGGGGTTTGATTTCAAGAACAGAGAGCTGAGATTTTGGGAAGTGCCGAAGTGGGGTATTTTGACCTCAATCGTTTTGATTCAGGTTGAGAGTTGGGGCTGGGGTTTTGGGCTTCGCCGGAGATAGAGAAACTTGGTGCCAAGATTTGGAGCTGAGGAGGGATTTACTTTCAGATATCAAACTGCAAAAATAGAAACAGACTTTTAATTATGAGTTTGTTTTGATTACTAAAAACAGCTTTATTTCGACTAATATAGTACGAAATGTCAATTTAGGATCTTAACTATATTTTGGGTTTTTTTTTTTTTTAAATAATTGAGCGACTTTTGAGGGTAAAAAATTATTCTTCAAACAATTGATTTATTTAATTCATACAATGATCATGGACATATCGTCGAGGGATGCTGAGGGGACTGGACGGCCATTACCGTTCTTGTCCTGTCAGGAATTTTTAGGAGACGGGGCTCGGGCTCGGGCTCGGGCTCGGGCGGGGCGGGGGGATTGAAAATTTCTTATTTATTACATTTGTTTAATCAATTAATTAATTAATAATATTTTTAAATAATATTTAAATTTTATAACATAAAAATAAAACAGGTTCGAAGAATTCAGGGCAGGAAAGATTTTTTGACATCTCTAGATCGTCCAACAAGAGAATTATGAAGGAAAGACTTATCCAACATAAATAATATGTAATAGTCGTGAGAGTACTTTAATTAGTTGTTGGTGATAAATGAATTCTTTGTAATAAACTCGAAAGCGCTTTAATTAATTGTTGATAATATCTATATCTATAACAGTGATACAAATTATTTTATTGAAATTTTTATTTTAATTAAAAAATAAAAAACCACATTAATTATCTAATAATGGATTGTTTTTATTTCTTTACAGATATCAAAGTTAATTAAATATTCAAACTTCATAAATGGCAAAATGCATTAAACGCGAAATTACGATTTTACCCTTTTCCGTCCAAGTAACACAAAAGAAGAAGATATCTAAAATAAACACGAATGTGATAATAAATATTATTCTCACCAAAGTTCTATACAAATTTTTCGTCCCTTCACATTAGGGACTTCAGTGACCGAGCTTTAATCGGCTTACGGGCCCTCTTCCTCCCACACTCGCCATTCACCTCATATCCCTCTTCATACTCGACCTCGTCTTCAAACTCAGATTCTTCATTGTCAATTTGAGACGAGGTAGATTGTGACATATCATTATATTGTTCGATATTTTTAGGCCTACTAATCCACTTGTTCTCTCCTCTCTTCTTGCCCCAGCGAGGACCAAAACCTGAATAATAATAGAATTCATACTGATTTGACGTCAACAATGTTGAAGCCACCTTCTTGGCCCGTGGTCGGCGGCGGGAGTCAGCTGCCATCTTAACTTTTTTCTTTGCCACTGGAAGAGCCAAGTTGTTGTAGTTCCCCTCACTCTTGCATTTCCAACCCTTACCGTCAGTCTTGGAGCAATAACGAGTCTGTTTATCTTTCTTTAACTCGGGATTCACGGCCCCTTCCTCAGCCTTATTAGTGGCAGAGCCGCCCGGGCTGCCACGGTGGGAATAATCCCATTTCGGAGTTTGGATATCTCTTGTCACTTCATCATCCGCAGCAAATTTCATTGTGCCAGCACTATTGATAAAAATTCAATGGACAAAATGATAGTTTAGTTCGAATTTCAAACAATCAAACGTCTATTATCTGCAAATAGAAAAAATGATAAATGTCAATTGATTGCAGAACCCTAATTATTTCTGCATCAATAAAGAGCTGTTAAAATTTTAAGACTATCAAAATTAGATACAGAATAAAAGGATTACCTCTCAAAAGCTGCAATAGATTCTCCCAAGCTCCCATTTCTCGCGAAACTATCATTTCCATTTACCTGCATAGAAATTATTCTATGTCGATAAAATAGAACCATCCAAGCTATAATAAACAAAAACAGTTTAAACCCACAAAAGAATTAAAATTCCAAAGCCCAAATACACGACAAAAACCCTCTGATTCACATTTTTTAATCAACCCTACTGGTGGGTTTTCAAAAAACCCTAGAAGAAAAAAGAATAACAGCAAAAATGAAGGGACATTTGACAAGAATCAGAAATGGGTTTTAACAGATCTGTCTATAGAAACAAAGCCGAGTGAGTATAGAATAAATTTAACAGACCTGGAACGACGGTGGAGGAGGTAGTGGTGACTGAGGAGTTGATGGTGGCGAAAAACTCATAACATCCCAAGGGGATTGATTCAACTGGCAAACATGGGTTTGAAGCACAGTCCCTGGTTTCAATGAAGATGCTGCATATATCAATGGGCAAATTCTGGCGTGCTTCCGTATTCTCATGGCTGTTCTGTGGCTTTTGGGGGGTTTTTTTTGGTGGGTAGTCGAGGGCAGAAACTCAGAAGAGTAGAGAGGATTTGTAGGGTGGGGGTGGGTGTAGGGGGGTATATAAAGTGTGGTGGGTGTGGGTGCCGTTAGCCACGATGAAACTAGATCCAAAAGGCTATTGTTTTCTTAAATTATTTCTCTCTCTATCTATATATTTATATCAGTTGTGTCCGTATGTATATATTAGATGTATGTTATTAATATATTATTTTCTCTCACTATAAATGAGTCATTTGGTTGTGTACAGATCTTTTACATAAACACTAGTGTCCCACGGGATAATGGGGCTTATAGTTTGTGTTCTGTCAGGTCAAAAGAGAATTTTTTTGTAAATAGACTGAGTCTGAGTTAATAAGAAACATACGTTGGTTTTTAACAAGGAATCTTGTACACTTTCACCAACCCCTAAGTGAAGAAAATATTTAATTGAATATATATATATATATATTTGTAGAGTTAATTTTATTTGTGGTCACTAAAGTTTTATTGAAATTATAAAACGGTCAATGAAAATACAAAATTTCAACATCGGTCACTGAAGTATACTAACGCGTTTATTGTGATTGTATACTACGATTTTATTGTTATTAATACATTAAGTCTACGCGACGTCAATTTTTGTCAAATGTCGACCGATTGTGTGCCACGTGGACACTTTTAACGATGACACATAATTAATTCATGCTGAAAATTTAATAGAGTGACCGTCGGTGAATGCGTTAGTATACTTCAGTAGCAAGTGCTGAAATTTTTGTAATTTTGCTGAAATTTTAGTGACCATCAGTAAAATTAACACATATTTGTAGGCATTTGAAATTTACTGATCAATTTAAAAAAATATTTACTCGAATATATATATATTTTTAGGCATTCAATCTATTAATCAATAACACAAACCACTTTCTATTTCCACAGGATATGATTGACGTTGGTGCTGTGTCTAAGGTCCAGTTTGATAGAAATTATAAATCAAAAGTGTTTTATTTCAGCCGTATTTTTTGACTTTTCAAACTAATTTTAACATGAAATGTCTATACTACCCTTAAACAACAAAATGTTATTTCAAAGTCGAAATGACAATTTTATCATTTTATGTTAAAATGATTTAAAAAGTCAATAATTTCATGATCAACTTAAATAAACCAATATTGGTTTACAATCTCTCTCAAACAAGATCTAATCTACTTCGACAAACAAATTTATAAACAACATTGCTAATAGAAATTGTGTGCTGAGAGATTGTATAGGAGAGTGCATGTACTAGTTTGTACAATGTGTATGTTTGATGCCGTCATTTATAAATATTAGAGAAAATTTATTTGGAGGGATTGTTTTTTCTAGAGGACGGTGATTTCTCTTTAGTAGTGATGTGATTATCTTTGAGATTTTCATAGATTTCACGTGTAATGTTTTTCTTGGAGTGTATCTATTTGAGAGTTGAAAAAATGATTGACATCATGATCCAAGGATTTTGCTCTATAAAGTCGACAAAGTGTCTAGACTCTATTCAAGGTAGAGGTTTAGATAGTCTTAGAGGGTCATGTAATAAGTCAATTTGATTGGCCTAAACTAGAGGATAAAATATTTTTTGAATGTCTTTGTTAAGGGGAAAATCTCGAAGGCGAAACCCTCTCACCTATGTTAGAGGCCCCTTGACCAGACGTGTTGTAAATCGAGAGATGCGCACTAATAACAAGGACCTGAGGGAGAGAACCAACAGACCAACCCCCAGGACAGACTCTCACAATATTTCAGTGAATTTTTTAAATGTCTAATAGAACTAATGCATGTTTACTTGGTTATGCAATGACATAATCAAGGACATATACAGTCGATCAAATTCTTTGAAAATGACCTCGTGGAACTCATAATCCATATAGAGTATTTGCATTAGTTTGTTGAAGTAAAAAATCCTACTTAATCGTACCCAAACTCGAACTCTATAGATTCGAGCTCAGATCACGAAAAGAGCTTCTTATAACATGAAACATAGGCATGGAGTGCTGATCTCGTAGTATATCCGATATTTAAGTTAGTTCAATAAGATAATAAGACTGTAAATTGATTAATATTGTAAAACATACCTCAGTAATTGATGTATTTTGTTATAAAATAAAAAGAATATGAGAGAATCAAATGTGAATTGTATAGTTCATAATAATGATGAACTTGTATATGAACTTGACCGATTTGACCAACTAAAATTATAATTTAAACATAGTCAAACATGTGCTATATATGTTTTCAATCAGATTTACAAACTAACAAATCGATTCGTGAAGTCGGAGATCCCGCCCATATAACTTCATTGGTGGCTAAGTCTATAGGATCGGGGTCCTCTTGCATAGGTTATTTGATATGTCCTAGAGGATGGGACAGGGTGCCCATGTGCTCAGCAATTCGCATTACTATTAAAAATATTGTCATATCACTCTTAGCAACTTCATATGATAAATATTGTCATATTGTGTATTAAAAATTAGAATAACATTTTTAGTCAATTTTTAATTATATTATTTTTAAAATTTTAACATATTAATTAGTTGTGAAAATTATTTATTACATATTTAGATTTAATTAGATACACGAATAATCAATTGCATCAAAAATTATAGACTAGGAGAAATATAAAGAAACATTTTATGTCATTTTACATTTATGCTTATATTTTTTTGTTTTTACTTAGAATTGGGCATGGCGGGTCAGAGTTGAATTTGAATCACTCATCTTCTTTAATTTCATGTAAGCAAATTAATCAACTTTGATTTGCATTAACTATCACTCCATCAATTGCCATCAATCAACCAGTTATGTGAAAATTAAAATCTAATGGACTATTGCCGTATACTCACTCACACTTAAAGTTGACAAAAAAAAAAAAAAAAAAAACTCCAATAAATCTGATCTCCACAGAGTCCAGTCCGAAATGGTGCAGCAATTTCTCACTTAATCAAGTTTTCGGGACGAGGGATAGAAAACTTAGTCTCTATCTGTTTATTTATTTTACTTTTTTATACTATATTATTATTATTATTATTATTCTGCCAAAATGACTTGGACTAAGTATAGGCTTGTGAAAAGTTAAATGATGATAAAAATAAAAACAAAAAAACAAAAAAAAAATGAAACAATAAACAGGCATGGGACTACCCCACTCCGCCTTGCCTTAAGCGGTGATAGGACCAGGATGGAAAATTCTCAACAGGGCAGGGGACGCCTCGACCCCACTCCCACCTTGTTCATATCCCTAATCACAAGACAATCATCCAATTTTTTAATGATGATGACGATGCACTTATAAAAAAAAAAAAAAAAAAAAGGAGAAAAGAAATAAAATAAACAAAACAAAAAGGGCAAAAAGGGCAAAAAAAAAAAAAAAACAAACATGTCATCTTCTCTAGCTAAACCAAACCACCCCAACTCTCCCCTACGCCACCGACGGACCACCATCGTCATCGCCGCCATCACAAACCCAATCGCTGCCAAGAGGATCTTCAACAAGAGCACAACCACACCAAAACCGTCGTCTTCATAATACACACACTCAATTTTATATGTATGTGTATATATATATTTGGATATTTTCTTCCTGTCCCATTTCATTGATTCAACTAGATGGGCATTCTTCCCATTTCTTTGCCCGCATTTTTCCAGTATATCACAACACCACAAAATTCTGATCATCTAAATTTCCCTAGCAATGGCAGTGTGAAAAGAGGATAAATTCTTCAAAGAGAGAGTTAATTATACACTACAAGAAAAAAACACATTTGTGGACGCCTTTTTTTGGGGTGGTATTATTGCCATTGTAAATAATATATTTTTACCATGATAATAAAATTATCTCATATAAAAGTATTTTTATTATGATTTTTAACTTTATCAACATAAAAGATATCTTTTATAACAATATTAATTTACGTCATCTATATTAACCAGTATTTATGATAATTTCAATCGACCATATTATTTATTATGACTTTTAAAGGTGTATAATGCAAAAGTCTTTATTTTCATTTGTTGACATCGGAACCTGCACTGTACACTTGTCAACAAATCTCCAGTCACTCATCTGTCAATATGTATGTTACCTACACACTCAGACAATCGTTAGACATCAAGATCTCCGGAGAAAAAGAGTTCGACGATCGTTGATACTCCTACGATCAAGTCAACTGCCGGTATATAGAATAATATACGGGGAATGAAAACAATTGGGTGTGGGAGGGACAAGTAGGCAGATATTTAAACAGAGTTTAGGGGTGAAATTGATGCATAAAAAAAGCGTACATTAGAATAATCAGAGACGTTGTATTTATAGCACAAGAGTTTTAATTGATTTAGGAAAACAATCAATTACATATTTGATCGAATCCTTCTTTCTTATGGGATAGGGATGGTCGGTTGTCAAGGCAATATCCTAGATTACAGTCCTTATTTGAATTAATCACGTTTCCTAATCTATAGGAAATTGAGATATGGTTTCCTTATAAGGACCCGTGAGTCAATCAAACCCGATCTTTCCTTAAACATATCTTAGGTCATTACGGGATACTGTGTTACCTGCGGATTGTGTGGGATTCGAAGCTCGGCGAGGCCCACTGAATCAATCATGGTATTCGAGGCCTGTCCTGGGCTTTGCTGTATTTCGATTTGTGAGTGCTAACATGCTGCCGGACCTTAGGAATATTCATGAGGCATTCGCTTGATATCTGAAATCTTTATGAATCTGGATGGCCTTCACTGGACCTCTGAGGCCTTAGCGAGGGCCAACTTGGATTTTTATTGGGCTTTTCCTGACGTTGAGGCCTTATCAAAACCTGGTGGTAATACTATTAATTATTTTTTTCTCCAGCTCATTGTCAAAAACTTTTATCTCCCACTAAAACTACTCAAATTTTTTTTGACACCAAAAAAAATTGACTCTCAACTTGTTCTTGACTTTGATCGTTAATTATAATTGACATTGAATGTGTATTTTATTCCTCGTGTGTCTAAGCAATTTTCTATGTCTCCCCCTATTTTGTGACCAACAAATCTTAATTGATCGACATAAGCAATTCTCATTCAAGGTGATACTTAGGCATGGGAGTCGAGTGGATTGGTCCAGATATTTCAATACCCCGGAACCACCCGTTACAATTCAAGTATTTCGTAAATGGGACCATTCGATTTCATGTAATTATTGGAACCGGGTTCGGTTCTACTTATAACATTTTCTTTTAAAATCATGAGTTGACAACATATTTTGAAAAAAAAAAATTATAAATCCATTAACATAAAGTACGTTAGATATTAAAGCAATTTCTGAAAGATATAAACACCAACTGGAAGAATTAACACCAAAATTGCAAACTTATAAATTAGTATTAGAAAAAAAATTACCTCTCAAAATTAAAGATTCGTTTTCAATTAGAGAGGAGTTTCGCATTCGCCGTCTGACTGTATATTGAGCGAGAGAGAGATTAGTGAAAGTGCGAAACAGACGACAATGTTTGTACTGAGTATATGAGCAAATAGTGATCAAGAATTTGAGATTTGAGTCAATTGAGTTTGATTTTAAGAGTGATAAGTTTTGTACTTTAGGTTTGGGGTATTGGATAGTTGGACTCTTATCTTTGGTACCGTGGTGTTGGGTTGTAGGTAATTGGGGGTTAGAGTGAATAAATTGTTAAAAATAAAAAATTTATAAAAAATGACAAAATTGGTTCTAATCGGGTACCCACGGTTCTAGTTCAAGAACCAAGAACCAACTCGGATCCGGTTGGTTCTCAATTCTCGGTTCCAGTTTTCAATTTTATTTTTTTTGAACCAGATCGGAACCTTTGGTTCTGATCCGTTTCGATTCGGAAGGTTCGGTTCCGGTTTAAATGTCTGCCTAGTGATAATTACAAAAAGAGAGTTAGATTGGTGGTGATTCTATTTTGGTTTACAAACCTTTAAGGTAAATTCCATAGCTTTAGATTTTGATTTCCATTAGAGTTAGAATAGTTAATTCTTTGTTATCTTCTTGCCCGCATATATGAATAATTAATTTTTTATAATTTGGTTGAAATATTTGTTAAGGGATAAATCCCGCATCAGATAAATACCAAAATATTAAGAGATAATTACATGAAAGGTTCCCAATCTTTCAAAATTGTTGGAGATATGCCTATAATCTAAAAAAATAGTACCACACATCCCCAACGTATGAAAAACTTGGCATGGTAAGTCCTTTATGACAAGATTGTCATTCCCTTTAAATAAACAAAAAAACAAAAAATAAGAAAAAAGAAAAATATGGTTGAAAACCAACCAAATGTACCCAAAAAAATAAAAAGTAATAAATATACCCAAAAAAAAAGTAAGAAAGATGTCATTTTCTTCAAAAACCTAAAATCCAAAATCATTTTCTTCTTTTAATCATTTTATTTATTTATTGGAATAATTGAAAATTTTAATTTTTCATTATACGAAATATATTGAGTGGTTTTTTTTTTTTTTTTTTTTTTTGTTAATGGAAGTTTGAGGTGAAAGTAATTACTACTTTTAAAAGTTAATTGAAATTGATATATATATATATATATATATATATATATATATATATATATAAGTCTTTAACATAAACATTAAAATTTATTATTTGATTTTGCACTCTAGAATTTATAAATATAATTCCTTATATATTGTAGTTCCTTTCTCATTTCAATTCGAGAATTCTTAAAATTGTTGCTTAAATAGCAAGTATGAAAGACTCGTTTGTGGTGATTAAAAGATGATGGATATTTAGATAGGTCGGCTTATTTTACGCGTACTAAACTTTCTAATTGTTCTATTCCCACTAAGATTAGTTTCACTCAAATATCTTATGTACAACAGCTAGCTCTACAGTATCTATCGGATAAATGAGTAATAAGCACTAGATCTCTAAAGATTCCTTATTTGTATGATGGTTTTTCCTTTGGGAAATTTCTACTTTTAATCTTCAACTTTTGTAAAATACAAAAAATATATTCTCAACTTTATTTTCAGCTTATTCCATTCCTAAACTTTTTACAATAATAAATTTGCTACTCTCTTTATATAAAAATAAATAAAGAAAGCAATAAAACAACAAAAATTTGTAAAAAAAGTCCTATAATTTTTTACAAAAGTACAGATAGATTATACTTAAAATAATTAAATACATATTAAAAAAAAACAAACATTTCATCTTGTCTAACCAAATCCACCCACACTGTGATCAAACACCACATTCACAAATGCAATCACAACAGTAGCGGCGACAACACCGACACTATCTCCACCTTAAAAATAATAATTAATTGAATAAAAAATGAATAGCAGATTTGTTCGCAGAACTACCACTAATAATGGACACCTCACCAGCTCTCCACCATCAGTATGTAAGAACCAAATCGTACACTTAGATCACAATTGTCGATTTGTTATCGAGTTGTTTTTATCTTCTTTATTTTTTCTGAATTAATTTTTCTAAGGTGGTGGTGCCATCGTCGACGTAATTACATTTGTGGGGGTAGTATTTGGACGCGAGTGGGTGGGGTGAGTTTGGATGGGAAAGATGAATGTTTAGGGCATGTACTTTTTGCGTTTAGTTTTCTGTTTTCTGTTTTGAGAGTCTATTTTAAGATGACTGAAAATGCATTTGGTTAGTTATTTTGAAAAATTATTTCTGAAAAGGGAAAATTAGAAAATACGTTCTCTTTGGAATTTTAAAAAATTGTTTTACATCATTTATTCAGTGAATTTGATTATTCAGTAAAATAGAATAATTTTATATTAATATATAATAAAATAATATATACATTTTAAAGTCAGTAAATCTTACACTATTTTTTTTTTACAAAAACAAAATACTTGTAAAACAAAATACAAACAAATAGTAAATTAACAAATTAAAAATTAATGACATGGACTGAGGATTTTAATCAATTTTCATTTAAATTAAATTTTTAATTTTTTTTTATTTAAATAACCAATATGGGCTTGAATTATTCTTTAGTATTTAATATTTTCATTTTTATAGAATTTTAAATTTTTTCATAATTTTTACTTTTTTAGATTTTAGATTTTATTTTTTATTTTTTATAATTTTATTTTTTCCAGAATTTTTATTTTTTTATGTTTTTAGAAAATTTTGTTTGATTTGTTTAGAATTCTATATTTTACTTTTTACTTTTTATAATTTTTATTTTTTAGAATTTTATTATTTTTTTGAATTTTAATTTTTTATTTTTTAAGAATTTAGAATTTTTGTTTTTTTTTATAATTTTATATATTTAGAAGTTTTCTTTATATAAATTTTTATTTAAATAAATTTTGTTTTCTTTGTTTCGAGTATTTTCTATATTTTCAGTGAAAACGTTAAAAACTTTGTTTTGAGTTTTGCGTTATAAATTTAACCTTGTTTTCAAAAATGAATTTGCTCGACTTATTTCAAAAAGAATTTGCTCAAAAAGAACTTTGTTTTCAAAAATGAATTTGCTCAAAAATGAATTTGCTCGAGTTTTGCGTTATAAATTTAACCTTGTTTTGAGGTTGGACGAACAAGTCATTTGCTATATTGCTCGAGTTATTGAAAAAAGATATTTCCACAAGCACAAACAAAGTTGTTTGATATAGTATTATTTTATTTTTTCAAAGATTTGGTAACAAAACTAATTAAATGCATAGAAATTAGAATAACATTTGGGGTGTCACACGGGCAGGAGATTTTTTTAGCAATCCATAAAGCATTGGAGATGCTCTTACTCATTAGAAAAAAATTGATAACGCGTCTTGTGAGTGACGCGGAGTTATACATCAGCCATTTTAACGTCTACGTGAGCCTGAAACGTTAATTTGACTAGCAGCAACAGATTGAATATTCAGATTTAAACGCAAATAAAAGTTGAGTGGCTTTATTGCACAAAAATCAAATATGAGTAACCCGCCGAATGCAACTCTGTTGAAGTTGAGTGACCCGCAATGCTTTTAATCTTACTAGAATTACAAGAAGTGGATTAGAATCGAGCTTAACAAGACAGTTCAATTTGATTTTAGCTATAAAAATAACAATTATGGTAGTTTTAATCGAAAACTATACAATTCAATCAGCCTTCAACAAATGTTCCATGTCTTAGAGGTCTTCGAGCCTTGGCAATTTGAATCCCGTTGAATGGCTGTAGTTCCGGGGCTGAGTAATTATTCTAAATATCCAACCCCACGTTTATCATGCTTCTGTTAAGTTCCATTAATAGAGGATTGCAGCTAAAAGAGAAATTAGAGCAATTATAAGAATGAAAATGAAGCATAAATTGCAGTGCAGTAATTTCACTTAAATGAACGCAATCGTCAAGATTCTGGTCGGGTAAAGAGTGAGGCTTGCAGCTAAAAGAGAAAGAATTTGAAAAACAGAAATCTAAGACAGCATTTAATGGAACCCAGTTCAAAAATTATGTTATTAGATTCGAGTAAACAAAATATCAAACACCTGGCATGCAACTAACAACGTAATAATAAATCATCGACTCTACAAGAATATCTAAACTTTTCTTCGCATGCATGCGTTCGTTCGTGGGTGCATGTGCCTGTGAATTGTGATATATCCAAATCCAATTATCCAAATTATCAGAAATGGATTGGCAATGATTGGATTCCAACTCTAATATTGACCGTGGATTTGCTGATAATATTCTCAATTTTAAAGTAGCCGTTAATTTGCCTGAAAATGACTATTGTTCCCTTATTTTCAAAAAATCTGCCAAAGAGTCGTCTTCCCAACACACCCCTACCCCACATCCGCAGACACCACCACTACCACCTGTGACCACCACCACCCACAAAAATCAGTCTTGTTCTAACCCAAAATTGGGGAAGGCGTGAAAACGGTGGCTGGGGCAAGGGAAAGTGGCGGGAATAGTGGCAAATTATTGAATCTGAGGTCGTGTTCCTACCTTAGGATTGTCCAACTGTATATATATTTATGCATATATTGTCAATCAATTGTGGGTTTTCATACCCAATTGCAGGGATGGGTTTACACTAATGAGGTTGCAGTACGAACAAAATCTGATAGCTGGGTTGTACATCAAAATCATGAACTGCAAATTCTGACTATTTACAAACTCAGCTGGGATTTATTCTTCTAACATGTTATCGCATAAGTCCAGCACTTGTAATTTTCAGAGAGAGGATATGTACGCTGCGAAATGTTAAAATCTTTGCCCCATAAATTTTCAGAAGGGTGGAGCGGCTGCGGCGGTAGTGTGGTGGTTGCCATTTGGGGATTTTCGGTTTTTGGAATGTATGTACACCCCATAAAAGTGAGTTGCCATTTGATGCTTGTATTGCCACGTCCAGAAAGGAGTGTTGCGTATTGGGCTGGTTATGGCGGATACATGATATGAATTAGTTGACGGCGGCGGCAGTACCGGCGGGTCACTTGGGGTGGAGCAGATCTCTTTTCTCCTTCCTCCACTCTCGCCCACTATTTCCATGGCAGGGTTTTAGTTTTCCACTTTGTTCTCTCTCCAAAAATCATAACCAGAAATGGTATTCTCTCACCTTCTCCTCAGGCGCCTAAAATGCCACCCAAGTGCAAAACCTTACCCACTTCTCCTTCCCATTCCCAAAACACCCTTCTCTTCCCTCTCCACTTCAGATTCCACCCAATCCCACTCCACCGCCGGCAACACACCTCCCTCTCATCTCGCAAGAGCTTCGTATTCGAACAGAGTTCTAACGACGCATAGAGTTACATAATTGCCAACAATTTGATTCAATGAAGAAAGGAGTTACTCCCACAAGACATCATCCCCAATCTAATTTAGATAACACTCACCATTGACAACACCAGAAACAAGCAGCCCATCACCAAACCAACGGCGGAGGCCAACATTCCAAACCTCAAAATCTTCAAAATTATATTGTCCCTGAAGATCTTGTCAACATCCTTGTTATTTATTTAACTAATGGCCAATTTAAGGCCTCGGGCGACAAGAGAGGAAAACAGAAAGAAGCTGAAAGACACCACCTCGAAAACTAAGAGTTTCTGAGCAATGTTGATTCTTGAGTGGAGTCATTGGGGGAAGAAGATGAAATAATTTTTATGTTATAATTATTTTTTATCCTTTTATTTTATTTTTTCAGGTTAAATGAAAAAATAATTAAACGTCCTTATTTTTTATCATTTGAGACGCAACCGCATACTTAACGGTAGCACTGAATGGAAAATGCTTATAAGGACCATTTACACAAGAAAGTGATTTTTAGAGATTTCTGTACCAAGTTTAAAAGGTTTGGAATCATTTGTGTAGAAGGATTATAGGTTACGGATCATTTATGCCAATTTCTTGGATCTTTTCTATATTATGATTTTTTATTCCTTTTGTCTTTTTGAGGGTAACCATGTATATTCAAAGATTTATGGGTACAAAATTGTCCAATTACTCTAGCCATGTTATGAATATTTCTTTTTTACGATGAAATATTTTACTTTTAGTTTTTTAGAAATAAAATAAATTTCTTAAGATAAAAATTGCTATAGTGAAAATTTTAATTTAATTAATTAAATAATACAAATCCCATTAATTATCTAATATAGTTAATTGTTTTTATCTTTTTATTTTTGTACAAATGTCAAATATTCAAACCTAAAGAAATAGATAAGCGGCAAGATGCATTAAACGAAAAATTACGATTCTACCCTTCTTAGTCAAAGTAATACGAAAGACAATTTCTTGATTTACATGAGGGACATAATATCCAAAGAACAAACACAAACACGATAAACCGAGAAATCTTAAGCCTAAAAAAGACTGCCACAAATTAAAAATCAAATCACACATTTATAGTTTAGACAAGTTTTCGTCCCGTCACATTAGGGACTTCAATGACCTTGCTTTAATTGGCTTCCGAGCTCTTTTCCTTCCAACCTCGCCATTCTCCTCGTACTCAACCTCGTCCTCGGTCTCCGATTCATCGTTGTCCAGTTGAGACAATGTGGATTGTGCCATTTCATTTTCCTGCACAACATTTTTAGTCCCGTCCCGGCTTCTATTGCTTCGATTGTTCTCTCCTCTCTTCTTGCCCCAGCGTGGACCAAAACCTGAATAATAGTAGAATTCATACGGATTTGACGCCAAAGATGTTGAAGCTGCCTTCTTGGCCCGCGGTTGGCGCCGGGAGTCAGCTGATTTCTTCGCTGTCGGAGAAGCCAAGTTGTTGTAGTTCCGCACCAGGGATAAGTGGTGTTCGCACAATGAATTCCCATCCGCGGCCTCCCTCTTACATTTCCATCCCTTACCATCTGTCTTGCAGCAATAAACACTTTCATTATCTTTCTTTAACATAGAACTCACTGCCCCTACTTCTGCTTTATCACTGGCTGAGCCGGCCGCGATGCCGTCGGAATAATCCAATTTCGCATCTTTGATCTCTTTCGTCACTTCATGATCCTCAGCGACTTTTATTGAGGCAGTGCTATTGATAGAAATCCAATGGATTACATTACAGTTTAGTTCAAATTTAAAAAAAAGCAGACGTCTATTATCTTTAAATATAAAAAATAGTAAATGTTGATTGATTACAGAACCCTAATTATTTTCTGCATCAATACAGAGCTGTAAAAAAATTGTAAACTGTCCAAATTAAACACAGAATAAAAGGATTACCTCTTAAAAGCTGCAATAGATTCTCCCAAGCTCCCATTTCTCGCGAAACCATCATTTCCATTGACCTGCATTGAAATTATTTTATGTCGATAAAATAGAAACACCCAAGCTATAATAAACAAAACAGTGAAAACCCACAAAAGAATTAAAATTCCAAAGCCCAAATACACGATAAAAACCCTTTGATTCACATTTTTTAATGAACCCTAATGGTGAGTTTTCAGAAACCCTAGAAGAAAAAAGAATAATAGCAAAAATGAAGGGACATTTGAGAAGAAAAACAAATGGATTTTAACAGATCTGTCTATAGAAACAAATTCGAGTCAGTATAGACTAAATTTAACTGACCTGGAACGACGGCGGAGGTAGTGGTGGCAGAGGAGTTGATGGTGGTGAAAAACTCATAACATCCCAAGGGGATTGATTCAACTGACAGACATGGGTTTGAAGCACAGTCCCCGGTTTCAATGAAGATGCTGCATATATCAGTGGAGAAATTTTGGCGTTCTTCCGTATTCTCATGGTGGTTCTGTGTCTTTTTGGGGGTGTTTTTTGGTGGGTAGTCGAGGGCAGAAACTCAGAAGGTAAGAGGGGCTTTGTGGGGGTAGGATGTAGGGGTAAGGGGGGTTATACTTATATATAAAGTGGGGTGGGTGGGGTGCCGTTTGCCACGATGAAACTATAGATCCAAAAGGCTTTTCTTTTTTTCTCTCTCTCTGTATATATAAGATATAAAGTATTTATATTTATATACATATAAGTGGTGTGTATGTTGGAGAGAGAGAGAGAGAGAGAGAGTCATGGCCCACGGGATAATTGGTGCTCATCAGTTGTGTTCTGTTTGTTTGGTCAAAAGAAACAAATTGTAAACAGCCGTGTGACAAAGAATCTTGTAACCTTTGGCACACCCTACCATGAGAAAATATTTACTAGAATATATTGGTACATGTCGGAAATAAGGGTATGTTTCTAATTTATTTTGTGACTTGCGATACTCAAATTAACAAAGAATTGTCTGTTAAAAGAAATTATTTTAAGAGAGTCTTTGTTAATAAAATTTTCGTACATGTATTAGTTTTTAGTTGTGTAAAATTAAATATTAAAGTTCAAACACAATCTAAAGTAATAATTTAAGTTAGGCAAACTTGAAAAGTCGAATGATTTGTCAACTTGTCTAGTGTCTTAGTTCGATGACAAAGATACTTCTCAATGTTTGGCACAATAGTGCCCATTTACATGATTAATCAATGAAATAGTGTAAAGTATATGATGTCGATCACATTTTTTTAAAATGACTTCGTCAGATTCACGATTCATTTAGAGTGTCCGTATTAGCATGATTCTAATTTATTTTGTCTTTATTATGAAAGTATACACATAATATGCAAGTACACGAAAGAGTTGCAAAATAAACAGAGATAGACTGGCACTATAAAATCTCCATAATAGTACCTAGTGCATTTGCTAACCACTCCCCACCCCACCCCCAAAAAAAAATGCCGTATATCTCTCGATATGCAATAATTCTTTTAAGATCTACACAAATTAACTTTGATACGTAACTCTCTCTTTTTTATTAGAACGAATACGAACGCCTAAATTTTATTTTTCTATTTATTTTTAATAATTTGTGTAGCTAATTATGAATAAATTATTTTATAAGATCTTGTTACTTTAAAAAGAAAATAGTTTACAGATTGATTAATTGAATCAAAAGCATAGAAGCAAGTTAATTTCACTAGTAAGTTCAAACAATTTTTTTAAAATTAGTCATTAAAGTATTATTGCGACTGAATTAGTCACTAAATTGTAGTCTTCAAGTTTAACAGTTGGGTTGATTTCTACCATCTCTATCAGAGTCAAATTTGACCCGATTCATTGCTTTGCTTCTTTAATTTTCCCAGCATTTTCTCTCTTCATGAGCAGTAAGAGAAAATAAAAGATGAGGTTGTTTTCACCAAAGACAGACCTTCCCTATCGAATAGACGTAGAACATGTTCGTTTAGTTTTTTCTTAACAAAATTTTTTTTTCTCAAAATCATTTCAACTACATATTTCGTGAGATCTACAATTTTTATCAACTTTTCATCTACATATTTCACTAACTTTTTTTAAAATTTTCTAAAAAATAATTACTTTTAAACTCAACTAAAACAAACATATAGTGTCAGTTGTGCGACTATTAGATTGAACCACCAATATTTGAACACTAGATACCTACATTAGTTTCTCTTCTCTCCGTGTGATAGAAGGGAAACAACAATTAAATGGTCAGATTGATTGAGGAACCTGGAACCTCAAAGCAAATGTAATTGCTTCGATAATTTTGTGTGTGCCTTTATTGAAGACTTTGCTTTACTTTAAATAGGCATGAGTACAACGTTCGAAAAATAGTTACACTAACTCCCTACCACAAATTAGAATAAAATGTCAAAAGACTAAGGGTGCGTTCTCTTTGGTGTTTTGGGGCCATTTTCCATTTTTAGTTTTTGAAAATAATGAAAACACGTTCTCTTCCTCATTTTTGAAAATACATTTTCTAAAACACCAAACAAAATTGCAAAGAAAACGGAAAACGGTATTTCATCATTTTGGGCGTTTTGTGTACAAAACGCAGAGTTGGCCAAAATGGCCAAAATGCGCGTTTTGGGCATTTTTGGACATTTTGGCCATGGAGGTCAAGGGTTCGATTCTTGGGCACGGCATTTTTTTTTTTCATTTTACGCGGTGAATTATGATTTAATAATTGTCCGCGTTTTTATAACAATTGCGGCTCCCAGTCCAAGTGGCCAGGTACACAATTTTCAAAGCAAAGGTTAGGGGTTAAATTC
Source organism: Forsythia viridissima (assembly GCA_030279155.1). Lineage (NCBI taxonomy): Eukaryota > Viridiplantae > Streptophyta > Magnoliopsida > Lamiales > Oleaceae > Forsythia > Forsythia viridissima. Next base: position 39,252,262 of record CM059037.1, read on the forward strand.
CCCTTTCCCTTTCCAATCTTTTTAAATGTTTTTAATTCTATAAATGTTTGTAATATTTAGTAAATGTTTGTAATTAATAAATGTTTTTAATTTCAAATAATTAAATATTTTTAATTCTTTTTAATGGTTTTTAAATATTTTTAATTCCATAACTAAATGGTTTAATTGTTTTTAAATATTTTTAATTTTGTTTAAATGTTTTTAATTCCAAGTTTAAATTGTTTTAAATTGTTTTTAAATATTTTGAATTCCATAATTAAATATTTTTAATTGTTTGTAAATGTTTTTAATTGTTTTTAAATATTTTGAATTCCATAATTAAATGTTTTTAATTGTTTGTAAATGTTTTTAATTCCATAGTTCATTGTTTTTAATTATGTTTAAATTGTTTTTAATTCCAAATCCAAATTTCTAAAAAAATTCAAGTAAACGCGTTTTCGAATTTTCTGTTTTCAGAAATAATTTTCAAAAATTTCAAACAGAACGTATTTTCAAAATCTCAAAACAAACATTCAAAACACAAAACACAAAACGAATTCAAAACTCAAAACACAAAACTCAAACACAAAGAGAACGCACCCTAAAGAGTTCTTTGTTTTTAGTTTTCAATTTTCTTAAACACCCAAAATTTATTTAGTTTTATATTTTGAAAATGTATTTTCGAAAACAAAAATAAATTTATAACACAAAACTTAAAACACATTTTTGACGTTTTGAGTGTTTTAAGTCAAAATACTCAAAACACGAAAAAAAAAATTACTTAAATAAAATACTAAAATACTAAAAAAATAATTCAAACCCTTATTGGTTATTTAAATAAAAAAATTAAAAATTTTATTTGAATGAAAATATATTAAAATTCTCAGTCCATGTCATTAGTTTTTATTTTTTTTTTATTTCCTAATTTGCCGATTTATTATTTGTTTGCATTTTATTTTTGTTAAAAAAATATTGTAAGATCTACCAATTATAATATATATATATATATATATTAGCATAAAACCATAAACTTGTTTTATTTTACTAAATAATCAAATTCATTCAATATAATGTTATTAAACAATCTCTCAAAATTTCAAACAAAACGTGTTTTCAGTTCTATTTTCAAAAATAGTTTTTTAAAAAGACAAACCAAATGTGTTTTCAACAATCTTAAAACAAACTCTCAAACTCAAATCCAACTATCTACTGCAACGAAAAATATTTTAAACAAAACGATACATCAAATCAAATAAGCATAAGCTACTAACACCTCAAAATAAACACACGACCATGTTACTAATAATAACCATATCATTTGCCACCAAGTGTAATTTTGCTGCTCAACCAAACCTCGGCCGCCGTCATATGTAACTAAAAAGGGATTTTGATGCAAATGGTCTCTAACATATTCTCTTAGTGTATTTTTGGTCATTAACCTTTTATTTTTTGCTATAAAGTCCCTAATTTATACCCCTATGTGCGAAATTAGTCCATGTGGACGGATGTTCAAAATCTTCATTAGTTGGACGCGTGGGTGTGCACTCTCTTTTAATAGCTACGCAAATTTGTCAATTCTTAAATTTATAATAAATAAAATAAAATTTTAAGAAATAATTTTAAAAAAAATAGAAGATGGTCAACTTCTTCAACCTACCCACACCCTACCGACCACCAGATTTGAGGAGGGGAAGTCCCCTGGGAAGAAATTGGTGGGATTTCTATGTGGCGATCCCGAAATTCTGTTTAATTTTATTATTATTATTATTTTGTCCAATAGGGTATTAGGAATCGGTTAAAAGGGTATTAGTATCCTCATACGCAGAATTGGATTATCCTTATAACAAATTTTGTTTTCTTGTTTGTTTTGGTAGCTGAATTGGATTATCCTTGTAACAATTTTGGATACTTTCTTTTAAGAAAATAGTTAGGGATAATCAGATAACACATTTGTGAGTCACCATTTTCTCTTTTGCTTCGGGTTTGTCTTATTTATGATACATGAAAATGGTAAACTTAGTAATAGTAAAAACTAAATATTAAGACAAAATCAATTAAACATAACGAATGAGGATAATAGATAGATTCCATCTTTTGATACATTGCACCTCGATTACATTAGATAATTACAAAAAACATGGATTTAAATGAAAGCTTGAGATACAACCATTACAACTTTGTTTCACAATGACTCATGACAAATCATTACGTCTCGTGAATGATACATATATTTTCAACCCATTTCAAAAGTCCTATAAAATACTTCAACAAAAAGGGAGGTTCACATATTTTCCAAAAGACGAGTTCATCTAAGCTATTACATCACATAAAAGTGGGTTACAAGATATTTTATAGTCCAAATGTTATATACGTCTACAAAAAGATAGGTTACTTCGTATTTTTTGTAGCCCGAGTAGATGAGGGTAGTACAGCTATACATCTATCTCAGTGATCAAATGGTATTCTTGGCTATCCAAAGCTAGCTCCTTTGCCCTACGAATTCAAAGAAATCTTGATCCATTTCTTACAAGAGTCATGAAACAACTATAAATGGTGACATTCAATGAGTAAAATACGATGCATGTGTGATATTACATATAAATGTATCTTTTATCTTTCTTCGGGCCCTTCTCATAAGTAATATATATAAACTGAGCACTCAACTTAAAAATTCTTTGTGCTCTTCGCACGGTGGTCAAACTTCATTGGACCTTTCGTCCTCTTTATAGGCTACTTATGTCATTGGTCATAGTTGATCAACCATTTTCTTTGTACCTTTGTCTTTTATAGGATATTCTTACCCTTGTCCGTTAATTAAACTTTAATCGGACCTTGTGTCTTTATATGTTTTTGCCATAATTGATCAACTCTTTTCTTTGGGCCGGTCCCTTTATGGTGTACAAATAGACTTAGAAAATTTATTGTGCTACAAAACAACTTATCTTTGTATATATACTTTATTTTCTCAACTCAAGTTGAACATGTATAACACAAAATAACTTCTCATTCTCATTCTCTCTCTTCTTGTTGCATAAATAATAAATAAGCTCAAAATACTCACAATATTTTATATCTTACTTGAATCAATCTCATCAATCTACCTCATTTTGTAGTACATATAATTTTTGCACATATATACTTATCATATTGCATACAAGACAAATAATGTAGTTTACTTACAATTCGTTGTAAATGGTCTTGATACATCTGAAAATAAAAAAAAATCATGTATGTGACAACTTTGTAGAGGATGATTATTACTTTGTGTTTAGGTAGGGATACTAGACGTGCAAAAACAATAGTAGGCCTTCATAGTGCAGAGGTTTCTGGGGTACTAATATCTTATTTTTAAACAGAAGCTCTAGGGTACCAAAACCCTTCGGGACAAAGAAGTCTGAATTGTGTTTTGTTTTGAAAAACTAAGTTTTAACCCCTGGAATCTAACATTCTCATCCACCATGAAACCTGAGATTTTTGGTCTCTTTTTTTTCTATTTCTCGTTTATGGTTCTTGAAGCTCAAGTGTGAATATTGCTCTATTAATTTAGGAGACTCCACACCAAGTCCTCATTTCAGATTTTAGATCTTGATTTACCTCCTCTTTTATATAGATCTTTCTCTCTTAGATATGTTCTTTAAGTGTTAGTGAGTGTATGTATATGTATAAGGATATAGTAATTGTAGGGAAAGAGAGGGCAAAATGTTGCCTTTGTTTGGGGGATATTTATAGAAAAGTCCCACATCTTCCTACACAACACATATACACGGTCTATACATATGTATATACATTAATATTATATATATCTTCTCCTCGTGATTACTTTTAGTTTTATTGTGCCACTTGTAAAATTTGCTTGATTTACTTAAAAAATTTCACTTGACCCCCAAGTAACCACTTCACATTCCATTATAGTTTTTGTAGGGTATAATAGAGACAATAGAAAAGGCATAATAATGACAATAGGGAGGCAAATCTCTGCACCAAATCCCACTTGATCCACTTGTCAGTTGTTTAATAAAAAAATTGACAGATTTCTTGTTTCTTGGACCCCTTTTTGGATTGTGATTTGAAGGTTGATTCTCGATTATTTTTTTTTATGTCTCTTATACCGTCTCGAAGATATTCGCAACGCACTTTGAATCGTAGAAAACGGACAATCACGACAGTTATACGACAACTCTAAAAATTGCTATTCGAAGATGGGTTACTAAAATTTTCTAAATGTTTCTGATTTTCCATTTTGCAAAAAACTTTTGGCATTAAATTTTGGGGCTAATTTGTTGGTCGATTGTAGTTGTATTTGGTACTATTTTGAAGGTCTCGTTGTGTGCTTCGCAATGCCATAAGAGTCGTAAAATTTTGACCAATACAAAACTCTTACGGTTGTCTCAAAGATGGCTGCTCAATTTAGAAAAAAATAAAACTTAAAACTTTACTTTTCCAATTTTTTTTTGTTCCAACCCAACTTTTGCAATTTTAATCAATCAAGTCCTAACATGAATTATTAAATCATAATTTAATACACATTACTCCCCAAATAACTTATTAAATCTAATTTTTTTCTTTTTTATTATTCGAATTTAAATTAAACACTAAAATGTTTCAATTTTTGAGGCATTTTTCGAGATGACTCAAATAAATTCCTTATTTTATTCTATTTTTTGGCTTTTATAATTAAAATATAATAGGAGTCCCCATCACTTCCCGTTTGTAGCAATTTCATTCCATTCAATTTTATTCGCACATATCATGTACAATATTTCAATAATTTATGCAAATGGTCCATTTTGACAATTTCACTCTCCAACTTAATAAACTAAAACAACAAAAAAGGAAATAAAATGAGAAAAGTACAATTGAGATCCTTAATAGTTTTAAAAGTGAAAATTTTAGTACATTACCTAAAAATAAATACAAAAGGTTATATATATATATATATATATATATATATATATATATATATATATATATATATATATATATATATATATAAGAAAATAGTCCTCCACCACCACCACCACCACCACCACCACCACATTGCCCTCCACAGTTAAAACGAATCCAAGAAATGGAAACTGAATTTTTATTCTTAAGTTTTATTTTGTCAAAATTATTTTTATACTTTGACAAATTTTATTGATGCAAAAAAAAGAAGAAGATATTATTATAATATTATTCAATTAGCACAAAACGTTCCTACCTATTGGGTGATTATCACAAAACGTCCATACCTATTGAAGTAGTCGTGCAAATCGTCCATACCTTCAAAATTTGGACATTTTCACCATCACCTGCTCCATACCTATTGACGTTTTTCTTGCGCAAAAAGTCCTTTCCGTCCAAAAGCTGTTGTTAATGAATCTCTCCAACACGACTCGTAATACAACTTATAGGTAAATTAGTCCAGTTATATTTTTCACTTGCCTCCTATTCAAATCGAAGAACATCAACAGACAAACGCACCTCTCTGGAAGTTTCGCCCCTTTTTCCAGAATTTCGTCGAAGAAATTTTTCTCATTTATGGGTTTATATTATAGATATCATATCAAATCTTCTTCTACCAAAAGAAATATTACCTCCAAGTTTCATACAGATCGAAGATGATCCACCCACTTACCATAAGTTTTTGTTTTGTTTTGTTTTATACCATAGTTGTTGATTATGTGACTTTTGGTTGTCATCACACTGATTGTGATTTGTGTTTGTCATTGTGTGCAATGATTTGTGTTTATGATTGTGTATTGGGTTAGAGAGAGAAGCTCTCATCTTAGAGAGAGAGTTATCTTCAGGTGCCTAATTTCTACGGTGTTTCTCTTTGATATTTTCAATATCTGCCGACAACATCAATGGATGCAAGCTTATTAAACTCCATTTATTGCAATTTATTTACTCCTTAGTGGTTTTTGGGGTTCGTGCCTGCTTTATTTAGAATCTTCTATTCCATCTATGTGATTACCACATTGCAAGTTACTGTTCACTAGGAGTTCCTTCTTCGCGCTAAAGCACGAATTTTTGGAATTCCATCTTTATTCTCTGCTTTATTTCACCTTGGGTGCAATGGGCAAGAAGAATAAAGGGTTCTCTGGCATTGAAAAAATGGTTGTCACGAAGGATGCTTGTAGACAAATGAAAATTGTAGCTGGATTAATTTACCCTTAAGTTGTATTACGAGTCGTGTTGGTGAAGTTCATTAATAGTAGTTTTTGGATGGAAATGACGTTTTGCACAAGAAATGACATAGGTGAGGGTGAAAATGCCAAAATTTTGAAGGTATGAACGATTTGCACAATAACTTCAATAGGTAAAGACGTTTTGTGCTAATTACCTTATTATAATATTATTCTATTAATTCTTATTCTAATTTTTTAATATTGTTTGAAATAAATTGTAAACGATATAAAGGGTATTGTTTCTCGTATCAACATATTTGACAAGGATATTTAACAAATAATTACAACCTTTAAATTCAACCAATTTAACGGTCTAGATATATTAGCACTTTTAAAATCTTTATAGCCACATCTAAACACATTCTAATAAATATTTTAATACATATACACTATTAGATTAATTAAACTTAAGGACTATGATTATAAGTTGAATTTCTTTTCCAAATATATTAATAAGAGGAACGAATTTCAATTATTAATTACTAAAACTAAATTCAAATATTATTATGATCCAAAAAGAACTTCCAGCCGCCAGCCGCCAGCCGCCACCACTTTTGCGCTCATTCGCGGCTTTCACATATATATTTTTAGTCTTCATCCGCAGATGTGCATAGCTTGAGGCATTTTGCATCAATAAACCTGGTCAAAGTATAAAAATAATTCTGATAAAATAGAACTTAGGAATAAAGATTCATTTTCCATTTCTTGGATTCATTTTTACAATAAAGACGTTATTTGTAATTAATTAAAATATTAAGAATATTTGGTGTAATAAAAATTAGTTGAAGGTAGATCAAATAACATATTGAAAAAGTTAAAAACGAAAATTACAAATTTTTCATTATTTTAAGATAAAGATGTTTAATTTTTTTTACTTTTAAAAATATTAGGGGCCCCTAACTGTAATTATTTTATTTTTATTTTTATTTTTTGTTGTTTTAATTTATTTAAGTTGTATGGAAAAACTGTCAAAATAGCAAATCTGTGTGAATTACTGAATTGTTTGTAATAATATGTGCGAATAAAATTAAATAGGGACAAAATTGCTATAAATTATAAAGAATGAGACCTGAGTATAATTTACCCAAAATAATAAGGTCCAACCAAAAAGGGCTCAATCTTGTTTGTTAAAGTTAAAAATGTTACTTTTAAATAAGTTTTTTTAATTAATAAATATGTACGATTGTCAAATAATATTTATTTTAAAATAGTCAAACATAAAGACGATTAAAATGCCGAACATTGAAAGCGACATTAGGATATTGTTATGTATATAATTTAACATAGTAAATTAATTCTAAAATTATACTCCCTCCGTCCCACAAAGATAGACTCACTTTTTTTTTTCACACAGATTAAGAAAACTCATTTAATGTAATTGAAATTATAAAAATTTCACACAATTTTCCAATTATACCCCTATTTAAGTTATATAGATAGAGAGAGAATTACATTGGGAAAAAGAAAAAAGTAAATGAAAGTTTAGAAAGAGAGATATTTTGGTTGATAACAATATAAATTAAATAAGGATATATTAGAAAAAATAAAAATTTAATATATCATGTATAAAATAAGTAGCCTATAATTTGGAACAGATAAATAAGGAAAACGAGTCTATCATTATGGGACGGAGGGAGTAATTCAATATTACTAGTAACTTGTTGAGATATCTTATTATTATACGGATAATTATATTCATACAATACTTTTTATTTTTTGCACCACATTTTAATTATATTTAACATCTTTAATCTATGAATATTATAGCACTCATGTCCCCAACTTTTTTTTATCATATTTTTATCATCAACTTTTCATTAATTAGCACATCTTGTATTTGATAACGGTTTCCATCTAAAACATTTGTTGAGAATTCGTAAAACGACTTATTTGTCTGTCATATTTAAAAAAAAAATAATAGATATAAAATATCTCGACAGAAACTATCATTAATAATGAAATGTGCTAATTAATGAAAGTTGAAGATAAAAATTCAACGACAAAAAATTAAGAACATAATTGCAACAATGAACAAAAGTTGAGGATCTTAAGTACAGTTAAAATGTGGTGCTCTTATAATAAATTGTAGTGTGAATATAATCACCTTTATTATACACTATTCATTTAAAAAAGGGATTTTGGTGCAAATGGTCCATAGCGTATGCCTTTTGTGCGTTTTTTGTCCATAACCTTTCATTTTTTGCTAAAAGGTCCCTAACCTATGCTATTGAGTGCAAATGTTGGGTGAGTGAAGTGAAAGCCTTCTATGCGTTGAATTTTTTTTTTTTTTTTTTTCAAAACTTGGTGGGTAATATGAAGAGTAAAAAGGTGAAAAGTGATTTAACGATTTTTTATTAAAAAGATACAGATTGTTAAGAGGTAGGTTGATTCATTTATAAAATTTTCACAAATTCAAAATTCATTCATACCTCACAGTTGAAGCCCAAGTTTTCTGATTTGTTATCGTTTGAAAAGTCTCTTCTCTTTACTAAAGATACGATCCCATTGGAAGCTTTTGCTTCGTTAGGAGAAAAAAATCTCTGGATCAGAAAAATTCCGGTGAGACAAGGACTCCGCCACCGCATCTGAGGCTCCGTCGCCACCAGTGGCGGCCGTAGAACTCGCAGTATTTGTAGGAGAAGATGAATTGTGGAGAAAATTTTGAAAAAAAGAAGATATGTCTTCTAATTCACTGATTTCTTACAGATCGGCCATTGCATAAATCACTCAATTCTCAAGAAATAAAACTACTCTTTTCCAAAAATGAAAAATAAAAAATTCACACCCAACTTCGTATAGCCACCAAATATAAAAAAAAAATTAAATGCAGAAACCTAGAAATTAGGATTCAAAATTTAAATGTGTTTCTGGGTTTCTAGCTTCTGCTTTTTCGGATAAATTTATTAAAAAAAAAAATCTTTACAGAGTCAAAAGCGCATTGTGAAGACGTGTGGGTAAAACTTCAAGGAGAGATAAAGTCAGAAACCAACTAGAAGTAGATTTTGCCCCTACAAGTAAAAATAAATTTAGGGATAGTCCATTCCACGCAACCAACTAAGGGCAAATTTGAACGGAATCTGTCCGTAGGGACTATTTTTGCACCAAATGGCATATGTTAGGGATTTCCTAACAAAAAATGAAAGGTTATAGACTAAAAATGCACTAAAGACATACGCTATGGACCATTTATGCCAAAATCCCGATAAATAAATATGAAGAAACGAGGTTTTGAAATTTCTCCCCAATGTTGCTCGACTTAAGTTTTGACCCCAAAAAGAGAAAAAAATATTAAATTAGTGGAATTGTTTTATACATTTATATTTCACTTGGATAATTTTAAAGGCAAATTATACTCATAGTCTCTACTCTTTTAGGTTTGTAATAATTTCATCTCTATTCAATTTTATTTGTATTTATTATTTTCAATATTTTATTAATTTGCACATATAGTCCATTGTGACAAATTTTTTTCCTAACTTAAATAAATTAAAATAAAAAATAAAAACATTACAATTAGATCCCTAACTTTATTAAAAATAAAAAATTGTCTCTTTACATTTAATTATTTCAAACAATTAAAATAAAATAAAAAATATTCTTCTTCCCCACCTCCACTTGTGACCAAACCGGGGGGATTTCTCCCATCCTCCCGATTTCGGACTCAAACTTCCCAAATTTGAGGTTAGAAACTGGGGGGTGGGGTGGAGAAGAAGAAGAACCTTTTTTTGGGATTTTATTTTTGTTTTTTAAATATTTTAAATAATATAATGTGTAGAGACTATTTTGTCTTTGTTAAATTGACAAATTTAGGTCACGAGTTTGACTTTTGGTTAACTAATGAGCATTTGAACGAAAGTCCTATCGACGCACATAAACTGAGGGACGTATGTGCCAGATTACAAGGTTTGGGGCCTGATGACATATTTTTTTATTATTTTAAGTGAAAATGAGTGGAAAAAAGTTTAAATTTTTTTGCACTTTTAAAAAAGTTATAGACCCAATTGCAAATTTTTCATTTTGTTTTCTATTTTTTTCTATTTTAATATATTAAGGTTAGGACAAAATCATCATAAGTAACAATTTGGAAAATATCTGTGCGAATTAATGAAGAATAAATTACACTCACAATCTCTATTCTTTCAACTTTGTAACAATATCATCTACATTCAATTTTATTTCCAGATATCGTCCTCATCTTTTTATTAATTCGCACAGATGGTCTCTAAATGGTTTTTTTTTGTACCATTTTGCCGTAATATTAAATAAATTAAAATAGTAAAAAATAGAAAACTTAATGAAAAAATTTCAGTGGAGTCCTTAACTTTTTCAAAAGTGCAAAATTGTCTCTTTACATTATATTATTTAAAACAATTAAAAAAAATCATCTTCATCCCCGTCCCAGAGATGGTATTGCATGTGTTTATGGATTGAACGAGACTCAAGCTGGGAAAATGGTTGAATTTGCCAGCCTTATAGATAGAGTCTAGTTAGGTCACTTTGATCGCTTTCCCATCCCCACTTTGACCAAATCGGGAAAGGATTTGTGCCCCTAATTTTGAACCTAAACTCGCCGGTGTTTGGATTTAAAATTGGGAGGAGAAATCTCTCAAGGTTTAACAAAACCAGATTGCCCAGATTTTTAAAACGAAGATTTTTTTTCATTTTTTTAAATTTTAAATCGACACAGATATTTGTATTTACAACAAACTTTCATTGCAAAAACTGGAGATTTATCTAGGATACTTTGGCATTGCATTCTGGAGGCAAACCTTGTGGAAATCGCTTTCTACAATGTCGTTCTCATACCCACAGTGGGTGAAATTTATCTCACCCACTATGGATGTGGCGTGATGAGTGTAAAAAATTCACATGGGATATGTCCACGTGAAATTTGATACACATCCAAACCCTCGTCCGTTTCGCACAAACACCAACCCATTTCGCCTTTTCTCTTTGCAGTGACTTCCATCCAGCAGCACCTCATTTAGTCAGTCGGCACCTTCACAACCACGACCGGCCAAACACTGACACCTTCATTAACAGCCAAACGCCGGCATCCTACCCTTTTTTTCGCTGGGATTTTTCCCACGCTACTGTTTGGTTCCCTAAATATATCGCGCCCATTTTGCCGGCCCATTCCATCGCCTTCTGCTACCGACCTATAACAGAAAACAATTGCTCTAACAGTATGGGCTTTAATTGTACTGAAATCGGCACCCTTCACGAAAATTTGAAAAAAAAGAAGTGGGACATAAGTGGAAAAATTGCAATCTGTTGTCCACCGATGTCATTGGGCTTCAAATAACATTATTTGATGGCAAAAATTATAAATCATTATGCTAAATTGTTTATAATCTTACTATCATTATTCTGATTAATCTTATTCCCATTTGTAATGAATCTGCTTCATTGTCTGAAGGCAAAAATTTAATGGAAATCCCAATTTGTTAATTAAATTGTCTTTCAATATGTACTGCCAATATTAAAAAGTAATTGATGAAAGGAGATTATTTTTTTTTGTACTTGATAGGATGGAACCAGAAAGTGCAGACAATGTGTTTATTCTTCAAGCCTCAGTTGGTTGAATCCCCACAGTAGGACAAAAGTTTGAATCACATGAGGTGGCGTACAATTTTTACAATCAATATGCTCGCGAAGCAGGATTTAGTGCGCAAATAGCAAATAGTAAAAATCATAAGGATATGAATGAAACGTATTGGAAATTGTTTGTCTGCTCGAATGAAGGAAAAACTGATGACACATACAAACAGAAACATAAAGATGCGGTGCCGCGTGCTGGGGAAGGAAATCGTGGACAAACAAGACTTGGGTGTGGTGCTAGATTATCGGTGGTCAAGCAACAAACTTGAGACATGTAGATTATAAACAAATTGGTGGAGGAACACAACCATGGTCTGACTACCCTTAGTTGGGTACATTTGTTAAAATCTCACCGGCCTGTATTGGTCACAAAGAAAGCTTTAACACAACAATTTGCAGAAGCAAACATACCTACGTGTACACAATTACGTCTTATGGAGATAGATTCAGGCGGTCCATCATCGATTGGATGTGTAGAGAGATTTGAGGACCCATGAACGTAATTTGCAGGAAGAGCAAATGGGGCACGATGCAGATACATTAGCATGGCATTTTACATTAGAGAAAGATAAAAGTCCTAACTTCTATTTTGATTACGAACTTGATGAGGATAATAAGTTGCTCCGATGTTTTTGGCCTGACGCGAGTCGAGAAGGTCGTATGGTTGTTTTGGAGATGTTGTGGTGTTCGACACAACTTATAACATGAATAGGTACTCCATGATTTTTGCCCGGTTCGTAGGAGTAAATCACCACGGTCAGACAATTCTATTTGCTTATGGATTAATGAGTAATGAGACTACAAAATCCTTTATGTGGTTGTTCACGAAGTTCGTAGAATCTATGTTCGGCGTACCGCCCCCATTGATTATAACTGATCAAGATGTCGCAATTGCGATTGTCATATCAATAGTGATGCCCATGACTTTCCATCGATTCTGCATATGGCATATATTAAACAAGTTTTCAGAAAAGATTAATGCGATGTTGTACAACGAGCAGTATCACAAGTTAGTGCATATCATTAAAGATTCAGAGATGCCTGAGGAATTTGAGCAACGGTGGAATGCGGCAATGGACACAACGGACTTACATTGCAATGAGTGGCTACGTACCATGTATGACCTCCGGACCTGATGGGTACCTGCTTATGTAAATCACATATTTAGTGTTGGAATGTCAAGTAGCCAGCGAGCTGAGAATGGCCACTCATTCTTCAAGAAGTACGTTAATAGAAAAAATTCATTGATAGAATTCATTACACGATTCAATAGGGCATTAACTCATCAGTGGCATGAAGAGTTGGTATGTAACAATGTCGATATTAACGAACGGCCAAGGATAATTTCAATGGTTTTGATGGAAGAGCAGATGGTGAATATATACACAAAGAAAACATTTCTTTCTTTTCAGAAGGAAATTGGCCAAAGTAATTTGTACATATGTTCGAAGAAATCAAGTTGCGCGGAATTGAAGAAGTACATTGTGCATCACTTTGAATTGGGTAGGAATTTTCAACGGCAACGTGAAGTTACGTACTACACCGACATGGACTACATATCATGCAATTGTCGTACTTTTGAGTTTGAAAGCTACCCGTGTCGACATATGATATGCTTTTTAAAAAAAAAACGAATCATTTTATTGCTAGAAAAATATATATTGCGCCACTGGACGAAAAATGCGAAAGTTGGCATTTTATATGACGCCAATTCTGTTTTTGGCATGGATGATGGACCTGACAAATATTTAATGGCACGACATGGGTTTTTGGCACATTAGGCGTCGATGTTAGTTGATGATGCCTCATTGACGGATGCTAGGAATAGTTACCTACTAGGTGAGTTTGAAAATTTGCATTTGAGAGTAAAGGAAATTGACTTTGATGAGAATAATGTCAATTCACATTTCAGTAGCAAAATCCATGAACAACAAAGTATAGAAGATCCAACTGAAGTGCAGGCAAAAGGATGCGATAAACGATTGAAGTATTCTAAAGAGAAAGCAATATCAAGAGGCAATCGACAATGTAGTGTTTGTGGAGCAACTGGACATGACAAACGAACATGTCCGAGGTATTTTCATGTGTGAACTTTACATTTTACATGGACTACTTATTGTTGATGAAGATGTACTAATAAATTTTTCATGCCAAATTCAAGTCCAATATTGATGGCTTTGACTTCAACAACGCGCCCAATGAGCCTTACAAAGATAGTACGTTAAGTACAACTAGTAGTAGCAATTTACCATTTAGGTTGTAGTTGTGTTGTACAAAAGTTGTGATTAATTCCTAATATGATGGCTTGTAATTTTGTGAACTTCCTGTTATTTTCATGTAAGTCCAAAAAATGTCATGTAAGTCCAAAAAATGTCATGTTGTTGAATTTCATGTAATTTGGACTACATCCGTGTGTAATTTCTGTTGGAACTTATAAGGAATTAGCTTGCAATTATGTCTAAGTTATTGGCAATCATATGTTTGACATTATGGGCATTCATTGAACTTAACACCAATATTGTTAGACCAAAAAATTTCTTCATTGAATGTAAATTGCAAATTTCATATTGTAATTATATTGATGGCCTAACTTATAACAACAACTGCATTACAAATATCACTAAAACGGCGAGACAACAACACTTCATAACATCCGTGCGTATTGTTCTCCTATTCAAATCACTCTGAATTTCACTTATATTGTCCTCCATCTTGTCAATCTTCTCAATTACTGTCATCACATTACGATTCAATTCTGTCAAAAGTCTTGGTGGAATGTCATGTCCTTCGTCATGCACTGCGAAATTGGATTCAACCTCATCGGCCCATATGAACCCCACACACATTACACTGTCTTGCGATTATAAAAAAATCAAATCAATTTACATTTAATTATGCCTAAATGCATATATTGCAACAAATGAAACCAACCTTCAAAGTATGATATCTCTAATACCGATGATAAGGATTCCTTTCTGAGTGCGAAGTATGAATTTTCATGTACGCACCACATCTACATCTTACTCGTGATTGCACCACATTACCACTAGTTGAAAACATTGTTCCTTATCTATTTGTTTATCGAAATTGTCAACAAAATCAGTTTAACACCAATATCACATTTACAACACAAATCCATTGTCGTGAATTCGGAGACTCAGATCACAGTTCAGACTACATATACATGGCACCGCCATGGCTGCAAAGCACCGGTTGCATGTGTAATAGAGATTAATTATCCCCATCACTCATGCTGTCTGTGTTGCCAAGCCAAGCTACAGGTCATTTATATTCGTAGCCGAATTACAATAACCATATACATTCATCAACACAGATCATCGTAGCCTATTATCAAATAACATCACCATTCTCTTACCCACAAGTAAGCTGTTCAACACAGCCCAAAACAGCCATATTACTCTCTACCCTCATAATTATTCCACAAATCATTCAAGAAAATAATTATGGTTATTGAATTTCAGCAATTGTATATCACAAATCATCAGGCAAGAGATGAATGACAACACTGTATGAGCCTAACATTTTCAGAATGAACAACGAAGAACATGGGTCACTGAATGTTCCAAACAATCACAAGTTAGTTGATCGTCATCAATAAAGCATAAAATTTCAGACATCCGGAACTCTGAATTAATATAACATATCATTAACCTCATTGTCTAAAATTTCAAAAACCAGTAATCCATTTAGAGCATACGCAAAACAAATCACATTCAGTTCAAATTAGTACAACAGGGTTTCTTCACATCACTTGGCAAAAAGAAAATGATAAAAAAAAAATTTGTTTCCCAATCTCTCTCTCCCCCTCAGTTGTTAATGGACAAAAATATAAGACAGTGGCCAACCAACATCAAATTTCCAGCAAATTTTTTTTTCAAATTACCGTGAAGGGTGTCATTTTCAGTACAACTAAAGCCCATACCGTTAGAGCAACTATTTTATGTTATAGGTCGGTGGAAAAAGACGGTGAAATGGCGCGCGCTGTAGATTTCGGGCACCAAACACTAGCGTGAGATAAATTCCAGCGAAAACAATGATAGGATGCCGGTGTTTGGCTGTTAATGAAGGCGTCAGGGTTTGGCCGATTGTGGCTGTGAAGGCGCCGATTGGCTGAATGAGGCGTTGCTGGATGGAAGTCGCTGCACACACACACACACACACAGAGAGAGAGAGAGAGAGAGAGAGAGAGAGAGAGAGAGAGAGAGAGAGAGAGAGAGAGAGGTGAAATGGGTTGGTGTTTGTGCATAGTAGTTGAGGGTTTGGGTGTGTATCAAATTTGACGTAGACATATCCTACGTGGATTTTTTTTTTTTTTACATTTATCACGCCACATCCACAGTGGGCAAAATTTATCTCGACCACTGTGGGCAGGAGAACAATGCTATCGCTTTGTATCAGTGCAATAATTGTATATCATGTATTATTTTTTTGGCACCCATTTAAATCTTTCTTCAAGGGTTGGATCCAATTCCTGTGATAGCCATGGTCATGAGGTATGATTGGATTGTGCAACAGAATTGCAAGAATAAACTCCAGAAGAAGACTCAATGCAAGTTTCTACATTGAAATTTCTGTATGAAGTAGTAAATGGTGCCAAAATCTAGTCAATCTTTATTATCCCACCTCTTGTGGCCCATTGAAATTATGGAATATAGTCTCATTGATTGGGTTTTGGTCACAAGGGGTGGAAAACTAGATGAAGTTTTCTTCTTCTTCTTCTTCTTTTGTTTTTTGTTTTTTTTAATTGTTTTAAATAGTAGAATATAAAGAGACTATTTTGTACTTTTGAAAAGTTAGGAACCTTAATTGAAATTTTTTCATTAATTTTTTTTTTCATTTATTGTTATTATAATTTATTTAAGATAAGGGAAAAATTGTCAAAAAAAAAAAAAAAACTATTTAGGGATCATATGTGAGAAATAATAAAAGAATGGGGACAATATCTACGAATAAAGTTGAATGTGGATAATATTGTTACAAAGCTGAAATAATATGGACTGTGAGCGTAATTTCCTCATTAATAAAAGGTTGAGAATAATAGATACGAATGAAACTAAATGAAGATAAAATTGTTACACAAAAAGATTGACCAATTTATTTTGAGGTATTATGTATTAACTTAAGAATTTGTTATAATTTCAACTTAATTTATTGGTATTTGACTATTTGTTATCACGTTCTAGTCGAAATGATCAAAAAGTCAACTTTTTTTTTTTTTTTATTAGGGTGTGCAATACCAAGTACTTGTGATGTATTATCAAGTACAAAATATATATTTTCACATAGTTCTTGGTTCTAAGAAGAGAATAAAAAGATTTCAACGAGCAAAGTTTTATGGAACTAGTAGAAAGATTATTGTGTAATTTTTTTATTTTTTTAAAATTTGTCATGTCTAATTTTTTTGTACTAAACATGTGACTAATATAACCTATATTTTTTTTTATTTAGAGGTGGACAAAATACTATAATCACATCTAACTAGGATCGGTTCTAACTAAAATAAAATTAATTTCGTTACTTTTAAAATCCAAACAATTTGCAACGCGGTTCAATTCCCGGTTCTTAATGTTGATCGCAACAGTTTTTGAGTATTGAGTTTTAATATAGGAAAATTAAAGTTGAGCTTCCTACTTTTTCACATGGTGTGGTTATGACTCTCCGACTTGTTTAAATATGTGTATCTGAAACCACACGTGACTGAAAAGTCGATGTAGATGTTAAAATTCCACGTGACTTTCGATTGAACTAGAAAAAAAAGTTAAGTGATTTGATGATTTTGTCTTTCAATTTCAAGTCACGTGAAAGTTATTTGTGATTTTAGTGTCTACATTGATAGTTTTAGTTACATAGGGACTTAAATTTATAAATTAAAATAGGTTGATGGCCTAGAACTTTACTTTTGAAAGTTAAAGATCTATAACTATACTATGTAAATAGTTGGAGCTTAGTCCTAATTTTCTATTTTAATATCAATAATTATGTGACATTGAGCCATGATCATCTAGTTCATGTAGTGCTGAGAATGTCAAATTAATACAACGAATAAATGAAAGGAATTGCAGTGGAGTTTACTGAAGCATCATTGCTTCACCAGAAGAAGAAAGGGCGATCTTCCCGTATAGTCATGTCTCACATTTCATCTAAATTTGAAAATTTAAAACATGCTTCTACACTTAATTATACTTTACACTTTTTAAAATACCACAAAAAAAAATGTGGAGTTTTTCAGAACCATCCAATGACTCCTAGACTATAAAGAGGTTTACATACCTCTTGACTTCACACACACAATAAATAACGAGTGCCTAATCTGCTGCATCAGTATGTGACCGACAAATGCTCAAATATTTATTATAGATAAAGTTATATAATTGTACAATATGAAATTTTACAATATATAATTGCTATATAAGTGTTAGTTTGACTCAAATTTTAATCGATTAAAAAAATAATTATATTCACACAATACTTTTTATTTTTTGCACCACATTTTAATTATATTTAACATTCTTAATTTATGAACATTATATTACTCATGTCTCTAACTTTTTTTTATCATATTTTTATCTTCAACTTTTCATTAATTAGCACATCATGTGTTTGATAACAGTTTCCATCTAAAACATTTGTTGAGAATTCGTAAAAAGATTTGTTTGTCCGTCAAAATTTTTTAAAAAAAATAATAGATACAAAAGTCCAATAAAATATTTTTTTCTTCATTTCAAAATACGTAAACAAAATATCTCGACATAAACCATCATTAATGATGAAATATGCTAATTAATGAAAGTTGATGCTAAGAATTCGATGATAAAAAATTAATAACATAATTGCAACAATGAACAAAAGTTAAGAATTTTAAGTACAATTAAAATATGGTGCGCTTATGACAAATTGTAGTTTGAATATAATCACACATTTTATAAAATTCACAACTTTTATTAACTTTTCTACCACATTTTATTAATTCTTTTTATCAAACAAACTCTAAATAAATAATTAATAGCACGAGATTGTATACACATTTGTACAAAATAACCAATCACCTAAATATCATTGTAATACGATAAACATTAGAAAGTTATAGTCTCGAGGCTGATCTACTCCCCACAGTGGGGAGTAGATATGAAGGTCACAGCTAATGTGGCTGTGTGATTTGGATAAAAAAAATGCCAACTGTACATTTTTTTTACCCACCCACCCTTCCTCATCTCATCTCATCTCATCTCATTTTCTCCCGTATTCATCTCCAAATTGGTGTCCTAGCCGTGAACCACCACAACAGTGGACGCTTCTTTTATTTCACACTCTCACGATCAAACAACGGTTGGTTCTTCAACAGCGAACGCCAATCCTCTCTCGCCTTGAATTGCGAATGTTGACGGGACTCTCTCGTAGTGACGCTTGAACATCGAACATTGACGGACCTCTCTTTGATTGAACAGTGACCCACCATTGAAGGACATGTGACCCACCATTGAAGGACTCGGTACTGATAATTTTTGTAACTTGTTCCTCCAAATTAGTTGAAGTTTATGGAAATATAAAAAGTGTTGAAGTAGCTGTATAATAACTTATTACAACTTGTTCCTTCAAATTATTGAAATTCTATTTTAGTATGGAATCGATAAATTTGTATTGATATTGTTAGTTTTTTGTTTATTGTTTGATAGGAATGAAATCACAAAGTGCAGACAATGTGTTTGTTCTTCAAATTTCTGTGCATAGTCTTCCTGCAACTGGACAAGAATTTGAATCACATGAGATGGCGTACCTTTTTTACAATAAATATGCTCGGGATGCTGGATTTAGTGCACAAATTGAGAACAATAAAAAGAATAAGGTTACTGGTGAGACCTACTAGAAAATGTTTGTTGTATGTTCAAAGGAAGGAAAAACTGATGACGCATATCAGAGAAAATATAAATAATATGTGCCGCGTGCTGGGAAAAGAAAGCGTGGGCATACACGAGTTGGATGTTGTACTAGATTATCCGTGGTAAAGCAACAAACGGGACAAATGTAGATAGTGAACAACTTTGTCGAATAACACAATCTCGCTCTTACAACACAATCCCGAATTCCAATAATCATAACAAATCAAAAAAATTGATCATCACAACCCGTTATTGAATTATAGTACAGTTCTCTTGCCCACGTTATCAACACATATCCTATTTCCCTCTCCCCTCATACGTAAATCACAAATCATTGGGTAAGATGGAGATGGGGAAAAAATAGCATTCAGACAAATCATCACCCTTAAGACAAAACTTCAACAACAACAACAACAACAAAAAAATCATCACAAAACTTCAGCCAAAAAAAATCTTCACAAAGCTTCAGCCAAAAAAAAGATCACAAATCATCATCCTTCAGACAAATCGATTAAACAATCAGGATCAAAGGGCCCAATTCATGCAATCAATTTCAGATTCCAACAATAAAAACAAACCCTAACATTTTGGCACATCATTGGGTAGGATTAAGATTGGCATAAAATTAATTATTCCCCAATCTCACTCTACCTTCAGAACAAGTTACAAAAATAATCAGTACCGGGTCTTTCAGTGGTGGGTCACTGCGCAGAGAGAGGTCCGTCAATGGTGGGTCAATGCGCGACAAAGTGAGGTCCGTCAAGCAGTGGTTCACTTCGACAGATGAACAGTTCATCTGTGCGAGAGAGGTCCGTCAACGTTCGCGATCCAAGGCGAGAGAGGACCGGCGTTCGCTGTTGAAGAAGCGACCGCTGTTTGATTGTGAGAGTGTGAAATAAAAAAAACGTCTGCTGTTGTTCAAGGCGAGAGAGGACTGACGGGTATGCTTTTTAGAGGACGGCGGTGGTGGTTCACGGCTAGGGCTCCGATTTGGGGATGAATCGGGGAGAGAGAGAAAGAGAGATTAAATGAGGTTGGGTGGGTGTTCGGTGATTAAAAGACAAATGTACAGTTGACATTTTTTAAATCCAAATCACACAGCCATGTGGCTATAGCCTTCATATCTACTCTTCACAGTCTCTATAATCTATATTTATGAGAAGTGATCTCATGTTTCAGTAGGCAATTGTTATTTTGCCCACATCTAATATGACACTTACATTAGATAGATTATAAATATAAATAAATGTTACATCAACATTTCATCGAATGTGCAAGTGTCACATTAAATGTGGGTAAGATAACAATTGCCCACTGGGATAGAAGATCACTCATCTTACATTCATAATAAGGAAAAAAATGCCACAAATTAAATCACGCAACTTAAAATTAAAAAAAAAAAATTCTAAAATGTAATCTCGAATGTATTCCATAACAACCAAAACAAAGAACCATTCACAATGTCTACAATACCCTAACATGTAAAAACTACATTTAAACGGGATTGGAAATGATCCAATGAGTATCGAACACGTGGAAGGGTAGTACCGTAAAATCATCGACCCTGTTGTGTGAACCGTGCGAGTTGGGTCGGGTTGAATACACCTGGTATATGGGCCCCATCTGACTTCAACAAATGGGAAACTTCCACGTATCTCTGATAATTCTCATCCTCCTGCTCGGCTTTCCCTTGCGGCTCACTTCCCAATTTCTGGCTCGGAGTGGGCTTCTGATTTATTGACGCGGCTGAATGAGGAACGGCTTCTGCTCGAGCTGGATCCCAAGGCTGACCGAATAAGGAACCCTTTGTTAAAAACTCGTGAGCCATATACCCAGCCAGAAGGGTATTATTTGAGGCAGGCTGATCGAATGGCTTTGTTGCTGCTGTTCTATGAAGGCTCGGCTTGGCTAATGTTTTAGTCGTGACTGTTGACGGTTTCTTCAAGACGTTAGGACCGTCATCTCTCTCTTTACGCTTATTTGACGGAAAAACTTGACGACGTGAGTGGTGCATCATCATTATACACGTGTCTCTCCTAACACATTCCACGTCACCACAGTTGCATACTTATCAATGCACCAAATGGTAACACTACACAGATTCTTTTTTCTCTTTCCCTAAAAATTAAACACACAAAACGACACCGTGTCAGGAACCGGATTAAAAATTTGTTCAGCAGAAAATTAATTTCTAAACATTTAAAATATCCACCGTTCCAAGAAAATGACGAAGGAAATTCAGATTAAAAAAAATTATAAAATATAATGAAAAAAAAAAAACAAAATTTATAAACAAAACAGATATGGATATAGATGTAGATACATATACATATACACGCAGATCAGAAATTTAAAACGAAATCTGGTTCTACTGTGTGAATTTCACACACAGAAATACACAAAAAAACACACACAAACACGCGAGAGAGAGAGAGAGAGAGAGAGAGAGAGAGAGAGAGAGAAGGTGCAGGGGCCTGGGGGTTTTGAAATGGGTTGAAATGAGTAATTTATAGAGGTGAAGGTTGAATAATTGCCCCTCAAGTTTGCAAAAATTACAGGGGAAGGAAAAGCGGACGTTAATGTGGATTTTATTGCTTTCCCTTTGTGGAGTTTTTGAAACCCCACAAAATTATCCATTTTAATTATCTTTAAATAATTATTTGTTAAAGTACTATAAATTCTATTACTAGAAGAAAATTACACTTTTTAGTTTCTAAATTTTATACCAATTTGAATCTCAATCGATTTTGTTTGGTGATGATAAATATAAACACACTTTGCTAAATGACTGCTGCTCCCCTTGGGACGCCTGCCTGAAGCACCTGCCCGCCTTGTCGGTCCGCCCGCCTTATCGGTCCGCCCGCCTGGCTATTCTCATATGCCCGCCTCCAGTAAGCAGACAACCATAACATGTCTGCCATCTAACCAATTAGACAGGTGATCTATAAAACGGAAGCTACCATCGTCCGTTGGGAATGTGAAACACCAGCGGTTGAGAGAGGTGAAACGTCCCTAATTAATTCCTCATAAAGAGGGAAGATGAAAAGGCACCCACAATTAATAACCGTTGAAGGTTACATCAGCAGGTCATTCCTATAAATAGGAGACCAACCCCCCAGGTAAAATGACAACACACAACTCTAATACATTCTATACTGCTATTTAGCACAAGTATTCTAATCACATACTGATTATCACACCGGAGTGGCCACGGGGGAAAAAAGCCCCGCCACCTTTTGCAGATCTCCACCACTGTCGCCGCCGTGCTCGGAGGAGGAGAAAATCAACTATTATCAATTGGCGCCGTCTGTGGGAAACGCACAAGAAGCTATGGCTCGAACCAGAAAAGCTAGGAATATAACTGCTCCACCAGCCCCCGTCGGGGATGTAGGCACCGAGTCCAACGCCGCCACTAATCACCCACAACAAGAGTTTGCCTCTGCCGCTCAACTCGCGGCACTACAAGCTCAAGTGACGGTCTTAACGGCTCTGCTCCAAGATCGGAACGCTGCGGTTTCTCATCTACCACAGGGTCCTAACCCTCTGCCGGTAGGATCTTCACTACCAGGGGCTCTGCCCCAGGGTCTTAGCCCTCCACCGATAGGGCCATTACCGCCAGGGGCTCCTCCCCATATTCCTAAATTTCCAGCAATAGAAACACCGCCAACGGCAGCTCCGCTGCGAGCTCCAGTTTCTTTAGCTCCACCTTCTGCACCCTACTTCTATTCACTGACATCTGGCCCAAATCTATACTGGGGGCAACCATCATGGATGCCCACACCTACGCTGGTTGAGACACCAGTATTAAGTTGGGAACAGAGATTAGAAGAATTGATGGATCGCAAAATAGCTGAGGCTTTGTCCAACAAAAGTAATAGGCAACAATCCACGGTGTTGGAAGAAGACCCCTTTTCCCTAGAAATAATGGCAGTCCCCTTGCCACGAGACTTCAAACAGCCAAAGATGGAGAAATACGACGGGTCCTCTGATCCTGTCGATCACCTCAGGTCTTTTTGTTGACTTGATGAGGTTACAAGCCACCCCCGATGCAATTATGTGTAGGGATTTCCCACCGACGCTTAGGCGGGAGGCCAGGGACTGGGTGGCCACCCTTCCCCCAAAATCAATCCGTACATTTGACGAGTTTTCTAAAAATTTTACTACACACTTTGCCAGCAGCAAACGTGTTAAGAAAACTGCTATCAGTCTGATGCAATTGGCACAGGGCAAGGATGAACAGCTGAAAGATTTCATTGCCCGGTTCAATAGAGCCGCACTAGGAATCAAAGAACTACAGATGTCTACTGTAGTCACTGCCATGATGAGTGGAACTCGAAATCGTCATTTTAAGATGTCACTCTCCAAAAACCTGCCAAGTACTATGCATGAGTTACTCAGGAGAGGAGAAAAGTATGTGGATGCTGAAGAAGCATATCTCATTACAAAAGGTGAGCACGTATTTCTACTTCCCATTGACAAACGGTTTATGAAAAGTAGTCTATGGGAAGTAGAGGGGCTTATAAGGCCAGAAACAAGGCCAAGTTTAGCTGCCTATGTCAGAGAAACAGGGCGATGAGCCCCTGTCCAAAAATCAAGGCGACGAGCCCCTATCCAAACATGTTGGCGATGAGCCTATGTTTAAAAATCAAGGCGATGAGCCTATGTTTAAAAATTAGGGCGATGAGCCTCTGTCCAGAAAACAAGGCGATGAGCCTATGTTTAAAAATCAAGGCGATGAGCATATGTTTAAAAATCAAGACGATAAGCCTATGTTTAAAAATTAGGGCGATGAGCCTCTGTCCAAAAAACAAGGCGATGAGCCTATGTTTAAAAATCAAGGCCTCATGTATGTGAGAAAAAAAGGGCGATGAGCCCCTGTCCAAAAAACAAAGCGATGAGCCTATGTTAAAAAATTAAAGCGATTAGCTTCTATCTGAAAAAGTTAGAAAATAGCAGGTGCAGTAGAATATTTCTACTTCCCATTGACAACAGTTTATGAAAAGTAGTCTATGGGAAGTAGAGGGGCTTATGATGATAAATATAAACACACTTTGCTAAATGACTGCTGCTCCCCTTGGGACGCCTGCCTGAAGCACCTGCCCGCCTTGTCGGTCCGCCCGCCTTATCGGTCCGCCCGCCTGGCTATTCTCATATGCCCGCCTCCAGTAAGCAGACAACCATAACCTGTCTGCCATCTAACCAATTAGACAGGTGATCTATAAAACGGAAGCTACCATCGTCCGTTGGGAATGTGAAACACCAGCGGTTGAGAGAGGTGAAACGTCCCTAATTAATTCCTCATAAAGAGGGAAGATGAAAAGGCACCCACAATTAATAACCGTTGAAGGTTACATCAGCAGGTCATTCCTATAAATAGGAGACCAACCCCCCAGGTAAAATGACAACACACAACTCTAATACATTCTATACTGCTATTTAGCACAAGTATTCTAATCACATACTGATTATCACACCGGAGTGGCCACGGGGGAAAAAAGCCCCGCCACCTTTTGCAGATCTCCACCACTGTCGCCGCCGTACTCGGAGGAAGAGAAAATCAACTATCATCATTTGGGAATATTGCTTCTAACTTTTTAAATTTCCAGTATTGTTGGTTCTTTATAGACAATATTCATCTACTTAAAAATTACAATTTTATTTATATTTTCTATTTTTATGTGTGATGTATAACAAACCTTTTTTATTGTTGGTTCTTAATTAGGGTCGACTCTGAGATTTAGGAGGCCTTAGGCGAAAATTTAAATAGGACTCTTAATAAATTGAGATATTTAAAAATGTAAATTTTTGACAGATTCAAAAGCCAAAAAATGATACATTTTTCTTCTTCTTCACTGAGTGAAAAAATAGTTGGAATTCGTGCTAATATGTAAAGCCTAATTTGTTGCACTACGCCTCGTGAGCGCGGATCAACTTTCTGGTATTGGAAGGGGGGCATGCGGATACAGATTTAAAAGAAAAAATGCACTGTCTACATTTTAAAAACTAGATTAAGATAGATAATGTATGTTAGATTTGTACTTATTTTCTATTTAAGCTCATTTCACATGAAAGTAAGATAATTAAAATATATATATATATATATATATATATATATATATATATATATATATATATATATGGGCCAAAAATTTTGAACCCTAAATAATTGGAGGCCCTAAGCGGTTGTCAGGGCTGGCCTTGTTCTTAATAGACATTATTTGTTTTCAAAACACATTCTTACTTTAGACGTAAAATTGAA
Source organism: Forsythia viridissima (assembly GCA_030279155.1). Lineage (NCBI taxonomy): Eukaryota > Viridiplantae > Streptophyta > Magnoliopsida > Lamiales > Oleaceae > Forsythia > Forsythia viridissima. The sequence continues at coordinate 39,278,169 of CM059037.1, forward strand.
TAATAGATGTAATATCATTCTTTTTCAAAATTGTTTTTATTATCACTAATAATTGAGTACGACTATATGTTTAAAATAATAAGTTAAATGTGTATTACATGCGAAGAAATCATATTAGTTGATGTTGATTTTGTTTACATATGGTCTGAACACGATATTTGTTATATACAATGACATATACTACATATTTATATATAATTAATAACTTTTGACCATTGAGATATATCAAATATAGATTCTTATACTTCTATACAATATCATTATCAATTGGACTATTTTTCAAAATTTTAAAGCTAACAAGTCACACGAGATTAATGTTGGAAATGAGCTTGCCTGTGCCCCATGACAAATACAAGACAAATCAAGTAATCAACAGCATAACAAACCTTGAAAAATTAAAATATCCAATAAATTGTGAATAGAATTTGATACTTCTAACATGATAACAAAAACTTGCTAGCTATGTATCATTTGCCACTAACATTGGAGGGCCGCGCCCATGGCATTTGGAACCTCCAATTCTTTCTCTTTAGTACCTAGTGTCATGATAATTTCAGAGGCTATGAACAGCGTGGAGTCGAGATTTTTAGTTTGGAGTATTACAACGGACGACGACGTTATAACGCGACCTTATCTAGCTGGATCTTGCTGGTGCCACCCAAACGGTAGGTAGGCGGTAGATGTGTGACATTTTGAGTTGTCGTTCGTGCACATGTCCTCAATGGAAGAATGATCGACGACGCAACGATAGATGACAGAGAGAGCTACATTTGAAAAAATAATAAATATTTTATCTGTTTTATTTTGAAACTTTGTCAAGTAAACACAAAAGTTAATTTTACAAAAAAAGAGAAATCAACAACATCTTATTCAAAGCAATCAACTTTTCATTACACAAAACCCAAGAAATCAAAAAGATTGGAGAAATAGAAGGAAATCATATTTAGTCGTGCTAAGAGCATCTCCAATAGGCTCTTTAAACATAAGATTCTCTCTATTTGAAAGCGCTAAACTTTAAAATTATGCTTTAATAGACTCTCTAAATTAATTTTTTAAAATAGATGGTGGGTTCAAATCTACTCTCTATAATTAAATGCATTCAAAGAATTTCAATTTTCAATACTCTATATAATTGAATTAAATAGTGTATACAAAATAAAATAGAAAAAATTGAAATAAAATCATATAATAATTAGGAGAGAGACATGTTAAAAGAAAATAAATGAAAAAAATAATAAATACTTATTGGAAGAAGTAAAATAAAATGTTAAAAATAAAAAGATTGTTGGAGCACGTAAAAAGTTTTATTCTCTAAATTTATAGATGTTTTCTAAAATGTCAAAGATGCCCTTTATAAATAGAGAGTCTATTGGAGTTGTTCTAATAAATACAAAATAAAGTAAACAAATACAATTCATTCCTGATAAATAAGTGAACAAAAAACACAATTATTTTAAATTTGTTTGTAAAGGAATTTTTTTTTTTTTAAAGATTTTTGGAATTAAAAATGAAGGTTTCATTTACGTCTGAAAAGATTATTAGGTGATAAGCATAATACTTTGTCTATTTTACCCTTTAAAGTTGACTGAAGAGATTGAGGACTTAAAAGTCTATTTTTCAAGATTAGGGACCAGGGACAAATTTTTTGGAGTCGCTAAATGTTAAGGTCGTATTATGCAAATTTTCAAAGAAAAATAGAAAAATAATGTGCAGAAAATTGAAACTTTAGTCAGTAAGGATCAGAAGTTTTAACATTGATACTGATTTTGTTTTATTTTTTTTACAAAAAAACCAATAAAATAATGATTCGCGAATAATAGTGTCACTATACTCATTTTTACCATTGACGTGACATTCAATTGGTATTTATTTAAACGTCATTTTTTAAGTCCAGCAAAAAAATTCGTGACGAATAATATCGCTAAATAATTTACGATTTCATAATCACAAAGCTAAGAGTGTACCGTACGGAAATTGTATCACAATCAATTAATCTTAGTTTTACTGTTCTTTCACAGCTTTTTGGAATTTTCATTTGATCTTATTAAGGTTTGTAAAGTTGTTGATTTTTGTTGCTCGTCATGGGACACAGGCAATCATATTTCAAACATCTTCTCATTAACATGGATGACTTGTTAGCTTTAAGAAACAGTCCAATAGATAAGGATATATTTTAGTGGTCACTTTCATTACTTATAAATATATGGTCCCAACATTTTCAATTAATCAATTTCACTATTAAGAAAAGAGATAATTAAGCTAGATACTTCTCTTTAATACTTACATATAATTGAAAAATACTACATTAAATTTCAATTCATTACTTAACGTCCAATTTCCAAACCCCCATTAACCCATTATATTTAAATTTTTTTTAATACCACCATATTCTTCAATTTTTTGTTTAAAATTAAAATGGTCGTTAAAACTTCCACTACAAAAATATCTTTTATACTATATGCATTAAATGGATGAAAAATAGAAGTAAAAGTAGCACAAGTTGAAATCGGGGGAGGATCCGGGGGGGCGGGACCCGCCTCGAAAAAAATTAATTTTTATTGTGTAACAAAAACTTTAGTGTAAATTTTTTTTCTTAGTAATAGTCTGGTCTTGAAGTGTAAAAATATTTTTGTTTTCAGTAGTAGTCAATTCTCCAAAAATCTTAGTTTTGCCCCTAGTTGAAATCATCTTGTGACAAAAAATTAATCTCTTAACGTTAAAGTATACCAAAATTGTCGATTAGGAACCAACAATACTATAAAGTTGAAAAAGTTAGGAGGATACTACAAAAAATAGAAATAGTTTCAGAGATCAAATTGCCATAAAAGTTAGAAATTAATGATATATTTTTCCTATAATAGAAGTTAGGTACCCAACAATTAACAAATCATCTTTCCTCCAACACCTTGCTTTTGTCATTTTTTTTGCCATGACTTGTTCCTAGTCCACACAAGTCTCTATCCAACGTAGAGCTACCTTAAACTAGATAAAATTAAATTAAATTATACATAGTGAATATCTACTTAGTATTAACTATTAAGTCGACATGCTTACCAGGGTTGCTATTGATGAATGCTGACGTTGGGAATATATTTTAGCAAATATGTTGGGGTTGCAGTCCGGCCCAATTTTTACTGGGTTTAGGTATTCAAAAGGTAATCCAATCAAATTATAATATGGGTCTAGAGTTTAATTATGTTTAGAGTTTGTTTAATTCATACATTTTTCATGAAAAATATTATATCCAAGAAAAATAATGTCACATCAAAAGAAAATATTTTTATACTTTGACTGTTTGATTGGAGATGGAAAAGGAAAATAAATTCTAAAGTACAACCACTTTAAGCATAAATTTGACCACTTTCATGAAAAACATTTTTCTATGGGTTTGGTGGATTTTTTTTTCCATCTTACATGAAAATCTTTTTCCTTTTTCACCCTTTTCCACAATTGGCAATCAAACACAATCTAAATTCTTTGTTCCTTGGAGATCTTTCTTTCAAAAGTAACGATAGTTATAAAGATATATTACTACTGTACTAGATATTTAACCCTTTAAGGATTATGAGCTATGAGATTTTAGTTTAATTATAATAGGATGCTAAATGAAATTAGTTTTGAGGAGAAAAGAGTAAATAAAATTTGTAAAACTTTATGCACGAATGATACATGTAATAAGAGCATCTCAAATGTAACTCTGAATTGTACTAAAAAGTGTGCCACATCATTTTAAAATGTTTACATGACCAAATATATATATAAAATGTCTGACACACCGTCTACATTTGAACCATGTTCTAAACATTCTTCATTCATTTTTTTTTATAATTTATATTTATCGATATGTATGTTAAGCCTCGTTTATTTAATTTGTTATAATTTATCTCAATTCAAATGTGTGCTAATTTTTATTTATTTAATATTTTATAATTTATCTGCATCTTCTCTATTCACAATTTTTTCAATTTGAAGATGGTCTTCTCTCATCTCTATTTTACTTAAACTTTGTTTGATTGGGATTATAAACCTATTTTAGTTTTTTTAAGCCGTAATTTTTGACTTTTCAATCCACTTTTAACATGAAAAATCAACAATTTTAACTCAAAAAAATCAATATTGGTCAAATAAACCAGTTTATAATCTCTGTCAAACGGACACTTAATATTAGTACATGTATAAGAGTTCACACGGCCATTGGAAATGTTACAAAGGGTGTTATATGGACCTGTTGGGGACCACTACAAATTGATTAATTTTCGGAAAATTTGTATTTCATCCCCAACCTTTGGCGACTTTTACTAATTTATCTCCAACTTTTAGCGACCTTTGCACAATTAATAATATTTTTTTTAATGATTTTCATGAATTGGTCTGTTAAAACATATAGTAAATTGCACATGTTTTAAGGGGGAAATTTTCAAAACATTTTATGTCGTACGATGAAATGAAACGAAAGGGCAGAATCCCAAAACCCTTCTCACATTTCCTTCTCCAACTGAGATCTTCAAAAAACCTAGAAATCACAAAAAATTTATTCGACCGCCGTTAAATATGTTACAACTATCCAAGCCTCCATCCCAATACGGTAAGATTTTACTCCCTCTGTCCTACAAAGATAGACTCGTTTTCTTTATTTATCTGTCCTAAATTATATGCTACTTATTTTATACATGATATATTAAATTTTTATTTTTCATAATATATCCTTATTTAATTTACATTGTTATCAACCAAAATATCTCTCTCTAAATTTTCATTTATTTTTTTCTTTTTTCCAATGTAATTCTCTCTCTATTTATATAACCCTCTCTCTTTAAACTTTCATTAAAGTTTTTTTTTTCCCCATGTAACTCTCTCTCTCTCTTTTTATATATATATATATATATATATATATATATACACACACATATCTATCTTTTTTATTTCTATTTAACTTAAATAGGGGTATAATAGGAGAATTGTGTGAAATTTTTCAATATTTTCTTAATCTGTGTGGAAAAAAAAATGGGTCTATCTTTGTGGGACGAAGAGAGTAGTATTTTGGTTGGTTTTTAGCATGTTTGACAAATAAATTTCGTTTTGAGTGTTTTGGAATGGAATAATGGTGGGTGGGGGTCTTAACTAAGGTTAATCTTTTCTGGGTGTATATATGATAGGTAACTGTGGTTTGTATATTGTATTAGTGCTAAATTTTTATAGTGTTCTCCATAAACTATTATTCAATATTGAGGATGTTTCGATTATTTTTTGGATTATTGAGGATGTTTCTATATCACGTCATATTTTTTGGAAACTACAGTTCGAAAATCCATTACAGAGTGTTCTCCATGACATATTTAGAGAATTAATTGATAAATAAATCTCGAGTCCTATATATTTTACTTGTTTAGAGGAACACATAAGCTGTTGAGACAAAACAACATCAGCAACTTATATTGTTGAAAAACCATGAAAATAAAGTAAATTCAATAATGTCTTTAATCTTTCGATAGATGATTTATCCCTTTTGCTTTTTCGTTTGTTTGAACACAAATCATAAATGTCTGACCATTTTGGGAGTTCTGTCAAGTCTTTAGTTTAGTTTAATCTTCATTCATGTCTGATCAACATGGCTTCAGACCTTTAGTTTTGTTAAGTCTTATGTTTAATGTCTGATCTATTTTTGTTGTGTGTTTTGGTTTCATATTTTAGTTGTTATTTTTTTGGCTCACTTGCAAAAGAAGATTCCATATAATGCTACCATGGAGGGGGCTTTTTGCTTCGTATGGGTAACACTGTGTATGTCAATAGCAAGGTTGATTCTGTATTTCTGTGGACAATAATGAAACTATCGTTTCAGAAGATATGTGTTGGATGACATAGTTGTGGGGCTCGGGTATTCACTGCCAATAAGAAGTCTTTGATTGTGGGATTGACCAGACTAAAGACAGATGAAGATGTTTTGAAAATGATAGAACATATAGGAAGGGATTGTGCCACCTGAAAAGCTCTCTTTTGTTATGTACCTGAGGAAAAAGTGAAGGTATATATTGAATTAGAAGTTGGCAATGAAGGATTTGATTATGAATTAGAGTCATTTAACTTGGCTGAGAGCCAATGGCCGACTGGTTCTCAACCCATTGCAGTCTGTAGTTTAAAATGAAATGTTCAAGTTAAAAACATCTTATGGTTGCTATCTAAAGAATGGAATTCATGCTACTGTCTAAAGAAAGAATGAAAAAACCGCTACCGAACAAGAGCGATTGAACTGCTTACTTCCCTTTAGAGATAGGGGCAAGCCAAAGATAAGTTGAGGCTTGCCTTGAAATTTGTATGCTTTTTGTTCAGTCTTTGTGACCATTTTTTGCAAAAGGCAGTATGCTGTGAATGATGTTTACTGAAGGCAATATACAACATGCAGATTATTTTTGTGAAGGCAGTAAGCAGTTATTTTTTGGAGTTTTTTGAATGATCTTATGAATTAAAATTGTTTGGTATTGATTTGATGCATGGTATGGCATCTGATGTATTGTTGTATCATTTTTTATCTCATGTTTTGGTATGGAGTTATTTTTGGCAATGTTGTAAAAAGCGTAAAGTGTGGCTAGGTGTGGAGGCCGAGCTTCAAGCTTTTCAGACCTAGGCGAGTCCTAAGCGACAGAAAGATAAGGACAAGACGAGAGCGATGCGTGATGCGTGGCTAGGCGTAGAGACCGAGCTTCAAGTCTAGGCGAAGCTTAGACGAGACTTAGGCGGATTTTTTACAACAGTAATTTTTGGAAGCTTTTGAATCATCTTATGTATTGTTACTCCAAGTAATTTTTAACGATGTTAGAGGTTGGGGACCATTTACACCAATCGATCTAATGGGGACCATTTACAACAACTGATTTAGATGTTGTGGACCATTTACAACAACTGATTTAGATGTTGTGGACCATTTATACCAATCAGTTTAAAAGGTTGGAAACCATTTATGCTGACGAGATAGGGACTGACTATTTTTGCCTCTGCTAAATCTGAAGTATACGGATCTGAAGTATACGGATCACTTTTACTTCTACGCGATATGATTGTATCCAAATTTATTTAGAATATTAATTATTTTATTTTTTTGTAGTGTGAATTTGGTAAAGTAACTCCAAGAATATGATTCCCCATCAATAAATTAGTTGAACGAATCATAGAATATAGAACCCGGTTCTCTAAAATCGGCAAAACAAACTAGGAAATATAGATTGCTCATTTACTGTTTAATAGAATTAGGGCAAAATGAAAAATTTGTAAAATTTCTCGGTAACTACAACAAGTAAAATGTAGAAAGCAAACGAGAGTACACTTCTAGAAACACACTTCAATTTAAGAGCATCTCCAATTTATTTCGTATATTGTAGTTTATGTAGTGGATAAAATAGATAGATATCAAGTTTATGTGGTATTACACATAGGTCAAATTAAAAATTCATCTCCAATGAGTTCCGTCTAAAACTAATATTACTGTTATGTGGCATTAATTTTTTTTAAAAAAAAATTGGTAGATCTTCAATTTTTTTTTTCTCTCATTCAACATTTTTTTTAAATAAAATATTAGTTGAATTTAAATTTGCTAAGTTAGAGCATCTCCAATGTACTCAATGGATTGTGATTGACGTGGCAATTAAATAGACGGACTTGTAGATTATGTGGAATGAATAGACGGTGAAGTCCAAAAATTCTCTCCAATGGGTTCCTTCTACAATCCGATAATGTTGATTATGTGGCATTTAATTTTTTAAATTAAAAATAATAAAACTAATCTACTTAACAGAATTTTAAAAAATTAAGTCAAAAATTAAAAAATTGCCGACTCATCCAATCTCACGGAGCGTCTAGATGTAGAAGGAGTACTTCACATCTTCTATTTTTTTTGGTGCCATGTCAGCTTCACATTGTATTCCACGTTGTGCATTGGAAAAGTAATTTTAATAGACATTGTCTATTTGATTATGTGACACGTCATTTTTCCCAATCCATTGAATGCATTGGAGATGCTCTTACTATTTCTAGAAGTCCGTTTAAATTTAAACAGACTTCTAAACATAGTCTATTTTTTAGTGTGTCTCATCAGATAGGTAAAGTCCTCGTCAGTATGCATTGGAGATGATTTTTTATAACTCCGTCTCTTTGTCTAAAACACAATAGAAAGATTACATTGGATATGTTTTAAGCTTACTCATGTAATGGTAGTAAAATTAAAGTATATATAAAACATATTATCTTTGTGCTCGGTATTTTCTATTAAATCTTTGTATAAACTTTTTGTGTTGTTTGAGTTCTAATCCTTAAATCTCACACCATTTGAATCCCTCGAAGCACACAGATACACTGTCGTTAAAATGTCACGTACGTACGACATCACGTATTCGTATAATAATACTTCTCCTATGAAGTAGGAGATAACATGGGTTACAAAATCCAAACCCTAAAGCATTGGGTGAAACGTGAAAGAAAACAAAGAACAGCCTTGTGAGAATTTAATATTGACTTTTTGTCAGCGGCAAATTAAATGAGTGACCGTTTAATCTTTTCAAAAGCAGACAGCACAAAAATTCATGAAATGGAAACTTATCCACGTGGCACATGCTTCACCTTTGAACCCTAAAAAATTACAAAACTGACTCCCTATAGAATTTTCGTTTCCCAAATCCCATCACCATATATATTTAACAAAATTGAATATTTTTTAATTCTTAATAAATAAATCAAAGTCTTCTTTCTCACTCTCCGTTCGAAATTCTATTCTTTGTTTTTATCCCACCCCACAAACCAGATCAGAGTTTAATTCAGAAAACATTAATTGTATTTGTACTGGCTGTTTACAGAAAGAAAAGGGAAAAGTTTCCGAAAGAAAATAAAGGGTTCTTGAAGCTTTGTTCGTTAGATTCTTGTGAATCTTGTACGATCATATAATTGGAGAATCGGAATTTTGATCGGTTTCAAGAAGAGATGTGGGCTGGTGTTGATGTTGTGTGGGCTTCGAACATCTGCTTTCTGTATTGTTCTTCCGTCGGTGAGAGGTAAATATGTGCATATGTTTTTCTCTTTTAATTGGTTTTTAATTATGTTTGCTTTAATGAATTCTTAAATTTGATTCAAGCAATATATATACGAAAATTTATTAATTTGTAGAATATTGAGTTTTTTTTATTTGTTTGGGTCTTGGGGTTTTGGATTGTGAATATGATGATCACTAGGTAGTATTATAGGTCTACAGGGACTTTGATGGGGTGATATTAGTTGAATTCTGAAATGGGTTATACCTCATAAAACAGTTAACAAAAATTTGAAGTTGAAATTCTGGTTTTGAATTTAATAGCAAGTTTTGAAGTTTCCATTTTTCAATTCTTCTTATGGATTCTTTAGCTGTACGATTGATGTAAAAGTTAGTCCTTCTAGTATATGAATGGTTATGAAGTATTAGGTTCTACTACACTAAAATAGACAAGATTTTAGCTTTTTTATTTTCTTGGTTAGTACTGTCAAGAATACCCTGTCCCACTTTCAAAAACATGTCATTATTGGAAAACACATGTGAACTTTTGTATATTTTGACGAGTAGTTTTGAAATTCTGACTGTAGTTCACTGAATGTAAGAAATATTATGGGATGCTTGTAATTGTGAAATTATTTAGTAAGGCATGAATTTTTTTTAATCGTCTGTCTTATGGTTTTGAAGACACGCGGGAGGGGTAAAACAGTATGAGGAATGAGAATCGGATTAAAGAAAGGAGGAGGGATCGGATTAGAGTTAAGTTGGGAAAGATAATGCAGTGTCTTTGCTCGGGGGAACAGTTACGTGGAGAAGAAATGGTCCCTTCTTCTGAATCTCTTGCAACCAAGGATTATACACACAGTGTTTATTCATCTCAAGCCGGAGAAGCTGAAAGGAAACCTGACACTGGAAACATTGAAGAAGCTGAATCATCATTGCGTGAAAGTGGTTCTTTAAATTATGAGGTTATTTCTCTAATTCTTCTCATGCCAACATCCCTTTGATGTTTCTTTATCCAGTTCTTTGGTTGAATTTTCACGCATTTGGATTTGATTTTGCTTTTCTTTCTCATCCATATATCTAATGCTGTTTTTTAATAATCTCTTCTTTCATCAGAGTTAAAATGCTTGTATCATAGTTGTGCTTAAAACTTACTTTTCTAGAAAAGTAAGTTTTGTCAGTAAATAAGTAACTTTAAAAATCATGCTTGACAAATAAGTAACTTAAAAGTAAGTTTGACTTACTTGTAAGAATAAGCAAACATGTCATAAGAATTTTTGCTGCAACAAATGGTAACTTGTTTATTTACTATATCTGTGACTAAGAAATCATCATATTCCAGGAAGCCAGAGCATTGTTAGGAAGGTACGAGTATCAGAAAGGGAACCTAGAAGCGGCCTTACATGTGTTTGAAGGGATAGACATTGCTGCAGTGACTCCAAAGATGAAAATTACGCTTTCTATAAGAGGAGAAACTCGTAAGAGGCGGTCACAAAATTTTGCAACACCACCAATGTCGATACATGCTGTTAGTTTACTGTTTGAAGCTATCTTTCTAAAAGCAAAATCATTACAGGCACTTGGGAGGTATAAAGGTAGCTCACATGCTAATGGTGAACCGTCCTTTTGTTATCTGCAAATACATATGAGTTGAACCACCGCGTTTAAAAACTTAAGCTCTCAGAGACGGGATAAATTTATCTATTTAATGTCCATCTTCAACAGTATCTTATGAATTCATACTGGTTTAGGTTGTCATTATATTCTCCTTTTCCTTCACTGTAATCACCTAAGTAATTTAAATTCTTTAGCTTTTTAAAGATACTTTGGCGCTCAACAGGCTTACTACCGTCTTTATTTTGAATACTGTATCAAATGTAATATTTCATGCACAGTAATTCCATTATTACAGGTAATGATTGTTAGAGCCATGTACGTAAACAACATCTGAAAATTTTCTGAACGTTTCAATGATAACTAACACTGCTTACAAATTACAGTTTGTGGTAGTAACTGTTACATGGACTTCTGCTCATCAGAATTTTAGGAAGTTCCGATATCTGCCTTTCTTGCTAGTTGCTACTGCTCCCTTTATTACTCCATTTTTTTTTTTTTCCTTTATTTCTTTTATTTTTATAGGGAAAGGGAGAAGGTGCTGGATAACGAGGATAGAAACTCTGTGTGAAGTTGATGAATTGACAAATTGTGAATGGTTTTCTGATTTCTGATTTCGTTATCTTTGCAGAAGCTGCTCAATCATGTGCAGTTATCCTGGACATTGTTGAATCTTCATTACCAGCAGGCTTGCCTGAAAACTTTGGCGCTGACTGTAAATTACAGGAAACTATAAACAATGCTGTAGAGCTGCTTCCAGTATTATGGAAACTTGCTGATCGTCCCAGTGAAGCTATTTTGTCTTACCGTCGGGCCCTTCTACATCCATGGAACCTTGATGCACAAACTACAGCTAAGATACAAAAAGAGTTTGCCATTTTTCTTCTGTACAGTGGAGATGAAGCAAATCCCCCAAGTTTGCGATCCCAAATGGACAGTTCATTTGTACCTAAAAACAATACAGAGGAAGCAATTCTTCTTTTGATGATTCTTTTAAGAAAAGTTACCCTCAAGAGAATTGAGTGGGACCCATCAATTTTGGATCACGTTTCCTATGCATTATCTATATCAGGTGGACTAAGGGCTTTAGCTAATCAAGTGGAAGAATTGCTGCCTGGGGTTATAGATCGTAAAGAAAGGTACCACATATTAGCCCTCTGTTACCATGGAGAAGGTGATAACTTATCTGCTTTGAACTTATGGCAAAAAATGTTGAAAAGTCACGAGGATCCTACATGTGTACCGGCTTTACTATTTGCTTCAAAGATATGTGGGGAGAGCTCAAAATGTGCAGAAGACGGAATTTCTTTTGCTGGCAGGGCAATTGAGAGCTTGCACGGAAGATGTGATCAGTTAGGAGGTGTTGCCAATTGCATGCTAGGCATCTCACTTTCGGCAACTTCTAGATCATGCGTACAAGATAGTGAGAGGGTTAAAAGACAATCTGAGGCTCTCAAGTCCTTGGAAATTGCTGGGAGAATGACAAGAATGAGCGACCCCAGTATTGTTTACCACCTTTGTTTAGAAAATGCCGAGCAAAGGAAGTTGGATACAGCACTTCATTATGCTAAGTGTTTGCTTAAATTGGAAGGCGGGTTTATTCTTAAAGAATGGATATTGTTGGCTCGAATATTATCTGCTCAGAAACGTTTTCTTGATGCTGAAACGATCATAAATGCAGCTCTAGATCAGACTGGAAAATGGGATCAGGGAGAATTGCTGCAAACTAAGGCTAAACTCCAAATTGCACAGAATCTAGTGAAGGAGGCCATAGAAACATATACTCAGCTTCTTGCTGTTCTTCAGGTTCAGAGGAAAAGTTTTGGTTCAGGGAAGAAGCAAAAGGTGCGTTTGTCTCTCACTTCTTGGGACCAATATTTATCACTTCCTAACAACTGATGATGAACATTATCTAGTAATGTTTGAAATGGTTGTTTAAGGTCTTTAAATGAATAAAGTGACTCTTGGATGTCCTGTTGCTTGGTTGGTCAAAACCTATTTGTTGATAAAGAGGATGGTTTAACCATGTGTATGGAGAACTTTGACAGCAGCTGTAGAAAGACCCATAAAAGATACAGGTTAACCTTATACTACTTGGACTAAAATTGTGGGAATGGTCCAAGTGCTTAAAACTTGACAGAGAACTTGTGCTGAAATTTACTTGAAGGGTGATATAGGATATTATATATATTTAAGGATAAGTTGACTTGAAACACCTAGACGAATCCTGTAGTATTTTATGTACATAAAATATTCAAGTATAACTTTTTGTGCATAATTAGATTATTACATATATACAGGATCTAATTGTACCGTGTATACCTGTACCAATAAAAAGCCTCTCAAAGAAAGTCTTATCACTCTTCATTCTCACAATTCACCAATGACACCTCCCTCTACCCGCCAAAATAAGAACCAAATAAAAATGATCTTTCGACTATGGCTCCCTGTAGAATGTTTTCCATGTCAGCATGTTTGGAATAGTTTGAATCTCCATTTTGATTATGAAATAGAAGAAGATTGTTGCAAAAATATATAAAATTTGATGGATCAGGCTGGTATGAATTGCTTCTTTCCATTGGGTGGTATTGTTATTTTGTACTTAAAACAACCTTGATGTCTTGTCCATCCAGCATATTTAATCATACGGTCGGTTTACTTTGCAAAAAAAAAGTTCTTCTTTGTCCGTCACTACGTCTTCATCCTCTCAAACAAAAACTCATATCTCTCTCTCTCTCTATTCTTCTATTTCTCCATATTCTTCTCCATATTTATCAAAATCAAACTCCCCTCAAACAAAACTCTCTCTTTAGCATTCTTCTCAACTCCTCAATCCATTAAAATCCTCTACGGTCGGATTCCACCGCAAAGAAAAGCGGTATACTAGTACAATTCCTGCTAAGTTTCTGTATTGAGTAATTGTATACATGATGCAATAGATGGGCTGATTCTCTGGCGTGTGACTTCATGTATAATGAAATTATTTGCTTTGTTATGAGGTCTCTGAGTTTTCGAAATCAAATTGACATTGCTCTGCATGTTAATTTTAGTTACTTGCAAGCGTTATTTAAGATTTTCACGTACTATCTTGCGCACATGTATTGAGATTACATTGATTCCTTAAGTGTATTAGCTCCATAAATTATGCCAAGTTGGGCAATCACCTTCTTTGCCATTTGCCAAAGGATTCCTCAAGTGTGTCAGTTACTTAGATTGTGCCTATGTCGGGGGAACCACCTTATTTGCCATTAGCCGAAAGTTTCCACGATGCTTGCTAGGTTTCTTAGCTTGCATCAAGTGGACGGTTTCGATAAGCAAATAAGTGCTGCATGTACTTGGAATGTTCAAGTCTATGACAACGTCCTCCAGTTGGCATTCTTGTGAAATTGAGATAATAATGAAAGGGCTATGTAGTTGTTGAATTCCTACGATGATGTCTAATCCCCTCCTCCCAATGGGAATACATAACCAGATACTATTTGTTTTAATGATAAAAAATACACAACCAGATAAGTGCGCACGAGCCTACACCAAACATGTAATTGCTGGATTAGCATGTGCACATTTTCTTTTATGGTTTGGTTTCTGAAGGAAATTCAGTTTTTCATGGCGGACTAAAGTCGATAGATTTTGAGCTGGTAATGAACCTTAACAGCTAATTTGTAGACCATGTTAAGTACACTAAAGCATATTTGGCTAAGCTTAAAAGCCAACAAAGAAACCAAAATTGACTTTCATGGCTTTTTTGGGCAGTATCACAAGAGATACTGCCCAAAAAAGCTGGCTTCTGCTACAAAAGAAGCAAAGCCAAACAACACTTTGAGCTTGAAGCCTTGAATCCATGTTCTTGTCTTGGAAATATCTGTCTTATAATCAAGAAAAACCTGCAGATTCAGCTAGATGATTGGCTATATCTTGCATACGGAAAATATTAAGGTTTATTTTGTGAAGCCATAGTTTTCTACCACTTCTTAACTCTCCAAAACTTGCCTTGCTCACTTTTCCTATTGGATTATTTGCCCTTTAGATGGAGTTAAATTGAGTTCTCTCTTGTTTGCCAAGGATCTTACTATTGATACTTTTCAACTCTTTTCTTCCTTTCCCCCTTATTTTCTTCTTTTTCTCCGGTACTGTATTTCAACTTAGTAGTAATTGTGCTTTAATCGTGTTTTCAAAGTTTTAGTTAGGCACATTAGAACCTAAAATACATTTGTTTTTAAGGAAGATTTTCAACAATATTAATTTAGGAAGAAGTGTCTGTGTTTGAATTGGGAGTATGCATTGCTGTCATAGCCCATGTTATTTTCTTCTCCGAAGAGCATTTTTTTCAGCTTGATAATATAATCGTAGCTTGTTCTTATAAATTTATTGTACTCTATAAGAATTGGCTGGACATGTTGCTAACTGCATATCAACTCATTTCCTCTTCTCTAAAACAAACCCCCCACCCCAACTCACCTGAAAAATAAAAGATGTTATGTTTAGACTGAAGTGTCTTTCTTTCTTTGTAATTGACAGGAAAACAAAAATCACCATAAGAATTTAGAGATGGAAACATGGCACGATCTGGCTTCCATCTACATAAGATTGTCCCAGTGGCGTGATGCTGAGATCTGTCTTTCTAAATCTGAAGCCATCGGTTCTTTTTCTGCTTCTCGATGGCATACGGCTGGTACGATCGTATAATACTAACCTTTCTTTATATCCTTTCCTTTTTCCATCTTGTCTACCATTCTTTTTCAGTTCATTCTAAAGGAAAGCTCAAAGAGAAAAAAAAGAAAAAAGAAAAAAAGACAGATCCGAAGTGTTTTTTTTCAGTTTTTAAAATATGCATTTATGCTTAATCATTTGTATGAAAACCAAGTCCAATGGTCTTGTTGGGCTAGTTTACTGTTTGAATAACTGTTTAATATTTCAAAAGTAATCTAATGATACCAATTGTAGTTAACTCTCTCTCTCTCTCTGATATTATGTACATGAGAAACTATGGTTGCACCCATCGTGGTATGCACCCAATGGGTTTTCCTGGCTGATGACGTCTTATTTAATCGCATTTTTTCTGAGATGTAGAAATATTGCAAAAGCTGAAGTATGTCAGAAAAAATTATGTATCCAGAATAAGGAGATACTAGTGGATGTGAGTAATAAAAAACTGATACTAGTGGATGTGAGTAATAAAAAACTTTTATCTAAGGGAATTGACAAATTTTGATATCAAATAAGAGAATTTTGGGATTATCAGAGGAGCAAACTAAGGTTGTAACTTGACCACGATTCTGAAGAGTTTCTGTTGAAAGAATGCAGTTGTCAAGAGAGAAGTCAAGAAATGGAATGAAATACAAAAAAAAATTATTATCAGGCTTTTTGTACTATATGTGATTGTAGGGTGATCAACAAGAAAATTACCTATTCAGATTGTTCACTGAGGAGAAGATTTAATATCCTGTGATGGAGTGGGGTCCTTCAGGAAGGTCAGATTTGCCAGTGAATAAAGAAAAGGCCCTCTATCTAAATGGTTTGAGGGTGGCGTTTGTTTGGTCTTGTTGGGATGATGTAGATAGTTACATGATATAGGTTTGTTTCGCAAACTATTATACGATGCTAAGAACAGCAATTCTACTTTTCTCATTATTGTTACGGGTAAGGTAGGTTAGAAAGATCCCGTCTGAATGACCTTGTGCTTATGCTTGTTGATTGGTCATGTGGATTAGACAGTATTTGACAATCGATACGAGAAATAAAAGTTAAATTTTTGTATGTTGTATTGTCCAATACGATATAATACTGTGTACAAACACGAACTTATAGGTGCCAAGTTTTAGATGCTGCCCGAATTTCTATGTCCCATTTCCCCCCTTTCTGTTCATGTGCTTGCACTCATGTTTGGTTGAGTGAACTTATTTACTCGAGTGTTTCATTTTGGTCATTTTGGTTGATATATGCAGGTTTGCTTCACGAAGCAAAGGGCCACCACAAAGAAGCACTGAAGGCATTTGTGCGTGCTCTGGATGTTGATCCAATGCACGTCCCTAGTATAGTCTGCAAGGCAGTGGTTCTCAGACGGATTGGTAGCCAGTCTCCAGCAATTGTCCGGAGCCTTCTGACAGAAGCACTTAGACTTGACAGAATGAATACTTCTGCATGGTATAATCTTGGCCTACTTTACAAGGATGAGGGTGGTGCATCAGCGTTGGAAGCTGCTGAATGTTTTGAGGCCGCTGCACTCCTCGATGAGACGGCACCTGTGCAGCCATTCAGATGAGGAGCTATTTTGTAAATTTCTGGTATTTGTGATAAATTCAATCGTATTTATAACCAAGTGTCTATTGATGAAAAAATAACACAAATATGAATTTTGTTCTTGAATCTTGTCTCGGTTTTAAGCTGCATGTATGCTGAAAAGTATGAAAGCTCGTGTTATTGAAAGGATCTTTTTGTTTGTTCAAGAATGAATGGCTTGCAGATCTTCTCTACTCCAGAAATTAAAGTTAAATGTTATGCTCATTCAAACTGTTTCCAGACCATCTTTGTTGGGATTCTTTTTACCACCATTTTGACATGAAGGGATTGTGAAGATTGGTGACTTGTTAGTACATAGTACTCAAAAACGGATAAGATTTCGACGTCTTTCTCATTCTTAATTTGTTCAGTGTGTTGTTATGTCGAAACACACTAAACTTTCCATAGATATTTTGCTTCAATTTTAGGTTATAGGTTGAAAATATTTCCAATATGATTCTATTCATATTTCCACTACGACAATTATGCATCGTTTCTTACAGGCATGGTGGGACTGAAACATTTCATTCTTTGTCGGTTATTAATTGGTAAAATCTTATATCATGTAATGGGAGATGATCTCCTCCCCACTATGGGGAGGAGTTATCACCCCACCCCACCCCACCCCACCCCACCCCACCGGACACTTGTCCGGTGGGGGTGGGGTGCGGGAACGTTCATCCCCCATCATTTATAAGTTTAGAGTTGATTAGATGACGGGAGATATTATGACAATCGAATCAAGAGCACGAGGAAAGATTCGAAAACTGAATAAATCTTATTGCCATTTTACTTAGTCCTTGTTATTTATTTATTTCTAATTATAAAGGATTTGAATGTCTGTAGTTGGGCTGATTATTAGTGAAATATGCATTATTTGAGTGATTGAAGTCAATCAAATCACGCTTAGAGTCACGATTTCTAGGACAATTGGTTAGGAATAGATCACGTGGGACCCGTGAGTCATTTATATTACATTTTTTATATAATTATATATAACGTTTTAATTTATTTAAAATATAGTAATTACGTCTTCAACCTTCAATTATATCAACGTGCTCAATTTTGTAGCACATGGTTTTTCTCAATTCAAACGGTCACGGGCTAGTGAGATTTAGAGCTGTCAAAATATGCGAGATATCTATAGAGGTTTGTTTGATTTTTTAATAAAAAATTTTGACAAAAATATTGAAACGCGATTACACAGATTGTCACTCGATTTAGGTTTTTCATGCCGATCATTTGGGCTACGGAATTGTCATGTCTCTTTGACAACTCAAGTGAGATGATTGATTTTTGGATCGAAAAAGTAAGTAATAGTTTAATTTGTAGTAAAATATAAAATATAAGGAAAAGTATAAAAGAAAAGGGAAAAGAGGGTGACATTGTGGCCGTACCATCTTTTAACAAGGCCTTGGTAAGGGGTACTTGGACTAAGTCGTTAAAATTAAGCAAGTTTAATTCTTCTAGTTTGCACGTTAAATGTCGTGTTATTCATAAAAATTGTTGGTGGTCGTAGAGGCTCATCAGAACAAAAGAATACATTTCAAAAATACAATTTGTAGAACAAATAATTGGAAAAGAATAAAAATAGAGACAATCTCGAAATCTGCACCACGCCAACATGAACAGTAGCCATCAAAGAATGGTAATACTTCTGATTTTCACATTTATCACCTTCCAAGACAGATAGATATATCATCGGTAGTGATCTATTGTCCCCGGTGGGCATTGTTATAATGCCCACTGGGACAAGTGTCATGCAATCATTGCATGACACTAAAGTGGGCCTTTAATGTCATGCAATAATTGCATGACACTTGTCCCGGTGGGCATTATAGCAATGCCCACCGGGGGCAATAGATCAAGCTCCAATATATCATATACACACTCCTCTACTGTGCTATTTACTAGAAAAATGGCAAGCCTCCGACAAGGACAAGTAAAATTTATCTGTTTGTCCAACTATTGTAGAGAGAGAGAACCAAAACATTGAGAAATTTTCTTGTCTGCCCACGTTAAAATAAATACATTTTATTGTCGCCCTTCAATTTCTTTGACTCTCTTTTCAAAATTTCCAACAGTATTCTAGACTCTAGAGAGAGATAGGGAATTAGGGATGGAGAGTGGTAAAAGAGAAGAGGCAGGGCCGAGTGCTTCAGTTTCAACATTAGTTAGAGAAGAGAAGAAACAAGAAAAAATGATGAATCAGAAAGAAGAGGATGAGGGTTTTGATTACGAGGAGGAGGGTTTTGATGAAATGGATCAAGAAAATAAAAGGGTTTTTGAGAATTTTAATCCTGGTCCTCTTCTTCCTCTCAAAGAACAAATTGAAAAAGACAAGGTTTTTCTTCTTCTTCTTATCACCCTTTCTAAAGCTGTAGGGTTTATTAAGTTTTTTATTTTCCTTTCCTTTTTTGCTTTTAGACTAGGCGATTCAACATTTTCAATTGTGAAGCTGAATTGTGATAGCTAGATTGAGGGTTTTCTTGGTTTGACAATTTTTATATGGATTTTTCTTTTCGCGGTTAGGGGTTGGAGGTGGGGGTTGATATTCTTACTCTCTGCAATTGGCATTTGGGCATTGTCTTCAAAGCATGACTATTTTGAAAAGGATAGGGTAAATAAGCTATACTTGTGACATTTCAAAAGTTGCCCTGTTTCTTTTGTCTGTACAAATTTCAAGGTGTTTTACTATTGAAGTTTTACTTTTTAAGTTGGTAGTTAGAACCTTTAAGTTTGAGGTGCTCAAATTCATGAGTGAGGACTGAGGAGTTGTTGATGTGGGGGTTACGTCTGTGAAACCGTCATGAAAGAACAAAAAATGTAATTCACGAACAACATTGTAGTTCTTGCTGATTCTCTCATGAATACCAAGAAATAGGCATCAACATCTCATTGATTCACATACTATACTGAGAATTTGAACTCTTTGGTACACATAGAATACCTATTACTCGTGAATTTGCATTTTCATACGTGATGCCCTGCATCAGTTGTGCTTTAACGTATTAGAAGTAACATGGATTTTATTGCTTCTAGTGGTATCAAAGGGGCTCATATAATTGTACATTCCTATTAATTGAGCATTTATTAATTGGTACAGAATGTTTGGGATCTCTCAAATACTATCCAACTAATTTTTTATATTGTCCTTAGGAGGACGAGAGCTTAAGAAGATGGAAGGAGAAGCTTCTCGGCTGCTTGGAAAGTGATTTAAATGGTTTGTCTCAAGAAGTGCTGCTCCATGATGTTGGCAGCCTTTGCTCTATATTCATCTTGTTTTCTCAATAGTAATGGTGACTCCTTTTTCAGGACAAATGGAGCCAGAAGTTAAATTTCAATCAATTGGAATCATATCCTCTGATTTTGGGGAGCTCAATAGTCCCTTGCCTATTACTGAAGACCAAAGCAAACGTGTACTTTTTAGTCTCAGAGAGGGCTCTGATTACCGCCTTAAGCTAACATTCACTGTTCTTCACAATATTGTGTCCGGCCTGGCCTACACGAATACAGTTTGGAAGTCTGGACTCCAAGGTTTGGAATCTGCCTTTTTTAAAACATTATGCACACATAATGGAGTTTTCAATAAATTCTTATCCTGATTGCAGGCATCTTTACTTGTCTAGAAATCATATTTCGGGAATAATCGAGAATGATTTGGATGTATTATCTATAGCTAAAAGCATGTTTGGCTAGGCTTAAAAAAAGTATGTTACTTTTAAGTAACATTCTTGTCTCCACACATGTTAACTTAACTTTTTCTTACTTTTAAGTAAAAGAAGTTACTTTTTCTTTGAAACTAACTCTCACGTTAATGTCAAAATAACTTACTTTTAAGCCAATAAATTTTTTATTTATTTTAAAATTTACTAATTTATTTATAAGTGAACTTTTTTGAACTTAGTCAAACATACTATCTTAAAAAATTTATCGACTTAAAAATTGACCCAATGACTTAGCTGATCACAGTTTCCGAGAAGAATGTTAACGGAAGGGGATAAAAAGATGAAATGATGGGCATTCACAATCCATTGGTCATACATATTTGGACTCTACTGCTTGCTAGTCTTTACATTAATAAGATCTCTTTCATTAGACATAACAAATCTCATTACAAGCCTCACTATGATTTCGAACTTATATCCTTTGTCTGAGTAGAGTGAAAATTATTTTAATTACGGCACACATTCTGAAAATTTTCAAGAATACTTGCTCATCATTAAAGAGTTTTTTCTTCTTAAATGGTACAATAAGCTGGTGGAGAAGTGTGGTAATCATCTGCTGGTAATATATACGTAAAAAAAGTTGTATCATTTTTTAAGCTCATTCACTTTCCATCCATCAATATATGTAGGTAAGCCCTCGTTTAGACTACTTTTATACTTTGGCTAATCTTCAATTATATTATTATTTCTTGTGTTTGATTTTTCACTATTCCCTTTGATTTTTTCGTTGTAGTTGATCAAAGCAAAGGTATGTTGGGCACTTTTGCTCCTCAACGAGAATCATATGTACACACCTTAGAGGAGGAGACGACTCCAGCTGGGGTGCTTGCAAGAGGAATATATACTGCTAAGCTTAAGGTGTGTGCAGTTGCAATGTGACACGTGTGATTTTTTCTTTTAGCCGATAATTTAGTCATTTTGGTTTTGCATCAAGTGAGAAGTACAACACACGATTTGGGCAGTTGTTTAGAGCAATGAAAGATAACCATGAACCTAGTGGCAGTGATCTTTAACAATCAGATACTCTGTGGTGGCACCTTTTTTACTTATTCGGATGTTTAACAACTCTCTCTAAGGAACTCGACTGCATCTCTTTGGTTAATAGAAAAATAGGGTAAGTTTTTCTGAGGCGGCTTTAATGGAAGTGACACTTAAAAAAATTTACCAGTTAGACATTTCTGAAGAAAGGTAAATGAAACATCAGCTAACAGTGGAGACGATTTGATGTTAATACAATTTGGACATTGGTGGGAGCCTTTTTTTACAATTGTTGTTTTATTTAGTTTGTTACTTTCACTCTTCTTGTTGGATTTTTTGATAGTTTCATTTTATTAAGCGGCATATATGCTTAATTCATCTAACATGCATATTTAATTTTCTAGTTGTAGTGTCTCAACTGTCTCATTTCTTCTTTTTAGTCAAGAATTGTCATGTCAAAAGTCCACACCATGTTGAACCAGTGTCCTCGTATCTGTCCCCATGCAACATTACATTTGATTTGCGATGGGGAAAACAAAATCACGAGTAAAATAGAATTCTCAAAACTTTGGGGAGGCCATACGATGAAATAGTTAAGTATTTTTGAGATACTAAGGGCATGTTCGGTAACTATTTTTTCCCCAAAAAACCCATTTTTTTCCTACTATTTTTGACTTTTCAAACTTTTTACACTATAAAAAAGTTTGAAAAGTCAATAAAGTAACAAAAAAAATCCATTTTTTGAAAAAAAAATTACACCGAACAAGCCCTAAGTGTTTGTTTGGAGGAGTTTAAAAATAGTTGTTTAGGAGATTTTGAAAAAAGTTGATGAGATGTGTGGTTGATAATGAGTTTGAGAAAAAAAGAGTTTAAAAAAAACTCTTCCAAACATGCTCTAAGCTTACTGTAATCATATAAGTGCAGGTTATGTATAAATGTTTTGTTCACTGCTTAGGTTCAATATCATTTTGATGTATAGAATTGGTTTATATTTCACTAAGAATCAGGGTGCCGTTCCTATTATAAAGGGCATTGCGGAACAATTCACGTCACAGCATGTTTTGCAACACTTAACTTCTGTTGCCAAATATGTTCGAGGTTTTTAAAAGTTACGTATTTACGTATTTTTTGGATTGTCTGTACAAAATCTCACTTTTCTTGTTCTTGAGCTTAGCAAACATGCTGCTTATGGTTTCTGGTATGAAATTTTGCAGTTTGAAGACGATGACAAAAGATGCCATATGGAGCTCGATTATTCCTTTGAGATACGAAAGAGAAGTTAAGTCTAGTCATTTTTTGTTCATTTGTTGGAGCATTATCGAGCCTTCTGTCTTTACTGTCGAACAAGAAAAAGAGATTTTTCATTTCTTTAAGTATTCCTTTGTTTCTTTTATGTCAGTTGACTGAAGCCATCCATGGTTATAGATCTGGTTTTTGAGATGAATGTTTCTTTATCTTAGCCGACCAAAGTTGTGGTCATAGTTCTGGTTTTTGAGACGAACTTTGTAAATTTCATTAACTTTAGACAGTGGGAATTGTTTGTCTTGCTTTAAAGTCGACTTGTTGTACATTGTGTCGGGCTTATTACAAAATAGAAAGCCTTCACGAAATTGGTAGAAAGTCGAAAATGAAGTCAAGGAGTCTATTGTTATGCGCACTTTAAAGATAGTTTTGGCATATGGATTCTCGACCTTCAATTTTTATAGAAAATGTCTTTGTATATTGCTCGGCTCATTTTTGCACTCCTCGCTTGCGTATTCATAAAATTCTTCCACGTGTAAGTTGACCATGTATAATGCATCCAAGAACCGAACTCAACTAAAGTCGAGTATCTACATTAGAGGTTGGGGCTAGTTGAGCAAAATGAAACGAACTCTATCTTAAAGCGAATGATCCTGTCGTTATGATGGTGAAGTTGATCAAAGATTGAGATTTGACCATAATCAAAGTAGGATATGCCATTTTGATAGAATAAATCAAATAACAAGTCGAGCGAAAAAAAAAACGACCTCATTACAATTCACAAGTGCTAACATGTTCAACAATTTATTATGTGATATTACATTGTACTTTTTTAGTCACCGACTGATTTTTATTGCTACTCACTGAAAAATAGAGTACAAAAAAAAAAATGTCTAATTTCTCCAAATTAATAATCCATCTTCTCAAATCTCTTCTCGTACTTTCTTTTACAAAATTCATTTTATGAAAATAAAGAACTCACATTTTGTAAATCATCCCAGCATCCTATGAACTGTATATACTAGCACTAGAATACATAGCATAGAAACAAGTATAATACCATGATTGATGGGGGTCTTTATTTAAAAGGGATACTCAACCAAATGTCTTATTTAAATAGCCTCCATTCAATGTATTTTGTGTCAAATGCCTAAACATTAAATAAAGTGAAAAATTGAAATATCAAATGACTAAAATATTCTTGTAGTTGGAAAGACACTATAACGACTTCAATATCGTTTTCTATCAACTATAACGACTACAATATCGTTATTTTGGATCAATCACTATTCAAGTTATATTTAATGGAACGATATAAATATCGCTATGTTACAACTGAAACGACATTAATATCGTTATAGTTACATTTACTAAAAGTAACGACTTCAATATCGTTTTCTATCAATTATAACGACTACGATATCGTTATTTTGGATCAATCACTATTTAAGCTATATTTAACGGAACGATATAAATATCGTTATGTTACAACTGAAACGATATTAATATCGTTATAGTTATATTTACTATAGTAACGACTACAATGTCGTTTTCTATCAACTATAACGACTACAATATCGTTATTTTGGATCAATCACTATTCAAGTTATATTTAACGGAACGATATAAATATCGTTATGTTACAACTGAAACGACGTTAATATCGTTATAGTTACATTTACTATAGTAACGACTTTAATATCGTTTTCTATCAACTATAACGACTACAATATCGTTATTTTGGATCAATCACTATTCAAGCTATATTTAACGGAACGATATAAATATCGTTATGTTACAACTGAAACGACATTAATATCGTTATAGTTACATTTACTATAGTAACAACTACAATATCGTTTTCTATCAACTATAACGACTACAATATCGTTATTTTGGATCAATCACTATTCAAGTTATATTTAACGAAACGATATAAATATCGTTATGTTACAACTGAAACGACATTAATATTGTTATAGTTACATTTACTATAGTAACGACTTTAATATCGTTTTCTATCAATTCTAATGACTACAATATCGTTATTTTGGATCAATCACTATTCAAGTTATATTTAACGGAACGATATAAATATCGTTATGTTACAACTGAAACGACATTAATATCGTTATAGTTACATTTACTATAGTAACGATTACAATATCGTTTTATATCAACTATAACGACTACAATATCGTTATTTTGGATCAATCACTATTCAAGTTATATTTAACGGAACGATATAAATATTGTTATGCTACAACTGAAACGACATTAATATCGTTATAGTTACATTTACTATAGTAACGACTTTAATATCGTTTTCTATAAACCATAACGACTACAAAATCGTTATTTTGAATCTATAATTGTTTAAGTTATATGTAACGGAACGATATAGATATCGTTATCTTACAACTGAAACGACATTAATATCGTTATAGTTACATTTACTATAGTAACGACTTAAATATCATTTTCTATCAACTATAACGACTAAAATATCGTTATTTTGGATCAATCACTGTTCAAGTTATATGTAACGGAACAATATAGATATCGTTACGTTACAACTGAAACGACATTAATATCGTTATAGTTACATTTACTATAGTAACGACTTTAATATCGTTTTCTATAAACTATAACGACAAAAAAATCGTTATTTTGGATCTATCATTATTCAAGCTATATGAAACGGAACGATATAGATATCGTTATCTTAGACTGAAACGACTTTAATATCGTTATAGTTACGTTTACTATAATAACAACTTTAATATCATTTTCTATCAACTATAACGACTATAATGTCGTTATTTGGATTTGACATCCGTTTCATAATTCAGTGGAATAGAATCATTATTACATAGTAAAAACATTACGTTTAACCAAGAACTGAAGAATATCTTTCAATGAAATGCCCGTTTAGACTACCATACAAGATTCTGGTATTGCCAACAACGTTTGAAGTAATTCGGTAGGAATAAGAAAACTCCATTTGTGTTTTATTCATTGTTCGTATGGTCTTTTGTGACTAGAGACCATTTTTCAGACCTTTCGCGTGTGTTCTAAGCATGTCCATCATACGTGGATGATCGATCCGACATATTTGAATGAAACAATATATAAATAGTTATCTTATAACTGAAAAGACTTTAATATCGTTAAAGCTACATTTACTATAGTAACGATTTTAATATCGTTTTCTATCAACTATAACGACTACAATGCCGTTATTTGGGTTCGACATCCGTTTCGCAATTTGGTAGAATCGAATCATCATTATCTAGTACAAAAATTACTTTTAACCAAGAACCGAACAATATTTTCCAATTAAGTGCCCGTTTAGACTACCATACAAGATTCTGGTGTTGCCAACAACGTTTGAAGTAATTCGGTAGGAATAAAGTAACTCCATTTGTGTTTTATTCATTGTTCGTATGGTCTTTTGTGACTAGATGCCATTTTTCAGACCTTTCGCGTGTGTTCTAAGCATGTCCATCTTACGTGGATAATCGATCCGACATATTTGAATGAAACAATATAGATATCGTTATCTTACAATTGAAACGACTTTAATATTGTTATAGCTACATTTACTATAGTAACGACTTTAATATCGTTTTCTATCAACTATAACGACTACAATGTCGTTATTTGGGTTCGACATCCGTTTCGCAATTCGGTAGAATCGAATTATCATTATCTAGTACAAAAATTACTTTTAACCAATAACCGAACAATATTTTTCAATAAAGTGCCCGTTTAGACTACCATACAAGATTCTGGTGTTGCCAACAACGTTTGAAGTAATTCGGTAGGAATAAAGTAACTCCATTTGTGTTTTATTCATTGTTCGTATGGTCTTTTGTGACTAGATGCCATTTTTCAGACCTTTCGCGTGTGTTCTAAGCATGTCCATCTTACGTGGATAATCGATCCGACATATTTGAATGAAACAATATAGATATCGTTATCTTACAATTGAAACGACTTTAATATTGTTATAGCTACATTTACTATAGTAACGACTTTAATATCGTTTTCTATCAACTATAACGACTACAATGTCGTTATTTGGGTTCGACATCCGTTTCGCAATTCGGTAGAATCGAATTATCATTATCTAGTACAAAAATTACTTTTAACCAATAACCGAACAATATTTTTCAATAAAGTGCCCGTTTAGACTACCATACAAGATTCTGGTGTTGCCAACAACGTTTGAAGTAATTCGGTAGGAATAAAGTAACTCCATTTGTGTTTTATTCATTGTTCGTATGGTCTTTTGTGACTAGATGCCATTTTTCAGACCTTTCGCGTGTGTTCTAAGCATGTCCATCTTACGTGGATAATCGATCCGACATATTTGAATGAAACAATATAGATATCGTTATCTTACAATTGAAACGACTTTAATATTGTTATAGCTACATTTACTATAGTAACGACTTTAATATCGTTTTCTATCAACTATAACGACTACAATGTCGTTATTTGGGTTCGACATCCGTTTCGCAATTCGGTAGAATCGAATTATCATTATCTAGTACAAAAATTACTTTTAACCAATAACCGAACAATATTTTTCAATAAAGTGCCCGTTTAGACTACCATACAAGATTCTGGTGTTGCCAACAACGTTTGAAGTAATTCGGTAGGAATAAAGTAACTCCATTTGTGTTTTATTCATTGTTCGTATGGTCTTTTGTGACTAGATACCATTTTTCAGGCCTCTCATGTGTGAACTCTAAGCATGTCCATCGTACGTGGATGATCGATCCGACATATTTGAACGAAACGATATAGATATCATTATTTTACAGCTGAAACGACATTAATATCGTTATAGTTACATTTACTATAGTAACGACTTTAATATCGTTTTCTATAAACTATAACGACTACAAAATCGTTATTTTAGATCTATAATTGTTCAAGGTATATGTAATGGAACGATATAAATATCGTTATGTTACAACTAAAACGACATTAATATCGTTATAGTTACATTTAGTATAGTAACGACTTTAATATCGTTTTCTATAAACTATAACGACTACGAAATCGTTATTTTGGAATTATCATTGTTCAAGTTATATGTAACGAAACAATATAGATATTGTTATGTTATAATTAAAACAACATTAATATCGTTATAATTACATTTACTATAATAACGACTTTAATATAATTTTCTATCAACTATAACGACTACAATGTCGTTATCTTACCACTGAGACGATGTTATAGTTGTTATAGCTAAATATTGTATGATAACGATATAAATATCGTTTCAATTGAACTATAACGACTTAATTGTCGATCTTTATGATCCCTAAATGTGCAAGTTGTGTATAGAAAACAATATTAATATCGTTATTTTCCAATAAAAACGATATTATAGTTGTTATAGTCGTTTTATATTATATTTTGTAATGTAACGATATAAATATCGTTTGCTTTCAGCTACAACGAATATAATGTCTTTACTTCGATCAATAATTGTTCAAGTTACGTGTTAAATGGAAAAAAAAATGGGCTCAGTAATTGTGGGCTCATTAGATTCTCATAAAATGGGCTCACTAGATTTTCATAAAAATTGGTTCAGCAATTGCGGTTTGAGAAAAAAAAATTCGAGGACAGCCCCGTAAAGGCTTACTCATCCTCTAGCCCATCACATCGGGGACCTCCCAACTTAAAAATGTGGTTATGCCACTACCTAGGTATGTCGGAGGCATGCCAAAATGCCTGGACATTCAATTTGACATTTTCAGCCATAAACAATATCAATCTCGTTGCCTTTTAATTGAAGATTAAATTTTAAATAATATAATTACTTAATGATAAAAATAATAATTTTATTTGACATGTTTATTACTAAAGTGTTAATTAAAAAAAAACTCATTAGTTCTCTTTTATTTTTTATAAAAAAAATAAAAGTATTGGATCTATTTGCACATTTTGTAATGATGAGGAATTCACATACAATTTTTTCTAATTAAAACTAATGACATATTTATCAGAAGAAATTGCATGTGGATTCCTAATAATTACAAAATGTATAAATATGTCCAATACTTTTATTTTTTATAAATAATAAAGAAAACTAATGATTTTTTTTTTGGAATTAACACTTTAATAATAAATATGTCAAATAAAATTATTATTTTTATTATTAAGTAATTATATTATTTAAAATTTAAAATATTATTTTATTGTTGTATAAAAAAAATAACTTTGTCACAAATTTGATATTCAAATACTTTTATTTAATTGAGTTATATGTTTATTAACTATAAATATTAGATATCCAACTATATTCTTCATATTTTAATTTATCGTTTTATTTTAGTTCAAAAATAAAACACATAATGTGTAAATTAATTTTTATTAGTATTTTAATGTTAAATAAAAATGTAATAAGATTAGTTCAATGTCATAAAATTATATATGTCATTTGTTATTTATTTAACTTAATTTTTAAAATAAAGAGGAAGAAAAAATTTTATAAGTAAAGAGGAAAAAAATAATTTCTCACAATGATTTCTCTTATCTTTAAATAATATAATTACTTGATAATAAAAATAATAATTTTATTTCACATGTTTATTACAAAGTGTCAATTCAAAAAAAAAAATTATTAGTTTTCTTTAATTTTTATAAAAAAAATAAAAGTATTGGACTTATTTGTATATTTTATAATAATTAGGAATCCACATACAATTTCTTCTAAATAAAACTAAAGGGATATTTGCCATAAAGACTAATTTCACACCAAAACACATAGATTAGAGACTTATATGCAAAAAAATGAATATTAGGGACCAACTCTACACTAATTACAAATGTTATGGACCATTTGTGTCAAAATCCCTTTTCTTTCAACTCTAACGAATATAATTTTGTTATTTCGATAAATAATTATTCAAGTTTCGTGTTAAATGAAAAGACAGTTTAAAAAAAAAGTAATTGAAACTTGAAGGACTAAATTGGAGATTAAGAAAACTTGGAGGACTGAAGAAGATGGAATATAAAGTTGGAGGACTACTTAGGAGAAAATATAAAGTTGACGGACTAAAAAGACCAAAACAAAAATTTGGAGGACAAAATGTGCAAAATTGAAATGAAGACTCCAAGTTTTATGAGGTTTATTTGCACAAATGGTCCCTGACTTTTGCACTTATTGCGGGTTGAGGACCTATCTTTTTATTTTTGGCAGTTTAGCCCCTATTTCAAAAGTTTTTGGCGTGAATGATCCTTCCCATCCATTTCTGTTAAATTTTAACGGAACTTAATCGCGTGAAGTCCACACACTTCATTTCTTGAGGGCTTTTTTGTCAAAACACTGTATCCACTATTTCCCGCATTGGTTGCTGACTTTTCCCCTACATATTACATGTGTGTGTGTGTGTGTGTGTATATATATATATATATATATATATATATATATATATATATATATATATATATATATATATATATACACATCCATAGCTATGTAGCTGTGGAAAAAAAATTTGGACAGAAAAATTTTCTTATTTGCGCATATGGATCCCCGTTTTTGTAACTGTGGCTTGCCAATTGAGCTGAAGTCGTCATGGACAGATGCTAATCCCGGAAGAAGGTTTCATACATGTCCAAGAAGACGGGTTTGCCATTGCAGAAGAAGTTTTTATGTTTTTTGTCTAATCCAGTTCGTTTTGCTTAATCATGTTTATTTTTTTTTTGTTCTTGAACAGGAAACAGGTGGGTGTGGATTTTTCAGTTGGTGTGACCCACCCATGTGCATTAGATCAACACAGATAATTCCTGGCTTGCTTAGGTCGAAGAATGAGAATGAAGAAGCAATGAAGATCTTAAAAAATGAGAAAAGATGTGCATGGAAAATGTGGGTGTTTGGGTTTTTATATGGCATTATCACAATGTTCGTATTGCAGTCTTGATATAGTTCTGTAATATGTAGATTGTAGTAGGAGATTCTAGTGTTGCAGTTATATTTTTCCATCAACACTGTAAGGAGCAGGATCCTCAAATGGAAAATGGAAATAAATAGTGTTTTGTTTTGTTTGGCACGTTTGGTCCCTATCTTATTTACTGTTTTGCATTATCGGTCCTTGTAGTAGAAATTGTCTTACATGGAATGTCATAAAAAATGTGTTTATTTGGCACATTTGGTCCCTGTCCTATTACATATATTGCAAGTTTGGTCCCCACATTAACGCCAAATTAACATAAGTTGGCTGGACAGAACAACACAGTGTAAAGAACAAAAATTTGCCATTTGATAATGAATAGACTGCAATTGCTTCAAATATGCAAATTACACCACAGAGAGAGACTTACAAAACTCTCAGCAATTACAAAACCCAAAAAATGAAAACTAGACGATAGTAAGTACAAAATGTGTCTGTTCCAATTACAATGAAGAAACCAAGAAGACAGGTGCCACAAAAAAAATTTAGGTTCTTCATATCTTCTTCTTCAACTGATTTCAAGAAGTTGAAGCTGGTGGTTCTACACCTTTGCATGTCCTTTTGTTATGACCATGTTGCCCACATTTTTTGCACCGAATTTTCAGACCAACCCTGCTCGCACTCCCAGTCCCGGTCTGCGATTGTGGCACTTCTCCAGGCTCTTTCTTTCTTACTTTCTTAGGCCTCCCAGCTTTCTTCTGAGTATGGACAGGAGGTGTCATTGGGTGCTTACCTGCATTGGGCCATAATTCAGGACCTGGCAATGGAGAAATTGTAGAAGAGTATGTCTTCAAATAGGCTTCCTTCTTATAACAGCTTGCGACATAATCCATTACATTTGCTTGCATTCCCCTTGAAGACAAAGATGCCATAACATGGACACAAGGTAGTCCACTTAGTTGCCAGCTTCTGCAAGAGCATGTCCTAGAGGATAAGGACACTGCATGTACAGCTCCATGATGAATATCTCTAACCTCAAACTTCATGTTCCCACAGTAGGTTGCAATATGATTGCCACTTAGTTTGCCACATTTGTCAAGAATTTTCATTATCCGAGGGCCCACTTGGTGGGTCCATCTTTCACAACTTTCTAACCTGGCAACTATTCTACTCATTAAATACACCCTTATATGCTCCAACATGCTCAGTATTGGCTTCTCCCTAGCTGCAAGAATGGCGCAATTGAAAGCCTCGCAAAGATTGTTTAAAAGCATATCACAATCACTACCTTCCTTAAAATGAGACCTACTCCATTGATTAGCTGGCTTACCAGCAAGCCAATCATATGCCCCTCCGTCAAGCTCCATCAGTTTATTCATCTCAATCTGCCATTTCACAATTGTCGTAGCCCTTGCTGCATGCCATAGACAGTTTTTAAGAGCCAATCCTTTGTGGTTTACACTGAAATTATTGTAGAGATGCCTCACACATGTTTTGTGTTCTGAATGTTCAAACAAGCTTTCAATTGCTTGAACCAATCCTTTCTGTTTATCCGAGATGAAGGTCCATCCATGTGAATTGACAATCCCAACATCAACACTCAATAACTCCAGAAACCATGTCCAGTTTTCTCTGTTTTCTTTTTCTACAATTGCATAAGCAATTGGATACATTCTATTGTTTCCATCTATTCCCACTGCACAAAGCAACCCAGGGGCATGAATCTGCAAAATTTTCTCTCAATCTGGTCTTGTCATTTTTCTTGAATCGGATGTCCCTATGTGTCCTTACAGCATGCTCAGTCACAGCTTGCTTCAGTATCTTCTTACTCTCAAACACTTGACCTGAAAACAAAATTTTTTGGGAATAAGTCAAAAGGGTATGACACACATATAATGCGACATAAGGGCTAGACTATGCCAAGAACGAGCAGATAAGGTCCTTCTCATACAAAACATTACTATGTATAGGGACCATATCTTGAACAATATTATGAAAGGTAGGGACTATGTCTGCCAAGAAATTTGAAGTTTTGCATACCAATTCGGAAGCTTGGATTCTCCATTTCAGTATGTTGGTTGAATGTATATTGCCTCTTTCTTGGAACATTGTTACCCAAATCGTCATTACTTCCAAGACTTTGCAGGTCATCTGATTCGCCGTAGTCTGTGTCATCATCTACATTACCTTGATGGCCAGCCATGTCATCCATTCCAAGATCCACATTTGCAGCAGAAGGTGGATGATCTTGTGTTGGTATAGGTTCTTCTTCAAACTCAAAGTCTGAGTCCACAAAACCTTTTTGAAATTCCTCAGTCTCAACTTCATGCTCTTCAGACTCAACTCCATGTTGATTGTTTTCTTCATTGTTCATCCCAAATCCATCTTCCCAACTGTTCCAAATATCTTCTTGATGATTCTCCAAGAATTCGTCCCAGTCAACCTCTATGTTGCAGTCTGCATTTGCCTCAAATTCTGGGACATATGTACCTTCAAGATTGTCACTCTTGTCCCCAACATTATCACTTTCATCTTCAATATTATCAACTCTAGCATTGTCACTCTTGTCCCCAACATTATCAACTACATCATAGCCACTTTTATCCCTATCATTTCCATTCCCATTCCCAGCATCGTCACCTCTAGGACAAATTTCAGTTTCTAACTCTTCTCTACCAACTCCCTCCACAATGTCACCTTCAATTCCCGCTGGATTTTTAGGAACATCACTCCCCACATTATCATCAGGAACATCACTTTCACTGCCTGAAAGTTCAACAATTTCAACCAACTTCACACTAGTTTTGGACCTATGCCTCTTGCTTCTACTACTCATGTCATCTTTGTCTTGTTTAGACTTTCGCTTCTCATTTTTTTCTTTCGTTTGCAATTTCGAAGGATCCAACCTAGGTAGTTCTTCTCCAGTTTCAAGATCTATGATGACAAGTCCCTTCCTGACGTTGCTCATTTCTGGTGATGGTGGTCGATTTGGTATTGGAATTGACGAGTCCCATTCCAATTCATAAGTTCGTGAAGGAGGCACGAGGTAAATCTCAACTTCATTAGCTCCATTCCTATCCTTCAACAACATATCAATGTCTACGTTGCTACGAATTCTAACCAGCCCTTCTAGCAATGAAAACTTCTGTTTCTTATACAGAAACCCCATTGGCAGATCAAGACCTACACCCTCTACAAGTTTGTCCAATAGCTCTCTATTCAAATTGCTTGACTGAACATAGTCCATGTAGTCAACGTCACCATGTTCATAAACCAAGTTATTGGGCTTGGTGAACATGATACCTCCATGATGAATCTTTACAGTAAAGTATGTTGATTCCTTACCTGCATGCAATTAAAAAAAATTTAATAAATAACTACATCGTCAACAAATTTGGCACATTACAAACAGAAACAAATAAATGTTCAAACACACTGGGCAAACAAATACAAACTTCAAGGATTACTAATTTTGTGGGAAACTTCAAAAAAATAACCGTATATAGGCGCTTCTTCGTGATAAAGTCTGAATCTTGTTCTTGGGGTTTCGTTTGCTTCCGTGTTTGGAAGAGAACTCACTGCGAAAACACCAAATTTACAAACTCAATAACACCGTTCAAACATTTGGTTGATCAAAACGTCTCCAAATGTACACTAAATCGCAAAAATTTATACAATATACACTATATTACTTACTTTTTCTTCGTGAGTCGCTGGTATGTCGCCGGCAATGCAAAGGGTTTGTTGAATGTCTTCGATTTTCGGATACCAAATGATTTTTTTCACTTTTTGGGAAAAAAAAATTTTCGAAATGCAATGGGTTGGTTTTCAACTTCTTCATACGTCTCTTCATTTTCAGTGGGAAATAGTGGATACAGTGTTTTGACAAAAAAGCCCTCAAGAAATGAAGTGTGTGGACTTCACGCAATTAAGTTCCGTTAAAATTTAACGGAAATGGATGGGAAGGACCATTCACGCCAAAAACTTTTGAAATAGGGGTTAAACTGTCAAAAATAAAAAGATAGGTCCTCAACTTGCAATAAATGCAAAAGTTAGGGACCATTTGTGCAAATAAGCCGGACGATGAAGATGAATGAATATAATAAGAAGGGAAAAGTAATATTAAATGTGAATGGTATAAAAGATTTTTTGTTTTTTTTATTAAGTTTTTTATTTTATTTTTTTTCTTGTTTTGGTCAAAGGCATTTTAAACAAAAGAATTATGAAGGAGCTATTTGAACTCATTCCTTGATCCATGAAGCTATTCAAGTATGCCTCTTACATATTCATTTTCTTTCAAATTCCAATCATTTCTTGTTAAAATAATACAAGATTAAATTAACCAACTAATTTTTTATTTGATTAGTAAATTAATTTAAATCCTCTGGGAAAAAAGTCCAAACATCGTTACAAATTTGAAAATTCCATGGCCTGCAAATCTTTGTCTGCATTAATCCTACACTCGCATAGACGAATAAACCAAAGCTTGCCATCAACCATGGCGGAAGAAAACGACGACCCAATACTCCAAACCTCGAAATGGCATTATCTTGATAGATTTCAACCTCCATCATCAGCGTATGATCAAAATAAGAGAAACCCTCAATGGAATCGACCTCCACTGCAACTTCGAGATTTCGATTCAGAGATCATAATCAAGAAATGGGCGATGATGATTCCTCGGAAGGCCACCCGAGTGTAGATTCTTCTTCTGCATCTAGCGATGAAAATGTCGAGGCCGAGCTTCAATCCATGACTGCCAAGGTTAGTTTAAAGCACATACTGTATATTGTTTTTATTAATCATCTGGTCTAAGGCGGGGCTACAAGCAGTCATTTAATCTTGTCTTCAATACATCCCACGGATTGAATTTATTTTTTTGGTTACATGCACAATTTTTTTATGAGTGACTAGGAGTCTTGAACTCAGGTCTTTTCCCTGCGATAACATATTAACCGTGTAGTTTAAGTTTTAAACTGTGTAATAGGGCCACATGTCTTCATTTAAATCTTGTCTTCAATATTTTTGTTCGAGCGAGATTTTTAATATCAGAATATTACGGTTACTTTTGCTTGGTTGATATTACAGGGTGTTCAGCATCTGTGTTCTGAACTTCTGGAATTGAAGGAGGAGTCGGATTTGGATTTTCAGAAGAGCATCTTTTCAAATTACTCTGCCTTTCTTGTGTAAGTTTATGTTCGAATTAACAGTTCTTTTAAATGGATTCTGTTTTTAGTTTTGCTAATTGGGGATATGTGAATTTGTTCTTCGAGGTTCCAGTTTTTTCGGGACTGCATTGTATGTCGTTTCAATTTTTGTTGTCTCTGTAAGTTATCAAATTTGTGCATAAATAATTGAACACGTTGCTTTGAAATTTGACATTTTTGATTGAATGGAGATTCTTAGCCATAGGCTTCATATCTTGTTCCAAGAATGTCTGTCCTCCTCGCATGCTCTAGACATAGAGCCAGCTCTTGGAAGGCATATTAATAAAGACTTGCTCTTGTCTATTGTGATTTGGAAAATTTAAGGCGATGGTTCTCACATTCTTGTAGAACTTCAGTTTTCCTTCTTGAACCTGCAACACTGATGAAATTAGTCTTCATTACATAACAATATTCTCCACATTTGGTATTTATTCAGTGTCCCTGACCAGCATAAAGCAGCAGCATTGTATCGCATAACAATGAAATTATTGACATGGATGTCTTAGTTGTCCTGTCTTAATTACTCTGCGGTCATTGTTTGGTGTTTCAATTTGAGGGGATTACCTACGAATTAGGATAACTAGTTAATTACACACTTCTAAATAAATCGTCTCTGTCCTCAATCACTGTAAACCCGTCACTGGTAAACAGAATTAATTTATTCATATTTGCAGAATATTTAAAGAGATAGAAGGCTTGCAAAGTGAACTGTTGCAACTGAAATACCAGGCCTCGTCACAAAAGAAGCTCGTAAAAGATCTTAGAGATGGCATTGCTTTAAGAGTTCTATCAGAGGAAACTATAGGATCAATGCTTGAAGAACCTCTACACGTGCAATTATCTTCTCCAAGCATATTGGAGACTCATACTGATAATGTTTCCGAACTCCTGGATACTCTTCTTTCAGAACACAGGGTCGATGATGCTCTTGCGCTCCTTGAAATGGAAGATTGCTATTTCCAAAGTTTGCGGTTGGAGGAAAACTTTTCCTCCAATGACTTAATGTCCTATAACTCCATGATATCGGAGAAAAGGGCTATGCTTTCTGATCAGATCACGTTAGTGGCTAACAATCCCCGAGTTTCTGCACCAGAGCTGCAAAAAGCATTGCTTCATTTGTGCCAACTTGGAGATAGCAATCTTGCAACTCCATTATTGCTCCAGTATTATCATTCACGTATTAAGTCAGGTATTCATAATTTGCAGTCTTCAAAAGAATTTCTAGACCTGCTATATATTCAGGAAGTAGCAAAATTTGTGTGTTCTATGATATCTCAAGCAGCAAGGACTTTTGCCTCCTTAAATGGAGAAACTTCTCCTCATGATTCAGACCTATTTCGGTGGGCCGAGGAACAGATTGGAGTGTTTGCTGCTTGTTTTAGTAAATATGTTAGTTCCATATCAGAAACAAGTGGTAGATTGTCAACAGCTGGAGAAGCCATGCAGATTGCAATGTCATATTGCTCTTTGCTAGAGAGTCAAAAGTTCATCCTGCAGCCATCTTTGATGAAGTACATTCGCCCGTGCATCGAAGAAGTATTTCAGGTCCATATAGAGCATTTCAGACAAGTTATTAGTATTTTCACATCGACTGATACTTGGGTTCTAGGACGATATTTTGGACCCGGAATTATAACAGAAACGAGTTCTACAATCACTGATCAACAACCGGAATATATATATCTCACTAACAGTGGCAGGAAGTTTGTGACATTGTTTCAGGTTAGTTATATTGTTGTCATATTCAAATTAGAGCAGGAATTTCATGAATATTGCACCAGTATAGTCATGCTTACATACGTGTGGTATAGTATCATTTGACTCATTAAAGCCTCTATAAAGTGGAAAAAATCTTGACTAGACATCTGTCCTTTTTTAATGAAATACTATAGTTTGTAACTAGAAAGTTTTAAAGTGGAAAAAATCTCAACTAGACATCTGTCCTTTTTTAATGAAATACTATAGTTTGTAACTAGAAAGTTTTCTCCGGCATGCTATTTGTTGTATACAAACACATCTTTTTGCTCCTCTTCCCCCAGAGTTTTGTCTACATTTATTACACATAAGATCTTCATTGCATCTTACAATCTGTGGACAGTTCCTCTGGAAGTATATAAATTACCTAAATTAGCTCACAAGGAATTCTTTTTATTGGGCTGAGAAGCTGATACTAAATTGGAGCATGACTTTTTTAACGTCTTTTTGCCTATATTTTTAAGGTAAGTTGAATTCTGTCATTGTTGATTGGGTGCAGTGAAGACATCTAACAATTTTACTCCTATATTTTTAGTCATTCACAGAGGATGTTTCGTCTTTAGTTTCCCTTCAAATGGAAAGTTCAGTTCTGAAAGGAATCATGGACCTTTTCACGGCCTATACTGTAATCCTTGAAAGTGCCCTTTTGGGTGACACAGATGTCGCAGAAAAAGGAGGTTTCAAAGTGAATTTTCCAGAGTCACCAGTACAGGAAGTTTCCATTTTAGCCAGTTTTTCAACGCTGGTGCAACTTGTCTCCAGCATAATCAAAAATATCTTTGATGGCATTCATCACCTGGATTTTGAGATTGAAAATTATCTTCTGTTCATTCAAGACACATGCAGTCGACTTAGATCTTGTTTTATTGAGGAATTCATAAATAACATATTCTCTCCAGATTTCGACCATCAACGCGTTCCAGAAAATCGCATAAGCTGGCAGGACAATTCAGAAATTTACAATCTAGTTCCCTCTCCAACTCACCTGGTATGCTCAAGCTTTTAGAAATTTAAGTGATTAGTTATGCAGATTAATTCTTTTATCCACCTGAACTCATCTCGTCTTGTCTGATTCATCCTGTTGCTTTTTGTATGGCATCCTAAAAATTCTGCACACATATCTGTACACGTATGAGCGCATGAACTTTTGCCTCTCAACCTTGCAATGATCAGGAATTGTACATGGAGCTAAAAAAATTACAAAAGCTCGTCGGGGACGATTATGTTGATAATGATTGGTTGATGGCTCTTCTAGAGGAGCTGGTGGGAGCCACATTTGCATGGATTTCAAGTAAATCAGAAATTTGGACCATTGGCAAAGAAGATTTGGCTGATCATTGCACGGATTTCATGCAGGTATGCATTTATGTTTTTCTAGTGTTTTAGTATTTTAGTCGAAATGCATTGAGTATGCTATCGATGTTGGTGTTTGATGACAAAACAATATTGGATAATCCTTAGTTGCGGTACCGCTCCCTTTTTTAATCAAAATCAATTTATCAAGGTGAATGTTGAGGGTCTTAATCTGGAAATGATGCAAATTATTGTGGAGATTAATGCAGTCCATTATGTATAGAGATTTCGCAGTCATTTGTCTTCTATGATCTCATTTGCATATGTATATTTTAGTTTTCTTTTAGTAAAATTTTCTTGTATCCGTGGCAGTTCATTCTGGACACACAGTTTCTGGTGGAAATTGCAAGATTCGGAGGATACTTGTCCGATGACATTATAAGTGCCTTTTTGGATATCATATCCCGTCTAGAATCTTCCTTCATTTCTTCTGGATTTAATCCAGTAAGGTAACTTCTGTTCATTATAACAATGAAAAAGTTTCAACTTTTCTCAATCTTTTACACTAAGTTTCTCCTTGGCAAAATATCTTAATAATTGGAAGAAGAAATGCTAAAATTTTAGACCTGATGAATGATGATCGCAGCTTATTGAAACATGAATTTTTTAGGTTCTTCTCTTCAATTTGTAGGGATTTGAATGATGATGGATGGCCTGGGAATGCTGCTATGAAAGCTATTGAGAAGTTACAAGAACTTGAAGAGAGAGAATTACTAGAAAATGAAAATAGTAGTACCCCCGGAGAAGAATCACTCGAATTAGTCAACGATGTCTCGCTCAAGGATGCTACTGCTGCAAGGTTATCGACAGATTTCATCGAGTTAGTTCAAAATTCAGTGACACAAAATGCCTCG
Source organism: Forsythia viridissima (assembly GCA_030279155.1). NCBI lineage: Eukaryota > Viridiplantae > Streptophyta > Magnoliopsida > Lamiales > Oleaceae > Forsythia > Forsythia viridissima. The sequence goes on from CM059037.1 coordinate 39,318,111, forward strand.
GAATTCGCCATTGATACAGACACAAAGATTCCAAGAGTCGAAGATAACCTTATTGAAGACAACATAAATCTTGAAAAGGAGGATAACTTTTGTGACACAAGGGCAACGGAAACGGGAAATGGAGATTTCGAAGCAGAAAAAAATAAGTTTAGATCCCGGGACGAAATATTTTTACCGGAAGCATGTAGTGATGTAGGCGATGATGGAGATACTTGCCAATGGGAGATGGGCAATCAATCTGATTGCGTTGAGCTAGGGACGGGAATGTACCTGGAAGAAGAGGGTTTACCAGTAAAACGAAGTGAAGTTGATGGGGAATAAGGATAAGAATTGAGGATATCGAAGAAGATGAGGATTGAAGATAAATGATGGGGAATAAATATAAGAATTGAAGATATCGAAGAAGAGGATGATTGAAGATATAGTTGGATTTAACATGATTGAACTAGCTTTATTAGATAGTTTTATGAAATAGGATTTTATCATTTTAATAATTGTTAATTTACTAGAAGTTCGTTTAGATTTAAGTTCTTTACCCTATAAATATATAGGACCTATGATTTCATATAAAACACGGATTATTGTTATTGAATTAAAGAATACGTATTTTCCTTCTCTCTTTCTTCTTATCCTTCTCTTTCCTATTCTAGTTCTTGTTATGTTCTACGTCAGGAGCTCCTAATACAAAAGACACCGATGCAGCACGGGACCACTGGGACGAGAACAAAAAGAACGACCCTTTCATTGAGGAAGACAAGAATCATAGTATGGACTAAATGAGATATTGCATGTGCTCTATGAACTTGCATCACATAATATTAGACCACATTAACCCTTTTGAATTAGTCGATCTTACAAGATCAATATGATGGACTAAATGGGAAGGAGTGATTAACGTAAAGAAAAGAGTTGTTAGGAGACAGATTCTAGATTTGGTCAAGACGAATGGGTGGATGTAAAGTGACAAGGGTCGATGATCGAGTAGCTGAATCAACCTAGCGGCAAATGTGAAGAAGCAAAATCCCATTTTGCCTTTGCTTTGAATAGTCAAAGTAACTTAATGGTTAAGTCTTTGACTTGGTAAGAGTTTGAATTCAATTTGAATTCTACAACCTTAAGAGTTCAAGTTCAATTCGAACACTACTACTTTGAAGAGTTCAAATTCGATTTGAACACAACTTTGACTATTTCAAAGGCGGCTAAGTTTTCTTAGAGGTTAAGAAATGAACTCTATAAATAGGTGAAGAGTTCATTAGTTTTGCAAGCTCATTCTAGAGAGAAGAGAGAGAGGGTTTAGAGAGGAAAAGTTAGGTTTCTCCTAAACATATAAATTGTGTTCTTTCCTTCCTAGAAGAGAGTGTGTTTCTCCTATTACAAGAGAGATTGGTCATTGTTATCTCCTTGTATTTAGAGAGAAGGTTGTAATTCTCCTACTATAGTTAAATCCTTCTATTCTTGCCCGTGGTTTTTATCCCATAATCAATTGGGAGTTTTCCACGTTAAATTCTTTGTGTCTATTTTTTATCTTTATTTTCTCAATTCTACTTTAGTTGCGGTTCGGATCTATCACGTCCAATTTCTTAACAGCAAATTCATGTACTGAAGAATACTAGTCATCTTTCTTTGAGTAGCCGGCCTTGATGATTTGATACACAATTTCATACCTATATTTGATAATGTGTAAAAGTAATTTAATTTTGTATATACCTTATAAGGTGTAAATTACATTATGAGTTTCCAACATTTTCATTTTATTCTTATTAAATTTTAAGTATAAGTATCATCTCCAATTTTTCAGAAGAAATTCACGCAAATAGTTTTCACTTACAACCTCCGTTTAATACTGCCATTAAATTAAGCACGTGCCTTCTACGGGGCACCGACGGTTATAACTTATAAGATTGTGGAGGACATTTTGGGGCTTACTTTGGTGTATGTGACCGACGGTTGTTGTTGAAGAAGATGTTTTTTTTAAAAAAAAAAAAGTCCTTATTTTTTGTATTTTATTATTTGACAAAATATCGTGTGGTTGATTTGGATGGAAATCGTCAGGAGTGGCTATTTGTGTGAATCAATGAAAGATTAGGGTGATACATATTATTAAAGCTTAATAAATAAAATTGAGACAAAATGAAAAGTTTGGCTGAGAATGTTTATAAATACTTATAAGTTGGTCAAAAGTTATTATAGAACTCATATATTTTATTTATTTTTTATCTATACATTTAGTAAGACTAAATACTTATGATTCTAAAAAGGGTTAATTACACTCATAGTCTCTATTTTTTCAGTTTTATAATAGTATCATCTTCATTTAATTTTATTCGCAGATATCGTCCTCATTCTTTTATTTTACTCGCACATATGGTCCCTGAATGATATTTTTTTGACAAATTTGTCCTTAACTTAAATAAATTAAAATGATAGAAAAAAATACAATGGAAATTTCAAAAGTACAAATAAATCATAAACCTTTTTTTATTTTTTACAAATTTTCACTTAAAATAATAAAAAAATGTGTCACCAAATCTCAAAACTTCTAATTATGTTCACCGAAATGATATTTGGGGTCTCTACAAATTTCATCTAGTGGTTCGTTAATTGACAATAAAATTATACCCATAACTTAAATTTGATCAATTTAACAAAGACAAAATAATTTACTACAATCTATTATTCAAAATAATATTTTTTATAAAAAGAAAAATAAAACATCACCCACTCACCTCCCTAAACAGTTGCAACAGCTAGGAACTAAGCAAGAACATAATAAATACACTCGTTTTACATCAATTGATTGGGGTGATCAAAATGGTATTGATGACATGGACGTGGATGGTAACCGACCAAATAAGAAGCTGCGATTGAGTTCAAGATCCCAGTTGAGGTCAAGGTCAAAATCAAGGCCACCATATGAAGTGGTTCTGAGAGAGGGCTTGAAAGATTTTGCTCAGAAGAAGAATGCAGAAAAATCTCACAAGAAGAACAAAGACGCTTGCAAGGGAGAGGCAGACATGGTCATTCCTACTCTCAAACCACTTGTTCTCTGGAAACGTTCCACTTGGAAAATAGATAAACGCTAGTAGCATCCAGATATAAACAATAGAATCCTGTTGCATATCAGGTTGATTTCTGCATTGTTGTCCACCCTAATCTTGGGTGGGGAAGGGGGTGTTTTTTTTCTTTCTTTCTTTTTAAAATTATTTTGAATAATAGAATATAATAAACTATTTTGTCTTTGTTACATTGGTCAAATTTAGGTTACATGTATAATTTTTTGGTTAATTAACAAACAACCGGACGAAATCTGTAGAAACTCCAAATATTCTTTCGGTGAACATAATTAAAAGTTATGGGACTTCATGACACATTATTTATTATTTTAATTGAAAATCTGTAAGAAACAAAAAAAAAAATGATTTATTTGTACTTTTGAAAAGGTTAGAATCTCTATTGCAATTTTTTCATTGTATTTTCTTTTTTCTATCATTTTAATTTATTGAAATCATGGGTAAAATTGTCAAAAAAATTATTTGGAGACCATCTGTGCAAGTAAAATGACAAAATGTGGACAATGTATGCGAATAAAATTGAATGAGGATGATATTGTTACAAAGTTGAAAAAATGAGGACTGCAAGTGTAATTAATCATTTTAAAAAAATTATAGTAATTTACACTCACAATCCTTATTCTTTCAGTTCTATAACAATATTATCCTCATTCAATTTTATTCGTCGATATGATTCCATCATTTCATTAATTCGCACAGATGGTCCTCAAATGATTTTTTTGACGATTTTGTCGTTAGCTTAAACAAATTAACATTAAAAAAAATAGAAAACTTAATAAAAAAAATTACAATTGGAGTTCCTAACTTTTTCAAAAGTGCAAATAAATCTTTTTTTTTTATTTTCACTTAAAATAATAAAAAAATTTGTCATCTAGTCTCGAACCTTCTAATCTGGCACCTACGTATCTGAATATATGTGTGTCGAAAGGACTTCTAGAGTCTGGATGAATTTCATCCAAATATTCGTTAGTTAACAAAAAGTTAAGCATATGACCTAAATTTGACTAATTTAACAAAGACAAAATAGTCTTTTTTACATTTATTTATTTAAAACAATTACAAAAGAAAAAAAAAAAAAATTTCTTCTTCCCCCCACCCATATGAATTTTTGTAGAATCTGATTCTTAATTATTTAATGTCAATATCCATCGAAGCCTATTGCATAAAAGTTGGATTGAGTTGTTGTTCTGAATGTTTTTCACTTTTCATTATGGACGTCCTTCTCTTTTCATAGTTCCATTATCTGTATACAATTTTTCATTCTTTTTTATTAGAGCTGGCAACATCTATGGAAATTAACAAGTACAAATTAAAGTTGGATTCAAGACCTCCAATTAACTGAGAAGAGGACTTGCACATGTCAAAACAGATAGTGAAAAAAAGATAAAGAATAAACTAAGGGAAATTTCTTCCACCCAGTTTCAAACCCAAACTACTTTAGGTTTGAAATTGGGTTGGGGATGGCGATGGGAATGAAGAAGATTTTTTTATCTTGTTTTTTAATCGTTTTAAATAATATAATGCAAAGATTTATTTTGTGCTTTTGAAAAAGTTGGAGACCTTAACTGTGATTTTTTTATTAATTTTTTTATTTTTTGCTATTTTAATTTATTTAAGCGAATGGCAAAATCGTCCAAAAAATATTTGGGGACCATATGTGTCAATAAATTAAAAGAAGAGGATGATAGCTGCAATAAAATTAAATAGAGATGATATTGTTACAAAGATGAAAAAATAAGAATTGTGAGTGTAATTTATCCAAAAATTTATTGCGCCAAATGTATAATTGAAGCCCATTATAAAACTAAATGATAAGGATGCATTACCCCTCAAACTAATGACCCATAGCATTTTACCCCCCTCAAATACTAGTAATTCCATTTATCTCCTTTAAACTATCAAAAATCTTTAAATTGGCTACAACAAGAGAGGTGATCAATGTGTCTATGTTAAGAATGCATTCGAAATGAGTCAACTAAATAAAAATTTCTTCTAAAAGAAATTTCTCTTGACTATGAAATGATTAACATTATTTTCTAGACACATGTTATATTTTACAAGACTATTGATAAATCTCTCACAACTTTACTCAATAACTATATAGAATTTTTTTAATAAAAAATTCAAATTTTCACATATATCACCAAGAAAGAGAAAAGTATTTTCAATTGCTTTAAAATCAATGTGAAATATGTGGTCAACCTTATGCAATGTGTATCAGTGTATACATATTGTGTGGAAAAATGGAATTTAAGATAAATATTAGATAGGGGTATTTTTAGGAAAAATTGCCTAAAAGTCATCTGCAAGTTACTTGTTTCAAATTAGGTCAAAATAATTTTCAAAATTTTCAATAAGTCATACTTTTCAGCAATTTTTCATAGTAATATCAAAATTATCCATGTGATTCATATTTGCCACCAACATTGTCCTTGGCATTGACGCCGCTGCCACAAAATAAAGCTTTAATATGAATTCTCATTTGTCGACAGCCTTGCAATTGCAAAAGAAAATGAGTTGATGATTGGCACCATTGATGACATTCAGAAGCTTCATGCTCGCTCTATCGCACTTGGTGAGCATGCACGTCGTATATGCCATCAGGAGCATACTCAGACCTTCACAATCTGTAATTTAAAGTATAATCCATCATGTTTTTCGGTTGTAATTAAGAATATGCGAAATTTTGTTATAAACCATTTTGCTATGAAATTCCGAGAGCAGAATTATGTGGGTTCTCTTCAATTTTTGTTGGAGTTTTGTTATATTTTTTTGCTTTGGCAATTGTGAACTTTTTTTATGTTGAAACAATTGCAAGGCGGGATACTGATTTTTACAGTAGAAGATGGAAAACTTCAACTAATTGCAAAGAAAGAAACTAAAGGAGTTGTTTACTCTCTTAATGTGTTCAATGAGAAACTTCTTGCTACTATTAATCAGAAGATTCGGTTGTATAAATGGATGCTTCTTGACGATGGCTCCCGTGAATTGCAATCTGAATGTGGACATTATTGACATATTCTTGCACTTTATGTGCAAACTAGGGGAGATTTTATAATTGTGGGGCATATGATGAAATCAATTCCTCTGTTAATTTACAAGGTAAACATGTCAAATCTCCAAAAGTGCGTTTCTTGATTAGCTTTTGATGCATTTATGCTATTCTTTAGAATAGTTTGACCTTTGTTGTATAAGAAACAGTATCATAAACACATTTGTATCATAATATTGTATTATAGAAAACATTAAGGAAGATTTGTTTGATGAATTTATGTAGAGTTGCATTATTTGTTGTTGTAAATAGCAGTTTGAATTTTTGTAGGAATGGAAAAGTTCGATGTGGGCATTGTTATGACGAAAGTTGGCCATTAGATTACTCTCTGTGTTGTTAATTAGTCATGTGTGTTGTTTGATACTGTATTATAAAAAAACAGTTACATAACAGAAATGAGCATAGAATTCACATATGTGCTCAGAATTTTTATTATAATATGTTTTTGGAATAGTCTCGACGAACCGGTCAAGAGCTACTACGATGGATTTTAGCCGTTTAAAATCGTCTCTTTAGTTTAAAATGACAATCTTTAATTTTTATTGTTAAAACGATATCATACATACTAAAACAATATCGCAGGTAAATGTTTCTTAATATATTTGTATCATACATGAAAATATATTAATAAAACAGTATCACATACACAAACTACAACATAATAAAATAATAATATCATAGATTAAATAACAGTATCATATGTTGAAACATTATTATAACAAAATATTATCAAAGATAAAAATATGGTATAAGTATATCATATCACTTTATCTAAATAAAACAGTATCATAGATCTGTTTTACTTGTTGAATTAATTATATTGTTCTTAAAATACTCTATTAATAGTACAAGACCATTGATACTGTTTGCATTCAATAACATTATCATAAATTAAAATAATATTATAGATGTTTTACTAGTTGAAGTAATTGAGTTAATTTCACCAACGGTCACTGAAGTTCAAAAATTTCAATGGTGGTCACTGAAGTTAGAAATTCTTTCACTAATGGTCACTCCATTAATTTTTTAATTTAAAATAGTATTATGGCATGATGATGTGGCATTTATTTATTGCATGGTAGTCCATGTATTTTATATAATATTCACTTTAGTCATTATATTTCAGATAAGTTCTTTAAAAATTGCATTTTAGGCCCTTAATATTTTACATCTTTACACTTTGGTCCCCAAATTTGTAATTATTTTTCAGTTAAGTCCTCCAAAAATTGTATCTTCGGTCCTTCAACTTTTTACATATTTACACTTTGGTCCTCCAGATATTCAATTATCTTTCAGTTAAGTCTTCTAAAAATTGTAACTTATGTCCTTCAACAGTATACATCTTCAAACTTTGGTCCCCCAAATCTTTGATTTTAGGGGCCAAAATAAGTGTAATTTTAGTGGTCAAAATAAATGTACTTTCAATTAAATCTTTGACATTACACTCGAATTTTTTCATAAACGAACAAAATAATATTATAATGTCTGACTATTAAAATGTCTACTATTAGTAGTCAAATCTAAGTGATAAGTGTGAATTTTACACTTATTTTGACTACTACATAGTTTATTATTTAATTATATTATTTTGTTCATTTAGGTAAAAAATTTAAGTGTAAAGTCAAATATTTAATTAAAAGTACACTTATTTTGACCACTAAAATTGTACTTATTTTAGCCACTAAAATTAAGAATTTTGGAGACCAAAGTTTGAAGATGTATAAAGTTGAAGGACCTAAGATGCAATATTAGAAGACTTAACTGAAAGATAATTAAAAATTTGGGGATCAAAGTGTAAAGATGTAAAAAGTTGAAGGACCTAAGATACAATTTTTGAAAAATTTAACTGAAAGATAATTAAAAATTTGGGGACCAAAGTATAAAGCTGTAAAAGAGTATGGACCTAATATACAATTTTTGAAGGACTTAACTGAAATATAGGGACTAAAGTGAATATGATATAAAGTACATTGATTACCATGCAATAAATAAATGCCACATTATCATGCCACATCACTATTTTAAATTAGAAATTTAATGGAGTGATCATTAGTGAAATAATTTCTAACTTCAGTGACCACTACTGAAACTTTTGAACTTCAGTGACCATTTTGTAATTTGAAGGTAACTTTAGTGACCGTTGGTGAAATTAACCCTGAAGTAATTATATTGTTTTTAAAATGCTCCATTAGCAATATAAGACCATTGATACTGTTTGCATTTAATAACATTATCATATATTAAAACAATATCATATATTGAAACATTATCATAATAAAATAGTATCAAAGATAAAAGCATGGTGTAAATGTACTATAGCACACTATCTATATAAAACAGTATCATATATAAAATTAAGTACAAGATATTTTAATGGGTAAATTGCAGCTAGTGTCCCCAACTTTTGACTTCATTTACACTTATATCCTCAGTATTTAATTATTGGTATCCATCACCCCAACCTTTTATATGATTAGCAACCAATGCCCTCATATAATACTGAGGATACAAGTGCAAATGAATTCAAAGGTTGAGGACGCTAGCTGCAATTTACCCGTATTTTAATGGTTGAAGTAATGATACTGTTCTTAAAATGCTTTATCACTAGTACAAGATTATATGTTAAAACATTGTCATAATAAAACAGTATCAAAGATAAAAGCATGGTATAAATATATCAATGTACATTATCTAAATAAAACAATACCATAGATAAAACATTATCATACAAAACAGTATCACAATAAAATATTATTACAACAAAACAGTATCACAATAAAACAATATCATTAAATTAGTATTTTTTTACAATTGTAAGGGCATGTTGGGCTTTTAGCTCTAAAATGTGACTTTAATTGAATTAAATTTTGACCATATAACTTTAGAGTCCATAAGTGCCAAAACAGTGATCGACGTTGAATTTATCCATTTTTTGTTTGAGGTGGATGCAAGGGGGCAGACCAACCCCAGCCCTAGCCCAGATCCAATAAGCAGAAGTTATTGTTATTTTTAGTTGTAGTCTGACCCAAATAAGTTGTAATATGGTCCAAACGAATCCATTTGTGTAAATTAGCCCAAATATAACCCATTTTATCATGGAGTTTTTTCATAAATAAGCCACTTTTGAAAAATAATTCCAAAAAATAATTCTTGTTTCATTTATTTTAAAAATGTAGTTTTTTAAAAATTATTATTTTAATTTATTCTATTAAATAATATATGGTAATTAAATATGTAAATTTGTTGCTTGAGTTCTTGATTATTTGCATGATAAGTCATTCATCTTTATAATATCTATACTTTAGTCCATATACTTCATCTTTCATTTTAATTTCGTCTTCTTTTATTTGCAACACAAGTCTTTCAGCTTTTAGATTTTTGCAACTTGATTTCTATATTTATACTTTTATGTCAATTTAGTCCTTTATAGTATCACTATGTTACAAATGATATTGTGTATTAATGTTTGATACAAATATTACAAATGATATTTTATAACAATCTGTGTTACAAATTGAGATGTAAAACATCAGTAATACAAAATATCAATTCATGTAACATGTGTTGTGTAAAATAACATAATATAATATTTAATATATTCAGTGATACAAAATATTATTTGTAACATCTGTATCAAACATTGATACACAATATCATTTGTAGCACATATATCAGATCGCAATACTAAACAGCAACTGTTACAACTGCAAAACAAAATCTAAACTTCAATAAGTTCGTATTAATATACACATTGAACTCTAAAAACCTATTGATACTATGTAACATCAGTATGATATAGATATGTAACACAATGTTAAATTTAACAAATAAAACTATTGATTTCATCATTTATAACATACGTAACATCAGTAATACATAATGCCAATTTATGTAACAAATGATGTGTAAAATAATATAATATAATATATAACATATTAAGTGATACAAAATATCATTTGTAATATTTGTATCAAATGGTGATACTATAAAGAATTAAATTGATATAAAAGTATAAATATTGGACCAATTTGTAAAAAATATAAAAATTGAAGGATTTGGATTGTAAATAAAAGAGGATGAAATTGAAATAAAAGAGGAAGTACATGGACTAAAGTGGAGATATTATAAAGATGAAAAATTTATTGTGTAAATAATTAATTTATTATTTTGTTAATTAATATAATATTAATTATGTAGTATTTTTAAAATTAATTTGTTTAAGTTATTAGATTTGGAAATATTTTGAGAATGGTAACTAATAGGTGTGATATTCCCTATTGTCCAAGCCAAATTGGAAACCTTTAATCCAATCCATGAATCCATTATAACCGATTTCATCCCCATATAGAAGCCCCAATATCCAAGACGTGAAGTCTGCTTCAGCTTTCAGAGCAGAACAGGCGACTGGGCGACGCGAACCGCGAAGTCGCGAACGCGAAGGCTGAAGCTGAAGAGTGAACTCGCCAGTGCACCACCGCGCCGCCGCCGAGTCGCCTACCTGCGAAGTGCGAAGAGAGAACTCCGAACTGAAGTGCACTGCTGAAGCTGAACCAAATTCCAATAATTGAAGAAAGGTTTTTTTTCTTATCTGATATTTTTGTTTAAATTATTGGGTTAATGGATCAAATTCTAAATTTCAACAATTTGTAAGGTTAAAGGTCTGATTGTGATTCAGTGATTAGGTTTCTGATTCAAAAAAATAGGGGAAAAAAGTAAATGGATAAATGGGTTTTCGCCAGCACCGGAACTCACTCCCACCTGCATTAAACACCACAACACAATAAATTCATCCATTTAAACCAAACACAATCACATTACACAACAAAGATGAAAACAAAAGATTCAAGAACAAGAAAAAATCCTTAGAGTGAAAGATAAAGAAAAGTACAAGGTGAGGAAAAGTAGGAAGTGGATGGAGTGCATTTTTTTAGTGTGAGAAAGGAGAGATGAGTGAGAATGTTGGTGGGTTTGTTTGGTTGGAGGCACCATTTTTATACTGTGAGTTTCTGTGAAAGGGTGGGGTGGGGTGGGGTGGGGTGGGGTGGGGTGGGGTGGGGTGGGGTGTCCTTTAATAAAGGTTTTTGGGTGCTATTAAGGGTAAATTATGAGAAAATTCAAGCACAATAGCTTTCACATTAATAATTTGTAGGGTTAATTATATTCACAATCTCTATTTTTTATTAGATTGTTCTTGCTATTTGCTATTGATTATATTGTTGTTTTGTTGACTAATTATTATGTTGTTGTTGCTAGTTGATATTGATTATGTTCTTGCTTTGTCGGCTAATTATTGGATTGTTGTTGTTAGTTACTATTGATTATATTGTTGCGGCTAATTATTATATTTTTTGTTAGTAGTTGCTTTTGATTATATTGTTACCTTGCCGGCTTAGTATATTGAATGTTGTCTTGTTTTCATTCTTAAGAAGAGCGATCAATAGCTATAGGACATCGTCGAATACCACATCTGTAATTTTTTTGTTATTTATGAATTTCTTTTGTACATTGACTTTTCTCAAAATTTAAGTCCCCCCAAATAAATTCTTAGTTCTGCCCAAGTATATATACATAGATTTGAAATTATGTATGTTTAGTTTAAGGTTGTATTAAAATTAAAGTTCTCGTCTCCATGCATTATATAATAAAGTGCACGTTATCAAGAGTATAATGTAACTCTTGACTTTCTTCAAATGAGAAATAAAAATACAACGAGAGATGATTGAAAAAATCAACTACTAAGGATAAACAATTACTTGGGAAGATCCCCATTAATTAATTAATTTTTCCTAAAAATACAATAAAATAAAATAAAAATTTTCAGAGAAAGAAACAAAGAGTGCAATTGAATTAGTCTTATCACTTAAGGATAAAATAATTATTTATGAACTAATGAATTGAGGACTAGAATAATTGATTTAGAGAGCAATATTTTTACTTTATAATCTATAATATTTGTGAACAAAACTTAGCCAATAACTATTTTAGGGGTTTTTGATAGTTTAAAGGAATCAAGTAAGATAGTTGATTTTTTAAATAAAAATAAAAAGAGTAAGATAATTGATAGTCCATGAACATGCTATAGGGCAATAGTTTGAGGGCTAAATTGAAGTTAATCCATAGTTGTCAACCCTAAATCAAAATATAGCCTCCATCCACGTCTTCTCCCCCAAAATTCCCCTCTCAAATACACTCACTCTCTCACAATGTTTCGTATAAATTCAATTTTACCTAAATCTTGGCCCAAAATTAAACCGCGAATTGAACACCAAATTTCTGCTCCTTCCTCCCTGCAAGAAATTTCACCTCTCAACTCTCTCCTATCTGCTTTCCACCGACCACCCCTCAGCCACTGTACTCCAAATTGTAAGTCCTTGTTATGTTAAAATGAATGTCCAACTTTAATATATGCATCGACTTTTATGTTTGAATATCTGTCAAATGAAAACCCTGATTTCATTTTATTTTTTCCCTATTTATTATTTCCTATAAAATGGGAAAGCGTCTTTAAAATTTGGGCATTGGAGGAGCGATTGATTCCCTGTAGTTCTTTTTAATAGATTTTAATGGTTTTTTTTTTTTTCTTTTTATCTGAGATTATAAATTTGATTGAGTTTTCTTGTAATTTTTGAGTTATATTATGGTATATAAGAAAGATTATGGATATTTTAGATAATGAAAAGGAAAATGTTTACGAATGAAGTTATAAAATTGATTGAGTTCTGATGTGATTTCTTTACCAAAGAACTTTGGAGTTTTTCATAAAAGCAAGTAAATAAATTTGAATTAAATTTCGATGAGTATGAATGATGAATCTGTACAATGTTTTGATCCTTCAAGTTTTGAATGTTCCTTTCTTTTTTTGTGGGATTTTATTGGCGGGCGTTCCTTATAATGTTCAGGACATTCAATATTGTTTTGCTTCCTGTATATTTTATTCTTTGGGTAAAATATGAAGATTTTATCCCAACTTTGGATCTTTTTGCATATCTGAAAATTTGTTTAGGGTTTAGGGTTTAGGGTTTAAGCTTTAAGGGGTTTAGGATAAAATTAGTTCAGATTACAACATGAGCAGATTGGATTCAAGTGATTTTTGTTCTATGTTTTAGCGTTTTGATGGAATTTATTGGTAATTTTGAAGCTTTTTATTTATAACATATAGTTCAGCTTGGAATACCGACCCAAAGTTCCTTTGGCAATTTTTCAGATTTCCCACAAAAGTGCACAGTGCAAACTCCAAGTTTCTGCAGTTTATGCTCTTCATTGTTTCATCCAATTAGGCCCATTTCAGGTACTTCGTTGTGCCAACTTGTTTGAGGTTAATTATAGATGAATTTTGTGCTCTAAAATCTCGCCAGGCACAGCTTAAGTAGATAATGTCACATTTCGACTTTCTTTGTGACATATGAATTTTGTTCTTATATTGACTTTATTTTCCACCCCCTAACATATTGTTCTAGGTCCGCCCCGTGTTTTTTCGATTTTATTTTCAAGAATCAATGGCTCGGAGGTATTACAGTGATTCAAGTGACAGCAGGAGCTCGGAGGACGATGGACGGGTTGATAATAGGAAAGAGCAGCGAAGGAATAGAGAAAGAGAAAGCGAGAGAAGGCGCAACAAGGATTATGATAATGATAGGAGGAGAAGAGAGGAGAGGAATGAGAGTAAAGAGGAGGATAGGGGTTTGATTAAGAAACAGGTAGATGTGAAGGCACGTATAAAGGTGCAAAAGCTTGAGGCAAATTCGGGTACCAGCATGGCTATGAATTTGGGGAGGAGTGGAGGAGTGTATATTCCGCCATTTAAGTTGGCCAGACTGATGAAGGAAATTGATGATAAGAGTGGTGTTGATTATCAGAGAATGACATGGGATGCATTGAGAAAGAGTATTAATGGGTTGGTGAACAAAGTGAATGCAACCAACATTAAAAATATTATTCCAGAGTTGTTTGCTGAGAATCTGATACGTGGGAGGGGTCTGTTTTGTCGGTCGTGTATGAAGTCACAAATGGCTTCTCCAGGTTTCACTGATGTGTTTGCCGCTTTGGTTGCTGTGGTCAATACCAAGTTCCCTGAAGTTGGTGACCTTTTATTGAGGAGGATTACTTTGCAGTATCAGAGGGCCTACAAGCGAAATGATAAAGTTTGTATTTTAGCTTCTTTTTACTATAATTCATTACATGTTTTTCTAGTCTTTTGGCAATTTTTTGTGATCTATAACACCGGTTGACGTTGATACCTTTTCGCAGTCACAACTACTTGCTGCAGTCAAATTTATTGCCCACCTGGTGAACCAACAAGTAGTTCATGAGCTGATTGCTCTTGAGCTGCTCACATCTCTGCTGGAGAAACCTACAGATGACAGTGTTGAAGTGGCTGTTGGCTTTGTCACTGAATGTGGATCGATGCTTCAGGATCTAAGCTCTCGAGGATTGCATGGTGAGTGCATATCCTTCTCAGTTGTTCTATGCAATGTGGTGTATGTGTGTATGTGCTTAAACACGTTCTTTCTATTCATTTATAACTTCTATCCAGTTGTTATTATAATCTTTTTTAGGATTTAACCAGTAGTTATTTTTTTATTGAGCGGTATTCCAAATCCCATGTGTACTTGTTAGATGGTTGGAAAGCCATGGCAACACTGATATTTTGCAATATAGTCTCTTGCAAGAAAGCATGGCCATACTAAATTGGATTTTTATTGAATCTGGTCATTTTACTTGAGATGAATGAGAGTCCAATCCCTCCCCCCCAAGACCACAGTGTTGAAATTCAAGCTATTGTATGACTTGTATGGTAGCCTGCTCCTTTGAGTGGAAGAGTATGATTGTCATTTTCCACCATACTGGACTTTTCATATTGTTGCTCAAACAATTTTGTGCCCTTCTATTGATTGAACTGCCATAATCTTCCTCTCTGTGACACTTTTTGGGTTTCGCTTTAACAGGTATTTTTGAGCGATTTCGTGGAATTCTTCATGAAGGAGAAATAGATAAAAGGGTTCAATTCTTAATTGAAGGTCTCTTTGCATTACGGAAAGCAAAGTTTCATGTGAGCTTTCATTTACATTGATGTAGCTTGGAGTCATAGTATCTTTATTCTAAATTACTTGGAGTAATGTTAGATTCAATATTTAACACGTAATGCTTTCTGATGCACCATATGCAGGGATACCCGGCTGTTCGTCCAGAATTGGATCTAGTGGAGCAGGAAGACCAATTAACACACGAAGTATCCCTTTTAGACGAGATAGATCCTGAGATTGCTTTAGGTACATTTTCACAATACTGGCTCTTTTTAGCTGCTGCTACCTTTCAGATTCGTGTATAGGGAACTTATATATTTTGTGCTCTCTATATTCAGATGTTTTCAAGCTGGATCTTCAGTTCCTAGAAAACGAAAAGAAATATGAAGAACTCAAGAAGCAAATACTAGGTGAAGAATCTGAGGATGAAGCAGATTCAGAAGGAGAGTTGGAAGATGAAGATGATGAATCAGATGAAGAGGATGAAGAACAGATGAAAATAAAGGATGAGACAGAGACAAATTTGGTCAATCTTAGAAGAACTATCTACTTGACAATTATGTCTAGTGTTGATTTTGAAGAAGCAGGACATAAACTGCTAAAAATCAAACTAGAGCCTGGGCAGGAGGTTGGTGTTATAATCTCACATCATTAGTTTAGTATTCTTCTTGGAAAAATGATTTATGTGATGCTATCTTTAATTGATGAATTGTATGCATGATCCTATATGTTCAAAGTACCAAAATGTAGGGGCACGTGCACATTGGCTCTTGCCATTTTCATCAGAGATAATATGAGAGACTTGAGGTGTCTGACTATTACAGAGACACCCTTGTCTTTTTAAAAATTAAAGAAACCTCCCTTAAAGTTTGTTTTTCACGACAGATTCCTGCGAAAAAACAAACTGTATAGTCTATTTTACCCTTCTATAATTGTATTACCTTTAAAATTATTACTTATTCCTTTTACTCTTTTTACTCATTTCTTAAAAGAAATATTATTATAAATTAATCATTGGTTTATTTACTACATATGAAATAAAATATTTTTTTGTTCTTTAATTTTAATTTTTTTTAGTATTCATACATTCAGGAGTGATCTACTCCCCACAAGTGGGGAGCTTATGCTCCCCACTTGTCCACTTGTCCAACATTGGTTGGACAAGCATAAAGTTTAACTTTATGCTTGTCCAACCAATGTTGGACAAGTGGACAAGTGGGGAGCATAAGCTCCCCACTTGTGGGGAGGAGATCAAGGGTCTTCATACATTTATGATGTGTTAAATGTAGATAATTAAAGTTCTCTTATCGTAATACCAAAAGCATAATAAAGTTGGCATTTGGCAATAAGGTTCAAAGTTTGGATTATTTTCTAGTCAATGTTTTCTATTAATTTGTTCTTTTTCCTTAAATAAAAAAAGTTAATTTTGATAAATATTATTGAGTTGTAACCATTTTTGCAAAAAAAAAAAAAAAAGAAGAAAAAGAAAAATGAATTTTCTTCAAGCTCAAAGACAATTTCCTTATCTGTATTACAATTAAGAAAAAATATTGTTCCAAATTTAATAAAAAGACAAGGGTAAACTAGAAATGTTATAGTTATTTTTGCCTAGGGGAGGTTTATGTAATGTTCGAAAAGACACTTGGTGTCTCTATAATAGTCAGATGCCTCAGGGGGTGTCTCTAATATTAACTCTTTCTATTATTATTTTGTATGATGTAAAGAAGAAGAAAAAGTTTGGGAAAAATGGTGGTTGTGAGTGAATCAGTGTTCTTCGTTTTCATCCGGGATACTATCTTAGCAAGCATCAGAAGTTCCTGAATATAGATATAGGTTTAGGTTAGTCGGACATGGATTGACGTAAATCACCAGAGTTAAATGATTTGCCTTGCCTTGTATGAATTTTTGCAAAAGTTGCATTTTGGTATATCTTAAATTCTCGCTGCTGATGAATGGATGATTATAGTCTCAAATGTTTCTGCCTTTTTTTTTTTGTCCCTGTTAAGTATAAAATCTGCCTTACTGATATTAATTTTCTTAAATTTTTATTATTCGTGGGATCGTTTTCTGAGTGGGCATAGCCAATAAACTTGTAACATTGCATTGTGCAGTTTCTGAATAACTCTGATTTGTGCTTGCTTTAATCTGTACAGATGGAATTGTGCATTATGTTGTTGGAGTGTTGCAGTCAGGAGAGGACTTACCTCCGCTACTATGGACTTCTGGGGCAGCGCTTTTGTATGATCAACAAAGTTCATCAGGAGAACTTTGAGAAGTGTTTTGTTCAGCAGTATTCCATGATCCACCGATTGGAGACTAATAAACTACGGAATGTGGCGAAGTTTTTTGCCCATTTACTTGGCACAGACGCATTACCGTGGCATGTTTTGGCCTATATATGGCTAACTGAAGAAGATACAACCTCATCTTCCCGTATTTTTATTAAAATTCTCTTCCAGGTACTGATTAGCATTTTCTGATTTTTTTTATTAGTCTCATTTTCTGTTTCCCGAGTCTGTCTTCCATTTCAAGTTATCTACTGTCTTCCATTTTTAGTGTTGTCCTCTGTAATTCTTAATGCTTTACCCGTTGAGCAGGCTTGTGATTTTTTCTGTTTATTGGTGAAGTTTGGAAATAAAGTTACTTATTTTGACAGCAATGGAAGAGTTACTACCAAAAAAGTAACTTTTTCACTTAAAAGTAAAAAAAATGTGACATAAAGAAGAAGTTACTTAAAAGTAGCTTCAGCCAAACATGCTCTCTCTATTAGGTGGATTGTATCGAAACAGAGCATTTACTGGCTATCACTTATTTCTTGGTGCATATTTTTGATGTGTGCATCTCAGTATTGTTTTGGTTTTAGCTTTTCCTTTTACTCATTCCTATATTAAGAAATTACTAAAGTCGAACGTTGAATGCTTTCTGTTTGCAGGAATTGTCTGAGCACCTTGGAATCCGATTACTTAATGAGCGTCTTAGTGAACCTACAATGCAAGACTCTTTCGACTCTATTTTTCCCAAGGACAACCCAAAAAACACGAGGTTCGCCATCAACTTCTTTACATCCATTGGTCTTGGTGGGATCACGGAAAACCTGCGGGAATATCTCAAGAATATGCCACGACTTATTATGCAACAACAGAAACCGGTCTCTGAGTCTGACGATGAGTCGGGTGGTACTAGTATTGACTCAGATGCATCTCGATCCGAGTCAAAATCGGGATCATCAAGTTCTGACACAAGTGAGAGTGAAAGTGAGACCAACAGTGATGATAGGCGGAGAAAGAAGAAGAGAAGAAATTAATGATGTTCTTTGACAGTTAAAAGTTTGCTATGACTGCACACCGTGATTATAAACCTGGTATTCTTGTTTTTTTTCCTGGTTTGTTATGGGGAGGATTCTTCGATTTTCTTTTAGCTCTTTGGACTTTTCGCGTTTTGATCTTACATGTATATTTGTATCTCTCATTTTATGTTACTATATCAATCTTGACTTGTGTAAATTTATTGGAAAAAAATTTGATGGCGACTTTTATTATCTCATGTTTCTGTCATTAGGATGCACAGTAAGTTCTCATCCTTGTCAAACTGTTATTTTTACTGCATCAGCACCAGCTGTTCACTTGGCATTTAGAAAATAAGTGTTATGTAACTTATTGGTGAAGGTTACAACACAACTTTTTGTGATCTGAATTGTCAAACCTTTGATCATCTTAGCAATGCGATTTAATGATGTTAATTATTTGATTGTTACTAATAATGTGTCACTTTATGTCTTATATTTGCAAAGAGTCATTTAGAGAAGAAGTAAAATAACGACGGAGAACAAAGATTTACGGAGAACGATGTTGATGATGAGTCGTGAGAGAAGAAGTAAACTAAAGGAAATTGTGTTTGTATTCATGGCTGGTGTAATTCACCTGGACTCAAGGTTGAGGGGGAGAATTACTTGGAGTTGAATTGACTTCTCAAGAGATCGTCAATGAAGTTTTGATGGCATGTGAAATTTTTTGACTCTCAAGCTGCTACTTTGCAGGATCTCATGGAGAAGGAAATCCTTGATCATTGAAACTTTTTATAGATTTATGTTACTTTGCACCATGGGTGATAATGCATACAAAAAATGTTGGCCAAGTGGAGGGTGGTGTAAAGTTCATCTCACCAGGTCTAGATGGGGATATGCTTGGTGTCATTACTGGTTTTGGGAATCTTGTTTGGGGTGTCATACATGAGATAGGTGTAGAAAAAATGAAAAATGCTATGCACAATTGAGCAAGTTGCATAATTTGTTTCAGTTGATTATGCCCTTTATGAGATTTGTAGTAGATTGGACGCAGATGAAACATTTTACACCATCAAGATTTGGATCTTCAATACTTACCTTTTATTTTAGTCCAACGTTGACTTGCCGATGAGATTTTCTTTAGATGGCATTGGTTGAGACTACAATCCAAGGTTCAAGGACGAATCTTTTCCAATTTTTTTTTTCTAGGGTTTCTTGCTATTTTAGCACTCTTTAAGACATTAGTTGATTTTTGGTTATTTTATATATTGAATAAAAATGTGGAGATTTTTTTCAAAATATTAGTCTTTGATCGGTAATATGAGGGATCCAACGATCCTAAATGGTTGGATTCAAGATAAATTTATTTTGTAATGTAGATAAATTACTCCACAATTGATGAACGTATTTCATGTTACTGATAATTAATGTATGTATCATGTTACTGATAATTAATGTATCAAATAACATGTAAATATGTTTTATTTTCAAATCCAGAGTTCTTATTTAATTTCAATTCGTGTACTTTTTTTCTATCTATACTTGCACACACACTTACGTAATATAAGCATATCCATTATAATTATCTTTTTAGTATCGGATAGAAATCTTTATTCAGAATTACTTGAACTAAACAGGAAACCTACTTAGCTCATTCAGTTCGAGATAAAATTTAACCGTTTCTGGTTCTCAAAATCGCAAATTGAGATCCAGTGTCAGTTCTAGCTACAAAATTACAATTTTAGGTCGATTGTAAAATTATTTTTCTTAGAATCTCGATTTTAAATTAATACCTAATGAATTTATATGAATTAATAGGTAGAGGAATGATCTACTCCCCATGGTGAGGAGTAGATATATGGGCCATCGGACATGTGTTCGGTGGCCATTGGGTAATGAAAAAGTGCTTGACATAAAAGTCAAGCACTCATCCAATAGGTTTTATGTCAAGCACTCATCCAATAGGTATTAATTCTAAATTACAAACCCTTCTATTGCCCGAAAAAAAAGGATGAAAGTGAAACAATAAAATTTACACAACGTATGGTTCACACTTAACAGTTTTTTGTTGAAGCATATAAGAGCTGAATCGAACAAAACTAGAACCAATATTGGTCCACTTCTTGTATTAATACTATGTTGGAATTTTTGTGATTTCAAATGAACCTAGGACAGTGATAATTAATATGACCTGTTATATTCTCATAGGTTTTGACCCCGGAATTGAAAGATAATTGTATAGTCTACTCCACAATGTGTCATCCCAATTAATGAAGGACTTAATGGGTCACTTAGAGGTTTTAATGTACGGAGCCTGATCTCCTACCCATGGTGGGTAGGAGATATAATGTCCACCGGTGAGATGGCTAAACATGATTGGTAGAAATCATGAGTGTGGGGCCATGAACTACCAACCATGTGATGCCACCTCAGCGTGAGCATTATGTATTAATACTGAATTTTGAATTTCGGCTCTTGACGTCAAGGTGGAGCTGACGGTGAGGTGCGTGCAGCACGTGGAACAGCAGAAGGCGGTGTATGGATGCGGCAACAGAGAACTTCCAGCGGCGCGTATAGGCGCGTGCGAAGGTATTCCAGCGAGTGGTTGGCGGCATTGTGATCCTCATCCTATTTTCTGACCCTCTGTGGTGGTCAGTTCTATTTTTGGTAGTCCGGACAGTTTGGACAGTAGTTCGATAGTGAATATATTCGACGTTTGTAAAACTTTCGTGGTTTTTCCATCTCGTGTGATCGTTGTTGTTGCTGAAATTCTTTTAATCTATTTCGCATCTCTCATATTTAATATAGACTGTTAGATTGGTCCGCTCTGGTAAATTGGCTTATCTCTTTTACATTCTAGTACAAGCAGGCCATCGTGTAGGGTGGCCATTAGGTTTTGAAATTACCGTGTGGGATAACAATTGTCTGTTCCTAGTGACTTTATAAATTTACGTGTCCATTATTGTGATTTGTGTTTTTATTAGCTTTTGTTTTGGTACTGATTATTTGCGATACTTTGTTTCTGTGCATTATTGTTATTGTTTAGAATTGTCACCTGGACTTACCCATTTGACAATTTCCTTGATTTCACGAAATTCTGTAAATCTAAAACTGTGTATATTGAGGCCTTTAGGTTTTTCTGCGTGATTATCTAGGAGATGCTTTTTGGCGTGCATTCTTATTTGTTGAGTGCACATTATTTTTACTTGAATGTCTTTACTGGTATAACAAAAAATTTCAAATGCTATTGATAATTCTTTTGGTCCTATTGTTACTGAGAATCAGAAAAAAGATTCAAATGAATTTGCCTATACTTTAATCATATTGCATTTATTAGACTCTGTTTTGCGAAAAGTTAGAAAATTTGATTCCACACAAAATCTTTGGAAATAAATTAGAAGAACTTTATTTAACTTAATCCACTCCATATAAAATTTATCTCCTTGAAATTTTTTCATCTTTAAAATTGATCCTTCAAGAGATTTGAATGACAATCTTGATGTTTTTAATAAGTTTGTGCAAGATATTACAATGGATGTTTTTCATTCTTTTACTACAGTGGAAATTAACAGGTATAGATTAAAGTTGGACAAGAACTCCTATTTAGTGATGGCAACGAGACGGGTCGGGGCGGATCAGCCTGATCCAAATCCTGCAATAATTATAGGAGATCCAAATCCGCCCTACGATCCGCCATTTTTCGGGGCGGATCGGATACGGATCGGGGCGGATCAGAGCCCTGATCTGTATACTGATCCGTTTTATTTTTTATTTTTGGCATTCAAAAAATTTAAAATATATTGAAACAAGCTTTACTACTATACTATAGAGTTTAAACAACATTCTAAAATACATTAACTACTTAATTAAATGTCCAAAAGAAACAAACGACATCAATTACTTAATTAAAAATTGAATACTCCAAAATACACAATAAAAAAACAAACAAACAAATTTTTTATCATCTCATCTTCACAAATTCATAGAATTAAGAACCGAGATTTAGGAATTAAGAAATTTGAAATTGCAATTGCAGCCCTTGCCCAAATTTTTTATCTTGTTATAATTTAATCATTTTGTTTTAACATACGGGGCGGATTGGATTGGGCCAGCCCCGATTCGATCCGCCCCGAGATCCGTGGCGGATCACAGATATCTACTCCGATCCGTCCCGTCGATCCGCGGATCAGGTATTTTTCACTCCATTCGGATCAGATATCCATCGAATTCAGGGCGGATCAGATATTTTTGCCATCTCTACTCCTATTAGCTTCGAAGATGACTTATACATTACAAAAACAGATAATGAAAAGAAGATAAGGAAGAAACCAGGAGAATTTCTTCCATCCAGTTTCAGACCCAAACTCTGGTGAGTTTCTGTCTGTAATTGGGGATGGAGATGGGGAGAAATCTCCCTAATTTGGTCACCTGGGTGAGGGTGGAGATGGAGAAGAAGAAGAATTTGTTTATATATATATATATATATATATATATTTTAATTGTTTTAAATAATATAATGTAAAGATATCATTTTGTACTTTTGAAAAAGTTAGAGGCCTCAACTGTAAGTTTTCATTAAATTTTTTATTTTTTGACATTTTAATTTATTTAAGCTAAGGGCAAAATCGTTAAAAAATTATTTGAAGACCATCTGTGCGAATTAATTAAAAAAAAGATGATGATAGTTGTAAATAACATTAAATAAAGATGATATTGTTAAAAAGATGAAATAATAAAGATTGTAAATGTAATTTATCCAAAAAATTATTCTATGAAATGTATACATGTTTTAATGGGCCTACGTTATAATTGAAACCACTAATGATAAGGATGCATTACCCCTCAAACTAACCCTCTCAAACTAATGACCCATAGCATTTTACCCCCCTCAAATACTAGCAATTCCATTTATCTCCTTTAAACTATCAAAAATCTTTAGGGATAATTGTATCAAAGGTCTTCAATGTTTCAGAATCGTTAGGGATATGCCCATAACCTAAAATAATAGCACGAAACGTCCCCAATGTATGAAGAAATGGGCATCGTAGGTCCCTCATCACACTTTCCGTCAGATTTTACCGTTAAAACCAAAAACTGGACCACACGCACTAGTATTTCCCAAAAAATGAGTCTGAGAATGGCAGGGGGCAAAAAAGTAACTTAAAAAGTTTAGAAATTCTCCAACAAAAATGAAGAAGTTGATAAGGAGGCTGTCTAGAGTTACCGATTCTTCGCAGTATTGTCTTTTGCGCTCGGAAACAAGGGCGGCTAGAACACGTCCAACAGAATCTTTCCGAAAAAGGTCCGGGGCCATCTGCCGGTCTACGTCGGTGAGGAAATGGAATGGTTTGTGGTGAGCGCCGAGCTCTTGAATCACCCGATCTTTGTAAAGCTGCTCAACAAATCGGCGCAAGAGTACGGCTATGAGCAGAAAAGCGTGCTACGGATCCCCTGCCACATGTTCCTCTTTGAGCGGGTGCTGGAGGCTCTTCGCATGACTTGCACGATCTCCTCAACTCACTCTCTGATGAGTTGTACTAGGTAAACACCGACGTGTTTTCAAACAGTCGGCGAGATAATTAACGGAGTTAATTAATCAATTAATTTGAAAGATTGCGATGCTGTAGCTGTTGGTGATCGTATAACTTTTGGATTAGATTTTGTTTTTGTTTTCTTCTTCCTTTGTAAATACTTTGTGAAGAACAAAGTGGAGTATGGTTTTGACTTTTGATGAAGCTGAGTTTGCTCAATGATAGAGTGAAGAAAGTGCAAAAGCAAAACAGAAATTGAAAATTACTTCATTATTTCCTGATTTCCATCTTTATTTGACCGAAGAATATGGTGTTACTATCTTCTGGATTTCATCATGAACTAAGACAAAAATGGTTATGTATATTTTTGCCCCTGCCATTCTCAGACGCATTTATTGGGAAATACTAGCGCGTGCGGTCTAGTTTTTGATTTTAACGGTGAAATCTGACGGAAAGTGTGAAGAGTGACATACGATGTCTATTTCTTTATACGTTAGGGGACGTTTGGTACTATTATTTTAGGTTAGGGACATATCCCTAATGATTCTGAAACGTTGGGGACCTTTGATGCAATTATTCCAAATCTTCAAATTAGCTACAACAAGGGAGGTGGTCAACGTGTCTATGTTGAGGATACATTGAAATGAGTCAACTAAATCAAAATTTCTTGTACAAGAAAAAATCTCTTGACAATGAAATGATTAATAATGATATTTTATAGACACGTGTTATATTTCACAAGACTATTGATAAATCTCTCACAACCTCACTTAATAATTATATAGAAAAACTTTTTATAAAATCCAAATTTTTAGATATATCACTAAAAAAGAGAAAAGTATTTTCAATTGCTTTAAAATCACTGTGAAATATGTGGTCAACCTTATGGAATGTGTGGAAAAATGGAATTTAAGATAAATATTAGGTAGGTTTTTTTATTAATTATGTACGTTTAGTTTAAGGTTGTTTTTAAAATTAAAGTTCTCGTCTCCATGCATTATATAATAAAGTGCAAGTTATCAAGAGTTCTTGACTTTCTTCACATGACAAATAAAAATACAATGAGAGAAGACAGCAAAAATTAACTACTAAGGATAAACAATTACTTGGGAAGATCCCCATTAATTAATTAATTATTTCTTAAAATACAATAAAATAACTTTTTTTTAATCTATTTTCAAAGAAAGAAAGAAAGAGTACAATTGAATTAGTCTCATCAGTAAAGGATAAAATAATTATTTTTGAACTAATGAATTGAGGACTAGAATAAATAATTTAGAGAGCAATATTATTACTTTATAATCTATAAGATTTGTGAACAAAACTTTTAGCCAAAAATTATTTTAGGGGTTTTTGATAGTTTAAAGGAATCAAGTAAGATAGTTGATTGTTTAAATAAAAAAAAAAGAAGAAAAAGATAATTGATAGTCCGTAAACATGCTATAGGACAATAGTTTGAGGGTTTAATTGAAATTAATCCATAATTGTCAACCTCAAATCAAAATATAGTCTCAGTTTACGTCTTTTCCCCCCATAATCCTAGGGATGGTAATTTGCCCCGACTCCACCCGTCCTGCGCCCCGGACAATCTGGTATTCGGGACGGGGAGAATTGCCCTGAGGCAGATCCGGGTTAGAGTAGCTCCGCCCCGAACCCGCTACGAATTTTTTTTTTAAAATTTTAAAAAATATTTTAATGAAATGGGTGTTGAATGAGTCAAACCTGGGGTGTGAACATTGATTCACAATTCCTAACCAATACACCAAGACCTATTGATTTGCATTTTTTTCATTTTGTTTAGTAAACATATTGTACACAATTTTTTTTTTTTTTAAATTCTAACCATATTAATTTTAATTCTCCATTTCATAATTCATAATTTCATATACTGCTCTCAATGAAAATCACGGTTACAAAAAAAATAATTTAAACAGGGCAGTAAGCTGTCTCACCCTGACCCGACCTCGATCCACCCCACCCCACTCCACCCCGCCCCGCCCCGCCCCGCCCCGCCCCGCCCTGCCCCGCTCCGCTTTAAGCGGGGAACGGGACGGGTATGTGGGTGAAAATTCCCCGGCAGGGTGGGGAAGGGGACTGGGACGGCCGCCTCGGTCTTGACCCGCCCTGTTGCCATCCCTCCAAAATCCCCTCTCAAATACACTAACTCTCTCACAATGTTTCATATAAGCTTCAATTTTACCTAAATCTTGGCCCAAAATTAAACCGCGAATTGAACACAAAAATTCCGCTCCTTCCTGACCGCAAGAAATTTCACCTCTCGACTATCTCCTATCTGCTTTCTACTGACCACCCCTCAGCCACTGTACTCCAATCTGTAAGTAATTGTTATGTTAAAATGAATGTCCAACTTTAATATATGCATCGACGTTTATGTTTGAATCTCTCTCAAATGAAAACCCTGATTTCATTTTATTTTTTCCATATTTATTATTTCTTATAAAGTTTTAAAGCGTCTTTAAAATTTGGGCATTGGAGAAGAGCGATGGATTCCCTGTAGTTTTTTATTTATAGATTTTAATGGTTTTTTATTTTTTTTATTTTTATTTGAGATTATAAATTTGATTGAGTTTTCTTGTGATTTTTGAGTTATATTATGGTATATAAGAAAGGTTATGGATATTTTAGATAATGAAAACGAAAACGTTTACGAATGTTAAGTTACTAGTATACCGCTTTTCCGGTGGAATTCGACCTTAGAAACTTGCTCGCGTTAAAGAATAATGAGGATGAACAAGGTTGAGATGAGATATTTGAAGAATGGTGAAGAGAAATGAAAATGAGAGATTTTTTTCAAATTGGATCGCAGATGTATATCACTTTTTTTTTTTAGGTGAGTGGGGTGAAAACCTCTCTTACGATCGGTGATAAAATTGATTGAGTTCTGTTGTGATTTCCTTACCAGAGAACTTTGGAGTTTTTCTTAAAAGCAAGTAAATAAATTTGTATTAAATTTCGATTAAGTATGAATGATGAATCTATACAATATTTTGTTCCTTCAAGTTTTGAATGTTTCTTTCTTTTTTTGTGGGATTTTATTGGCGGGTTCCGTTCCTTGCAATTTTCGGGACATTCAATATTGTTTTTCTTTCTGTATATTTTATTCTTTGGGTAAAATATGAAGATTTTATCCCAACTTTGGATCTTTTTGCATATTTGAAAATTTGTTTAGGGTTTAAGGTTTAAGGGGTTTAGAATAAAATTAGTTCAGAGTATAATATAAGCAGCATTGAGCACAAGTGATTTTTGTTCAATGTTTTAGTGTTTTGATGGAATTTATAGGTAATTTTGAAGCTTTTTATTTATAACATAGAGTTCATTTTGGAATGCCAACCCAAAGTTCCGTTGGCAATTTTGCAGATTTTCCACAAAAGTCTCCAAGTTTTCTACCTTCGTTGCAATTTCTACTCTTCATTGGTTTATCAAATTAGGCCCATTTCAAGTACATTCATGCTATGATGTATCGATACAGATATGCGTGTCCGACACGATATGTATCGGATACGACTACATGCGATTTTTGAAAAAAATACTGACACTGACACGCTGCCGACACGTCAATTTTTTATTTTTTAATTATGTACGTGCAAACTCCAAGTTTCCTACCTTCGCTGTAGTTCCAGCTCTTCATTGATTTATCCAATTTGGCCCATTTCAAGGTGCCCATTTCAGGTACTTCGCAGCTATGATACGCATGTCTGACCCGATATGTATCGGACATGTCGACACGCGATTTTAAAAAATACCGACATCGACATGTTGTCAACACGTCGATTTTTTTTTTTTTTCCAATTTTGTATGTACAAACTCCAAGTTTCCTACCTTCGCTACAATTTTTGCTCTTCGTTGGTTTATCCAATTAGGCCCATTTCAAGGTGCCCATTTCAGGTACTTCGCTACTATGATGCACCGATACGCGTGTTTATAGGCACGATACATATCGGATATGTCGACACACGATTTTTGAAAAAATACTGACACCGACACGCTGTCGATACGTTGAATTTTTTTAATGTTGTATGTGTAAAGAAAATAAAAATTTTAAATGAAGAAGATGATGAAAGATTTTTTTTCTTTGCTTACAGAATCGGGATTGGAGTTGCTGGAATGAATTGTAAATAGGAAAAAAGGAAGCTTGTTTTGTAAGCCTACTAATTGAGGATAAAATTGTATTTGTACATTAAAAAAATGGCTCAACCCAATAATCCTCTTTGCCCAACAAACCCTCACATTTTAACAAGCCCGTTACCCAGTTATAACAAAACCCAATAATCCAAAAAAAAGCAAACGGCATTCCAATTGGTAGGGTTTGAGCGAATACACCATGCAGATCCAAAATCTCACCGAAA
This sequence comes from Forsythia viridissima, assembly GCA_030279155.1. Classification (NCBI taxonomy): domain Eukaryota; kingdom Viridiplantae; phylum Streptophyta; class Magnoliopsida; order Lamiales; family Oleaceae; genus Forsythia; species Forsythia viridissima. Next base: position 39,346,438 of record CM059037.1, read on the forward strand.
CTTTTTTCGATTCACACCGGAAACGTGCCCAACCACTAAATTTTCTGAAAACCAAGTTTAATCGGCCTTTGAAGGTTAGTTTTCATTTTTTTGGAAACGAGCTTGAATAAAGCCACCGACAAGAATTGGCGACGTGTCCGTGCTTCAGATCTTCGCTGTCCTAACTTGTTTGAGGTTAATTTTAGATGAATTTTGTGCTGCAAAATCTCTTCAGGCACAACTTAAATAGATAATGTCAAATTTCAATTTTCTTTGTGTATATATGAATTTTGCTCTCATATTGACTTTATTTTCCATCCCCAATATATTGTTCTAGGTTCACCCCTAGTTTTTTCGATTATATTTTCAAGAAACAATGGCTCGGAGGTATCACAGTGATTCGAGTGACCACATGAGCTCAGATTCTGATGAAAAATGAGGTAATAGGTATAGGCATCGGGAAAGTTTGGATGCAGAATAGGATAGAGAAAGGAGAAGGGAAAATGAGCGGGATACAAATAGTGAAAACGAGGTTGAGAGAGAAACGGAAAAAAGAGAATAGAGATTTGGTGATGAAAAGCGTGAAAGCGGGGAAATGAGGAAAATGTAGGAAAGGAGAATTATAAAAATAGGGATCGAAATTTAGATGATAGTAGGGAGAAACGTGGGCAATGGGATGACAGTGAGGAGAATGGTTATATGAGTAGAAAAGATGATATGGGTATGGAGAGGAAAACACGGAATTATGAGTCGAATGATGATGATGATAGAAGAGGCGATAAAAATGGTGAACGGCGGAGGGGTAGGAAGGATAATAGTAATGAAGATGATGATAAGAAAGAGTATTGGAGGAGAGAAGTGGAGGAAGGGTATGAAGAAAGGGATCGTAAACGAGATTCACATAGGAACGTTGAGGGTAATAGGGAAAAAGACACGACACCGACACCGACACCGACACCGACACCGACACCGACACCGACATCGACATCGACATCGACATCGACATCGACATCGATTTTTATTTTATTTTTTTAAATTTTGTATGTACAAACTCCAAGTTTCCTACCTTCTCTGCAGTTTTTGCACTTCATTTGTTTATCCAATTATGCCCATTTTAAGGTGCCCATTTTAGGTACTTCGCTGCTATGATGCACCAATACGGATATGCGTGTCCGAAACGATGCGCATCGGAAACGTCGATATGCAATTTTTGAAAAAATACTGACACCGACAAGCTGCTGAGACGTCAAATTATTTATTTATTATTTTGTATATGCAAACTCCAAGTTTCCTACGTTCGTTGTAGTTTCTGCTCTTCATTAGTTTATCCAATTAGGCCCATTTCAAGGTGCTCTTCATTAGTTTATCCAATTAGGCCCATTTCAAGGTGCACCGATACGTATACGCGTGTCTGACATGATACATATCGGATACGTCGATATGCGATTTTAGAAAAAATATCGACACCGACACGCTGCTTACACGTCGATTTTTTTAATGTTGTATGTGTAAGGAAAATAAAAATTTCAAATGAAGAAGATCAATAAGGATTTTTTTATTTGCTCATAGAACCGGGACTGGACTTGTTGGATTGAATTGTAAAAAGTAAAAAAGGAAGCTTGTTGTGTAAGCTTATTAATTGAAAGTAAAATTGTATTTGTACATTAAAAAAATGGCCCAACCCAATAATCCCCTTTGCCCAACAGTCCATCACATTTTAACCAGCCCATTACCCATTTATAACAAAACCCAATAGTCCAAAAAAAAGCAAACGACATTATCATCTTCTCCAACTCGTAAGGTTTGAGCAAATATACTACGCAGCACCAAAATGTCATCGAAAAATTTTTGGATTCGCGCTGGAGATGTGTCCAACCACTAAATCTTCGGAAAACCCAGTTTAATTAGCCTTTGAAGGTCAGCTTTCATTTTTTTTTGGAAACGAGCTTGAATAAAGCCACCGACAAGAATTGGCGACATGTCGGCAATGTGTCCGTCCTTCAGAGCTTCGTTGTCCTAACTTGTTTGAGGTTAATTTTAGATAAATTTTGTACTATAAAATCTCGTCTAGCACAACTTAAATAGATAATGTCACATTTCAATTTTCTTTGTGTGTATATGAATTTTGTTCTCATATTGACTTTATTTTCCACCCCAACATATTATTCTAGGTTCGCCCCTAGTTTTTTCGATTCTATTTTCAAGAAACAACGGCTCGGAGGTATCATAGTGATTCGAGTGATCACAGGAGCTCAGATTTTAACAAAAAACAAGGTAATAGGTATAGGCATCGGGAAAGTTTGGATGCAGAAAATGATAGAGAAAGGAAAAGGGCAAAGGAGCGGGATACAAATAGTGAAAACGAGGTTGAGAGAGAAACGGAAAGAAGAAGAGAGAGATTTGGTGATGAAAAGCGTGAAAGCGGAAAAGGGAGGAAAATGTACGAAAGGAGAATTATAAAAATAAGGATCGGAATTTAGATGATAGTTGGGATAAGCGTGGGCAAAGGGATGACAGTGAGGAGAATGGTTATAGGAGTAGAAAAGATGATACAGGTAGGGAGAGGAAAACACAGAATTATGAGTCGAATGATGAGGATGATAAAAGAGGCGATAAAAATGGTGAACGGCGGAGGGGTAGGAAGGATAATAGTAATGAAGATGCTGATAAGAAAGAGTATAGGATGAGAGAAGTGGAGGAAGGGTATGAAGAAAGGGATCGTAAATGAGATTCACACAGGGACGTGGAGGGTGATAGAGGGAAAGACACGACACCAACACCGACATTGATTTTATTTTATTTTTTTTAAATTTGTATGTGCAAACTCCAAGTTTCCTACCTTCCCTGCAGTTTTTGCTCTTTATTTGTTTATCCAATTATGCCCATTTCAGGTACTTCGTTGCTATGATGCACCGATACAGATATGCGTGTCCAACACGATGCGCATCAAATACGTCGATACGCAATTTTTGAAAAAAATACCGACACCGACACACATCTAAGACGTCAAATTTTTTATTTATTTATTATTTTGTATGTGCAAACTCCATGTTTCCTACCTTCATTGTAGTTTCTGCTCTTCATTGGTTTATCCAATTAGGCCCATTTCAAGGTGCTCATTTCAGGTACTTCGCTGCTATAATGCACCGATACGTATATGCGTGTCTGACACAATACATATCGGATATGTCGACATGGGTTTTAGAAAAAATACCGACACCGACACGCTGCCGACACGTCGATTTTTTTTTAATGTTGTATGTGTAAAGAAAATAAAAATTTCAAATGAAGAAGATGATGAAGGATTCTTTTTATTTGCTCACGGAACCGGGAATGAACTTGCTTGAATGAATTGTAAAAAGTGAAAAAGGAAGCTTGTTGTGTAAGTTTTTTAATTGAGGGTAAAATTGTATTTGTATATTAAAAAAATTGGCCCAACTGAATAATCTCCTTTGCCCAACAGTCCTGCACATTTTAACCAGCCCGTTTCCCATTTATAACAAAACCCCATAGTCCAAAAAAAAAAGAAAACCACATTATCATCTTCCTCAACTAGTAGGGTTAGAGCAAATACACGCAGCACATAAATCTCATCAGAAAATTTTTGGATTCATTTTTTGGGAAACGAGCCTGAATAAAGCCACCGACAAGAATTGGCGACGTGTCCGCGCTTCAGAGCTTCGGTGTCCTAACTTAAATAGATAATGTCACATTTTGATTTAGATGAATTTTGTACTGTAAAATCTCGTCAGGCATAACTTAAATAGATAATGTCACATTTTGATTTTTTTTGTGTATATATGAATTTTGTTCTCATATGACTTTCTTTTCCACCCCTAACATATAGTTCTAGGTTCGCCCCTGGTTTTTTCGATTCTATTTTCAAGAAACAATGGCTCGAAGGTATCACAGTGATTCGAGTGACAACAGGAGCTCAGATTCTAATGAAAAACAAGATAATAGGTATAGGCATCGGGAAAGTCAGAAAAGGAGTGAGAAAGGAGAAGTAGAAGGAGAAGGGAAAATGAACGGGATAAATATAGTGAAAACGAGGTTGAGAAAGAAAAGGAAAGAAGAAGAGAGAGATTTGGTGATGAAAAGCGTGAAAGCGGGGAAGAGAGAAAAATGGAGGAAATGAGATTTATAAAAATAGGGATCGGAATTTAGCTGATAGGAGGGTTAAACATGGGCAAGGGGATGACAATCAGGAGAATAGCTCTAGGAGTAGAAAAGATGATACGGATAGAGAGAGGAAAACACAGACATACGAGTCAAATGATGATGATGATAGAAGAGACGATAAAAATGGTGAACGAAGGAGGGATAGGGAGGATAATAGTAATGAAGATGGTGATAAGAAAGAGTATAGAAGGAGATAAGTGGATAAAGGGTATGGAGAAAGGGATCGTAAATGAGATTCACATAGGGACGTGGAGGGTGATAGGAGGGATAGAAGGGAAAGACAAGACAACAACACCGATTATTTTAATTTTTTTATTTTTGTATGTGCAAACTCCAAGTTTCCTATCTTCCTTGCAGTTTTTGCACTTTATTTGTTTATCCAATTATTCCCATTTCAAGGTGCCCATTTCAGGTACGTCTTTGCTAATGTACCGACACGAATATGCGTGTCCGACGTGATACGTATCGGATACGTCGATACGCGATTTTTGAAAAAATACCAATACATTGCCGACATGTCAAAAATTTTTTTTTTTATATATATATTTTGTATGTGCAAACTCCAAGTTTCCTACCTTCGCTATAGTTTCTGCTCTTCGTTGGTTTATCCAATTAGGCCCATTTCAAGGTGCTCATTTCAAGTACTTCGTTGCTATGATGCACCGATATGGATACGTGCGTCCAGCATGATACATATCGAATACGTCAACACATGATTTTTGAAAAAATAACGACACCGACATGCTGCTGATACGACGAATTTTTTTAATGTTGTATGTGTAAAGAAAATAAAAATTTCAAATGACGAAGATGATGAAATATTTTTTTTATTTGCTCACAGAATTGGGACTGGAGTTGCTGAAATGAATTGTAAATAGGAAAAAAGGAAGCTTGTTGTGTAAGCCTATTAATTGAAGATAAAATTGTATTTATACATTAAAAAAATGGCCCAACCCAATAATCCTCTTTGCCTAAAAAACCCTCACATTTTAACAAGTCCATTACCCATTTATAACAAAACCCAATAATCCAAAAAAAAAAAAAAAAAAAGCAAACGACATTATCATCTTTCCCAACTGGTAGAGTTTGAGCAAATACACCATGCAGATCCAAAATCTCACCAAAATTTTTTTCGATTCGAGCCGGAAACGTGCCCAACCACTAAGGTGGTGTTCTCTTTGTGTTTGAGTTTTGTGTTTTGAGTTTTGAATTTATTTTGTGTTTTGTGTTTTGAGTGTTTGTTTTGATGTTTTGAAAATACGTTCTTTTTGGTATTTTTGAAAATTGTTTCTGAAAATAGAAAACTCAAAAACGCGTTTACTTTGAAAATTTTGAAAAATGATTTTGTATGATATGTTATTCAAAAAATTTCAAAAATGATTTTGTATGATATGTTATTCAAAAAATTTCATTATTCAATATTTTTAATAGTTTAATGCTAATATAGTATAAAAATTCTAACAAGATAGACTATATAATGCTAATACAATTGAATACTTTCTCAAAATAATTTAATGCTAATACAATTGTTATATATTTTTCATATTTTATTTATTATTGTTTTACAAATTGGCCCCCGAAAGAGAATTTTGATTTCTGTATATGTGAATAGGTGTGCGTTGAATAATTGATTTTTGATTTTCGTATATATATTTTCTAACAATTTTGATGTTAATAATTGATTTTCCAACATGAAAATTATCTATACTTATATATTATAACCTCTAATACACAAATATGTGTCAAAACAAGCCAAAAGATGCAAATCGTAATAAAAATGTGATCGAAATTTAAAAAAAAAACTGAAATTATTGTACTGGGCGATCGCCCAGCATAAAATTTCAAAAAAAAAAAAAAAAGGCGGATGGAAGGAATCGAACCGTAGACCAAAACGGCCAAAATGCGCATTTTGGCCGTTTTGGCTACAACCAACATTTGCAAAGAAAACGGCCAAAACGGTAGAAATGCCGTTTTGTGTTTTCTTTGCAATTTTTTTTTTTGTTTTCAAAAATCCATTTTCGAAAATGGTAAAGAGAACACGTTTTGGCCGTTTTCAAAAACTCAAAACAGAAAACGGGTTGAAAACAACAAAGAGAACATGCCCTAAATTTTCTGAAAACCAAGTTTAATCGGCCTTTGAAGGTTAGTTTTCATTTTTTTACAAACGAACTTGAATGAAGCCACTGACAAGAATTGGCGACGTGTCCGTGTTTCAGATCTTCGCTGTCCTAACTTGTTTGAGGTTAATTGTAGATGAATTTGGTGTTGCAAAATCTCGTCAGGCACAACTTAAATAGATAATGTCAAATTTTTCAAGAAACAATGGCTCGGAGATATCATAGTGATTCGATTGACCACATGAGCTCAGATTCTAATGAAAAAGGAGGTAATAGGTATAGGCATCGGGAAAGTTTGGATGCAGAAAAGGATAGAGAAAGGAGAAGGGAAAAGGAGCAGGATACAAATAGCGAAAACGAGGTTGGGAGAGAAACAGAAAAAAGAAGAGAGAGATTTGGTGATGAAAAGCGTGAAAGCGGGGAAGGGAGGAAAATGTAGGAAAGGAGAATTATAAAAATAGGAATCGGAATTTAGATGATAGTAGGGAGAAACGTGGGCAAGGGGATGACAGTGAAGAGAATGGTTATAGGAGTAGAAAAGATGATACGGGTAGGGAGAGGAAAACACAGAATTATGAGTCGAATGATGAGGATGATAGAAGAGGCGATAGAAATGGTGAACGACGGAGGGGTAGGAAGGAAAATAGTAATGAAGATGATGATAAGAAAGAGTATATGAGGAGAGATGTGGATGAAGGGTATGAAGTAGGCCTGGGCGTCGGGTGGGTCGGTTCGGGTATTTCAATACCCGGAACCGTTAGTTCGGGTTTGAGTATTTCGTAAATGGAACCGTTCGGGTCCACGAAATTTTTGGAACCAAACCCGAACCCGAACCCGAACCGTCGGTTCCGGTTTGGGTTCGGTTCTACCCATAACAATTTTTAACACTTTGTTAATCTAATGCACAAAATATGAATATAGCATCCAATATCTAGCAAAATAAGCCACAAAATAGCATCCATTAGTAGAGTATAAATATTAAACACCAAATTAAATACCCAAAAAACAAACCCAAAAAAAAAATACTAAATTTTACAAATGCTAAAAATAACATAAATTTTTCTTCTCAAAACAACATAACAATAAATATTATCGAATTTTCCTTTCATTCCGTTGTTTCATTTGCTTCACAATTCATCAACCTTTCAAGACTAGACGAGAGGTGCAGCGCAATTTGGGATTTGAGTGTGAGAGATGAGACGAGAGGTGCGACGCAATTTGGGATTAGATATATTGGAACTGTGAAAAAGTGAAACTGGAGGCGGAGATTAGGTTTAATATTTGGATATCAATTGTGCCAATGACGTGATGATTTATTTGTGAACTTTATTTTGGGAATTGGGTATATAAATTTCAGCCAATTAAGTTTGGGCCTAGGTGGTATGTTTTTGGGCGTTAATTTTGGATTTCGGCTATTTTAATTTTCTTATTTAGTTGATGTTGGGCCATTGAATAAATTGTAAAAAAACAAAAATTCAATTCCAGTTCGGGTACCCACGGTTCTTGTTCAAAAACCAAGACCCGACCCGAACCCGATCGGTTCTCGGTTCTCGGTTCTCGGTTCCAGTTATTTATTTATTTTTTTTGGAACCGGACCGGAACCTTCGGTTACGGTTCGGTTCCGGTTCAGGAGGTTCGGTTCCGGTTAAAATGCCCACCCCTAGTATGAAGAAAGGGATCGTAAACGAGATTCACATAGGGACGTGGAGGGTGATAGGGGGAAAGACACGACACCGACACCGACACCGACACCGACACCGACATCGATTTATTTTATTTTATTTTGTATGTGCAAACTCCAAGTTTCCTACCTTCCCTGTAGTTTTTTCTTTTCATTTGTTTACCCAATTATGCCCATTTTAAGGTGCCCATTTAAGGTACTTCGCTACTATGCTGCACCGATATGGATATACGTGTCCGACACGATGCGAATCGGATACGTCGATACACAATTTTTGAAAAAATACCGACACCGACATCCTGTCGAGACGTCAAATTTTTTATTTATTTATTATTTTGTATGTGCAAACTCCACGTTTTCTACCTTCGTTGTAGTTTATGTTCTTCATTGGTTTATCCAATTAGGCCCATTTCAAGGTGCTATTTTCAGGTGCTTCGCTGCTATAATGCACCGATATGTATACGCGTGTCTGACACGATACATATCGGATACGTCGACAAGCGATTTTAGAAAAAATACCGACACCGTCTTGCTGCCGACAAGTCGATTTTTTTTTAATGTTGTATGTGTAAAGAAAATAAAAATTTCAAATGAAGAAGATGATGAAGGATTTTTTTTTATTTGCTCACGGAATCGGGAATGAGCTTGCTGGAATGAATTGTAAAAAGTAAAAAAAGGAAGCTTGTTCTGTAAGCTTATTAATTGGGGATTTTTTCATAAATAAACCACTTTTTAAAAATAATTCTAATTTTATCAACTTAACAAAATTGTTCTAAAAATACTACATTCTTAAAATAATATTAATTAATAAAATAATAAATTAAAATTAAATCTATACTACAAAATATATATTTCTACGTGAATTCACTTAAATTTGCATTTGAGTCCTTAATTATTTGCACAATAAGTCCTTCATCTTTATAAAATTTTCACTTTAGTCCCTATACTTCCTCTCTCATTTCAATTTCGTCCTCTTTTATTTACAACCTAAGTCCTTCAACTTTTAAATTTTTGCAACTTGATCCCCATATTTATAATTTTATATCAATTTAGTCTTTTATAGTATCACTATTTGATACATATGTTACAAATGATATTGTGTATCAATGTTTGATACAAATGTTACAAATGATATTTTGTAACAATCTATGTTACAAATTGAAATATAAAATATCAGTGATACAAAATATTAATTCATGTAACATGTATTGTGTAAAATAACATAATATAATCAGTAACATATTCAGTGATACAAAATATTATTTGTAACATTTGTATCAAACAGTGATACACAATATAATTTGTAACATTTGTAACAGATTGAGATACTAAACAGAAATTGTTACAACTGTTACAACTGCAAAATCAACTCTAAACTTCAATAAGTTCGTTATAGTATGATATAGTTATGTAACACAATGTTAAATTTAACAAATAAAACTATTGATTTAATCATTTGTAACATACGTAACATCAGTGATACAGAATACCAATTTATGTAACATGTGATGTGTAAAATAACATAATACAATATGTAACATATTCAGTGATATAAAATATCATTTGTAACATCTGTATCAAATAGTGATACAAAGGACTAAATTGATATAAAAGTATAAATGTGGGGACCAACTTGTACAAATTTAAAAGTTGAAGGACTTGGGTTACAAATAAAAAGGATGAAATTGAAATGAAAGAGGAAGTATAGGGACTAAAGTGAAAATTTTATAAAGATGAAAGACTTATTGTGCAAATAATCAAGGACTCAAAAGCAAAATTGAGTGAATTCACGTGGAAATAGTCATTTGATTTTAATTTATTATTTTATTAATTAATATAATATTAACTATGTAGTATTTTTGGAATAAATAAACTAAATTGTTAGATTTAGAATTATTTTAATATTTGTAATTAGTGGTCGTAATATCCACTGTTAATTGAGGGTAAAATTTTATTTGTACATTAAAAAAAATGGCCCTACCCAATAAGAGGAAATTACATTCATTACTATGTATATATAATATATTGTTAAATTTACTTTTCTAATATTTTTATTCTAAAAATACTGGGTATTATTTATATATTATTCTATATATATTTATATAATATAATATTTACAAAAGGAAACACAATAAACATCCCCATTAATTTCGCGGAGAGAGAAAGAAAAAACCATGGGAGAAAAAATACCATATTCATCTTCTCTATCCCTTTTTAGCACATCCATATCGTCTACATTGCCGCCAACAGTATAATCTTATCTCTCTAATCTCTAGGGTTCCATCACTATGTAAAAGCCTAACCTCCAATTTGTAGAAATTTTAGTCGCTGGACAAAGATACCCAACATAGATACGCCTACTTGTAGAATGACTCGGTCGGCGGCAAAGAAGGAGTCACCTGACTATGTGAAGAAGCTTGTATTACATTCCAAACAGAAAGTTATTTGGATGCACATATTGAAGGAAGTCGCCGGAGAATAGGTGTTTACTAATCTGTTGCAAAAGTTGTTACAAAATCAATTTACATTGTCCCTGTTCCTAATCTGTTGCAAACATTGTTACAAAATCAGTTTGCATTGTCTCTGTTACTAATCTATTGCAGACGATGTTACAAAAATCTGTTTCGTAGTCTCTGTTATTAACGTGCTGCAAACGTTGTTACAAAATCATTTTGCATTGTCTCTGTTACTAATCTGTTGCAGACGATGCTACAAAATCTGTTTCGTTATCTCTGTTATTAATATGTTGCAAACAATATTACAAAAATCTGTTTTGTTCTCTCTATTATCAATCTGTTGCAAACGATGTTACAAAAATATACTTCAGTTATAATTATGGGGATGTTATTATCGAACACGATTTGCATGAAGAAGACGCTTTGCAGTTGGTCGAGACGAGTTGCAGTTTATTGTAATGTTGGAGAGATATTGAAATGATTAGGATTGTAAATGATGAAAGATAGAGAAACAAGAGAGATATTAGATTGATAAGAGAGAATATCTTAATTAGTTATATATAAAATCTTAATCAAAATAGTAAATGAGATAATTAAGGATTCTGTTACAATATTTAATCAATTAAATAATTAATTAAAAATTAGATGAAACTCAGTATTTTTGGAATAAAAAACATGATTTAGTTTTTTTTATAAATAATAACATAAGATGATTTAGTTGTGAAAATTTTCCACCCAATAATCTCCTTTGCCCAACAGTCCCTCACATTTTAACCATCCCATTACCCATTGATAACAAAACCCAATAGTCCAAAAAAAAGCAAAACGACCTTATCATCTTGTCCAACTCGTATGGTTTGAGCAAATATACCACGCAGCACCAAAATCTCATCAGAAAATTTTTGGATTTGCGCCGGAGATGTGCCCAACCACTAAACCTTCGCAAAACCCAGTTTAACCAGCCTTTGAAGGTTAGTTTTCATTTTTTTTGGAATCGAGCTTGAATAAAGCCACCGACAAGAATTGGCGATGTCTCAGCGACGTGTCCGTGCATCAGAGCTTCGCTGTCTAACTTGTTTGAGGTTAATTTTAGATGAATTTTGTACTTTAAAATCTCGTCAGGCACAACTTAAATAGATAATGTCACATTTCGATTTTCTTTGTGTATATATGAATTTTGTTCTCATATTGACTTTATTTTCCACCTCCTAACATATTGTTCTAGGTTTACCCCTAGTTTTTTCGATTCTATTTTCAAGAAACAATGGCTCGGAGGTATCACAGTAATTTGAGTGACAACATGAGCTCAGATTCTAATGAAAAATGAGGTAATGTGTATAGGCATCGGGAAAGTTTGGATGCAGAAAAGAAGAGAGAAAGGAGAAGTAGAAGGAGAAGGGAAAAGGAGCGGGATACAGATAGTGAAAACGAGGTTGAGAGAGAAACAGAAAGGAGAATAGAGAGATTTGGTGTTGAAAATCGTGAAAGCGGAGAAGGGAGGAAAAGGGAGAAAATGAGAATTATAAAATTAGGGATCAAAATTTAGCTGATATGAGGAAAAAAACGTGGGCAAGGGGATGACAGTGAGGGGAATGGTTATAGGAGGAAAACACAGACATACAAGTCGAATGATGCGGATGAGAGAAGAGGCGATAAAAATGTTGAACGGCGGAAGGGTATGGAGGATAATAGTAATGAAGATTATGATAAGAAAGAGTATAAGAGGAGAGAAGTGGATGAAGGGTATGAAGAAAGGGATTGTAAACGAGATTCACATAGGGACGTGGAGGGTGATAGGAGGGATAGAAGGGGAAGAAGTGGACGTAGGAGTGATGATGATGATTATGAGAATGGGCGATATAGGGGTAGGGAGAATCGGCATAATGAGGACGATAAACGGGTGGATAATAGGAAAGAGCAGCGAAGGAATCAAGAAAGATAAAGCGAGAGAAGTCGCAACAAGGATGATGATAATGATAGGAGGAGAAGATATGAGAGGAATGGGAGTAAAGAGGAGGATAGGGGTTTGAGTAAGAAACAGGGAGATGTGAAGGCACGTGAGGATATAAAGGTGCAAAATCCTGAGGCAAATTCGAGTACCGGCATGGCTATGAATTTGGGAAGAGTGGAGAAGTGTATATTCTGCCATTTAAGTTGGCCAGACTGATGAAGAAAATTGATGATAAGAGTAGTGTTGATTATCAGAGAATGACATGGGATGCATTGAGAAAAGAGTATTAATGGCTTGGTGAACAAAGTGAATGCAACCAACATTAAAAATGTTATTCCAGATTAGTTTGCTGAGAATCTGATACGTGGGAGGGGTCTGTTTTGTCGTTCGTGTATGAAGTCACAAATGGCTTCTCCAGGTTTCACTTTCACTGATGTGTTTGCCGCTTTGGTTGCTGTGGTCAATACCAAGTTCCTTGAAGTTGGTGACCTATTATTGACGAGGATTACTTTGCAGTATCAAATTTATAAAATCCCCTCTCAAATACACTAACTCTCTCACAATGTTTCGTATAAGCTTCAATTTTACCTAAATCTTGGCCCAAAATTAAACCGCGAATTGAACGCCAAATTTCGGATCCTTCCTCACCGCGAAAAATTTCAACTCTCAACTATCTCGTATCTGCTTTCTACCGACCACCCCTCAGCCACTGTACTCCAAATTGTAAGTCATTTTTATGTTAAAAATGAATGTCCAACTTTAATATATGCATCAACGTTTATGTTTGAATCTCTGTCAAATGAAAACCTGATTCCATTTTATTTTTTTTTCCCTATTTATTATTTCTTATAAAATTTTAGAGCGTCTTTAAAATTTGGGCATTGGAGAAGAGTGATTGATTCCCTGTAGTTTTTTTATTTATAGATTTTAATGGTTTTTTATTTTTTATTTTTATCTGAGATTATAAATTTGATTGAGTTTTCTTGTGATTTTTGAGTTATATTATGGTATATAAGAAAGGTTATGGATATTTTAGATAATGAAAAGGAAAATGTTTATGAATGTTAAGTTACTAATATATCGCTTATCCGGTAGAATTAGACCGTAAAAGCTTGCTCGTGTTCAAGAATAATGAGGATGAACAAGGTTGAGAGGAAATATTTGAAGAATGGTGGAGATAAATAAAAAGGAGAAATTTGAGGAAGGAGAAATATTTTTTAAATTGGATTACAGATGTATAGCACTTTTTTTTTTTCTTTTTTATGTGTGACTCGGGTGAAACCTCCCTTACGGTCGATTTTCATAACTGTATATTATGTAATTATTGTATTATATATCTTTTGATTCATTGTAGAATGCTCCAAAAGCGTCGTTGTATATAGTCCAATAAATAGGACCATTCTAATTGTGAATTTAAACAAGAAACAACACAATATTTTTCATATGAATATCGAAACCAAGATAATATGAGAACGTGTTTATTTGGGATTTAAAAAAGATTCTCACTATCCAAGATATCATCTTGTTTGTCGTTCAAGAAATTGTGGAATTAAGTAGAAGTTTAAAATGCTAGGAATTTGAACATATTTTGGGCTTTAGAAGCAACACATTTTTGGGTTGTTTCTTTGTAAGAAAATTTATGTATCCCCAGGGTACTAAATTACATTGATTGTGATGGCAACGTCAGAGAGTACAAATTTTCTTGTATTGATCCCTCAAAGATTCATTAGCAGAAATAAAGGATAAATATGTGGTACTAGGATACAAAATGATATAGATTGTGATGGCAAGTGGCAACGTGAAAGAGTTTGGATAAATTTTCTTGCATTAATTTAGGATACAAAATGGTATGGATTGTTATGGCACGAGTTAGAGGTTGGTTACGTTTTCTTTCATTTTGTCCCTCAAAGATTCGTTAGTAGATGTACAAGGTTCTCCGTGTTTAGCATTAATATGCTCCAAGTTAATCTGCAAATTTTCACTAGCCTCAACTTAACTAGTATGTTCATCAATAACATCAGAAATACCATCAAAATTAACACTTTGTTAGAAGTGATGGCGGGCTTACAAAATGATATGGATTGTGAAGGAAACACGAAAGAAGTAGGTTAAATTTTCTTGCATTTTGAACCTCAAAGATTCATTAGCAGAAGTACATGGTTCTCCGTGATTAGTGTTAATACGCTCCAAGTCAATCTTTCTTCGTGATTAGCATAAATGCACTCCAAGTCATTCTGAAAATTTTATCTAGCTTCAACTAAACTAAGTATTCAATATCAACATAAAAAATACCTTCAACATTAACTTTTTGTTAGAAGTGATGGTGGGTTTACAATAAATCAAGCTAGTGATAAAACTTACAACATGTAACAGTGAAATCATTAGTTTACTTGGTGCTAGGAAAAACTTGTAGAATGGCATGAAGTGTAATAATCATAACAAAAGGGAAGCCTTTACTTCGACTAAAGAAATTTTAGGGAAAAAAATGCAAGTAAATTTACACGTTTTCTATTAATAAAATGATACAGATTTTGAAGGCAACCGGAAAAAATGAGGATAAATTTTCTTGTATATTTTCCTTATAATATTCATTAGCAAAAGGTTCTTTGTGATTAGCACTAATAACCTTCAAATCTTTCTGAAATTTTTCACTAGCCTCAACTAAATTAGTGTTTTCATTATTCAAGTCTAAATACATTCAGAACTAACTTTTTGCTAGAAGTGGGGGTGGGTTGAAAATATATCAATTTAGTGATAAAACATTAAGCCGATGGTAGTTTCGATGTTAATATATAATGAAATCTCTAGTTTAGTTGGAGCTATGGAAATTTTGAAGATTGGCACGAAATGTATTAGCCATAATCAAGGTGGACCCCTTACTTCTGTTAATGAATTTATTAGGAACCAAAATGCAAGAAAAATTATGTCTTCTTAGGAAACTAAATGATGGATTGTGATGGCAACTCAAAAGAGGTAGGATAATTTTTCTTGCTTTTTGTCCACTAAATATTCGTTAGCAGAAGTAGATGGTTCTTCGTGATTAGCATTAATACGCTCCAAGTCATTTTGGAATTTTTCTCGAGCCTCAACTATACTAGTGTTTTCATTATTAACATCTAAAATACCAGCAACATTAACTTTTTGCTAGAAGTGATTGTGGGCTTACAATAAATCAAGCTAGTGATAGAAATTACATCACATGTAACAGTGAAATCATTAGTTTAGTTGGTGCAAGGGAAAACTTGTAGATTGAAAATGAATCTATACTTCGATGAATGAATATTTAAGGACAAAAAAGCAAGAAAATGTACGTGTTTTGAGAAAATAAAATGATATAGATTGTGAAGGCAACGAGAAAGAGGCAGGATAAATTTTCTAGCATTTTGTCCCTCAAATATTCATTAGACGTAGTACAGGTTCTCCGTGATTAGCATTAATACGCTCCAACTCAATCTGAAAAGTTTCACTAGCCTCAAATAAACTAGTGTTTTCGTTATTCAAGTCTAAAATATAATCAAAACTAACTTTTTCTAGTTATGGTGGTGAGTTTAGAATATATCAACTTAGTGATAAAAGATACGGCCAATGGTAGTTCCAGCGTTAATAGTGAAATCTCTAGATCAGTTGGACCTAGGGAAAGATTGAAGATTGGCATGAAATGTATTAGTCTTAATCAAGGTGAACCCCATAATTCTGCTGACAAATTTGTTAGGAACAAAAATGCTTGAAAAATGTCTTCATATGAAACTAAATGATATGGGTTGTGATGGAAACTTGAAAGAGGTAGGATAAAATTTTCTTGCATTTTGCCCCTTTAATATATATTCGTTAGAAGTACATGATTCTTCGTGATTAGCATTAATACGCTCCATGTCATTATGAAATTTGTCACTAGCCTCAACTAAACTAGTGTTTTCATTATTAACATCTAAAATATCATCAACAATTACTTTTTTCTAGAAGAGCTAGCGGGTTTACAATATATCTAAGTTAGTGATAAAAATTACGGCACATATAACAATGAAATCATTAGTTTATTTTGTGCTATCAAAAACTTGTAGATTGACATCATGTGTATTAATCATAACAAAAAGGAGCCATGTACTTCGACTACTGAATTTTTAGGAACAGAAAAGCATAAAAATTTACATGTTCCGAGGTAATAAAATGATAAAGATTATGAAGGCGACAAGAAGGAGGCAATATAAATTTTCTTGTATTTTGTCCCTCAAATATTCAATAGCACAAGCACAGGGTTCTCTGTGATTAGCATTAATAAGCTCCAAGTCAACCTGAATATTTCACTAGCCTCAACTAAACTAATGTATTTGTCGTTCGAGTCTAAAATACAACCAAATAAAACTTTTTGCCAGCAGTGATGGTGGGTAGAAAATATATCAACTTAGTGATAAAAGATACGGCCGATGGTAGTTTAGACGTCAATATTGAAATTCTATCTTACACGGAGTTGGGGAAAGTTTGAAGATACACATGAAATGTATTAGTCATAATCATGGGGAATCTCGTACATCTGCTAACAAATTTATTAGGAACAAAAAAAAATGTCTTCATAGGAAGCTAAATGATATGGATTGTGATGGCAACTCAAAAGAAATAGGATGAATTTTCTTGCATTTTGTCCCTTTAATATTCGTTAGCAGAAGTATAGGGTTCTTCATGATTAGCATCAATACATTCCAAGTCATTGTGAAAATTTTCTCCAGCCACAACTAAACGAGTATTTTCGTTGTGAACATTTAAAATACCATCAACATTAACTTTTTCTAGAAGTGCTGGCATGTTCACAAGAAATCAAGCTAGTGATAAAAGTAAGAGAATAAGTAACACTAACATCATTAGTTTAGTCAATGCTACGAAAGACTACATAAAGTGTATTATATAAGGGAACCATGACCTTTAACTAATGAAAATTTGGAACATAAATGAAAAAAAAATTACATTTTCAGAAGAAATAAAATGATATAAATTATGAAGGCGACGAGAACGAGTCAAGATAAATTTCCTTGTATTTTGTCCCTCAAATATACAATAGTAGAAGCACAAGTTCTCCGTGATTAGCATTAATAAGCTTCAAGTCAACCTGAATATGTCACTAGCCTCAACTAAACTAGTGTTTTTGTCATTCGAGTCTAAAAGATAACCAAAACCAGCTTTTTGCTAGAAGTGATGGTGGGTTGAAAATATATCCACTTAGTGATAAAAGACAAGGCCAGCAGCAATTTAGACGTTAATATTGAAATCTCTATTTTAGTTGGAGTTAGGGAAGTTTGAAGATTGGTGCATGAAATACTTCTGCTAACGAATTTATTAGGAACAAAAATGCAAGAAAAATATGTCTTCATAGGAAACTAAATGATATAGATTGTGATGGCAACTCGAAAGAGGTAGGATAAATTTTCTTGCATTTTGTCCCTTTAATATTCGTTATCACAAGTACAGGGTTCTTCGTGATTAGCATTCTTCGTGATTAGCATTAATACAGTCCAAGTTATTCTAAAAATTATCTATAGTCACAAATAAACAATTTTTTTCATTGTCAACATATAAAATACAATCAACATTAACTTTTTTCTAGAAGCGCTGGCGGGTTCACAATAAATCAATCTAGTGATAAAAGTTAGAACAGTTGTAACAGTGAAATCATTAGTTCAATCGGTGCTACAAAAAACTTTTAGATTGACATAAAGTGTATTATTGATAATAACAGGTAACCATGTACTTCTACTAATGAATTTTTGGGAACAAAAAAGCAAGAAATTTTACATTTCTAGAGGAACGACTAGAAAGAGTCAAGATATATTTTCTTGTAATTTGCCCTCAAATATTCAATAGTAGAAGCATAGAGTTCTATGTGATTATCACTAATACGCTCCAAGTCAATTTGAAAATTTTCACCGGCGTTAACGTAACTAGTTTTTTCGTTATTGTCCATAATACAATGAAAACAAACTTTTTGCTAGAAGAAGTGGTGGGTTGAAAATATATCAACGTAGAGATAAAAGATACGTGAGACGTTAGTTTACAAGTTAATATTGAAATCTGTATTATAGTTGGAGTTAGGGAAAGTTTGAAGATTGGCATGACATGTATTAGTCATAACCATGGTGAACCAGTAGTTCTGCTAACGAATTTATTAGGAACAAAAATGCAAGAAAAAAATATGTCATCATAGGAAACTAAATGATATGGCTTGTGATGGAAACTCGAAAGAGGCAGGATAAATTTTCTTACATCTTGTCCCATTAGTATTCGTTAGCAGGAGTACATGGTTATTCGTGATTATCATTAATACACTCCAAATTATTCTGAAAATTTTCTCTAGCCACAACTAAACAAGTATTTTCATTGTGAACATCTAAAATACCATCAACATTAACTTTTTCCTACAATTGCTGGCGGGTTCACAATAAATCAAGCTAGTGATAAAAGTTAGAGCATATGTAACACTGAAATCATTAGTTTAGTCGGTGATACGAAGAACTTTTAGATTGACGTAAAGTGTACATTGATAATAAAAGGGAACCATGTACATCGACTAATGAATTTTTAGGAACAAAAACGCAAGAAAATTTACAAGTTTAGAGAAAATAAAATGATATAGATTATGAAGGCGATGAGAAAGAGTCAAAATAATTTTTCTTGTATTTTGTCCCTCAAATATTCAATAGTAGAAGCACGGGGCTGTACATGATTAGCATTAATACACTACAAGTCAATTTGAAAATTTTCACTAGCGCTAACTAAACTTGTTTTTTCATTATTGAAGTCCAAAAAACAACCAAACAAACTATTTGTTAGAAGTGGTGGTGGGTTCAAAATATATCAACTTTGAGATAAAAGATAAGGCTAACGTTGGTTTAGACGTTAAAATTGAAATCTCTATTTTAGTTGGAGTTAGGGAAAGTTTGAACATTGTCATGAAATGTATTAGTCATAACCACAGTGAACCCAGTACTTCTGCTAACGAATTTATTAGGAACAAAAATGCAAGAAAAATTATGGCTTCATAGGAAACTATATGTTGTGATGGAAACTCGAAAGAGGTAGAATAAATTTTCTTGCATTTTGTCGAGAAGTACATGGTTCTTCGTGATTCTCATTAACACACTCCAAGTCATTCGGAAAATTTTCTCTATGCCCAACTAAACTAGTGTTTTCATTATTAACTTCTAAAATACCATCAACATTAACTTTTATCTAGAAGTGCTGACTGGCTTACAGTAAATCAAGCTAGTGATAAAAAGTTAGAGCACATGTAATAATGAAATCATTAGTTTAGTTGGTGCTACAGAAAACTTATATATTGACGTAAAGTGTATTAATCATAATAAAAGGGAGCCATGTACTTCGACTAATGAATTTTTAGGGACAGAAATGAAAAAAAAAATTACATGTTCCGAGGTAATAAAATGATATAAATTATGAAAACGACGAGAAAGAGGCAAGATAAATTTTCTTGCATTTTGTCTCTCAAATATTCAATAGCAGAAGCAGGGTTCTTCGTGATTAGCATTGATAAGCTCCAAGTCAACCCGAAAATGTCACTAGCATCAAGTAAACTAATGTTTTTTTCGTTCGAGTCTAAAAGACAACCAAAACAAACTTTTTGCTAGAAGTGATGGTGGGTTGAAAATATATCAACTTAGTGATAAAAGGTACGGCCAATGATAGTTTAGACTTTAGACGTTAATATTGAAATGTCTATTTTAGTTGGAGTTAGGAAAAATATGAAGATTGGCATGAAATGTATTAGTCATAACCAATGTTCAGAAAACTGGACCGGTCATCGACCCGAAAAAACAACGGGTCAAGAGTCAAAAGGTCGAATCGAGTCGAACCGGAGTTGAAACGATTTCAATTAAAAAATTAATCTATATATCTCACAAAATTTCCAAAAATAAATTATTTACAAATAGACCAGCATTTATAAACAATATAACTTACAAAATTTGATTTCAAATAGACTTTTCATGATGTCCACTTCCAATATTAGTAGAAAATAGTCAAAATACATGTCCAAAATTCAAAATTCAAAACATTAACTTAGCACAAAGGAATGAAACGAAAGACAACCAACCAAAGTGATTACAATAAAAATGACAAAAACAAAATGAAACAAACAAATCATGATTCAATTATCATCTGAAACAATCTCATCTATAAACCTGAATCTTTGTGGCAAATGCAATTGGAACCCCTCCATTTAACAATATCATCACATGCAGCAGAACAAAATCAAGAAATTAGAGAAACAAAAGAATGTTCAAACTATCATATTACAAGAAAATAAGAAGAACAATAAGCTAAGAAGAACAAGAACTATCACACTATTGAGTTCAAAACTATAAATGGTCACACTCCTGTTGACTTCCAAGATAGAATTTTCCAGAAATTAAAATTTTTACAGGTAAGACACAGAATCAGAAAACGGAAAAGGGAAAAGGAAACCTGTTCCACGAGAAAAGCAGTTGCCTTTTCTAAGAGGAATATTATCAAACAACTAACAATCTGTAATTTAACAGGAATCTGTATCAATTTGTACTCAAATTTAACACCAGTAACATCAAATTTACATGAAATATAGCATAAAAAAATCATTAAATGAACCGGCCGAAAAAGAAATATTGAAAAATCAAACCCATAAGCCATTAACCCATAAAATTGATGTAATATATAACACATTAACTCATACAAATAAAAAACCAGCAAGACAAAGGAAGAAAAAATTCGAATTGAAACTCACCTGTGCGTGCGCAGATTCGAGGAGAATCGGCAGAAATTTTGAAGATAAGAGCTTATAATGAACTTTATCCCTTGATATTCAAATAGAAATTGAGAAGAGGTGAAGAAAATGGATGAAGTAAAGTGATTTGGGGCAATTTGATGGAGAAATCAGAGAAATAAGAGAAATGCGGCTGAAGAGAAATGAAGAAAATGCTGACCAAAGTGGTTTTTGTCCTAAAATTGGCTGACCAGGTTCAACCGGCCATTTCTTGAAATCCGGTTCGCGGTTAAACCGCTATAAAATCGGGTTAGCCGTCCGGTTATCTAGTAGGTGGTTTTTTAAGGGGACCGGACCGATTTTAAGGCCGGTTCCCAGTTTTTTCAATTGAACCGGCTGGTCCGGTCCGATTTTCTAAACATTGGTCATAACCATTGTGAACCCCATACTGTTGCTAACAAATTTATTAGGAACAAAAATACAAGAAAAATATGTATTCATAGGAAACTAAATGATATAGATTGTGATGTCAACTCGAAAGAGGTAGGATAAATTTTCTTGCATTTTGTCCCTTTAATATTCTTTAGCAGAAGTACACGTTCTTCGTGATTAGCATTAATACACTCTAAGTTACCCTAAAAATTCTCTCTAGCCACAACTAAACAAGTATTTTCATTGTGAACATATAAAATACGATCAACATTAACCTTTTTCTAGAAGTGTTGGCGGGTTCATAATAAATCATTCTAGTGATAAATGTTAGAGCAGCTGTGACAATGAAATAATTAGTTTTGTCGGTGCTACGAAAAACTTCTAGATTGACAAAGTGTATTATTGATAATATAAGGGAAGCATGTTTCAACTAATGAATTTTTAGGAACGAAAATGCAAGAAAATTTACATTTCCAGAGGAAATAAAAGATATAGATTATGAAGGCGACTAGAAAAAGTCAGGATAAATTTTCTTTTATTTTGTCCCTCAAATATTCAATAGTAGAAGCAGAGGGTTCTATGTGATTAGCACTAATATGCTCCAAGTCAATCTAAAAATTTACACCAGCGTTTATTGAACTAGTTTTTTCATTATTCAACTCCAAAATAAAACCAAAACAAACTTTTTGCTAGAAGTGGTGGTGGGTTCAAAGTATATCAACATAGAGATAAATGATACGTTAGACATTAGTTTACACGTTAATATTGAAATCTATATTATAGCTAAGTTACGGAAAGTTTGAAGATTGTCATGAAATCTATTAGTCATAACCATGGTGAACTCTGTACTTCTGCTAACGAATTTATTAGGAACAAAATTGCAAGAAAAACTACGTCTTCATAGGAAAAGAAATGATATGGATTGTGATGGCAACTCGAAAGAGAAAGGATAAATTTTCTTGCATATTTTTCTTTTAATATTCGTTAGCATAAGTATTGGGTTCATCGTGAATATCATTGACATGAAGTTTAGATTGAGGAATAAGTATGTTCACCTACACGCTATGTTCACCAACAGGATAGGTGGTCAATGTGTCTATGTTAACGATAAATTTGAAATGAGTCAACTAAACCAAAATTTCTCGTACAAGAAAAATCTCTTGGGTATGAAATGATTAATAACATTATTTTCTAGACACGTGTTAAATTTCACGAGACTATTAATAAAATCCAAATAGAAAAACTTTTTATAAAATCCAAATTTTCACATATATCAACTTCTATTGCCCCCCCCCCCCCCCCCCCCCCCCCCCACAACAACAAATATTTATCTTAAATTCTATTTTTCCACACATAGTTTTAGGACCATAGGACAATAGTTTGAGGGCTAAATTGAAATTAATCCATAATCGTCAACCCCAAATCAAAATATAGCCTCCGCCTACGTTTCTTCCCCAAAAATCCCCTCTCAAATACACTCACTCTCACACAATGTTCCGTATAAGCTTCAATTTTACCTAAACCTTGGCCCAAAATTAAATCGCGAGTTGAACACCAAATTTCTGCTCCTTCCTCCCCGCGAGAAATTTCACATCTCTCCTCTCTGCTTTCTACCGACCACCCTTCAGCCACTGTACTCCAAATTGTAAGTCCCTGTTATGTTAAAATGAATGTCCAACTTCTGATAAGGGGAAAGTCCCGAAGACGAAGCCCTCACCTGTGTTAGAGGTCCCTTAAACAGGCAGGTTGTAAATCGAGGGATGTGCACTAATGACAGGGACATGAGGGAGAGAGCCAACAACCCAACCCTCATGACAGATCTTCACAATATTTCAATAAAAATCTGTCACACACGGGAATCGAACCTGCGTTGCCGGATGATTTCTCCCCACGTCACCTCAGGCCTTACCAACTCGCCTATGCCCTGGAGGCCAAAAAAAAAAAATGAATGTCCAACTTTAATATATGCATAGACGTTTATGTTTGAATCTCTGTCAAATGAAAACCCTGATTTCATTTTATTTTTTCCCTATTTATTATTTCTTATAAAATTTTAAAGCATCTTTAAAATTTCGGCATTGGAGAAGAGTGATTGATTCCATGTAGTTTTTTTTTAATTGGATTTTTTTTTTTTATCTGAGACTATAAATTTGATTGAGTTTTCTTTTGATTTTTGAGTTATATTGTGGTATATAAGAAAGGTTATGGATATTTTAGATAATGAAAAGGAAAATGTTTACAAATGTTAAAGTTATAAAATTGATTGAGTTCTGTTGTAATTTCTTTACTAGAGAACTTTGGAGTTTTTCTTAAAAGCAAGTAAATAAATTTGAATTAAATTTCGGTAAGTATGAATGATGAATCCGTACAATGTTTTGTTCCTTTCTTTTTTTTTTTTTTGTGGGATTTTATTGGTGGTTCCGATCCTTAAAATGCTCGGGACATTCAATATTGGTTTGCTTTCTGTATATTTTATTCTTTGGGTAAAATATGAAGATTTTATCCCAACTTTGGATCTTTTTGCATATCTGAAAATTTGTTTAGGGTTTAAGGTTTAAGGGGGTTAGGATAAAATTAGTTCAGGGTACATGTTGTGAAGGGTAAATGTTGGATTTTTGGGAGAAAGTTATAGAATGTAGTGTGGATGATGGAATACACGTCATTGTTCAAAATTTTAGGTAGTTAACATAAAACACTTATGTAGCGAAGGCCTCCAGAGGATTTGCTCAAATGGGGAAACAGACTATTAATGCTAATAGCTAAATGGTTTTGATTCTGACCCTTTCTACTTTTCTACATTGTGCTAGTAAGAGCTACATATTGAATTCCTCCGAGCGTGAAATTAGGTAATTAATGTAAGTGAAATCAATCTCTGCTGAAAGCAAAGGTTAGACCTGGGACTAGTTTGATGTGATGTCTTCAATTCTGCACCCAATGAAACGAGGTGTAGGCAATCTTAAACATGCAGTGGGGGGAATGTTTGTACGCTGATCTAGTATTTAGAACAGCAATTGATGAGTGGCTGGTTTTTTTCTCTTAAAAAAGTCCAATGGAGAGCAATGGTTAAGGACTGAGCTTGTCAAGTTGGGATGTTCGAGGCAAGTTCTCCTTTGATTTTCAGGCTCATTAAGGTGAAGAGATTTATATAAGCACAGTAACTGCTCTTGACATTGTATGGTGAGTGTAGGTATGTATATGCATGTGTTAAGATACTTTTGAAACTGAAAATACTCGTGCTCTCATCACATTTTGAATGGAGGTGATGTTGAAGAATAGTTTTGTTAATCAATATGATCTTGCTTTAGTTATAATGTTTTTATTTATTTTGGCATCTGGACAAGAGTTCAGAAACATGGTTACCCAAAGCCAGAAAATGAAAATAAATGTTTCTAATTTGTCTTTTTCTTTGTAAATATTTAACCAATATAGCTAATGAGGAAACTGTCAAAAATACAAATTTTAATCTTACATGCTTAAGTATGTTCACCTACAGGGAGGTGATAGATGGATTCATAACAATACATTGCACATATAAATTAATATCTGTTGCCTGATAAGTATAGCCTCCAACTTTCTTTTGGTTTAGGAGAAGGCTCCTCCAAGCCCAAGAGAGGGGTGGGGGTGTAGAGGAGGCAGTTTATATCTGTGCCAAATGGAAAGAATAGAACTTAACAATGACATGTGGAGAGATGCAGGTTGTAATCTTAAATTTTGCGATGGTCTGTAGCCCTGCCTTTGTGTGCACAA
The DNA here is from genome assembly GCA_030279155.1 of Forsythia viridissima. NCBI lineage: Eukaryota > Viridiplantae > Streptophyta > Magnoliopsida > Lamiales > Oleaceae > Forsythia > Forsythia viridissima. The sequence continues at coordinate 39,371,726 of CM059037.1, forward strand.
ATTTCAAGTGGTGTATTTTTTTTTACTGTATAAGACTTCAAATTTGTAGCTTGCTAAGATCTATTACGTGCTTTGTGTCATGTTTCGTATTAGTTTGGCAAAGAAAATGGCACAATTGAAGTATTTTAGAACTCAATTTGTATATGTATTACTGGTGTCAAGTTTGTTCCATTGAAGCATCAATTTTATTGACCAACTCATCCCCAATATTTTTTATTTGGACAGAACTAGTGTGAAATGACCTACTGAATTGGATTTTTATTAGGGATGGCAAAAAAACCCACGCCCCGCGACCCGCCCCGCCCCGCCGGACAATAGGGGCGGGTTTGGGGCAGAAAAATCTTCCCCGCCGCCGGTCCGGGGCAGCCCCGACCCGCCCCTAGAATTTTTTTTTTTTTTTTTTTTTGAAAAATCATAAAATATAAATATATAATAGAAAATATAATTTTCACTACAAATAGACTAAAGAAGAATCGAACCCGGGTTGAAAGTTGTAAACTACAAATCTTAACCACTACACCATAACCTCAATTTTATAAGTTTTTTGTTTTGTTTAGTACAAATATATATAAAAAAATTATTATTTTTATTATTATTTTTTCAGTTTTCAAAAAAAAAAAAGATTTTTTCGCAGGGCGGTTGGCGGGTCGAAGGGCCGACCCGCCCCGCCCAGCGAATTCGCGGGTCGCGGGGCGGGGTGGGGCGGGTAAAAATTTTTGCGTGGCGGGGCCGACCCGCCCCGGACCCGTCCCATTGTCATCCCTAATTTTTATTGATTCTGGCCATTTTACTTGAGATGAATGAGAGTCCAACCCGTTCCCCCCAAGACCCCAATGTTGAAATTCATTGGAATAAGTATGTTCACCAACAAGATAGGTTGTCAATGTGTCTATGTTAGGGATACATTTGAAATGAGTCAACTAAATCAAAATTTCTTGTACACGAAAAATCTCGAGTATGAAATGATTAATAACATTATTTTCTAGACACGTGTTAGATTTCACAAGACTATTAATAAATTTCGCACAACCTCACTCAATAACCATATAGAAAAACGTTTTATAAAATCTAAAATTTCACATATATAAAGAGAGAGAGAGAGAGAGAGAGAGAGAGAGAGAGAGAGAAGTATTTTCAATTTTGATATATATATATACACACACACACCTAATATTTAGGGTAAATATCACTGGGGGTCCCTAACCTTTGGACCTTATAACGATGGGGTCCCTAACCTTCTATTTTGAACTCCCGAGTCCTTAACCTATGAAACGTTAGCACCTGAAGTCCTTTTTTGACCAAAACTGTTAGTTTGACCGTTAAATGGTCAAAATCTTGTTGAATAGACCAAATTACCCTTAAATTAAATAATAAAAAAAGAAAAGAAAAGAATAATAAAATAAAAATTGAAACAAATTAAAATACAAAACAAAAAAAATAAGAAAATAAAGAAAAAATTGCAATCAAGTCCCTCACCTTTACCAACTCCGGCGCCGGCTCCAATCTTCACCTTCACCAACTCCAGCGCCGGTGAGAAGCACTATTCACCCTCACCAACTCCGGTTCAAACAACTCCGCACAAAACCCACCCCCACCGCAAGAGAAAAAACCCACCCCCACCAGAATCCAAAAAACCCACCCCACCAGAATCCAAAAAACCCACTGATAAGTGCATTTTGTGCACTTATTCGGACCTTTAAACTAAGCTTTTATTCCGTCATTTTATTGAATTATTACTTAATTTTGTGTTTTAATCTTCATATTTCAGTTTTGGACCTCTTTAATAGCAATTGGAAAAGAATGGATGGAAAGAGCAACAACTTGGTGAATTCGACAAGTAAATGGAGTTTTTGAAGTGAATATTAAGAGCCAAACATTGGAGCATGAGGAAGAAGATAAAATCAATAAGTTTAAGGTGTTTTGGAGTGACAATGAAGAGTTGAATCAATGGATCAAACACCAGAAAGCTAAAGAACCGAATTGAGAAACTACCTACAGCAACATGTGGGGAAATTCGAGCACAACTTTTGATATAAAAATCTCCAAAATACAAATGATATATCATTGGAAAGATAATTGAATTACGAGTCCACCACTTTTTACGGATCTCAATTTGGAGCTTTCTACAAGAAGTTATGGCCGTTTTAAAAACAGCCGCCCATGCTAACTTTTGGCTGCGGGAATTTTGTTTCCTTTTCGAATTCTAATTCGATTAGGAAACCTTTTTTTGACGCGATTTGCATAATATTTTGAGATATTTTAGGGCACAATTAGGTAACTATATATATGAGTTATTAACTCATAACAAGGATGGAATTTTGGAGAGCCGAATTTGGAGAGAAGAACGGGAGACAAATCAAGAACGAAGATCAAGATTCATCCTTTCAAGATTAAAACGAAGATCAAGTTCAATATTTTATCTCCTAATTATTTTCTTCTTATCCGGGTGATGAACTCCATATTTTCATCTCTTCTTTATTTTTATATTATTAGTATGCTAGGTTAGAATTAATTAGTGCTAGGATCGTGATGAAGTTTGTATCATGAATCTTTAATTCTTCGAACCTAGTTTTTGATATTTAAGCATGTTTCTATTTTTGAACAATTGATATTGATTTTCTCTTCATCTACAATTATATGCGCAATAGTTGTATGATTCTTGTGGCTTGTTTTACCTTCGAGAGAAGGAAAATAGGTTATACATATATTAATTGGTGTAGAGTCCGATAGGGGATAGAAATATACCGCTATGCTTTACGTGATCTCTAAGTATTCACAAATTCTAATGCATTCTTGTATGCTCGCATTCGTCATAGAAATATAGTCGGGTCGCATATAGGAATAGATTTAATTCTACTCGAAAGAGATTATTAAATTAAATTAGGAATATTGATCTTCATAAGTAAATCATGTTATCAAATTTAATGGTTTGGGTTAAAGATAATTGATATAAGTGGATTCGAGATCCTAGTACACTTTTCTTTTCTTTTCTTTTTCAATTTTAAAGTAATTCTTATTTAGTTTAATTTCTTATTTGTTTGATTTATAATTAGTTAATTAATTGTAGTTCATGTTTTAATTAGTTTAAGAAACAAACATTCAAAAGTTCATTAGATTCGGTTAAGGTTAGTATAATTGAGCTGAATTATCTAAATCTTCGTGGGAACGATACTTGGACTCAAAATCCACTTTATTACTTGAGCGATCCGTGCACTTGCGGAATTATTAAAGATAAAATCGCTGACAAGTTTTTGGCGCCGTTGCCGGGGATTTAGTTTTAGTTCTCTTCAGTTATATTAGCACTAATTCGAACTTTATTTAATTAAATTTTTTTTATTATATTTTTTTAGTTTATTTTAGTGTTCAACTTGTCTTGTTTCAGACCACAACACAAGATGGAAGACCAGGAGATTGATGAAGACAATATGCTAGTTGGAGACTTTTTTATTCCACAGATCATCCAAAGACAATCTAGCATTGATGAGGACAACATGCTGTTTGGAGATTTTCTTGCAATGCAGCATGCCAATATAACGAGATATGAGGCTAATTACAAAATTGATGAGGACAATATGCTTTTTGGAGATTTTCTTGCAATGCAGCATGCCAATATAGCGAGATATGAGGCTAATTCTGAAATTGATGAGGACAATATGCTTTTTGGAGATTTTCTTGCAATGCAGCATACCAATATAGCAAGATATGGGGCAACTTCTGATATTGATGAGGACAACATGCTTGTTGGAGAATTTATCGCAGATCATCCAAATTTATCTTGGAATGATAATTACAATAATATCATATCACAAGGTCCTCAGTTTCAAGAGCCAGAAAAGAGAACTTCACTAGAAGACATTCTCGGTAAATTCATCGAAAAAACTGATCAATTCATGATACAGACAGAGATCAATCTTCAAAATCAAAGCGCTTCAATAAAAAATTTAGAAATACTGATGGGTCAGATGGCAATTGATATATCAGCCAGAGTAACAAGTACGTTGCCAAGTAATACAGAGGTGAGTCCCAAGGAAAGTGTTACGGATATTACTATTAGAAGTGATGTTCAATTACCAGAAATTCATGTGAAGAGGCATGTTGCAAATAAAGAAAAGATACTGTCCACTGATGAAGAGCATGTGGAACAGACTGAGCAAACATGAGATATTAAAGAGAGTTCAGATACACCACAGTTTACATCCACCGTTCCTATCAAACCATATGAGCCTCCGATCCCACTTCCTCAGATATTACAAAAGCACGAGTCAGACAAGCAATTCTCCTACTCTTCTATTTCTTCTAAAATTGATTTTGTGATCAATGTCGATGAAGAAGTTAAAATTTTCGTGGTTGTGTTCGAGCAAGGTGCTACATTAAAATTCTATTTTTATGAGGAGCACAAATTCAAAATTTGGAGGATAAACGAAAAATGGTGCAAAGTAAATAGATGCAAGCAAAGCAAGTCCTCAAAAGCACTATTTAGAGTGCCGTGAGAAATCAGCCAATAAGTCAAGCTAACGACTATAAATAAGCGCTTAATGGGAGGCAACCCATTTTCTAACCCTTTTATTTACTCGCTTTCTATATAGTAGTTTTAATCAGTTTAATTAATTTATTAGTTTTTTTAATTTATTATTTAGTGCCCTTATAAAGCCTTCCTATGTCAATTGCAGGATGTCCCTCTTTGCAAGGCACATGAGTCCTATCCCACTTCAGTCCACTTCAACCGGACTTCCAACCAGCCAGATCCATCTTCTCCACATCTATCTCTGGGGAGTAACTGATCTTTTTCCTCATCTATGTACTTTATTTCGTTATTACATTGGGGACAATGTAATATTTTAATTTGGGGGTGGGTTAAGTATCAGGATGCTTAAGTATTTTGAATTTGCTTATTTTTTCGGGTCTAGATAATTTTTAAAAAAAAAACATTCATAGTTATTGTTGAATATCTTGCTGCCAATGATGAGATTCGTTTGAAGTTGAGTACATTTTTAGTAGAATATTGGACAACACTTGAACACATGCTTTTATCTGAATACTTATCCATGCTAGACTAGATTTGAAGCATGTGGCCATTGCTGACTTATCACTTATTAGAAACATGACTCGAGTGTATGTGTTGATATTATTGACTTAGATCATTATAAAAAAAAAAAAAAATTCTCGTTCCTAAATCTTTAGACTAGTAACCAAACTGTTTGACAACAGTTTGGGGGTGTTAAAGTTAGTACATGTTTTTATGGAATTTTGATGGTTTGAGTTTTCTGGATCTCATCTTTGGTTGAATAGGTTGTAGTCAAGGAATCTGAATCGAGCACTACTCACTGCCGAAATAAATAAATAAATAAATAAATAAAATATCTGACTCGAGCAATTAAGTCTGTTAGGGTATTTTAAAACCTGATGCCCTAAAGTCATCTGACTTGGGAGTCATCGACCCAAAACTCGTTACATGAGTCAAAAAAAAAAAAAAAAAAAAAGGGAAAAAAAAATTACATCTTTCACTTCTCTTATAGCCTGTGGGACTCGAGCAATTAAGCCTGTTAGGGTATTTTAAAACCTGGTGCCCTGTAGTCATCTGACTTGGGAGTCATCGGCCCAAAGCTCGCTACAAGGGTCACATAGAAAGCTAGTGAGAGAGAAGTATTGCACAAGATGTAAGATCATTTATATTGGTTAAATAAAATAAAAGAAGTTAAAGTGCTCGGTAAGGATTGCTAGATTAGAACCTAAGAAACTGAAGATGAGAATTTAGAAATCACTCACCATCCTAGTTCTAGGAATATAAGTTCTAATTTTTACCACTTTATTTGAAAAAAGCATTGTGTTGATCAATAGGAACCAAATTTGCTAGAACACCTCGGGATTTGAGAGAAAAACATAAGAAGTGTGTAATTTACGAGAGATGTAAGGAATAAATGACTACAAAGGGTTCGGGATTGTAAAAGTATCAACAACACAATATTGGTCGTGGTCTAATACATGTGTAAGTTCAATTTTTGGCTAATCACACACCCACTAAATGTCGAGCATTGGATAAGTGAAAATATTTTGTGTTGTTTGATATCCCTCTAAACGTGTTACTTTATTTTTCAAACTTGAGGCATTTGGTAAGAAATTTAACATTAACTACATTCCTGTTAACTCTTTTAGCTTAGTTTAAAGTTCTAGTTTATTTTTATTTTTGTTCGAGGACGAACAAAGGTTTAGTTTGGGGGTGTTTGATAAGTGCATTTTGTGCACTTATTCGGACCTTTAAACTAAGCTTTTATTCCGTCATTTTATTGAATTATTACTTAATTTTGTGTTTTAATCTTCATATTTCAGTTTTGGACCTCTTTAATAGCAATTGGAAAAGAATGGATGGAAAGAGCAACAACTTGGTGAATTCGACAAGTAAATGGAGTTTTTGAAGTGAATATTAAGAGCCAAACATTGGAGCATGAGGAAGAAGATAAAATCAATAAGTTTAAGGTGTTTTGGAGTGACAATGAAGAGTTGAATCAATGGATCAAACACCAGAAAGCTAAAGAACCGAATTGAGAAACTACCTACAGCAACATGTGGGGAAATTCGAGTACAACTTTTGATATAAAAATCTCCAAAATACAAATGATATATCATTGGAAAGATAATTGAATTACGAGTCCACCACTTTTTACGGATCTCAATTTGGAGCTTTCTACAAGAAGTTATGGCCGTTTTAAAAACAGCCGCCCATGCTAACTTTTGGCTGCGGGAATTTTGTTTCCTTTTCGAATTCTAATTCGATTAGGAAACCTTTTTTTGACGCGATTTGCATAATATTTTGAGATATTTTAGGGCACAATTAGGTAACTATATATATGAGTTATTAACTCATAACAAGGATGGAATTTTGGAGAGCCGAATTTGGAGAGAAGAACGGGAGACAAATCAAGAACGAAGATCAAGATTCATCCTTTCAAAATTAAAACGAAGATCAAGTTCAATATTTTATCTCCTAATTATTTTCTTCTTATCCGGGTGATGAACTCCATATTTTCATCTCTTCTTTATTTTTATATTATTAGTATGCTAGGCTAGAATTAATTAGTGCTAGGATCGTGATGAAGTTTGTATCATGAATCTTTAATTCTTCGAACCTAGTTTTTGATATTTAAGCATGTTTCTATTTTTGAACAATTGATATTGATTTTCTCTTCATCTACAATTATATGCGCAATAGTTGTATGATTCTTGTGGCTTGTTTTACCTTCGAGAGAAGGAAAATAGGTTATACATATATTAATTGGTGTAGAGTCCGATAGGGGATAGAAATATACCGCTATGCTTTACGTGATCTCTAAGTATTCACAAATTCTAATGCATTCTTGTATGCTCGCATTCGTCATAGAAATATAGTCGGGTCGCATATAGGAATAGATTTAATTCTACTCGAAAGAGATTATTAAATTAAATTAGGAATATTGATCTTCATAAGTAAATCATGTTATCAAATTTAATGGTTCGGGTTAAAGATAATTGATATAAGTGGATTCGAGATCCTAGTACACTTTTCTTTTCTTTTCTTTTTCAATTTTAAAGTAATTCTTATTTAGTTTAATTTCTTATTTGTTTGATTTATAATTAGTTAATTAATTTTAGTTCATGTTTTAATTAGTTTAAGAAACAAACATTCAAAAGTTCATTAGATTCGGTTAAGGTTAGTATAATTGAGCTGAATTATCTAAATCTTCGTGGGAACGATACTTGGACTCAAAATCCACTTTATTACTTGAGCGATCCGTGCACTTGCGGAATTATTAAAGATAAAATCGCTGACACCCACCCCCACCGGAATCACCATGGCTGAATCTCCAGAGTCGGATATGTGTCCGTCTCAGGCACGGCGCGCCAACGGAGCAAATCTCTCTGGCACGGCACGAAAGCCGAACAGATCACGGCGTGAAAAAACGAGCAGATCTGAGACTTGCTCGGCTGTGCCACGCGCAGATCTTGGATCTTCACGCTCGCCGGTAGCACAGATCCAAGATCAGTGCTCATCTGCCACACAAATTGGATCTGCGAGGGCGCACCAGCCGCACAGATCCAAGAGCTACACAGGCGCGCTGGTGTGTAATCTCCGGCGACTGTTTTCCAAGCCCGAATTGATCTACACAGGCGCGAGACAAAAAAATTGACAGGTTTTTACACGAAACAACTGCTTTGGATTGGGTTGATTTAATGGAAGTCGGGTTCAATGGAGTGCTTGGTGTCGGGTTTAATGGAAGTCGGAGCTGGAGCTAGCCGGAGCCGGAGGTGGGAAGAGAGAGATGGTGGGTTGTTTGGAGAAGGAGAAGTGAGTGAGGGGCTTGGTTGCAATTTTTTATTTTTTTTCTTTTTATTTTTAATTTGAAAAGGGTAAAACTGTCTATTCAACAAGATTTTGACCATTTAACGGTCAAACTAACAGTTTTGGTCAAAAAAGGACTTCAGGTGCTAACGTTTCATAGGTTAAGGACTCGGGAGTTCAAAATAGAAGGTTAGGGACCCCATCGTTATAAGGTCCAAAGGTTAGGGACCCCCAGTGATATTTACCCTAATATTTATCTTAAATTCCATTTTTCCACACACAGTTTTTAAGACCATAGGGCAATAGTTTGAGAGCTAAATTGAAATTGATCCATAATCGTCAACCCCGAATCAAAATATAGCCTCCGTCTACGTCTTCTCTCCCAAAAATCCCCTCTCAAATACACTCACACTCTCACAATATTTCGTATAAGCTTCAATTTTACCTAAATCTTAGCCCAAAATTAAACCGCAAATTGAACACCAAATTTCTGCTCCTTCCCCGCGAGAAATTTCACTTCTCGACTCTATCCTCTCTACTTTCCACCGACCAATCCCAGCACCACTGTACTCCAAATTGTAAATCATTTTTATGTTAAAATGAATGTCCAACTTTAATATATGTATCGACGTTTATATTTGAACCTCTGTCAAATGAAAACCTTGATTTCATTTTACTTTTTCCCTATTTATTATTTCTTATACGTCTTTAAAATTTGGGCATTGGAGAAGAGCGATTGATTCCATGTAGTTTTTTTAATAGATTTTAATGGTTTTTTATTTTTTATTTTTATCTGAGATTATAAATTTGATTGAGTTTTCTGTGATTTTTGAGTTATATTATGGTATATAAGAAAGGTCATGGATATTTTAGATAATGAAAAGGAAAATTTTTACTAATGTTAAATTTATAAAATTGATTGAGTTCGGTTGTGATTTTGAGAACTTTGGAGTCTTTCTTAAAAGCAAGTAAATAAATTTGAATTAAATTTCGATAAGTATGAATGATGAATATGTACAATGTTTTGTTCCTTTCTTTTTTTGTGGGATTTTATTGGCGGTTCCGTTCCTTAATTATAATGTTCGGGACATTCAATATTGTTTTGCTTTCTGTATATTTTATTCTTTGGGTAAAATATGAAGATTTTATCCCAACTTCGGATCTTTTTGCATATCTGAAAATTTGTTTAGGGTTTAAGGTTTAAGGAGATTAGGATAAAATTTGTTTAGGGTTCACTGGTAAAGAAATCACAACACAACACAACTCAATCAATTTTATAACTTTAACATTAGTAAACATTTTTCTTTTCATTATATAAAATATCCCTAACCTTTCTTAAATACCACAATATAACTCAAAAATCACAAGAAAACTCAATCAAATTTATAATCTCTGATAAAAATAAAAAACCTTTTAAATCTAAAAAAAAAAAAAAAACTACATGGAATCAACCTCTCTTCTCCAATGCCCAAATTTTAAAGACGCTTTAAAATTTTATAAGAAATAATAAATAGGGAAAAAATAAAATGAAATTAGGGTTTTCATTTGACAGAGATTCATACATAAACGTCGATGCATATATTAAAGTTGGACATTCATTTTAACGTAACAAGGACTTACAATTTGGAGTACAATGGCTGAGGGGTGGTCGGTGGAAAGGAGAGAGGAGAGAGGTGAAATTTCTCCCGGAGAGGAAGGAGCAAAAATTTGGTGTTCAATTTGTTTTTTAATTTTGGGCCAAGATTTAGGTAAAATTGAGGCTTATACGAAACATTGTGAGAGAGTGAGTGTATTTGAGAGGGGGATTTTTGGGGGAGAAGACGTAGAGGGAGGCTATATGTTGATTTGGAGTTGATAATTATGGAATAATAACAATTTAGCCCTCGAACTATTGCCCTATGGTCCTAAAAACTGTGTGGAAAAATGGAATTTAAGATAAATATTAGGTGTATATATATATGTGTGTGTGTGCGCGCGCGCGCGCGCAATCGAAAATACTTTTCTCTTTTTTGTTAATACTAGTCTTAGTCACGTGCGTTGCACGTAAATGAAAAATATAGAGAAAAATTTTAAGTTTTAAATATAATTGAAATGACAAAAAAAATATATGAACAAATTTGAAAAATGTAAAAAATTTAGAGAGAATTGTGTACAATTTACTTATAAAATAAAATAGTAAAAAAGTAAATGAAAATCTATTTGCTACTAAATTCTAAAAAAAACACACACAAAAAAAAAATATTTATGTTCCGCAAATAATAAATCTTTAAGTGTTATAAGATGAATATTTTGGGTTACATTTACAATAAAGAGGGGAAAAGAGGGGAGAACTGTTCCGTTCGTCCCAAGTGTATTTGAGAGGGGATTTTTGGGGGAGAAGACGTAGAGGGAGGCTATATGTTGATTTGGAGTTGACAATTATGGAATAATCACAATTTAGCCCTCGAACTATTGCCCTATGGTCCTAAAAACTGTGTGGAAAAATGGAATTTAAGATATATATATATGCGCAATCGAAAATACTTTTCTCTATTTTGTTAATACTAGTCTTAGTCACGTGCGTTGCACGTAAATGAAAAATATAGAGAAAAATTTTAAGTTTTAAATATAATTGAAATGACAAAAAAAAAATATGAACAAATTTGAAAAATGTAAAAAATTTAGAGAGAATTGTGTACAATTTGCTTATAAGATAAAATAGTAAAAAAGTAAATGAAAATTTATTTGCTACTAAACTCTAAAAAAAAAAAAACACACCAAAAAAATCTATTTATGTTCCACAAATAATAAATCTTTAAGTGTTATAAGATGAATATTTTGGGTTACATTTGCAATAAAGAGGAGAAAATAGGGGAGAACTGTACCGTTCGTCCCAAGTTCATTGTGGTTCTGTTGCAACTTGGAACGTTGGAAAGTTAGAATTTGTAACTTAGACATGTAGCAGATGATTGTTTCACTACTTTGAATGTCCAAAGAAGCTAATTCTTGGACAGAAAAATCGATCACATAATTTTCTGCATGAGTAAGGTATTCAACAGGTGTAACTGGAACTGCTGGGGCAATCTTTCTACCAAATTTGCAAGACTTGTAGAAGTACTTGGCATTTGATTTCACCTTTTGTTTCAGTTTTGAAACACAGCCACCCATGATTGTGACTAATTTTCACAAAATTTAGTGAGAAAATAATGCTTTCCTCATATTAGATGCCAAATTTATTGATCCACACACAAGATCAACAAAGCTTCAGCATTCAAGGAACCAGGACTTCCTTGCAGCCTTGTAAGCCAAAATATCACAACAAATAAGTGAAAGTATTCAAAATATTTGATTCACAAGCAGTAAGCAAAATTAGATAAGAGAGAGTCCAGTTTCCTGGGAGAAATAACTCTAATAGGGGACAGAAACTACATAAAAACACTTGTTTTATTCCTCCCGTAAGGAAATATTCTCACATTTTTCTGTTAAACGTTAAAAAAAATTGCAACCTCGAATGTAGATAAACGGATGAAAGATTTAGGACGATATTCTACAACCATGCTTTGTCAGCCATGTATTATGTACTGTGAGTAGCTGCTCGAATAATCCAGTACTAAAAACTCACCAGTGAGAAAATCTATACGACTCAAGATACTACCTCAAGTTCCCGTTGGCTAAAATCCATAAGCATTTTAGGGTCTAAATGTACATGATTGATGAACAGACCATTAGCCATTTGAGTTCACAGAGAGGAAAATCTTAAGAATTCACTGCACAAGAGTTTATCTACTTGCACCACAAAAGTACATAAGTAAACATTCAATTAGTTATTCTATTAAACTTTGCAAATAAAAGGGCGCGTTCCATGCTCGTCACTACAAAAAAGAACTTCTTCATCTTCTTCAATCCTATCCAGAACTTCTTCATCTTCTTTAATTATATTTGTATGGGGTCTTGCTTAATATTTGGACAAGGTTGTAGAGCCATTGGTCGCAACAAAGCTAACTAGACAACGAGTAGCTCGGCACCCATATTGGTTGCCGAGTAACTCGACAACCAACAGTTGTCGAGCTACTTGGCAACCGTGTTGGTTGCCGAGTAGCTCGACAACGAAGCTGGTTGTCGAGCCTTGGTTGTCGAGCCAACTCAAAATCTGACTGGAAAAGAGAAAACCATTGGGGCAAAAAAGCTTGGAACCAGAAATTTCAATTTGCAAAAAAGGGAAAAACTAGGTGCAAAAAAAGGGAAAACCATTTGCTTGGAACCAGAAATTTTTCGTTTCTTTGGTTAAAGGTTTTTCCTTTTCTAGTCAGATTTGAAGGCCCCCTTTTAATTATTTTCACTAATTTTATTTTTAATTTGATGAGGATAATATTGTTGAGAAGCTCAACAATGTAGCGTTGTCGAGCTTACTCTATAATGATCATAAATAAACTAAAGAAAAAAAATTGTGAAAAGAATTAGAAAAAGACAAAGAAAATTGGCTAAAAGTCCACTTAAAAAAAAAAATCGAGTCAATAGTAACTCGAAAGTTACTGTTCATCTCGAGTAACTCGGGATGAACAGGAGTTACTCGCCAATGAACAGTAACTCGAAAGTTACTGTTCATCGTCGAGTAACTCGGGATGAACAAGAGTTACTCGACGATGAACAGTAACTTTCGAGTTACTGTTCATTGGCGAGTAACTCGGCAATGAACAGTACTCGATTTTTTATTTTTTTTTGTATGTGGGCTTTTTCATTTCCTTTGTCTTTTTCTAATTTTTTTCACTTGATAAGATTTTTTTCTTGTCGAGTGTGAACTTCAGAAAAAATGTTAGCTTCCAAGTATTCCACATAGTTTCTATATTCAGCTGCCTAATGATCATCTGTTCAATCTCTCAAATACAACCGTAACAGTTATGCATAGCTCCCAAAACCAAAACATAAATGTACCTAAGATGCAACAATTACGTGAAGTTCAGAAATTAACTTAATGTCAATGCTTATAATGCATATTTGCTGATTTCAAAAAGAACAGGGCAAAAAGCACATGAATTTAGTTTCTTTCCAAACAATAACATGTGCTGAGAATTGAAACTGTCACTAAAATAATGGTACTGGAAACATTTCCCACTGATCAAATACATGCATAACAGTGCAAGTATTACATAGACCCCTCACATTAATCTTAACAACAAAAACTTATTGAAGCCCAACAATTTATGAATGTTTTTATTTGATTTGAAATTTCCTAAAACTATAGATATTTGTTGTATAAATAATAATAAAGATGTCCTTACAAATATCAAACATAAAATTCATCCCTAAATTTTTCACAAAATTGATCCCACAGTTTTCATCACGTAGCAAAAACTAAATCAACTGGATACAATAAGGTGGTCGTGGTCGAGTTAGCTAACTCAACGACCAATACGTTCAAGATGGTTGTCCAACTTGACAACCAATTGGTTGCCGTGCGAGTTAGCTTTGTTGCTAGCTTGGTTACGATAAACAGATGGCTCTACAACCTTATCCAAATATCAAGCAACCCAATACAAATATAACATAGCACCACCGAATGTATTAAAGAATTCGAGAGAAATGTAACCTTTAGACAAAGTAAACATAAAGATTTGATTTGAAATTTTCCAAAATTTTGTTATTATCATACAAATAATATACTCTTATAGAACTTGCTTGATGGTCTGAATTACAAGCTCCAATGGATGGAAGAACGACAAACAACATGGAATGAAAATGTTGTTAAACAAGAATGAAGTTCTGCTTCAAAAATTTGTCATTGTCATACAAATAATATACACTTACATAACTTGACAAGAACAGTCTGAATTAGAAGCTCCAATGGAAAGTATGGAAAGACTACGAACACGGCGAAATTCTAAGCTCCAATGGAATGGAAATAATAGCTTCTGAAAAGGTAGAAAATAAAAAGGTAGGAAGTGGGTGAGTGAAGTAAGTAATAAAATTAAATGATAGTTGTAAAACGACGGCGTATTGGACGAAAAAATTGAACATTAACAAATTTAAGACTCTTATATTATTGTAAGGATATGTGAAAATTTGGATTTTATAAAAAGTTTTTCTATATGGTTATTGAGTGAGGTTGTGAGAGATTTATTAATAGTCTTGTGAGTGTGAAATGTTGGATAAAATTCAACATATGGGGCCAAACATGTATATATTAAAATGTGTGGTGCTATCTTAAGGTTTTAGTCAATAAAGTGATCCACTAAAGACTATTTTGGACTAATGGGTATTAAGTGTCATGAGATTAAAGTGTAGAGATGGATACAATGTTTTAAATTGATGAGGGGCCGATTTAACAACATTGAAACATAATAACTGTCCTGCAGTTATATATACGGGTCATGGTCCCCAATTGAGCGTGACTTTTCATAACTCTTTGTATCCCCATCAACAAGAGACACTAAGGAAAAAATCACGGATCAATTGGAAGACCATAACCCAGTTCGATCAAACAGAATCATGGATTCAGGTACGCTTCCGCTTCAATCTTAATCTTGGTAATTACAGCATGATGGTTTTAAGTTATAGATGTATAATCATCTGTTTATGGATTAAGTAAATTAATCTAACAAGTGGTATCAGAGCCACCTTCATGTTGTATTATCAGATTTATATCTATATGGACATGATGCATATGTTGTGAAATTCTCGTAATATTAATTATAATATGCATCTTGCTTGCCAATAAGGTTTTAATTGAAATTCTACGTTTAGCCATTTATGAAACAAAAGGGCTTTCCCAGATATAGAATTTCTAGTGATTTTATTGAATTATCGCTGACTGTGTTCATATATATGTGTTCCGATTATGTATGTATATATATATATTGTTCAAGAATATGGGTGTTTTTTCAAATTTTTGCAATATGTATATATGATTTCAAGGTTCTGTATATATGATTTCATCGAATTGGGTTTATGGATTTTGTGGTCGGATTTGTGGGTTGTTGTTGGTTGATGATTCAACCGTCGGTGAAAGAGAACACGCAGCGCCGGAGATGGCGCTGCAGGGATGGAACGGCGTCGGCGATCTCCGCGATCGTGGGTGGCGGCGGCAGCTAGGGTTTCTAACCCTAGCTGTTTGCGTTTTTAAGCCAATGGACCTCCTTCGGAAATTAGAACTTCTAAAGGGCTGCTTTGCAATTTGTGAAAATTTTGGTTTATTTAATCTCTGGTCCTCCTGGTTATTCCTCATTTAATTTATATCCTAAAGTTTTAAATTCATTTAAGTTGGCCCTTTAGACTTCTAAATTTATAAACTAAGTCCCTACAGTTTTAGTAATCAATTAAGTTGGGCCTTTGAAGTTCTGAATTTTATGATTCAGTCCCTAAAGTTTAAGATTTTAATTAATTGGCCACTAAAGTTTTGGTAAAATTGCAATTTAGTCCTTCAAGCTTAAAATTTTTCATAATTGGCCAATCAAGTTTAATTAAATTATAATTTAACCCTCCAACTTAATGATTACTTAATCCTAAAGCTTTGAACTTCAAAAATTCAAATCCTAAAGTTTTAAAGATGTGCAAAACAGTCAATTCAGGTTCAAATTTTGGTATGATGGACTCTTTTGAGAAATATAATATTCCAAAGTGAATTAATTGAAGCAACATGTTGCCAAAGTAACCTCTCTTCTAGAAATTAATTAACTTTGAATATTAGAAGGTTTTGTGTGTGTGTTGTTCATGCGGATATTGATCGGCCCAAAGGAAGGTCAATGTTTGGCTGGAATTTCACATGCACCTGTAGTGATAAACGCGTGACGATTATTTGGTTTAACGTGTGATCAATAAATCGGTCCAAAGAAAGGTTTATTGATTGACATGTCTTATTGTCAGTGTTTGATTGCTACATTGAGGTACCACTTACGAGTCAATGTTTCTGTCCAAAGACTAAATATTGATGTTGTGCTAGGTATCTTGTGATGGGCCTTACCAATATATTTGAAATTATCATTTGCATAATAAAGTACTAATGTAAGCTATTTCTATCTCTTTCTCTATACAGCTCATTCATCCACTTCCACAATATCTGCAAATATCAATTCAATCTCCATGTTTAATGGATCAAACTTCAAGGATTGGAAAGAGAACGTTTTAATTGTTCTTGGCTGCATGGATCTCGACCTTGCTCTTAGGATTGAGAAACCTGCTTCTCTTACGGATGTAAGTTCACCTGATGACAGGAGGAACTTTGAGAAGTGGGAACGCTCAAATCGCATGAGTCTTACGATCATTAAGCGCGGCATTCTAGAAGCCTTTAGGGGTGCAGTATCTGAGGAGGTAACTGATGCCAAGGAATTCTTTGCTGAAATTGAAAAGCGTTTTGCAAAAAACGATAAGGCTGAAACAAGCACGCTTCTGCAAAGCTTGATTTCAATGAAGTATAAAAGCAAGGAGAACATAAGGGAGTACATCATGCAGATGTCTCATACTGCTTCAAAACTTAAGGCACTAAAGCTCGACTTGTCTGATGACTTGCTCGTGCATTTAGTATTAATATCGCTTCCTGCACATTTCAATCAATTTAAGGTTAGTTACAACTGTCAAAAGGAGAAATGGACTTTAAATGAGCTCATTTCTTATTGTGTGCAAGATGAAGAAAGGTTGAAGCATGACAGAACTGAAATTGCTAACTTGGCAAGTACCTCTAAAGATAAGGGCAAGAAAAGAAAAACAGAATATGAAGCTGCTAAGGGTCCAGAACAGAAGAAACAACATAAAGACAAATAGGGTTGTTTCTTTTGCCAGAAGCCTGGACATTTAAAGAATGATTATACCAAATATAACGCTTGGCGTGCAAAGAGAGGTACATTTCTTAATTTGGTCTGTTCTGAGGTTAATTTAGCTTCAGTACCTAGAAACACTTGGTGGTTAGATTCTGGTGCTACTACTCACATAAGTGTTTCTATGCAGGATTGCCTGTTCTACCGAAAGCCAAATGATGTTGAAAGATTCATCTTTGTGGGCGACGGAAAATCGGTGGAAGTTGAAGCAATAGGCACTTTTAGGTTATTGTTAGGAACTGGTTTTTATTTGGATTTGAAAGACACTTTTGTTGTACCGTCGTTTAGACAGAATTTGGTTTCTATTTCCTTATTGGACAAATTTGGATATCATTGTTCTTTTGAAAATTGTCAGTTTAGTCTTTCATTAAATTCAAATATTGTTGGTACTGGTTCATTATGTTCATACGATAACTTATATTTGCTTGATACTATTGCGTCATATAATGAAACCTTGCATGTGGAATCACGTGGTACTAAGCGAAAATTAAATAAAGAAAATTCGGCAAAATTATGGCACAAGCGCTTAGGTCACATATCAAAAATAAGAGTTGAACGACTTGTGTCAGATGACATTTTAGATTCCCTGGACTTTACAGACTTTGATGTTTGTATTGATTGTATCAAGGGAAAACAGACCAAAACAAAAAGGTTAGGTGCCAATAGAACTTCGGACGTCTTAGAATTGATACACACAGATATTTGTGGACCATTCCCTACGACTTCTTGGAATGGTCAACAATATTTTATATCTTTCATAGACGATTACTCACGTTATGGGCATCTATATCTTATTCATGAAAAATCTGAGTCATTGGACATGTTCAAGGCTTTCAAAGCTGAAGTTGAGAATCAACTCAACAAAAGGATTAAAAGCGTTAGGTCTGATCGTGGTGGTGAGTACTACGGCAGATATGACGGTTCAGGTGAACAACGTCCAGGACCATTTGCTAAATTTCTAGAAGAATGTGGAATCGTCCCACAGTACACCATGCCAGGATCACCTAGCATGAATGGTGTAGCTGAAAGATGAAACAGGACTCTTAAGGACATGGTAAGGAGTATGATTAGTCATTCTACTTTACCAAAATCACTATGGGGAGAAGCATTAAAGACTGCAGCTTATATTCTGAACAGAGTACCAACTAAATCTGCTGCTAAAACACCTTATGAGCTTTGGACAGGTAGAAAACCTGTTCTGAAGCATTTTCACATTTGGGGATGTCCAGCTGAGGCTAGGCCTTATAGGCCACATGAAAATAAACTGGACTCCAAAACTATAAGCAGCTATTTTATTGGTTATTCTGAGCGATCAAGGGGCTACAAATTTTATAATCCCACACTTAAGTCAATTTTTGAAACGGGAACTGCATCATTTTTTGAGGATGTTGAGTTTGGGGGGAGAAATAAAGTTAGAGACACTGTCTTTGAGGAAGAAACTGAGGAAGGATCAATTTTGATTCTTACTATTACTTTTGACAATGTGCAGGTTTCTAAACCTGTCATTGATCAAGAAGTATATCCGGAACCTCAGCAAGATAATGTTGAAGAACCTCTCACCATTCCAGAAGTACAACCTCAAGAACCAATACTATTAAGGAGATCCACTCGAGAAAGGAAAAATGCTATTTCGGATGATTTTATAGTATTTCTCCAAGAACATGAGGAAAATAATGGAATGATGGAAGATGATTCAATCAATTTCCACCAGGCCATGAAGGGTTCTGATTCTCAAAAGTAGATTGATGCCATGAATGAGGAGTATAAGTCTATGCAAGACAATAAAGTTTGGGATCTTGTCCCATTACCAGAAGGTGCGAAGCCCATTGGTTGTAAATGGATTTTTAAAACCAAAAGGGATTCGAAAGGTAATGTGGAAAGATATAAGACTCGTCTTGTAGCTAAAGGCTTTACACAAAAGGAAGGCATTGACTTCAAAGAGACTTTCTCTCCAGTTTCAACGAAGGACTCTTTCAGGACAGTCATGGCACTTGTTGCACATTTTGATCTTGAGTTACATCAGATAGATGTTAAGACAGCGTTTCTCAATGGAGACATTGATGAGACGATTTATATGGTGCAACCAGAAAACTTCGTGTCAGGAGACTCGAAGAATATGGTTTGCAAATTAAAAAAATCTATCTATGGACTTAAGCAAGCTTCCCGTCAGTGGTACTACAAATTTCATCAAGTGATTATCTCGTTTGGTTTTGAGATAAATATTGTTGATGATTGTGTATATCACAAGTTCAGTGGGAGTAAGCATATTTTCCTGGTTTTGTATGTTGACGACATACTACTTACCACTAATGATATAGGCATGTTGCACGAAACCAAGAGTTTTCTGTCAAGGAATTTTGAGATGAAAGATCTTGGGGACGTCTCTTTTGCATTAGGAATTCAGATACACCGGGATCGCTCTCGGGGTATTCTTGGATTGTCACAAAAGAGCTATATCGATAAAGTTCTTAAAAGATTTGGCATGCAGGATAGTAAACCAGTGGACACCCCTGTTGCTAAGGGAGACAAATTCAGTCTCAATCAGTGCCCGAAAAATAATCTTGAAGTTAAGGAAATGCAGAAGATTCCCTATGCATCAGCTGTTGGGAGTCTGATGTATGCTCAGGTTTGTACACGTCCAGATATAGCATTCATCGTTGGAATGCTGGACAGATATTTAAGTAACCCTGGGATGAATCATTGGATAGCAGCAAAAAGGGTTATGAAGTACTTGAAGAGAACAAGAGATTGCATGCTTACATACAGCAGATCGGATCAGTTAGAGATCGTAGGGTATTCCGATTCTGATTTTACGGGATGCCAAGACAGTAGAAAATCCACTTCAGGCTGCATATATCTGCTAGCTGGATGAGCTATTTCCTGGAGGAGTGCTAAGCAGACACTCGTAGCTTCTTCCACTATGGCAGCAGAATTTGTAGCATGTTATGAGGCATCTAATCATGGGATATGGCTGCGAAATTTTGTCACTGGGCTGCGCATTCTGAATGGCATTGAAAGACCATTAAAGTTATATTGTGACAATAATTCTGCAGTGCTATATTCAAATAACAACAGGAGTTCAACTAAGTCAAAACACATTGACATTAAGTACCTGGTTGTGAAAGAAATGGTACAGAATGGACAGATTTCCATAGAGCATATTGGGACAAACTCCATGATTGCGGATCCGCTTACTAAGAGATTACCACCCAAGGTTTTTCATGAGCACACTGCTCGTATGGGTGTTGTATTTCTTGAGGATATCATGTTTTAGTAGGAGTTTGTATTTTGGTTGCTTTATGTTTGTTTTTTGACACATTTGTGTATTTAGATAATTTTCTGTACAGAAATAAAGTATTCAGTTCATTCCATTCTGTTACATTATGTTTGGTATTGATCTCACTTAAGAAATAAAGTCGGACCAATTGAAAATAGACATGTTTGGATCACATAACATGTAATTTTCATACTACACTCTCATGATTGATCTATGTCATTTGGTTGTATTAGTGTATGTGACCATTGATGAATTTAGTTACGATTAATGTAACGAAAGTCGCTTTGATCCTACATTGATATGATTGATGGACGAGATTGTTTGGAAATATCCTTAATAGTGATAGCAAAATTTTGAGCTCATAAGGTTGTGCACATTTATAAGGATACATGTATGGCCCACTGGGAGATTGTTGGATAAAATTCAACATGTGGGGCCAAACATGTATATATTAAAATGTGTGGTGCTATCTTAAGGTTTTAGTCAATAAAGTGATCTACTAAAGACTATTTTGGACTAATGGATATTAAGTGTCATGAGATTAAAGTGTAGAGACGGATACAATGTTTTAAATTGATGAGGGGCCGATTTAACAACATTGAAATATAATAACTGTCCTGCAGTTATATATACAGGTCATGGTCCCCAATTGAGCGTGACTTTTCATAACTCTTTGTATCCCCATTAACAAGAGACACTAAGGAGAAAATCACGGATCAATTGGAAGACCATAACCCAGTTCGATCAAACAGAATCATGGATTCAGTACGCTTCCGCTTCAATCTTAATCTTGGTAATTACAGCATGATGGTTTTAAGTTATAGATGTATAATCATCTGTTTATGGATTAAGTAAATTAATCTAACAAGTGAAATCTAACACGTGTCTACAAAATAATGTTAGTAATCATTTCATACTCAAAGTATCTTGTTGCTTAAACACATTCGTTCTGATAAGATCACGTTAGTGGCTAACTGTTACGACCCGTTTTAATTTAGTCAAAGTTAAATTCTTTTTAGTCAAAGTCAATGAAATTTTGGGTCAAGTCTAAGTCAAAAAGTCAAAGTTGGACTTAAATTAAATGAATAAATTATTTTGGGCTATTTTATAAAATTGTGGTTATTTAAGGATTTAAATGTCACTATATGGAAGTTGGGGGCTTAAGTTGCAATTGGGCTTGAATGTAAAATGAATTTGAACCCATTTTCTTGGCAATACACTCACAGACGCAGAGGCAGGGAGAGAGAGAAAAACGCGACCAGAGAAGAAAAGAAAGGGAAAAAGAGAAGAAAGAAAAAAGGGAAGAAAAAGGGAAAAGAAGAAGGGGAAGAAGAAGGTGCCGGCCGGATTGATTTTTAGCTTGGGTTCTCCATTTCTTCTCCATTTTCAAGAGGTAAGCAAGAATCTTCTTATTTTAGAAATGAGTTAAAAATTAGGGTTTTTGCTTATGAGCTTAAATGTGAATGTTATGAAAGGATATGAGTTATTTTTAGTGTTATGAGCTATATTTTTATGTTAAATGAAGGGTGTAATGGATGACATTTTAGGGTTCTTGACTTAGTGAAATTATTTAGATATTTAAGCTATTTTAAGGATATTAAGGCTTATGTTGGTTTATCTATATTATAAGCTTGGATTGATGATTTTAGCAAACCCTAGAATTTCTATTTGGGTCCTTTAAGCAAATGCATTATAAAAGAGATTATTTTTGAGCTTTATGGAAGGTTAGAAATAGTTGAGAATGTTAAGGAGCATTATATGTTTTTGAGTTAATAGAAATGGGTTCTAGCTTGGCGACCTTACTAAGAAAGTTAAGAAATTTATTCTTAGTATTTCTTGAGATGGTTATTTATTGATTCAAGCAAATATCTTATTTCAGGAGGTGACGAGGAGGTTGGTGCCGTGTACCGACCAACCTAGTTCGAGTCAAAACTCTGTGAGTGGAAAAATTTATCTTTCAGAAATAAGCTTTTTATTATATTATATTAGTTAGTAAAGTTATATGAATTGTTTCATTATTTCAGTGCTTCAAATAAGTTACGTAAATTGCAAAAATGAATTATTTTTCAAGTATTTGACAAGCATGATTTTTAGTACAAGTTAGCTTTTATAAATAAGAATTTCAGTAAAGTTTATTTTAAAAACCACCAAAAAGTACCCAGGTGACTTTTACCCGCTCTGCACTGGTGTGAATGTGTTTCCACAGTGTATGACCAGATATGGTGATTTTACCCGCTCTGCACTGGTGAGAATGTGTTTCCACAGTGTATGACCAGTTATGGTGATTTACCCGCTCTGCACTGGTGTGAATCTGTTTCCACAGTGTATGACCAGATTATTAGGTCTTTGGGACCCACTCTTGTACACATATAGGCTTTGGGCCGTGTACCGGGGTGCTTAGCCCTTTGGGGGCAGCTCTGCGCGCGTATGACCAGATTCAGATTACAGATTACAGATTAACAATTATCCAGAGTACCTTTTTGGTGTGGTATTATATATTTCAGAATAATCAGTATATAGATTTCAAACATCAGATTTCAGATCTCAGATTTCAGATAATAAATCATGTAGTTTCAGACTTTAAATTACAGCTTGCAGTTTAATCAGATTATGCTTTATTTGAATATTACAGTTATATTATCATTTCTCAGTTTCTCTATGCTTGCAGTTATTTTACTTGTATGAGAACAAAGAATTCTTAATTCTTATTGCTTAAAAGTATTATAGAAAAGTTCAGAATTTCAGTAAATGTTTCTAAACAGGAAAAAGTATAATTATTTTCAAACTCTCCACTCACTGAGTTATAAACTCACATTTTATCACTCTTTTCTTATTAGGACGCAGTTGAGCTTTTTGAGCAACTTTTGGGAGATTCTGCAAGAGCCACAGCCACAGCCATTTGATCTACTTAATTGTATGATTGCATCTTGTTAATCAATGCATTATCATTCATTTGTCTCATGTCCACCAATTTAGTATATTTCATTTTGGTATTATTTGTGGCATGTAGAAGTTAGATGGGCTTGCCGCCTTTTTGATGTAAAGGTTATAAATTTGGGCTGTTTTGCAAATGATAGTGGAAATGGTTGCTGGCTATACTTTGTTTTTGGATTGGTCCATATTTTGGTCAGGTGGACCCAATGGATTTTGTATATACTTTGTGTTTTGAGAAAATTGTTGCTTTTCAGGTTTGGTTTTGTTCAATTTACAAAGGAGACTCTGTCAAAATTTTTATAAAATATTTTTAGTCCAAGAAAGAGTCGATAAGTTATAGAAAAGTCTAAGGCCTTAATGGTGGGTCCGGCGTCTAGCTGGCACCCATCATCGGCGCACGGCACGTTCTGGGTCCACTAGGGTGATTCAGGACGGGTCGTGTCACTAACAATCCCAGAGTGTCTACACCATAGCTGCAAAAGGCATTGTTTCATTTGTGCCAACTTGGTGTAGCAATCTTGCAACTCAATTATTGCTCCTGTACAATTCACGTATTAAGTCGGGTATTCATAATTTGCAGTCTTCAAAAGAATTTCTAGACCTGCTATATATCAGGAAGTAGCAAAATTTTTTGTTCTATGATCTCTCAAGCAGCAAGGACTTTTGCCTCCTTAAATGGAGAAACTTCTCCTCATGATTCAGACCTATTTCATTGGGCTGAGGAACAGATTGGAATGTTTGCTGCTTGTTTTAGTAAATACGTTAGTTCCATATAAAAAATAGTAGATAGTCAACAACTGTTGAAGCCATGCAGATTGCAATGTCATATTGCTCTGTGCTAGAGAGTCAAAAGTTCATCCTGCAGCCATCTTTGATAAAGTACATTCGCCCGTGCTTCGAAGAAGTATTTCAGGTTCATATAGAGCATTTTAGGCAAGTTATTAGTATTTTCACATCGACTGATACTTGGGTTCTAGGACGATATTTTGGACCCAGAATTATACCAGAAACAAGTTATACAATCACTGATCAACAACCGGAATATATATATCTCACTAAAAGTGGCAGGAAGTTTGTGACATTGTTTCAGGTTCATTATATTGTTGTCATATTCAAATCAGAGCAGGAATTTCATGAATATTGCACCAGTATAGTCATGCTTACATACATGCGGTATAGTATCATTTGACTCATTAAAGCCTCGATAAAGTGGAAAAAATCTCGACTAAACATTTGTCCTTTTTAATGAAATACTATAGTTTGTAACTAGAAAGTTTTCTCCAGCATATAGCATGCTGGAGAAACCAGTTTTTGGCATAATTAAGTATATTTTATTTATTGATATGAGCCAATTAGGATTCAACAATTATCTAGTAGTTGTATGGAAACTGAAAATTTTAATGCTAGATTTATCTCAACTTATTTATCAGTTTTAGTTATTCTAAAACTCTTGTTTCTTATCAGATAAATAAGTGATTGAGCATATGTTTGGTAGTGCTAAAATTATTTTTTTAGTGCTTATATTATAAGTTGTAAGTGAATGTGTGGATAAAAAGTAAGTTATAAGTTGTGGGTCCCGTGAAATGTGTGGATAAAAAGTAGGGTTAATTACACTAATGGTCTCCATTCTTTCAGGTTTGTAACGATTTCATCCCCATTATTTTTTTTAGCAGATATCATCTCTATTCTTTCATTTATTCTCACAGAAGGTCTCTAAATTACTATTTTTCACTATTCTAACAATTTTATGACAATTTTACCTCTTGACTTAAATAAATTAAAACAATAGAAAAAAAATACAATGAAAACATTACAATTGGGCCTTTAACCTTTACAAAAATACAAATAAATCCTAAACAATTTGCAAATTGCAAATTGTAGATCCATAATAATCCCTGAAATCAAGAGGGATTATTAGTGCAAATGAAGAGGGATGTCGAGAATTCCCATTATTACAATACTAATAATAGGGATTATTAGTATTGTAGATCCCTAATAATCTATGTTCGGTAATAATCCCTCTTAAAACTGGCGGAGGTGGTGGGGAGGAAACTGGTGGAGGGGGCGAGTGGACCGGAGATGGTGGTGGAGCTGATTTCACTAGGTCAGGAGCAGGTGCTGGTGACGGATACGGCTTAGAAGGTTTGGGTGTTGGAGCTGGTACTGGAGACTTGGTGAGTGGACATGAGGTGGCGAGGAGGAAACAGGCGGAGGTGGTGAGTGGACTGGTGGTGGTGGGGAGGAAACTGGTGGAAAGGGTGAGGCAACTGGTGGTGAATGTGGTGGCATCTGAATAGGTGGTGAGGGCAATGGGGTGGATTTTTGTGGTGGTGGAGTTGAATTCACTGGCTCAGGAGCAGATGCTGGTGAGGGATATGGCTTAGAAGGTTTAGGTGTTGGAGTTGGTACCGGAGTTGGACTTGCTGAGGGGGCAACTGGTTATGGAGATGGTGTCGACGTCCCTTTTTTGAATTGAGGTCCTGCTGCTGGAGGTGATGGTGGTGTTCCTCAGATAGAGGATGTGCCTTAGGTTGATAACAACCCGTTGGATGAAGAAGAAAATGCTCTTGCACAGGGCGGAGAAGATGGTGGTTCTACACACTCAGACAATCGTTAGACACCAAGATCTCAGGGAAAAAGTTTCTGGTGATCCTTGGTACTCCAACGATCAAGTCAACTGCCGGTATATAGAGTAATATACGGGGGATGAAAGCAATTAGGTATGGGAAGGACAAGTAGGCAGAGATTTGAACAGAGCTTAGGAGTGAAATTAATGCATAAAAAGAGTGTACCTTATAATAATTGGAGACGTTGTATTTATAGTACAAGAGTTCTAATTGATTTTGGAAAACAATCAATTAGATATCTAATCGGATCCTTCTTACAAGAGTTCTAATTGATTTTGGAAAACAATCAATTAGATATCTAATCGAATCCTTCTTCCTTATGGGATAGGGATGATCGGTTGTCAAGGCAATCTCCTAGATTACAGTCCCTATTTGAATTAATCAAGTTTCCTAATCTTTAGGAGATTGAGATTTGGTTTTTTTATGAGGATCCGTACGTCAATCAAACACGATCTTTCTTTAAGCATATATCTGGTCATTATGGGACACTTTGTTGCCTGCGGATTACGAGGGACCGAAGCTCGGCGAGGCCTACTGGATTAGTTACGGTACTCAATGCCTGTCATGGGCTTTACTGTATTTTGATTTGTGAGTGCTAACATGCTACTGGGTCTTAAGAATATTCATGAGGCATTCGCTTGATGTCTGAAGCCCTTATGAATCTGGAGGGCCTTCGTTGGGTCTATAAGGCCTTAGCGAGTACCAACTTGGGCCTTTATTGGACTTCTGGTAACATGGAGGCCTTATCAAAATCTAGTGGTAACAACGGGTATAATATTTTTGTCAATTAACAGACTACTGGACGGAATCTGTAGAGACTCCAAATGTCCTTTCGGTGAACATAATTTAAAGTTTTGGGACTTGATGACACATTATTTATTATTTTAATTAAAAATCTGTAAAAAAAAAAGTTTATGATTTATTTGTACTTTTGAAAATGTTAGGGTCTTTATTGTAATTTTTTTATTGTATTTTCTTTTTTCTATCATTTTAATTTATTTAAATCATGGGTAAAATTGTTAAAAAAGTTATTTGGGGACCATCTGTACGAATAAAATGAAAGAATGAGGAGAATATCTGCGAATTAAATTGAATGAGGATGATATTGTTACAAAGCTGAAAGAATGAAGACTGTAAGTATAATTAACCCTTTTAAAAAACAAATTAGGGTAAATTACACTCACATTCTCCATTTTTTCAGCTCTGTAACAATATTATCCTCATTCAATTTTATTCACACATATGATTCCCATTCTTTCATTAATTCGCACAAATGGTACTCAAATGATTTTTTTGACGATTTTGTTGTTAGCTTAAATAAATTAAAATAGAAAAATAGAAAACTTAATGAAAAAATTACAGTTGGGTTTCCTAACTTTTTCAAAAGTGAAAATAAATCTTTTTTTTTTTTACAGATTTTTACTTAAACTAATAAAAAATTTGTCATCAAGTCACAAACCTTCTAATCTAGCATCTACGCCCCTCAGTATATGTGCGCCGAAAGGATCTCTAGAATCTAGACGAATTTCATCCAAATGTGCGTTAGTTAACAAAAAGTTAAACATGTGGCCTAAATTTGACTAATTTAACAAAGATAAAATAATATTTTTTTTACATTTAATTATTTAAAACAATTACAAAAAGACCCCCACCCCCACGACCAAATGCTTATATGAATTTTTGTAGAATCTGATTCTTAATTATTTAATGTCAATATCCATCAAAGCCCATTGCATAAAAGCTGGATTGAGTTGTTGTTCTGAATGTTTTTCACTTTTCATTATGGATGTCCTTCTATTTTCATAGTTCCATTATTTGTATATAGTTTTTCATTCTTTTTTATTACAGCTTGCAGCATCTATGGAAATTAACAGGTATAAATTAAAATTGGATTCAAGACCTCCAATTAGCTGAGAAGAAGACTAGCACATTTCAAAAACAGATAGTGAAAAGAAGATAAAGGAGAAACCAAGGGGATTTTCTTCCACTCAGTTTCAGATCCAAACTACGGCGAGTTTAGGTTTGAAATTGGGAGGGAGAAATCTCCTCAATTTGGTCATATGGATAGGGGTAGGGGTAGGAGTAGGGGTGGGGAAAAAGAAGAATTTTTTTTTTGTCTTTTTTGTTTTTTAATCGTTTTAAATAATATAATGTAAATATACTATTTTTGTACTTTTGAAAAAGTTAGAGACCTCAATTGTGATTTTATCATTAATTTTTTTATTTTTTGTTATTTTAATTTATTTAAGTGAAGGGCAAAATTGTTAAAAAATTATTTGGTGTCTATCTGTGCGAATTAATTAAAAGAAGAGGATGATAACTGCAAATAAAATTAAATAGAGATGATATTGTTACAAATATGAAAGAAAAAAGATTGTGAATGTAATTTATTTAAAAATTTATTGCAAGAAATGTATATTTGTTTTTATGGGCCTACATTATAATTGAAGCCCATTATAAAACTAAATGATAAGGATGCATTACCCCCCTCAAACTAATGACCCATAGCATTTTACCCCCCTCAAATACTAGTAATTCCAGTTATCTCCTTTAAACTATCAGATCTTTAAATTGGCTACAACAAGAGAGGTGGTCGATGTGTCTATGTTAAGGATACATTTGAAATGAATCAACTAAATCAAAATTTCTTGTACAAGAAAAATCTCTTAACTATAAAATGATTAATAACATTATTTTCTAGGCACGTGTTACATTTCACAAGACTATTGATAAATTTTTCATAGTCTCACTCAATAACTATATAGAATTTTTTTTTATAAAATTTAAAATTTCACATATATCACCAAAAAAGAGAGAAGTATTTTCAATTGAGAAATATGTGGTCAACCTTATGCAATGTGTATACATATTGTGTGGAAAGATGGAATTTAAGATAAATATTAGGTAGGGTTTTTGTGTGTGTGTGTGTATTTAAAATTCTGTACGTTTAGTTTAAGGTTGGATTAAAATTAAAGTTCTTGGCCCCCCGGGGCACAGCCAAGTTGGCTAAGGACGGGTATTGCGGGGCTCGCAACCTCAGCGTGGGGAGTTCGATTCCTGGATGGAGCAGCTGGGTGATGTAATACTCATTTATGGGTGGAGCAGCTTGGTGATGTAATATCCATGGAGGAAGGCTCCTTTGGGGCCATGAGTATAAATGGTGCACGAACCCTGGTCAACTTAGGCATATCCCGCGATTTACCTCCACCCATCACTGAGGAGCCGGGATGGGTGGTCCAGGACATAGTCTGGTCTAACTGGGATACCTGGGTATCAAAAAAAAAAAAAAATTAAAGTTCTCGTCTCCATGCATCATATAATAAAGTGCAAGTTATCAAGAGTATAATATAGCTCCTATTTTCTTCACATGACAAATAAAAATACAATGAGAGATGATAGCAAAAATCAACTACTAAGGATAAACAATTATTTGGAAAGATCCCCATTAATTAATTATTTTTTTCTAAAAATACAATAAAATAACTTCTTCTTTTTTCTTTTTTATCTATTCTCAGAGAAAGAAATAAAGAGTACAATTGAATTAGTCTTATCAGTTAAGGATAAAATAATTATTTATGAACTAATGAATTGAGGACTAGAATAAATAATTTAGAGAGCAATATTATTATTTTATAATCACGATCGTATAGAGTTTTTTCCACTCCGGAAAAAAAAAAGTGCTTAAACGTTTTAATCTCCTCTAAAATTTGCTGATCGCTTTAATCCATCTCTCTAATTCGATCATCTCCACCAACCGATAATATCCAAAATATGCTCTCCTACTCAATCCATCCACCTCAAACGATCATCTCTATCCACCGATCATCTCCAAAATTTGTTCACCGCCTCAATCCATCATCATAATAGAGCCTGCGGTCGGATCCCACCGCAAAAAAACGATATACTATTTTATAAGCAAGGGCAAATTTAGGGCTGGGTTGCAATGGGATTAGTAATTACTTTTAAAAAAAAATTATAACTCAGCTAAAAATTGAAAATAACCTACTACCCTCCCTATTTAATTTTAGTTCACTCTCAACCTATCTATATTTATATGGGTAAATTTAAGGCCGGTCACTGTTTTGGCACTTATGGGCTCTAAAGTCATATGCTCAAAACTTAATTCAATTAAAGTCACATTTTAGAGCTAAAAGACCAATATACCCTTAATTGTAGAAAACGTTAATTGTGATACTGTTTTGTTGTGATACTGTTAAACCTATGATTTTGTACTATTAATAGAATATTTTAAGAACAATATTATTCTCTTATTTATTCTCTACTGATTAATTCGTCTACCATTAAATACCTTATATATTTATACTTATCTATCCAATGGGAATCTATGTCCTAATTGAATCTCAAACATGTTCATAGCCTCGACAGACACATCTCTCTAACAAGTTGAAATTTCAACAATATCTAATTCATGGCTTACCTTGAGATTCACGAATCAGCTTAAAACCTTAAAGTTTTCGATATGACCATGTTGGAGTTTTCGATATGACCATGTTTTCTGCATAAAATACATTCAAACACCAGTTTTGTGATGACTATTCAGAATGTTTTGGTGTTATGAATAGTCAAGTACAAGTTTATGATTCTTGTAGTGAACATTGTTTAGGATCTGATTAATCAAGAACTGAGAGTGTTAATGAAAAATGATCAAGTTCAAAGGATGTTCAACAAGAGAAAGATGAAGGGTGGCTTCAATAAAGATACATTTATCTGTGATACTGTTTTAGAGGATTTATGATACTGTTTTGATAAGAAAAATTAAAGATTGTCATTTTAAGCTAAAGAGACGACTTCAAACAGGTAAAATCCATCATACGTAGTGGAAAAATGACTGGTCTTGACCGTCTCGTCGAGACCATTCCGAAAACATAATATAATAAAAATTTTGAGCACGTATGCGAATTCTATGTTCATTTCTATTGTGATACTATTTTTTGTGATACTGTTTTGTATAATACAGTATCAAAACAACACACATGACTATGATACCATGCTTTTATCTTTGATACTGTTTAATTAGTCATATGTGTTGTTTGATACTGTATTATGCAAAATAATATCATGGATTAAAACATGGATTAAAATAGTATCAAAATTACTAATGCACATTACATAAATAAAACAGTATCATAATTAAAACAGTATCATAGACAAAACTAAGACATTCAAACAGTATCCACAGGTTCAAACCTTGCCATAATTAAACAGTATCAAAGATAAAAATACGGTATCATAAATAAAATTCATTCCACATAGATTCAAACAGTATCATGGATTAAAACAGTATCAAAATATATTAATGCACACTACCTAAATAAAACAGTATCATGAATTAAAACTAAGACATTCAAACAGTATCATAGAATTAAAACAGTATCATGGATTAAAACATCATTATAGACAAAATTAAGGCATTTAAACAGTATCACAGGTTAAAACCTTGCCATAATTAAACAGTATCAAAGATAAAAGTACGGTATCATAAATAAAACCCATTCTACATAGATTAAAACAATATTATGGATTAAAATAGTATAAAACAGTATTTGTGATACTGTTTTAAAGAATGTATGATACTGTTTTGACAAGAAATATTAAAGATTGCTATTTTAAGTTAAAGAGACGACTTCAAACCTTCCTTGAACAACATGGTTACATGAATCTTTGGGGTAGTACATGCTCTGATGGGCTTCTATCCCATGAAAAAGTGAAAAATCGTTCTAATATTCAGGTTTTCTGTGATATCGTTTTCTATAAAACAGTATCAAACAACACACATGACTAACAATATTTTTTGTGATATTGTTTTTCTATAATACAGTATCAAACATCATGCTCTCTTTTAACAATGAGATCTTCTTGCCACTTCCTTAGCAGAGTCATAACTTTGGGGGACATCATGCTCTCTTTTAATTCTCTCTTTGCAATAGAGATCATTCACTAGTAAATGTCCAGGATGCTTATGTAACTGAAGAATTTCCTTACCCTGTTGTGCTTTCTCTTTACTAGCAAATATCCAAGATGCCAATTGTTCCCTAATATATATCCAGGACAGTAATGCATCTGAATCAAGCACGATATTATTGTTCTCATAGCAGACGCAAAATAAAGTTTCTGAAAATTAGTTGCCTCAGATTTTGACTTTTCTTCCAACATCTTGATTGCAGCATTTAAATCCAATAGTTTCCAAGAATAATTAAGAAACATCTCAGTCCAATCATTATCCACTCTATCGGGTATAAACGACTGTAATTTTAGATCTGAATCTGAAATCCTCGCACTAAGAAACTCTTTCTTCCAATTTAAATTCACTGTGTTCCAGATTTTCTTGTTGAGAGAAGTAGGTACGATGCAGCTGTGCAAAAAAACTGAACTCTTATGTATGTTTGGTATGCTGATTGGCGGCGGCGGCGGCGGCGGTGGTGGCGGTAGCAGTGCAGAGGTTGCTGGAGGTGGATGCAGTTTGTGATGGTCGCTGGAGGTGGAGGCAGGGCGGAGGTCGCTGGAGCTGTGCAAGGGATGATTTTAGAATTAATTTAAAATATTGTTAAAAGTATGACTTAATCACAATTTAGAAAAATATTTTGACCTAATTTGAAACAAGTCACGTGCAAGTGACTTATAGGTAATTTTTCCTATTTATATCTATACTACATCTAAAATGGACTTAAATTGAGAAATATTTTTTTGACTATTCTACCCTTATAAATCTTTTAAAATTCCATATTCACCTTTAGTATTCATTAATGTATAATTATTTTTTAATGCTTTATTTATTACTCTTTTATTGTTCATCCTTATTGTACATTAAATTTTCAACATCACAAATATACAATTAAAATTTTTAAACATTTAATCTATTAAATTACAAATATGAAGGTGAAAAGATGATCTCAAATTTTTTTTTTTGCATTAAGTAGATAAAAGGAATGAGAAATGAGTTTTAACCAAAAAAAAAAAATGAATAAAAAAAATTGTAACTTTGTTTATTATCGCGTTAAAATTCAAATTATAGTTGTCAAAACTGAAATGGAGATAAAAAAATTATTTTTAATACATTAGCTTACAATGATTACGATAATGTTTGATTCAGTTCTTTTTTAAATTTTTTTTTCTCAAATTCATTTTCAACTACATATTTTGTGAGACCTACAATTTTTATCAACTTTTCACTCATACATTTTACCAATTTTTTTCAAAATCTTTAAACCCCATCAAACATATACAATAGTTCAAAACTAACATGTGAAACTTTTTTCATTTTTCATTTAATTTAATGTAATTAATATATTTAGAACGTTCTGCTTATCTTACTTCTGTCCATCAACAATATTTTTACAACATAGATAAATTTGACACTTCTTTAATTTTTGTTTCTCACTCACATTTATGACATTCATTTACATTATCAAATCAAACACATATAATAAAAAGAGAACATACACAAAGAATATTGTTCACAAGAAACTACTACTCCAACATATGTACAATATTATGTAGTCAATCATTATATTTTCTCACAATAAAATTAATAATTAATAATTTTATTCTTCGTAAAATGCAGCCCTAGAGATTATTAATACTATAAGATTTGATATCAATGGTTCGTCAATCATCAAAGTTTAAATCACAGAAATGTCTTAATTGAGTTCAAGTTATTGTTAGTATTATCACCATATAAAAGTCATCTCTAATTATAATTGTACTTAAATGAATGCAACTCTCTTTTAATATTTATTTGTTACTCTTTTACTGTTCATTATTATCGTACATTAAATTTTTAACAATTTATTAAATGTACATTTAAATTTTGTAAATATTTAATATATTAAATTAAAATATGAAGGTGAAAAGACGATCTCAACTTTTTTTGCCTTACGTAGATGAAAGAAATTAGAAAAAGATTTTTAAAAAAAAAATGAATGGAAAAATTGTCAATTTTTTTATTATCGGATTAAAATTCAAATCATCCTTGTTTTGAATATATTAGATTACAGTGATTATATTTGACAACTAATATATGAAACTTCTTTAATTTTTAATTAATTAATAATTATATATAGAGAGAGAGAGAGAGAGAAAAAAAGAGAGAGAACGTTGACAATTCTTTAATTTTTGTTTTTTACTTACATTTATATTGTTTTCATTTACATCGTCAAATCAGACGCGTTTAATAAAAAGAGAACATACACAAAGAATTATTAATTATTAATTTTTTCCCCAAAAAATACAACCTAAAAATCCCTATTAATACAGTATAAATCCATACGATTTGATATCAATAGTTCGTTAATTATCAAAGCTTTAATCACCAAAAGCTTTTCACTGAATTCAAGTTACTATTTGTATTATTACTATATAAAACTTACTACTATATAAAACTCATATTTGATTGTAATTCTACTTCTATGAATGTAAATAAAATATCAACAACGAACAATACAAAATAACATGTTATCGACAACCATATTTTTTTTTTATCTTTATTGCAATTGCTACTTTAACATTTTAATTATTAATAATTAAAAATTAAAAATTAACAATATGATTACAAAAACACGTATAACATACGCGTGTGTAACTAGTCTATATCTATATCTATATTTATATCTATATACTAATCTAAAAGGGGCTTAAATGGAGAAATATTTTTGGATCATTATACCCTTACAAACTTTTTAAAATTCCATATTCACCTTTAGTATTCATTAATGTGTAATTATTTTTTAATATTTTATTTATTACTCTTTTATTGTTTATTCTTATTGTACATTAAAATTTTAACAATTTACTAAATTTACAATTAAATTTTTTAAATATTTAATCTATTAAATTAAATATGAAGGTGAAAAGATTATCTCAATTTTTTATTTTTTATTTTTGTATTAAGTAGATAAAAGGAATGAGAAATGAATTTCAATCAAAAAAAGAAATGAATGAGAAAAATTATAACTTTGTTTATTATCGCATTAAAATTCAAATCATAGTTGTCAAAACTGAAATGGATATAAAAATACTATTTTCAATACATTGAATTACAGTGATTACGAGCATGTTTGATTCAGTTTTTTTTTTTAAAAAAAATTCTTTTTTTTCTCAAATTCATTTTCAACTACATATTTTGTGGGACCTACAACTTTTATCATCTTTTCAACAACATATTTTACCAATTTTTTTCAAAAACTCTAAATCCCCACCAAACATATACTATAGTTTAGAACTAACGTGTGAAATAATTTTTATTTTTATTTTTAATTTAATTTAATTAATATATATATATATATATATATATATATATATATATATATATATAACGTTATTCTCATTTTACTTCTGTCCGTCAATAATATTCTTACTCTGCTCATCAACGATATTCTTACAACATAGACAAGTATTCACACTTCTTTAATTTTTATTTCTTACTCACATTTATGACGTTTCATTTACGTCGTCAAATCAAACAAGTCTAATAAAAAGAGAATATACACAAAGAATATTGTTCATAACGAACTACTACTCAAACAAATGTATAATATTATATAGTCAATCATTACATTTTCTCACAATAAAATTAATAATTATTAATTATATTCTTCGTAAAATGCAGCATTAGAGATCATTAATACTATAAGATGTAATATCAAATGTTCGTCAATCATCAAAGTTTAAATCACCAAAAGGTCTTAATTGGGTTCAAGTTATTGTTGGTATTATCACTATATAAAACTCATATCTAATTGTATTTGTACTTAAATAAATACAATTATCTTTTAATATTTATTTATTACTCTTTTATTGTTCATTATTATCGTATATTAAATTTTTAACAATCTATTAAATGTACATTTAAAATTTGTAAATATTTAATATATTAAATTAAATATGAAGGTAAAAAGACGATCTCAAATTTTTTTGTCTTACGTAGATGAAAGAAATGAAAAATAGATTAAAAAAAAATTAATAGGAAAATTGTAATTTTTTTTATTACCGGATTAAAATTCAAATCATAGAGATGAAAATATTGTTTTGAATACATTGGATTACAGTGCTTATAGTTGACAACTAATATATGAAGTTTTTTATTTTTTAATTTAATTAATAATTTTATATATATATATATATAAGAGAGAGAAAATTGTTCTTTAGTTTTTGTTTTAGAGCAGCTTAGATTATGATTTCAGTTGATCAAACTAGTCAAACATACTTTCTATCTACACATTTTATAGGACCCACAACTTACAACTCACTCTTTATCCACACATTCACGAACAACTTATAATTTCAACACTACCAAACATGCGCTTACATTTATGTTGTTATCATTTACATCGTCAAATCAGACGCGCTAAATAAAAAGAGAACATACACATAATATTTTTTATAAAGAGTCACTACTCCAACAAATGTACAATATTATATAGTCAATCATTACATTATCTCCAATAAAATTAATAATTTTTTTTTTGTAAAACACACCCATGAAGATCCATAAATAGTACATTATTAATTCCATACGATTTGATATTAATGGTTTTTAAATTATCAAAGCTCAAATCACCAAAAGCTTTTCAGTGAATTCAAGTTACTATTCGTATTACTACTATATAAAACTCATATTTAATTGCAATTGAATAAAATATCAACATTGAACAATAAAAAACAATATGTTATCGACAACCATATTTTTTTTTATTTATTGTAACTGCTACATTAATATTTTAATTATTAACAATTAAAAATTAAAAAATTTGAAAATATTAAATATTAACGATACGATTACAAAAAAAAAAAACACGTGCAACGTACGCGTTTCTAACTAGTTTTCTTAAATGAGCCAAATTTAAATTTAAATCTTTTATTCATTAAAACTCATTCCATTGGAACCAACCAACCTGATTACATGAGCAATTCGTAAAACCCATTATCTATTAAATTTAAATCCTTCCCAACCCACCGACCAGTTCCCAAACGACCCAAACCCCATTGCCCATCATTCCAGAGCACTTAGGCACAACCCAGCGATTTAAAATCACGATCAGCAAGAAAACTAGTAAGCCATCTGTGAAGTCCGACCGACAACCACCACCGCCATCGCCGACCACCTCTACAGCCCGAACTAGGTTTTTTTTCTCGTTTCTGAATTTTTTCAGCATCCTGGATTTATTTTTCTTATGTCCAATTTTTTTTACTTTTTCTGTTTATTTGATAGTCTATAATTCTATATGGTTGTTGACTTGTTATTGAGCAATGAATAATGATGTTTAGTTTATTTTGAGAAATTATTTCAAATTTCAATAAGTAGAAAAAGTAAAAAAAAAGTTGCTTATTATTGGGAATTAATATGGATTTCTGCTTGAATATCTCGAAGGCTTAAAAAATTTAAAATTGACTTGTGAATGACGATGAACCAAATGAATTTATATTATTATTTTTTATTGTAATAGCATCCGGACATTTGGGTTTAATAAGGGTTATTTTTGCTTATTTTTGTTGTTATGTGGACTTTTCATCCATTATATTTTTTGGATTATTTAATTTATTGTTAGTTGAATTGGGTTGAATTGTTTATTGTTGGATTATTGAATTATTTCAATTCGTGTTTGTAGAGTTAAAAATAAAACATCATCAACATTGCGCAAAGAAGAGAAAACGTTGTTTTCCTTCTGTAAAAAGCAAATAAATCTACTACGAGTACAAATTCTATTGAAGTTGATGAGGATACTTCAATCCATGACATCCAACTTTCTCCAAATTCATCTCTTGAAATCGAACATCTTTCATCATCTTCACAACCTGACTTGCAACCATCTATTCTAAATGAGTTTTATGTTGTTAAAGCTCGATGAACACAACTTCAGTATGTAATATCGTAATTAGATTCTTTTTTGTTATATATATATAAAATTTGAATTGCTTTTTTTAAATTTAAGCTTGGCCCAATATGATTTTTTAGATCCGCTCTTGTCCATAAGATTGCGAACAAAACCTAGCCAATAACTATTTTAGGGGTTTTTGATAGTTTAAAGGAATAGTTTAAAAGAATCAAGTAAGATAGTTGATTATTTTAATAATAATAATAAAAAAAAGTAAGAAATTGATCGTTCGTAAACATGCTATAGGGCAATAGTTCGAGGGCTAAATTGAAATTAATCCATAATTGTCAACCCCAAATCAAAATATAGCCTCCATCTACGTCTTCTCCCCCAAAAATCCCCTCTCAAATACACTCGCTCTCTCACAGTGTTTCTTATAAGCTTCAATTTTACCTAAATCTTGGCCTAAAATTAAACTGCGAATTGAACACCAAATTGCTCCCCGCGAGAAATTTCACCTCTCCTCTCTGCTTTCCATCGACCACCCCTTAGCTACTGTACTCCAAATTGTAAGTCCTTGTTATGTTAAAATGAATGTCCAACTTTAATATATGCATCAACGTTTATGTTTGAATCTCTGTCAAATGAAAACCCTGGTTTTATTTTATTTTTCCCTATTTATTATTTCTTATAAAATTTTAAAGCGTTTTTAAAATTTGGGCATTGGAGAAGAGCAATTGATTCTCTGAAGTTTTATTTATTTATTGATTTTAATGGTTTTATATTTTTTATTTTTATATGAGATTATAAATTTGATTGAGTTTTCTTGTGATTTTTGAGTTATATTATGGTATATAAGAAAGGTTATGGATATTTTAGATAATGAAAAGGAAAACGTTTACGAATGTTAAGTTGTTAGTACACCACTTACCCAGTGAGCAAACTTGTAGTGTTGAAGAATAATGAGGAGGAACAAGGTTGAGAGGAGAGATTTTGAAGAATGGTGAAGAGAAATGAAAAGAAGAGATTTGAGGAAGGTGAGATTTTTTTTCAAATTAGAAGAAAGACGTATATGACTTCTTCTTTTTTGTGAGTGGAGTTACCAGAGAACTTTGGAGTTTTTCTTAAAAGCAAGTAAATAAATTTGAATTAAATTTTGATAAGTATGAATGATGAATCTGTACAATATTTTGTTCCTTCAAGTTTTCAATGTTCCTTTCTTTTTTTGTGGGATTTTATTGGCGGGTTCCGTTCCTTATAATGTTCGGGATATTCAATATTGTTTTGATTTTTGTATATTTTATTCTTTACGTAAAATATGAAGATTTTATCCCAACTTTGGATCTTTTTGCATATCTGCAAATTTGTTTAGGGTTTAAGTTTAAAGGGTTTAGAATAAAATTAGTTCAGAGTACAACATGAGCAGTATTGAGTACAAGTGATTTTTGTTCTATGTTTTAGCGGTTTGATGGAATTTTTAGGTAATTTTGAAGCTTTTTATTTATAACATAGAGTTCAACTTGGAATACCGACCCAAAGTTCCGTTGGCAATTTTGCAGATTTCCTACAAAAGTGCATAGGTAATTTTGAAGCTTTTTATTTATAACATAGAGTTCAACTTGGAATACCGACCCAAAGTTCCGTTGGCAATTTTGCAGATTTCCTACAAAAGTGCAAAGTGCAAAGTGCAAAGTGCAAAGTGCAAACTCCAAGATTCCTACCTTCGCTGCAGTTTCTGCTCTTCATTGGTTTATCCAATTAGGTCTATTTCAAGTACTTCTCTGTCTCAACTTGTTCGAGATTAATTTTAGATGAATTTTGTGTTGTAAAATTTAGTCAAGCACAACTTAGAGCATGTTTGATTTCACTTAAAATTTTGACAAAAAGCTGAAGTCAAAGTCAATAATTAATTTTAACCACTCATTTCGCAGACCTACAACTTTTTACAATTTTTCAACCACAAATCAACTTTTATCAAATTTTATAAAAAATCTGATTCTAATCAAAATTAAACACACCCTTAAGTAGATAATGTCACATTTCGACTTTCTTTGTGTATATATGAATTTTGTTCTTATATTGACTTTATTTTCCACCCCCTAATATATTGTTATAGGTCTGCCCCTGGTTTTTTCGATTCTATTTTCAAGAAACAATGGCTCGGAGGTATCATAGTGATTTGAGTGACAGTAGGAGCTCAGATTCTGATGAAAAACGAGGTAATAGGTATAGGCATCAGGAAAGTTCAGATGCAGAAAAGGAGAGAGAAAGGAGAAGGAGAAAGGAAAAGGAGAGGCATACATATAGCGAAAACGAGGTTGAGAGAGAAACGGAAAGAAGAAGAGAGAGATTTGGTGGTGAAAAGCGTGAAAGTGGGGAAGGGAGGAAAAGGGAGGAAAAGGAGAATTATAAAAATAGGGATCGAAATTTAGATGATAGGAGGGAGAAACGTGGGCAAGGGGATGATAGTGAGGAGAATGGTTATAGGAGTAGAAGAGATAATACGGGTAGAGAGAGGAAAACACGGAATTATGAGTCGAATGATGAGGATGATAGAAGAGGCGATAAAAATGGTGAACGGCGGAGGGGTAGGGAGGATAATAGTAATGAAGATGATGATAAGAAAGAGTATAGGAGGAAAGAAGTGGAGGAAGGGTATGAAGAAAGGGATAGTAAACGAGATTCACTTAGGGGCGTGGAGGGTGATAGGAGGGCTAGAAGGGGAAGAAGCGGACGTAGGAGTGAGGATGATAATGAGAATGGGCGATATAGGGGCAGGGAGAATTGGCATAATGAGGACGATGGACGGGTGGATAATAGGAAAGAGCAGCGAAGGAATAGAGAAAGAGAAAGCGAGAGAAGGCGCAACAAGGATGATGATAATGATAGGAGGGGAAGAGGAGAGAGGAATGAGAGTAAAGAGGAGGATAGGGGTTTGAGTAAGAAACAGGGAGATGTGAAGGCACGTGAGGATATAAAGGTGCAGAAGCCTGAGGCAAATTCAGGTACCGGCATGACTATGAATTTGGGAAGGAGTGGAGGAGTGTATATTCCGCCATTTAAGTTGACCAGACTGATGAAGGAAATTGATGATAAGAGTAGTGTTGATTACCAGAGAATGACATGGGATGCATTGAGAAAGAGTATTAATGGGTTGGTGAACAAAGTGAATGCAACCAACATTAAAAATATTATTCCAGAGTTGTTTGCTGAGAATCTGATACGTGGGAGGGGTCTGTTTTGTCGGTCGTGTATGAAGTCACAAATGGCTTCTCCAGGTTTCACTGATGTGTTTGCCGCTTTGGTTGCTGTGGTCAATACCAAGTTCCCTGAAGTTGGTGACCTTTTATTGAGGAGGATTACTTTGCAGTATCAGAGGGCCTACAAGCGAAATGATAAAGTTTGTATTTTAGCTTCTTTTTACTATAATTCATTACATGTTTTTCTAGTCTTTTGGCAATTTTTTGTGATCTATAGTTTAACACTGGTTGACGTTGATGCCTTTTCGCAGCCACAACTACTTGCTGCGGTCAAATTTATTGCCCACCTGGTGAACCAACAAGTAGTTCATGAGCTGATTGCTCTTGAGCTGCTCACATCTCTGCTGGAGAAACCTACAGATGACAGTGTTGAAGTGGCTGTTGGCTTTGTCACTGAATGTGGATCCATGCTTCAGGATCTAAGCCCTCGAGGATTGCATGGTGAGTGCATATTCTTCTCAGTTGTTCTATGCAATGTGGTGTATGTGCTTAACACATTCTTTCTATTCAATTATAACTTTTATCCAGTTGTTATTATTATCATTTTTAGGATTTAATCGGCAGTTATTTTTTTATTGAGTGGTATTCCAAATCCCATGCGTACTTGTTAGATGGATGGAAAACCATGGCAACACTGATATTTTGCAATAGAGTCACTTGCAAGAAAGCATGGCCATACTTTATATTCTAGATGAAGATTTGGTGATTTATTATCATGTTCATGAATTACCTGATGATGGAATGGACTTGTATGACAGATCTAAGCCATCACTGGATGAATGTATCAGTTATTGGTTATAGCATTTGTTCTTTTGGTTTTTTAACTATAAAGACAAGATCGAGGCACTTCGGGTTGTGAAGGGTAAATGTTGGATTTTTGGGAGAAAGTTATAGAATGGAATGTGGACAATGGAATACATGTCATTGTTCAAATTTTTAGGTAGTTAACATAAAAACACTGATGTAGCTAGGGCCTCTAGAGGATTTGCTCAAATGGGGAAACAGACTATTAATGCTAATAACAAAATGGTTTTGATTCTGACCGACTCTACTTTTCTACATTGTGCTGGTAAGAGCTACATATTGAATTCTTCCGAACGTGAAATTAGGTAATTGATGCAAGTGAAATCAATCTCAGTTGAAAGCGTAGGTTAGACCTGGGACTAGTTTGATGGGATGTCTTCAATTCTTCAGCTAATGAAATGAGGTATAGGCAATCTTAAACATGCGGTGGGGGAATGTTTGTTCACTGATCTGGTATTTGGAACAGCAATTGATGAGTGGCTGGTTTTTTTCTCTTCAAAGAGTCCAACGGAGAGCAATGGGTAAGGACTAAGCTTGTCAGGTTGGGATGTTCGAGCCAAGTTCTTTGATTTTCAGGCTCATTAAGGTGAAGAGATCTATATAAGCACGGTAACTGCTCTTGAAATTGTATGGTGAGTGTAGGTATGTGTATGCAAGTGTTTAAGATACTTTCGAAACTGAATCGGGCTCTCATCAGTTTTGGAATGGAGGTGATGTTTAAGAATAGTTTTGTTAATCAGTATGATCTTGCTTTAGCTTTGATGTTTTTATTTATTTTGGCATCTGGAAAAGAGTTCAGAAACATGGTTACCCAAAGCCAGAAAATGAGAATAGATGTTTCTAATTCGTCTTTTTCTTTGTAAATATTTAACCAACATAGCTAGTGAGGAAGCTGTTGAAGATACAAATATTAATCCTACAGGCTTAAGTATGTTCACCTATAGGGAGGTGATATATAGATTGATAAGAATACATTACACGTATAAATTAATATCTATTGCCTGATAAGTATAACCTCCAACTTTCCTTTGGCTGAGGAGAAGGCTCCTCTAGGCCCAAGAGAGGGGTGGAGGTGTAAGGGAGCAGTTTATATCCATGCCAAATGTAGAGAATAGAACTTAACAATCACATGTGGAGAGATGCAGGTTTTAATCTTAAGTTTTGGGATGGTCTGTAGCCCCTGCCTTTGCTTGCTCGCCTGATAAGTATAACCTCCAACCCCCTTTCAGATTGTTGCTCAAACAATTTTGTGCCCTTCCATTGAATGAACTGCCATAATCCTCCTCTCTTTGACATTTTTTGGGTTTTCACTTTAACAGGTATTTTTGAGCGATTTCGCGGAATTCTTCATGAAGGAGAAATAGATAAAAGGGTTCAATTCTTAATTGAAGGTCTCTTTGCATTACGGAAAGCAAAGTTTCAGGTGAGCTTTCTTTTACATTGATATAGCTTGGAGTCATAGTATCTTTATTCTAAATTACTTGGAGTAATGTTAGATTCAATATTTAACGCGTAATGCTATCTGAATGCACCATATGCAGGGATACCCGGCTGTTCGTCCAGAATTGGATCTAGTGGAGCAGGAAGACCAATTAACACACGAAGTATCCCTTTTAGATGAGATAGATCCTGAGATTGCTTTAGGTATATTTTCACAATACTGACTCTTATTAGCTGCTGCTACCTTTCAGATTCGTGTATAGGGAACTTATATATTTTGTGCTCACTACATTCAGATGTTTTCAAGCCGGATCCCCAGTTCCTAGAAAACGAAAAGAAATATGAAGAACTCAAGAAGCAAATACTAGGTGAAGAATCTGAGGATGAAGCAGATTCAGAAGGAGAGTCGGAAGATGAAGATGATGAAGAATCAGATGAAGAGGATGAAGAACAAATGAAAATAAAGGATGAGACCGAGACAAATTTGGTCAATCTTAGAAGAACTATCTACTTGACAATTATGTCTAGTGTTGATTTTGAAGAAGCAGGACATAAACTGCTAAAAATCAAACTAGAGCCTGGGCAGGAGGTTGGTATTATAATCTCACATCATTTGTTTAGTAATCTTCTTGGAAAAATTATTTATGTGATGTTATCTTTGATTTGTTGACGAATTGTATGCATGATCCTATATGTTCAAAGTACCAAAATGTAGGGGTCCGTGCACATTGGCTCTTGCCATTTTCATCAGAGATAATATGAGAGACATGAGGTGTCTGACTATTACAGAGACACCCCTTGTCTTTTTAAAAATTAGAGAAACCTCCCCTAAAGTTTGTTTTTCACAACAGATTCCCGCTTTTCACTCAAAAACAAATTGTATTGTCTATTTTACCCTTCTATATTTGTAATACCTTTAAAATTACTAATAAACATATTCAGACTTATTCCTTTTACTCTTTTTTCTCATTTCTTATAAGAAATATTATTATAAATTAATCATTGGTTTATTTACTACATATGAAGTAAAATATTTTTTTTTCTTTAATTTTGATTGTTTTTAGTATTCATACATTTATGATATGTTAAATGTAGATAATTAAACTTTTCTTATTGTAATACCAAAAGCATAATAAAGTTGGCAATAAGGTTCAAAGTTTGGCTTATTTTCTAGTCAATGTTTTCTATTAATTTGTTCTTTTTCCTTTAAATAAAAAAGTTAATTTTGATAAATATTATTGAGTTGTAACCATTTTTTCCAAAAAAAAAAAAGAAGAAAAAGAAAAATGAATTTTCTTCAAGCTCAAAGACAATTTCCTTATCTGAATTAAAATTAAGAAAAAATATTGTTCCAA
Source organism: Forsythia viridissima (assembly GCA_030279155.1). NCBI lineage: Eukaryota > Viridiplantae > Streptophyta > Magnoliopsida > Lamiales > Oleaceae > Forsythia > Forsythia viridissima. Next base: position 39,416,354 of record CM059037.1, read on the forward strand.
ATTTAATAAAAAGACAAGGGTATACTAGGAAAGTTATAGTTATTTTTGCCTAGGGGAGGTTTATGTAATGTTCGAAAAGACACTTGGTGTCTCTATAATAGTCAGATGCCTCAGGGGGTGTCTCTAATATTAACTCTTTCTATTATTATTTTGTATGATATAAAGAAGAAGAAAAAGTGAGGAAACAATGGTGGTTGTGAGTGAATCAGTGTTTTTCGTTTTTATCCGGGATACTATCTTAGCAAGCATCAGAAGTTCCTGAATATAGATATAGGTTTAGCTAGGTTAGTCGGACATGGATTGACGTAAATCATCAGAGTTAAATGATTTGCCTTGCCTTGTATGAATTTTTGCAAAAGTTGCATTTTGGTATATCTTAAATTCTTGCTGCTGATGAATGGATGATTATAGTCTCAAATGTTTCTGCTTTTTTTTTTTTTTTTTTTTTGTGTGTGTCCCCCTGTTAAGTATAAAATCTGCCTTACTGATTAATTTTCTTAAAGTTTTAGTATTCGTGGGATCGTTTTCTGAGTGGGCATTGCCAATAAACTTGTAACATTTCATTGTGCAGTTTCTGAATAACTCTGCTTGTGCTTGCTTTAATCTGTACAGATGGAATTGTGCATTATGTTGTTGGAGTGTTGCAGTCAGGAGAGGACTTACCTCCGTTACTATGGACTTCTGGGGCAGCGCTTTTGTATGATCAACAAAGTTCATCAGGAGAACTTTGAGAAGTGTTTTGTTCAGCAGTATTCCATGATCCACCGATTGGAGACTAATAAACTACGGAATGTGGCGAAGTTTTTTGCCCATTTACTTGGCACAGACGCATTACCGTGGCATGTTTTGGCCTATATACGGCTAACTGAAGAAGATACAACCTCATCTTCCCGTATTTTTATTAAAATTCTCTTCCAGGTACCGATTAGCATTTTCTGAGTTTTTTATTAGTCTCATTTTCTGTTTCCCGAGTCTCTTCCATTTCAAGTTATGTACTGTCTTCCATTTTTTAGTGCTGTCCTCTATAATTCTTAATGCTTTACCCGTTGAGCAGGCTTGTGATTTTTTCTGTTCATTGGTGAAGTTTGGAAATAAAATTACTTATTTTGACAGCAATGGAAGAGTTACTACCAAAAAAGTAACTTAAAAATGTAACATAAAGAAGAAGTTACTTAAAAGTAGCTCAGCCAAATATTAGGTGGATTGTATCGAAACAGAGCATTTACTGGCTATCACTTATTTCTTGGTGCATATTTTTGATGTGTGCATCTCTGTATTGTTTTGGTTTTAGCTTTTCCTTTTACTCATTCCTATATTAAGAAATTACTAAACTTGAACGTTGAATGCTTTCTGTTTGCAGGAATTGTCTGAGCACCTTGGAATCCGATTACTTAATGAGCGTCTTAGTGAACCTACAATGCAAGACTCTTTCGACTCTATTTTTCCCAAGGACAACCCAAAAAACACGAGGTTCGCCATCAACTTCTTTACATCCATTGGTCTTGGTGGGATCACAGAAAACCTGCGGGAATATCTCAAGAATATGCCACGACTTATTATGCAACAACAGAAACCAGTCTCTGAGTCTGACGATGAGTCGGGTGGTACTAGTACTGACTCAGGTGCATCTGGATCCGAGTCAAAATCGGGATCATCAAGTTCTGACACAAGTGAGAGTGAAAGTGAGACCGACAGTGATGATAGGCGGAGAAAGAAGAGGAGAAGAAATTAACGATGATCTTCGACAGTTAAAAAGTCTGCAATGACTGCACACTGTGATTATAAACCTAGTGTTTGCGTTTTTTTCCTGGTTTGTTAAGGGAAGGATTCTATCACAAACCTAGTGTTTGCGTTTTTTTCCTGGTTTGTTAAGGGAAGGATTCTTCTATTTTCTTTTAGCTATTTAAACTTTTCACGTTTTCATCTTACATGTATCCTTGTATCTCTCATTTTATGTTGTAGCTCTTTAAACTAAATCAGTCTTGACTTGTGTAGTTTTGTTGGAAAAAATTTGATGGCGACTTTTATTATCTCATCTTTCTGTCATTAGGATGCATCTGGACCTGCCGTTCACTAGGCATTTTGAAAATAAGTGTTATGCATTTTTATTATCTTATATTAATTTGAGTTCGACTGGTTTCGGTAGAATTATATAATTATGTAACTTATTGATAAAGGTTACAACCCAACTTTTTGTGATCTGAATTGTCAAACCTTTGATCATCTTAGCTATGCGATTTAATGATGTTAATTATTTGATTGTTACTAATTCTTGTAATGTGTCACTTTATGGGATTTGTAGTAGGTTGGATGCAGCTAAGAAAAATAATGGTCGTTGTTGATGAAATATTGATATGAGTGAGGTTCTTATTAGAGATGAAACATTTTACACTATCAAGTTTTGGTTCTTCAATACTCACCTTTTAGATGAGATTTCCTTTAGATGGCATCGGTTGAGACTACAATCCAAGGTTCAAGGACGAATCTTTTCCAATTTTTTTTCTAGGCTATTTTAGCACTCTTCAATACATTAGTTGATTTTTGGTTATTTTATATATTGAATAAAAATGTGGAGATTTTTTTTCAAATATTAGTCTTTGATCGGTAATATGAGGATTCAATGATCCTAGATCGTTGTGTTCTTCAATTCATACGAAGTGTGCATCACATAGTCACCGTCACTAGTCAAGTCTTTGAATTTTAAGAAAGAAGGCATGTGAGAGAGATGTTACCCTTTGTTGTTATGCTTGTGCCGAGCCGAGGAGTGGATTATCTAGACGCAACGATTAATCAGTTTTTGACTCAAATTTAGTTTGAGACCGCTTGCCATGAAGAATAAATAGTAATGTTTTCCAACATACTTTTACTTTTGCATTGTGTATCTAAATTTACGTTCTTGAAAGAAATTTATTTCGTTATGAAATTTGAAGACAAGTTATAATGCCGTGTTTCTTAAAGCGGGTTTAGAATGCTATCAATAATTTTGATTTTGGCGTGCAAAAAGTTTGTAACTTGCTCCTCTTGATTAAATTAAATAACTGTGATTTTGATTCTTTTTTCATTGCCATTTTCTGAATTCTGTAAAGGCTTATTTCATAATGCTTAATTGATTTTAAGCATCGATTTCTGTATCATGAAAATGAATTATTTCTTTTTTCTTGTAGAATTTTTGTTATACAAGAAAACAATTTTTCCTTTCATGAGAATAAAAATTGTTTTTCCACAGCTGTCCTGTTCTTGTTGATTGAGATTCCACGGACCAAATCTTTATGCTTTATATGAGCTTAATTATTCAAATTTGATCAGAAAATTTTGTGGGATTAATAAATTTAGTTTCATTTTCTGAGGTTTAGACACTGGAAAAAAAATGAAGTGTTTACTGTTGACAATTAAATAATCGTGTTTATGTTTGGTAAATGTTAAATCCCCGTGTTTGAAAAGTGACGTCAAAAATATAATTGTTATTCTAGAGTAAATGTGTCAAAAGGGTCGGCTCCTTAACTAAATGCCCCTTCAAAACAACTTGGATATTTTGGTAGAAACCGTAAGTTAAATAGATAGATGTCAACCATCAATTTTAAAGATGTGGAACTATAAATAGGGACAAGAGTCCTAAAATTAGTTGAGCGCATCTATCTAAAATTAGTTGAGCGCATCTATTGCACATCGATATCACTAATTTAAACAAAACCAGAAGATTATTTAGGATAATCTTAGAGCAAAGTCACTACTAAAGAATAATGAGAAATACTTTGTCATTACAACGAGAGTTGGTCCTATTTATAGGACTACATATTTCGCAAATATTGAAGATTTCACAATTAATGAAAATATACTACAGTAATTACATAATCTGTAATTATAAAAGTATATCACAGGAGACTCAAGATGACAAAAAAACTGGCAACTTGAGTTTGTCAAAAAGTCAAAATCAGGGGCGAAACTAGAATATTTTTTAGACCGGACTGCTACTGAAAAAAAAAAATCACACTCCAAGACCGGGCTATTACTAGATTTTTTTTTTTTTTTTACACTATAAAAAGCGATTTTTTCTGGACAGTCCGGCCCGCCCCCCTACCTAAATCCGCCCATGCAGTCCGGTCCTGCCACCCCCTAAATCCACCCATGGTCAAAACTATATATTTTTCGATTCATTGTAGAATGTTCCACGTGTAGTTGTATATAATCCTATAAATTGGATTATTCTAATTGTGAATTTACACAAGAAACAACATAGAGTAGTTTTTCGTCATTATCATTAGTAGTCATTTAGAAAATTTTCTCTATCCCCAACTAAAGTATTTTTTTCAATATTAACATCTAAAATACCATCAACATTAACTTTTTTCTATGAGTGCTAACTGGCTTACAATAAATCAAGCTAGTAATAAAAGTTACAGCACATGTAACAATGAAATCATTAGTTTAGTTGGTGCTACGAAAAACTTATAGATTGACGTACAGTGTATTAATCATAAAAAAAGGGAGCCATGTACTTTGACTAATGAATTTTTAGGGACAGAAATGAAAAAAAAAAAAAAAATTACATGTTGAGGTAATAAAATAATATAAATTATGAAGGCAACTAGAAGAGGCAAGATAATTTTCTTGTATTTTGTCCCTCAATTATTCAATAGTAGAAGCACAGGGTTCTCCATGATTAGCATTAATAAACTCAAAGTCAACTTGAATATTTCACTAGCCTCAACTAAACTAGTGTTTTTGCCGTTTGAGTCTAAAGGACAACCAAAACAACTTTTTACTAGAAGAAAAGGTGGGTTGAAAATATATCAACTTATTGGTAAAAGATATTGCCGATGGTAGTTTAGACGTTAATATTGAAATCTCTATTTTAGTTGGAATTAGGGAAAGTTTGAAGATTGGCATGAAATGTATTAGTCATAACCATGGTGAACCCCGTACTTCTCCTAACGAATTTATTAGGAACAAAAATGCAAGAAAAATGTCTTCATAGGAAACTAAATGATGTGGATTGTGATGGCAACTCGAAAGAAGTAGGATAAATTTTCTTACATTTTGTCCCTTTAATATTCGATAGTAGAAGTGCATGGTTCTTCGTGATTACCAATAATACACTCCAATATATTTTGAAAATTCTCTCTAGCCACAACTAAATAAGTATTTTCATTGTGAACGTGCTGGCAGATTCACAATAAATCAAACAAGTTATAAAAGTTAGAGCATATATAACACTAATATCATTAGTTTAGTCGGTATTATGAAAAACTTTTAGATTGACATAAAGTGCATTATTGATAATAAAAGTGAACCATGTCCTTCGACAAATGAATTTTTAGGAGCAAAAATGCAAGACAATTTACATGTTTTTTGAGGAAAATAAATGATATAGATTAAGAATGCGACTAGAAAGAGTCAAGATAAATTTTCGTGTATTTTGTCACTCAAATATTCAATAGTAGAAGCATAGGGTTCCACGTAGAGGTGTCAATCTTGGTCCGATGAAGCCCGGTTACGGCCCACATTAGGAAAAGCCCTTGTCGCGGTGGGTTACGGGCCGGGTCAACCCAACCCACGAAAATTGAACGCAAACCGGCCCACTCGTCGGCCAATCTGGGTTGAGCCCATGTGGGTCGTGGTTCGGCCCGTATGAATAAAAAATTAATTTTTTTTTGAAATTACTAACTTATTTTACTTTAAAAAAATGTTTATATTTATAGCAAAAAATGTGTTAAAATACAACACACTTGCAAACTTCTTTTTTATTAATTTTTTTCTTAATTTTTTTTTTTAAATATTAGACGCTAGCCCGTTTGACGTTGAACCGCTCAGGCCGACGATTCAGCGTCATCCGGCCCGTGAACAGGATCGGCCCGCAGAAACTGGCCTCCATGGGTGGGCCGATGTGGGTTTAGTCTACCCGCTCATCTTGACACCTCTAGTTCTATGTGATTAGCATTAATACGCTCCAAGTTAATCCAACAATTTTCACCGGCGTTAACTAAACTAGTTTTTTCGTTATTCATGTCCAAAAAACAACCAAAACAAACTTTTTGCTAGAAATGGTGGTGGGTTCAAAATATATCAACGTAGAGATAAATTATATGCCAGGCATAGTTTACACGTTAATATTGAAATCTCTATTATAGTTGGAGTAAGGGAAAGTTTGAAGATGGGCAAGATATGTATTTATTATTAATAACCATGGTGAACCCGGTGCTTCTACTAACGAATTTATTAGAAACAAAAATGCAGGAAAAAATATGTCTTCATCGGAAACTAAATGACATGGATTGTGATGGGAACTCAAAAGAGGTAGGATAAATTCTCTTGCATTTTGTCCCTTTAATATTCGTTAGCAGAAGTACATGGTTCTTTGCGATTATCATTAATACACTCAAAGTTATTCTCCAAATTTTCTTTAGCCACTGATAAGTGTATTTTGTGCACTTATTCAGGCATTTAAACTAAGCTTTTATCCCATCGTTTTATTGAATTTTTACTTAATTTATTGTATTATTCTTCATATTTCATTTTTTGGTCCCGTTTATAAGTAATTGAAGAAGAATGCATGGAAAGAACAACAATTTGGTGAAATCGAGGAATAAATGAAGAAGAAGATAAAATCAATAAGTTAAGGTGTGTAGAGTGACAATAAAGAGTTGAAGCAAATGATCAAACAGTTGAAAGTCAAAGAACCAAATTGAGAAACTACCTACCGAAGTATGTAGGAAAATTTGAGCACAACTTTTGGTATTAAAATCTCCACAAATAAAATGATATACCATTAGAAATATAATCGAAAGACAAGTCCACCACTTTTTACGGATCTCAATTTGGGCTTCCTACAAGAAGTTATGGCCATTTGAAAAACAGCCGCCCAGTGTATTTTTGGCAGACGCAGATTTTGTTTCCTTTTTGTGTTCAACTCCAATTAGAAAATCTTTTGGGACGTGATTTTAATAATTTTTTGGGATCCTTTTGGGCACTATTATGGAACTATAAATATGAGTTAATCAGTTATTAACTCATAACAAAAAAGTGAGATTAGAGTCGGATAAGAGCTGGATTAGAGCCGATTTAGAGACCAATTTTTGGGAGAAAAACAAGAAGAGAAACATGAAACGAAGATCAAAAATTACTTTTTCAAAAATTCAACGAAGATCAAGATCAAGATTTCTTCTTATCCGGGTGATGGCTTCCATATTTTATCTCTTTCTTTATTTTTTTTTTATTAGTATGTTAGGCTAAACTTTTTAGTGCTAAGATCATGATGAAACTTGTATCATAATCCTTTAATTATTTGAACCTAGTTTTTGATATTTAAACATGGTTTTAATTTTGAATAATTGATATTGATTTCTCTTCATCTACAATTATGTGCACAATAGTTGTATGATTCTTGTGGCTTATTTTACCATCGAGAGATTAAAAATAAGTTATACATAGTATCAATTATCGTAGAGTCTGATATGAGATAGAGATATACTTCTATGCTTTACGTGATCTTTAAGTATTCACAAATTCTAATGCATTCTTGTTTGTTTGCATCCGTCATAGAGATATAGTCGGACCACATATAGGGATATGTTTAATTCTACTTGAGAGAGATTGTTAAACAAATTAGGAATATTGGTCTTCATAATAAAATCTTGTTATCAAATTCAATGGTTCGGATTAAATGGAATTAGTATAAGTGGATTCGGGATCCTAGTACGCTTTTCTTTTCCTTTTTTTTTTTGAAGTTAAAGTAATTTTCATAATTTAATCTTTTACTTAATTGAGTTATAATTATTTACTTGTTCTTAATTTAATTTTTAATTAATTTTTAATCACCAAACATTCAAAAGTTTATTCGATTCGGTTAAGGTTAATTTAATTGAAATTGAACTATCTAAATCTTTGTGGGTATGATACTTTGACTCATAATCTACTTTATTACTTGTGCGATCCGTACACTTGCAGAATATTAAACACATAAAAATCGCTGACAGCCACAACTAAACAAGTATAATTTTCATTTTGAACATCTAAAATACCCTCAACATTAACTTTTTTCTAGAAGTGCTAGCGGGTTCACAATAAATCATGCAAGTGATAAAAGTTGGAGCAGATGTAAGACTGAAATAATTAGTTTAGTCGGAGCTACAAAAAACTTTTAGATTTACAAAATGTGTATTATTGATAATAATAGGGAACCCTGCCCTTCGACTAATAAATTTTTAGGAACAAAAATGCAAGAAAATTTACATGTTTCTGAGGAAATAAAATGATATAGATTAAGAATGCAACGAGAAAGATTCAAGATAAATTTTCTTGTATTTTGTCCCTCAAATATTCAATAGTAGAAGCACATGGTTCTCCATGATTAGCATTAATACGATCCAAGTCAATCAGAAAATTTTCACTAGCATTAACTAAACTAGTTTTTTCGTTATTCAAGTCTAAAATACAACCAAAACTAACTTTTTGCTAGCATTGGTATTGGGTTCAAAATATATCAACTTAGAGACAAAAGATATGGCCGACTTTAGTTTATACATTAGTATTGAAATCTCTATTTTAGTTGAATTTAGGGAAAATTTGAAGATTTGCATGAAATGTATTAGTCATAACCATGGTGAACCCCGTAATTCTCATAACCATGGTGAACCCCGTAATTCTGCTAACGAACTTATTAGGAACAATATATAAAGGATTACACTGCTATGGTTTCGTTGCTTGAACTCACAAATTTTCTATTCATGTTCTGTATCTTTTTATACAACCAGAGAGGCCTAATTTTAGGCTTTCAAATGTATGTAACTGAAAAGAAAATTTACAATCACAATTGACAACAATATTTACAGCAATAAATAGCTGATCCTACAATCATGGTAGGCATAAAATCTGGTAAATGTTAATGGTGACAGCTAGGCTTGAGTTGGCACTTGTTTGACTTCTTCAGTTTCCTTGATACGCCTCCGCAAGAACGGGCTACCATCGGATAGGCTGATCTTGTTTCGCAGGTAGTCTGTCCGTTGCCTTGAAAGTGGCTTGGTGAGTAAATCTGCAAGTTGGTCAGTAGTGTGTACATGCCTAACATTGAGAATTTTTTTTGCAATGAAATCTCGCACAAAGTGAATGTCTATTTGGATGTGCTTCATCCTTGAGTGCTGAACATGATTAAAGCTGAGATGTGTTGCACCTAGGTTGTCACACAAGAGTGTAGGTGGTTGAGTTAGTGTAAACTTCATTTCTTGGAATAGGGACAGTAGCTATATAGATTCTGCACCAACCGTTGCTAATGCCCTATACTCGGCTTCGGTTGAGGATTTGGCGATGGCACGTTGCTTTTTGGAGCTCCATGAAATGGGAGTATGACCAAGGAAGAGGAGATAAGCTAAAGTTGATTTCCGATCATCCAAACTACAAGCCCAATCAGCATCCGAGAAACATGTAAGTGCTGGACTTGATGTTTTTCTAATATTGATGCCATGAAAAATGGTGTTCTTCAAGTAACGCAGCAATCTTTTAATGGCTGTCCAGTGGGTCTGTGTGGGACTATGCATAAATTGTGAGAGTTTATTCACTACAAAGCTTATATCAGGGCGAGTTAAGGACAAGTATTGCAATGCTCCAATCACTCTACGATATTTGGTGGAGTCAACTGATGAAGAACCATCTGCCAGCTTTAGAGAGACCGAGGTAGAGAGAAGAGTTGTGACATCCTTAGCTCCATCCATACTTGTTTTAGCTAGTATATCTCGATTATACTTATGCTGAGTTAGAAACAAGCCCTCTTTGGTAGAAATGACCTCAACACCGAAGAAGAAATGTAAGGGCCCCAAATCTTTGAGTAAGAATTTTTTCCCAAGTTGATCAATAATGCTTGCAACAAATGTCGAATTGTTACCAGTGAGAATCAAATCATCAACATAAACTAAGCAATAGGCAAGTATGGAACCATCATGAAACACAAACAGAGAAGAGTCAGATTTAGTATTGATGAAACCAAATTCTAACAGTGCCTGTTTGAGAACAGAAAACCAAGTACGAGGTGCTTGTTTGAGCCCATATATTGCCTTTGTAAGACAGCAAACGTGATTTGGTTGTTCCGACTCCTGAAATCGGGTGGTTGTTTCATATACACCTTTTCAGTGAGATGCCCATGAAGGAAGGCATTATTGACATCTAATTGCCTTAGAGACCAGCCATACATAACAGCAAGAGTTAAGACAGTGTGAATGGTGACTGGTTTTACTACAGGACTAAATGTCTCTTTATAGTCCAGGCCTGGTCTCTGATTGAACCCTTTGGCCACGAGTCTGGCCTTGAATCGATCAATAGAGCCATCAGCATGCCTCTTAATTCGAAACACCCACTTACAGCCAACAATATTACAATCAGTCGGAGATAGGACTAGTTGCCATGTATTGTAACGCATTAATGCAGTCAATTCAGAGGACATGCATCATGCCATCTAGAATTAGTGAGTGCTTCAGTAACATTTGTGGTTCCAATGAGGGTGGAAGAGGGTGCTTAGTGAGTACAAAGGATTTTTTGGGCTTATAGATATTATTCATAGATCGGGTTGTCATTCTGTGAGGACGGACTGCATTATTTTGAGGGACAGCAGGTTCAGGCATTTCTAATGGAGAAATTTGGCTTGAAATCAAAGAAGGAAAAGATGGAGTACTTACCTGGATAGGAGGCGGTGCAGGGGATGACCCATTCACAGATGATGGTGAGATGACAGCACCCATTTCTGGAGATTCAGTATTTCCAAGTGGAGCCAGGAGAACTTGCGGCAATGAGATCGGAACAGAGGAGTCTTGGGCGGCTGGGGGATTTGAGATGGGCACGGGGTTGTTTGGATTTGATTTTTGAAAGGAGAAATGCCCTTCGTGGAAGATGACATGCCGAGAGTGAAAAATCCTGCGGGTACTGGGCTCAAGGCAGAGATATGCGTTTTGAGAGAGAGAGTAACCCACAAATGTGCATGGTTGGGCCTTAGGTTCAAGTTTATGTTTGTTATAGGGCTTAGTTAATGGATAACATAGGCAACCAAATTGTTTGAGCTTAAGATAATTGGGCATTTGTTTGAACAATTTTTCAAATGGTGATTGATTGTTCAAAGTCGAGGTGGGCATTCTATTTATGAGATAGGCAGCGGTTTGAAATGCATATGGCCAATATGAGAGAGGCATGTGAGCATCTGTGAGTAAGGTGAGACTAGTCTCAACAAGATGGTGATGTCGTCGTTCAGACATACTATTTTGTTGTGGAGTTTTGGGAGCGGTGGTGTAATGACTAATCCCATGGACGGAAAAATAAGATTTGAGGGCAATATATTCTCCACCATTATTGGAATAAAGGATCTTTATTCTTGTGTTAAACTTATTTTCCACAAGATTTCGGAATTGCGGAAAAATTGTTTTAACATTGGATTTATGAGTCATAGGATAGAGCCAAATGTATTTGGTATAGTGGTCAACAAAAATAACATAATATTTGGAGCCATCAATGCCAATTTCATGAGAGGGCCCCAAACATCCGTGTAAAACAATTCTATGGGAGCGGTGCTAGTGAGACCATGAGTATTAAATGGTTGGCGATGAGCTTTATTTTGAGAACATGAAGTACAAAGAGATAAATTGCCATTCTTATTGGTGGGAACAATACTTGGACTCATAATCTATTTTATTACTTGAGCGATCCGTACACTTGCGGAATTAGTAAACACATAAAATCGCTCACAAGTGTTTGGTTCTTTTCAGTTATATTAGCACTAATTTGAACTTTACTTATTTGTTTAATTATTTATTATTATCTTCTTTAGTTATTTCAGTGTTTGAATTGTTTCTCTTCAGATCGTTGCATGCAAAGTGTGAGACATGAGTCTCTAATTTCAATTGATCCAGAGATTGAACACATTTTTCATCGTAGGCAGAGAGAGGTAAGAAACATACACCAAAAGACCAAAAACAGCAAGACAAAATGAATAATAACGAGATCGCTCGGGTAAGACAAGATGAAGACAATATGTTAGTTGGAGACTTTTTGACTCCACAAATCATCCAGAGCCAATCTAGCATTGTCTACCTACCTTTTGGACAGTCAAACTTTCAGTTGAAGACTAATGTCATTCATCTATTCCAGAATGGACATCAATTCTATGGCAGGGCCAATGAGAATCCACATACACATGTTTCACGATTCTTAGAAATGTGCCAACATTTCAAATATCAAAGAATCTCAGACGACGTCATCCAACTACGTTTGTTCTTACACACTCTCCGTGACAAAGTTATTGAATGGCTGGACTCACTGCCCATTGACAGCATAACCATCTGGAATGATCTAGCCCAAAAGTTCTGCACAAAATTCTTTCCACCAGCTAAGATTTAGAAGTTGAAGCATGATATATCCATATTTCAACAGTCAGAAATAGAATCTTTTGATGAAGCGTGGAACAGATTCAAAAATATGCTAAGGAAGTGTCCTCATCATGGCATTGGCAAAGGCCAACAAATTTAATATTTATATGCTGGGCTACTCCCTTCATTTAAATGCATGATCAAATCTTCATCTAACAACTCTTTATCTACTAAAACCGTTGTTGAAGCTTTAGAACTTTTTGAAAAAGTAGCTACCACCACTGCCATGTGGGCTTCAGATAGAGTCATACACACAAAAACTACAGGAATACATGAAATAGACACTATCATGGTGTTATCTGCAAAAATAGATTCTTTGGCACACAAAGTGGAGAGCATGTCACAATCAGTCTATGCAATGCAAACGAAGAAATCAACTTGTAAAAAGTGTGAGACAAATCACAGCACATCATAATACCATATTCTATCACAGTAACTAGAGCAAGCCGAATATATTCAAGGTGGTCAATACCCACAAAGTAATCCATTTTCCAATACATTTAATCCAGGATGGCGTAATCCTCCAAATTTTTTTGGAATGATAATCAAAATAACAACATACCAGAAAAGAGAGCTTCATTAGAAGAGATTCTCGGTAAATTCATCGAGAAAACTGATCAGTTCATGAGACAAACGGAGACTAATTTTCAAAATCAAGGCACTTCAATAAAGAATCTCGATACACAAATGGGTTAGATGGCGGTTGATATGTCAAGTAGACCACAGGATACCTTGCCAAGCAACACCGAAGTCAATCCTAGAGACTAAGTACATGCAATAACTACCAGAAGTGAGGTTCAGTTACCAAAAATCCATGTAAAAAGACCAGTTGCAAATAAAGAAAAGGTACCTTCCACTGATGAAGAGCACGTGGAACAGAATGAGCAAGCAGTAGATATTGAAGAGAGTTCGGTTACACCACAGGTTAAGGCAGCTGTTCCTATCAACCCATATAAACCTCTCATCCTATTTCTACAAAGGTTAAATCCAAAGAAGAAGAAGCAGGATTAGCAATGTGCAGAATTTCTATATCATCTAAGGAAGTTTCATATCAACATACCATTTGTAGAGGCCCTGACTCAAAGGCCCAACTACACCAAGTATATGAGACAACTACTTTCAAATAAGAAAAAATGGCAGAAGGGGATATAGTATAACTGACAGGGAAAGTAAATTATATAATGGAGAAGCACTACCAAACAAAAGACATGATCCATGCAGCTTCACAATTTCAATTACCATCAGTAATCTCGTGATTGACAAAGCATTATGTGATCTTGGTGCAAGTATCAATTTAATGCCTCTATCTATTTTTAGGCGGTTAGGAATTGGTGAAGCTAAACCTGCAAAATTCAATCTTCAGTTGGCTGACCAATCTGTTAAAAAGTCGTTTGGAATAGTGGAAGATGGGGGTGATGAGAGTGGGAAAGTTATTATTTCTCATTGATTTCATTGTTCTTGATATGCCTGAGGATGTAGAAACCCATATTATCTTGGGTAGGCCCTTTTTAGCTACTTCAGATGCTCTAATTGATGTTTCACGAGGTGTATTGACATTGAGAGTTCAACATGAATGGAAAGTATTTTATATGTTGGGTAGAGATGTGGCACCACCGCCTCTTTCTTATTGGACAGGATATCAGGTTGAGACCTTGAAGAAATTTAAGAACAATTTCTTTATAAATTTTTGGGAGACGAAACCAACAGTAAAGGTGAAAGACAAAGGTAAACAAACTGTTCAGATGCAAGAAGCTGACATTGGTGAACATATGGTTAAAGCTAGTTGAAGCTGAAGAAGTCATCCATGAAGCACAAGTTGGAACTGTTAAATAGAAGATGGATGACAAGCCACAAAGTATGGAGAAGAAAGTCAAGAGAATATTGGAGAGTGATACATTCGATAATCTCGAATTCTCTTCTTCTTCTACTTGAGCAACCAGATAATAAGTCAAGCTAATAACTACAAATAAGCGCTTAATGAGAGGCAACCCATTTTCTAACCCTTGCTTTATATGAAGTAGTTTAAGGTAGTTTAAATAATTCGTTAGTTTTTATTTTATTTATTGTTTAATGCACTTATAAAGCATCACCATGTCAATCGCAGGATGTCCCACTTTGCTAGCCGCTTGGATAATAACTATGACAACATCTTTTGACCAAGAATCGCAGCACTACATCTGAGTCCACTTCAACCAGACTTTCAACCAGCCATATACATTTTCTCCACATCTATCTCCGGGGAGTAACTGATCTCTTCTCTCTTTTATTTTTTTAATTTTGTTATTACATTGGGGACAATGTAATATTATAGTTTGGGGGTAGGTTAACTATCAGGATACTTAATTATTTTGAATTTGCTTATTATTCGGGCCTATAAAATTGCAAAATGTCATTTTTTTTAAAAAAAAAATTTGTTGAATATCTTGCCGTCAATGATGATATTTGTTTGAATTTAAATACGTTTTTAGTTAGAATATTAGACAACACTTTACCTCATGCTTTTACTTGAATACTTATCCATGTTAGACTAGATTTGAAGCACGTAGCCACTATTGACTTATCACTTATATGAAAACATGACTTGAGTATATGAGTTGATATTATTGACTTAGGATTATTGTGAAAAATTTCATTCTTAAATTCTTAGATTAGTAACCAAACTGTTTGAGAACAATTTAGAGGTGATAAAGTTAGTACATATTTTTGTATAATTTTGATGGTTTGGATTTTCTGGATCTCATATTTGGTTGAATAGGTTATAGTCAAGAAATCTAAATCGAGCACTACTCACTGCTGAAAAAAAAAATTAAATTAAAATATTTGACTCAAACAATTAAGCCTGTTAAGGTATTTAAAAACCTAGTGCCCTATGGTCGTCTGACTTGGGAGTCATCGGTCCAAAACTCGCTACATAGGTCATATATAAAAAAAAGTGTACAACTTCACTTCTCTTAAAGCCTGTGTAACTCAAGCAATTAATTCTGTTAGGGTATTCTAAAACCTGATGCCCTATAGTCATATGACTTGGGAGTCATCGACCCAAAGCTTGCTACAAGGGTCACATAGAAAGTTTGTAAAAGATTATTGCACATGGTGTAAGACTGTTTATATTAGTTAAATAAAATAAAAAGAGTTAGAAGTGTTCGGTAAAGATTGCTAGGTTAGGACCTTAGATACTGAAGATGAGAATTTAGAAACCACTCACCATCCTAGTTCTAAGAATATAAGTTTCTAATTTTTACCACTTTATTTGAAAAAGCATTGTGTTGATCAGTAGGAACCAAATTTGCTAGAACACCTCGGAATTAGAGAGAAAAACATTAGAAGTGTGTAATTTACAAGATGTATAAGGAATAAATGACTACAAAGGGTTCGGAACTCTAAAAATATCAACAACAAAATATTTTTCATGGTCTAATACATGTATAAGTTCAATTTTTGGCTAATCACACACTCACTAAAGGTCAAGCATCGGATAAGTGAAAAACTTTTGTGTTGTTGTTTAATCTCTATCTAAAAGTGTTGCTTTATTTTCGAACTTGATGCATATGGAAAACATTTAACATAAACTCAATTCATGTTGATTCTTTTAGCTTAGTTTAAATTTGTAGTTTATTTTTATTTTTGTTCGAGGACGAACAAATGTTTAGTTTGAGAGTGTTTGATAAGTACATTTTGTGCACTTATTTGGACCTTTAAACTAAGCTTTTCTCCAGTCATTTTATTGAATTTTTACTTAATTAGTGTATTATTGCTTCTATTTCAGTTTTAGATCCGTCTATAAGAAATTGAAGAAGAATGGATAAAAAAATTGATAAATTGGAAGATGTCTCGGAAGTACGAAGACTCAATTGCATTCAATTGGAAATTGAAAGACCAAGTTGGATGCTATTGGAAGATCTAAGGACTAAAAGAAGACAAAATGAAAAGACGGATGGTTAAAAGAGCAATTTTAAAATAACTAAGCCGGGCGAGTGCCTAGCAACTGAAGACGCAAACAATGAGCAAAACCGCCTGGGAATGGCCTGGGCTATTTTTGGCTGCGGATTTTATTATTTCCTTTTCGAGTCCTAATACACTTAGAAAACCTTTTGGGCCGCGGATTTTGTAATATTTTGGGACCTTTTGGACACCATTAGAGAAGTATAAATATGAGCTATATACTCATAATTAAAGTGGGTGGAAATTTGGGAAAAAAACAATAGATGAAAATATCAACTAGAGATTAAGAATTGCTCTTTCAAAAATTCAACGAAGATCAAGATCAAAACATCATCCTTTTGAGTTTTCTTCGTCTCCGGTTGATGAATTCCATATTTTCTTCTTATTTTTATATCCTTATTATTAGTATGCTAGGCTAGTTTATTTAGTACTAGGATTACGATAAAGCTTGTAGTTTAAATTCTTCTATTTAAAAACT
Source organism: Forsythia viridissima (assembly GCA_030279155.1). Classification (NCBI taxonomy): domain Eukaryota; kingdom Viridiplantae; phylum Streptophyta; class Magnoliopsida; order Lamiales; family Oleaceae; genus Forsythia; species Forsythia viridissima. Next base: position 39,433,172 of record CM059037.1, read on the forward strand.
TAGTTTTTGACGATTTATTTCAATATAGTTTTGAATAATTAATTTTGATTTATTTGGATCTACAATTATATACGTAATAATTGTATGATTGTTATGGTTTGTTTTACTATCGAAAGATCGAAAGCATGCTAGATACTATTTTAATTATCTTAAAATTCGATAAGAGATAGAAATATACTCCTATGCTTTAGGTGATCTTTAATTATCCATAGAAACTTAATGCATTCGTCATAGAGATATAGTCGGGTCATACATATGAATATGTTTAATTTTATTCGAAAGAAACTGTTAAACAATCTAGGAATATTGATCTTCATGACTGACTGATGTAATTTGTCAAAACCAATAATCAAGATAAAGAAATTAACAACTATAAGTGGATTCGGGATCCTAGTACTTTTCTTTTCCAAAGTTAAAGTAATTTTTATCAGTTTAATCTTTTACTTAATTGAATTATAATCATTTAATTGTTCTTAGTTTATATTTTAAATTAGTTTAATCACCAAATTTTCAAATTTAACAGATTCGGTTAAGGTTAGTATAATTGCAACTGAATTATCTAAATTCTTGTGGGAACAATACTTGAACTCATAATCTATTTTATTACTTGAACGATCTGTACACTTGCGAAATTATTAAACGGGAAATTGGCGCAAATGGCCCATAACGTATGACATTAGTGCGCAAATGGTCCTAACCTTTTATTTTTGGCAGAATGGTCTCTAACCTATCCATTTAGGTGCGCAGTTGGTCCTTTTTGACGGATTCTGTTAAAAATCGGTTACACAACCTTTCATTTAGGTGCGCAAATGGTCCCTCTCATTTTTATTGTCTTTATTAGTAGGGGTAAAATTGTCAAATTATATTTTTTTTAACCTTTCAATTGACGTAAATGGTCTCTAACCTTACTTTTAATTAAAGAAATTTACAATTGGAATCTTAACATTTAAAAAAAGTGAAAATAAGTCTGATACTTTAATTTTTTTTATTAAAAATTAAAAGAAAACTAACAAATTGATAATATACTAAATTATTTTGTATATTTTATGAACTATTATAAAATAACCAAAATTGAAATTCATAATTATTAACAAATGTGCTAATTAAAATTATTTTATTATTATTAAGTAATCATATTATTTAAAATTCAAACTTTAATTTTATCATTACAATATAAAAAGAAAAATAAATTTGTCACAAATTTTTTTTTTAATTATGCTCAACCTAACTCGATTTTATACGGTGTCATATTCACTGGACCAATCCAACCCGCTTTTGAGCCACAAGGCTATTGGACCAGTCCAATTTTAAATTTTAATTTATTTTTGTATTTAAAATAAAAAAGAAAAAAGGTTTCACCACCACCCCACCCCAGCAGAAAAGCCGATCAGAAGGGAGGGGATTTCTCTCTCTCTCTCTCCCCGGCGATCGCCAGTCAAATCAGGAGGGGAGGAGAGGGGAGGGGAGGGGGGAAAATCTCCCATCTGGTTTCGCCGCAAATAGGTGGGAAAAATCCCCCTTATTCAATGCGACGGAGAAGGGGGATCTCTCCTCCCATGTTTCTGGGTCACCAGAAACATGGAAGGAGAGATCCTCCCCTATTCTTGGCGAAACCAGAGATCTCCTCCCTGGTTTGCCGACCAGAAGGGGGTCTTTGACCGACGACCGTGCGGCGCGGGGCCGAGGAGGGGGGGAATCCCTTCTCTTATGGTCGAATTTTCTGCTAGGGTGGGGTGTGAAGATGGTGAAACCTTTTTTCTTTTTCTTTTTCTTTTTTTTAAATACAAAAATAATTTAAAATTTAAAATTGGACTGGTCCAGTAACCTTGTGGCTCAAAAGTAGGTTGGATTGACCCAATAAATTTGAGACCGCATAAAATCGAGTTGGGTTGAGCATAATTAAAATTTTTATTTGTGACAAATTTATTTTTCTTTTTATGTTGTAATGATAAAATTAAAGTTTGAATTTTAAATAATATGATTACTTAATAATAACAAAATAATTTTAATTAGCACATTTGTTAATAATTATGAATTTTAATTTTAGTTATTTTATAATAGTTCATAAAATATACAAAATAATTTAGTATATTATCAATTTGTTAGTTTTTTTTAATTTTTAATAAAACAAATTTAAAGTATCGGACTCATTTTCACTTTTTTTTAAAGGTTAAGAATCCAATTGCAAACTTCTTTAATTAAAAGTAAGGTTATGGACCATTTGTGCCAATTGAATGGTTGAAAAAAAATATAACTTCACAGTTTTACCCCTACTAATAAAGACAAAAAAAATGAGAGAGACCATTTGCGCACCTAAATGAAAGGTTGTGTAACAGATTTTTAATGGAATCCGTAAAAAATGACCAACTGCGCACCTAAATAGATAGGTTAGGGACCATTCTGTCAAAAATGAAAGGTTAGGGACCATTTGTGCCAATTTTTCTTATTAAACACATGAAATCGCTGACAGTAGTTGTTGCACTCAGTTATTTTGAATGAAACAAATGCTAAGTAAATGTGGTATTGATCAGGATTCTATTACTATGTTTTATGATAACACTAGTGTTATCAATATTTCTAAAAATTCTGTTCAGACTCTAGGACCAAATTATTAACATTAGACATCATTTTATTAGAGATTTGATCAAGAGAAAAATAATTATTTTGGAAGATATTCGGACTGAGTATCAGTTGGCTAATTTGCTCACTAATACATTAGATTCTGCTAGATTTGAGACTCTAAGAAAAGTCGTAGGCATTTGCTTAATACATTAAAAAGGTTCTTGTATACTTAGTAGAAGTTGCTTTTTTTTTTTAATTCCTTTTTGTGTGAATTCATCATGTGTGCTTGTATTTTTTTTGTATTTACTTTTTTTGATTTTTTTTTTTTAAAATGAGGATATTCTTGCAGATAGCATATGAAATAAATGTATGGCTAGTCTATGAATATTGATATTAAATTAGATTAACCAATCAGTATGTTGTGCTCATTAAACTTATGGTAAAATATGTTCAGATAAGTAGACATCTTGACTATTTTGATTGTACTTTACTACTGACTATGCTGTTTTCTTTAAAGTAATTTGTACTTTATTCTGGACCTGTGCTCAGCATCTATATCTCCCAGCATTGTAATATGTTTTTGTATTAATAGACAAATTCATTGGATGTAAGGGCTACCACCATAAGTGTTTGCAGCCATCTTTGATAATGAACGTACATCGTGTAGAAAAGAGCTATCCTATGACTGACCTAAAAAAAATTAGTGTTTTGAATTATTATATATATATAGGAATGATCTCCTAAGCACTAGCATGCACATATTTTATCATTCAAAGAGACATTTAATTGTAAGATAATTGTGGATCCTACATATTCAATGTTTAGATGAAATATACATTAAATAGGCATGTCATGTCATTGGTGCTTAGCTTATATATATATATATAAGGGGTCAACACTTTGAGTACTCAAAAGAAAAATTGCTATTGTACTCTTATCTAGCATGCACATATTTTATCATTTAAAGAGACGTTTTTAGATGATGACTGATTCAAAATACATATCTGTATTATCTTCTAGACAAGATTCAATTTGGATTATTGGGACGAGTTATGATTGACTGTTCTAATATGTCATATCGCACACTCACATCATAATCTGACAAAATAATTGAATCTAATTATGCACATATATCATATTGGAATATTCTTGTTTACTTTGATATTTTTGGACTGATTATATAATTTGTAGACTGTGAAATTTTTCCATAAATAAAAATTCATTTATATCCTACAAAAGATTCTTATTGATTTTGTGTGCGATTTTTGTAGATTTTCAATCAACAGTCTAAACCTGGTAGTAAAATCAATATCCACTGAGAAAAATTTTGGATTTTTTTATAACGGGATTTGTTCTCTTGTCTGATTTTTTTTAATATAAAAAAAATTAATTGGAAAATTCCATTTTTAAAATTTAAGAAATTAACCGAATGAAATTCAAAATTTTAAAAATCTGGTTATGGGAAGTTTCAGTCCTTAAGTGTCAATCAGCGGTTTTTAAATGATAACTGCTTTTAACTTGTCTAGAAATTTCGGTTACTCACTGATGCAATTTATTCAAACTTTCTCCTTTTTAAATCAGAATAAGGTTTGCTCATTCACTTCATTCAAATTTCAAATTTACTCTTACTCTTGATTTTGAAATTTGCTTAGATTTTCTTCAGATTTTTAACAATGGCTAAGACCAAGATGCCTAAATCAAAGAAAACCCTGATGAGTTATCAAAGGATGTTGCTGCTCCGGTGTCTGTTGTTGAATCTAAGAAACGGCCACAAATGTCGTCGGTGAAGAGTCTCCGACGAAATACAAGAAGACTAGAGCAGTCTAGTTCAGACCCTGACACTCCTCGAACAGTTGTTGCACCTCCTGTTGGAATATCTACTGACATTGTAGGATACAAGTCACCGATTAGTCACTCAAAGTCTCAATCCATTTGAAAATTTAAAAATCCAATCAGTTTTCTGAGCAAGAAAATCTCCATAAGTGCCCAAGAGTCTGATGTGGTAATGAGTTTGAACCAAAAAAATCTAATGCAGAAAGAGATGAAGGCTCTGGAACTGGTGATAGTGAGTCTGCACATCTTGAAATGGAAGAAGAAGGACATGAGGTTGAGGAAACGGGAGATGAGCGGTCTGAACCTTCTGCCACAGAAGGTGAGAATACTGAAGGTATAAGTCAGCCCTCTCTCCAAAAATCTGGTTCTGAATTTGACGTCAATTTTGATGAGTCTTTGGAGTCTACTCCTACTCCTACTCCTCCACCACCAAGAAGAGCCACAAGGGCTGATAAAAGAAAAGTCAAAGTTAGGGAAGGTGCTGAAGAGTCCACACCTGCAAGTCAAACAGGCCACCCACTACCTCAGAAGGTACCTACAGATTTTGTTTACAACCAGTGTAGACCCGCAGATGTTCAAGTTTGAAACCTTAACCAGAGGTAGGCACTCTGTTAACCTACTAAATTACTGCTTTCTGTTTAAAACTACTTAGAGTTTGTTTCTTTCATTCACTTCCTACCGCAAGTTTATTGTTGAATACAAAGTGGCAATTCACGAGTTTGTTTCTTTTGATCTGGATGAGGTTGTTGGTTTTCATAAACTGCATAATCTGTTGAGCTTCTCTAGTTAGTGTAATGAAACGCTTGTCAAAGAATTCATGGCAAATATTCCCAAAAATTTGGGCAAGGCTGAAAAGTAGTTTAAGTGGCAAGTATATGTCAGAGGGAAACATGTTACGTTTAGTCATACCTAGCTTGGTTTGGATGAAGTTGCTATCACTAGTGACGATGAATTAACTAAGGACATTATTGCCCCAAAGATGACTTGTTCTGCCTAGCCAGAAACTGATAAACTGACTTCTGCCAAAATACAAAATTCTTCACTAAATCTTAATCAACAACGTTCACCTCTTAACTCATAGGTCTGACATTTCAATAGTTATGGTTGTTATATTGTATAAGGTAGGGATGTAGTTGAGCGTGGGTTAAAATGATCTATGATGAATTGTCTATAAGGGGTCAAGCAGTACAGATTGTCACATCTAGCTCTCATTCATTATTTTCTTGCATACTTAGGAGTGCATCCAATGGATTCAAACAAGTTCTCAGAAGATATTCCTACATTAGATGTCCATATTTTAATATATAAAATAATTTATGTATTTAAATAAATATAGTTATTTACTTATAAGCTTGCTGAACATGCAAGAAAAGCATGTATGGCTAAAGCTAAGTAAAAATAAATCTACGTAAAAGTAACTTTTAAACTTGGCAAAAATAAATGTAAGCTTAGCCCAAAAAAAAGTAAGCTTAAAAGTTAATTTTAAGTAATTTTCTTCTCTTATTTACGTAACAGCAAACTTTTCAAGCTTATCCGATGCAATGATGCATGTTAGAGTCAGCTCCAAAAAAAAAAAAAAAAAAATCTTACAAGCATATAAGTAAGTTATTAAAATAAACAAGCAAAGAAAATTACTTAAAATGACTTTTAAGCTAAGATATTTATTTGGCTAAGCTTACATTTATTTCCTTAAATTTAAAAGTTAGTTCTAAGTAATTTTACTTTTCTAAACCTAGCCAAACACGATTTTGGTGTATGTTCGGCTAAGCTTAAAATTTGCTTATAAGTAAGAACCTTTTTGCCAAATATATATCTTAGCTTTTTATCACGACAGTAAGAAAAAATTGCTTAAACGTCCGTGTGTCACACTGTCACTACGTCTTCAATTTTTTTCCTTCACAAAATCATCACCTCCAAATCTCTCTAATTCGACCATATCCCTAAATCGATCATCTCCAAAATCTATGCACCGCTTCAATTCATCTCTCTCTACCAATCATTTCTAAAATCTGTTCACCGCCTCAATCCATCATCATAATAGAGCCTACAGTCGAATCCTACCGAAAAGAAGCGGTATACTAGTCATGACCGTAAGAAGTTTTTTCCGCTACGGGAACAAAAAAGTACTTAATTCAATTTCACCCTCTCACAAAATCATCTCCTCCAAAATTTGATGATCACTTCTCCCTTATTCAATCATCTCACTCAACCAATCATCTCCAAAATCTGCTCACATCTTCAATCATATCCCTCCACCGATCACCTCCAAAATCTGTTCCGCCTCAATCCATTATTATAATAGACCCTATAGTTCAATTACACTGTTACTACCATATTTAGTAAAGCCTCCACATCAACAAGGGCCCCATAATTCTCGTAAAAGCCCAGATGAAACCCAAGCCAGGCTTCGCGAAGGCCTCATAAACCTGGCGAGGGCCTTTTGTATTCATAAGAATCTTGCGAGCCCAGTAACATGTTGTCGCTCGAGAATCAAAGTACAATGAAGCCCATTGTAAGCCTCGCATCTCGTAATCGATCTAATATGCTTCGATGAGCTTCGTATCCCTCGTAATCCGTAGGCAGCATAGTATTCCAGAATGACCAAAGAGATGCTTAAGGAAAAATTGTGTTTAATTGATACACGGACTCTCACAAGTAAACCAAATTCCAATCTCCAAAAAATTAGACAACGTGATCTAATCAAATAAGGGCTGAAATTTGGGAGATTGCATTGACAACTAATCATCCCTGTCCCATAAAGAATGAGAGTCCAATCAGATTTCTAATTGATTGTTTTCCTAAATTGATTAGAACTCTCGTGTTATAAATACAATATCTCCAATTATTTTAATGTACGCATTTTTTCCCACCCTTAAACTCCGCTCAAATATCTGACTGTTTGTTCTTCCCACATTCAATTGTTATTCTTCCGTATATTATTTCATATTCTGCAATTGATTTGATCGTCTAAATACTAACGATTGTCAAACTCTTTTCCTTCAATAATTTTGGTGTCTAACGTTGGTCAACACCCACCAAAAAAAGGGTATACTAGTTTTAGAAGTTTCCTTTTGGTGAAATTTTAGTCAATCATTTAGGTGCTGCATACGTACACACGGGGGCGGAATTACCAAAAAGTTTCTAAAAAGGCTATTGGGCACTCACTCACTGACGCACACCGCAAACCACTCAAATTCTGCTCCGATATCCCCCACCCCAACCCCTACCCCAACCCCATCCCACCCCACGCCACCCCACCTCACCCATATTTACACGTTTAATTATCTCATTTCTTCTTGAACTTTTTACCTATATATTTGATTGGTTTAATGCTAGCCACCTAAAACATTTACTGGGTTTAATGTTATAGTTTAATTAAGAACTATTTTGAGTAAGTAGCTTCAATTGTCAACGGTTAAATTTTTGGGCAAACATAGATGGGGAATCTAGTGTTGTATTATTCCTGAACTTTGAAGAAAAAATAAACCATCTTTTTGTTTTTCATTTACCTTCAGAAAGAATAGGAGTTATAATTCTGTATTTGAGAAGGATTTTCTAGCTTTTCTTGATTTTGTTGCGATTTTTGGGAAAAGGATGAAGTCTTTTGTGTTATTCAAGGTGTTAGAATTGGCTGTTTTGTTGTCTTTTCTGTTTAGATGTGTTTTGAGTAATAAGGTATGTACTAATGGTGGTGTTTCATCAAACACGTTTCGGTATGAACTGTTATACTCAAAGAATGAATCTTGGAAAGAAGAAAATCTTGCCCATTTGCATTTGATTCCCAGTGATGATTATGCCTGGTCCAAATTGATTCCAAGGAAGATGTTGAGGGAGGAGAATGAGTTTAGTTGGAATATGATGTATAGAAAAATGAAGATATCTGATGGGACCAGAGGGATTGGAGGTGGTTTCCTTAAGGAAGTGCCATTACATGATGTGAGATTGGACCCAAATTCGGTGTATGGTCAAGCACAGCAGACTAATTTGGAGTATCTTTTGATGTTGGATGTTGATAGATTGGTATGGAGTTTCAGGAAAACATCTGGTTTGTATACTCCAGGCGAGCCATACGGTGGTTGGGAGGCTCCGGATGTTGAGCTTCGGGGTCATTTTGTAGGTTAGTATAATTTGCTGCAGGTCTTACTTGATTACTTTTATAATTTGGGTGCTGGAAATTGCATGTCAGTTCTTAGAGTCCAGTGATCTGTGATCATGCTTATGGATTAAATTGTTCCATTAGTATTTGATCTATGCATCTCGGGTAATTGAGATTGTTGTTGATAAACTGAACTTAAAGCAAGAAATCATTGTTGGAGAGGACTTATTATCCTCTGCTAATGTAAGAACTATAAAATGTTTTTGATAAATCATCTTGTACTAGATTGGATTTCAGTTACTGCACAGTTATTTCAAACTGAGTCATACCTTGTTGATGTGATGCAAAATTGCTGCAGCTGTTGAATTAGATGCTTATTGCTTTGGTTTTTTGTTTTTCTTCTGAATTTGTGGTTCCGTGGAGGGTCTTTTACATCCATTTAACATGACCGAAGGATTTAAATTCCTAGTTTTTTTAATTCAATTTATTCTGAATCCTTTGAAGTCACTGTGGTGGTTGGCAATATATAAGTAGTCTAGCATGTGGAGTGTTGTATTGTAACAATATGCCGTTTTCAGCACATTATGATAATGCATGCCATTTTGTTGGTGATGCTGTAATCGTGCAATTGAAAACAGTTGTTTCTGACCCAATGAAGGGCATTACATGAGCGCATCTGCAAAAATGTGGGCTAGCACGCATAATGATGATCTCAAAGGAAAAATGTCTTCGGTGGTTTCTATCCTGTGGGACTGCCAGATGAAGATGGGAACCGGGTATCTTTCGGCATTTCCATCGGAGCAGTTTGACCGCTTTGAGTCTCTGCAACAAGTCTGGGCACCGTATTATACGATTCACAAGGTAAAAGCTGCTATTAGTATTCACTTTGTTTCCGTGAATGGTTACTAACCTTATTCATTAAAAATTTTGCAGATATTGGCAGGTCTTTTGGATCAGTATATGTTTGCTGATAATGCTCAAGCTTTGAATATGACTACATGGATGGTCAATTACTTCTACAACCGCGTGCAAAATGTAATTTCGAAGTACACCATTGAAAGACATTGGTTATCGCTCAATGAAGAAACAGGCGGCATGAATGATGTTCTTTACCGGTTACACAGCATAACGGTCAGCAAGCTGCATTTACGATCCTTGTCCTGTTTTCTGATTTATAAAATTGTCGTAGGATTCTTGTGATATTTGGGCTTAACATGGAAATGAGTAAATATGCAAAAACCAAAAACTAATAATTATCAAGGAATTCGTGTTGGGGTTCATTTCCTTGGTTCACCAAACATATTAAGTCAACCCTATGTTATTTTCTTAGTTTTGATGCTTTATAGGAAAAGTCAGAAAATAGTTCACGGGTTATGGCGTTGCTATATTTCGAGTTATGCTGTATGTTGAAAGTATTATCTCAATTATTTATCTTCACTCACCCTTCTGCTTTTTTGGGGATGCCACAGGGCGATCAAAAGCATTTATCATTGGCTCACCTGTTTGACAAACCATGCTTTCTGGGATTACTAGCACTGAAGGTAGTTTTGAGTTATAAGTTCCAAGTACTTTCATGTTGTATTATTATCTTTTCTTCTCATCTATTGATTGATATATATGTGCTGTGTCTTTCGTGTCCTTTCCATTATTCCACATTTTTAAATTGGTTCGACAATTGCTTGGGGGGATAATAATGGTAAGGAGAAGGGAAATAGGACAAAGTGTAAAAGGTAATTTGTGGAGTTACAGAGTTAAAGTAACTAATATATTAACTACAATTCTTGATTGCCTGTTACCCGCTCTAAGTATTTTGTGGAAGCCTTTTTCAGAAAATATTAGTTTGAAAGAGATACTGACTCATAAAATGAGGTTGAAATTGAGAAATGTCAAAGTTTAGCTGGGTTCAAGTTGTTCACCGAAAGCAACTTCTTTCTGGGTCACCTAATGGAAATTATTTCTGTAATTTTTTAATTTCTTATAATCTGAGATAGTAGATTCTAAACATAGAACTAAGACTGGTCTTTGTCCCCATAACTTGTGTATCATTCAATGTCTTGTGCTTATATTCTGATATTGCATTTTCTAGTTTTCCATACTTCTTTTAATTCTTGAAACTTAAAAGTATCATGATTATCTTCTTGTACATACGAATTTTCTAATATAGATTAATATTACTTTTTACTTATAGGCGGACGATATATCTGGTTTCCATTCAAACACACATATTCCTATTGTTATTGGATCCCAATTGCGGTATGAAATTACTGGTGACCCACTTTATAAGGTAATGTTGTTATATTGCTTGTGTAAGTAATGAACAAGTGAATGACAAATGAAGGCATTATTCTTGTCTGTAAGAGATTTTAAACCTTTGAGCTTGACTGGCAAAGCAATTGCACAGGCTGCTTATTTTGTCTATCCAGGTGAAGTTGAAGTAGTTGAAGATATAAATATAAATAATAAATTTCTCCCTCTATCAAAAATTAAGCTTTTAGATGAGGTAGTTCAAAATTGTTTTGGGAGCAACCAAAGGTATGAGTTCAAGTCACACCGCACCCAAGCATGAAAATTCCATGTGTCCACGTCTTTGATGAAAAGATGTATCTAGAACGGATGGACAAAAGTATCAAACCGAACCGGAACGGTTTAGTCCAATTCTTCTTAAAGGTATTAGAACCAAGAACCAATTATTTATGGTTCGGTTAACGGTTCTAAACCCACAACCAAGAAACTGAACCGGCCCTATTATTTTTTTAATTTTTTCTGAAAGTTGAGCCCATAAAAATAAAATTATTTTATTTCTATTACTTTTAATTTCTATTTCATTTTTCATTTTTTTCATCTAAATTTGATGGTTTGAACTTAAGGAATCAATGGGATGGAACGGAAATTTATGTTTTATTGTTATTATTTACTTTTTGGTGATTCGCCTATGTTGATAAATAAGTTTTATTAGACAATATTTTGTACTAAGATGCAACTTGTTTGTGTTTTAAATATGGACTATGCTTGTTATTTTGTATTGAGATGGAACTTTGTGTTCAAAACTTCATATGTTGTTTTGTGAATGGAATAATTTGTTAGATTGTTATGTTGCTTTGAACAAGGAGAATGTAAATAGTTGTTAGAATTATGAGAACTTTGAAAACTTTAATTTTGGAACCGAACAATTCAGTTCTATAATTCAAGTTGGAGCCAACGGTAACATTTGCAAGATACCCAGTAGTTCTCGATTCGCTTCTCTAAGGAACTGGGCTGCGCCCACCCCTGGTATCTAGTATGGACACGAGGAACGTATTGAAGATTAAATGTAAATAAATAAAAGAATTCTTTCTTTAGCAAGATTAAGCTTTTAAATGAGAGGGTTAAACAAAATTGTCAATTGGCTTAAGCTTTAAACTTTATGTCAATACACCCTCTGACTGAAGTAATAAAGTGGAAAAAAGTTGGGAAAAAATGGAAAATAGTGCATTTTTAAGAAAGACTATATCATAATTGAATGATATATGAGAAGACATATCTTAGTTCTTTGTTATAAATAGCAGTAGTGACATAGTGCACCTGACTTGGATAATAGTAGCCATTTTCGAGGAGTCAGACGCATATCGCGTGACATGGGTAATATGGGTATGGCATGGTAACAAAAACTTTGAGTAACATACCTTTACGTTGGTTCTGCTTTTCTCTCAAAGATGGTCGTTTCCCTTCCGGATTCCTCGTGTTCCCAAGTGGTGCCATTATGGGAATTCAGTTTTGCTATGCCTTATGGTCCATAACCATAAGTTATGGATGAGTTCGAGTCTGTTATTGCTCAAAGTTTGAGGTTCAATAACTGGAAAAAATTTCATCTTTATAACTTTAATTTTATGCTACATGGATTGCCAGGAAATAGGAACATTCTTCATGGATATAGTCAACTCGTCTCATAGCTATGCAACTGGAGGAACATCAGTCGGCGAATTCTGGTACAAACATTGATATCCTGAAGGATTTGTTATTGACCTATAAAATGTCTTCAAACTGAATTGTTAACACTACTTGGCCAATGATGAATTTTCGCCATGCCTACTAAATTGCTTCTTTTCTTACCATCTATTATGCCACTTTCTCGATTTGTCTGTAGGTCAGATCCAAAGCGATTAGCAAGTACTCTAGAAACTGAGAATGAAGAATCTTGTACAACCTATAACATGCTGAAGGTGAGTGTATATCTTTTATTTTTACTTTAAACTTTGGGTTAGTCCTGACTTCAGAACTAAGGACTTATTTAAACTTTGATAAGCATTTTTTCTTGACCCACGGTATCATTTTGGTGAATGCTTGATGCTCACGGTGCTTTGAACTTTGATCATATAGGTTTCTCGTCACCTGTTTAGATGGACCAAAGAAATGGCGTATGCAGATTATTATGAACGAGCCCTGACAAATGGTGTTCTAGGCATCCAAAGAGGAAGAGATCCCGGAGTGATGATCTACATGCTTCCACTACACCCGGGTGGCTCCAAGGCTCGAAGCTACCATGGATGGGGTACAAAGTTTGATTCTTTTTGGTGCTGTTATGGAACCGGTGTGTACATTTATCCTTACTATCAACTACTTCATTTTCTTTTACCTTCTTCAGAAAATTTCTTTTCTGGACTTTCCGTAAAATTCTGTATTGTTTGTATCTAATTTCTTTAGTGTTGTGTTTTATGGTTTGAGTTATTCAGTTGCTCTAATAAGTTGCTTTCTCGTCTTTTTCTTTGTTATATTTTTTGTTTTAGTTTCAGCTTTTTTGGAATCCCCAATCCGTGTTGTGTGAATTTTTAAGATTCTTTCTGTCCTTTTCTGCTATAGGAATTGAATCATTCTCAAAATTAGGAGATTCGATATACTTTGAAGAAGAGGGAAAAGATCCAGGGCTTTACATCATTCAGTATATCCCTAGCTCCTTCGATTGGAAATCTGGACGAGTTTTGTTGATTCTAAGTGTAGAGCCTGTTGTTTCATGGGATCACCGCCTTCAAGTAACGGTGACAATTTCCCCAAAGAAGGTATCAATCAATTTACTTCACGAGTCTCAGGGAATTTAATAGTATGGTCGAATGATTAGTTACTTTAACATCAAAATCCGTGTATTCAAAATCTTCAGCTCCATTTTCTCTGGAAGTGATGGAATTACTCGAGCTATTTTTCTCAAATATTTGTTGTAGTTATTTAACAATATACTATAATAATTTCTTCTAAATGTCTACGCAATGCAGCAAGAAGAAGGAACATCATCTACCTTGAATTTGAGGATACCTTCTTGGGCATATTCGACTGGTGTAAAGGCATTTTTAAATGATCAGTACTTGTCCGTGCCAGAACCAGGTATGAACCTCATACTTTTATTTGTGTTTTTTCCTTAACATGGATATAAAACTAACTTCAAGTTGATAAGAAACTCGAAAGAAGTTCATCGTTTTTCTTGCACCTTAATGCAGGCAATTTTCTGTCAGTTACTAAAAGCTGGATCTCGGAGGACAAAATCACTCTCGAGCTGCCTATAAGTCTAAGAACTGAGGCTATTAAAGGTATATTCTATGGAATGCTCATACAAACATCATAATGTTCTTGTTTTTGGATGGTGTTTCATGTACAGAGAAAGATTCGTTTTCATTGAAGCTAACAAACTCTTCTAAATGACATCTCCAGATGACCGGCCAGAATATGCTTTTATTCAGGCATTTCTCTACGGTCCCTACCTTCTTGCTGGACTGTCTACTGGTGACTGGGCCATTAAAATGGAGTCACCTACTTCTCTTTTGGACTCCATCAGTCCAGTTCCCGCTGATTACAATTCTCATCTGATTACTCTTGCACAAGAATCGGGGAAGATAACATTTGTCCTTGCAAATGCCGACCGACTAATAAAAATGGAGAAGTTTCCCGAATCTGGAACTGATTCTTCCATTCGTGCTACATTTAGAATCATCTTGAAGGACCACGTATTTGAAAATCTTTCTGCAGCAAAAGATGCTACTGGAAAATTAGTCATGCTAGAACCGTTTGATTTTCCGGGTATGCTCATGTTACATCATGAGGACAGTGAAGATCTTGTAGTTTCAGATCCCTCATTGTATGATGGAAAACAATCATACGGTTTCCATATGGTAGCCGGACTGGATGGAAAAGATGGAACAGTTTCCTTGCAGTCAGAAAAACAGAAGGGCTGTTATATTTATAGTGGCGTGGATTATGGTTCTGGTGCAAGTGTCAAGCTTAACTGTAGTTCTGGTTTCTTGGATGCTGGATTTCAACAGGCTACGAGCTTTATGTTGAAAGATGGAATAAGCAAATATCATCCTATTAGTTTTGTGGCAAAAGGGGCAGAAAGGAACTTTCTTCTGGCTCCATTACTAAGCTTGAGGGATGAGTCGTACACTGTGTATTTTAATACTTCGTTGTAAATTTGGATATAGGGAAGTTGTAAATTATCGAAGAAATAAATAAAGAACAGATATTTTGTTTCGTTTCTTTGTGAATTCTGAGGCTAAGCCTCGTCAAATTGAGTCTGATCAAAATTCCAAGTCAAAAGTGAAGGTGATATTCCATGAGATCCATTGTCCATTCCTGTTCAAATAGGTTCCTGGATGAAATTCTTGATGCTGATTTTTTCTATTCGTATTGGCCGTTGTTTCTTGTCTTTCTACTTTGATAGATGATCTTCATATCAATGCAGGGGAGATCGCTTACAATGGTGTTCGACTGGTTTACTGGACTATTGAAGAAATGACAAGTTAAATACGCCCATACTTTTTTTGCCAGTACAGGAGTTCAAGGGTTATCTATTTTATTGCTAAAATAATTGTTTTGTGCATGACACATGTACCCACTTGGTATTGGGCATGGACTGGTTTGCCCCTGTAGGGTTGGGTCCTTTTCTCTTATTGTAGCTTTCCTTAAGATAAGTGGACAATGCCCAGCTTTAATAGATGTACAGTATGCTTGCTATGTCAAAAAAGAACAAAATGTGGATCATTATTGATCTGGACTGATGGCTGATGCTTCCAGCATTGTGAGCCCCTACAGGAGAGTGATAGGACTGTTGATAGGTTCATTGTGAATCCAGTTCGGATGCTCATCGCAGACGGACCTGGTTGGGTTTGGACTGATTCGAATGCAGAAGATTTATCAGGTCAATTCCAATAATTGGTTCGGATTTGGATTGTTGGAGACAACACATAAATAAGTTAGTGTGGCCTCTTTCAATCAATTAACACTTGTAGATAAGATAATTCAATATGGTATTAGAGCTTGCAAAATATTTGGTTTCAAGTCTTGTCGTGACCGACTAATAAAACTTGTACACGTGTTAGGTTTTGATGAAAACATGAATTTGGTCTACACGTGAGGATCACTCCCTGTATTAGTTCAACATGCGTTTAGCTTATTGACAAGCCTCTACGTTACCATTAAAAAAAAAGCATATTTGTTAGTATTTATAAGTATTTATAAGTTGATTAAATATCATTTTTATTCACACATTTTGTAAGACTCATAACTTTAATCTATTTTTTATCTACACATTTCGTAGGATCTACTGTTTATAATCTATACCAAACATACACTAAAACTGTTAAAGAATGTAGAGCTGAAGAATTAATTTTTCATATTATAGATTGGCTTTTTTGCTGTTTTCCTTCCTCGGCACACCTCAACGTGACATGAGTGTGATTGTGTGAAAGAGGTTTCAATAATCAATTTTATTTTTATAAAGGCTAAAATTATTTATTTTAACTTTTAATTCAATATTGTAAGGTGAATTTAGAAAGATATGAAAGATTTCGTTCCAAGCTATTGGTTGATTGTAATGAAGATTCTACAAATATTTCAATTCATTTTGAGCGATCAAACAAGGAGTTCGAAATGAGTACATCATGTAAATTAGTATCGATTCGGATACCTCGAAATTGAGCAAATATTGAAGAACCACCCTTTCAAAAACTAATTACTCTCCTGGTGCATTATCATTTTGTCTAGCAAGGTCCACAAATAGAATCACTCACGTGTGATGTGGTGTGATGTCTTAGCTGGTTCTTGATTGACAACTGCCAAACTGTGACATGTTATATTTAGTTTAGAGGTGATTTGATCAACGCACAAGATGGACATGATCTTGTATCAATTCTTTGATTGTGACACATGATGGCCAAATGAATCTACCATCATTATTACCCAATTTCTTCTGATAAGGGAAGTCCCGAAGGCGAATCTCCTCACCTGTGTCAGAGCTCCCTTAACCAGGCGGGTTGTAAATCGAGGAATATGCACGAGTGGCAGGGACCTGAGGGAGAGAGCCAACAGACTAACCCCTAGGACAGACCCCCACAATATTTCAGTAAAAATCTGCCCCACACGAAAATCGAACATGCGTTGTCGGAGGATTTCTCCCCACGTCACTTCAAGCCTTACCAACTCGCTTATGCCCCTGGGGCCATTATTACCTAATTTCTTAATCATGCAAACATGGGATGTAGGCATGTAGCCAAGAAAATTAAATGAAAAGGGTTCTTTTGCGTTTAAGTGATGCTGAAATTCGATTTGATCCTTTTTATCAAAACTTAAAATAGAATTTAATCGGATTAAAGTAATTAAATTCATATTTGGTGTATTGAATTTGGACAAAATTTATATATACTTTTCTTAGATAAAAAATAAAAAAGAATATTGAAAATTTGAATGATTAAAGTTGCAATTGAACCAATTATTTTTTTACGTAACCGAAAGAAAAGCACCAACAATTAACTCTATTCAATCTTGTTTAATTTAATATATCAAATATATCATTTTGCCATTACGAATTTGAAAAGATGAGAAAAACCAGAGCAACTCATAAATTTATCAAAACAACCAATTCGAATATTATGCATTATGTAATGTATTTTTTTTTATCAAGGGTGTATATTCAATTAAGATTTGATAAGACTTTTATGGTGTTTAAAAGTCTAGGTGTATTCAATTTAAATTTTTTAAACTCCATAAAAATTTTGGAGTATTCAATATAGATTTTTAAAGACTTTTAAAAAGTTTTATAAAATCATGCGATATTCAATTCAGACTTATTAAAATCTTATGAAATTCAGAGGCATTCAAAATGTCGATGATTTTTAATGACTTTATAGAGAATTTTTTATGTACTAATTTTAAAGCACAATGTATAAATAAAAACTATCACAATTTCTCTCTCATTCATCTATAAGACTTTAAAAGACTTTGAATAAAAAAAAAAAAAAAAAAATTCTTTCATTCCCTAATTTTTTTCTTTATGCAAATTTCTCTTTTCTTTTTCCTTTAACAAAATGTAGAGTGAAGATTAATATTTTTCTCATGTGATTTTTTTTCCTCTTCAATATATTCTCCTAACTACTTTTTCTCTTTCTTCTTTTTTCCTTCTTCGAACCCTATAACTACAATTAATTACCAATATTTTTTAAGAAAAAAGTATTAATATTTTTATTTCTAGTCTAATTAATTTTTTTTTTCCTTTTCAATATCTTCTAACCATTTTCCCATTTTCTTCTTTTTCTTTCTATGAACTTTTAGAGACACTGTGATGCAATTGTGGTGATTAATAATAATATGTTACATATAGATTATTAAATTAAAAAAAGAGAGATTATGAACTGGATAAAAAAAATTGTTGGAAAGTATTTTTAAAAAGAGTCGCATGCCATAATTTTTTGAATTTATCCACAAACCATTTGAAAGTTTATAGTTTTACCCAAAAGAAAAAATAGAGTGAGTTAATAACTTATGTCATTAACTTTTGACGTAGTTTACTTGCAACAATTAAATAGAACATTTTTTATGAATTTAATAATATTAATATAATTAAATAAATTATTACTAGACTTCTCTCGTTTGACAATTTTTTTTAATTGTGGAATATTAAATTTGTATATTCAAAATTTTGAATTGAAAAAATAAAATCTGTAAAAGTCCATAAAAGTCTGCGAAAGTTTATGAAAATCTTTCAAAATGAAATTTATAAAAATCTATAAAAATCTGTAGGCCTATTAAAATCTATAAAAGTCAATAAAAGTTAATGAAATCTATCAAAGTTTGTCACTTGAAAAATGTCAATCAAAATCTTTAAAAGTCTAGATTGAATACAGGAGTTTGTTTGTTGGAACTTAAAAATTTGTTAAAAAGTTAAAGTCAAAGTCTATAATCCATATATTTTATAAGATCTATAATTTTTATTAATTTTTTAACTATATACTTTATTAAATTTTTATCAAAATCTTCTAAAAAATTTCACTAAACAAACGCTAAATTTGATTCTAAATTTGATTCCCCATACATTTATTGGCACTAAAATCTTATGGGACAGCAAACTTTAGAATTATTAAAGTAAAAAATTAATTCGTCACATCATAAAAGTAAATCCATCAATTATGAATCTATGATTAACAATGTTTAGAAAATCGAACCAAATCGGTCGATTCAACCATAAAAACTGGGAACCGACCTTAAAACTAGTCCAGATTACTAAATTAACTGTCTATTAGAGAACCGGACCAGAAATCGAATTTTATAGAAGTTCAACCGCGACCCGAGTAGAAAATAATAAGCGATTAAACCTGTTAGAAATTATTTAGGCAAAAATTAAGCGCCTCTTTCGATTCAGCTGGTTTAACACAGCCTTTTAGCCAAAGCGCCGACAGAAAATTCCATATAACACACAGGCGCACACAGACACCAGAAAGAAATAGAAAGAAAAAATGAACACAGCTCTTGTCTCAGCACCCATTATAATGGCATAACTCGGCCCATAACTCACCAGAAATTTGGGGGCTCAGGGATTTAATTATGGGTTTGTTGCCATTTGAAAGAAGACACGGTGGTTATCTGCTATATTGTTAACCATCTAGTGTTGTGATTTTCTTTGTTTGTGATTTTCTAGAAAAGTACCGAAAGATGAAAAATATGAAAAGTGTGAAGAATAATTGCACGTTATTGGAGTTTGAATTCTATTTAGAACATGTTCGGTAGCTATTCTTTCTCAAAAAAATCTATTTTTTTGTTTACAATTTTTGACTTTTCAACCTTTTTATACTACAAAAAAAATTTGAAAAGTCAATAAAGTACCCCAAAAAACTTATTTTTTCCCAAAAAAACTACACCGAATATGCCCTTAATAAGCCTCAATTATTACGTACTTTTTCAGTTTTTCCATATAAAAAATTATCAGCTTCTTGATTTCTACTTTCTAGTCTATTGAAGATATTTAGAACTCGAATAAATAAAAAATGACAGCATTTTGTGTGTGTGAATCAACCCAGTTGTCATCACAGGGCTGTCTGTCCAAATATATGTACCAGAATCATTTGCATTTTGTTACGAGTCCTACTACTGTTGAAATGAAAGAATTGATAATATGATGGTGAACTTTGAATATGTATTTTGACTATTTTCTATTTATATTGAAAATAGATATTATAAAAAGTCTATTTAAAGTCAAATTTTATAAGTGATTTTGTCTATAAATATTGGTTTATTTATAAATAATTTATTTTTAAAAAATTTGTGAAATTTATCGTTTAATTTTTTAATTTTTTAATTACAACCGGTTCAACTTCGGTTCGACTCGATTCGACCTTTAAACTTTTGATCCGTTGTCTTTTCCAGGTCGATGATCGGTCCAATTTTTTGAACATTAATGATTAAAAGAGAAAAAAATCAAACCACGATCAACTCATCCTATGAATTGACCAAGGATTAACCAACAAAAACCCGTTGACTCAAACTTAACAACATTAATTTTCACAAAATATCAAATTTATTCCTCAAACCAAGTATACATATATACTAACAAATCCAAGATCCTCAAGCCATAAAGAAAATCACAAATTAAAGGCCCGAAAATCAATTACATGATATATTCATAATCGAAAAGACGGCATGTTTAGCTAAGCTTAAAAGTAACTTATATTTGTTTTTTTTTCTTAACGCTAAGTAAAAAAAATAAACTTATTTGAACTAATTATCCGAATAAGTAAACTTAATTACTTACTTATGAGTAAATGTTAAGCTTAGCCAAACATGCACATTTAACAAGGTCTGACCAAACATGCACATCTAACAAGGTCTGAGTGGCTTCCCACAGAGACAGTCATTGTAAGTAAACGATGACGCTTCAAGATGATCGAACGGAGAGCCCGCCGGAATCGGCCCGCACAGATGATTATGACTCACATCAAGATGACCAATATAAGTTGCAGAAGAAATGGACTTGGGAATCCTTCCCTTTAGCTTATTGTACGATAAATCTATCACAGTGAAATACGATCTCGGCCCGAAAGCATCTGGAATGTAACCTTCAAGCCCGTTTCTGCTCAAGTTCAATATGCTGATCCTAGAATTTATCAATGTAGGAGGAATTGTACCAGTCATTTGATTCCCATCAAGATTTAATGTTGCAAGAACTGCCATTTTGCCTAATGAAGCTGGTATCGGCCCGGAAAGTTGGTTCAAAGAAAGATCTATATCGGATAGGCGATAGATGTAGGAAATTGAGTAAGGAATCAGCCCGTTTAATTTGTTCTTGCTGAGCAAAGCCCGACTTAGCATTCTTAATTTGCCGAAATTTGTTGGGATTGTACCTGTTCAAGCCAAAATTTGAATGAGTACATAGTATTAGAGCCGGGATTCAAATCTCGTTCCACCCATTTCTTAAAAATGGTGCACGATTTAAACTTTTTGGACCGTTAACCATACCTGAAATTTTGTTGGATCGGAGATCTAGATGCATTAGAGACGATAGGTTGGTGAGTGACCTTGGTATGGTGCCAGAGAGTTGATTGTCTGCAACGTTCAACACGCTGAGTCGACTTAGTCTGCCGATATCTGCAGGGATTTCTCCGGTGAGCTGGTTTCCAATCAAGTCGATGATTCGGAGGAATGGTAATGAAGCAATGCACGGTGGGATTGTTCCCGAAATGCCCTTCCAATCAGCAATTGTTAGGCTTGATAGTCTAGTGAGTTTACAAATGGCCGGAGAAATTGTTCCGGTCATATAACCGGTCCGATGGGCTTTTTGGAAGAGGGGATCCTCCGACTCGCCCCGGAGGTTAATGTCGGCAACTTGTTGAGTCTCCGGGTCGCAACTCACTCCATACCAGTTGTGACAACAATCAGTGCCCGTCCACGAGTTGAAAATGCCCAAGTAGGGCTCGTGCAGGGCAGCCTTGAAGGCCAGTAGAGCTGCCCGGTCCGACGGAGGGCAGGCATTAGATACAGAACTCAGAGTAAGAAACACAGCTGATATATACAAAAGCGCTGGAAATCCCATTGTGTATCTATATTTTTGTCTCTCTAAAAATCAGTACCTTTCTCTCTCTAGAACTCAGTTTTGCATGTGGTGTGTTCACTGCAATATGTCATGCAAGCTGAAGAATGGGCTGGCAAGAGTATTTATATAGGTGGAAACTTTTGTGACGATTTTACCCCTCACGTGTGGTGTGTAGCAATAGGTGTACAAGTCAACATGGTTTGGTGATCAGATAAGGTTGAAATCCAAAATAGACACTTAGATTTTTTTGTATATTATAAATTTGTAAGAAATATAAAATGTGTAGATAAAAATTGTTAATCTTACAAAATATACAGATAAAAATAATGTTTAATTTAGAGATGGCAAAAATATTTGATCCGCCCCGAACCCAATGGATACCCGATCCGAATGGAGCAAAAAATATTTGATCCGCAGATCGGTGGGGCGGATCAGGACAGATATCTGTGATCCGCCGCGGATCTCGGGGCGGAGCGGATCGGATCGGATCGGGGTTGCCCTGATCCGCCCCGCCCCGAATTTAAAAAAAAGATTAAAATATTGAATTTATATTTTGTTTTATATGTGATTTGATAATTAAAATATTTTTTAAATAAAAAATTTATTACTTTCGACATATTGTGGACCTTGCATAAGGTTTAGTGAGGAGGATGATGTTGTTTAAACTCTTATAGTATAGTAGTAAAGTTTGTTTCAATATATTTTAAATTTTTTGAATGCCAAAAAAAAAATATGGATCAATATACGGATCAGGGCTCTGATCCGCCCCGATCCGTATCCGATCCGCCCCGAAAAATGGTGGATCACGGGGCGGATTTGGATCTCATATAATTATTGCGGGGCGGATTTGGATTAGGCCTATCCGCCCCCGATCCGCTCCGTTGCTATCACTAGTTTGATTGAACTTATATGTACTTATAAACACATACAAACATACTAATTTGAAAATAAAAAAATAAAAAAGTAGAAAAATTGGAGTGATATATATGACTTGTTCTTCTTTCACTATTATAAACGATCGAATTATTATAGGCAGGCACGGAGCCAGGGGTCCCAGGGAGACATGGACCCCCAACTTTTGGGATTTTTTTTAGTTTTAAAATTTTTAAATTTTTTAATATGTAATTTAACTTTTACTTAATATCAATTTAATGGATAGCAATTAAATCTACTGACTCAGTATTAATTTAATATAAGACAATTGGATTTATTGGCCTAATAAAATTAATAATACAAAATTACAAATGGTTGGTCATTCCTCAAATGATAATATAAAATTAATAAAGGTACTTTGCTTGTTAATACATATCGTGTTCAATTGATTTCTTCTTTTGAGCTGGAGTGATATTTAATTTTATTTGTGTACCGGATCTTCCTATTTTGGAGGATAATTTTGTAGAATGCAACATGAATAAGAAGAGTTTGACTAATTTTAGATCTTGAATATTTTTGTGCAATGACTTCTTGTAAGTTTTTTAAAAATTATGACTTATAAAAAAATATTATATTCTTATAAAAATGAGTTCAGTAATTGTGGTTTGAGAAAAAAAAATTCAAGGGCACTGCCCTGAACCCCCATGAGAGGGGTTCCCCGACCCACCCTTATTTGGGATCCCCCATATAATTTGACTGGGATATAGATAGAGTTTGGATTTGGAATATCCTTTTGTTCTTGCGAACAATCTGTTTTTTGCTTTCCAGTATTGCTACTGTCAACGTTTGGATTTTCATTCAGTTTTTGCTTTTATGAGAATACAAAGATATCATCAATGTAAACACAACAAAATTCATTATGTTTTTTAAATGTATTATCCATTTGTCTCTGAAAAATACCTAGTGCTTGTTTTAATCCAAATAGCAACATTGACAGTAGCAATACTAGAAAGCAAAAAACAGATTGTTCGCAAGAACAAAAGGATATTCCAAATCTAAACTCTATCTATATCCCAGTCAAATTAAGTTTTGAAGGATACAGAATTCATTATGTTTTTTAAATATATTATCCATGTGTCTCTGAAAAATACCTGGTGCTTGTTTTAATCCAAATGGTGCTATTGTTCAAGGGCGCTGTCCTGAACCCCCATGAGAGGGGTTCCACGACCCACCCTTATTTGGGATCTCCCAACTTTAAATGTATAGCTCCACTCGGTGGAATATTTTGTTGCTATCCAAGTTGTCTAGCTAGATTTTCATAAGCTAAACATGCAGACGAATGGATGCCTCGGGACCTGCCTGTGGATGCAAGGGTACCTTGGACATCGTAAGGGCGGCCCATAACTTAAGATTCTCTTATATTATAGTTTGTCTTACTATTAACATATTATTACTCACTTGAAATTTATATAATCATATTATTACTAAACATGCAGTAAGAATATATTTAGTACATTAGATTAAGCAGAATCAAACAAACTAATATAAAGACATATTACGTCCTTTTTTTCTGTTAAATTTAATACAATTCAGTCAAGTTTTATAGTATAGATGTACAATAATAATAATAAAGAGTAAAGACAAATGGGGGATGTTGGACCACGTGGCAAGTAGGTGTCCAGATTCGAGGTATTGTAAGGATGATGAAGCAAATGCATCCTATATGTACTAAGGAGTAAGGAGTAACCATTAAATCCTTATTACATAAAATCAGACTATGGAATTGAATGTCTCTGCCGTCCAAACTTCAAGTTTCTTTTAATAGAACTGAATTCAACTCTATATCAAAACCAGTTCAATTATTTTATCTTTTTAATTTTGTTTAATTTAATGGACTAAATTTGTTCGTGTATATGGATACTTGCTTTATGATTTAATTGATTCATTACTATATATTTAATGTAAAGTTGTATTTCGTTGTTCATAAAATTTTGTGATAAGAAAGAGTGTGCAACTAAAACGGTAATTTGACATGTCAATATATGTTTTGAACACATTTGGTGTGTTAAGAGTATATAAGCCAAAATGGACCGACAATATAAGTGCATCTTCAATACATCCCGTCTATTGAAATCTACGTGGAAGGTAAAATAGATGGACTTTCAGTCCATGTAGCACTACGTTTATTGAATAGATTTTCAAATTAAAAATTCATCTTCAATAAGTTTCATTTAAAATTAATATTACCGCTTATGTGGTATTAATTTTTTTAAAAAAAAATTGACGGGTCTTCAATTTTTATTTTCTTCGTCCAATTTTTTTTAAATAAAATACTGAGTTAGATTTAAATTTATTGAGTCACTCCGTCTAATTTTTTAGTGTGTCACATTAGCTAGATGGAGTCTTCGTCAGCGTGCATTAGAGTGTTTTTTATAACTCTATCTATTTTTACTTACGTGGCACAATAGAGATTCAATGTATTAAAGA
Organism: Forsythia viridissima; assembly: GCA_030279155.1. Classification (NCBI taxonomy): domain Eukaryota; kingdom Viridiplantae; phylum Streptophyta; class Magnoliopsida; order Lamiales; family Oleaceae; genus Forsythia; species Forsythia viridissima. The sequence continues at coordinate 39,458,341 of CM059037.1, forward strand.
TGCCCTAATAAAATAGAGTTTTTTTGTTTTTAATTTTTTTAACATTGTTCAATAATGTTAATGCAAATTTTGCTTTATATCTATGAAGGTACGTTAACATGAGTAGATGGATTATCAACATCTTGAAATTAATTATTTCTATTATTGTGGGCCATTTTTGGTACAGTGAGATGATAAATTAGGGTCAGACCGTCAGTAATGTGGGATCCCTATTCCCTAGTAAGAAATGGACAAATATGGAGTTAAAAATAAATAAATAAAAAATAGACATTTTCCTAAGGTACCAACTGGTGAATTTAATAGGTGTGGCAGATATTCAGATTTCTGTCCGAACAATATATTTTGGTGGACCCCAAATTTTGACAGGACAAAATGTCTTTACTTTGGATCATTATATAATCAAAAACCAATTATTATTTTACAAATTATGAATAATAATAGAAATAATTAGTAAGTAAACTGTTTTTTTGAGAATAACACTTTTAATGAAGAGATTTGTTTGTAAAAACTAGAAAATAATCACTAATTTGAGAATATGTTGCCGAAAAGTAATTAAGAGAATAATTTTATTGCACAGCCAAATATGTTGTAAGACGACTTACCATTATTCATACCAATAAAATTTTAAGGTGCGTACGACAGTATAGCTTCCAATTTTCTTTAGAATATATTGTTACTTAGAATTGTCATTTTTGTTTGAAATTCTTATAATTTTATCGAGTATTAAAGACGTTAAAATATTGACAACTTTGGAAAATAACAAATTAAAAATTAAAATAATTTGTTCCTTCTAAGATTTTGTACAATATCTAAGTTGGTCTGAACTTAGCTGTCATGTTCGATGCTGCCAATGACAGTTTGATAATCCTAAAGTAATGTCCAAAGATTTGAGATTTTTAGTATTTATTTTAACCAAAATATATCTATTGCCAACCAGGCAATTGTTAAGTTGATTTTCATGTACCAAAATCTTTTAAAATTTAAACAACTTTTGATATGGTATGAAAATTTTGAGTAGAAAATGAAGAATATTGGAATAAAAAAATGGGAAATTGGTGCAAATAGTCTCTAACGTATGTCTTCAGTACGCAAATGGTCCCTAATCTTTCATTTTTGGCGGAGTAGTCTCGAACCTGTCCATTTAGGTGCGCACTTGATCATTTTGGACAAATTTCATTAAAAAAGTCTATTAGTTTCGTAAGTAGGTTAAACTCTATTTTATTTGTCTTTACTAGAGGGGCAAAACATCAAGTGTTAATTATTTTAATTTCTTTCATCTTCCAGACAAACCAAATGTCACTGAAAATGTCTGGACCACGATGAAGAATTACTGGTGACTTGCATGAATAAGAAGTACAAGACACTAATACAAACTGCGGAGAATCCGATGAGCTCGAATGTCTGGACAACGGTGAAGAATTACCTAGTAGCAAGAGATCAAGAGAGTTTGAATTCAATGCTAGAGTGGACATAACGAATCCACAATTCAAAAATGGTACAGCTTACATTTATTGCAAATAGCTTATTTTTATTGGCTCATTTGTTGGCTGACTTTCTAGTCGTAGCCTCCACGTTAACACAAACTACTATTTCATTGTAGGTCTAATGTTTGAAATGAAGAGGACATTGATCGAGGCAGTTAGTCATTAATCTATTATAAACAATAGAGCATTGAAATGGAAAACAAATGAGAAGTAGAGGTTCGGAGCAATTTGCAAGACTACCAAATGTCCATTTGTGTTGTATGCAACAGTGTGGAATGACAACACAAGTTTTGAAATTAAACGATTTATAGATGATCACAATTGTCCCTCGGTGTTCAACAATAAGAGAGTTAGTTCAGAAGACTTTATATATGTTTATCAGCGTGCAAGAAAGGATTCTTAGGGAGTTGTAGAAAGGTGATAGGCTTGAATGGGTGTTTTTTGAAGTCTGAGTACGGTGGGCAGCTTTTAAATGCAGTTGGGGTCTATGGGAACAATGCAATGTTCCCGATGCATATGTTGTAGTTGATACTGAGAACGGGGAAAATTGGTGTTGGTTTTCGAGTTTGTTGGCAGTTGACCTGAAGATTAGTAACTCGTTTGCCTGGACATTCATATCAGACAAACAGAATGACTTGATGCAGTCAATTAACAGCTTATTCGAGGATAGTAAACATAGAATATGTGTTCGACACTTGTATAACAATTTCAAGTTGACACACAAGAGAATGGTCTTGAAACACACGCTGTGAAATGCAGCCAGAACTACAAGTGTGCCAATGTGGAAGAAAGAAATTGAGAAGTTGAAAGAATTGGACATCGAGGCATATGAATGGCTAGATAAGAAGCCAGCAATCAAATGGTCGAGATCTTACTTTAGAGAATCTAGCAAATGCAATATTGTACTTAATAACTTATGTGAAGCCTTCAACAGTTCCATTGTAAATGGGAAGAAGAAGCCAGTCTTGGAAGATGAAGGTATTTTATACTTTTTAAAAGTTATAGAACTTTATTTGTAATTTTATTTTATTATTTTTATCTTTTTTTTTCTATTTTTGTTTATTTAAAGAGGATGACAAATCCGTCAAAATATGTCAATGGGGAGTGATTTGTAACAAACTAAAAGGTTGAGGATGTCTGATGCTAAAAAAAATAATTAGTAACAGATTTAAAAGATTGGGGGACCAAAAGTAAAAATTACCCAAAAAATAATTACAAAGACTGTAAATTTTCATTTACCGATAGAAAAAACTATTTAAAAATATAAGATTTTTTGTTGTCGCATATGTGAAACTCTGTCAAACAAAATCAATGAAGTTAGAACAAAGCATCTTTGAAAGAAAAAGATTAAGAAAATAACAAAGTGTCGGCTAAATGTTATTATAAAATATTTTAGTAAATCAAGACCAAATATGTGTGAATTCCTTCTGCAACTAGAAATAATAGTATAATAAATAAAATTTTAATTTTTTTTATTCTTTAATAATATTTAGTGCTATTTAATTTTACATATATTGAATATATATGCAATATTTTTATAGTACATCTAAAATTTACATTTTTTTTTAATCTTATATATTATTATCAACTTTAACATGCTTAATGTTGTGATAAGTGTTTATTAATAAAATTAAACCTCAAATTTTCAATTTCGATACCCTCAAATTTATAACATTAACAATTATTATTAAATAAAAACAACACAAACGAGGGATCAAATTTTAGGGTTTTCTTTAAAACTTTATTGATAAGTACTTCAAATTAGTAGAAATTATATATAAGCATGGATCGATATATGTAATTTTGGATTAATTTTACACAAAATATATTTTAAGTCAAAAAGGACAAAATTGAAAATTCATAATTTTTCTTGAGATGTGGTACATTGTATTCCTCTTGTATAGCATCACTTTCAATCACGTCATCATAAATACAAAATCAAATGTGGACCAAAAGATTTCAACGGTTGAAAAACATGTTTAAATGTTGTCATTTTCAATTAATTATCAATTAATAATGATTAACATTAGTGATGGAATACATGTGCAACCTTAATCAATAAATCTTTTCTAAAAGAGTATATATATATATATATATATATATTCATTGTCCTAATAATTAATTAAGTGACTTTTGATAGGACACTTTCTATTTTGTATGTTTGATGGTGTTAAAATTATTTTTTAAGTACTTATAAATTATAGGTGACCAATTTGATTATCTTAAATTATAATTTAAACATAAACAAACAAACACTAAATAGAATTCGAAATTCATTTCCGAACCTTGTAAACACGATGTGTTACATTAACATGACATGAATGTCAATGGACATAGGAACATCCCAATTTTCAGGTGTTATTTGGTGGAGTTGATATCCCAAGTTTCTGGGATTTGAATAAAAAATAAATTCACATGGTATTTTCATGAGCACATCGAAAGACATGCCATAAAACATGGAACAAACCGATGATTTCTATGTGTGTTTCCTGATCCTCTGCTCATCTCTCATGCATATAATTCACGAAAATCATGGAGGAACTTATGCAATAATTTCATGCAGATGTTAGTGAACCATAACCTTCTAAATATTATGTCTAAAACACGATAATTGTGGTCATTTTTAAACGGCGTGAGATAAGACAAATATAAAATCTCATACGAGTAATGCTATTCATAGTCGTTCACTACCGATAGTCATCTTATGTGACAATACTCAATTGGAGTAATTACAATGCAAAAATATATGTAAATTTTTGACGAGCTCAATAATTTCTGCCTTTTTGGCTCAATAATATATTATTTTACTTGATTATTTTTTCAATATTTGATCATTACATTATTTAGTAATGGTGACAACTAATAATTTTCCATTAAATAATGTTGAAAAAAATTCAAATAAAGTATTTACTATATTTTCCAACGCATTTTTAATTTATTAAAATTTATTTTCTATTATTGCTAGTTGTAGTTTAAAGAAAATGAAGATCATAAATTTTATAAAACTCACACTAAAGAAGACCATCTTTTAGTTAAACATCACAAGCTTCTAGTAATTAAATTTTAAAAATTAATAATAAAATAGTTAAACAAACAGTATGTATAGTGTTAGATAATATATTATAAAGGGTTTGATTTTTTATTTCCAATTAAAGATATTTTGATGTGCGATTTATAATGGCAAATTTTGATTTTTATCCAAAATGTCTTTTTTTGTTACATTAAATAAAAAGTGGTGTGTAAAACGTAAATTAACAAAATACGGTATGCATAATGTAAATACACTCCTAAATACAAGGCATATTTTGGAAATTCCATATATATATATATATATATATATATATATCTACCATAGATTCATAATGGATGGATTTACTTTCATGCTGTGTGACGAATTACTTTTTAAATTTAAATGTGTTGGCCCAAAAAAATGTGTCAAATAAAGTTTTGGGATCAAATTTAATAAATATATAATTTTGATTATTTGTCTATAAATTCACACCGCAACAAAAGCAACGTGCGATAAAGATGAAGTTAAAAGTCAAAATGTTTATTTTAAGTGAAAAGAATGTTAGGTTGTGTTTGCCCGTGGAGTAAATTATTTGTACTTGTGACATTTTGAAATAAAATTAATATATTGATTGATATATTTATTATGTTATTTTTAGCTTACATTTATCCATAGGTCGATTTGATATTACAAATTGAGTATTTAAGTTGTTAAACACAGAAAGATTCAATCTGTAATTCGATCTAAAATTATCGTTGACGATCAGTAAATAAATATAGATAATTTATTTTGATAAGATCGTCTCGATTTTATTAAAGTCTATCTTTGACTTTGGTAATAAAATTGAGAATACATTTGGATTGTATTGAACAGGAACAAGTGAAATTAATTTGTGACATTGACCAGACAAATTTAATTTCACTTGACTATCGTACATGAGACCTTAATCCTGAGCGGATAATGAACTTCGGTTAGTAACTTGAAGTTGTTTGAGGTGTCAATGAGTGAGATCAAATTGCTGATCAATATCTCGATACTTTGAGAATTAGAGTGAACTAACAAGGAACATATATTCGTAATATGGAATCCGTCACCTTTAAGGCATGATCATGATCTCATTGGTTCTTCTAGTATGCAGTTTAATATGAGCTCAGTAGTTCGACATTGATTGTTGAATTCAACGATGTGATGTGATCACATCGAACTGTCAGATAGAAGATGAGAGTTGAGAATTTGTGAATATTCGAATAAGGGCATTTTGGTCATTTTACTTATTTCGAATATTCGAGTTGATCGATAGGAGTAACATGTAGGATCGATAAGTCGGAGGATATAATTATTGATTGTTGCTTCAGTAATTTCAATTAGACTAAGAGTGCAGTCTTATTTTTTTAGTGGAATAGAACCTGATTAATAAATTATTTTGACTGATCAAGAGTTGAACGAGTCAAAATTAATTTATTAGAGCTTAGTTTAATTGGGTCCGATCAAGTCCCCTCAGTGGCTCCAATATATAGGGCTAAATAGGCTTATTACCTATTTTGGGCTGTGCAGAAATGGGCATGGGTTATGGTACTAGGGTTGGTAGGGTTTTGGAGTGTAAGTAGATTATAAATAGTCTCATAAGACTGTTTTTCTACACGACCTAACCCTAGAGGCGGGATACACACTAAAGTGTGAAGTGTGTGTTTTCTCCTAACAAAGAAAACCCTAACCCTAGTATAACCTAGAACCAAAGAGGTGACCACACACCGGTATAGCTTCTCTTGGAGAACACTGGGAAAGGCTTGAGGGTTTGGAGCTTTGGAAGTTTAAAGAACAATACGCTACAAGGGTAATTTTTTCAAACCTATGTGTTCTTGCAGTTTTATTTAATCCAGTTGAATGCACGAAATAAATCATATATTGTGGAGGGATGTTTGATCATCACAGAAAATTAATTTTTGTGATGTCTAAATCCCGGTTTCCAACAATTGGTATCAGAGCCAAGGTTTTAATTTTATTCCATGTATTTAGGATTGAATAAAATTGTCTTTTAATGCATGTGTTAGTTTGGAGCGGTGTTAAGGTTTATGTGATTTATTGTTGTTATTAGATTGAATGTTTTTATGAACAATTTATGGCCTTAGAATTTTTTGGTGAAAAATTGTATTATGTTTTATCGAGTCTTGTAACAAAGGGGGTTGATTACGACTCCATGTTTCTCCTTTGATTTTAATTTATTGCAATATCGTATTAGAATTTAGTTTTTAATTATATTGTTGTACGGATTAAAATATGATAACCGAATTCACTATTGCCCGAAGATTGAAGGTCCTCTGCTGCAATTTACAAGGGAGGACCGGACTTCATCTTCTTCATTTCGTGGAGGGCATGGGCTACAAATATCCATTTTTGCTAGTTTTGTGAATCTGTTCGATCCTCCCTCGCATGGCATCGCCTGTGGATGTTGTCCCCGTGTTTGGCAACCACCATCAGTCACTCTAATGGCCGAAAAAGCGACCGGCACTGCTGCGCGAAGCGAAACAAAAAAAAAAGGAAAAAGGGGAAGCAGCGTTTACCTCAGTAGCGCTGACCGGCGCAGCTGATTCCAGCAAGATGGCAGCGCCGGTGAGTTGAATTTGGCGAGGGATAGTGGCGGATCCACACATGGAATTTGGGCCAGTTCACGCTCTATTGGGCCGGGTCACGTTGGAATTGGGCTGGACACTTGCAAATGGAAATTGAAGAATTGGGCCGGCTTGTGGCTCAATTGAACTTTTAATTTATTTGTAATTTGGGCAAAGTTGACAAGAGCCCTATTTTTTGTAAAAAAATTGAAAAATACCTCTTTTTTTTATTTTTCAAAAAATACCTTATTTTCATGATTTGATTTAAAAAATACATTATTTCATTAAAAATAATATTTTATAATAACATGATGATGTGGCATTTATTTATTGTATGGTAGTATATGTACTTTATATAATATTCACTTTAATCCTTATATTTTCAATTATATTTCAATTAAGTCATCCAAAATTACATCTTAGGTCCTTAATCTTTTACATCTTTACACTTTAGTCCCAAGTTTTTTAATTATCTTTCACTTAAGTCCTCTAAAAATTGCATATTAGGTCCTTCAACTTTTTATATCTTTACACTTTGGTCCTCAAATTTTCAATTATCTTTCAATTAAGTCATCTAAAAATTGCATCTTAGGTCCTTCAACTATATACATGTTCAAAGTTTGGTCCTCCAAATCCTTAATTTTAGTGGCCAAAATAAGTGCAATTTTAGTGGTCAAAATAAGTGCACTTTCAATTAAATCTTTGACTTTACACTCGAATTTTCATCTAAACGAACAAAATTAATATTTGTCTACTATTTTAAATTATGGTAACACATATGTTACTTTAATTTAAATTAGATTAACACGCGTTACCACCACCAACTATCATATTTGTATACTATTTTAAATATAATAATAATTATAATCATATTTTACAATTTATTTTCTTTGATAATTGTTTAAAAATACAGTATTTTCATAAAATCAATATTTTCATTTTTACATTTGAAAAACAATATTTTTACTCGAGTAACATATGTATTATTTCATCATTTTCATTGAAATTAATACTTTATAATTTACTCATTTTATTATTTTTTTAAAAATATATTATTTTCATTTAAAATTAATATTTTAATTTTTCATTGAAAAACAATATTTTTATATGGGTAACATATATGTTACTATATATTACTATATAGTAATATTACTATGTTACTATATATTACTATATAGTAACATATGTATTACTTCCTCATATTTCATTAAAATCGATATTTTACAATTTCTCTATTTTTATATACTTTTTTAAAAATACATTATTTTTATTTAAAATCAATATTTCATTTTAAAAAAATATTTTTATACTAGTAACATATATGTTACTATGTGTTACTTGCTCATTTCCAATAAAATCAATACTTTATAATTATTTAAAAATACGTCATTTTTCTTTAAAATTAATATTTCAATATTTTTTATTTAAAAACAACATTTTTACACAGGTAACATATATGTTATTACACGTTACTTCCTCATTTTTCATTAAAATCAATATTTTACCATTTTCATATTTTTATAAATTTTTTAAAAATACATTTATTTTCATTTAAAATCAATATTTCAATTTTTCACTTTTAAAAAAAAGTTTATATACTAGTAACATATATGTTACTATGTGTTACTTGCTCATTTGCTATAAAATTAATATTTTATAATTATTTAAAAAATACGTTATTTTTTTTAAATTAATATTTTAATTTTTTTATTTTAAAACAATATTTTTACACGAGTAACATATATGTTACTATATGATACTTCCTCATTTTTTTTTATTAAAATCAATATTTTACAATTTCTCCATTTTTATAAATTTTTTAAAAATACATTCTTTTCATTTAAAATCAATATTTCAATTTTTCATTTTAAAAAAATATTTTTATACTAGTAATAAATATGTTACTATGTGTTATTTGCTCATTTGCAATAAAATCAATAATTTACTATTATTGAAAAAATACGTTAGTTTTCTTTAAAATTAATAGTTCAATTTTTTTATTTTAAAAAAAAAAAATTTTACACGGGTAACATATATGTTACTTCCTCATATTTCATTAAAATCAATATTTTATCATTTCTCTATTTTTATAAATTTTTTAAAAATACATTATTTTCATTTAAAATCAATATTTCAGTTTTTCATTTAAAACAATATTTTTATACTAGTAACATATAAGTTACTATGTGTTACTTGCTCATTTGTAATAAAATCAATACTTTATAATTATGTAAAAATACGTCATTTTTCTTTAAAATTAATATTTCAATATTTTTTATTTTAAAACAACATTTTTACACATGTAACATATATGTTATTACATGTTACTTCCTCATTTTTCATTAAAATCAATATTTTACCATTTTCCTATTTTTATAAATTTTTTAAAAATACATTATTTTCATTTAAAATCAACATTTCAATTTTTCAATTTAAAAAAATATTTTTATACTAGTAACATATATGTTACTATGTGTTACTTGCTCATTTGCAATAAAATCAATATTTTATAATTATTTAAAAATACATCATTTTTCTTTAAAATTAATATTTCATTATTTTTTTTATTTTAAAACAATATTTTTACACAAGTAACATATATGTAATTACACATTACTTCCTCATTTTTCATTAAAATCAATATTTTACTATTTTCCTATTTTTATAAATTTTTTAAAAATACATTATTTTCATTTAAATCAATATTTCAATTTTTCACTTTAAAAAAATATTTTTATACTAGTAACATATATGTTACTATATGTTATTTGCTCATTTGCAATAAAATCAATATTTTATAATTATTTAAAAAATACGTTTTTTTTTAAATTAATATTTCAATTTTTTTATTTTAAAACAACATTTTTACACGGGTAACATATATGTTACTATATGTTACTATATGTTACTTCCTCATTTTTTATTAAAATCAATATTTTACTATTTCTCCATTTTTGTAAATTTTTTAAAAATACATTCTTTTCATTTAAAATCAATATTTCGATTTTTCACTTTAAATTTTTTTTATACTAGTAACATATATGTTACTATCTGTTATTTGCTCATTTGCAATAAAATCAATAATTTATAATTATTTAAAAAATACGTTACTTTTCTTTAAAATTAATATTTCAATTTTTTTATTTTACAAAAATAATTTTACACGGATAACATATATGTTACTTCCTCATATTTCATTAAAATCAATATTTTACAATTTCTCTATTTTTATAAATTTTTTAAAAATACATTATTTTCATTTAAAATCAATATTTCAATTTTTCATTTAAAACAAATTTTTTATACTAGTAACATATGTGTTACTATTATCAATCGCATTCTACCACTACTACCACTCGTCTTATACCACCACCACCACCACCACCACCACCACAACCACAACCACAACCACAACAACAATCGGGTTCAAATTTACTACTACCATTCACAACTATAATCACGTCCACCAAAAAATGTGGCAACACACGTGTTACCATATTTTAAATTAGAATAACACAAGTGTTACCACTATCCACATTGTCGCCGTTTTACCATTACTAATTTAAATTAAGGTAATACATGCGTTAATATAATTAAAATTAGAGTAACACTTGTGTTACAACCACCGCAATTTTCTTTCACCACTACGTAGCTCTTGCACCACCATTTACCCTACTTTACCACTACAACTAATTTAAATTATAGTAACACATATGTTACTCTAATTTAAATTAGATTAATACAGGTTACCACCACCAACTATGCTCGAGTACCACCACCACATGTGGTCCCCACCAACAATCCAATCACCACCACCAATATCAACTGTCATAAACTACCACAATTAAGTCCAACCACCTCTATTAATTTAATCGTTACAAAGTCACCATATATTTTTTTGTTGAAAAATGTCTATGATAGTAGGTCAAAAACATATCCAATGGATATGAAAGAGAAGATATGGGTAAGAACACAAAAGTAACCTTTGGTCTTTCAACAACCGATATGTGATCTATTTTAGTGGCTAGCAATTCTGCAATTTGATTAGACCCACGTGGACCAGGCGGCTTCTGACACACAGCAAACCCAATTGGAATTAAAGAGACCAAATTATTAAACAAGTATTGTCCTTTTAAATTATTAACACCTCGCCTGGAAGAAGTAGAAAAAACTTGCCTGCCTAGGTTTATCGTAAAAGCTTCTTCAGCATTGTCCACGGTTATACGAATGGCTGCAACGCTCCTCAGAGCTTTACCCCTTCTCCGCCTTTGCCTCCTCCACCACCCCATTTTCGACTCACAACCGGGTCAATAAACACGTCGGCCCTGTGCAGCGTTGCCGAATCAACTCCGACTGACAAGAACTCACCCTCTCTTGGTCTGAACACCACTGGACTACCACTAGACTGAGCACTAAAGACCCCAAGTACCTAGGATTGGACGATCCCGATTGCTGAAAATGGAAAGAGAAAGAAGCAGAAATATTGGAATACATCGATGGCGGCGGGCGGCGGGCGGCTTGACTGCGCTAATCTGGATTTGTACATATCTGGATCTGCGACACCGGTGGCGGAAGGAGATGGCAACTTCCGACTACGGCGAATCTAGTTTTCAGATCTGAAATTAGATCTAAAATTTTTCAGATCAAAAACTAAATATTAAAATGTGGCTGCAGTTATGGTGGCGGCAAAGAAGATGGTGATGATTGGTGGCGGAAGTATCGGCGGTTGTGGTTGTAGAAGTCGCCGGAGATGGTGTAAGATGGAGGTGGTTGGGGTGATTGAATATTTTAGTTTGTGAAGTAATTAAATTAGAATTAGGGTTTAGCAAATATTTATATAATATAAAAGAGGTATTTTTCATTAAGTATTTTTTAGTTTAGGGTATATATTAATAAAATTTAAAATAGGGTATATTTTGATTTTTTTTGAAAAAGTAGGTAAATGAGCTAATTATCTCTTGTAATTTTGTGTCTAGGTTTGGGCCATAAATTTGTTCTGTTTATTTTATTATCGCTTTATTGCTTTAATTTAATTGTGATTAAATGTCATTCATATAACATGCCATATAGATCACATAACACCGCTCTAGGTACTATTCTGTCATGAATTGTATATAATATTTATTTTCTTTTCTAATTTTATTAGATTAGAAAGATTAAATGTTTTAATTAATAATTGGACAAATTTTAAGAGTTAAAATTGGTTGGAAATTATTAATTGAAAAACCCAAACAGTATAAAAATATTAAGTGGGTGAGGGTGCACTGTTTATGTGAACACACGGCCTCCTTTATTAGCCCATTAGTAAGAATAGGTGTATGCCTCATGCTAATTTTATTGGCCTCCCTATAGGAGGGCTGCACTGTTTCAGTTACTAGATTGGGTCCAATCGGGTGATAATTTTTTAGTGTTAATTAATCGCGATTGCCCCATAGGTAATGTAATTAATTTAAACCTTAAAATTATCAAATATAGGAGTTGCACACTTAAATCAAAAACATCGTGGGGACTTCTTATAGAATATCCAAACGGTGTTATTGATAGTCTAAATACAACGATACTAAATTAATATTACATGAGATGCTAGATATATTGAATTTAGTGGGAGGGTCCCAGCCTAGCCGTAAATCACACTATCTTCTCCTATAGAGTGATGTGTTTAAGATTTTGGAATTTTAGGTATTCGCCATATAGAAGTAGTTCTTGGGTCTACTCGTGCATTTCATATATCATATATGAAATCATTATTTTGTCTGTAGCTCATTTCAATTTTTAATTTTATTTCAGAAAAATGTTGAGCAATTCACTGTCTATGATTTTGACCAAAAATCAACTAGTAGGAGAGAATTATATTGACTGGAAACGTAATTTGATGATTGTCCTCACTGCTGAGAAGCATAAGTTCGTGTTAACTGAACCCCGTCCTGATGAACTTACCGAGCAGTCCACGGCTGCTCAGAAGGCTGCATATGAGAAGTGGATCCAATCTAATGAGATGGCATGTTGCTACATTTTGGGATCTATCTCAAATATATTGCAGTAGAAACATCAGAATATGGAGACTGTTATTCAAATTATGGACAGTCTTCAAGAAATGTTTGAGCACCAGGGACGTCGGGCCCGTCAGGCTGCCATTAGGACTATAATGAACATGCGCATGAAACCAAGCACGCCCATGAGAGATCATATGCTTGCATTGATTGCTCAGTTTAACGTGGCTGAGGTTTTAGGGGCTGAAATCAAATCAGAGACTCAGGTTGACATGGCTTTAGAAACTCTCCCTGAGATGTTCTCTCAGTTCAAAATTAATTATAATATGAACAAGCTGAGCATGTCCCTGACTGAGCTGATGAAGGAGCTTCAAAATGCTGAAACTGTTCTTAAGACCAAAAGTGGTGATGTCTTTGCTGTTTTTCCTGTTGGATCATCCTCTTCCAAGCCGAAAGGCAAATGAGGCAATAAGAGGAAGAAATCCAACACGAAAAACCCACAGAAGCAAGTTAAAAAGGCAAAGCCAGATGATAAGCCCAAAGGAAAGTGTTTTCATTGTGGACAGAAGGGTCATTAGAAGAGGAACTGCCAGGAATACCTAGCTTCCAAAAAGCCAGGTAATGGTGAGTTATCTTTTATTGAGTCATGTTTGGTGGTTGATTCTACTGATTCCTGGATTGTAGATTCTGGAGCCACTAATCATGTTTGCAATTGTTTGCAGGGGTTCCAGGTAACCAGGGAACTCAATGAAGGAGAACTAACTCTCAAAGTTGGCACAGGAGCAGTGGTGTCTACAAGAGCTATTGGAAATGTTTATCTTTATTTTAGAAATAAAAGACATTTGATTTTAAAGAATTGTTATTATGTTCCAGATATTACCCGAAATTTGATTTTGGTTGCTTTGTTATTTAGACAATGATATTTTGTCCAGTTTTCACCTTTTTCGGTAGATATTACTCAAAATAAAGCCCTTTTTCTGTAGGGGACATTTGAATGATGATTTATATGTTTTAAAACCTCTTGATAGCTCATTGTACCACACTGAATCTAATAAACGCATTAAACTGTCTCCTACTAGTGAGACTTACGCATTAAACTGTCTCCTACTAATGAGACTTGCTTGTGGCACTTGAGACTTGGCCATATTAACCTTAATAGGATCCAAAGACTCGTGAGGAGTGGTCCTTTAAGTGACTTACAGACGGAGTCCCTACCAGTTTGCGAATCCTGTTTGGAAGGAAAAATGACTAAGAGGTCGTTTACATCAAAAGGACATAGGGCCAAAGAAGTTTTGGAATTAGTACACTGATGTATGTGGGCCAATTAGTGTCCAAGCTAGAGGTGGGTATGAGTACTTCATCACTTTTACTGATGACTACTCAAGATATGGTTATGTTTACCTAATGGCTCGCAAGTCTGAAGCTTTTGAAAAGTTCAAGGAATTTAGGACTGAAGCGGAAAAGCAATTAGGTAAGAGCATTAAAATACTTCGATCAGATCGAGGTGGAGAGTATCTATCCTACGACTTTAGAACATATCTGTCAGAAAATGGGATTTTATCCCAACTGAGTGCACCGGGAACACTCCAACAGAATGGTGTCTCAGAAAGGAGAAACAGGACCTTGTTGGACATGGTCAGATCAATGCTTAGCTTCTCAACACTTACTACATCCTTTTGGGGATATGCAATACAAACTGCAACATACTTGTTGAATGTAGTTCTATCTAAGTCTGTCCCTAAGACACCCCTGGAATTGTGGAATGGGCGTAAGCCTAATCTAAGACATATCAGGATATGGGGATGTCCAGCACATGTGCTTAAGGGAAAGGCGGATAAGATGGAATCAAGATCAGAGTTGTGCATTTTTGTAGGATATCCTAAGGGGACAAGAGGATATTACTTCTATAGTCCTCAGGACAAGAAGGTTTTTGTAAGCACAAATGCAACCTTCTTAGAGGATAGATATATAGGAGAACGTGAATCTAAGAGTAAGGTTCTTTTGGAAGAAATGAAGGAAAACGTTCCCAGCTCATCCATTCCAGAGATCCGCACTGAACCTACTCAACATGAATTCACGCCTCTACCATTGATGATACCTCGATGCAGTGAGAGAGAAATGGAGGTTCCACCTACCATACCTATTGGTCCAGAGGCACCTGATATGTCAGGGAATCAAGTCCCTCCTGTTTAGTCACCACATGAGACTGAACCTGCAGCGGAAGGATATGGTGGAGGAGAAACAATAGTAGAACAATCACAAATTCCAATGAATCAGGAACTTCCACAACTTAGGCGTAGTGAGAGAGTCATTCGACGACCCTCTAGGTACTTGCTATATGAAGAGTCTTTCGAGGCAGTCTCCATTGAGCAAGAAGAGGATCCCACTTCTTTTAAGGAAGCTATGGATGATGTAGACGCTGACCATTGGAAGAGTGCCATGGATTCAGAAATGAAATCTATGTACACTAACTCGGTCTGGGAACTTGTAGATGTACCAAATGGGGTAAAACCTGTAGGGTGCAAATAGATCTACAAGAGGAAGAGATGAGTAAACGGAAAGGTGGAAACCTTTAAAGCTAGACTGGTTGCTAAGGATTTTACCCAAAGAGAAGGTATTGATTACGAGAAAACCTTCTCTCCCATGGCCATGCTTAAGTCTATAAGAATCCTCTTATCCATTATAGCTCATTTTGATTATGAGGTGTGGCAAATGGATGTCAAGACAGCATTCCTTAATGGAAGTCTTGATGAGAGCATCTATATGATGCAACCAGACGATTTTATCCAAAATGGTCAAGAGCATAAAATATGCAAACTGAATAGGTCCATATATGGACTTAAACAGGCGTCTAGGTCCTGGAACATCAGATTCGATCAAACTATCAAGACTTATGGTTTTGATCAAAATCCTGATGAACTTTGTGTCTATAAGAGGATTAAAGACAACAAGGTGATTTTTCTCATACTATATGTTGATGATATCCTACTCATTGGAAATGACGTAGGAGCGTTGACTTCAGTTAAGCACTGGTTGGCACAACAGTTTGATATGAAGGACTTGGGAGAAGCCAATTATGTTCTAGGTATTCAGATCCTTCGGGATAGAAAGAACAGAAGAATCGCTCTATCCCAAGCTTCATATATTGATAAAATATTGGTGAGATTTGCAATGCAAAATTCCAAGAAAGGTCAAATGTCTTTCAGACATGGAATTCACTTATCACGGGAGCACTGTCCTAAGACTCCTAGTGAGGTGGAATACATGAAACAGGCTCCTTATGCCTCGGCTGTAGGAAGTCTCATGTATGCTATGCTATGCACTCGACCAGATATTTGCTATGCTGTTGGGATTGTCAGTAGATATCAGTCAAATCTAGGACCGGAGCACTGGACTGCTGTTAAGCATATTCTCAAGTATCTTGGCAGAACAAGAGATTATATGCTGGTCTATTCAGCTCCAGATTTAATGCCTACGGGTTATACTGATTCTGATTTTCAGGCTGATAGGGACTCTCGCAAGCCCACATCAAGGTCAGTGTTCACATTGGGTGGCGGTCCGTTGTTTAGAGGAGTATCAAGCAGTCTTGTATTGCTGATTCCACCATGGAGGCAGAATATGTGGCAGCTTGTGAAGCAGCCAAAAAAGCGGTATGGCTAAGGAAGTTTTTGCTAGACCTTGAGGTGGTTCCTTCAGCATCACAGGCCATCACTCTATACTGTGATAACAGTGGAGCGGTGGCAAATGCAAAAGAACCCATAAGCCATCAACGTGGGAAACACATTGAACGAAAATACCACCTTGTTAGAGGTATCGTTCAAAGAGGAGATGCTACAGTGTGCAAGATTGCATCTGCAGAAAAATCTTGCTGACCCATTTACCAAAAGCTTACCAGCTAAGAGTTTTGAGGGGCATATTGAAAATATGGGTGTACTTAACATGTCACATTTACTCTAGGGCAAGTGGAAGATTTGTTAGGTTGTGTTTGCCCGTCGAGTAAATTATTTGTACTCGGGACATTTTGAAATAAAATTAATATATTGATTGATATATTTATTATGTTATTTTGAGCTTACATTTATCCATAGGTCGATTTGATATTACAAATTGAGTGTTTAAGTTGTTAAACACAGAAAGATTTAATCTGTAATTCGATCTAAATTATTGTTCACGATCAGTAAATAAATATGGATAATTTATTTTGATAAGATCGTCTCGATTTTATTAAAGTCTATCTTTGACTTTGGTAATAAAATTGAGAATACATTTGGATTGTATTGAACGGGAACACGTGAAATTAATTTGTGACATTGACCGGACAAATTTAATTTCACTTGACTATCGTACATGGGACCTTAATCCTGAGCGGATAATGAACTTCGGTTACTAACTTGAAGTTCTTTGAGGTGTCAATGAGTGAGATCAAATTGCTAATCAATATCTCGATACTTCGGGAATTAGAGTGAACTAACGAGGAACATATATTCGTAATATGGAATCCGTCACCTTTAAGACATGATCATGATCTCACTGGTTCTTCTAGTATACAGTTTAATATGAGCTCAGTAGTTCGACATTGATTGTTGAATTCAATGATGTGATGTGATCACATCGAACTGTCAGTTAGAAGATGAGAGTTGAGAATTTGTGAATATTCGAATAAGGGCATTTTGGTCATTTTACTTATTTCGAATATTCGAGTTGATCAACAGGGGTAACATGTAGGATCGATAAGTCAGAGGATATAATTATTGATTGTTGCTTCAGTAATTTCAATTAGACTAAGAGTGCAGTCTTGTTATTTTAGTAGAATAGAACCTGATTAATAAATTATTTTGACTGATCAAGAATTGACCGAGTCAAAATTAATTTATTAGAGCTTAGTTTAATTGGGTCCGATCAAGTCCCCTCAGTGGCTCCAATATATAGGGCTAAATAGGCTTATTACCTATTTTGGGCTGTGCAGAAATGGGCCTGGGTTATAGTACTAGGGTTGGTAGGGTTTTGGAGTGTAAGTAGATTATAATTAGTCTCATAAGACTGTTTTTCTACACGACCTAACCCTAGAGGCGGGATACACACTAAAGTGTGAAGTGTGTGTTTTCTCCTAACAAAGAAAACCCTAACCCTAGTATAACCTAGAACCAAAGAGGTGACCACACACCGGTATAACTTCTCTTGGAGAACACTGGGGAAGGCTTGAGAGTTTGGAGCTTTGGAAGTTTAAAGAACAATACGCTACAAGGGTAATTTCTTCAAACATATGTGTTCTTGCAGTTTTATTTAATCCAGTTGAATGCACGAAATAAATCATATATTGTGGAGGGATATTTGATCATCACAAAAAATTAATTTTTGTGATGTCTAAATCCCGATTTCCAACAAAGAAGTCACAAAACAAAGAATAGACATTTACATTGTCGATAGATTCATGTCTCAAAACTCTACCACTCGGACTTAGTCGAAAAAATTATTGCGAATACCCTACCCTCCTTTATGAATTTTAATGAGTCAAGCTCTCCCGTGTTCAATTTTATGCCATCGAGGGCGATAAAGGTGGAGGATGCACTAAACTTTTTGTTTCATTTATTAGGACAATTTTTTTGCCACGACGCCGGAAATAAGGGGGAGAAATCCCACCCCCACCCCCACCCCCACCCCCAATTTGGTGTGAAGATTCACAGGCGGGGTGGGTGGAGGTGTGGGGTGTATGAAGTGGTGGGCCAAAAATTTTATCGGACCAGTTCGGTTTCAGTCTGATTGGTCTGGTGGATTAGTTGTACTGGGCCAAATCGGTCCAATTTATATTTTATCAATTTTTTAATGGGCCAGCCCAGCCCATGGTCTGAATTATCTGGACTAGCCCACTGAACCGACCTACTTTGCCACCTCTAATCTCGTTCATTGATTAAATCCAAATAAATTAATTCTATATTATTAATTTTGCACCTCAAAACTATATAAATAGTCACAATTTGGCAGTTGAATTTCCAACGTGCCCCTGAATCCATAGAAAAAAAGTTGATGTCTTTTTACGGTACTCGAATGCTCTTAGAAATTTGCGTATATTTTCATATTGACGATCCTTGAACTCTTAATTTCAAAAAAGTCTCAAATATTCAATTCAAATAAAATATATATTTATTTTAAATATTAAAAGTCTGTGTTTAAAAGTTTCGATTTCAATAAGTGTCTTCTTTCAACTTTAATAAAGTAAATATTTATTTTAAGTATTAAAAGTCTTTTTGACCTCAGGTCAAATACTCCATTGTGGACGAGGTGGCCAAAGAAGAGAAATAAAAAAATTCAAACATATTCTGGCATGTGGAGCTAGAAGTAGTGTGAGAGGTGATATTATTTTTCGGGTAAATAGCACAAAACGTCCCTACCTATTGAGGGTATTGTGGAAAACGTCCATACCTTTAAAATTTTGGCATTTTCACCCTTACCTACTGGATTTCCTGCGCAAAACGTCCTTCAGTCCAAAAATATAGGGGTAAATTAGTCCAACCATTTTTTTCACATATGTATTACTTCTTTTAAAATTGGGGGGCTTTCTATGCAATTTCCAAAATTGCATGGCAAGCCCCCGTCCCCAAATCTGAAAAACTGAAACCAGTGGAAACCATGGCCCTAATTTTTGGATGAATGGATTGGATGATGAAACCAGTGAAAGAACAAGATCTTTCAACAGTGGAAACCATGGCCCCTCATCCAACATAGTAGCTTTTTATACCTGTTGGTTCATACCTGTTGATGACAGAAATTTTAATGAAAACACGTGACCATGAACTCGAAATTGAAACTTTTAGACGAGATGATTAACAATACCAGCACGCCTTGTATACTGCTAATCGCGCACGCGGGGCACCGCCTCTGAAAGTGCCGAAATTGTGTCCGAAGTAGGTGGCATTGGCCACGAAAGACCCAGCGGCGGTGCTGGCTACATGGCTGCCATGCCCAACAATATCTAAAGGAGAGGGATTATCGGAATACGTGAAGTAATCTGTAAGGTTTCCTTGGAATTCCATTTCGAATCCATCTTTGTAGAATCGAGCACCAATGACTTTGTTATTACACTGTTTTGAGGCATCGAACATGTCTACAGATTCGCACTCGCCTTGCCAACGAGCAGGAATCGGGCCTAGGCCTTCATCCTTGAAAGCCGGATTTGGCAAGATACCTGCACAAAATTTTCAATCCATGATCCATAAAGAGATACGTGTAATAAAAGGAAGAAAAAAAAAAAAGAACCTGAATCTATAACACCGATGATGATTCCATCTCCCATATTGGATTCGTGAAGAAGATTATCAGGGACACGAGCAGAAAGGCCCGCGAAATCCCAGCTCCTCGTATTCAGGACTTTGTGATGTCTATTGCGAATTACTTGAACCACTTCAGGATAATCTGAATCACATATATTTGGACATTAAAACGAAAATATTTTTAAATTTTGGAAATATTTTAAAATATGATAAATACGTTCATAAAATTACCAGCAATTTTCTTGGCCTGGGATTCGGTGAGCTTGGCTGCAAAGCCTGAGAAGCTATGCCTGTAGCTGTATACCATCTGCATTTTAGCTTCTTCTTTACTGCATGAAGATTCAAAATTTCATATAAATCCACTGGTTTCAGCTTTTTAGATTGGGGACGGGGGCCTGCCATGCAATTTTGGAAATTGCATAGAAAGCCCCCCAATTTTAAAAGAAGTAATAAATATGTGAAAAAAGTGGTTGGACTAATTTACCCCTATATTTTTGGAATGAAGGACGTTTTGCGCAGGAAATCCAGTAGGTAAGGGTGAAAATGCCAAAATTTTGAAGGTAGGGACGTTTTGTGCTATTTACCCTTATTTTTCTCTCATTAGAAGGGGTTGCAAACGTGAGATAAAAGTTTAAAAGACGTTAATTTGCTGACTTAGGGCTATTTATGTTTATTTCTCTTCAATTTGAAGTTAGATGGGCTCATTTTAGTGTACTCCTAAGTTCGGCTTCATGGATAGAATTGGGCCTGAGCACTTCAGGAACTACAAGAATAACAAGGCCCAATAAGTACATTTGTATTAGGTGCAGACCCAAATCTACCTAAATTCGACGTGGGAATAGTACTTAATGGCCATGTCATTCGGCGTCTTTGTCTAAATGGCTTTGACTCATTTTTGCAAGTAAATTATTAAATATATTCATGCCTTTTTCCCACTTTTTCAATTTCAAATGATTTCAAAATAACTCTGCCATAAAAAAAAAAAAAAAGAATTCAAATTTCACTATTTTACAGAGAAATTAACATCCCATTAATCTAACAACAAGTTCAAACAAGTATAGGAAATTCCATTTCAAAAATAGAATCTGATCCCTCTAAGTTCTTACAAAATGTGCGGTTATTTCTTCTTCTTGTTTTTTTTAGATTTATGGTAGAAATTTTATGTATTTGAGTATGAATTATGAGTTTTTGCTTTAAATTTGAGTCAATTTGAAGTGGGTTAATTGAAAAATCACTTTAATAGGTATAAACTAGCCTCAACAAACCCATGGTCAGTTAGAGTGGTTACGGTAAGTTAACTGACCATCTTTTAACAGACCTTACAAAAGAGAATATTTAAATCTTTTCTTTATAAAAGAGACATTTACAACTTAAATTTTATGAGTTATGCTCTTTTCCTATTCATTAGGTTTGACACGTTATTTTAGTCAACACGGCCAAATTTGACATTTTTATGATTCTTAAAACTAAAGTATTTTTTTTAATTATTAAACAAATTGAAAATTTTAAAACGGTCAAATTTAGTTTAAAATATTTTAGCAAAACAATTACCATAATAATTATTATCAAGAACATGCAAACTAGAGGTGTAAACTATGAAGGGAAATTGGTAAAAAACGTCCCTAACGTATGGATTCAGTGCGCAAATCATCTTTACCTTTCAAATTTTGACAATTACATCCCTTACCTATCCATGTAGTGTCCAAATCATCATTTTGAACGGAATCCATCCAATATTCCATTAAACTTTTGAGATTTTGGCGCAAGTGGTCCATAACCTTTGTTTTTAGTGTGGAATTGGTTCCTAACGTTTATATTTTGGCAAACAAGTTCCTAACCTATGTGTTTTAATACGAATTGGTTCTTATGGGATGAAAAAGACAAATATACCCTTAGTTTTAATTAAAAGAAATTGAATGTGGATTCCTAATCATTACAAAATGTGTAAATAAGTCAAATACTTTTACTTTTTATAAAAAAAATTAAAGAAAACTAATAATTTTTTTTAAATTAACATTTTAGTAACAAAAATGTCAAATAAAATTATTATTTTTATTATGAAGTAAAATATTTGTAGTTTATAAACGAATAACTCAATTAAATACCAAAAAAGACTAAAAAGTCAACCCACAAATGAGCCAATGAGTTCTAATATTTGTAGTTTATAAACGAATAACTCAATTAAATACAAAAATTTGAAGATCAAGTTTGTGATAAAGTTTTTTTTTTTTTGGTTATAACCATGAAATAAATTTTTAATTTTAAATAATGTAATTAATTATTTGACAATGAAATTAATAATTTTATTTAACACGTTTGTTAATAATTATGAGTTTAAATTTTATTTATTTCATAGTTCGTAAAATATACAAACAATTTATGTATATTATCAATTCGATCAATAAAGTCTTAAGTTAAAAAAATAATTAATTTTCATTAGTATTTTATAAAAAATAAAAGTATCAGACTCATTTTTACATTTTGCAAAGATTAAGAACCCAACAAAATTTTTTTCTTATTAAAATTAAAGACATATTGATCTTGTTATCAAATAATAGATAATTGTGCACAAAAGCACAAATTGGGGACAAATGTGCTATAAAAAATATTATGGACAATTTAGGCCAAATTTCCTTGTTTTTGGTTGTTTCTCTCGGAAGGAAATTAATAACCAAATCCAAGAAAAATAATGTACAACGATCTCAATATCAAGTACGAAATTCGAAAAACAATAAATAAAATGCATTTTCATTATTCATTCTAAATTCTAAGCTCGGTCTATATCGTACTATATATGACACAAATTAATCTAGTTTGACTTGGTGCATGTTTGATTAAGTTTAAATTATAATTTAAAGTAGTCAAATATATTTTTTTATCCATATATTTCGTGTGATCCACAAATTACTATCTAATTATTATCTACCAATTCTATATGATCCACAATTTAAAAATATTTAAAAAATAATTTTAGCACTACCAAACATATGAGTTAATTTCAGCAACAAAATTTCAAAATAATCGTTGAAGTAATTTTCTTATATTAGTGGTCACTCGAGTTTCTTATAATTATATTAGTAGTCACTAAGTTGGAAATATTAACCTAAAATCTTAAATGTACGGTACGTGAGACAAAAATGTCTCATCTTCAAAAGTTCGCCAACAAAAATGTAAATTTTCACCAACTGTTTCCTTATTAAAATCGAAAAAATATAGAAAAAATATGTTTGACAGTTACTATTTTTTGCAACAATTAACACATAATTTGTTTAACGTCGTATTAATTAACGTTCTTTGTGTCCATGTTGAAATTTAATAGTGATACATAGAATTTTAGGTTAACGTTTCCAACAGATTGACCACTAGTCCACTAGTATAACTATTAAAAACTTGAGTGACACTACTATAAGAAAATTACTTTAATGACCATTTTGAAATTTTTAAAAAAACTTCAATGACCATTGCTAAAATTAACCCCCAAACATTCACTAAGCATGTTTGGGTATGCTTTTTTAAACTTGTAAGTTGGTTAGAATCATTTTTATCCACACATTCTATAAGACTCACATCTTTTATCAACTTTATATATATACATTTCATTGAACCCACATTTCATAATACAAAAAAAAAAAAAAAAAAAATTACCAAACAAGCACTTGGATCTAAGAGTCTTTAATTTTTTAGTTTTATATTCTAAGTGCTTATAAGTTGTAGGTCTACGAAACGTGTAGATAAAAATTATTCTTGACTAATTTAACTAGTTTAAACTATAATTTAAGCTTAGTAACAAAAAAACACAAAGTAATTTTATAAGAACTAAATGAATCGAACTTTTTTCGATTTAGTTTGATTCGAAAACAAAAATTAATCTAACATATGCCCTCCACCTACCTCCTTTAATCCAAAAGGTTCATTATTAAAGTAGAAATGAATGATAATTAGGTCATAAAATTAAAAATTGACTTTCCAATTAGTTGCCTAAATTATATCCAATTCATTATCAAATTTCTTACCAAAGTGTTGATGTTATTATGATTGTCACGTGTCCTTTTGGTTGGCTTCAATTATTATGAATGAAATTCACGAGAATAGATCTCTCATCTCTTAGTGGAAAAGTAGGTGGCTTATTTTTACTAAATTATTTAAAAAATGTAAATTATAATATATTATTTTCTTCTAAATTATTAAAAAAGTGCACTTTGATTTCAATATAATAAATGACATTTCTTCATATTCTAGCCACCGAATCAAATGATGATCACAAATGTCTAACTCTCTTTGCTGACTTTCGTTTATTTAATTATAAATATTCTATCAAATGTTTCGTAAAATTAGGGATAGCAATTAATTATTGCCCCGCTCTACGACCTACGAATTCGCAGGATGTGGCGCAGTGATCATTTGACCCGCCAACCGCTCTTAATAATTTTTTTTTTTTTTTTGTAAACTGGAAAAAATAATAAAAAATAAATAAATAAGAATTTTTTTAAATATTTGTAGTAAACAAAAAAAAAATATAAAATTGGAATTGTGGTGTAGTAGTTAAAATTTATAATTTTAAAAAATAAAATAAATAATTTGAAAATACAAAATTGGAATTGTGGTGTAGTAGGAAAAATAAAAATAAAATTTATACTTTATAATTTCAACTCGAGCTTGATTCTTATTTAGTCCATTTTTAGCGAAAATTGTAATTTGTATTCTATTTTATAATATTTTTTTTTTAAAAAAAATTGATAGGCAGGACGGGGATGTCCGGACCCGCCCATATTACCCGTTTAAACAGGGTGGGGCGCGTGGCGGGTTCAGAGCGACAGGTAAAATGTAAAACTATCAAATAGACAAATAATACGAATTGAAAATAAATTTTATTATAACTTTAAAAAATAAAATAAATAAATTGAAAATAAAGTAAACAAACTTGTTGTGTATCACCATTGTGGGATGTCAGATTGTTTAATTATAGTTGATAGCATAAAATCGGTGGTTACAGATTGCTGTGTTGCCTCTTTGATCCGACGCAATCAAATACTAATTTTGTTGACTTTTTTTTTTTCTGTTTCATTAATTTCTTCCAGAATTTCCTTTCAAGATCTTGACTAATAAATTAAAAGTTAAAACACCGACGCTATTATTTCATTTGAATTTTTAGAAGACTTTTACACCTCTACTTTCAATATAATTTGTGTTAATTATGATACTAATAATAATTATGATAATTATAGGTCAGCTTTTAATTATAAGTTTGTTATTGAGTTTTCAAGTTTTCCAAATATCAATTATATTAAGGGTTGTATAAACTCTAACATGTTAATTACTATGTCCTAACGTACTCCAACAAGATAGTTGCTTATTTGAGAATATTTATGTTGAATTCTGATACCATATTGAGTTTGAAAAACATAATCGAACGATAGGAATGACAAAAATATCCGATCTGCTCCAAATTCGATGGATACCCACTTTGAATAGAACGAAAATTCCTGATCCGCGGGTCAGCGGGGCATATTGGATCATGTGTGCTCCGATCCGATAAGTCCTATTTGAAAGGAAAAAAATAGTAAAGTAGTGAAATTTGTTTCAATGTTTGTTTAATTTTTTGAATGACAATTAACAAAAATTAAATAAATAAATAAATTTACAGATCAGTATGCAGATCATTGCTTTGATCCGCTCCGACCTAGATCTGATCCGCACTGATCCAACCCGAGATATAGCTGATAAATCTAAAAATTTGAATCTTCTATAATTTTATAGAATGGATACAGATCAAGACGAATCGAATCGAATCTGCTCCGTTGCCATCACTATCGACCAAATTATGCAAACCAACTCACCCCCCTCCCCCCAAACAACCCCACCTCCCATATATACATAAAAACACACACACACACACACACACACAGATCCTAAAACACTATAAACAAAGTTAATTATATAATCTCCGATAAAAATGGAGTTGTTTTGCTTAATTAATTATTGTTGATTGATGATAAAATCAACTGCGCCAATTTGTTTAATACATATAATCTATAGTTTGATTGACTTTATTTGATTAATTAATTGCTTAATTCAATTATTTAAAAGTTGTCTTTTTCATACATCAACACGTACCTGCTTGTGGTCACCGCAACATTCAAACTTCTCTTTTTCATTTATATTTGTACTTGGCCAAATCACTTAAAATTGAAAGTTTTGGTAGACTAATACGTGTTTGGAAATACTTTTTTTTAACTAAAAAAGTCATAAATTTACTATTGTTTAGCTAAACTCATAAATATTTTTCGACTAAAAAAATTATTTTAGAGAAGTTCAAATTTTAAAAGCTTCTCTAAAAATTCTAATTGAACTTTTACGAAGAGCTGCAATTAACATTTAATGAAACTTAGGACTTGTTCGGTAGAGTTTTTTTTGGGAAAAAATAGATTTTTTTGGTTACTTTTTGACTTTTCAACTTTTTTTGTAGTGTAAAAAGGGTTGAAAAGTCAAAAATTGTAGGAAAAAAAATGGTTTTTTTGGAGAAAAAACTCTACCGAACATGCCCTTAAAAATTAATAAAATTATAATTAATATATCAAAAAAAGAAAAACTTTCTATTTAACTCTACTCATATATTTATATAAAGTGAAAAATATATGTTGATGTGTTAAATAATACTCTATAATACAAATTAATTAATTTTAATTAATATGATATATATTAAAATAATTGTGTTATCATAATATAATTGAAATACTAATTTTACTAATTATTATAGGATATGAAGATATATTATTTATAAAAAAAATGAGATAAATAATTATTAATTACTATTTAGTCAAATTAATTTTTAGTTGGTATAACATATATTTTATTCATATATATAACCTACAACTTATTACTTATTTATTATTAACACATTTTATATATAGAACTTATTGTTTATAAACATTTAAAAACATAACTAGATAAGCATTGAAATAGACTGTTTTATTTGAATTTGACAGCAAAGTTAAAAACTAGATTTTATTAGCATATATTTTATCCCGTCCTAAAAAGATAGTTTTATAACTTATTTTTCTTTTTCGTCCGTCCGTCCAAAGTTATAGACCACTTTCTTTAATGAGAGTTTAATTAATTTCTTAGTTCCCTAATATATCCATATTTAATGTGTCTTGTTATTAATAAAGTATAAACTAACATTATTCATTGTGGTTGGAATAATAACTAAAAGACTAATAAATGTACGTTATATCACCTCAGAGTATTTAATCATATATATTTAGAGTATAAAAAAGTACAATTATTATCTATTATCATCATTGTCTTAAAAAATAGTTAGTTTCAAGAATAATTTAATATTTTATGACTATCTAATTTTAATAGATTAATAATATTAATATTAAAAAAACTATAATAACTATATTTACTTAATTTTTGTGAAAATAGAAACAGAGTAATAATATTAATTTCCTTATTTCTAACTAAAAGTAACTTTTAAGGTCAACTGGAGCAAGCTTGTCTTCCATAAAAAGGTGGCACTGTCAATTAATTGCATCATTCAACCCTGCAAGAAAGATATATAACCGATAAAGGAGCATTAATGTAAATGAAATCTGCATTTTTCTCAACAATTTTGCCCAGAAAATCCGAAATCTCTTCCCTGCCTGAGTTCCCATTGGTTGCACTATTTTCCTCTCTCTCTCTAAAAGTGAATGTGTAGAATAGTGCCAGCCTGCCACCACCTCCATCTCCACTCTGGCTTCCGCTTTAAGCTCAATTCTTGGAAACCCTTTTGAGAGAGGATAACAAAGCGGTCCTTTTTAAAGAAAGAGAAAAAGCTCGCGCACAAAAAATCTCCCGTAAACATTTATAAAGAGTTTGCGGGCTGTGGTTTTTTGCTATTTGTTGTGTTCTCCTTTTCACTGGTGGGTTTCCACTTTCCATTCTTATTAAATCTTATCATATCCTCTTCTCTTCAATCGTTAAGTTTTAATATGATATAGTTAATTTAATATTATGTATCTGACTCTGGGAATATATGATTATCATAGATAGAGAGTGAGATAGAGTTGTTTGTAGATTGTGGTGTTTATATGGGAGATCTTGGGTTTAGCTTTGTTTGTAATTGCACTAAATTTGTGTATGCAAGGTGTTCGTGTTAATGCCTGTATATTCTTAAGGAGCACCAAAATTCATGATTAACTAATAATTCATGAAATCCTAGAGGCTCTTTATCAATTTCTTACTCCGAGTAAAATATAAAACTTTTCTTGCCTTCTTGTTCTACTTTCTGTTCTGGACCAATTCTTAGTTAAGTGACACTTTACCGTAACTGGATGAACAATTATCAACATCAGCAGCAGCAACAGATGCAGCAAAATATGCAGACGCAGCAGCAGCAGCAGCAGCAGGTGGGATCTGGATTGACGCGGTATCGATCTGCACCAAGTTCTTATTTTGCTAGTCTTTTAGAAAGTACTTCTAGTAGTGGTGGATTTGGAGGAGAGGATTTTGATCAGCTTTTTAATCCTCGAGCTTCAAGTCCTGAAACACAGCAAATTTTTGCGAGATTTGCTAATAGTGTTGATACCATTGGGCAAAACTACTCATCTAATATAAGCCTGCAATCACAATCACAATTTGTGCCATCAATCAAGAATGAAACTGAGGTTCATCAACCACAGCAGCAATTGCAGAGGCAGCAGAGTAATGATTATTCTTCAGTTTCTAAGATGACATATCAGAGCCATAATTTAGGAGATGCAAGTTCTGCCATGGACAATTCGTCTAGCAAATTGTATGGTTCGATTAATTCAGATCGCGTGGCACATATGAATATGGATGGTGGCGGCCGCAATTCAAATCTCATTCGTCAAAGCAGTTCGCCTGCTGGATTATTCGCTAATATAAATATTGAAAATGGTAATTTTTCTAGACATTTCTTGAGTATCAGTTTGGCTTTCGATACAAATTGTTTGCTTTAATTCTCTCCATCATGTTGTATGATATTCGGGATGAGACACCGTTAATCATTTGCTTCATGTGCTTGTAATTTACCTTTTTTCGTACTTGAAATTTTTAATCACTGATCTCATTGCTATCAGAGGATACAATTCGATCGTGTTGGGAAGCATATCATGATAGATTGACCACCCGTTTATTGAGTTTCTAAAAAGGGAAAATGTGGGGAGCTTCTATGTCTTTCATTTAGGGTGTGTTTAATTTTGATTAAAATCAAATTTTTTTTAAAAGTTGTTAAAAGCGAATGAAATTTGTGGTTGAAAAGTTGTAAAAAGTTGTGTGTCTACGAAATGAGTGATTAAAATAAATTGTTGACTTTGACTACAATTTTTTAGCAAAATTTTAAGCAAAATCAAACAAGCACTTAGTGTTTATTTTCCTATATCACCTTATCTCTAATGTTTGAAAGAAAGCATCATTCCGTTATAAAAAAATGTGTAAAAAATAAGAATCAGAAATGAGAAAGGGTTCGGAATAAACTGTTGTTTCCTTTCTGTTGGATTATGATCATCGTTGTTGCTTAAATTGAGTTTAGATTCCTAGTTGAATTTTGTTTTCATATGTACTAATTTTATTTTACAACCAGAGTTTTAGAGACGTCACTGAACATGTTTTAGTGATTCACAGACTTTGGTGCAATGAGAAGCATGGGGAATTTTGGAGCCGGTAATAGTGCTAGTGCAGAAGCGATGTCTTCCTCTACAAGCACGTTTAAGAAACAAATGGTTTTCCCCTCAATGAACCGATTCTCTTCGGGGATGATGACTCCCATTTCCGAAATTGGGAGTACAAGCATTGGAGAAACTCGTCCAGGTGACGGACATTTTCAGGAAGATCGTGCTAATGATGGCGACTACATCACAGGTTTCCCGGAAGTCTCTTGGAATGATTCATCAATTCTGTCTGATGATTTCATAAAAGGGCTAGGAGATGATGACACTAAGACATTTTCAACTATAAATGCCTTGGATGATCAGGTATTTTCTGATTATAAAACATCGTTTATTTTTTCCAATTGATTGTTTCTGATTAGAAAGAACTGTGCCCAGCAGAATTCTGAAGGTGGAAATCGTCCCACTACTCTATTGTCCCACCATCTAAGTTTGCCTAAAAGTTCTGCCGAGTTATCTGCAATGGAAAAAATGTTGCAAGATTCGGTACCTTGTAAGATAAGAGCAAAACGAGGTTGTGCTACTCACCCACGTAGTATCGCGGAAAGGGTAATGCCAAACATCTAATTCTCTTTTGTCTTTTGTGAAAAACATTCTGATATTCCGTCATGTTTATTATCATTTGGCAAATAGATAAGAAAGGGGACTAACTGGTTTTCATGTAAACAGCAATATGAAGTCTATACTCTACATCAATGAATTGTACTTTGAAAATTTGATGTATTCGTTACAGGTCAGAAGAACACGAATCAGTGAACGAATGAGGAAGCTACAAGAACTTGTTCCGAATATGGAAAAGGTAAAGCCGTTGATTACATGTATTAATTGCCAATCTATATGTTATCCAGTTTTAGTTTCTTCATTTTTTGAGGTTGTACTTAATTTTGCAGCAAACAAATACATCAGATATGTTGGATTTGGCTGTCGACTATATTAAGGATCTTCAGACACAAGTAAAGGTATACATCCTTAAAAAACTTGAATTACAGTGGACACAATCCCTTAGCAAAACATCAACTTTTAGATCCTTGTTAGTGACTCTTTCCTTTTCTCTTCGACTGTTAGACGCTTTCAGATAAGCGTGCAAAGTGCTCTTGCTCGGCTAAGCAGAAATCATAGACAATAGGCACCAGCTGACTTCATCCCAAAAGAACAAAAGGAGACCAAAACGGAAAGGTACCTGATGGAGGCAATGGGAAACAAAGTTTTTATTTTCTTTGGCACCTAGTTGAAAAGAAGTTATTAGGTTAGCATTTTGACGGGGGTGAAGAATAGAGAAGCCTAAACTGATGTATTATAGAACTAATAATGGCTTGTTCGGTAGGAGGATAGTACAAAACTGACCAATGTTGAAAAAGAAAGAAGTCTTGTATTGTCCAATTCTGCATACTAAACATGCCGTAATTGTATATAATTTTATGTGGCTTCTTGTGCTTCGGTTGAGGAACTCGACTATCTCTTTCGTAATAAACGAGTAAAAATGATGAAAAGCATTAGATTGATACCCTCTTTATAACATTCTCTG
This sequence comes from Forsythia viridissima, assembly GCA_030279155.1. NCBI lineage: Eukaryota > Viridiplantae > Streptophyta > Magnoliopsida > Lamiales > Oleaceae > Forsythia > Forsythia viridissima. The sequence goes on from CM059037.1 coordinate 39,489,901, forward strand.
CACTTCTAGAAAAGTTACAGCAATACATCAATATCCTTGTGATTGCAGACAAAAATTGAAAAGGAAAATGTGAAACATCCTGTTTGAATTCAGTGGGATGCAATTCCCCTTTTGCTGATATTATGTTGATGTCATCATGATGTTTGCCTCTAGGAAACAACTTTAGATGGTAGCTTGAAAATTTTTCTATGGGACATTTACTTCTATATCTGATGTAGTTTACTTTCTTCACTACTGATGTACTTTATGCTATGTGTGTGTGTGTGTGTGTGTGTGTGTGAAGGATGTTGTATTCAATGTGCTTCAACTGCCCTTAGCTACCCCATATCAACTCTTTTGCAGTCCAAATAAAGGGAAAATATTTCCCTTTGAATGTTTCTCAAGTTTGAATGTTCTCTTCAAATTTTAAGGGCATACATTATCCACATAAATATTAACAAATATTAACAACAAATTAAATTTTATCTTGAACTATCTCGTACTGTCTAGTGTTGTATATTAAATAGACTTTACGGACATGAGTGGAGTGGTCCAACATTGAGTGGCTATTTGAAGGACATGTCCCTTGAGTTGAAAAGTGAATTAGAACTAGGGATGGCAATGGGGCAGGTCCGGGCCGCCCCGCCCCACGAAAATTTTAACCCGCCCCGCGACCCGCGAATTCCCGGGGCGGGGCGGCCTTTTGACCCGCAACCGCCCCGCAAAAAAAAATCTTTCTTTAGTGTAATTTTTTTAGTGCAACCGTCCCGCCCTTTGACCCACATAACCAGGGCGGGACTGGACTGTAGCCCAGGCCCAACCCGGAAAAAGTCGTTTTTTTTAGTGTAATTTTTTTTTTTTAGCGATAGCCCGTGCGGCCGTGCTATAAAAATTCCCGGATCCAACATTTCCTTTCTTCATGGTTTTCTTTACATTTTCCAACAACTACAACAGCTTCACAGCACTGAAATAAGTGCTAATAGGCAAACCACTCCTCTCAACAAAATGAGTTCTTCCCCCCTGGTAACTCTTTCTCCAAGTTTCTAAAAAGAATTATCCCCCACAAAATCATACATTTGATTGAATTCCACTACAACAAAACAAAAACAAGTAAAATTCCAAAAAAGATTGATAAAGCCCAACAAGGATACAGAATTAGACAACCCTGAACGACAATTTATGAAAAATGATAAATATTAAATAAAACACAAGTAGGTTAGGTAAGTAAGGCCATGGGTTTGAGGTGGATGGTGTTGGTTGTGGGTGTCAGTGGTTTTTTTTTTTCTTTCTTTTTGGTTGGTAGGGGGTTGGGTGGAGAAGAAGTCCGGAGGGTTTGCTTGCAATTTGTTTTATTTTCTTTTTTCCTTTGTGTTTGTTTTTCTATTTTCTTGTTTTAATTTTAAAAATAGTACATTGGTTATGTTAAGAAAATTTTGACCATCAAACTGTCAAATTAACGAATTTTCTAACACAAGGATTATTTTCGCGTGCTTTTTAAAAATTAGGAACTCGGGTACTATAAATTGAAAGTTCGTGCTCTATCATTACAATTCACAAAGTTTAAAGTTTCAAAGCTCAATACTATTAACCCAAAATGTAATCTATTATAGTTGGAACTCCTATTGGGATAGGGTTTAGACAAAGAAAACCTTTTCTCCATGGTCACTCACTTAAGAAAGAACCTCTCAAGTCTCGAATTCCTGAAATCAATTTCCCAACTACCATACCATGTCATCAAGCCCCATTATTGAGTATGGAAAATGACGTAGGTACATTTTTAAAAATGTTAAAAGAATTAAATCAATCGATTCAAGTGAAAAATCAGGAATGCGATTCAATTGCATGTCAAAAAAATATATAGTTAAAACTTATTAAAAGAGATTAGGAATCAATGAAGCGAAATCGATTTTATTGGGTCGTGTTTTTTTAAAAAAAAAATGTTTTTTTTAATTTTTTTTACCTCAAGATCAACTTCTGATTCGATTTTTTGATCCTTGACATGTTTCGGATGAATGTTTGGGTTGACTTTTTTAAAACATTGAATTTTAGAGCCACTATATTAAGGGCGGAGCCACGAAGGGACAAGTAATTTGCAAGGTGGATTTAATGATCTCAAATCACTTATTTTAAAGGAGAACCCTAGTGCTTACTACATTCATTGTTTTGCTCATCAACTTCAACTAACCCTTGTAGCTGTGACAAAACAAGCATGTGGAGATAAAAGCATTCTTTGATTTGGTCGATAACGAAGTAAATGTTGTTGGAGAATCAGTTAAACGGTCTGATCTTATTCGAGAGAAATAAAGAATCCAAATCCTTGAAGTACTCAATTACGGTAAAATATCAAGTAGATGGGGCCCTAATCAACAAACTATCCTTAAGCGTTTTGGTGATATACGTTGGGGCTTTCACCATACTTCTTTACTTAACTTGATTCACATGTTTTCAGCTACAATTGACGTCCTTGAAATGATTAATATTGATGTTCCATATTTTGGAAAAAGAAGTGAAGCACTTAATTTGTTGAACTTGATACTAACATTTGATTTTGTCTTTAGATTACATCTCATGAAAAGATGTTAGGAATTTATGATAAATTGTTAAAGACATTACAAAGAAAATATCAAGATATTGTCAACGCCACGAAATTAGTGAAAAAACTTTAAAGAACAACTCCAAGCAATGAGGGATAATAGATGTGAATATTTTTTGGAAAATATTTGTTCTTTTTGTGAAAAGCACAATATTAATGTTCCCAACATGAATGATATGTATATACCAATAGGTCGCGTTCATGGTGTAACACTCTAGAAATGACAAATGTATCACTTGCGTGTAGATTTCCTTTATGTCGTCATTGATATGTAACTTCAAGAGTTGAATAATTATTTTTCCGAGGTAAATGATGATGTATACCTTTGTGTAGCACATTTGTGTCTAAATGATTCATTCTCTAATTTTAACAAGGACAAATTAATTAGATTTGGTGAATATTAACTCGAAGATTTTTTACTAACAGATCTCTTGGCACTTGAGGAAAAATTTGAAACATATATTATTGATATGTGTACTAACTCAAATTTTGAAAGATTACGCTGCCTTAGTGATCTTGCACAAAATTTGGTTGTGACGAAAAAAATAAAATTTATCTATTACTTTATAGGCTTGTGACACTGGTTTTAATTTTTCTAGTTGCTACTGTTATGGTAGAAAGAGTATTTTATGCAATGAATTTTGTGAAAACTCGACTGTACAATTGAATTAGAGATCAATGATTGAATGACGGTTTGAGTCTACATGTTGAGAAGAATATATTTTACAAAAATGATAATAAAGTAATTATATAATGTTTTCAAAGTATAAAAATGTGTAAGGAACAAGTGCTATAATGTATCGAAATATTTTTATTAATGTTATATTATTTTAAATTTTTTTGGTTACTTAAATTTAGTCCACCCAAAGAAAATTCTCTGACTCTGCCCCTAATTATATACAGAACCCTATAACTCGGAAGTCACTACTCTAAGAACTCTGAGTCAACGCACCATAAAATATATTTAGATGTAATCTGGTAAATAAATTATGAATACATGAGCCATTACTCAATTTTCAATATGAATATGCACTTTTCTTTTGGGGAAATTGTCTTTTAAGTCATTCATAGGTGCTTTTTTTAAAAAAAATTAGGTCTAAATATTTATTAAACTTACCATTAAGTTATACTATATTTCAATTAATTTCATAAGTACCTCTACAATCCAAATTAATTAAAATTAAACACAATTAAAACTTCATCAGTAACGCACATCACCACCATCTTCTCACATCTTTCGTCGACTCTTGCACCTCGTCGTTGGTTACCCAAACTTTTCTCACTATTTTCGTGAGTGATAATAGCAGATTCACGATTTTTCAATGTTGTTTTTCTTTTCAATCATGGAAGATAGCGTGATTTTAATTTTTAAGTATATTTCAGATACACTTCTCATGTGGTATTGATTTTATTGGTTTTTTGCGTAGATTGTTTAATAATTGGAGTTTATTAGAAGTTCATAATATTTTATTGCGGTATTCTATCCATAAGTGTGGTAGGTATTTTCTGAGAAATGAAGAATAATTTAGAACCATGATTTCATTTCTTTTTGCATTTGGTTTAAAATTTGTTGATATTAGTGTTTCAGATTATAAAACAGTATCACTTGATTGTGAAATGTGATACTGTTTGTGAAGATGAGAAAAATGTGATAACTACATATTGTTAACAGTATGGCGTTGCTTTTATCTAGTTGGTCAAGTGTAATCATTTATGTTAGGCAGAGATTCGAGGGAAGAACAACTGAATTTAGAGATGATTTATGCAAATATTCAATTAAAAGAGGGTTTAAGTTTGATTACATGATAAAAAAAAACAATGGTAAGATAGAAGTGCAGTATTCAAATAGATATTTTGATTATTGTATGTGGTATGTTTGTGCAATAGTATCAAATGTTAGTGATTTTTGTTAAATGTGGTTAATAAGCATAGTTGTCCTGTAGTATTGAGGATAGAAAAAAGTCAGAAATTGAGTTTGTAAGGTGATTTCTAGTTTGATTGTTGATATATTGAGGGTGAAACCAATATTGTGTTCTAATGACATGGTTTCACACTTTTTAACAAGATACGGTTATACCATAAGCTGTGAGAAGGCTTGGAATGCATTGGAGAAAGTGAAACGATTGATTTTTGGTGATGCATCTGAATCTTTCAAGCAGTTATATTTGTACATTGAGGCTGCAAGATCACTTAATCATAGAAGTCATATTGCTTTAGAAGTGGACCAGGTTTTCAAAAGATTCTAAAGATTTTTGTTTCTTTCCATGCACGCATTCATGGGTTTAATCATTGTCATACCATGTTGTTCATCTATGGAATATTTTTAAAAGGAAGGTTGAAATGTAACATTTGTCTGCAACCGCTTAAAATGTAACCAAGGTGAGATATTGTTTTTATGATGTTTGACATTGTTTTATGTATAACAGTATACATTATTATTATGAATACGTGTTTTTATATAGTATCATTTTGATATGTTGTGATGTGATTTATATAATTCTATTAGTGATATTATTATTTTGTGTATATGCTTGTATCTATTAGCTTATGCTGTTGTGAATTTCGAGAACCACGATAATTGATTGTGGTTTTTGGAGTATCTGCGCGGTATTGTTCAGAGTACTCGATAGTTTACATTTGTGTCAGATTTGAATGTTGGGTTAATGGAAGCATTGTCTAAAGCATTCCCTATAACAAATCATTTTTTCTATCTATAGCACCTGAAATGAAATATGAGGGATAAATTCAGCGGTGGTTGCTTCTCAAACAGCTACATGGAACGTATGGTCTGGTTGTTAATGTCATCAATGCAATTGAGTCTTTCAACGTATGGATAATTGACTCTAAGAATTTGCCCATAACGCAGATGGTTGACATGCTAAGGATAAAGCTGGTGAACATATTTGTTGCGAGAAGAACCGGATATTGTTCTTTTTTACTTTTATGATACTTTTTTTTATTGCTATATGATATTGTTATTGTTCCATGCTATTGTCCTTTTTACTTTGTGATATTGTTCATAAAAAATAGTATTTTATGATTAAGTCAAGAAACAAGTTAAACAATATCAAAAGCACATGCTTAGGTGTGTAGAAATGTTATGTTTTAATAAGTGTTTTAAAAAGTGCGTCTCGCTTAGATCGTAGACGCGCAATTAAGCGGTCAACTATATTTTTTAACTAAATAGAGGCTAGGCGTGCACTTTTTTGTTTGAATGTTTTTTTTCATCTTTTTTTTTATTTATAATAATATTAAAAATAAGAAAATATTTTTTCAAGCTTCGACATCGTCTAGGTCCGAAAAATTTGAAGCTTAGTCTCCATGCCTAGCCACGCTTTACACTTTTTAAAATATTGATTTTAACAAAAAAATCATAGCACAGTTTCTTAATAAGGACAATATTACACTCACTCTTAAATAAAAAATTTCAACGCAACATGAACAATATCATAATAAAATTATCTTAATAAAACAATATCATAAATATTTTCATATGCATTTTCATCGAAAATAGTTGCTTTAATTAAACGCAAAAAAGTAAATTAAAAAAATTAAAAGATAAAAAAAAAAAAAAAAAGTAGAGTGGCAGAGAGGATGGTGGTGGGGGCAGGAAGGTGGCGATTATTCTAGGATATAGATGTCAAATGATAGTTTTGTTCTATATATGTAAAAAAATTGAGTGAATATGTATTTAGATGGATAAAAAAAATTTGTTCTCATCTTTTCAAATATAATTTTTTATTTTTATTTTTAGTTTTAGTTTAAATTTTTAATTGAATAACAGTCTTTCGAGATCAATTCTTTCTAAATAGAATATAACAAATTTTATTTGTTATGTTTAATTATTGACCATGTGCCAAATGAGATGAAAACAACATAAGCAAATGAATTTTATTTGGGCTAGAATTTGTGTGGGCCTGTAGATGGGCTGATATAGGAATGGTCAATATAACTGCGCGTGTGTTCAAAGTTTGACCACACACCAAAATTAAGAATTTAATTATTCACGAGTGTCAGCATATTTGAGGGGTCCACCATACTGAGAAAATCCAAGAAGTTTCTATACGATTCATCCCATTGCTAACTCTTGGTCAAATGGACAAAACTACACATCGCTAATAAGTTTTTTTTAAAAACAATAATAACAATTATTAGTAATTAAGTTATTAATTATGGGATCTTAATAGAACATTATTAATGTTTAGTGTATAGTGCACTTCACCATCAATGGAGAGGTATATCCAAATTAACATAAAAGTGATGAAAAAAAAAGTATGTAGTTTATATCAAATTTATAAAAATTTAGCTTCTTGTTGGACAAATTATTACATTAAAAGGTTGATTATCATATAATAACAATGTCAAAATGTAAAATATGACTAAACATAGAGGTCGAATTTCAAGTTTATAAAGGCGAGACGTAGTTAAACATAAAGATCGCACCTTCCGATTAGATGAAGTTTAAGCAATTTTTTTAAAATATTGTATAATAATTTATGAAGTTTTAATCCAATTGTCACATCAAAAGAATAATAAAGTCAATTATGTACATTCTTGTTGGGGAATCTTCTATGGAAACTTTTGTCTAGGAGACAAATCATTTTGGAGTTTTCAACAATAATTTTGACTTTTAATTAAGCAATTACCCTTCACTTTCTGTCAATGATATATTTTATTTTTATTTAGAATTTCCACTTGAAATAATAGTCATTTCCTAAGTAGAAACTTTGATATTTTAGGGAAATCTTACAATTTTGGATTTTTGTTTATTTTTTATTTAGGTTTCCAACTATAATGGTTCTTTCAAGTGATCAAAAATTAGTTTTCGAGAGTGATTAAATATGTCGTAGATATTTAACAGACCTCCATAAATTACACTAAAAAAACAACATTATTATTCAATAAAACTCGCGAATGATTCATCGGGCTCGTGTAGGGTCTTTTCAAAACAAGATGTATGTATATTTATATGAAAATTTTAAGTCAAAATTTCACAAATTACGTTTCACTTTCTTCTATTATATAATATTAATTATTTCTTTATTAATATTTTAATTAAATATTATTTCTTTCAAACACCACTTTTCAATCTTCAATTAACAATTGATAAATATATAGGATGATATAACTGTATAAGCAATGTATTTATAAAATATGAAATAGATTTATTTTATTTTTATTTCTACACATAGGTTGACTTTGTTAATATACAATTGATTAAGTGGTGTTTCCATGCTTTCATATGTGCATATATACATGACGGGGGGACTTGAATCGTGATTTAGCTCGAAGCGTGACACTTGTTTAGTTAGGTTCGCGCACCTGATAATTGATAAAGCTCGAGTGGGGCCAACTATCCAAGTTCACATCTTAGTCCAATTTTCTTTTAAAAATTAATAAAAATTATTTAAAAATATGTTAAGTTGGGTGACCTGTTGAGCATGACATAAGTTATGTCACATAACGAGTCTAAAATTGCGCCACTAAACGCTGCGGGTGCCCCTAGCCCAATAAATTTTGTTTTGTTTTGTTTTAATTGCTATATTAGTGGAATATTAAGTTTTTCTTAAAACAAAAGATTAGTCCCTTGAAATTATTCTTGTCTGAGTGTTCGTAAAATATCACAAACTTGTCCAATAAAAAGAAACAAAAAATAAAATAAAATAAAATTGTTAATAAAAGAGATTTTGGCACAAATGGTCACTAACCTATGACCATTGTGCATTTTTGGTTCCTTAAGTTTTATTTTTATGAAGAGATTCCCAACCTATACATTTAGGTGGGCAAAAAAAATTTTTGAACGGATTTCGTCCAAAAGCACAATTTGTTTTGCACCCACCTCCATACCCTTTTCAAAACAAGGTAAATTTGTCAAATCCAAAATAAAATGTATTGTCTTCTTCGACGACCCCACCCCACCCCACCCCACCCCACCCCACCCCACCCCACCCCACCCCACACCACAGCACAGATTGCCACAATCACCAACGCCATCCACCCTACTCTACCCTACCCTACCCTACCCTACCCTACCCTACCCTACCCTACCCTATTCCCAATAGTCATAGTTTCTGCCATTAATGGCATAAACCGAGAAAGGACTTCCCCCACTTCCACCGCCAAATTGTTGGGTTGAGTTGAGTTGAGTTGGGTTGGATTTGTTGGGAATTGAGACAAATTCCTTTATTGCCCACAAGATCCTTGTTCAGATAAATATAACGAAACAGAAAAATATAAAAATAGAGAAAGATTTATGAACTGTCAAAGCTTTCACTATATGAAAAATTGTTACAATCATATAGATTTCATCCACCCAAATTCTCAAGTATCTCAAGAAAAATAATATACTAAGCTTTACCACACCTACCAATTTCTACTCTTTGTACAACCTACAAAGAGAACAAGAAAAACAACTAAGATGCTAGGCTTATAATTTTTCTCTCAGAAAACCCTCAGGTCACCACTACAAAAGAGAATAAACCACGTTAATTTATAGTTACCGAATGACCTAATTTTCTTACAAGTTTAAACTACCAAGGAGTCCAAGATTTGAAAACTTATTCTATTTTAGTTGACCTGGATGTCTTCAAAGTTTCGACTATCAAAGTGTCCAAGATTAAAAAACTTGTAATTTTAGTCGACTTAGATGTCTCCCCTTTCAACAATTGATGCATTTTCTGATTTTGGCAAGTTTTGAGAAAATATCTCAACAGGATTAGGTTGGGTGGAGTGGAGAGGACGATGGTGGCAATGTGTTGCGGCAAGATGGGGTAAGAGGGATTGTGATGGTTAAGAAGATAATACATTTTTATTTTTTTTAGTTTTGTTTGGTTTTTTATTTATTTTAGATTTGACAAATTTGACCTTATTTTAGAAACAAAGTGGAGTTTACGCACAAAACAATAGACATTTTGGACAGAAACTGTCTAAAAGAACTATTTGTGCACTTAAAGACATAGATTAAAGACCTTTTCATAAAAAATGAAACATTATGAACCAAAAATGTAGGATAAGTATAGATTAGAGATTATTTGCACCAAAATAATATATATAATTGAATACTTTTTCCAAAGCATGTAATTATTAGTCGTACAAAAATATTAGTACTTATTTGAAACTTATTCTCTTTAATCCAACTTGAATCATTTTACTCCCACAAATTTTGACTTCCACCTCCAACCCCCCACCCAAATAACTTGAATTATTTTTCTTCGACAGATAAATATCTATACATACACATCAGAAGAAGGAAAAAATCCCAATTCTGCAGTTGGAAATTCATCCATGCAGTGATTTTTCATTCTTTTGTATGAAAAATTTCACTCGTAAATTGTGCAAAAAAGAAGGAAAATTTTCAAAGAATGCCAATGGATCGATCACCATATTCATCAACTTCATCGGAGAGTTCCCAATTTTCTTCTCCAGGCTCAACGCCGCCGAAAAATTCGCCGGTGGTGCTTTCTATTGAATGCTTAAAGGGAAGTTCAAAAGCGGATGAATGGGCCGGCGATATGCTACAGACCGCCGATATAGTGGAAGAAATCAGAATTGGAAATATGATTATTAAATCGCCGTTCAAAAATGGCAAGTCCGGAGTGCAGAAAATTCTTCACAATTCTTACAAGCAGAAGGAAACCTCGATTCACGTCCGAGTCAGGCGTGGCTCGGACGAGTTCGCTGAGTTGCAAGCGTGTATTGTGCCCAACGATCAGTTTGGGGCGAAGAAGCAGTACATGCTGCGGGCCATTGATGACCCGAATTATGCTGTCGGGTTCTGTGATCGGACAGAAACTGAGTGCTTCCATTTGCAAGGTAATTTCTTGGTTTGACTTTTCAATGAATTTTCTACTTTTTTTTTTTTTCTTTTGCAAATTGTATGTTATTTTCTAAGGTTCCATAAGTTAAAATAATATAGAAAAATAATTTATTTTCTTAGATAATTTAGGGTGTATTAAAGTTTTAGCAGATTAATTTATAAAAATTTTGGATTTTATGAGATGAGTTGTTAAAATTAATTCTTAATTTTAATCTCAATATTTTTAATAATTTTTTAAGCTAAATCAAACCAAATTTTAATATAAAGCAATTAAGTTTTTCTGAAAGTGGTTGAACGATTTCACGTGCCCAAAGAAACAGTTGGGAGACGAGTTTGTCTTGGCCCGACCGACATCGGGACCGGCGTGCTGGCCAAGACACTTGCTGAAAAGTTGCAAATCGGCCTTGAACCAAAGCCTCTCTCACACATTTGATGAGAGGGTAATAATATGAAAATTAATGGTTGACTTGAAATATCTTTTGTCTTTATGAACATCATTTCCTTTAATATAATCTCGGTTTCATCAATCTCAAAAGAAATAAAATATTTATTCACACTTGTCTATTCTGGCATTGTTATTTGTCATTGCCTTCTAGATATTTGATATATAATGACTTATCACCCTTATGTGATTTTTTATTTTTTATTCTTGGGGGTGGGGGATGGAGAATTTTGAGGAATCCACGTTCACTTGAACATGATGATGAGGCTGTCATGTAAGAAATTCTCCAAGTAAGGTTCAAATATATAGTGCTTGGAGGATACTCATGCATAGTCTTGAGTCATAAACAGCTTGATTGCACTTCTTATATTAACTTTAGCTTTTGAAAGAATTGATTGTTTCACTTTATATTGAACCGGGGAAAAATAGCAAGGAAGAAATTCACACCTCAATCAAAAACAATTCATTTAATGTTCCATAGTTCTTGTTAACATCATAACTCATTGTAGTTCGTCTTCTTAAAGAAGCAAATGATGATTTACGCGAGTTAGCTTTAATAAGTTGTGGATTTCCCAATAATCCTATCAAGGTTTTTTGGTTTATAAAAGGGGATGGGTGAAGTAGCTCAATCATTTATATGTTAGCTATAATTTTAATATTTTTAATCGATGTGGGAATAATTCTTTAACAATGGAGACGGTTAACATTTCTAGCTTTATCACGAATCACAACTGGCAAAAGTGCATTTTTTAAAATAAAAGAGAGATACTTGACTTTTTTTTTTTAATTTTAATTATTCCCTTTTATTTTGATACATGTGGTAGGGGGTTGAGGGGGAGGGTGAGGATAAGTGCTGTCAACCTGTCACATAGTTTGACTGGAATATATATATGATTTATCTTTACTTTAGTGAGGGTCGTTAAAAAGCTAGACAGCTATATAAATATATGAATTCAACCATTCAATTGATTTGGTCTACTCCTCTTTTGGTGGGTGTTGCTTTCTATTAGGTATTTTTTCATTTAAAAGCAAATATGACATATCCATTTCCTCCATCAACATTGCACTCTTTCATACCACAATTGTTGACAAACAAAAAGAAGTGATATGTATCACCAGAACTGGTTCACCCACTTTCCCTATTCGGGATCAATACCACTAAGGATGAAAAACCTTGTGGAGAAGATTTTGGATAAGGGACTAGAGGCAAATCCAATGAAGAAACTAGAGATCATAAAACACTAATATTCACATTGTAGTATATGAAATCAAGGTTGAATTTAGACCTTTGTGGATGTGTAAACTACTACATTTACAAGTTTTTTAAGTGTTAAGATGTTCAACAAAAGACTAATTTGTTCTTCTAAATCTACAAGCAGCAAGAGTTGGCTTCCTGTAACACTCTTGAAATGAGGTCAACTGAATGCTATGTGTTGCCGGTCAAAAAATTTCCTTAGTTTTAGATGGCTTCAAATTTTACTTGGATTGACTTTACCGCCTATTAATAGAAAGTCTTGCATTCAACTTTTTGTGCATTTATGGAAATAGTGTACGTGTCATAACTTTGATGAAAACTGAATTCGACATGCACGTGGGGACTCTCTTAACAATTTACTTTGAAAAGTAGAACTTCAATTCTATCCCTTTTTCACTGGTGTCTTACTATTTACTCTGTTTACATCTCTAATGATACAGCTTCAAGGACCTCAAGAATGGTGAGTGCATTAGAGAGAAATCCCCTTCAAGATGGATATGTCTCATATCCATGGGAGAGAAAAAAGCAAGAAATGCTGTCTGTTCCCAATTCCAGCAGCTTTTACTCTATACTATTCTTACCAAAAGCCTCAGACAAAGTTGCTTTCCGTTACAACGATCTGGAGGACACCCTTGCAAGAGCACAATCCTGGATTAACGCGTCTCAAGAGTCGGGAGTCCCTGTTGTCTTCATGAACATCCAGACTGAATCACTACTTACCAAGGTAAGTTGAAATGTGTTAGACTATGTGGACCCTAATCATACTGTAAACTTATCTCATTGACTGCATATCGACCTGATAGTTTAAGTTTGGAAGTAAATTGAGCATTTCATACATGTATTAGGTCGCCCCAATAATCATAGGAACATATAGAAAGGATCTTTTAAGGGGTCATTTTTCGGAGGGACAGATTGGGTGGCGTGAAATCACAAACCTATGGATATAGCTCTCTCATTAAGGATGAACCACTATAATCTGTGTTTACTCCGTAATTTTAATTTTGTTTTGCTTAATATCACTCAGGTAATTGGGATTAGGGCTTTATTTCTTAGTGAAATGTCTGCTGTTGATTTATAACCATAGCAAACTTAATGACACACATGCACAACAGTGAGACTCTTGCATTTTTATTTCTTGTCAATTTCGTAAAAAAAATCCTTTCTTTTTGGTTCAGATATCTGGAGACACAGCTTCTTCTACCGTAAATGCTGGTTCACTCTCTGATTTATCAAATCTTGCAAACACAAGCCTTTATGGTTTTGAGGATTACCATGGGGTAGACATTGGCGTTGTCCGCGCTGTTCGTATGTGGTTCTCCCCACTTGCAAGAGAGATTCCAATAGAAATCAAAATCAAAGATACTGACACAAAGCTCGGTTTTGCCATCAGCAGAACAGAAGAGGTAGGAAACCTTAAATCTTACATATACACAATGTTAAAGATACAACATTGGAAAGCATCACAAATTCCGATTCTTTAATGTTGTCTAAAATTCCATTTCACAGGGATTCATTTACATATCATCAGTTATTGAAGGCGATGCTGACACGCCTTCTTCAAGATCAGGACTCAGCAATCTGTACAATCAAGCATTTACAGCATCTCGACTCCTAGTTGTCTGTCGAATATCCAATCAAAAAGTCCTTCCTTGGATGGTTTCTCCAACCGGGGCAATCCGGTGCTTTGACACCATTTCCCTCAGCCAGAAACTCTCTTTGCACCGCCACGCTCAGGTGCCTATTCTTATGCATGTATTTATATGGGACCCATCCGTAAATTTTGCAAATGTAGGCAGCATCAGGTCGAGAGCCATGTCTACCAACCCGCCTTCATCACCGAAAGAGGTTCCTTTTACACGCCCTGCAAATGAAAATCAGGTTCTTCCATTGCCACTCGAAGAAGGCTCGACCGAGAGTAGAGGCAGTGATGAACCAAACATTATGCTTGCAAGGGATACTGCTGGGGAGCTTTCCTTCAGATTCCATGATTTTGCACTCAAGAACAATTGGGTTTGACAATTTTTGACAGGCGTCTGTATTTCATTTCTTTCTGTTTAGTCCTGAGTTGTGTACATAGGACTGGATGTATTGTCTTGTACTAGTGAAATTAAACAGTTGTAGACACTCTTTTGTTGTTCAATTCTTGAACTAAATATAGTTATTCTTGTGTTGAGAGACGAGTATGTTAGTCCTAAGGATGTAGCAAGGGCTATAAATAGAGACACAAATAACTTGAGATTGAGAGACTTCAACTTGACTCGTCTTAAACTCATTTAAATCAACTTCAAACTTGAAACAAGTCGTAGTTGAGATAAATGTATAAATCATTTTCAACATGGCTCGACTTGAATCGTTAGCTCGACTCGAGTAATTAAATACTAAATATCAAATAAATAAGTCAATAGTCGATTATAAATTCATGAGAAACAAATTATGTAATCCAAAGACAGTTTTGTGTGTACCAATTGCATGGATATCTACACAAATACTTGTCTGTTTATTCCTTGAGTGTACATTTAGTAGTCAGTACGCACCATGGACACTATCTAAGAAACCAATTTTTCAGGTTTTGCATTAAACAAATGAAAAATTTATCAAACTTTTCTTGATAACCTAAGAATTAGAACTTCATATTCCAGCATAAATCATGCTCGGGTTGATTAAGTTCGTCTGTTATTATTAGCTTGTGTAGAGTATATATTAACGGTCCAACGGAGTATTTCTTTTGTTCGTATGATTTATTGCTACATTGATTATTTTTAAAAAAATTCTTGATATAATATGAAAGAGAAGTTCAAAGTCAAACCAACAACACCAGTGCAAAAGGAATTGACTTTTAAGCAGGATGATTCATGCTACTGAAGACTGAATTAGCATGGAAATTGAGGTTCTGACTTTTTCATTGTAACCTCCATAATTATCTAATAATTTTGAAATGTTGATGGAAGAGTAATATTAGAAAGAGAAATAAGAATCACACCTTACGTTCTAAAAATTATATTAACCTTCTTTATTTTTAATTTTGAGTATCATATTCATTCAGTATAGTAAGACTTTATACTCAAAAAAAAAAAAAACTATTTTGATGATTTATTAAATGTTTATAAAACGGTCCGGTATTGACTCGAAAAAATGTTAAGATTCCATCATGTCAAAGATAACTTATTCAAGAATAATTTGCATTTTTGGTCTCTAACTTTTACAGTTTGTTACTAATCTATTATCAACTAATTTTTATTGTACCAGACACCTCCAACCTTTCATTTAATTACAAATCACATCTCTATTCACATATTTTGGCAAATTCGCCATTCTTTTAAATAAACAAAAATAAAACAAAAATAAATAAATAAATAAATAAAGTCCCATAACTTTTCAAATAATACAAAACAACTTATTCCTCCACCCACCCAACCAACCCATCACATCCCACCATAGCCATCATACCTCCGAACTGAGCCACAATTTCAATTGTTTGTACTAAACAAGTAGTAGGAGGCAAAAACCATTGTCTTGATTTTACCATTTTCAATCTCATTTTTTACGGTAGGCCTTCAAAGAAGAAGATGATGCTATTATAAAGCGTTTGCAAGAATCAATAGATTCCGACCCCGATGACCCATCTCTCCATTTTAATTTGGTAAAAATGCTACCTTAATTGTTTGTAGTTGGGTTTCTTCTCTTCATTTCAATTACTGATTTTGTTATGGAGGGAGTTTTGTTATTAGAAAAGGGAGAGAAACTGCAAGAAAGTATGGAGAAAGCAATGGAACATTTTGTGATAGCAACCAAGCTCAATCCACAAAATGAGTTTGCGTTGGGTCATTATTATATGTAGGTTTCGCCGGATCCTCAACGGTAAAAAGAGAAATTGGGTAGAGAGCAAAGGAGTCGTCGAAATTTGTCAACAATTTTTGTTAGGATATTTTTTCAAAACTTGCCAAAATCAAAAGATGCACCAATTGTTGAAAGGGAAGACATCTAAGTCGACTAAAATTGAAATTTTCTTCCAAAACTTGGACTCCTTAGCAGTCGAAACTTTGAAGAAAATTAGGTCATACGTTAACTATAAATTGACGAGGTTTATTCTTTTTTGTGATGTGTTCATAGGAGAATGGAAGAGACCAGATGAATCTTAACGCTTTGTCTTTATCATCAATTTTAACTCCAATAGCTTCCAGTTCAGAAACAATCCCATTTATAACACTTAGGTGGTTTGAAATTTTTGTACCTGCATTCATTCACAGTTAATGAAACTGTTCTTTTAAGTACAACCGAATTGAAAGACTCTTTGTTTGATACAACTATTCAAGTTTTTTCCAAAGTTCATTTGCAGCAGATATTCCATAAATATTTGTAAGAACATTTTTGGCTAAACATAGACGTATTGTACTTGCAGCTTTTAAATCCAAATTTTTCCAAACCTCATCGCTCATACTGAATTTTTCAGTATCTTTGTCAGAAATAGGGATTGGTTTCCCTTTCAAAGCCTTGTGGTGCAGTCCAAATTGAATAAAAACATTCTTGACTTATACTTGTCACAAGCCAAAATTGATTATTCCGTCAAATTTTTCCACATCATATTTGATAGACATATCTTCTCTGTGCGCCAACACTCTGAACAACATGATGTTCTGATACTACTGTTGGGAATTGAGACCAACCTGGTCACGTGAGAAAAAATTGTCCAAAAGGTAACTGCTTGATATCAGATACGGACAATATGTTTCTCTTTATAGGAGACGATGATGTAGCTTGAATAAATATTTACATCCTTATGACCTGCGTTAGTTGCCATTATAGAGGATGTGTTATTACTAGTACGTCCATATATTTTGCCACGATCATTGGCTTGATATTAATATAAGGTATGTGGTGGAATTGATGTCGATGGCTGGTGAACTTCCAAGTAAGTCAAGTAATGGAGTTGCACCATAATATTTTAGCAAATTTATTCGACATGAGCCAATGAAATTCTTAGAATTTGTTAATTCTAAATGATTATACTTATATGGTGGAGTATGTTAATTATTTGTTTGAGAATTGGGATTCTCAAAGCTTATTGATTTTTTTTAAGTATCGAGAGCTGCATGAGAGATGATTGAGTTTTGACTCGTTTTTCGTCAAAGTGGAGATTCTTGGAATATTTTCTCAAAACTTGCCAAAATCAAAAGAAGCACCAATTGTTGAAAGGGAAGACATATAGGTCGACAAAAATTGAACAAGTTTTCAAATCTTAGACTCATTGGCAGTCGAAACTTGGAAGAAAATTAGGTCATACGATAACTATAAATTGACGTGATTTATTCTCTTTGGTGATGTGACTTGATGATTTTTTAAGAAAATTTTTGTAAGCCTAGCATCCTAGTTGTTTTCCTTGTTCTCTTTGTAGGTTGTACAAAGAGTAGAAATTGGTGGGTGCGGTAAAACTTATGATATTATTTTTTTTGAGATACTTGGAGAGATAGGTCAGTGAAATATATATGATTTTAACAATTTTTCATATAGTGAAAGCTTTGACAGTCCACAAATCTTTTTGTCTTTTATATTTTATTTTTTTCGTTATCTTTCTCTGAAGCCATAAAGACGACCAAATGCGTACACCATAACCTACAATGATAACTGATGCTTATCTTCCGCCTAATAAAAATGGCTATTTCGTCTTGCATCTTTCTGCCCAAAAAGTACATTAAATCATGCATTCTCCGGTTCATATGGAATTAGTTGGGATGGGTGAGTGGGGGTAGGGTGGGTGAGGAAGAAGGTATTTTTTACTTTTTGAAAAGTTATTTTTTGTTGTTTTATTGCTTTCTTTTATTTTTATTTATTTAAAAAAGGGGGAAATCCATCAAAATATGTCAATGGGAATGTGATTTGTAATTAAATAAAAGGTTGAGTAAGTTTGGTGCTATAAAAATTAGTTGATGATAGATTAGTAACAAACTGCAAATGTTGTGGACCAAAAGTGAAATTTACCCTTTATTCAAACATAGAACGCTACACATCGAAGCTCAAAACTACCTAAACATTTTCTTTTTCGTTCTTTTAAAAAAATTACAATAAGAAAACTTAGACAACTTCACCCGTGGCCAGTTATTTTTTTCCTTTCGATGTGATTTTATTTATAACTAGTCTGATACTTAGCTAATTTCTAGTTTTTCAAGTTGAACCAATCATGCAAGACGAATTTTCATTTTTCCTTCGATGTAGTTTTATTTATAACCAGTCTGATTTTTGTGCTAATTTCTAGTTTTTCAAGTCGAACCAATCTGGCCAGACAAATTTTCAAGATATTAAGTTTATATTCGGTAGTGCTGAAATTATTTTTTAAGTGTTTATATTATAAGTTGGGGTGGATATGTAGATAAAAAATAGATTGTAAGTTGTAAGTCCTATGAAATGTGTGATAAAAAGTATGTTTGACTAGTTGAAATTATAATTTAAGCATCCAAACAGGGACTAAATAACTGCAAAATGCAAATTTATTTATGGATAATTTTCACTTTTGGTCCCTAACCTTTCAAATCTGTAACTAATCTACCTTCAACCAATTTTTTAGTATTAGACATCCTCAACCTTTGTATTTTGTTACAAATCACGTCCATATTGACATATTTTGATGGATTTGCACTCTTCTTTAAATAAACAAAAATATAAAAAAGTTAAAAAAAAATTGCAAATGAAGTCCCATAACTTTTAAAAAGAACAAAATAACTTCATCTTCCCCCAAAAGCCTACCCAATGCAAAGTTATGGACAAAATTCCATGAAAATTACAAGACCATCCCAGAGAAAACAAAATCGAAGTGCAAGAAAGTTCCAAGAAAAACACGCTGGTACAGAGACGGATAAAGCGGAGAACACAGGGATAAAGAGATAACATGCGAGAAGTTGAAGTTGAAGTCGAAAAAATGGGTCGATTTAGACGCATTGACTCATCTATTTTCAGAAACCCCGATTCATTCAAGCAATTCTTCAAGACGAATACTTCAACATTCGAGTGGCTCTGTGGCTTACATGAGCCGTTACTTGACTGCCATAATTCGATTGACTCGCATTTCAATTTGCCTGCAGAGACCACCCTCGAAATTTGTCTCTTCCGACTCGCAACTGGCTCTGATTTTCCAAAAATCTCCCGTCGGTTTTAAGTTTCTGAAGTCATTTCAAAATTCTGCGTCAAACAGCTCTGCCGTGTGCTTTGCACCAATTTTCAGTTCTAGGTGGGGTTCCCGAGTCACAAAGAGTTAGATTTTGTGTCAACTCAGTTCGAAACCCTTATTGGCCTTCCCAACTGCTATTATTCCAAGTTCAGAATCAAAAGAAACAATGGGTCTAATGTAATTAATCCAGAAACCCTACAAGAAGAAAATATTGATGTGCAAATTGTTGTGGATTCATCATTGTTGGGATTTTTTTGGTCCCAAACAAACAAATGGGCTATGATGATTAAATGGGTCGGTTTAATTATACTTCGTAAGCTTGAGCAATGATCAAAGACTTATTAATAATACCCAATCTCCAACAATTAGGCAGCTCAATTATAAAGACGGGTCAAAGTATTTTATAGTTAATTTTGAGTAATGGGCACGACCTAGTTGCTCGGTTGCTCGGTTAACTAATCTTAGATAACCCACTTAGCTTTAGGGCTCTTTTGTGGGTCCTTGGTTGCAATATATATTTATGGTAATTCCTTTGGTGCAATTTATAAATAGTGGCTGCCCCACCTTTTTGCGGAGAACAAAAAAGCTGCTGTGAAAATTAGATTTGAGGTTTTCCTTCCTTGGTGGATTAATATACTTACACACGCACAGAGAGATAAAAGCTTTGGTTGCCATTTTCTCTCTGCCTCTTCTTCGCGTCCCTGTGTGCGGCGCTGGCTGTCTTTATTTCTGTCCCTCTCATTCTTCTTCTTTGTGGAGAATAACCTCTCCTTTCGTGTGGAATATAGTGGGTTATTTAGGAGTGTGCTTTGGCCAAGATTTGTAGTGTTACCATTGTTGGAGATTGGCTAATCTGAGCCTCTTTCACTCACCACTATCGTCCCGTTGATTGAAGATTGAATACTTTTATTTTGCTTTCAATATTGTCCATTTGTATTTGCTTCTCATAAATAAATAAATCTCATTATTCTTGGTGATTTGCAGATTTATTATTTCAACAAATTGGTATCAGAGTGTGGTTGGCTTTTAAGAACACACTGGACTGGAAACTACAATGGTGGACGACGGCAGCAGCACAACAGACTATTTTTCAGCCAAAAATTTATTTTTTGAAATTAATTTAATAAATTTTTTGGGCAGCAGTGTTTTCTTTGGACAATTTGGATTCGATCTTGGTGTCATCCTTCTGCTCCAAATCTACTGAAAGTTAAATATGCAAAAGTGAGAGTAAAATAACTAAATTCACATCTCTCTGATATTACGGACTGTCAGATTGGTCCGCTCTGAAAAATTAGATGATCTTTTTTTTAAATTTCTACAATAGCAGGCCATCGTGTGGGGATGGCCATTAGGTTTGGAGTTACCGTGTGGGGTAACCATTGCCATTTGCTAGGAATTTACGTGTCCATTATTGTGACTTGTGTTAGCTTTTGTTTTGGTGCTGATTGTTTGCGATACTTTGCTTCTGTGCATTATTATTTAGAACTGTTACCTGGACTTTACCCGTTTGACAATTTCTTTGATCTGAGATCGCGAATCTCATGAAATATTGGGAATATAAAACCGTGTATATTGAGACCTTTAGGTTTTTCTGCGTGATTATTTTAAGGTGTTTGTTGGTGTGTATTCTTATTTGTTGAGATGTCTGCACATCGTTTTGACTTGAGTGTATTTACTAGTAAAGGTGATTTTTCTATTTGACAATAGAAAATGAAAGGTATTTTGATTCAACAAAAGATTTCTAAAGCTATTGATAATTCTTATGGTCCTAATGTTACTGAGGATAAGAAAAATGATTTTGATAAACTTGCTTACAATTCTATCATATTGCATTTATCAGACCCTGTTTTGCGAAAAGTTAGAAATTTTGATTCCATAGAAAAGCTTTGGAAAAAAATTAGAAGAGCTTTATTTAATCCAATCCACTCCAAATAAAATTTATCTCATTGAAAAAAATTTCAGCTTCAAAATTAATCCCTCAAGGAATTTGGATGACAATCTTGATATTTTTAATAAGCTTGTGCAAGATATTACAAACTATGGCGAAACGGTCCCGGAAATTAACAAAGCTATAATTTTGTTAAATATTATTCTTTATTCTTATAAGGAAGTCAAGAATGCAATTAAGTATAGGAGAGAAATCCTTACACCTGACATTGTCGTAGACTCTTTAAAAAGTAAGGAGAGAGAGAGAGAGAGTTGAAGTTCAAAAAAAATGAGAAAAAAATAGTGAGATCCATTTTGTGAAGGGTAGACCTTAGTCAATGGGTGGGAGTGGAGGTGGAGGTGGAGGTGGAGGTGGGCAAAATAGTAGTGGCAATAGAAAGGGTAGAAGTCGTTCTAAGTCACGGGGTAAGGCAAAAGGGAAGAAGTGCTATGGTTGTGGCAAATTAGGCCATTTCATTAGCAACTGCTATAAAGAAAAGAATAAGCAAAGAAATTAGAAAGAAAATAATGAGACGAATGTGGTAGTACCCAAAGAGGAGTCTAGTGAGGTTTACATGCCTTTAAATTCTGAGCCTAGTGAGATTAACATGTCTATAAACTCCCATAAGGATAAGTGAATTCTTGACTCTGGTGCAACTTTTACATCACATCAAATAAACATTGGTTTGATCATTTGCATGAAAGTAATCATGGGAATGTCGTTGTATGGGGTGGTGTTGCATATAACATTACTGGCATTGGTGATGTGACTGTTAGATTTGATAGTGGCTTTGTGCATACACTAAAGGGAGTTAGATACATTCCATACATGGGTAGAAATTTAATTTCTGCGGGGGAGTTGGAAGAAATAGGTTTTGTTGGTGTGCTTGGCAATGTCATGTTAAAAATGACTAAGAGTGCACTTAGAGCTTTTAAGACTGTTAGAAAAAATGGCATTTACATTGTGCGTGCTGAAGTGGTAGGTGGTCTAAATTTCACTATTGCTTCTATTGATACTGATCACACACAGAAGTGGCATAATAGACTTGCTCACATTAGTTTTAAGGAACTTAAGTTCCTTAAGGATAAAGGTGTGTTTGGTAAGGATTAGGCGTCTGACATGTCATTTTGTGATCATTGTGTGCTTAAAAAACTTCGTAGGATATCGTTTTCATCTAGCACACACAAGACATCTAGAGTGTTAGAATACATTTATACAGATTTGTGGTGGTAACAAATATATTTTGTCTATTATTGATGATTTCTCCAGACGTGTGTGGGTTTATCTGTTGAAAGATAAAAGTGAAACTTTCATTAAATTTAAAAATTGGAAAGTTCAGGTGGAGAATCAGACTCGCAAAAAGATAAAATATTTGCGTAATGATAATGGTCTTGAATTTTGCAATGCTGATTTTGATAACTTGTGTAATAGTGTGGCATTACTAGACATAAAACTTTGCCTTACACTCTCCAACAGAATGGGGTTGCTGAAAGGATGAATCGTACTTTGCTTGATAAAGTTAGATGTATGATGTTGAGTTATGGTGTGCCTAAATCATTTTGGGGTGAAGCTGTTAGGACTGCATGCTATCTGACTAATTTGACTCCATCCACTGCTTTAAATGGAGATACTCCTTAAGAAAAATGGCATGAAAATGTGCTGATTATACTATGCTTAAAAATGTTGGCTGTACTGCTTTTTCTCATCAGAGTGAGGAAAAACTTGAACCTAGAGCTAGGAAGTGTGTCTTTCTGGACTACCCTGAGGGAGTTAAGGGATATAGGTTGTGGGATAGAAGCCAAAATGGTGTGAAGATTATCATAAGTAGAGATGTCAAATTTAACGAGTCGGGGATACCTTGTCTAGAGAGTAAAAAACAGCAAGAAACCATTCATGGTGAATCTTTAGTTGAGGTGGAGAGAGTGAGCACCCCATTACCCGTTTCTCCTAGTGAAGTGGAGAAAGTGAGCATCCCATTACCCGTCTCTCCTAGTGAGGTGGAAAGTGATAACTAACAAGATTAGCAGGTTGTAGAGAATGAGAGGGTCGAGGATGTGATAGAAGATCATCCCGTAGACCAAAACCCTTTAACTGATTATCAATTAGCTAGAGATAGGGAGAGAAGACCACGTAGGGAACTCCAAAAGATGTCTGACTATACCATAGCCTATGTTAGTTATCAAGAACTAGTGGATAGGGAGTCCAATACCTATGAAGAGGCTATGAGGTGTGAAAAGTATAAAGAGTGGGTGAGTGCTATGAGAGAGGGGATGAGCTCTCTAGCTAAGAATCAAACTTGGGAATTAGTACCTAAACCTAAGGATAAATCCATTGTGGGATGTAAATTGGTTTATAAGGTAAAAGAGAGAATCACTGAGAGTAAGCCTGTGAGATACGAGGCTAAGCTAGTAGCCAAGGGACAGTGGTACAAGAAGTTTGATTCATATGTTCTTTCAATTCGTTTCAAGAGGAGTGAGTTGATCATTGTTTGTATTACCAGCATCACAGCACAAATGATTGTGTGTATTTGTTACTTTATGTTGTTGATATGTTATTGATTGGTTCTGACATGAAAGTGGTAAACAATATTAAAATTGAGTTAAGTAGAGAATTTGATATGAAAGACCTTGGGCATGCTAAAAGGATCATTGGCATGGAAATAAATAGAGATAGGTCTAATTCTTACTTAATCGTTCGTCAAACTCCATATGTGTTTAAGGTTTTGAAAAAATTTGGTATGCTTGATTGTAAACATGTATCTGTCCCTCTTGGTAATTATTTTGTTTTGTCTAAAAAACAATCATCTAAAAATGAAGAAGAAGTTTCATAAATGAATAAAATTTCCTATTCAAATGCAATTGGTTCTGTGATGCACTTGATGGTTTGTATTAGGCTAGACTTGGCTTTTACTGTTATTACTTTGAGCAGGTACATGTCTAATCCAAGACCTACTCATTGGGAAGTTTTGAAATGGTTGCTCAGGTATTTGAAAAGTACCTATGATGTAGGGTTAATATATAAAATTGTTTCCAATGGTGTGAAACTAAAGGGTTTTACTGATGCTGATTATGGTGGAGATAGAGATAATAGGAAATCTACTTCTTCCTATGTGTTCACTTTGTGTGATTCATGTGTTAGTTGGAAATCTCAACTCCAACGTATTATTGCTCTTTCCACTACTGAATCTGAGTATATAGCTGCTACTGAAGTCTTTAAAGAAGCTATGTGGTTTAAAGGTTTACTTAACGAATTATGTGTTTTAAATGATAATATAACTATATATTATGATAGTCAATCAGCTATTCATTTGTGCAAGAACCCAGTTTTTCATGAACACACTAAACATATAGATGTTAGACTGCATTTTATTGGAGATATGGTATCTCAAAATATGAAAGTGCATTCAGATTATAACCCTGCAAATATGGGCACTAAGGTGCTCACTTTGGTAAAGTTTAGAAGTTGTCTTACATTTCTAAACTGGTACAGGTACGTTGAGTTCTAATTAGTTTAGAATTCATTTTTTGTCATCTACTGAGTATGTGTTTTTATTTGAGTTTTGCAGATTTTTTTTTTTTGGAGCCAAGGTGGAGGTTCGTTGGGATTTTTTTGGTCCCAAACAAACAAATGGGCTATGATGATTAAACACGTCGATTTAATTATACTTTGTAGGCTTGGCCAATTATCGAAGACTTATTAATAATTTCCAATCTCTAACAATTAGGCAGCCCAATTACAAAGACGGATCAAAGCACTTTATAGTTAATTTTGAGTAATGGGCCGACCCAGTTTCTCGGTTAACTAATATTAAATAATCCACTTACCTTTAGAGCTCTTTTGTGGGTCCTTGGTTGCAATATCTATTTATGGTAATTCCTTTGGTACAATTTATAAATAGTGGTTGCCCTACCTTTTTGCGGACAACAGAAAAGTTGCCGTGAAAATTAGAATTTAGGTTTTCCTTCCTAGGTGGATTAATATACTTACACACGCACAGAGAGATAAAAACTTTGGCTGCCATTTTCTCTCTGCCTCTTCTTCGCGTCCCTGTGTGCGGCGCTGGCTGTCTTTATTTCTGTTCCTCTCCTTCTTCTTCTTTGTGGAGAAAAACCTTCCCTTGCGTGTGGAATATAGTGGATTATTTACGAGTGTGCTTTGGCCAAGATTTGTAATATTACCATTGTTGGAGATTGGCTAATCTGAGCCTCTTTCACTCACCACTATCGCCCCGTTGATTGAAGATTGAAGACTTTTATTTTGCTTTTAAAATTGTCCATTGTTATTTGCTTCTCATAAATAAATAAATCTCATTATTCTTGGTGATTTGCAGATTTATTACTCCAACAATCATCAAGAATTTTAAGCATTATAGCTGGTTTTAGCGGCAGTAAAAGTGATTTTCAGGTACTTAGATCATCAACTATATTTAAAGATATCAAAAAATGATCATTATTGAATGTGTCACAGCCATTTTATATAAATGATGTGGATTTTACATCTCATGGTTGGATGGTGGTGATTTGGCCATGAGTTGGTTGATTTTTGGAGAAGATAGAGTTATTTTGTGTTTTTTAAAAGTTATGGGACTTCATCTGTATTTTTTTTAGCTTAGTGACGTGATTTGCAACAAATTGAAATAATGGAGATGTCTGGTGCTAAAAAATTGATTAGGGATAGATTAGTTACAGATTTGAAAAGTATGAGACCAAAATTGTAAATTACCCTTTATTTATTCATCCAACCTACCAACTAGGAATGAATCATTCTACTAGTAATATTCCCAGGCACATATAATATTGAGAGTGGTATTGGAAGTCCAAAATCTTGCCTTAATCATCTGAAGAATGTTTTTTCCATATTAAAAAATGTTCAAAATATATAAAATAATACAATCACCCTACACTATTTATTGAGTTCCACAGGTGAACACTTTGCAATATTCTTTTAACCATCAAGCAATTAATACTAATAGTCAACCAAAAATGGCCCCGAGTTTTGATGATGAAAACTCTTTGTTTGATTTTGTTGTGAAAAATGGCAATGGTGTCAAAGGTCTGGTGGATTCAGGGATAGCAAAGGTACCTGAGAGATACGTCCAACCACCACAAGAACGAATCGACAAACTCAATGCATTCTCACAAGTGCTTTCCCCCATTGATTTATCAAAGCTCGACCAACCAGCCGAGCACGATCAGGTGGCGGAGGCTGTAGTTAGAGCAGCCGAGACACTTGGGTTCTTCCAGGTGGTGAACCACGGCGTGCCAATCGAGTTGCTAGAGGCACTTAAGGATGCAGCCCACAAGTTCTTTGCTCAACCACCAGAAAAGAAGGCTGTTTATCTCAAGGGAGTTAGCCCTAGCCCTCTTGTCAAGTATGGAACCAGTTTTGTACCAGAAAAAGAAAAGGCTTTGGAATGGAAAGATTATGTTAGTATGGTCTATACTAATGATGCTGAGGCTCTAGAGAATTGGCCTAACCATTGCAAGTAAGACAAACTTTACATTCATGGGAATGCTTCTTTCCTATGATATATTGCATGCATCCACAATTTTAGAATATTAGCTCTTGTTCATTTTAATGTTTTAATTTATAATTCTGTTTTGCAGAGACGTTGGGCTTGAATACTTGAAGGCATCAACTATGATGGTGAAAAAATTGTTGGAAATTCTCTTAAACAATATTGGAGCGACGCAAGATCAGGACTCGAGAATTGAAGCACTTATCGGGCAAAAAATGGTGAACATGAACTTTTACCCAGCATGCCCTAATCCAGAGCTAACAGTGGGAGTGGGACGCCATTCAGACATGGGCACATTAACTGTTTTGTTACAAGATGGTATTGGTGGTTTATATGTTAAGGCTGAAGAAAACATTGATGCAGGAAAAATGGCAGAATGGATAGAGATTCCACCCATTCCTGGTGCCTTAGTCATTAATGTAGGGGATACATTACAGGTAAAACTATTCTGAATCAACGGTACACCAAATGCAGTTCTTGATAAGTCTTAGATTTCGTTGTTCTATATCAATATTTTAAATATCACCCCCAACACAATAGTCTTACTATTGATATTTGATTGTGTTCCCTTCAGATTTTAAGCAATGGAAGATACAAAAGTGCTGAACACAGAGTACGAACCACAAGCAAGCAATCAAGAGTGTCAATCCCATTATTCACAACCCCAAAACCAACCGAGAAGATTGGCCCTCTGCCTCAACTGGTGGAGATTGATCAAGTAGCTCACTATCGAGAAATTGCATTTGGAGATTACATGAACAACTTTTTTGGAAAAGCTCATGATGGAAAAAGTTCCCTCAATTTTGCTCAAAACAACTCCGTTTAAAATCAAATAATTCCTTCAAATTAATCGTTAATAAACATTATCTCATGAGTCTAATAACCTATAAAATTGCTGTATCAAGAATTTCATATATGCTAAGTTTGTCCATTCGAACAGTTTGTCAGAAAAGGGTTTAATCCCTCTCTTAATGATAGTAGCTCTGTTGCTACATGTACTGAGGTTTGATTTCAAAGAGAATAAAAGTTTTTTCTTTCTTTGAATTAAACAAGTATGAAAAGGCTGTTAAACATATACGTCAATTGAAAAAGGTTAAACAACATATTATAATTAAAATGAACAGTTAACAAATGGAGTAAGGAAACTTCATAATAAAGAATTCGAAAAAGAAAGCAAACCGAGGCCTATACAAGTACAGTTTTCTTAAAACAGATTCGTCCCCTACCGTAAGTTATGAACGTCTGTCTCCTAGGATACAACGGTAGAACTGGTTGTACCAGCGAACCGACTTACTGCTCGAACTTTATCACCTCTAAAAGAAAACTTGGATGAACTTAAAAGAAAGAGAAGAAAAAGCTGAATTTTGATGTGTTGAAATGAGGAATTATGGACTTGTTTATATAGGCACTAGAATGACCTTCCAATTCCAAATTCACCATTAACATAAGAGTTACAAGAATTACAAGATATGAATGGTTGAGAAGATGGAATGTCTAAACCAAATGAAGAACTTTAATTTTCAGCTTTAATTTTCCATTCACTTAATTTCCAACAATCCCCCACATGAATGAAAAATTGAAAAAGACACGGAAGACTCGGTGATAAAGTTCAACGTCCGAATCCTGCATAGGATAGGTAGGTGTTACCCTTTGAACCTTTCCTTATGAAAATATATTTATTTTACTAACTGATCAATAGACACGATGTCATTGAACTGTTCTGCCTTTTGTGTAAACGATGATATACTTCACATAGAATTCTTCCTACATAGTTCAGTTCTTATTGTTATGTTCATTTATGGCCATGAACATATGCCTGGTTCTGCGAGATGATTTAAGAATTGTGCCTCACACAATTCTCTTAGAAGCGGCCCCACTTCTCTCTCACATAGGTGATTTCTTAATTAAGAGTAGCCGTTTTACTCCGAGCGTAAGAATCATTAAAAGTATATTGCTTATCCTTTTATCTACGGGTATCACTGTTTCATCATAGGAATGGGTAGGAGAGAACCTCCACAGTGATCTAATTAAGTATTTACAATTAGGTTGTCCCTTTGAACCTAGATCTTGGGATCTCCAGTCAACTAGGTTGGATTTCTATTGTATTAACTTATTCTTCCAAAGGCTTAAGTCTCATTCCTTTCGACGACTTTCTAACTAACTCTCTATTCAAACCTTTAGTTAACGGATCCGCAATATTATCCTTTGACTTCACATAGTCAATACAGATAACTCTAGTTGAGAGTAGTTGTCTTATGGTATTATGTCTATGACGTATATGTCTAGACTTAACATTATACATGTTACTTTGTGTCCTACTAATTCCAGATTGACTATCACAATGTATGCAAATTGCTGGCACAGGCTTTGACCATCTGGAAATATCTTCTAGGAAGTGACGTAACCACTCAGCCTCCTCACCACACTTATCCAAAGCTATAAACTCACATTACATAGTGGATCTGGCTATAACCGTCTGTTTAGAAGATTTCCATGATATAGCTGCACCTCTAAGTGTGAACACAAATCTACTTGTAGACTTTGAGTCTTTTATATCAGATATCCAGTTAGCGTCAATGTATCCTTCAATAACTGCCAGATATCTAGTACAGTGCAACCCATAATCACGAGTATATCTCAAATACCTTAGTATTCTTATTATTCATTTTCAGTGGCCAGCTCTTGGATTACTCGTGTATCTACTCAGTTTGCTAACTGTGTATGCTATGTCTGGTTTTGTACAACTCATTAAGTACATCACATTTCTAATAATTCTAGAGTATTCTACTTGAGAGATACTCTCGCCTCTGTTCTTTGATAGATGCTGATTAGTATCTATCGATGTTCTAGCCATGCTAGAATCATCATTGTTAAATTTATTAAGAATTTTGTCCACATAGTGTGATTGACTTAGGACAATTCTCTCTGATGTTCTTGAAATTTTAATTCCAAGTATCACATCTGCTAAGCCCATATCTTTCATGTCAAATCTTGAATTTAACATGTCTTTAGTAGATTTAATCATCTTATCGTTGCTTCCAACAATAAGCATGTCATCAACGTAAAGACATAAAATGACATAGCTATTTTCAGTGTCTTTGATATAAACGTATTTATTGCACTCGTTGATTTTAAATTCATATTCCATCATGACATGATCAAACTTTTCATGGCATTGTTTTGGAACTTGTTTCAAACTATACAATGACTTCACCAATTTACAGACTTTGTTTTCTTGCCCTGGAGCAGAAAAATCCTCAAGTTGTTCCATGTAGATTTCTTCATCTAAATCTTCATTTAGAAAGGCAATTTTCACATCTATTTGATGTACTTCGAGATTCTGCAAAGTTGCAATTGCAAGTATCATCCTAATGGATGTTATTCTCGTTACTGGAGAATATGTATCAAAGTAATCAAGGCCTTCTCGTTGTCTGTACCATTTTATAACAAGCCTTGCCGTATACTTTTCGATTGTTCCATCTGTTTTTATTTTCTTCTTGAAAATCCATTTGTAGCTTAGTGGTTTGCATCTCGGAGGAAGATCCACTAGCTTCCATGTATGGTTTTGCAGAATAGAATCTATCACTTTTAATTGCCTCTTTCTATTGAGGTCCTTCCGAAGAGTTCACAGCTTCTTTGAAGCTTTGAGGTTCAGTATCTAGCATATAAGTCAGAAAATCAGGACCATAAGATTTTTCTGTTCTTTCTCGTTTGCTATGTCTTGGTTCAATCTCAACTTCTTCTTCTACTTTTTGGTCCTGACTATTCTCAATCATAGTCTCATATGTCCGTTTAGAAGAGCTCGCTTATTCTTTAGACTTGTATGAAAATACATGTTCAAAGAATGATGCATTTCTCGATTTCATTATAGTGTTTTTGTGTATATCAGAAATTTTTGAATCAAACACAAGAAATCGATAAGCACTACTGTTATGTGCATATCCGATAAATATGCAATCAACAGTTTTTTATCCTATTTTTCACCTTCTTTGGTGTAGGTACCGCCACTTTGACAAAACAACCCCACACTCGTAAGTATTTGTAGGAAGGCTTTCTTCCTTTCAATAATTCGTATGGACTCTTATCTTCTTTCTTCCGGGGCACCTTATTTAAAAGGTAATTAGCTGATAACACAGCTTCTCCCCACATGTTCTGAGATAATCCAGAACTTAACAACATTGCATTCATCATTTCTTTCAATTTCTATTTTTCCGTTCAGCAACACCATTTTGTTGAGGTGAATAAGGTGCTGTTGTTTCATGTTTAATTCCGTGTTGTGCACAGAATTCAGCAAATGGTGATTCATATTCACCACTTCTATCACTTCTCAACACTTTGATTTTTTTGTTGAGTTGATTTTCAATTTCATTCTTATAAAGAACAAATTTCTCTATAGCTTCGTCTTTACTTTTAAGCAAATACACAAAATAATATTTTGTGCTATCGTCAATAAAAGTAATAAAATATTTGTTTTCTCCCCTTGTTTGTACAGATTTTAAATCACATACATCAGTGTGAATTAAATCAAGTGGTTCAGTTTTTCTTTAAACAGATTGAAATGGTGACCTTTTCAATTTTGCCTCAACACAAGTTTCACACTTATGTTTATTATCAATTTGGAATGTAGGTATGCAATTCAAGTTAATTAGTCTACGCAAAGTGTCGTAATTAACATGTCCTAGTCTAGCATGCCACAAATTGGAAGACTTAAGCAAGTAAACGGAAGAGTTTTTCATTTTATTCATTTTTGGCCTAATAGCCATAACATTGAGCTTAAAGAGCCCATCACTTCTATAACAATTTCCTACAAACATTCCAAACTTAGACAAAATGACTTTGTCTGACTCAAACTCCATACGAAATCCATGCTTGTTTAACAGCAAGCCGGATACCAAATTCTTGGAAATCTCTGGTACATAGAGCACATTGTTTAGAGTCGGCCCTTTCCCATACGTCATCTTTAGAACCACATTTCCATGGCCCTTGATTTCAGAAGTTGTTGAATTTCCCATATACAACTTTTCTCCATCTGCTTTTTCAAACCCACTAACCATCTCTTTGTCGGAGCAAACATGTCGGTTGGCACCAGTTTCTATCCACAATTCTCTTGGATTTGATCCTACCAGATTCACTTCAGAAATGACAGCAGCGAGGTTCATTTCAGATACATCATGTGTGATGTCATTAACCATATTGGCTTCTTTCTTGTTGTTCCTCTTCGGCAACTTGCACTCCAACGATCTGTGACCTACTCTGTCACAGTTGTAGTATTTTCCAAGAAATTTCTTCTTGGACACACCTCCTTTCGGTCCCATCTTTGGCCCTTTTCCAAACTTGTTTTTGTTCGTTTTAGAACTTTGACCATGCTCCACAACGTTAGCTTTAGCCATTAAAGGATTGAACTCCTTCTTTTCCGAACCTTTGTTGTCTTCTTCAATTCGAAGTCGAACAATCAGTTCTTCAATGTTCATTTCCTTTCCCTTGTGCTTCAGGTAATTCTGGAAATCTTTCCAAGCCAGTGGCAGCTTTTCAATCATTGCTGTCACTTGGAAAGTTTCACTTAAAACCATCATCTCGGCATGAATCTCGTGCAAGATTACTTGAAGTTCTTGTACTTGACTTATTACAGTTTTTGAGTCCACCATTTTATAATCTAGGAAGTGGCCAATAATAAATTTCTTAGCCCCTGCATCTTCGGTTTTATATTTTCGGTCTATAGACTCCCATAATTTCTTTGCCGCTTTTATTGTACTATACACGTTGTATAGTGAATCTGCCAAGCTATTCATGACATAATTCCGACATAGGAAATCAGAATGTTTCCAAGCTTCAACAACGCTGACAACTTGTATGTCTCCCTCTCCCTGTTTGAGTTTCGGAGCATCTTCAGTCAAGAATCTCGCAAGATTCAAGGTGGTCAAATAAAATAGCATTTTCTGCTACCAACTTTTGAAATTCAATCCATTGAACTTCTCTGGTTTTCTCCATGATTAACTGGAACATTTACATGACCAGTTGGAGCTAAAGTTTGGGTCGCAGCAAAACTTTGCACTTGTGCCACAGTGTGGTTTTCAATAGCCACAACTTCAGCAATCGGATCAGTTGCCATTTTCCGAAACAAGAGAAAAATTTAGTTCCACTAAAATAAACAGAATAAACAAATCTGTTTTTCAGATTAGTAACACTTGCAAATATAAAATTAACCTATTTCTTTTCGTCTTGTTGATTTAAATAACACGCAACTAAAAGGCTTCCAGGTGAGGAGAGGGGCCACAAGTAGACCACTTAAATCCCAAGCTCTCCTTAGACAGTTTAGGTCCTTTTGACAAAGCCTTCCAATTTTGGGAATACACAAATAAAAAAAACTCCAACCAAACTAGTTTCACTGTTTTCATTTTTTATGTAATATAAATTTAACACGAATTTGTTTTAAGATTGTTACACATATACGTCAATTGAAAAAGTTAAACAACATATTATAATTGAAATGAACAATTAACAAATGGAATAAGGAAACTTCATAATAAAGAATTGGAAAAAGAAAGTAAACCGAGACCTCTACAAGTACAGTTTTCTTAAAACAGATTCGTCATCTACCGTAGATTATGAACGTCTATCTCCCAGGATACAATGGTAAAACTGGTTGTACCAACGAACCGACCTATTGCCCGAACTTTATCAGCTCTAAAAGAAAACTTGGATGAACTTAAAAGAAAGAGAGGAAAAAGCTGAATTTTGATGTGTTGAAATGAAGAACTATGAACTTGTTTATATAGACACTAAAATAACCTTCCAATTCTAAATCCACCTATTTCGCGCAGAAAGTGTGTTCCTTCGCTAACAACTAAAAGATTCAGACGATGTGTAAGGGACGCCAAACCTTTTGAGACAAAGTGCCAACAATGGGTGTTTGATTTATGAAGATTACAATAGTGACAAAGGATGAAAGAACAAAACGAAATGCCTCCAAGGGGCATAAGCTCACTAGAATTCACTGTAAAGAAATATTTAAGACTAAAATGGAATGAAATTACATTTCTCTGTTTTTTGAGAGTTCTCTTCTTTTTCTTTTTCTTTCAATCTTCTTTCTTTTATACTTTACCAAACGGTTTTGCCACCCGTTTTCTTTCAATCTTGCGTAAAAAACTTCTCGTTGCCCAATAGCTACCTCATCGCCCAATAACTACCTCATCGCCCAATAACTACCCATTTCCTCTATAATGATTCAACTGTTTGTAACTCCTCCATGATGATCCAACTCTTTGTAACTCCTCCATGATGATTCAACTATTTGTAACTCCTGAAATGTGGGAGAAATGATAAGAGATGAAGGAAAAACTGTTTTAGAACAGTTACTCTTATGAAGTAACTGATTGTTCTAATCGCCCAACGCTTTGAACGTTTTTTATCTAGGCGATATCTATTTTGGGCCTTATCTGGCCTGGATAATTTTTATTGGGCCTATACATACACTTACCTGGGCATCCATTGGGCCTGGACGATATGTATTTCTAGGCCTATATGCTTGGGTATTTTCTATGGGCCTACACGTACAATTTTTCTTAAACCTCTTTTTAGGCCCTTATTATTTTGTATGTCAACAATTACCCCCCAATATGGCTTAATTAACATAATCACTTATTAATTAGCCATATTCACTTGGTGGCGTTCCATCTTCTAAAAAAAACAAGTTTGACGCTTCAATCCTGAAATCCTAAACGCACGATTTATATAAACCCAAAAAAAGCGCCATTACTTTGTACCAATAACCACGTCCGGCCCCCATCACGTCGCCGCCCTTTTTCACCCTCTATAAAAGGACACTATTCATCTTCTCCTTGACTTCCCACTTACCTTCTCAAGCTAGTCATCTCCTTTGCAATCCTCTTGTCAATTTGCTGAAACAATGTCTACGTCTAAGACTTCCTCAGAAAATAGCATTACTTTCGAGGATTTCCGGGACCTCCTAACTAAACCTTATGTAAACCCATCGAGTCTTCAGCCTTCTAGGCCTGATATGAATGAGTTCTATTAGGGCCCATCGTTCAGGGACGCAGACTCCATTGGGCGACTGGCTGCGGTCCAATTTTTTTCTTGTACCTAAGAACCTCCTTTCTTGGACCCCTTCTCTTTGAAGCCAGTCCGCGAGAAAAGCATTCGCACATGGCCTAAATCTGATACCACTTTCCACCTGTGGCATGCGCGCATGATGAAACACGGCCCTACGAATGCGCTCTTCGATCGTGCTAGGATCTCTGACCTCCTGGAAATTGCCGCACGTCCCCCGCTCTATGACCCTGTTCTTTTCCCAATCGCCCTAAGTTTCTGGTCTTCCGAGTACAACACCTTTATTTTTCCTCTAGGCCCAATGTCGATTACTCTAAGGGACGTTGGTGCTTTGGTCAATCTTCCTCCTCTAGGCGATACCATTTCTCCTGCTATGCTGATGTCTTCCCTTGCTCCAAAGTTTGATAAGAAGTATACGGATTCCTATTTCAGGCATGCAGGAGCTTTATGACAATACTGGCAAAGACCCTACTCATACAGAGCGCGTAGCCTTCCTCCAGGTTTGGCTGTGTAGGTATATTCTTTGCGTTCCTAGTCTTAAGCCTTCTATGGCCTATTTGCCCATCGCCCATGAGTTGGCCCTTGGTAGGTCTTTAAATCTCTACTCCCTGTTTCTAGCCGCCTTCTATAGAGGTATGGCCTACCTTCAACACCAACTTAGGACCAATGCTTCTCCCACTGGAAGTGGGCCTCTTTGGCTCGTTCAATTGTGGTTGAGAGCATATTTTCCACAGCTTGGTATTCCTTCAATACCCCCTAAGCCGGTGAGTTGCTACGGGCTAGTTATCAACCAATTAGCTCTCGTTGATATGTCTAACCGGGATGTCTTCACATTCTTTTATAACTTAAATTCAATTCCATCTTTCTTTCCTTTCTCTGTTCATCAAGTTCCAGTCTATGTCCAACCCCCTCTTACTCTGAACGAGGTGAGTAATGTCTTGCCCGTTTGGGCCCAATACTTGATTGGGCGAGAATTGTTTCATGACATCCTCACGGGTACCAATGCCAAGGCTGGGGTTGAAGTCTATGCTCCCCAGTTCTTTGCTCGACAGCTTGGTTTTGGCCAAACTTGGCCCATTCCTCCTTGTTACTCAAAAAGTTTTCAAGAACGCTTCCATACCATCGCCAAGGTAGAAGCACAAGCCATAGATGAGCGTAATGCTTCTCTGATGAATGGGTTATCTTTGGCTCCTTTCAATCCCACTTTGGCCGTTCATCCTCTTTTTGAACAATTTTGGCCTTCGGTGAAACGTAGATTCTTCACTACTAACGTCAACCATGCATTCCATATACTCGAGGGATCAGGGTCTTCCAGAACTTCCATATCTTCTACTCCAATTCACATCCCTGCTGTGCCCATATCAGTTAAACACCCTGCTCTTTCGTCTTCTCCTTCAAAATCTCCAACAGTACGTACTAGACGTTCTGTTGCAATTTCCACTCAATCCAGTTCTCCTCCCGCCCAAACTGGAGTTGCGAGAGGTGTATCCAGCCGTAAACGGCCAACATTGGACCCATCAGATCAACCTGATGATGACAGTGATGACGATGATGGTACTCCTCCTTTGACCAGGAGAAAGGTAATATGATTTTCCTTTATTTAAAGAACACTTTAATATAAATATTGATATTCTTTTTGTACTCTAAACCAGAAAGGGGTCACTTCTCCTTTGAAAGATTCTACGTCGCCCGACCCTTCAATTCCTCGATCTTTCGAGCCATCCGTCGAAGTGGATTTGCCTGAAAAGGGATTCGGAGACCCAGCTGTTTCGATCGCCCAGCCAGTTGAAGAATCTCCGTCATTTCAGGGCGTTTCCCCTCCAGGTGTAGAACCGGACGGTAATATGTGCACATAGTTATGACATTTTTCTAATTTCACCATTTGTCATGGCGTTACTCTTGAAGCACTTATCATCATTCGTCCCTTTGCAGAAAGACCAATTGATTTGCCGGTTGTACCAGAGCCAGCACGCTCAGATAAGGGAGAATCTTCGCAGGCAGTCAAATCGCCCAGTGGCACACTTCCCCCTTCTTCCTCCAAAACCACTGATGAGTCAACCCATGAGGTAATTTTCTTTCGATTTACTTTATATTGCTTATTGTCATAAAGACACTAAGTAATCGTTTTTACCTTTATAGGACGCTGATACCATCTTGCACTCTATTCAGGACTTGTTTACGTCATGGGAGACCGCTCGTTCATCTTCGGCCAGTCGTCCTTCTTCTGCCTCTGGTGCTTTTTCTATAGAAAACATGAACATTCTTAAACATGCAGTACTTGAATACACTTCTTTCATGGACATGGATATCTCACACGCTAGTGCTGCCAACCACCGAGATAAATTTGAGCGTTTAAGCCGCCAAATGGCCCAAGCACTTGAGCTTCCTTCACTCAAACTCTCCACGGATCTCAAGTTATCTTTGAAAATCATCCATCAGGAGATAAGCGCGCTGTTGGCCAAAAATGTGGAACTCAAAGCCAAGAAAACTCAATACGTCAATGCTGTGACCGAAAAGGAATCTCTTCACCAAAAAATCGATCAAGCTAAAAACAATCTGAACGAGATTTCTTCCGAGGTCATGGTTGAGGATTCTTTGATGATGAGTTTGGCTGCTCAGATGAAAGAAATTCAAGAAAAGATGGACGACTGTAAGGCCAGGCTGGCCGCCAAGAAGCGCAATGCTTCTCAGGAAGTTGAACAGGCTAGATCCTTGCTTGAGCGTTATTCAGGTCTAGAAGTGGACGAAGGAATTATGGCTGAACTATCCACCGCTTCTGTTGAACAGCGCGATGAGTGGGAGAAACTTAGAGAGCAGATGCGCTCTATTTGGAGAATGCTATAATTAAGATTCTAACGTTTTAAGGACAACTTTTCTTTTGTTTTATTCAATTTTCCTTTTGTAATGGTAGCCAATCATGGCAACCAAATTATCCGATGAAATGAATAGTTTTATTCGTTTATAGAATTGTGTCCTTTAATGTTAAACCTCTAATCGTTCAAAATCCCAAACTGACGGAATGTACTTCTTTAAATATTTGCCATTAATAGACCTCATGTGCCTCATACCATCCAAATTTTCTAAATAATATGCCCCATTTGGTAACACCTCTTTAACTCTGTATGGTCCTTCCCAATTTGGCGACCATTTCCCAAACTTTGGATTACTACTATCCAATGGGAGTATTGTTTTCCAGACCAAATCCTTCGTGCTAAAACATTTGGCTATAACCCTTTTATTATAATATGAAGCCACTTGTCTTTTTTGAATTTGCAATCTATCTAAGACGCTCAACTTTAATTCGTCTAATTCTAGTAAATTCTGAACGAGTAGCTCAGTATGCTCATTTTCATCTATACTATTTTGCAAACGTACTTTGATCGATTGCACATTAATTTCCATAGACAGCATCGCTTCTTGCCCATAAGTTAACTGGAAAGGAGTTACTTTAGTACTAGATCGCGGAGAAGTTCTATAAGCCCATAACGCTCTATTCAAACACTCATGCCAACTTCTGGCATTTTCGCCTATCATTTTCCTTATGATACTCTTTAAAACCTTATTTGACGATTCCGCTTGGCCGTTGGATTGGGCGTAATAAGGTGTAGAGTTTGCCAACTTAATTCCAAACTCGCTCAGAAATTCTTTCACTTGACTCCCATTTAAAGAAGTTCCATGATCCATCACTACAGTTTGAGGTATCCCAAATCTATATACGATGTGATCACGAATGAACCCTATGACACTTCCTTGAGAGATTTCTTTTAAAGGTATCGCTTCTACCCATTTAGTGAAAAAATCCGTAGCGACTATTACAAAGGTGTGTTGTTTGGACGATGGTGGGTAAATCTTTCCTATCAGATCTATCGCCCAACACTTGAATGGCCATGGTTTAATAATAGGTACTATTTCCCTTACTGGCATTCTTTAGATTGGGCCATGTTTTTGACACTCCAAACAACTTTTAGCATACTGAACGCATAACTCGCCTATTTTAGGCCAATAATACCCACTCCTAATGATCAACCACCTCATCTTTTGGCCGGCTTGATGTGCTCCACACACTCCTTCATGCACTTCGGCCATAACCACTTTAGCTTCTTGTAAAGTTATGCATCTCAGAAGCACACCATCTAAGCGTTTCTTATATAATTCTTCCTCAACCAGCAAATAGTTCATTGAGCGTAATTTTAACTTCCTATCGCTCTTCTTATCGAGTTCTTCTAAGAATTTTTGTATGTCTTCTCTCCAATCCATTGCGTCTCCGTTTTGTATACAATGCACATTAAACTCTTTCGCCCTTCGTTGAGCTACAGGCAATATCGTTCCATACTCACAAGCAGAATCGTTATTTAACATTTTTGAATAACCCAATGCCATTTGGGCCAGCTCGTTTACCAAATCGTTATATATCCTATTAACGTATTGAAGCTCCACTTGGTCGAATTCGTCCAAGAGCTCTTGAGCGATGCCATATTGACTTATGACAGAATCACTTTGGCATTTTAAATCGCCATTCAATTGATAAATTACTAATTGAGAATCACCTCTGATAAGCACATTTTTCGTCCCTAAATCTAATAATAGCTCTAAACCGACAATCAATGCTTCGTATTCGGCTTGATTATTAGTACACATTTCAGTCAGGGCGAAAGCAAACTTGTAACAAATACCTAGTGGGTTTATTAGTACTACTCCTACTCCTGCACTCCCAGCAGTCTTTGAGCCGTCAAAGTATAAAATCCAAGGTTTCAGCTCGAGCAAATTGACTTCTAATTTAGTTTCTTTAGGCACGTCTAAGCATGTATGATCGGCCAAAAAGTTAGCCAACGCTTGATTTTTGACAGCCTTTTGGGGTATGAACTGTATTTCAAATTCTGATAGTGCTAAAGTTCAAAGATCAATCCTTTGATGCAAAACAGGATGAGAGAACATGTACTTGACTAAATTTACTTTAGAAATTAAGTAAATAGTTACAGGCCGCAAGTAGGCCCTTAATTTAGTACATGTAAAATATAAACCAAGACATAATTTTTCAATAGCAGAATAATTACATTCACATGCAGTTAATCGTCTACTAAGGTAATATATCGCCCTTTCTTCTCCAAATTGATCGTCTTGGGCGACTAGTCCAGCTATTGATTCCTGCTCGGCCGATATGTAAACTTTCATTGGCCATCCTTAGATAGGTGAAACTAACACTGGCGGATTTGACAGATATGTCTTCAGGCTATGAAAAGCCTCTTGATGCTCTTCCTTCCAGACGAAGTCGTCCTGATTTTTCAACTTCAAAAGAGGCGAAAAAGCTTTCGTTCGCCCTGCACAATTAGAGATGAAACGTCGTAAGAAGTTCACTTGTCCCAAGAATCTTTGCAATTCCTTTTTGTTCTTAGGTGGTTTAGCCTCTAAAATAGCTTTTGCTTTGTTTTTATCAAGTTCAATTCATCTTTCATGTACTAGGAACCCTAGGAAATTTCCTGCATTAACACCAAATGCACACTTCAACGGGTTCAATTTTAATTTATACTGTCTCATCCGTTCAAATGAACGTTTCAATTGTTGGAAATGGTCTTCTTCTTTCATCGATTTAACCACTATATCATCAACATAAACTTCAACGAATTCTCCTATCATATCATGAAAAATTAAATTCATTGCCCTTTGATAAGTGGCTCCTGCATTTTTTAAACCAAAAGGCATGACCACCCATTCAAAACATCCTAGAGCACCCAGGCATCTGAATGTAGTTTTATATACATCTTCTTCAACTATATAAATTTGGTTGTATCCTGAATATCCATCCATAAAGGAGTACATCACATGTCCGGCAGTTGAATCTACCAAGGAATCTACCGTTGGCATTGGATACTCATCTTTGGGCGTTGCTAAATTCAAATTTCTGAAATCTATGCAAACCCTAATACTACCGTTTTTCTTTGATACAGGCACAATATTGGATAACCATTCAACATATCTGACCGTCCTAATAAAACTTGCCTTTAACAATCGTTCTATTTCTTTCTTTACTTCGGACAATACATTAGGAGCAAAGCGTCTGGGGGGCTGCTTATGCGGTTTAAAATGTGGCTTGGTTGGCAGCCTATGTTCTACCAAATCTTTATCTAACCCCGGCATGTGTTCATATTCCCAAGCAAAACAATCCTTGTACTCTTTTAACAAAGCGATTAAATGGTTACTTACCTCTTTGCTAAGCATCTGACTGACAAACGTTGGGCAATCTTCTCGTTCATCCCCAATATTCACTTTTACCAAAGGATCTTGTGCTTGAGCGTGCCCAGTCTTCATAACTCCTATCACATCATCGTCCAGGTTCCTTGTGGTGATGTCTTCTGCATCCAAACAATCCACCTTATAAACTTTTCGGCCAATATTCTGTTCTAATTTGAACACTGCTAACTTGTTCTTTAAAATTTTTAAAGCCGTTTCCTTTTTTATTTCTTCTTCACACCTCTTCCTGAAAGCCACTGACTTGGCTTTGACATCCTGAAAGCTAAACACCTTCTTCAACATTTATTGAATATCTTTTTTGCCAATCATTGGCTCTTCAAGGACCACTATGTTTGGCCTCATTTGATCAAACATTTCAGTAAATGCATCTACTGATAATGACTCCTCTCTCTGCGCGATGATTCGAGTTTCTTCGCCATCTTGGACTACTCTCACAGGTCCATAATTCTCCTCATACATGAACTTCTCGATCGAGTTCGCCTCTGTAACAAAAGGCCTGTGATCTGCTTGCACCACCTCTGCCTCACCTTCATCGTTCCAAAAAACTAGACATTGATGGAGCGACGAAGGTATACAACGATTTCCATGAATCCAATCTCTTCCTAACAACACATTGTAGCTAGTCGGCCCGTCTATTACAAAGAATACTGTGGTTTTGGTGATAGTTCCTACCGCCACGTCTAACGGTATTACTCTTTTGGCCGAAGTCGCCCCTCCATTGAAACTCGTAAGAATAATTTCAGTAGGGATCAAATCGCTCTCCGTCTTTGCAAATTTCTTTATCATTCTGGATGGAATGGTATTAATAGCGGCCCCATTGTCGATGAGAACTTTGGCTACTGGGAAGCCATTGACTAAAGCTTTTACATATAATGGTCTCAAATGTTTGGTTAAATTGGCCGTTGGCTTCTTAAAGATGACCTTTTCAGTTGCCTCTATCTCTACCTCTTGTTTTCCATCATCTTTTAGATCAAATTGCTGCTTCCCATCATCTTTTGGATCAAATTGCTGTGTCAAGTTCACGTGCAACATTTCGCACTGATCTTCCGTGCCGGGCTTCTGAGTTTCTATGTCGCTCACTTCTTGCCAACCTGTAGGGGTGGCAATATCATTGGAGGTGGTCCATACTTTTCAGAGCGTGGTACCCTCATTTTTCTCTTAGGCATCCCGTATAATACGTAATAATCAAAAGATCGCCCAGATGGTTCGCCCAACAAATCTACTTCTCGGACGCCTTCATGATATAGCTGCTTTAGCAGATTGTTATATGAAACTCCTCTTTTTCTTCTTTCTGATTCTAGATCAATCTCTTCTTCAACATTGGTCAAGCTATCATCTTCTTCTTCTTCTTCTTCACATATACCTCCAGAGGTTTGCCCGATTTCTCCCTCACATTCTAACGTGCATGCTTCTTCCTCCTCATCATCTTGTGTCTCCTCCTCCCTTTTACTTTTAAACTCATTGGCAAGCAGATAATTATTAGCCAAGACTGGGGGCAAAGAACCAAATTGAATAGTGATGGATCGTCCTGGATCATCTTCATCTTCGTCTTTGCTGCGTCTTTCAAATCTCGACCTACCAGAAGAATCTTCCGATAATTCTTCTGTTAAATCGTTCACATTATGTTCTTTCTCATCTTCGAGATTTTCCTTAGCGACGGCGTTGGAGAAATTGGGCAATTTGGGACGTATCGTCTCCTGTTGTTGCCTCATCATTCGTCCATAATTTCTCTGATGACGTCTTTGCTGCGTCCTGGTCATTTGATCAAAGGGTATCACCCTTCTCGCGCTGTTTTGGAATGAATGCCATACATTCGATCGATGGGGCTGTGGTCTAAACGTTCTGCTGTTGAGCATCGGCCTGCTGTTGTACATCGGCCTGACCTGTCTTTCAAAAGGAGGCCTTGATACCTTTCGCCCTTGAATAGGTTGGAAATTAAGGGTCACGTTTAGATGATTGTGACGCCCCCATACTTCCATTTTCTCGTCATCTTCATTTATTTCTCTACTACATCTAGCACACAACATTTTTTTGTCCCTTTCGACTTCTTTACCTTTGAGACGTTCAAACACACTAGGATGTTGTTCATCCTCGTCTCCATTATCAACTACCAATTTGAATTTAGGTAAACCACTTTTGAAACCTGCTGATAACATATTCATTCCTAGTGGCCGCGGAAAAGGATTATCATCCACTGCCATCTTCTTTTTAGCTTCAAAAATGATTCGCCCTGATTCAATAGCATCCTGTAATACATGACGAAAAACCAAACAATTATTAGTTGTATGAGACCATGCATTATGCCACTTACAATACTTTTTATCCTTAACTTGCTCAGGATTTGGCAATTTGTGCTTATCGCTCAGTTTTATT
Organism: Forsythia viridissima; assembly: GCA_030279155.1. Classification (NCBI taxonomy): domain Eukaryota; kingdom Viridiplantae; phylum Streptophyta; class Magnoliopsida; order Lamiales; family Oleaceae; genus Forsythia; species Forsythia viridissima. The sequence goes on from CM059037.1 coordinate 39,533,279, forward strand.
TGTTTGTCTTTATACAATCTATCAAATATAGTATCTGCTTTGGTTATATCGAACGAAAACACTCTAGACTTTTTGCTTGTATCTCTTAGAGGCTCATTTTTCGCCGTCGTCCCTGAGTTAATCACTAACGGGCATGCATAAGCATCTCCTTTAACCAATTCGGCCAGACATATTTCGGTTTGATCATAATATTCATCTACAATATGAATGTCGAAGTTTGGGTCTCTATAGTAAGTCCCATTGCTAGAATTTTTCATTTGTTCTTCTTCCCTTATCAAGCGCTCATATCTAATCACATTGGCCGTTAATTAGAAGAGATCAGGAAACTCCCTATCCTGAAATTTCTTTTTCAAATCGAAACTTAAACAACTCTGAGCGATCTTAACAAATTCCTTCTCAGGTAAGGGCACGAAACATTTACTTCTAGCAGTTTTAAATCTTTGAAGGAAAACTTCTGCCCATTCCGTTGGCATTTGACGTAAATTCGCCAAATCGGCCAAGGTAACTTCAGATTAGGTTTTATAGAATTGAGCATGGAACAACTGCTCTAATTGTTGCCATGTCTGAACAGAGTTCGCTGGTAAATTAATGAACCATGAAAAGGCTACCCCTGTTAGCGAACTAGGAAACAACCTTATTTTATGATAATCACTTACTTCACCACATTGCAGTGTAAATCGCCCTACATGTTCCAATGTTGAGACTTCTCCTAAACCTGTGAATAGTGAAAACTCCGGCACTTTATATCCTCTAGGCCACGAATACACTTGGTCTATCCAATCGGGATATGGCTTCCTATAGATCGTCCTAATGAAAGGACGCATTCCAAAAGCCATCTGATCTTGCATTATCTCGGTGATTTGGTTTCTTAAGGCCATGTTAGGATCGTATGGGACTCCTATAGGTTGATTCATAGGTGGGATCATCTGAGGTCGATTATTTAACCCTGGATTTGTGGCCAGATTACCATTATTCAAGGTATTATTGCCATTTATTTGGACATTTGCCCCTTCGCTAACGCGTGTTGCGTTTTGTCCTACATTTGGTATACTTTCTCTTGCGTTTGGGCTACCCCCCAAGTTGGATGATCCCACATTATGACCACTCAAATTGGCCATGCCGCCTCCACCCACATTTGACGTCGATGGTATAAAAGGCGTTTCTATTCCCTGACTAGGATTCATAGGGTTCATCGTTGGTAAATTGTGCCCCACAACCGTCCTGGCTTGGAAATGATTCCCTATATTTGGCAAATTTGGTTGACATGTTTGGCCTACTAACCTATTCATAAGTTCATTTAAAGTACTTAATTGTTTGGCCATGTTATCATAATGCACATTTTCAGTTTGAACAAATTTTTCCATATCATGAACATTTTGCAGGCTTACCTGTCCCACGACATCTTGTGTGAGTTCGCCAAGTAATGCGCGCATGGTGCGTGGACTCAATTCCATTATCGGTTCATAACAGCTTTGATTTTGTCCCTCCGTTGCTGGTGTATTTTGTTGTTCTTCGTATCGCTCAATCACGAATTGAATTCGCTGGCTTGCTGGTTCCTTATCTGAATTCTTGTGAGGCATATTGTTTTACTTTCTTGTATCTTCTAACGCACACCAAAAGGGTCCCACTGGGCGTGCCAAATTGTTTCGCACAGAAAGTGTGTTCCTTCGCTAATAACTAAAAGATTCAGACGATGTGTAAAGGACGCCAAACCTTTTGAGACAAAGTCCCAACAATGGATGTTTAATTTATGAAGATTACAATAGTGACAAAGGATGAAAAAACAAAACGAAATGCTTCCAAGGGGCACAAGCACACTAGAATTCATTGTAAAGAAATATTTAAGACTAAAATGGAATGAAATTACATTTCTCTGTTTTTTTAGAAGAGTTCTCTTCTTTTTCTTTTTCTTTTAATCTTCTTTATTTTATACTTTACCAAACGGTTTTGCCACCCGTTTTCCTTCAATCTTGCGTAAAAAACTTCTCGTCGCCCAATAGCTACCTCATCGCCCAATAACTACCCATTTCCTCCATAATGATTCAACTGTTTGTAACTCTTCCATGATGATCCAACTGTTTGTAACTCCTCCATGATGATTCAACTGTTTGTAACTCCTGAAATGTGGAAGAAATGATAAAAGAGGAAGGAAAAACTGTTTTAGAACGGTTACTCTTATGAAGTAACTGATCGTTCTAATCGCCCAACATCTTGGACGTTTCTGATTTGGGCGATATCCATTTTGGGCCTTATCTAGTCTAGATAATTTCCATTGGGCCTATACATACACTTACCTGGGCATCCATTGAACCTGGACGACATGTATTTCTAGGCCTATATGCTTAGGTATTTTATATGGGCCTACACGTACAATTTTTCTTAAACCTCTTTTTAAGCCCTTATTATTTTGTATGTCAACACCACCATTAACATAAAAATTACAAAAGTTACAAGATATGAATAGTTGAAAAGATAAAAGATCTCAACCAAATAAAGAACTTTAATTTTCCATTCACTTAATTTCTAACATTGGCAATGTTAATTCTTGGCTTTATGATAATAAGAAATTAAAAAATTACTTATAGATTGATTTGAATTTTTTGAAAAATGGGGTTTTAACGACGAGAAATAAGAGAAAATTCCGTTCAGCGATAGATTCCAACAAAATTTTCACAATCTACAATTGCAATTTTCAATTCAGGCCTCAGAAATTAGAGATCCATTACACTTTCATTCCATTCTAAATTCCAAACCAGTACAAGGAGAAACGTGAAAAAAGAAAGCATATCGAAGATGAAATGCAAGACTTAACCCTAACCCTATAAAAAATTCTAAGCTCTTTCGCCCCTAATCCTTCTAGCCAATTGAATATCCTTAGGCATAATAGTTACCCTCTTAGCATGAATTGCGCACAGATTTGTATCCTCAAACAGGCCCACCAGATAAGCCTCCGCGGCCTCCTGAAGCGCGGCGACGGCGGAGCTCTGGAAGCGGAGGTCCGTTTTGAAATCCTGAGCAATTTCTCTGACTAATCTCTGGAATGGTAGTTTCCGAATAAGAAGCTCTGTGCTCTTCTGGTACTTCCTGATTTCCCTCAGCGCCACCGTCCCCGGGCGGAATCGGTGGGGTTTCTTCACGCCACCGGTCGCCGGAGCTGATTTTCTCGCCGCCTTTGTTGCTAGCTGCTTCCTCGGAGCCTTGCCGCCGGTGGATTTCCTAGCTGTTTGCTTTGTACGCGCCATGGATTGAATGTGATAACTGGATGTATATGTGTATGAAGAGATTTTAGAGAGAGAATGGTGATGGATTGTGGAGTTTAGAGTGAGAATTTATAGGACAGTGCAATAGGAATTTTATCCGAAAATGGACGAGCGGGAACTGAATTTGGGAAGGAGGAGATGTGTGGACCGTCGGATTGAATTTGTAATGGACAGTGGCTGATTTAGTTGGAGTGATTCGGTGAGGATTGTGATCCGAAGAAGCGATTTTCAACCGTGGATTGAAGTACTAATTAACGGATAACATTTCTTTTGAGCCCATGCCGCGGATCGTTGACTGTATCGTGTGCTGTTTTCCCTTACCCGTCTTTTGTTGAAAATTTTCGTTAAGACGCCCATATAGCTCTACTTAGTACACTTAATCAGTTAAACAAAATGAAACGTGGTTTTTGTGTCATATTAATGTTTACCATATTTATTTATTTACTTTCATCCACTCAAATAAAGATAGGCTTATTTGCACAAATGGTCTCTGACTTTTGTATTTATTGCGGGTTGAGAACCTATCGTTTTATTTTTGACAATTTAGCCTTTATTTCAAATATTTTTTACGACAATGGTCATTTTCATCAATTTCTATCCAAATTACCGTGAAATTTGAAGGTGGAAATTTTTTTATTTAAAAAGGGCTTATTTGCACAAACAGTCCCTGACTTTTGTAAAGAAAAATTTGCAACAAAAGTCCCTAATCTTTCATAAAATGTTAAAAAGTCTCATAACCTTCTAATCCTAACACATATGACTCCAAACCTTTTTGACAATTTTATTCCTAACTTAAATAAATTAAAAATAACTCATAAACCTTTTCAAAAATACAAATAAGTCCTAAATCTTTTTATTTTTTTACAGATTTACACTTAAAATAATAAAAAGTGTGTCATTAAGTCTCAAAACTTTTAATTTTGTTCACCAAAATGACATTTATAATGTGTTTGATTAAATCAGATTTTTTAGTAAAAGTTGTTGAAATGTGTGGTTGAAAAGTTGTTGGACCATAAAATATGTGGTTAAAATTAATTGTTGACATTGACTTTAGCTTTTCAGCAAAATCAAAATTGAAAACAAACGGACTCTTAGAGTCTCTACAGATTTTGTCCAGTTGTCCATTATTTAACAAAAAAATTATACCCATGATCAAAATTTGATCAATTTAAAATTTTAATTTATTTTTCAAACCAATTAAAAAAAAGGTGGTGGTGGGTTGAAGATTGTGAAGAACTTTTTTTTTAATTATTATTTAGTAATTGGTAGAGCTGGCAAATGGGCCAGATGGACTGGCCCAACCCAAAATTAGACAGGCCACATAAAAGATTGGACTGGGCTAACCCTGACCCAATTTTACATGGGCTGGTATTTGCTGAACCAACCCAGCTCAATTTTGGGCCACAGGGCCAATGAGACAGCCCAACTTACATTTTTAACTTATTTTTTTAAAATATTACTTATAATTTTGTAAAAAAAAAAACCAAACAAAATCTACCACCCCACCCCACTCCACCCCACCCCACCCCACCACTACCTTTTTTTAATTAATATGAAAAATAAATTAAAATTTTAAATTGGTCAAATTTTGATTATGGGTATAATTTTTTTGTTAATTAATGGACAACTGGACAAAATCTGTAGAGACTCTAAGAGCTCGTTTGTTTTCAATTTTGATTTTGCTAAAAAGCTAAAGTCAAAGTCAACAATTAATTTTAACCACACATTTTATGGTCTCACAACTTTTCAACTACACATTTCAACAACTTTTATTAAAAAAATTTGATTTTAATTAAACACATTTTAAATGTTATTTTAGTGAACAAAATTAAAAGTTTTTGGACTTGATGAGACACTTTTTATTATTTTAAGTGTAAATATGTAAAAAATAAAAAGATTTAGGACTTATTTGTATTTTTAAAAAGGTTTATGAGTTATTTTTAATTTATTTAAGTTAGGGGTAAAATTGTCAAAAAAGTTTGGGGTCATATGTGTTAAGATTAGAAGGTTATGAGACTTTTCAACACTTTCTGAAAGATTATGGACTTTTGCTGCAAATTTTTCTTTACAAAAGTTAGGGACCATTTGTGCAAATAAGTCATTTTTAAATAAAAAAAATTTCACCGTCAAATTTCATGGTCATTTGGATGGAAATTGATGAAAATGACCATTGCTGCCAAAAATATTTAAAATAGGGGCTAAACTGCAAAAAATGAAAAGATAGGTCCTCAACCGACAGTAAATACAAAAGTCGGAGACCATTTGTGCAAATAAGCCAATAAATAAAAGATACATGCACATTTGTGTAAATTTATTTTATTTTATTTTTATTATATTTATTTTTTTCAAATTTAATTTTTAATTATTTTCTTAATCTTATTTTTTATATGAACACCGTACATAATTCCCGCAAAGGATTTATAGTGGAACACCTAAATGCCGTTGTATCAAATTAGACATGACAAAAAAATTCGATATTGACCAACTCCTCTGACTCCAGCTTGTTCTGTTCTATTGTCATTCCTATATCAAATGGGTATTTATTATTTATTATTTGATTCAATTTCAAGATATTATAAAACTTTTCAGATATACAATGAAACAATTTTAGAGGAACGTTTAAACAATAAGCTCGATTATACATGTATAAAATAGTTATGTACTTTGAAGAAAATAAAATGTTCTATTATGAAGAGTATATAAATACGCTAATCACTTAGAACAAAGAGAGAGAGAAAAGATGACTGAGGAGTTCATAGAAGTGTCAAAATGGTATGATAGTTTAAGTGACTAGTTTTTGTAACTCCACGATTCAAGTCGATCATTTTATAGAAGTGCCTTCAACTCTAATTTTAATAAATTTTTTGATATTTATAAATTTTTATAGGTTATATTGAATTAAAAACAGAATTTGACAGATTTTATAAAATTTTAATAGATATCTATATTATAGATTTTAATAAATTTCCATATATTTCATTGATTTTAATGAATTTGTAGTTTTTTTTATTAAAAATTATATTTTTATTTTCTCAATTGTTAAAAGCAACTTGTCAACTGTAATGTTTGAAAAAACTTAAAATTCCATCATACTATTTCAAGTCTTTTTTTTTTTTTTCCAAACCAAATTGTGTTTTGAGGGAATCTAAAATTAATATTGACAAGTCAACTCTCCATAAAAGCACACGATTTTCTTTTTTAAAAAACTAGACAAAAAAAAATAGACAACTAATTCATGATATATTGATACATATAATTTACATTTACAATATTACAAATGAGTAATAAGACGTTTTTACTTTTAACAAAATTCTAAATTATAGAAGTTAATGGAGTTTCTATAATGTATTTTTGATTTTTGATATTTTTACTTTAATTACTTATTGTGCACTTACGGAATGTGATTTTTTAAGAAAATTGTATAATACCTAATTAAATCACTCAAAAAAGAAAAATTATAATATTGTGATTAGAAAATAAAATTCATAACATTATCATATATTAAAAGAAAGAATAACGTTATTCATAATCGCTCACTACTAGTAGTCATCCTACTTGACATTACACAATTAGATTAATTATTCATAATTAATGACTATAAATACATTACTCAATTTGAATAAATAATTCATCCAATTGAGTAATGCCACGTAGAATGATTACTTGTAGTAAAATGGGAAGCGTTTGGAGAAAAATGGAATAGAACGTGAAGAAATATAAATTGGCAAAAGTTAGATTCCATTAAAATCTTTATGTGAAATGTGAGAGGTTTGATAGAAAGAGAAAAGTCAATTGATACATACAGATTCCAACAAATCGTATGTGAAATGTGAGAAGTTTGAAAGAGAGAAAGTCAATTGAAATTTTGTGGTCGAGCTAGATTTGTTCAAAAATTTAGTAATTATAATTATAGTTTTAAATCTATTGAAATCTCTTAAAATACATCAATTAATGAAATAAATTCACAAGTTATTGGGGACACTTAGATTTCTAAAGAATCTATTTAAATCTGAGTTGAAAATACTTAATTTATTAAAATATGAGTTGATGACACCTCATTAATTTTATTGGGTAAATTCAAAGCCGGTCATTGTTTTGTCACTTATGGGCTCTTAAGTCATATGGTCAAAACTTAATTCAATTAAAGCATATTTTAGAGCTAAAAGACCAACATACCCTTAATTGTAAAAAAACGCTAATTGTGATACTATTTTGTTGTGATACTGTTTTGTTGTAATATTGTTTTGTCTATGATACTGTTTTAATCTTTGATATTGATTTATAATGATAATGTTTCAACCTATAATACTGTTTTAATTTATGATAATGTTATTGAATACAAACAGTATCAATGGTCTTATACTACTAATGGAGTATTGTAATAACTACATAATTACTTCAACTAGTAAAATATCTATGATACTGTTTTAATATATGATAATGTTATTGAATACAAACAGTATCAATGGTCTTGTACTACTAATGGAATATTTTAATAACAATATAATTACTTTAACCAGTGTGCCTTATAGTAGTGAAAATCAAATTCTGACTCCTGTTTTTATTAGAGGGGGGTGGCTGGGCTATATTCATATATTAAGTTATTAATTTCAGATTTTACAAAGGTGAGACTTGTAATACTTTGCCTAGACGCTGACAAAATGCATGATATTTCTAATCCAGTGAGAAACTAAATTAAAGCTAGCGCAACTAATGTACTTCACGGCTCATATTGCAAGCAATCTTCAGCTCTGGCATTAACAAAAGAAAAATATATTAAAATGAACTGGCTATGCCTATAATAAGCCATCATGTTGGACCAAGTTTTACAATTAGAGATTGTACAAAATGCAACAATCCTGACTTGCGACAATCTTAACTTCAACTTGTAAAACAAATATATGATACTGTTTTAATTAGATAAAGTGATATGGTATACTTATACCAAGTTTTTATCTTTGATACTGTTTTATTAAAATAATGTATCAATATATGATACTGTTATTTTATTAGGTTGTAGTTTGTGTATGTGATATTGTTTTATTAAGATATTTTCATGTATGATACTAATATATTAAGATACATTTAGCTGTGATATTGTTTTAGAGGATGTATGATACTGTTTTGACAAGAAAAATTAAAAATTACCATTTGAAGCTAAAGAGACAATTTCAAACGGGTAAAATACATCGTACGCAGTAGCAAAGCGACTGGTCTTGACCGTCTCATCTAGGCCATTCTGAAAATATATTATGATAAAAATTATGAGCACGTATACAAATTCTATTCTCATTTATGTTGTGATACTGTTTTGTATAATACATTATCAAACAACACTCGTGACTAATTAACAATACAAAGAAATAATCTAATGGCTAACTTAATACAGTATCAAGCTGCTATTCTATAATACAGTATCAAATTATTTTCTATAATACAGTATCGAACTGTTATTTACAGAAGCAAATCATGTCCAAAACTAATCACGGCAAATCAGGACCAAAGAAATGTAAGCAATGATCTTCTCATTCTCCTTCAACCCCCACCAGCTCCACCTCCCCATTCCAAACTTTTCTACATATGAGGAGTACTCTGTAGAATAAATATTAAACTACGGTGAATAAAGAACTGTGAATCTCCTTTGAACATTTAAGAATATCAAATTAGGAACTAAATAACTCTGGTTAAAAGTTTTCAAGTAACTACATTGATGAAAATATTAAAGTCAGAAATCTAAAGCATGACCTTTTTCTCACATTTTTGACCAGCTGAACAATTGAAATTTAAAATCAAAACAAGCAAAAGAAATGTAGTTACCATTGTGCTCACGGACAATAACACTCATTGATTTGCGAACACGATAAAATTCAAGGGTTGCAACTTTTTTTTATCTTTTTGTCCACCAAGACCTTGCTATTTGTTCACCACAAACTGTAAATCATGGATTCTGTTCCTTTCCTTATTATCTGGAACTCCAATCTTTTCCACCAAGACATTCAGAGCTACCTCAGTAAAAAATCACATTGAATTGTAGAAGAAGCACTAGCCGGAGGTCGCCGAAGGTGTATGAGGTTATCACCGGAGGTAGAGGAGGTTTGTAGAGGTGAAAGAATGTGCCGATGGAAAATATGGTTAACATTGGTGATTTTGGAATTAATTTAAAATATTGCTGTAAAGTATGACTTCATCACAATTCTGAAAAAAAAAATTTGACCTAATTTAAAGCAAGTCATGTGGAAGTAACTTAAATGCAATTTTTCCAATTTTATTTTTACTTTTTTAACTGGGTGATTAGTGTTTGTTTTTAGTAGTGATCACGGAAAGTGGAAGCTTGGTGTTGGGCCACGTTTTAATTGGGCTCTATTGTGGAAAATGGTTTCTTTGTACGAGAAAATTGACAAAAACAGCTCTAAAATAAGGCAAGTGATCTACTGTAGCACATTTTTCTAGACCTTTTGTTGTAACACTACCTTTTGATTTAATTTTTTTTACCATCAGTTAGAAAAAGAAAACACAATTATTTTTTTAACGTTTTTTACAATTAGTATTAAAATAACGTAGTACAATTATTAGGTTACAAAATAAACAAAAAATATATATATCGATCAAACTTGACAATTGACACCAATCAAAAAGTTATTGTTCCCAAGTAAGAAGTAAAACGAGAAGAAACATGTCGAATTTTTTTTTTTTTTTTGACAAAGTTCCTTTCGGTTTTGCCTAACAACTAGAGAAATCACAAGTTTCTTTTAATCAAAAAATGATGAAAAAACATGGTTCCAAAATTCAAAATTCCATTTATTCTTTATTTTATTTTGATATCCCTAAAAGAATAACTAAACATAAATCCAAAATAATCGGAATCTACTTTTATAAGATAGAATCAATCAAGACAAGACAATAGCCAAGCAACTTCCGAGGAAGCCACCTCGAATATTTCTAAGTATACAACCACTTTCTTTCCACCTTTTTCTTTTCAACTTTTTACCAAAAGGTACACATGTTTTCAAGAAAGGCTCGTGCCATGGAGTTGTAATTCAAGGGCTTAGATGTATGTTCACATTGTTTGCGTACAAATCGATAAAACAAAGAGACAAACAAGACAACAACTTCTCTTGTCGCTTAACCTACAAATTTAGAGAATTAGAAGAGAAGTCATCTTCTTTTAATTCTTTTTTATTATGATTCGACGAGAGATATTGTAGAACACGCACGAGAATCAAAATAAATTAAATGTCTATTTGATTTTGCTAAAAATTATATTTTTTAAAAGAAAATTTTAATAAAAATAGATGAAGCACGTGATTAAAAAGTTGATAAAAGTAGTGTGTCATATGAAATATATAGTTAAAATTAATTGTTGATTTTGATTTCAACTTTTTCGCAAATTTTCAATTAAAATCAAACAAAGCCAGCCTAAGTCTAATAATTAATAAATTTAGTTTTCTTAGTTCAAATTATTATCACCACGTCTATTAATTAAAAGATTAAATTTCCGTCGCTATCTCTCATATTGATTATCATCTCGGATCTACTACTAATCATCGCCTTAGTAATTAATTATTGCCTCACCAACTAGTTAATGAGATACAAGACTTGTTAGTATTATGCCTAATATCCAATCAGAATGAATCAGTGTGAATGAATAATTGCTACTGCATTATTATTATCAATTTATTTATTTATTATTATTGACATCTCTCTTATTAATTATTACTTTAATTAATTAAATAATAGAGTCCAAAAAATAAGTAATAATGACATATTAATCACTTAAAGTTGTGATTGTGGGATATACGTCGTGGTGTTTTATTCTTGAACAACAATTATCGTATGCGATGATGAGACATGGATATCATTAGCGGGGATAGACTAGCACATATTGTACTTTTTTTTTTTTTATATATATATTTATAAAGTAGTGGATTTCGCAAACTAAAGTGTGGAAACACTTTGAGTGAATATGTAGATGCTTGTTATCAGAAAAAGTTCATCGGATGACTCGTTGTAGAGATTCCTCATGTATAACTATTGTAGCGTCAATGGACTATTTCTCAATGACGAGTGTGAAAGTGATCATTCGTATTGAGATCATAAGAAATTAATTATATATCATGTCATTCACTAAGTATCGACACACTAATTTCTTGCTCGAGGTAGAGTTATGATTTTGAAAAGAGTTTTTCAAACATGAACTCGATAAATCGATTACTTAAAGTACCGACAGATAATATAATTGGTAAAATGAGATTGACACATTTTATATCTCTTAATCGATTGGAACATAACTGAATAAAAGATTTTATTTCACATTAATCAAGTATGAAAAGTCTTGTCATATCACATAACATTTTCTTTCTATAAGTTGCCTTGACACATTGCTAGATGTTAATTAATGACATTTAATACGTATTAAGTAATTGGTGAACTAATGAATAATTATATTATTTGTCATCGTGGATGAAAATCTAATAGGTGACCCACCAAAGGATGAGACTTAGAAGATTGAAATAGAAATTAATTAAATTAAAAATGTGCAAATTTTGTAGATTTAATTAATTTTCTATATGACTAATTAAATAATAGGCAAAATTAATTAATGGGAACCTAATAATTTGGTTGAGCTTATTGAACTTAAGTTGGATTAACAGACTTGATACATATGCTAGAGTTGAGAATCACAAGTCAATTTGCCAGCACAAAATTTAGATTCTCAGTCCTAATACACCATAATAGCCGTCCGTATCTCTGTATTCAGAATACAGAATTTTGATCTTCAATTTATTTGTGTGGATTACTGTTAGAGGCTTTACGTATGGACAACTATGGTTGATCGATGTCATAAATGATGTGTGTAGAAATTCAAGTTTGAACATATTGTTTCTTCTAGCATATAACAATTTTCTACACGAGTCACGTTAAACATCAAAGTTGATCTGACAAATAATAATCATTTTTTTTAAATTTCCGTTGTGCATGTATAATTTATAACAAAACATTTGTAAGTTGAATTCATCTTCTACTCCTCGTATGATTCACCATCACAACATATCATGTTAATATTGATTTACATCTCTCTTTTCTAATACATTCACAAAATTTTAACGATAATTAAAAAAATATATACGAGATAAATGTTATGTTAGTATGTTACTATTGAAAAACATCTGTGCTTTTCCTAAAAGTTTCCCAAAAGTAGATATAATTGTGAACAAATTATAGTTAGTAGCCAGATTCCTTGTAGATAGTAGCTAGGGTTTCGTGAGTAATAGTTTGGAAAGTACTCTTAAATTATGTTTAATTTTGTATAATAATATATATTCATCGAAGAAACTTGTAATTAAACTATACTCAATAATGAAGCAGGTAAAAAGCCTATGAAATTGTGTCTAATTTAATGAAGGATCTAAAAAAGCTAAGGAAAAGGTCTTACAATGAGATATCATAGTTTTTTGATAAATAAAGAGAATTCAATTTGGGAGTTAATTTATGAAGTTTAATTATTTAATTAAGTGGTTAACTAGCTCTAGCTTGTACTAATAATGAATCTATTATTGATTATATTATTATTTACTTTGTTGAAATATCTGTAATAACAACGTGGTGCATTTTTTTTAACGTTTTTGACTGTCAACACAGTTAATATGATTTAATTTACTGTTGAAAACACTTAAATTATTTGCTTACTAGAATATTCTCGATACGACTATAATATTCTTTTTTGTGACACTCAAATTTTTAAGACATACATGTTATGTCATGAATCGTTAAAAATTATTTATATTTATTTTCAATACTAATATCATGAGTACTCGTGCTCGTCAAAGTTTTTTAACTATAAAGTGGAGGGAACTATTGAAAGTGCAAATCACTTTTTTGCATGTGGAGAGGTTGACAAAATTGGTTGCTTTTTGGAGGGTGGTTGATTAAGAAAAATAAATTTCTATTAGATAATGGAGTAGTTATGGGGTGCCACCAGAACTTTTGATTTACCCTAAACATTCCATAATCCTACTAGGAATTCCATTTCATGTATATATACAAATATTAAATATATTATAGATCCCATCCCATCATCATTATTGATTTATTGTATAATGGATATAATAATAAATTATTTAATTATCCATTCCCAATCTCTTATCTATCTATCTATATCTATTACTACATGCAAAAGTCTAATGTGAAAGAAACGTTTATGGACGATATTGTTCCTATAAATAACTTATAATTTTTAAAATTATCTTTTAATTAGTATTATTTATTTTAACTTTAATTTAAATTATTTAATACCAAATAAATATTGCATTTCGAATAATTGAAAGTGGATTGTCCATTTAAATTCTATTATATATTGTAATTAATGAAAATAAATAAAAATTTAATGCTGATAAGGTATTTAATATATTAAAATTATTATCTTTAATGATAGTCAATCTTATTATACATGAGAATTTAATCAAATTATTTGATCAACATAACGAAACAAGATGAATTTGATTTTCTTATTATTGATTCATGGTTTTTTCATCTGTTGTTCTTCTTTGTTTTTAATTATGCCGAGAATTATTATTTTTTCTTTTGTTCTTTCGTAGAGACAGTTTTTAATCTTTGATTAGCTTGATAGTAATGTGGTAATAGTGAATGTATTAATTTTTCACGAAGGATTCACTAATTTTGACAATATAATGATTATATTCATTTAAATGATGATTTCTATATCATTTTTCTTGATTTAGAATATTTGTTTAAGGTAAAAATGTTAATGATTGTGATAGTCTTGATAGCAAATGGATTTAAGATCTAATGATAGTTTATATCATTTTACAAGCAATTAAATATATGAAGAAGAACAAGCTAGAACAATGATGATTGGTGTTACTCTAGCTCTCAAGCCCGCAGCTGAGAAAGAGTGTTAACATGTACTACATAACTTGGATAAATTGAGTCATGCTATGTATAAGGTGAAGGTAAATCTCACATAATCAGTTGGTTTTACGTGATGAGAATCTTCTTGAGATTTATTAATATTTCAGATGAAATTGCAGGAAAAAATGCATAAAACGAACAAAAAAAAAGTCTTAGTTTATGACTGCATTAAAACAGAATGCATTGATCAGTGTGAAGATATTGTAAGAGAAAATTCTTCTTTATTCTATATCAAATAATTTTGGAATTCTTTTTTATGAGAAGAAATAATTGGTTTCCATGTGTTTTTTAAATTGATATAAATACAGAAAATCAATGAAAAATTATATTCTAGCGACTATGTTTTATGTATTTCAGAATTTCATACTAATTTTCATAAAAAGAAAGTTGTATTTTCTTGATATGCCATTAAATATATGCTTTAAAATATAATTAAAAGAGAGTCAGTAGTATATATTAACATGTTACACTAGCAATCTTTCAAACTTAGCATTTACGTAAGTCGTGTACTTTTTAATGAACTACATGTTTTACCAAAAAACTTGACTGTTATTCCTTAGTTGGTTATAGTCATGGATGAATTTATGATTAAAAATGAGTTTATTATAAGTATTATATTCATCGATAATTTTAAAAAAAATCACAATATTATTACAAAATCACGTAAAACACGTTTATTCTAACTAGTTTTCCTTAAATGTCCTATATTATATTGACAGAAAGATGATATAACACCCATGGTAGGTAATAATTATGGTACCCATTTGACATGTGGCATCACTACATTGGTTATTTTTTAAAAAGTTTAAAAAGTATAAACAACTTTTTAAAAAGTAATCAATGTGGTAATATCACGTGTCAAGTGGGTACTATAATTATTACCCGCCATGAGTGTATATCATTAGTATGTATTGACATTGGTAACATACTATCTTTCATTAAATGTAGAGAGAAAAATCCATCCAAACTAATAATTATTGAGAATAATTAATGTTTAATTTAGTGTCAAGTTTAATTTGTTTTCATTCAACTAATAACATTATTCTACCTTTCAATTCAAAGTTCACATCGGATGTAAAAGAGTCGTGTCATTCCATGTGAAGAGGTCATGACAATCTTCTCTGCATTATTTTAATTTTATCGAACATCTCCAAAAAAAACAACAATAATATTCTTTTAGAATAATTTTTCCATATTGTGATTTTATGACAATTGATTCAACCCAAGTATTAATTATTGTGTAAAATTTTTTAATGTGGTCACAAAGTGGCCTCATTTGGTCCCCCACCCCAACCCCATAACATGATTCAGAAGAAAATGAAAGTTTAGAAGGAAACGAGATTTTTGTGTCCCCCATATCACCCCCTTCAACCCAACTCACCAATTAGTCAGCTCAATATGTTTTTTTTCATGCACCAAATTGCCCTTCACTATATTTTAATTTCTATGGCAATACTTTCTTTTAGGTGTAAAGTCAATTAGGTCTAGATGTACAATAATAATGATTAAGTGCTTATATGTATTTATAAGTTAGTAAAATTTTATTTTTATCTACACATATTTTAGGATTTATATTCGTAGGACATGCTACTTATAATCTAAAAAAAAAAACTTTACTAAACAAACGTGATCATAAGATCTACAACTTATAAATATTTCAAAATAATTCCAATACTATAAAACATGCTATACTATCAAATTTCGAGCATGTTGGGTAGAGTTTTTTTTCCAAAAAAATCCATTTTTTGCCTACAATTTTTAACTTTTCAACCCTTTTACACTACAAAAAAAGTTGAAAAGTCAAAAAGTAACCAAAAAAATCTATTTTTTTCCCAAAAAAAACTCTACCGAACAAGCCATTAGTCTATATTTTTTACAATTGTTCTCAAATTTAGATAAAAAAAAAAAAAAAAAAAAGAGGGAGGCTGAAGATGTCACATTTTGACATGAATCTTTGGCGACATTTTGTTGGGGCCGCACGTCCCCTAGTAATGTGATGTAACATTTTAAGTATTTGGTAAATCTAATAAAAACAAATTATAGAAGAATCTTAATTATCTAGGAGCAGATTTTGAGTAACAGTAAAATAGTAGTTTCTCATTTTTATTCTATCTAATTATCTATAATTAAAATACCAATTTTAATCTTATTTAATTAAATTAATTTATGGATTATGTTTTTATTTTATAATTTTATAAATTTTGAGATTTAATATATATTATTTTTTTCATTTTAAAATAACTATATTGACCAATATTTTAAAAAGCGTAAAGCGTGACTAGGCGTAAAGGTCAAGTTTCAATCTTTTCGAGTCTAGGCAAGACATAGCTAAGAGGGAGGGCGAGGGCGAGGGCGAGGCGTAAGATGTTGCTTGTTGTGGAAGCTGAGCCTCACATAGACAGACAGGCTTTTTAGAACAGTGATAGTGATACATTATTTTAGAAAAATATTTGATACATTAAATTTTATATATCAATAATAACAATAATACAAAAAGACGTCATTATTATTAATCTTCATTTTAGTAATTGTATATACATGCACAACAATAAATCACTTTTATTTACCATCTAAGATGTTGGTTTTGATTTTGAAACACAGTAATTTTGAAATAAAAAGTTTATCAAACACTTAACACTTAACTGATTCTTCCACAACTTTTTTTTTCAGCACAATAAAAACTAATTTTTTCTTAAAATCGTAGCAACACCAAATTATATAGCCCGATATCTTTCAAGAGTTTTTATTTATTAGAAGGGTAAAAGTAAATCAATTTTTTTTTTTCTTATTTGGGGTCTATTTGTAAAAAAGATAAAAATAAAACAAGGGAGATTTTGGTAATTCACCATTTGCCCATTGCCTGAACACGACTACACAGTGTCCCCCCACTCTATCCACCCCCACGCCCTCCCTCTCTGGATCACATGCACTCATTCCATTTGTTCTTTAACAACAAAGACAAAAGCTCATTTGATACATTAGAGACACCTCTCTCTCTCCTCTCTCCATTTCTTGGCTCCCCAGACTTCTTCAGTGGATATGATTTGATCTAATCTACTTTTTTTTTCCGAACAAAAACAAATCCAACCGTTGGATTCTCACAGCCTCATCCCCTTTGTCTTTTTCTTTCCTGGGAATAAATTCCCAAATATATATCATACAATACATTTCTTTCTTTCTGGGATACATATATTTATCTTTTCCTCTGGTTTTTCCTTGTGTTAATGGCTGCAACACAAGTCTATAATGCAGATGAAAGTGGGAATGAAATTAGCAGGCAAGATATTCAGGTCGCCATTGCTAAAGCAGTGGAGCTTAGGGCACTTCATGCTGCTCTTTTACAGGGAAAAAATAGCCCTACATATTTAAGATTCCCTTCTGCTTCTCCTGTTTCTCACCACGCTTCCAACTTTTCTGCCCAAGATTATCCAGTTTTCACCCCTGTAAGTTTTGCCGTTTAACCATTTTCTTTCTATTAATTTGCAGTTTTTGTTCTTTGAATCTGTACTATTGTGGCTATTGATTCTTCTATTGTACTCAAGACTGGAGCTTTGGAATCTTTTTGTTTTTCTTTTTTCTTTATTTATTTCCCATTTAAAATAAACTAAGGGCATGATTGGCCGTGCTTAATGTGAGTTTTAAACTTACTTCCTTTACTTAAAAATTAATTTTTTAGAAAGTAACTTGTTTGGGTTGAGTATGCTGTTATGAAAATTGTCCAGTCTCTACAGGAGGCCGGGTTGAACACTAAGTCACTAAATTTAAATAAACAAGCGCATTCCCGCTTTTAATGGTTGTAAACTTTTTAGTCGAGGTGGTTCATCGTATAGAACAAAAGAAATTTTCATTATATCACTGTCTGTCAATTGATTTTTGAGTTTTCTTAAGCTAAATACTTAAGGGGGTCCTGATATGAATGTTAAAAGCAGAACAGAAAATCTCTCATTTCAACAATATTTAATTTTCAATAAACTTTGCCTAATCTTTTACTTAAGATATTCTTTAGCATCTCTTTTGTGTATCAGATGAACTTACTTTGGCTTTATTTAAATGGAATAGAAAAACTTATTTTTAAACTCAACTTAACTTTTAAGTTAAGTGTTGCTTGTAAATGAAGGGTTTACATGTCAATCTCATAATTAGTCAACTGTAATAAATTTAGTCAACTCTGACTTCTGTAAATTTACTTGCATATTTTGGTCCTTTATTTTTTTTTTTCATTCAAAGCTGACCATCATCTATGAATTCTTCGATTTAGCGCGATTTTACAATATTGCAAAATGTTAACAGAGTTATGACGATGAACCATTACCGGGGTATCAACAAGTTATGTTAGAGAGTCGAAATTATGCTGAAAGTTGGGGCGAGTACCCGTTAGGAGGGGAAAATGTTGATGAAGCCATATTATCGGATTGTAGAACAATGAATGCATCTTCAAGAAAAGGATTTCCCTCAGATTTTGTTAACTTGGAACAACATATAGGTCCAGCCGAAGATCAATATTCTGTCACCGGTTCTTGCACTCATAATGTTGGCGTGCTTAGATCATCCCCCGGACCCAATTACTGTAAGTCAAGGCGAAACAGTTTGGGAGACCTTAAATCGGTTTCATCTTGCAACAAATGTATGCCTGCCACAATTAGTACTGAGACAGATGGTTCGACTAAAAGTGGAAAGAAGTCTAATATTGTCGTACCATTGACAGATTCACACACTTCTATTCATTCTCAGCCGAGAAACAGAGGGCTTAATTTGTCGTGGCTGTTTCCTAGGATGAAGAAGAAGAACAAGAACAAGAATGGACATTCACCAAACCGGATGCAACCTGATAATGTTTCCCAAAATCTCAAGGACTTGGGGATGGTATCGGTCGAGACATTGAAGAAAGAGTTGATGGAAGCAAACGAGAGTCGAGATGCAGCATTAATGGAAGTCGCAGAATTGAAGTCATCATTGGGGCACCTAAGCCAGAAACTCGAGTATTTGGAAACTTATTGTGAAGAACTGAAGAAGGCCTTAAGACAGGCTGTCGAAACTAAAAATTCTCAGCCTGCTGAAAAACTTTGGAATCTTCCACAAAGAGGGAAATCAATAGATGGGAATTCGGAAAATTCGATGCCAGTAAGCGAGGAAGTTATGGTCGAGGGATTTCTGCAGATAGTATCCGAGGCAAGATTATCAGTGAAGCAATTCTGCAAGACTCTCGTGGGAAAGATCGAAGAGACTGATCACACTCTGCTCGAAAATTTGAACTCATTGCTTCAACCATACAAGTTGTCTCTCAATTCCAAGTACTCTAAAGCTGTGTTATACCATTTGGAAGCCATCATAAACCAATCACTCTACCAGGACTTTGAAAATTGCGTGTTCCAAAAGAATGGCGCGCCAAAGCTTTTAGACCCTCATCAAGAACGCGAATCAAACTTTCAATCGTTTGTTGCATTGAGAAATCTGAGCTGGAACGAGGTGCTAAGGAAGGGGACGAAGTATTACAGCGAAGAATTTAGTATGTTTTGTGATCAGAAAATGAGTAGCATTATTACGACTCTTGGTTGGACTAGGCCATGGCCTGAGCATCTTCTTCAAGCATTTTTCGTCGCTGCAAAATGCATCTGGTTGCTCCATTTACTCGCATTTTCATTCAACCCGCCTTTGGAAATTCTACGAGTTCAAGAAAACAGGCCTTTTGATCCTCATTTCATGGAGGACATTTTTGCAGACAGACAAAGATCACAGGGTACAATCAGGGTTAAGGTTATGGTAATGCCTGGTTTTTATGTTCGTGACAGAGTACTAAGATGTAAGGTTTTTTGCAGATATAAATCTCTAGCATAGTTAGTATAATTCATTTCTTTCCTTTTTCGTTTTTCATGGGGGTTAGCTTTCAATCTTCTAGTACATTTATAAACAAACAAAATAGAATGACAAAAAATGACTCATGTAGTAAACTTAAATTTATTAAAAATAAGACTTTGTTCCAGTAATCTTTAATAACAGTGTGGTGCCTTTTCTTTTAACGCGTCAACTGTCAAGACAGTTGGTATGACTTAATTTTCGTGTCGATATATGTTGGACACCAAAATTGCTTCTTTTCAAAAATATTTTTGACATGACTATGGTATATTTTCTTACGACAATCAAACTTTTAAGACATACATGTTGTGACTCATTAAAACTTGTTAATATTTACTTTTTAATACAGATGACATGAATATTCGTGATCGTCAAAGTTTTTGTACTGTAAAATGGAGGGAACTATTGAAAGTGCAAATCACTTTTTTGCATGTGGAGGCAGGAGGTTGACAAAATTGGTTGATTTTTGGAGGGTGGTTGATTAAGGTAATTAAATTTTTATTAAATAATGAGTTTTGGCAATGGAGTAGTTATGGGGTGCCACCATAACTTTTGATTTAAACACTAAACATTCCATAATCCTACAAGGAATCCCATTTTGTGTGTGTTACATTGACATTAGTAACATGCTATTTTTCTTTTTGATTTCACTGGTTCTTTCATTAAATGTAGATACAGAAAAATTAATCCAAACTAATTATAACTTAACAAACTTAAAATTATTGAGAATAATGTTTAATTTACGGTTAAGTTTTAATTGTTTTCACTCAACTACTAACATTATTAATTCTACTTTTCACATTCGATGTAAAGGAATTATGTCATTCCATGTGAAGAGATCATGACAATACTCTCAACATCATTTTAATTTTATCGAACATCTCAAAAAAGATGACATAATATTCTTTTAAAATGATTTTTCCCTACTGTCATCTTATCGCAATTCTTTCTACCCAAGTGTTAATTATTATGTTTTTTTTTTAATGTGGTCACAAAGTGGCCTCATTTGGTCCCCACTCCACCCTACCCTACGTTATCCTACCCTACCTAACCTCAACTCATTTTTCACCTTACATGGTTCACACGAAAATAAAGTTTTGAAGATGTGACCGTAGTCACCGGATGTATAAGATGTGAAGAATTTTTTCTGAGATGTAACATGAAAGGAAGCAGCATTGTCAACCACCCAATAAGTCTTATGACAAGCTAAATTGGTAACATCATCATCGTAGACGATATATAAATCATCTGCAATGGTAGAAGCTCGATCAATATAGGCATCCTCATTTTTCTCTTTTTTTTACCTTTCTCATTTTTGTTGTCTTTCTTTAACTGTCGGCAAAACTTCTTAATGTGCCCCTTTTTACCACAATGATAACACTCAACATTGACATACTTGTTAGACTTGTCTCTGTTCATATCTTTGTTCTTCAGATCTCGACCCTGACTTCTCCCCCTATTTTCAACAACCAAAGCATCTGATTGTAAAGAGTACCCATGTGTCTTTTTCCTCATCTTTGCATTCGAGAGACTTCTTTTGGATAAATACATTGAGATCACACTATTTAGGACTGAGTTAGACAATGACGTTCTAAACGTTTCCCAAGAAGCCACAATCCTTATGTCTCATCTTCAAATTTGACACTCATTGCAGCCAACTGATTAATAATACCCTAGAATGCATTGAGATGGTCTATTAAAGGAGTTCCATCCCCATACTTCAAAGCCATCTTCTGTTTGATCAAAAACAACTTATTATTCTCGGTCTTTCAAGCATACAATTGCTCAAGTTTACCCCACAAACTATGTGCATAAGTTTATTCAGTGATATGGTTCAACACATTATCATTCACTCCATTGCCTAATGTAACCACACACTTGGCAATAGAGATGGCAAAAATATCTGATCCGCCCCGAACCTGATGGATACTCGATCCGAATAGAGCAAAAAATACATGATCTGTGGATCGGCAGAGCAGATCTGAACAGATATCCGTGATCCACCACGGATCTCAGGGCAGATCGGATCAGGGCTGCCCCGATCCGACCCGTCTCGTATTTAAAAAAAAAAGATTAAATTATAACAAGATAAAAAATTTGGGACAAAGGCTACAATTGCAATTTCTAATTTGTTAATTCCTAAACCAAGGTTCTTGATTCCATGAAGTTATGAAGGTGTGATGATAAACATTTTTTTTTTATTGTGTATTTTGGAGTATTCAATTTTTAATTAAATAATTGATGTCGTTTGTTTCTTTTGGACATTTAATTAAGTAGTTAATATATTTTAGAATGTTGTTTAAACTCTATAGTATAGTAGTAAAGCTTGTTTTAATATATTTTAAATTTTTAGAATGCAAAAAAAAAAAAAAAATAGATCAGTATACGAATTAAGGCTCTGATCCACTCCAATCCGCCTCGAAAAATGGCAGATCGCGGGGCGGATTTGGATCTCCTACAATTATTGCGAGACGAATTTGGATCAGGCCGATCCGCCCCGATCCGCTCTGTTGCCATCACTACTTGGCAATGAAGCAAGTTCTACTCATCGATGGTCTTATTAATAGGTTTTTCCTCAAAAAATACTGGTTGATAAATGTAACGCTGCATGTTCACTTGCATGATTTTTATAGATTATGACGATACTTGTCCTAATATTATATTTAATCTTCAATTAATAAATTATCATTTTTTTTAATAATCATGGTTTTGCAGTAGAATGTTCCGTAGACGCCCTAGACGATCGACGTGCCTATTAATTTAAATTACAAGATACTTATAATTTTATTTAAACTTGAATTCAAGTATATAATATTTTTAATTATTATATGCCCATGTCAATATCATATAGATTAATGAATCTAGACATGTCTCTTGAACATATTCATTTTATTTTATATGAATTAAAATATATTTAAATTAATATACTATGGAAAGCATGAAGCGGGGGGCCTAAAAAACGTGAATGAAACTAATTCTTTTCACAAAATTTGCATGAATGACTTTTAAATGGGTATCCTAAAATTGGAAACAAAAGACTCTCCTTTTTGAGCACTTGTCCTTTAAAAAAAAATAAAAAAAAAATAAAAAAAATCACCATTCATCCATTTTCATTTTGGAAGCATTTCTTGGATTGTGGTCACAGAAAGGTACTCAATTTTAATATTATTTTATTGTTGAATTTATATTTCATTATTTAAAATCTTTGTGCATTGTTAGTGGATTTATGGAATAGGAGTATCATTCAAATACAAATATATACACACGTTAATATATATGTCTATATGTGTTTATGATTTCATATTTTTTATATAAATCTAAACTCATATAAAGATGACTGCTTCACTTCTTGAATTTTCTAAAAAGTGTTAAATTTTATTCATTTATTTTTTCTATTTACTTGTTTGTTTAATTTACTCATTTTGTCATAATTTAGACCCTTTGAAGAATAATGAATAATTAAATAAATAAATTTTATATATATATATATTTATTTATCAATCTATATCTTATGCTTATACCTATATATAAGAGAAATATAATTACTTGTTTGTTTGTGCTACAAATATTGAGACTAGTGTCCTTTTAATTGATTTTTGTAACCTATTATTTTAAGACAACTTTGTTAATAGGCGCAAATACTTAATTTCAAGAACAATAACAAACAAATAGATATTTTAGGTTGAAGTGGATAATAAAAATCCTTTGGTATATACGTAATGCTTGTCATTGTTATTTTTTTTCAAATATTTTCTAATCAATAAATTTTTAGATTAGCCAAACATGCCCAAGTAAATTTGGATTCCTGCCTTAATGTCACTTGAAACAATTTATAATAGAGATACATAGTTATAGGTTTTGGTTCCTATTAATTGTTGGCAATAGTAAATAAATGGTACGAATATGTCCCCTAGCTTTTTGACGTTGTAATTTGCCCAATCATTATAAGACACACTAATATAAGTTTTATATCCTTTAATTTATAATGTTAAAGTGGTAACTCGCGATGAGACAATATATAGTCGGGACTGTTATGACAATAAAATAAATGATATATAGATTTTCTTTTAATCAATGGAAATGACTTAAGATTTTTGACACGTTGATTTCGTAGGTGGCCAAGAACAACTCCATTTGATATTCCAAAATAAGTTTCTACATATTCAAGTAAGTAAACTCTCCTATTATTCATTTGTGAATTGCAATGTTAATTGTCTAAATGTGTTATATTATTATTTGAACATATCATTTTGTAATCACTTTATATGCCATTAATATTCATGTGACATATTATTGCATGTGTAATTATGTTAATGCATCCACAAGCATGCACGAAGTAAAGTTTTAAATGGTAGTATTGTAAAGTATATTTTATTCAAAAATGATATGTGTCCCAAATTTTATAAATAAAATGGTGTTTGCCTATGCCATGAAAGGTGTGAGTGGGAAATGGGACGTGGGTGAACGGCGCACCCGACGAATGATAATGTCGAATGTTTAACCGCTTTGCGGTACTACCGGTAGATGGAACGGGTTCTAAATAATAATGGTCCACTGCATTCTGATTGGCTAGGCAATACACAAAAGTGAGCTCACAATATTAAATGTTTTAAAGAAAACAACAAAGAAAGAAAAAGAGGACACACATTCTGATGAATCATTTTTAAAGTAAAGCATATCATAAGCATGCATCATGTACTTACTGGGCGTTAGCTCATCCCATATTCTCCACTTTTTAGATGATGAGAGCTAGATGATTCGAGACGACTGTTTGGAGCAAGACGGACTCAGTATTATTTAAATCCAAGTTTTATTTTGTTACTATTTCATAAATAAGATGCATGTTGACGTCGAAACTTGCACCGTCCACGTGTCAACAGATCTTCAGTCACTCCTCTGCCAACCTGTATGTTACCTGTACACTCGGACAACCGTTAGGCACCAAGATCTCTGATAAAAAAGGTCCGACGATCGTTGGTACTTCGACGATCAAGTCAACTGTCGGTATATAGAGTAATATACGGGGGATGAAAGCAATAGAGTGTGGGAGGGACAAGCAGGCAGAGATTTGAACAGAGTTTAGAGGTGAAATTAAAGCATAAAAAGAGCGTCTCATAAAAAGAATGCATCCCTTAGAATAACCAGAGTCCTTGTATTTATAGTTGCAGAGTCCTAATTATTCTGTGTAAGCAATCAATTAGAACTCTGATTAGATTCTCCTTCCTTATAGGATAAAGGATAATTGGATATGGACACAATCTCTCAGCTTTCGGTCCTTATCTGATTGAATTTCCTTGTGAGAATCCTTATGATAATCAAATACAATCTTTCTTTAATTATTTATCTGGTTGTCCCAAAACATCAGAATATGAGAATGCGAAGCCCAGCAAAACACTCCAGATTGGCCAAGGGTGTCGAGGCCCTTCATGTGCTTCGCTGTGAGGGATTCAAGAGTGTTAAAATATTCAATGGGCCTCCGAGACCTTCTGAGAACTCGCTGGGCCCTCAAGGCCTTCGCCAGGCCTTTACTGGGCCTTTGAGGCCATACCAAAATTGGGTGGTAACAATCATTCATAGTTTCTGGTTTCTCATATAACGAATGGTGCATTTTTTTACAGCAAAGATAATCATCTATCTGCATCTTTCCGAATGAAACATTCACACCATCAAACTTGGTGATTTCAAGTGTTGATCCTCGATCATCGCCAGCCATCGCTCTCAATCAAAATCTCGCTCTGATACAAATTGTTAGGATTAGAGCAATAAATAAATGATGAAAAATAAAGAACACAATGATTTATATAAGTTAGCCTCAATGTGAGACTACTTCATGTCTTCATCATCCGCTGCAGTATTTTCACTATAATGAATAATGAATTTTGTTTACAAGATATCAATCATATATATAACAACCCAATGACAGTTCCATATAAATAATGAAATTTTAAGATAATCCAATGAAGATTTTCTAACAATAATAAAATTCTAAGACAATCCAATGAAGATTCTTAGTTATAATAAAATTCTATGACAACTTAATTACAAAGGCAAAATCTTGATCCGCGCTCAGCTATGCGTAGTGCAACAAATTAGGCTCCACAGCTTAACACTCACCAATTGATTTTAGAGCTCAACTTTTAATTATTAAACATCAGAATTTGTTTTAGACGTTTGATAAATTTAAAAAAAATATATATATAAAAGATTCTGTAACATCTAGCAACAAAATTTGAGAAACAACACAATTGTATCTTCTCAAATTCTATTTTTAGTTTATCCAATTATATATAATTAAAATATTAATTTTAACATTAATTAATTTAATGAATTCCTTTTGTATCTTAGGTTTATTAGAATTTCAATAATAAAATATCTCCACAGTTCACGTTAAATACATCATTTAATTTTAAAATACTACTCATGATAATAACAATATATTTTATCCATTTTACAATACTACTTATGATAATTAATTTTTTACAATAGTACTCGTGATAATTAGTTGATATTAAATATATCATTCCATTTGACAATATTACATATTGTAATAAAAGTAAAAATTTTACAATACTACCCATGATAATAATAATACAAAAAAATATTATTATAATCAATGTTCATTTTAGTAATTTACTAATTTTATACAGTCACAGTAATAAATCACTTTTGTGTACAAAGTAATGTTCAATAATGTTGATTTTGAAATCTACAACAAGTAACGACATACATGAACATGTGCATGATTTTCTATCGTTTCTTTCGTTATGCTCTTGTTCTTGGAATTTACAGATTTTCTCAACATCATTACTTATTCTCAGATTCACAGTATATTCGTCTTTAATCTCTTTGGACTTCAAATCCTACTACGATGTACTGTATGATCACAAATATCAATATAGCCAATAACAAGTGCGCTATGGCCAATGTTTCTATGGATCCATCCTAGTTGCTACAACAACTTAGAAAACTCCACCAACATATAAATCACCAAATAGGGATGTCCTCGAAATATGATGCTCGCCCGTGCAGATTCGCTGTTCCCAGGCCACTAGAGAACCTCTTGATATTGTCATTGTCCGTACATGGGTGCCATACTTCCAATACCCTGGCTTTGGCCACCCATAGTGACTGTCGAGAATCTCAACAAGTATATCTATCCAAACATCAAATAGTACTATACGCATGTAGAGCGATTTTATCATATTCATTATTATCATCTCATTCTAAATGTCATATCTGAGTATTCACTATCACCTTTCATTATTATTGTTATCCCTTCCTGTACGAGTTATGAATGATAATTTCTTTTAGATTCACACATCTGCCATGCACGTGTACATGAATCCAACATTATATCTCGTGTACCATGTATGAGTAGGAGTGGCAAAAAAGCTCGTCGGCTTGGGTTCCGGTTCGGACTCGTCGAGGGACGAGCACGAGCTAGGACTGAGCTAAAAAAAAGAGGGCCGAGCTCGCTCGACTTGGTAAAAAACTAGCCGGCTCGTTCTCACGAGCCCAAAAGCACGAGCCACAAGCCGGCTCGGCTCGTGGCTCGTGTAACAGTCACGATTAAGTGACTGTTGGCCAACGATCAGACTATTTTTTTTTTAAATTTCATTATTATCCTATAAATACCTATATTCTAAACTCATTTTTTCAGACTTCAATCTCTTATCTCTCATTCAATTATATACTCAATTCATTAACAATTCTCAAATTTCATTCTTAAATTTTCACACTTCTATTGTTAATGATATTAATAATTACAACGGTGTTGTATCTTTTACACCAGACTTATAGACAGATTGTAACAAAAAAGGATACATGGTTGCAACTGCACACTATATTGATAATAATTGGATAATGCATAAAAAAATAATAGCATTTAAACAAATAGACTATCCTCATAATGGAAATAATATTTATCATATTTTATTAGGTGTGTTACATGAATTTAAATGTGATTCTAAGGCTCGTAATTTTACAATTGATAATGCAGGTCCAAACAATATAGTAATTGAGAAATTAATTTAACATTGTAGTCTAGAATTTGATAGTATTTTATTTTACATTCGTTGTGTATGTCATGTAGTTAATTTAATTATATAAGATGGATTAAAATTTATACAACTTCAATTAGAAAAAAATTAGATATGCTATTAATTATATTTCGGTCTCACTATCAATAAAACAAATTTTTGCTGCTCTATGTATAGAAAATGAGCTGCAATCAAAATCTTTTGCAACTGATGTTGCCAATAGATGT
This sequence comes from Forsythia viridissima, assembly GCA_030279155.1. NCBI lineage: Eukaryota > Viridiplantae > Streptophyta > Magnoliopsida > Lamiales > Oleaceae > Forsythia > Forsythia viridissima. The sequence goes on from CM059037.1 coordinate 39,561,587, forward strand.
AATTCAACATATCTTATTGAATCTTGTGAAGGTTACGAATATTGCATTACTGTATATTATAATGGCCGACACTCACACGGCTCATAATATGATTTAAAATTATATGACTGGAAAATATGTGGTCATGTTAGAAAATTTTTAAAAAAATTTTACGACGCAATAACTGCATGTTCTGGTGTGTATTATCCAACTACTCCACTTATTTTAAATCATTTCTATTATATTGCTAACAATTTTAATAGGTATAAGAATTTTGCTATTTTTTCTAGTATTATACAGGTCATGGAAGCTAATTAGAAAATATTGAAAAAAATTGCCTATGTTATTTTCATTAGCATATATTATAAATCATAGACTTAACTTAGAGGGTACGAAAGTAATAATAATGACAATTTCACAAAAATTAACTTACGGACATCCAGTAACGTGTAGTAATTTAGAACAAACTTTATGTCTTATGTATGAGGTCTATGCTGAAAAGGCCGGTACGAATGTTGTACGACCCCTTGTTCCAACATGTACATCGTCATCAACTGATGACATTGACTTATAGAATTACGTGAGTACACATAGGAGTGGTCAAGGTCAACAATCAGTTGGTTCTTCTTCTAGTTCTTCCCTTATCCGATCTAATGATACACATGTAGAGTTAGTTAGGTATTTTGCGCATGAGGTGCTTAGTATGTTAGATGGCGAAGAGAATTTTTTTTTTGATACACTACGATGGTGGAGACAATATCAACGTAGTTACCCAACTCTTTTAATAATGGCACGTAATCTACTAACACCACTACTCTCAACTATAGCATTGGATGCTATATCTAATACAAGTGGCAGAATTTTGTCTCATATCAGGTCAAGACTCAAAGCCGATATTTTAGAAAGTTTACTGTGTCTAAAGGATTGGAATGACGCCGAACTTCGAATCCAAGACAAAGTGGACAGAATAATGTCCGAAGAACTTGAAAATTTGAATATGGATTACTCAGATTCGTAGTAAGTAATATTTTTCCTATAATTTGATATTTTTTCTTATTTTAATAAAAAATTGTACACGGTCTTGTTCGTGTACAATTTTAACGCTACCTACTTTCAAAGTAGCCGATTCCAAGCCCGGAAAAAGGAGGAGGATTTTCAATCTTTAATTTTCAACATAAAAGATTTCCAATATTGTATTTCTTTCTTATTTTCAAATTTTGAAAAAAAAATTTGAGGGCCGAGCCGAGCTCGTGGGCAGCTCAACTCGACCCGTTCGATCCACGAGCTCGTGGGCGGAACCGAACAATCATTTTGGAGACGGGCTCGGCTCGTCCCTTTGGACGAGCCGAGCATGTATTTTATGGGCCAAGCTGGCTCAGCTCGGCCCATCCCATTGCCATGCTTATGCATGAGTCGTAATGACACATGATAGTATTCAAATGTCGTTACATGAATACTAAAGTCATATATATATGTTTTGCAATAACAATATATTACATGCACATAGCAATAATCACATAAAAGCACGTTATAACAAAGATACTATTATTTTGACCTTTGCCATTACCTATCCTAACATTGGGGACTTTGTAGTTTCACATTTTGTATCTAGGTTGGCATATGCATAAATGAAGTGCCCATATGTTAATCATGACATATTACCTCCTGATATCAACTTTTAGGCCAGTTGGGGATAAAAACACCAAAAAAGGATATCGGAGTAAAACTGAAGAGTGGGTGTCGATACTAGAGAACCAATGGACGGAACATATGGAAAAACTAGAATGAAAAAATTGATAGAAAGGTCTCCAAAAGGAATATAATATACCATTAAAAATCTTATCGGTCTATAGTCTAACCTATTTTACAGATCGTACATTAGAGTTTTTTACAAAATATTATGCATGTTTTTGTCCAAACTGCCAAGCCTTACACAAGGGTGTTGACACCCTTCACCAAAAAAGGTGAGAGTCGACATCTAAAATAGGGGTGTTGACAACAAAGGGCCAGGTTGTCGGCTCCCACCCCGATAGTCCGTTTTTATCTCATTTTACGTGCCCATGTATTGTGCCCATCATTTCTATGGTTCTTTATTTTAACTATTTTTGCTCATCTAAAAGTAGTTAAAAACGCTATATAAAAGAAAATTTTCTTTTTCCAGCTAAGCAATCTGCTACCGAGAGAATTTGAAAACTGAGAATTTGAAAACTTTGAAAATGAATAACCTGTCACCTCTTTACGAGTTTTCTTCAAGGACTTAGCTGCAAATATGATGAATATCTTATTTGCATTTTAAATCTCCAAGTTAATTCTTGCAATTATCATTTTTCTAAAAGTTTCACCAATAACATTTTCAACCTCATAATTTTATTATAATCTCTAAAAATCCTGAAAATTCTTTAAAAGCACTGAAAAATTTATAAGGATCGTAAAAAAATCTATTTGTGTAAATCACGCTAGTTCGTCACTTTTTTTTTTTTTTTGTCACCAATATTAAGGTATCAAATCTTCAAATTTTGGAATGGAGAATATATATTGCAACATGAATGCTGAAAATCTCTCTTTTTTGATGCAATTGAATCGACAATGTTAATAAATGAAATCACAATAGCAAGTAATGAGATTTTAAATTGCATAAAATAGAGTTTTTAGGCAAATTTGTTATCCAAGAAAAAAAATTTTACGATTCAAAAAATCGAATTTGATCAACTAATTTTCTCGATTGTAATTGTTTCTAATTCAAAGGGTTTTTGAATTTTCCGATTTTGAAGGAGTTCTAATCAATTTGATTGTGATTATTTGCCTTTTATTTTGAATTCACTTACCTAAAATATTACAATTATGGGATGCTACTATTTTTTGATCAATTATGTAGCTTTTGCAATAATTTGAGAACCAACAAAGTAGCAAAAGTATGTTTCTTTTTTCTTTTTTAATATTTTTATTGACATATCCCTGTATATTAAAAAAGTGAATTGAGTGTGAGCACTATTAATAGAAATGTGTGCTAAGTTATTATTATTATTATTATTATTTTACTTTTTCCTTTTTTTTAATCATTTATTTCATTTTCCTTTTTTTTTTTTTTTCAATTGTAGATTTTTTCAGTCCAATTTTTTTTTTCAACGTTTCGTCATTTTTCTTGTCTTGAATGGGCCATCTTGTTAGTCTACCTTTCAACTTTAGTCATGCCTTTCAAAAAATCGTCCAAAAACTTTCAGATGTTTTTATTATTTTTGATACCCAATCAAATATTATTTTTATTTTTCTCCAAATGAAAGTTATCCAAATTCCTAATAACTTAAACTATTGAAATAAAATTCAGTTCCACACATATATACATTAGGCTCTAGGTTCGGTCTCTTAGGCCGAGACATAATAACATATATCAAGCAACCCACTTTGAACTTCAAAATCATTTGCAATCGAAACAACTTTTCTTCAATTAATTACTTATATTAAGTTAGCAACACAGTGATCAAGATTACAAGAAATACATAGTTTTTATTAATTTTTTCTATTGATTACTGAATTAAATTACAATTAAGTCTAAGAAAATTTACACACAAACACAAAATCTTGCACTATGCAAGAAAAAAGAGAAAGAGAATACTACTCTCAAGATAGAAAGTTACAATAGTAGAGAAATAAAATATATCAATGAGTATAACTCTGTCCAATATACTAAGAAAAAAAATAACTAATTAACAACTTATGCTAATCTATAATAAATATTTTTACTACTTATTACCGTAAGTTCACAAGAAATGTTATGCATATCTCACGGCAATCGTGTGATTTAAACATTTTTTAATGTTTGATACATTAGAATGAATAAAATTAAATTAAAAAATTGAAATAATTTACAAAGTCGGGTCATAAATGAGGAGAAATATGGAATACGTTTAAACTTTAAAGCAACCGAATAATATTGTGAGATCATAATTGAAGTATTTAGTTATAGGATTTGTATTAATCAATTATGTTAGTGCACTACACACCATTCATTACATCATCTAAAAATGAAGAACGTTCTTGTTAAAGATCAATTGAAACTATATCGCCTATCTTTAAATAATACGTACTTTTTTCAATAAGTTTTAATAAATGTTTTACTTAGGGGAGTGTATTTAATCAAGACTTTTAAAGACTTTGATTGCCATTTTTCAAGTGACTGACTTTGATGGATTTCATCAACTTTTATTGACTTTTCTATATTTTAATAGACTCCTACAGACTTTTATGAATTTTTATAAATTTCATTTTGAAAGATTTTCCTAAACTTTCACAGACTTTTATGGATTTTTATAGACTATGTTTTTTCAATTAAAAATTTTAAATATTAAAATTTAATATCCCACAGTTAAAAAAATTCCGCAAAAGGAAATTTTAATAATATTTTATTTAATTATATTAATATTAATAAATTCATAACAATGGATGTTCTATTTAATTGCTGCAAGTAAACTACGTCAAAAATTAATGATATAACTCACTCTATTTTTTTTTTTTAAAGTAAAACTATAAACTTTCAAATGGCTTGTAGATAAATTCTAAAAATTATGGCATGCGATTCATTTTAAAATATTTTCCAACAAACAAATTTATCCTATTCATCTTCCTTATTATATTTAATAATCTATACGTAACACGCAATTAGTCACCACAATTGCATAAATAAATAACCAAAGTACCAATTTAAACGAATAAAAAAAAAATACACAACCATGCTCATCAAGATAAATAGAAAAAACAAGAATAAAAATAAAAATAAAAAATATAGTAATAAAAAAAAGTTTTTAACTTGTTGAAATTCATTAATAAACTGCAATCACCAATTATATAAGAATTTAATTATAAAGTTATCTTATTTTTAATGAAAAATAAAAAATGATGAATAAAAAAAATAGGAAAAAATGGTTATGAGAATATTGAAGAAAAAAAATCACATTATCCCTAAAGGTTCATAGAAGAAAAAAGAAGAAAATGGAAAAATAGTTAGGAAAATATTGAAAAAAAAAAATTTAATTATATAGAGATAAAAATATTAAAAGAAGATATAGGAAAAAAAAAAAAGTTAAGAAAATATATTGATGAGGGAAAAAAAATCAAATTGAGAAAAATAAGAATATTAATTTTAACTCTAAAGTTTGTTGAAGGAAAAAGAAAAGACAAATAATGCATAAAAAAAAAAAAAAGAAATGAAAGATATTTTTTTTTTCTAAAGTATTTCAAAGTCTTAAGGTGAATGTGAGAGAAATTATAACATCTTTTATTTATACTTTGTGCTTTAAAGTTAGTACATATTAAATTTTCTATAAAATTATTAAGAATCATCGACATTTTGAATACCCCTGAGTTTCGTAGGATTTTAAAAAGTTTGAATTGAATATTACATGACTCTATAAGACTTTTTAAAAGTCTCAAAAAATCTATATTGAATACCACAAGACTTTTGTGGAGTTTAAAAAGTCTGAATATAATACGCCTAAACTTTTAAACTCTATAAAAGTTATATTAACTCTTAATTGAATACACCCTCCTTAGTCTTTCACAAGTGAAAAAATAATTAAAAAATTCACTAACAACGATTATACTATTAAATACTTAATTAAAATACAACACGTGCTAAGCACGTGAATTTCACTGGTACGTATAAATTTCCCATTTCCTTCCAGTCTACCAAATAACGGGCCAGATATTTGGGCCTGCTATTGGGCTTAAAATCTTATTATGTTAAGTGTGATGACTTTTAGGCCCACTTAGTATTGTCTGGACTTCTATTTTTAAGTCCATTTAAAGTTGACAATAACTTGTTTTCTGTTAATTAAGAGCAATTGTTCAATAATGATTGGGTAAATTCGTAAATAAGTAAGTTAGTGACTAACTTGCACGTTTAAAACATCACATAATTGTATAATAATGTTATATTTGGAACGTTAAATTGAATCAGACGTTTCTGAATAATTTAAAAATCAACCAAATAATCAATGGGCTCAGATAATCCCAATTGGAATGAAGCTCCAAGCAAAATCAAAATTCAATTCATATCTTATCTTTAAACATATCAAATTTTAGTCAAACTTAATTTTTGACACGACATCTTTACTATGATAATTTGTTTTCCTTTCATTTAGTATTATCCACCATAGAAAATAAAATCTATATATATCCTAAAAAGAGTTGTTTTAAAATAAGTTTAGGAGTCGAGTAAGTCGAATTGGGTATTTTAATAACCGGAATCCGCATTATACTTTGGATATTTTTTAAATTAAACTATTTGGATCCACGTAATTATTGAAATCGAACTCAAACCCAAATCGTCGATTCCGATTCCGAATAGATTCTACCTATAACATAATTTTTTTTCAAAAAAAAAAAAAAAAAAACCGTGAGCTGACAATATGTTTTAGAAAAAATAAAAAATTGCAAACCTATAAACATTAAATATACATTAGATATTAAAATAATTTCTAAAATATATAAATATTAATTGGAAGAATTAAAACTATAAATTAAGGTTAGAAAAAGGGAAATTTGTTCCCTCAAAATTGAGAGCTCGACACGGTTACAAATAAGCTTCGCCTTTACCGCCACAGTGTGTTGCACAAGAGAGATGACAGTGTTGTACTGTGTATCTGAACGAATAGGGGCTAATTTTAGTAACGGTCACTGAAGTTTGTTAATAATTTTAAAATAGTCATTAAAGTAATTTTCTTACAATAGTAGTCGCTTAGAATTTAACTGGTTATTCAATTGGAAACGTTAACCTAAACCCTACGTGTCACTTTAATTTTCAATGTGGACACAAGCAACTTTAACTGATATGCCACATCAGTCAAAATCATGTTAACTGCAGCTAAATGCATAATTGTCATACATATTTTCTCTATATTTGTTCGATTTTAGTAAAATGTTAGTTGGTGAAACTTCGCATTTTTTGGCCAATTTTTTAAGGCGGGACATACTTGTCTCACGTGGCGTACTAGCTAACACTGTTTGTATCCATGTTTGAATTTAATGGTGATGTGTAGGATTGTAGGGTAACGTATTTAACCGAGTGACTATTAGTGTAACTGTTAAAAACTTGGGTGACTACTACTGTAAAAAAATTATTTCAATAATTGTTTTGAAACTTTTAACAAACTTTAGTGAGTGTGACTGAAATTAACCTGAATGAATAGCGATTAAGAATTTTGGATTTAGATATTTAGAATTGAATAAATCGAGTTTGGGTTTAAGGTGGTGGGTTTTGAGCTTTTGGTTTGGATCTTAGACAGTTGGTTTTCTATCTTTGGTACTGTGGTGTTGAGTTGAGTCTTTGGGTTATGGTGAATAAATTGTAAAAAATAAAAAAATTTTGATTCTATGTCAGGTACGTACAGAGAATCGACTCTGACCCGGTCGATTTTCAATTCTAATTTCTAATTTTTTTAGAACAAGACCTAAACCTTCGATTCCGATTCAGGAGGTTTAGTTCTGATTAAAATGTCCATCACTATTTTAAACTAAATCACTTTTAAATTTTGAAATTATATTTTTAATCACCGATCGTAAAGGAGATCTTCATACCCACTAATAAAAAAAAATGTTATACGTCTGTCTTCTATTTTAAAAAAAAAATTCTATCTTTTCAAATTTTTCATTCTCATTTCTCTTTATCATTCTTCAAATCTCTCCATTTCAATTTTGTATTTTCTTGTTATTTTTCAACGCGAACAAACTCATGCATTCGAATTACAATGAATAAATTACAACGAATAAGAATAAGAAGTGTACTAGTATTAATAAGCATAAGAGAGACAAGTGTACATAGATATTATAGATGCATATGCGCACACAGAAAATAAAAAAACGGCCAGTCAAACAAGTGGTAGTTAAAATCAAAATGCTTTCTCATATTTCGGCTTCTCTCTCTCTTACTTCTTCTTCTCTCACAGCCACCACCGCCCTTCGCCACCTCCGCCCCTCTCTCTCCAAATCTCTCCGGCTGAAACTCCGTTCCTACCCCTTCAACCCAATCAAATTACTGAAACGCCACTCATTTATACTTTCAATGGAGGCCAACCCTTCTCCCGCTGCCGCTGTCTCCGTCGACTCCGTTTCAGATGATTTGAAATATAAAAAATTAGAAAATAATAGTATTATTAGTAATGATGTTCTTAATAATAGTGTCAATAATAGTAATAGAGTTAAAACGAATCTGGAAGAATTGAGGTGGGACAACTCATTTGTTCGGGAGCTGCCTGGTGACCCCAGGACAGATTTAATTCCTCGACAGGTTTGCTTTTGTTTTATTGAATTTAATTTATTCTATAGTTTCTGGGTTTTATTGATTTCTTAAGAAATTTGTCTTCTTTCTTTCTTTTTCTTCTTCTTTTTTTTTTTGGGAAAATTCAATTTTGTTTGTTCTTCTGCGGGTTTTACATGGGAGGGACTCTACATTACTCTTTGTATGCTACAAATTAGTACCCGGAAAGGGTAGGGTGCATTATCAGTTCTAAAGGAAAATAGTTTGCTTGAATTTTAACTGAAGTTGTATTATTAATGGTGACCAAAATAAACAGTAGACTTTGAGTATTGATATTTGAGCACGCTGTTATTATATAAAGAATCTTGTAGGAATTGTTAGAGCTAAATTTGATTTTTGCGTAACATTAGGAAAAATTGAGCAATGGCGTCATTAATATTTGGTGGATAATTTTTTCAATATACATCTAAATAGCTCGGCTTTGATGGTGTTTTGTCATGCTTTTAGATTTTCTGAACCATGCACGTTTTAACTTGGTATATTCTAAATATGATGTGCAGGACTTCAAATTCTTATGTATTTACTCATGCTTCACCTCTGTTTCCGGTAGTTCAAGACAATCCATATTTTAGTAACTCGTCTTCATGGCATTTGGTGCAGGTATTGCATGCTTGCTTTAGTAAAGTGTCTCCATCTGCTGAGGTGGAGAATCCTCAGCTTGTTGCATGGTCGGATTCAGTGTCTGATTTGCTTGATTTGGATCCTAAAGAGTAAGTTGCTTTGATTACTTGAATATCTTTTTGCTTTCACAAGAGCTTCATTAACATTTCCACCGATGTTGCTTTGATTACTTGAATATTATTGACTTTATTCAATGCCCTTTTGCTTTTGCATGAGCTTCATTAACCTTCCATCTTCTTCGACAATAAACCTGGTTTCTTCATGCCTAATTGGTTCAGTATTTCAGATTCACGAGGCCTGATTTCCCTCTTATATTCTCTGGAGCATCACCTTTGGTTGGAGCGTAAGCTTCATTTCCTTTAGCGTTTTAGATTATTTCTCTTTGATCTTTCATTCTGAAACTTTATTTACTCTTTATGAAGTGACTTCTGCAGGATGCCTTATGCTCAATGCTATGGAGGACATCAGTTTGGGATGTGGGCTGGTCAGTTGGGTGATGGCCGGGCTATCACTCTTGGAGAGGTTCTGAATTCAAAGTTTGAGAGGTGGGAATTGCAGCTTAAAGGTGCTGGAAAGACCCCATACAGCAGGTTTGCTGATGGTCTTGCAGTTTTGCGTAGTAGTATCAGGGAATTTCTCTGCAGTGAGGCAATGCATGCTCTAGGAATCCCGACAACACGTGCGCTTTGTCTTGTGACGACCGGAAAATATGTCACTCGAGACATGTTTTATGAGTATGTCCTTTAGTCTAGTTGTTATATACGCCAGTTTGTTTCTTTATCTTCCCCATCAACTGTGGTTTCTTTAATTTGGTAAGATCTTCCCAAGGTATTGAAATGGAATAATTTTCTATTTACGAACTAGGAACTTCTGATTCTACAATATGAAGCATTAATCCTTTGGAACATATCTTTACATTTTGGTTCTTAACTTCTGGCTTGAAGTCTTAACAATGTAACCATAAATTGCAAAATGGAAACCGAGAACATGTTATGGACTTTGGAGCCATCTTGGCAAAGTAATTTGAGTACTTCATGGCTCGGTGTAGTGATCTAATTTATTAAGGTGAACGATTAGTTACACAATTGAAAAGTTTGGGCTCATTCACATGCAGTGGCAATCCAAAGGACGAGCCAGGTGCAATTGTTTGTAGAGTTTCTCAATCCTTTCTACGCTTTGGTTCATATCAAATACATGCATACAGAGAGGATCTTGACCTTGTTCGTACTTTGGTGGACTACACCATTCGGCATCACTTCCCCCATTTAGAGAAGCTGAGTAAGAGCGACAGCGTTTCTTTCAGCACTGGTGAAGGGGATAATTCAGTTGTGGATTTAACTTCAAACAAGTATGCAGGTAATTGTTACTTTCAAAATAAAATGTCATAAGAAATATAATCTCGTTCTGAATGGAAGTGTCAACAGTTTGGTGTATGCGTGGGTCATAGCTTTCTTTTTAATTTATTTTTCACTAATATTATTCCTTTTCCCCGTCACTTGTGAATCCCGAACATTCTCTGAATATTTACTTGACATGCTTATTGGAGGTCATTTGTCGAGGCCACAGATCAATTCAATCATCTTTGTTTCAGAAAAACAAAATTAAGATATGAAATGAGGGGGAACCAGAGGGCTACCTGTTCTTATTTCTCATTGGCTGAATGTTTTGCTTTTGTCTTTCATTTTGTCTGTTTTATGTTCATTTATCGGCCAAAGACTATTTACCACATTGATTTGTCTGATTATGACGTTTGGAATTATCAGCTTGGGCTGTAGAAGTTGCTGAACGCACGGCTTCCTTGGTTGCAAGCTGGCAGGGAGTTGGTTTTACGCATGGAGTGCTGAACACTGATAACATGAGTGTGTTGGGACTTACGATTGATTATGGTCCTTTTGGATTCCTCGACGCATTTGATCCCCGCTACACCCCAAATACTACAGATCTTCCTGGGAGAAGGTACTGCTTTGCAAATCAACCTGATATTGGCTTATGGAATATTGCACAGTTTGTCACAACTCTTTCTACGGCTCAGTTGATAAACGATAACGAAGAAAACTATGCCATGGAGAGGTATTTTTAATTACTTAACCCGTTTCATGATTTTCTTTTGGAATTGAATTTTTCTTGATGTTTTAACTCCTTGACTGGCTAGATATGGGACCAAATTTATGGATGAATATCAGGCTATAATGGCCAAAAAACTTGGTTTGCCCAAGTACAACAAGCAGTTGATCAGCAAACTACTTAAAAACATGGCTATTGATAAAGTTGACTACACAAATTTCTTTCGATCGCTTTCAAATATCAAAGCTGATCCTACCCTTCCAGAAGATGAACTATTGATTCCATTGAAGGCTGTTCTGTTGGATATTGGTAAGGAGCGCAAAGATGCATGGACCAGCTGGTTGAAATCCTACTTACAGGAGGTAATATGACACATTCTATTTCATTTTAAATTTCTGATTTATTTTGGGTTGCTTTATTTATAAAGAAATGCATTTGTTAATGTAACCCCCTCCTAAAAGATGGCCACACATAAAGTACACACACAGAGCAATTGACGAAGCATGCATGCTAAGCTTTCAGATTTTTATTCCAAATTCAGACGATCTTGACATGTCAAAATGTTTGCCTATTTATTTATTTATTTTTTCCGGGGGTGGGTTTCTGCTATCTTTTGAACATTGATAGGAATGCACAATTAGTTTGTAGGATTAGGACCAAAAGTTGCTTAAAAACATTTTTTTGGTTAATGAAATTATATAATTGAAGAAAGTGTACATCAGGTCATTTCATGACTTCTTACTCGATCAATTTGAATACCACTGGCTCGTTCGTTTTTCTGGCACACACGCTTAGTGTAAAAACCTCTGGAAATTTTAGATTTTATAACCTAATGTGGGTACTACACTTCCTTTGATGGAATAATTTCTGCAATCCCTCTCCCCCCATATCTTCTTAATGAACTGTTGGGACATCGAACTAAAAAGGAAGACAGTGAGTGGCAGAAATAGTTCAGTAAAACTAAGTGCAAACATGATATCCAAGTGCGATTTTATGGACACCATTTTTAAGACAAACATTTTCTGTGATCTTGAAGTCTTTCAACTTGTTTGATTAACATTTCTTTTTGTTTCGTCTGCAGCTTTCTGCTAATGGCATTTCAGATGAGGAGAGGAAGGTCTCGATGGACTCTGTAAATCCCAAGTACATTCTTAGAAATTATTTATGTCAGAGTGCCATTGATGCAGCAGAAGTTGGTAATTTTGAAGAGGTTCGCCAGCTGCTGAAGGTTATGAATTGTCCATACGATGATCAACCTGGAATGGAAAAATATGCACGGTTGCCACCTGCTTGGGCTTATCGTCCAGGCGTGGGAATGCTTTCTTGTTCTTCTTGAGTTGCTCAATGTATTATTATGAAAATGTTAAGAGAGGGAGGAAGTGAACATGTTTTGTAAATAAGCAGGCTGTGATCTGTTTTTCCATGGTAATCGTCTGTAGATGCAGCCTGCATTTTGTTCAAATCTCTTTCTTTCCCCCCTTTTTTATATATAGTTTTACAGTTGAAAATATAGATTTTTTTTTACACAATGTTTGGTTACACGCAGACGTATGGCCTTTTAGTCTGTTATTGGATTAATTTTAATATAGTTGTAATACTCATGAATAGAATGGAATGGCGAAAAATTACTTATTTAAATGACTTTTAAGTATATTAAGAATAAGGTTTAATTTGTTGTCGATGGATACTTTTGTGTTGATTGTGATTCTCTTACACTTCAGTTAACTATATACCTTTAGAGGTGTCAAGACGGGCGGGCCGGCCGAATCTACATCGGCCCACCTATCTCGACCCAGAATCGGGGCGGGCCAGCCCATGAACGGTCTGCCCGGTTCACTTCACGGGCTGAGGAGGCCGAACCGCAGGCCGGCCCTTGAATTGGGTGGGTTGTTCACGGTCCAGATGATTTGGCTTTTAATTACTGGCTTATTTTGATTTTTTTTTTTACATAAATGACAGAGAGCCGCTTAAAGTGAAAGATGTGACAGATGCGTGCTGTTTTAGTTTTTAAATATATATAAAAAAATATAAATTGAATTAAAAAATTAAAAAATATGAATTTATCATTGTTATTTATTTTTTATTTAGTAATTTAACACATTTTTTGCTATATATGTAAATATTTTTTTTTAATTACCATATGTAATTAATTTTTTTTAGTAATTTTAAAAATATTAATTTTTTATTCATACGGGCCGAACTGGGTTGAACTGCGGCCCACATGGGCTCGACCCGGATGGGTCGGCGGGTGGGTCGGGCTCGTATTCAATTTTTGTGGGCTGGGTTGACCTGGTTCTGGTTCGCAATCCGCTGTGACGCGGGCTTTTTTTAATGCGGGCCATCATCGGGCTTTATCGGAGGCGGGTTGACCTAGATTGACACCTCTATATACTTTCATTGGATGTGGGCAAGATAATAATTGCCCACTGTTGGAGAATCCGGTTTTGGCATACTTAATTATATTTTATTTATTGATATGAGCTAATTAGGATTCAATGATTATCTAGTAGTTGTATGGAAATTCAAAACCTTAATATTATATTTATCACAATCTATTTATCAGTTTTAGTTAGTCTAAAACTCTTGTTCCTTATCAGTTAAATAAATGATTGAATAAATTGCATGTTTAAGTATTCTAATGGAACTAGGTTTCTAAGTAGATAAGATATTGAAATATTATTTTTTATTTATCTACTTAAATGAAAATATATAACTGGATTTATTTTCATATTCGTGCGATATATCTCACCTTATCTCTTATACAGTCTATTTAAACTTAAAGACTTACTTTGTCGTATCTATGTATAAGATAAATATTAAGTCATTAAGTTTAGACAAACTTCTTGTACTATAAATAAGACAGGTGATATTCCAAGAATTCTACGGATTTTGAAAGCAAAGATACTCAAGTATCTAAGAGCAAATCATTTATGAGTTGAGAGTTCAAAGAAATATTCAAAAGTCCTAACCCGATCAAAATTCTATTTTTGAGAACGGCTCTGAGAAACTGAGCATTGTAGAAATCTATTGTGAGAGAGAATGGCATTTCGGCGGCAAGATAAGGACTGGGTCCTTATTCCGATTTGTGGAATCAATCCGGGGACACTCGTGAAATGAACCAAGATCAAGACCGAAGTACTTGACTGCATTCTTTAACTAGTTGAAGAAGATATAAAACAGGGAAGTTTTATTATTGTTCTTAACTAAGTTTTACTTTTTGTAAATTGCTGATAAAGTTTTAGATTATGTCTAAAATTGTAATTTCAAAAAGTTGATACGTGTGTAACCTGTTCTAAAATAGTGGATTTATTTACCCGTGGTATGGGGGCCCGTGGATGTTTTCCTTAGGGGTTTACACGCTATATCTGGTGTTAATTAATGTTTTAGTCACCTTATATAATAACTGTCTCGAAACTGCTAAAACGTTCAGTGAAATGTTCTGACGTTCAACAAACTTTCATTAACATCAGAACATTAAAGTGAACGTTGTATTTTAAAAAAAAATATTTACAGACTTTCAGTAACAACCTATTCAACCCCCCCTTCTAAGTTGATTGTTATCTAGATTTAAAACTAACTTGAAGATATGAGATTGCTTCTCTAACTATATATATATATGTGTGTGTGTGTGTGTGTGTGTGTGTGTGTGTGGACAAAGAAGAACCGAAAGAATGTGGAAGCCTTAAATAGCTCTTATAGTTTATTTGTATGTATTAACAAATATTTACTTACCTTATTGATAGAATTCTATTTGTAGTAGAATACCATATAAGTAGGATACCATATGTGTAATATTCCCATTCTAGGTAGAATTCATTTTCTTATTAGGTTTCTATTAGTTTTCTATTAGTATATATATATCTTGTAACCTCATTCATTATTCTATCAATTATTATTCAATTACATCAATATACAGAGATAATTATTTCTCCACATATATTTTCTCTTATATTTTACATGGTATCAGAGAGACGATTCTGAGCAACGATGTCTGTCACAAACGATGATACAAATACTATAGAGACGACGATTGCTCAATCGGATCCCATGGCTATACAGCGATCCGATCGTCCCGGCTTAGTCTCCGTTTCTAAACCACTTGATGGAAACAATTATGACACAAATACCATAGAGACGACGATTGTCCAATCGGATCCCATGGCTCTACAACAATCCGATCATCCCGGCTTCATCCTCGTTTCTAAACTACTTGATGGAAACAATTATGGCACAAATACCATAGAGACGACGATTGCCCAATCGGATCCCATGGCTCTACAGCAATCTTATCATCCCGACTTCATCCTCGTTTCTAAACCACTTAATGGAAACAATTATGGCACAAACACCATAGAGATAACGATTGCTCAATCGAATCTCATGGCTCTACATCAATCCGATCATGAAGGGAACATTCAATCAATTCAATCAATTGGAGATCGAACCGAAAAGGTGACAATCTACCAACCGAAAATTGGTCGGACCGGTCGATCGATTCGTCCAACCGGTCAACCGTTTTGACCGGAATAGGGCAGAAACAGTGCACCCACTGTAGGATGACTGGCCACATTATTGATACCTGCTATTTCATCCATGGCTTCTCTCTAGAGCTTAAGTTTCATGAAAAAGACGTGAAGCCACGAAACAAATGCTTCATAAACACTACTACCGCTTCTACACTTGACCCAAAGGAAGCCAGAGTAACGACTTATGTTCCATGCAACAATCAGATTGCAGATTTATTTACTAAAGCACTGGGCAAGGAAATATGCGCAGATCATGACACTCCTAAACAACAAGACAGGTAATGATAAGTCTTATGTTAACACCCTAGGATTTGACTACAAAGAAGACGATTGGCTTGGGAAGGCAGAGTAACGACCTATGTTCCATGCAACAATCAGATTGCAGATTTATTTACTAAAGCACTGGGCAAGGAAGCATTTCACAAATTCACTCGCAATTTGGACACTTATGACATACATGCTCCAACTTGAGAGGGAGTATTACCAAATAGTTACTTACCTTATTGATAGAATTCTATTTGTAGTAGAATACCATTTAAGTAGGATACCATATGTGTAATATTTCTATTCTAGGTAGAATTCATTTTCTTATTAGGTTTCTATTAGTTTTTTATTAGTATATATATATATATATATATATATATATATATATATATATATATATATATCTTGTAACCTCATTCATTATTCTATTCAATCATTATTCAATTACATCAATATACAGAGAGAATTATTTCTCCACATATATTTTCTCTTATATTTTACAGTATGCCGTTGTAGTTGATTTGTGTTGTTATTGCTGGATTGTTTGTCATTATAACTGAAAATGAAATTTATAGTATGTGAAGTGTTGTATGTCGTTATTATTGCCTTTATTGTTGATTTTTGTATAACTGATTATTGTTTTGTGTTTTACAACATATTAACATTGAGTTCATCGTACAAAAGAAAGATAGAATTAAGGAGAGGATTGGCAACATAAGCAAATTGGAAATGATTGACTATGTTAATGGTAATTTGGACGATCGAGACCTTCCTCTCCTCATTGGTGCCTCAATTTGCAAAAGTAGGCCAAAGCGGCATGACTATCGTTATATTTGATTTATATGTCGTTATAGTTGATCTATGTACCGTTGTTACTAAAAAATGAAATCATCGCACGTGGAGTGTTGTATGCCATTATCATTGATTTTTGTGTCGTTATTGATTATTGTTTTGTGTTTTGCAGCGGATTAAAAATGGAATTTGTCATAACAAATAAAAAGAATTCAAGGAAAGATTAGTACATGAAACAAAGTTGAAATAATCGACCATGTTTTTAGAAATTTGGATGGTTGACGTGCTGAACCACAAGTACATGTTGACGGGGAGGAAGAAATTAGCTGCAGAGTGTTTCGCAAGGCATTTTGATCCCTAGATTGTATTGAACTTATGAAAAACAATGGTTCTTGTTGTGTAAAATGTGTTAATTGTACAGTTTGATTAAGTTACATTTCGGTGTATAGGTTGATAGATCTTAACTTTTAGCTATATTTTAAAATTTTAGAAGTTGCTTAGTGTTCTTTAAATGTTCTAGGATTTTACAGGTTGATAATGTTTGATAAATATTTAATTTTATAGATAGATTGCTACTAGTAATTGTTCTCTAGTGAAATGGGCATAACGGCACTAGTGTCGTGATAGCTCAAAATATGAAAATACTAGTATAGTCACCTTTGCACCATGCACGCACCTATAAAATATCAAAGGAACTAAAATGGGTCAAAAAGTATATTGAACATGGTCTGATGTTGAGAGAAAAACACACGACCTTTGATGATTCATTACTAATGAAAGAGTTGATGTTTTCTATGAAGTAGAATCACTAATTTCATATTATTTCAACTTCACCATGACATAAAATCAAAGTTTTTGTAGTATGTATAATAGTTACGCCATTTTAAGTAGTTGTGTGTCGAAAAAAGGCCAAAATCTGCATAAAATAGAGATAATGACAACAATGTTGTAATAACGGCAAGAGTGCCATGCAAGCACCTATAACCTATCAAAGGAACCAAAGTGCGTCAAAAAGTGGATTGAACCTAGTCTGATATTGAGAAAAAAGCAAACGGATGGTGATTCATTATTAATGAAAGAATTGTTGTTTTGTTTTCTAGAATAGTAGAATCACTAAATTCATATAGTTTCAACTTCTCTATAACATATAATCAAAGTTTTTGGAGTACGCATGTTACTTAATCCATTTTCAGTAATTGTATATCATTAAAAGGCAAAAATCTACATGAAATGGACATATCCACACCAATTCCATTTTAACGCCACTCATGTTGTTGTGGCAAAGAACACTACTATAACCACCCGACCCATCCACACACATATAGCACATCAAAAGAAGCAAAAATGCGTAAAAAATGGATTGAACATGGTATGGAGTTTTTCATAACAAATAAAAAGAATTCAGGGAAAGATTCTTACCCGAAGCAAAGTTCAAATGATTGACCATGTTCTTAGAAATTTAAATGGCCGACATGCCTAACCACAAGTACATGCTAACATGGAGGATGAAGTTAGCTGCGGAGTGTTTTGCATGGTATTTTGATTCTTAGATTGTATCGAAATTATGAAAACCAAAGGTGGTTGTTTTGCAATTTGTGTAAAGTGTACAGTTTGATTAAGTTTCATTTGAAACAATTTTAGTTTGTTATGTGTAATTTTAGTAACATGTGGAACTGCTTTGTTGAGGTTGGTCGGGATTGAGTGTACATGTTGATAAATGTTGAATTTCAATTACATTTCGGTGTATGTGTTGACAAATATTGAGTTTCACTTATATTTTGAAATTTTACTATTTGTTTAGTGATTTTTAAATGTTTCAAGTTTTTACAGTTTGATAAATGTTTTATTTTAGAGACGAGTTGCTAATAGTTATTTTTCTTGAGAGAAATTGGCACAACAGCACTAGTGCCATTATGGATCAAACCACTACTATAACCACCCATGTCCTATGCACAAACCTATGACATATCAAGGGAATCAAAATGGGTCAAAATGTGGATTGAATTTGGTATGATGTTGAGAAAAAAGCACAAGACCTTTGTTGATTCATTACTAATGAAATAGTTGATGTTTTCTACAATAGTAGATTCACTAAATTCGTATAGTTTGAACTTATCCGTGGCATACAGTTAAAGTTTTTGCAGTGCTTGTGTCAATTAAGCCATTTTAAATAGTTGTGTGTCAGCAAAAGACCAAAATATGCGTGAAATGGACATAAACGGCAAGAGTGTCATGCATGCACCTATCAAATGAACCAAAATGGATCAAAAAGTAGATTGAACTTGGTTTGATGTTGAGAAAAAGGCACATGGCATTTGATGATTTATTACTAATGAAAGAGTTGATTTTTCTACAATAATAGAATCACTAAATTCGTATAGGTTCAACATCTGCATAACATACAATAAAACTTTATGTAGTACATGTGTCAATTAGGTCATTTTAAGTAGTTGCGTGTAAGCAAAAGGCCAAAATATGTATGAAATAGACATAACGGCACCAATGTTGTTATGGCTTAAAACACTGTTGTAACCACTCACATTCCATTCATGCACCTATAACCTATCAAAGGAATCGCAATAGGTTAAAAATGGATTGAACTTGGTCTAATGTTCACAAAAAAGTACACGAGCCCTGATGATTCTTTACTAATGAAAGAGGAGTTGTTTTCTACAATAGTAGAATCACTAAATTCAAACAATTTCAACTTCTCCGTGACATATAATCAAAGCTTTTGCAGTAAGAGTATTGGTAAGCCAAGTAGTTGTGCGTCAAAAAAAAAAGCCAAAATCTACATGAAATGAACATAACAATATAGAATTGTTATGGCTCTAAACACTACAATAACCACCCTCATCCCATGCACATACCTATAACCTATCAAATGAAGCAAAATGGGTCAAAAAGTGGATTGAACCTGATCTGATATTGAGAAAAAAGCAAACGAATGGTGATTCGTTACTAATGAAAGAGTTGTTTTCTAGAATAGTAAAATCACTAAATTCGTATAGTTTCAACTTGTCCATAGCATATAATCAAAGTATTTGCAATACTTGTGTTAATTAAGTCATTTTAAGTAGTTGTGTGTTAGCAAAAAGGCAAAATCTATATGAAATAGATAGACATAACGATACCTTGCCATTATGGCTCAAAATATTATTATAACCACCCCAACTCATGCACACATCTATAACCTATCAAAGGAACTGAATTGGGTCAAAAGTGGATTGAACTTGGTCTGATGTTGAGAGAAAAGTACACGAGGCTTGATGATTCTTTACTAATGAAAGAGTTGTTGTTTTGTACGATAGTAGAATCACTAAATTCGTACAATTTCAACTTCTCCTTGACGTATAATAAAAGTTTTTAGTATAAGTGTTAGTTTTGCCATTTTAAGTGTGTCAACAAAAGACCAAAGTCTGCGTGAAATGAATATAACGGTTCTAGTGTCGTTATAGCTCCAAACAATACTATAACCACCCTCGTCCTATGCACACACCTATAAACTATCAAATGAACCAAAACGGGTCAAAAGTGGGTTGAACCTGACATAATATTGAGAAAAAAACAAACAAATGGTGATTCGTTACTAATGAAAGAGTCGTTATTTTCTACAATAGTAGAATTACTAAATTTGAATAGTTTCAACATCTCCATAACATATAATCAAAGTATTTTGTAGTACGCACGTTACTTAATCCATTTTAAGTAATTGTGTATAAAAGGCCAAAATCTACATGAAATGGACATAAGGGCACCAATTTCGTTAATAAGTCACTCACGCCATTGTGTCAAAGAACACTACTGTAACCACCCTTTCCCATCCACACACATATAACACATCAAAGGAAATAAAATGCGTCAAAAATTGGATTGAACATGGTGTGTAGTTGCGAGAAAAGCTTTGATGATTCGTTACTAATGAAAGAGTTATTATTTTCCACAATGTAGAATCACTAAATTCGTATAGTCTAAACTTCTCCATGATATATATATACAAAGTTCTGCGTATTAGTTAAACATTTTTAAGTGGTTAAGTAACGGCAAAAGGCCAAAATTTGCGTGAAATAGACATAAAGGCACAAGTGTCATTATAATGTCACTCTTGTCGTTGTGGTTCAAAACACTACTATAACCACCATGTCCCATCCACACACTATAATATATCAAAGGTACCAAAATAGGTCAAAATGTGGAATCATCCTCTTTAATTGTTTAAAGATAGGCATGTGATTCTTTATACGCTGTATGGACTATGGACTAAAATGTGCATAAAATAATCATAGCGACGACCTTGTTGTTAAAGTAACATAAATAATTTCAATATAGTCGTTATGGCTCTAAACACTACTAAAATCAGTATTGATGCATTATAAATGTTATTTGGGATAATTGTATCAAAGGTCCTCAACGTTTCAAAAACGTTAGAGATATGCCCCTAATCTAAAAAAATAGCACCAGACATCTCAAACGTTTGACGAAATAGGCACCGTAGGTCCCTCTTAACATTTTCTATCCATTTTCTTCGTTAAATCTCATAATTGCACTGCACGCGCTTCATTTCCAAAAAAACTTGAGTGGAATTACAGGGGTGACTCCAGAAGCTTCTTGTCCATGAAGAAGAAAGGAATGGATGACTCGAGTGGAATTGCAGGGGTGACTCCAGAAGCTTCTTTATCCATGTTTAGATATCTCAGAATTAATATAGTGACCGAACTCTGATACAATCCTCGTTCTTGCAGGAAAAAGCGTTGAGGACCAGTTTTCCTTAGACTGGGAAAGCCAACTAAGAATTGCAATTGGTGCAGCAAGGGGTGTTGCTCACATCCATTCACAGAGTGGTGGTACGCTTGTTCATGAAAATATAAAATCCTCAAACATCTTCCTCAACTCACAACGATATGGTTGCGTGTCTGATCTTGGCTTGGCAACATTGATGAGTCCAGTCGTGCCACCAGTAATTCGGACTGCAGGGTATCGTTCTCCTGAAGTCGCCGACTTCAGGAAGGTGTCACAGGCATCAAACATCTACAGCTTTGGAGTCTTGCTACTCGAACTTCTCACAGGAAAGTTCCCCGTCCATGCCACTGGCAGCGATGAGGTCATCAACTTAGTCCGATAGGTTCACTTTGTTGTTCACGAGGAATGGACTGGTGAAGTATTCGACATCGAGCTTTTGAGGTATCCGAACATAGAGAAGGAGATGGTCACGATGTTGCAAATAGGCATGAGTTGCGTGGAAAGAATTCCGGAGAAGAGACCTAAAATGGTTGATGTAGTGAAAATGTTAGAGGACATAAGAAGTATTAATGCTGTTCTTCTCTATCCCCTCATTTCTTCTTCATGGACAAGAAGCTTCTAGAGTCACCCACTCGAGTTTTTTTTGGAAATGAAGCGCGTGTAGTGCAATTCTGAGATTTAACGGAGAAAATAGATGGAAAATGTTAAGAGGGACCTACGGTGCCCATTTCTTCAAACGTTGGAAATGTCTGGTGCTATTTTTTTAGATTAGGAGCATATCCCTAATGTTTTTGGAATGGTGGGGACCTTTGATGCACTTATCCCATATTACTTCAACCAATATAAGTTGTTTTTGAACATTAAAGATCTAATTTATGAAAAAAGTTGATCATAGTGACACCATTAATGTCATGGTAGCAACTATAAAGTTAATACTATTGTTATGGGTCAAAACAGTAGATCATACACTGAATCATAATTTCTTAGTATAGGAGGCGAATAGGAGAACAATACCCTGAAAGTTACAAGTAAATTCCAAGAAAAAATTGACTACGTCATAGATCCTTCCATTCTGGCACAACCCATTAATCAAACAACTAACTATATAATCATCAGTGTGAAAGTTCTAACAATAATATAAATTGAATTAAGAAGAGAAGAACAAAAAGGGAGAAAGAAGAATCAATATTATTAAGCAAACGGCATAATGAAAAATACAACTAGAAGAGAGTTTTTATAGTAATAAAAACCCTAATCTATATTAGGTAAGTAATCATAATATATTCTAATATATTCTAACATTATTCTAATATATTCTAATATATTGGGACAATCTTCTAATATATATTCTAACATCTCTTCTCAAACTCACGATGCTACAACAGTAAGTAGTGAGAGTTTGTCAAGCAAAAAATTAAAACGGTGGATCTGGCGTGACTTTGTGAAAAAGTCAGCAAGCTGCAACGATGAAGAAACAAATGGTAAGGAAATAGTGTCATGCTGAAGATGGTGACGGATAACCTAACAGTCAATCTCAATGTGCTTCCCATATCGGCAAGTAACCAAGGCAACCACACAATCTCAGTAGTAGCACGATACTCTGCTTCAATAGAAAAATAGAAAACAACAGTCTGCTTCTTAATCTTCCAAGAGATAAGAGAATCACCCAAAACTGGACAAAAAACCAGTATTATAGAAAGAAGAGAAAAGGGGAAAGAAGAAGAAGAGAAAGGAAATGAGAAGAGAAGAAAGAGACGAGAAAGGGGAAACAGATTTTTCAGATTAATCGGAAACAAAACCAACCAAATTCCAGGTTACTGGACCAGATTCAAAATCCAAATTAATTGATACAAATACCAAATTGTAGAGAAGAGAAGAAGATGATAGGAAGGGAGAGCCCTGTTGCCTAGATGAATTGGAAACAAAACCAACCAAATTCTAAATTACTAGACCAGATTCCAAATCCAAAATAATGGATGCAAATACCAAATTGAAGAGAAGAGAATAAGGAGAAAAGAAGGGGGAGACATATTGTCCAACCAGATTTCAGGACAGAAGAACTGGACAAATTCCAAACTGACTTGGACATACTGAAAGCAAAACGAACCAAATTCCAGAACAGAATAACTGGACAAATTCCAAATTCTAAATTCCAAATTGAGCCAGATGACAGTATCTAAAAGAAACGAAAAAAGACTTGGCCGGACGAGTGGTACAAGGCCACTTGCCAGAGAACAGAAGCGATTTCAAGTTTAAACCATGTCGGATCAAACTCGCTCTGATACCACATGAAAGTTCTAACAATAATATAAATTGAACTAAGAAGAGAAGAACAAAAAAGGAGAAAGAAGAATCATTATTATTAAGCAAACGGCATAATAAAAAATACAACTACAAGAGAGTTTTTATAGTAATGAAAACCCTAATTTATATTAGGTAAGCAATCATAATATATTCTAATATATTCTAACATTATTCTAATATATTTTAATATATTATAACATATTGGGACAATCTTATAATATATATGAGAATCCTCTAATATATATTCTAACAATCAGGAGTGACACTTGCCTTTATTATTTCCTTATGCAATTGAAGAGCTGCGTTTGTGTTACCATTCTTAAAGTAGTATAAGCAACAACATCATGCTTGTAACTTTTAATTTCCATTTCATTATATAGTCTCATAGCAGTTTCATCTTTCCTACTTTTCAATAATAAATTATCAAGCAATAATGACAAGAAATTTACTGATTTTGTTGGAGAAGAAGATGAAATCCTAATATGAGTGACGTAAATGAAAGAATCAGCCAACCGGATGGAGAAGAAGCCGAGGAAGAATTTGGGAAAATTATAGTATATTTCATGTTTGCTATTGTTTTTTCAAGCTTATAAACTGGTTAAACACTATTTTTACATATTTCATATGATTCATAATTTTTATCCATTTATTATCTACATATTTCGTATGATTGCTTATAATTTATCAAAAATTTTACCAAACTAACACTTAGGGTGTGTTTGATTTGAATAAAATTAGATTTTTTATAAATGTTGATAAAAGTTGATGAAATGTGTGGTTGAAAAGTTGTAAAAAGTTGTGGGTCCACAAAATAAGTGGTTAAAATTAATTATTGACTTTGACTTCAGCTTTTTAATAAAATTTTAAGTGAAATCAAACAAGGTCTTAGTAAATGAAATTGAGGGTATTATTGTCTTTTTACATATATGATCATTTTAGACTTTTATATTAGCTTTTATAAAATGGGTTATATTGACACTACATTATTTTATAGATGTATGATATTTTAATTGTAATAAAGATCACTAACCTTTATTTATTATCACATTTGTGTTTTTAATTTTTTTTAATCACATTCTTATTTTTAACTTTTTTTTTAAATATATATTGTCTCAGATGATGATTTTCGTCTAAAAAATCTGTTAACATACTTTAAAATGAAGGATATATACTTTGTCGCAATTTTGTTTTTATTATTTTTTTGCTTATTTAAAATAAGATGAGCAAATAAATCTTTTAATGTAATATTTAGGTAAAAATCGTTATCATTGACAAGATGTGCTAATTAATGAAAAATTGATGAAAAAAATATGATGAAAAAAAAAAGAGTTAAAAGACAAAGTATGACAATGAGTAAAAGTTATAAACTTTATATGCAATTAAAATATAATACATTTATAAAAAAAACAAAGTGTCAATATATTTATCTTTTTTTTATATATATAATACAAGGCCTTTTAACCAAAATACATTGTCGTGAGGTTTGGACCACTTTGGCTAAATGGCCGTGGCAAACACTAGAATTGCAGAAGAGTCTAACTTATATCAAATAAGTTTAAAATATCTTTTTTATGTAAAAAATATTTAAATACCCTTACTTAATTGCTACTGTTAACAGACCATCTATTAACAGACTACCACATGGCTGTTAAAGCCAAATTAACATACCAATAGGCCTGTTAGCAGGCTTGTGGGTCTGTTAAGGCTAATTTTAGTCTTAACATGCCAAAAATTTGTTGGGTCTGTTAAAGCCAATTTTAGGGGAAAATTTCATAAATAGAACCAATTATGTTAATATTCCCAGAATCACTGTTACATGTTTTATATTCTATAATTACTGTGTTTTGAGTTAAAATTAATTATATAATTTAATAATCTACATATATTATCATTTGTAACTGTCCACTAAATTATGCTAATTACCCTTGAAGGATAACTACCATATAAAACGGTTCCTAAATGAAAACTGCAATTTCTCTCTCCCAATCCATATGTTTTCTCATAAGACACAATTATATACATGAAACCGAAGAACACCATCGAATGATAGCACAGGAATTCCTTCAACTGAGAATTACGGTTCAAATTTATCTAATTTCATTGTTGGGTTTTTTCTTTCTTTTTATTTGTTCGTTTGTGTATCAAAAGGAAAGTGCAATGAAATTTCTTCGACAACTGTTAATTAGAATGAATTTTATAAAGCCAGTGTTCGAAATCATGAAATTTAACATTGACTGTGATTTTTGAAATTAATCAGAATCTGATAGATGTATTACAGTTTGCAATTGTTAAATATTTTAATGTAAAATGTTACAATATTCTACTGCAATGCATAATATTTAAATACTCGTGCAATTGTCATTAATGAAAACCTTGCAAATTCATCATGATCGTGTTATATAAAGTTGGCAAATTATTGTATCCAGACTACAGACTGAAATGTTATAAATTTCACAATTGCGTTGCTTGGCATTTATCTGTTTTGCAATTGTTACAAAATAAACATTGCATATTCATCATTATCGTGTTACATAAAGTTGGCAGACTATTGTATCCAGATTACAGCCTGAAATGTTATATATGTCACAATTGCATTGCTTGACTTTATCTGTTTTGCAATTGTTACAAAAAAGTCAATGACCGAGTGAATCTTCTCGTCGGAGTATCCATAAGTAAGGTTTATTTCACAATAGCAGTAGCCAAGATGTGCAAAGACTCAACTCGTTGAAAATCAAAATTTTAGAGTTTGAGGGTTTCGAAGATAACGAAGAAATTTGACAACAATGTAGTGATTTTCTCCAAAATGAAGATTTTCACATGAATCTTATACAATGGAATTTTCTTTATTTTTTCCCTGTAACGATTCCTCCATTGTTGGGATTTGTGGGAGTGGGTAGAGATATGGAGGGTTGGTTTACGAGAATAAAGGAGCCAATAAAGGGGAAAGTGATTATCTACATAGATTTCATTTGTTTTATTAGAGATAATATTATATTATAATATTAATACTTTTACACAGTATTATTGGAATATATGTCCAACAAAAGTATTGTTGGAATTATTTATCAAACAGAAAGTACAGGGCGCAATTTCCTCCAATTTTAGTCTTAACATGTCAAAAATTTGTTAACAAACTTGTTAATAAACCTTGAGTCTGTTAACATGAATTTACAATTTTAACTGATTTTTCAATCAATCCACTTCAAATGAATTCAGATTTACACAAATTTAAAGTAAAAATCACAATTCGTAAGCAGATTTATACATATTTTCATAATTTATACTATATAATCCACAATTTCTACTGTAAGTTAAAAGAAGAAGATAGAGACGAATGAATTTATACTTTAAAATGAGATTTCTTACATAAATGAAATGAGTTGGATTGTAACATTGAAATGATTTAGATTCTAACTTTGAAATTTTCTTTTTTTCACAGATGAATTTGAACTCGTTTGAAATAGTTATAAGCGGGGAAGAGAAGGGAGGGTTATATTTGATAATTTACATGCCAAATTGGTCAACGACCATTTTAAAAAATTGATCGAATCACCCGACCATTCAGCACTTATTCCACTCTTTTTAAACAATAATAGCGTTTGACTAGGCTCTTTAAACTATAATCCGGATCTTTTAACACTCAAATAGAGCAAAAAGATTCTAAAGACTACCAAATAATTTCAGGTTGTAAGGTATCTTTTGGCGAAAGAAATTGAGCAGAAAATTTCTCTTTTTCATATAATTTGCAATCATATATAAAATTACAATTCAACTTTTACTCAAAATTTATACAAGAAAAATTACAACTATCGTCGACCGAGAGAGGTTTTCTCCGACAGATAAAAATATTTCTTTGTCCTTGTGTAGTCTTCATGTCTTCCCCCAATCATTTCCAGATTCTTCTCAAACTTGAATCCATTACTGTAAAATCATAGCCCACAATTTTAATCAATAAATTAAACAAATAATCAATAGATAGAACAAACAATATATTTATTTTAACAAATTGAACAAATAATCAATAGATAGAAAGAACAGAAGATGTGGCTGTTGACGAGTGGCCACCCACCATCCTTCCTCGTGTGAGTAACGAAAAGAGATCTAAAGCAAATACCAAGACGAGGAAAAATACAAATGGGACGTCGTCGACAGCCACAACTTTTGTTAACAGAAATTTTTCAAGCAACATGTTTTGCATCGGTTCTTTCTTTCTTTCTTTTTTTTTTTTTGTCTTTTTCTTTCTTTTGCTCAATTTGGAACATGCTCGGGTCATTCATTTGTTCCAGTAACGTGTGTGGAGTCAAGAGTTTAAGAAACAATTGAAAAAAACCTAGCCATATTAGAATATGACCGAAATAAAGTGTCATCACGAGAAAATTCACGTTGATATATATTAGTAATAAGCGTGGTAGAGTTGAAAGCTAATTTTCACATCAAATTGTTACATTCTTGAAGCAGGTTCAAACAATGAATTTGTGCCAAATAAGTGGGTTGTGGGATCCACTGATGGTTCTCACAGTTGGAGGGTTCCATAATTTATATTTCCATGTTGGTTCATGGTGGCAAGGTCATGACTGCTTCTATTTCTTTTAGAAATTGTGTTAACCAGCTCTTTTCTCACCAAAACATTTTGTATGAAATAAAAATTATGAGCTGCAAAAATTGCAGCTACCAATGAGTTATGAGAGATCAACAGCTAATATCCAAATGGCTATAATATAATGCTAGTAACCAAAATACCTGATACAAACACGGGGGAACGATTAACAAGCCTGTGATACTGCTTACGGCATTTCCCAGCGGCAGTTTCAGGAATGCTCAAATGGGGGTGCTTGGCTGCATTTACAATCCTTTGAAATAAATTACTGAAATCTCCTAATTGCGCTGACTGAAGAGTTCAATTAACGTTTATTGATACTTTTACTTGGTTGCTGAGGAGAAAAAAGATTAATTACCTTAACCATTATGTTGTTATGAGAGAAAATTGAATTTTTTTTTTAATTCTTTGGTTTTATTTATGCAAGTTAGTCTAGACTGTGTAGTACTTCACGAAATTCAATGCTGATTTCTTTCCGTGTTCCTAATAGAGCCTAATT
Organism: Forsythia viridissima; assembly: GCA_030279155.1. Taxonomy (NCBI): domain Eukaryota; kingdom Viridiplantae; phylum Streptophyta; class Magnoliopsida; order Lamiales; family Oleaceae; genus Forsythia; species Forsythia viridissima. The sequence goes on from CM059037.1 coordinate 39,590,284, forward strand.
TATGTACGCTTCAATTATTTTGGAACAAGGAAGTACCATTTAGTGCGGATGGGCAAAACTTAAAGTTCTTGTTTATTAGATTTTGCCTACAAAAGTGCACATGTTCTCACTCATGCACCACCCTTAGAGACATAGCTACCTATTGGACTTTTGGTGCTCAATCTCATAATTATCCAAATATGTATATATATATTTTTTTAACTAGAATGAAAACTGGCTCAGTATGTTGATTTTTGTTGGTCTTTATCTCTGTTCTTCCATGCTACCTTTTGTGGGAATTCAGTTGAAATGGTTTATTTATATGCACTGTTGTCATTTTTCTTATTGACCGACGTGATATTGACTATAACCTTTTCGTCAATGTGATATTTTACATTCTTGTTGAAGAAGTTAAGAGAGGTCGCTCTCCACCACCACTGTCTAAGAAAGCTTCCCCAATGCCAATGTGACATTATGTTCACAATGTTCAATTCATCTAAAGTTTCAAGTTTAAAACTTTTGAATTACAATCCCCACATTCTTTTTAAAGCTGCCACTGTTCTTCATGATCTTTTTTTCTTGTTGTTTTGTTTACCCTTTTGAGCATTCCCATTTTAAAACCGTGATAAATTCAAATCATTGTGAACATGGAACTTACCAAGCTCTATGGCAAGAAAAACTTGCATTTGAAATGTTTGAGTTAGCTGGAGTTATTATGGAATTGATACCTATATTATTATTATTTTTGTTTATATACAAAATGGTACTTTTGGATGATTATACTCGTTTGTACCACAATTTCAAATCTATCTTAATCTTTCGTTTTTCAAATCTATCTTAATTTTAATAATAAAACAATTGTTTCGATAAAAAAAAAATAATAAAACAATTGTTCTATAATAATTTATTTAAGATAATAATTTTAATAATTGTTATACGATATGAAAAAATATTATTTATGTGAAAAAATAACATGAGATATTACTGTCCACCAATTCGTATTGTAGAAAAAAATTAATTTTTTTTGTTTTTATTTACAATGATCATCAATACGTGAAATATGTATATTAACGAATTATCCAATTAGTTATTTTAATTTTTTAAGGATGTAATTATGAATAAGTTTTTGTTGTCAAATTTTTTATAATAGTGGCCTATGGTCGGATTCTAGGAAAACGGTATACTAATATATTATAATTGAACTTTTGCTCAAACTTCATTCTTAACTTAATTATGGGTTTGCTCATAATTACCTCTGCCTCTGGGCCCTGGCTGGCCTCTTTCACACGCACACACTCGTTAGCCAACATAGGATTACGCCCACTCGACTCACTGCTCTCTCTACAGATTTTGCGAAAGCTCTCTCTCTCTCTCTCTCTCTCTCTCTCTCTCGTGCACACTGTTTTCTCCTTCATATGAGCTTTTGCCCATATTTTGGTGTTGTGAGGGGAACCTTTTTGGGTCACAAGATTTTGAATCCATCTTGTCGATCCCTCTATTAAGTTTTCAAGTTTTTTATACTGGGCTCTTTATAATCCCCTCCAACATTACATTTTTTGCTATAAAAATCTTATCTTTTGCTTTTTTCAACTTCTTTTTGAAATCTTTGCATTGAAAATTCACATTGGGCTCGGTGGTTTTGGAGTTTCGGACCTTTCGGTTCATCACTTGGTGTTTAGCAGATTCATTCTAGTGAGTTCTCTAATGGTTTCTTGGTGAGTTTCATTTCTTATTATTTTTCTTATTTATGTTGTTTTGTGGGTTTTATACTGTTTTTTGGTTCTAATAAGGGATTTTTGAAAACCGTATGGCTATATGTAGTTTCATTACTTAATGGATCTAATAATTGAAATCGATCTATCCGCTTCATTGTTGCTGAAAAAAGTTGAAATGATTATGTTTTATTGTCAATGTTTAGTGGGTTACCACTGAAGTCCAAGTTCAGTTAATCTTATATTCTTTCTGCATATGTGTGTAGGACCGTAGGTATGTGTGTTTCTGTGTTATAAACTACATATAACAAGTGAGAGCATCTGGTTTTTGACGTGGGTGAGTTTTTAGGCGGATTAGGATGGAGAGGTGTAGAAGTTTGGAGTCTTGTGTTGTTATGTGGGAGAAGTAGAATTGGTACTTCACATTAATCCAATGGTTGCAAAAGATGTTATAGGTGTTGAATGGCGTCGTCTAAAGTCTTAAGTTGTTAAAGTGGGACACATTTAGCCAAAGTCATTGGGGGACCTGGCCATTTGGCCCAATTTCCCCCCATAGAAAAAGCCCCTTCCCCTCCCCCCACCCCACGGCCTGAGCAACAATCCCCAGTGTAGCACCTCCCTCGCCGTCAGAAACCACCAACACCTCCGCCTCAGTCTTGCCAGACTGGAACACAGACGCTCACAATACTTTGTCACCATTATTTTGGTGGTCTGCACCGGACCAGCTTCACAAAATTATTTCTCTAGGTATTTCATTAATTTGACTTCCTTTTTTTCTGCATTCTTTATTATTTTCTTATCACTCTGAATTGGCATTTTTCTTTCTGTCTCTTAAGTCACTGCGATGAAACACTGTCATTTCTAGGGTCTTCTTTCTCATTTTGACTTTTCCCCCCCTTCCCCAACTAGTTTTAAGATATTATGGACCTTTTGTGAAGTCCTTTTTTGAAATTAATTTTTTGGGTATTATCTGTTTGATTACTTTTATCACTGGAAAATGACTCAGATCAAGATATTAGCATTTCTTAGTTAAAGTTTGTGATTAAAATTTCTTTGTTCGCATATTCGTTCAATGCCTTTTCTTGTATTCAATATCCAAACAGATTGTTAACTATCAAAAGAACTGATTTCTCAGAAGTATGAACCGACCTTTGTCTAAATGTTGTTCGATAAATTGCATTTGTATGTAGTCTGTGTATAGAAAAATCGACGCTATCTTAGTAGAATTTGTATTTTACTACTAGGTTTTTTAGGCTTGGTAACTAGGCAAAATAGTCTCTAGTTAAGCATTTATTAACTTTTTAAATATCTGCCGAATGTGGATTATTCTTCCTGCCTAATTAACCAGTTAGTGTAGCGATGAACAGTATGCTACTTGTTAAGATGCTATGAGGTTTTATTTATTTGTTTTTATCATCGTAATGTGGCATTATACTGAATTCACTTAGGCCACGTCTTAAGTATTAGCAGAGAAGCTATTCTTACATTCGATTTGATGGTATATAAATATCAGTGAGCAAGACCTATCTGGCTATGAGATGTCCCCTATCTACAATATCTCGAAAGGACATAAATTATTGTACTGATGCTGCATATTTTCAATATGAACACATGTATGCACAACTCTGGTGCTTTATAGAACTGCAGCCAGTGGATACGTCAAAATGTTCAACTTTTTTTTGTCTTTCAAGTGCATTGGATAACTGTGATATGTCATGTTCGAGCTATATAAACTACTCTTTTTAATCTGCTTAAGTATCTTCCTAAATAGATGTGGTGTGACTCTGTGGATGAACATGATTTCAATTTTCTTACGATTGCTGATAATGTTTAGGGAATGAGAGTTCCTCGAAGCCTCGAGGTGTGGAAGATGGGTGTTGTCAATTACTTGGAGGCACTTAAGCTGCAAGAGAAACTGACGGCTGATAGAAAAATACACAAGATTACTGATACTCTGCTTTCACTACAACATCCACCTACATATACACTTGGGAAAAGGCGAACAGATCATAATTTATTGGTTTCCGAGCCTGAACTTAAAGCCATGGGGGCTGAACTTCACTACACACAACGGGGAGGCGACATTACATTTCACGGTCCACACCAGGCAGTCTTGTATCCTATCATTTCTTTGAAGGATGTGGGGCTCGGTGCTAGAAAGTACGTGGAGAACCTCGAATTAACAATGATTGAATTGGCATCTCTGTATGGCGTTCAAGCTTGTGCAGGCCAAAAAGGTGAAACCGGAGTTTGGGTTGGGGAGAGAAAGATTGGTGCTATTGGGGTCCGGATTTCCTCCGGTATTACATCCCATGGTTTGGCGTTTAACATCAATCCAGATTTGAACTACTTCAAGCATATTGTGCCATGTGGGATTGCAGATAAAGAAGTCACCTCTTTACAGAAAGAAGCAGAACGAGTTGTTCCTCCCGAAGAAGTGATTCACGACCAGTTGATTGCGTGTTTTATAAGAATATTTGGCTATACCGATGTTATTTCGAAAGATGGTGCATCAATAACCTCGTATAACCTTGAAAACTGAGACATGCACATTATTTGACATTTACGCTATATTTTTTCACCAACATTTAATCATTTAATATACGACTGTAAATTTCTTATTTTCTGAACTGTGGAGAAGTTTCAACTTGCGATTTCGTTTTCAAGAAACTGTTACTTCTTATTCAGTGAAGAATGCAAATGCCAAGATGAAGTGATACAAAAATTTGTGATAGATGCCCTTCAAAGACCATCGTTTTTGGAATCGCGTGTCCTTGCTGTCAAAACGTTCCCTAATTTGTTTCTATGAAAGCATCAAATACTATGATCTTATACATAGCTCGCACCACAAAAATACTATGGAGAACTAGAAAAAGAACATGAAAAACCTGCTAAAATTCCCAACCAACTTGTTTGCAGATCATTGCTTACTATTGCAAAAATGCATAAAAGCAAAAGCATTGAAGCCTTGTAAACAAATTCATGGATTGATGCTAACCACACGTATTGACATGAATTCGTTGTCTCTAAGCTCAAGGCTGATAGGTGCATATGCAAGTTGCGGGGACTTAACTTCAGCCAAGTTTCTCTTCCGGGGAACGGGAAATCCGAATGTTTTTGCATTCAATTGGATGATTTCATCTTTAACTTTTACTGGATTTCATCATGAAGCCATGTGTTACTTTTCTTTACTTCAAGAATCAAGAAAAAATGGTGTGGTTCCGAATAAGTATACTTTTTGTGTGGTGTTAAAAGCTTGTGTTGGTTTGCTGGATATGAGCAAAGGGAAGGAAGTTCATGGTATGATTTACAAAATGGGTTTTGAGATGGATGTATCTGTGTGTAATGCTTTGATTGATATGCATGGGAAGTGTGGGAACATATTTTATGCGCGTAAAGTGTTTGATAGAATGGCTGAGAAAGATGTTGCTTCATGGACATCAATGATATGTGGGTGTGCTAATGTAGGTATGATTGAAGAATCGGTTGTTTTGTTCGAAAGAATGAGGTTGGAGGGGTTGGAGCCTAATGATTTCACATGGAACGCTATGATAGCAGGGCATGCTAGGAGTGGGGATTGTAATGCCGCTGTTGAATTTTTCTCTATGATGAGTGAAGGAGGGTTAGTTCCGGATTTGGTTACTTGGAATGCAATAATTTCAGGATTTGTTCAAGGCCAAAGGGCTAGGGAAGCTCTGCAGTTGTTCCATGATATGTTAATAGTTGGGATTAAGCCTAATCAGGTGACGGTAACAGGGCTGCTCCCCGCTTGTGGGATGATTCGTTCAATAGGTAAAGGGAAAGAAATCCATGGCTTGATTTACAGAATGAGGCTTTATATCAATGTATATGTTGCCAGTGCTCTCATTGATATGTACTCAAAATGTGGAAGTGTTAAGGAAGCCTGGAATGTTTTTTTCACGACTCCTTCGAGGAATGTGGCATCATGGAATGCTATGATTGGATGTTATGGAAAGCACGGTATGGTATCTTCTGCACTAGAACTCTTTGAGAAGATGCAGGACGAAGAAGTACAAGCAAATGAAGTTACTATAGTTTCTGTTCTTTCTGCTTGTGTCCATTGTGGTCAAGATGAGAAAGGTATGGAAATTTTCAGGTCCATGTGGGACTTGTATGGCGTGGAAGCAAATAAAGAGCATTATGCTTGTGTCGTTGATCTTTTGTGCCGTTGTGGCAAGATGGAGGAGGCTTACGATATTGTTAAACAGATGCCAATGGAAGTCACAGATTCAGTGGTCGGGGCTTTCTTCAACGGTTGCAAGATCCATGAAAGGAGAGATCTTGCAGAAAAGATGGCTAATTATTTGAGGATGGACCTGAAAAAGCCGGGAGGTTTTGTAACTCTTTCAAATATATATGCTTCTGAAGGAGACTGGGGAGAGGTTCATAATGTGAGGAAGGTGATGAAGGATAAGAGAGTCCATAAGAAGCCCGGTTCCAGTTGGGTCTAATTGGGCAGAGGTTTCCATAACATGGACTAGGAAGAGTTCTATTACAAATCTCCCATATGTGTACTTCTAAGGTTGATTTTGTTATTCCAATTTCCAAATCTAATCATTTTTCCCGACCGAACCGTTGGACCCTTTTTCAACCTCAGGATGTGATAAGTAGGTATCGAGGTGCCAAACAACTCCGTCGAATCGATAAGAGCTCTTGAGAGTCATCAACCTGATAAGAGAAACTGCATCTGTAGTCCTCAATCTATGCATAAATAGCATTTGGATCTCCATTCAATTTTTATAACAAATGGGTCCCAAATCTGATTCCGTCCAATTTGGCCAAAGATGGACATGGATAATTGAGTTATTCGTATATTAACTACAAATATTAGAGATCCAACTGTATTCATCATATTTTGAATTTATTGTATCGTTTAAAAATAAACAACACATAATGCATAAATTAAATTTTATTAGTATTTTTATGTTAAATAAAAATATAATAAGATTAGTTCAATGTCATATTATAAATGTTATCTTGTTATTTATTTAACTTAATTTTTATTCAAAATTTTCACATCACATAGTAATTACATATATTTAGAGTACAATAATTTTATATTTTTCTCTTATGAAATATTTACTTGACACGACTATAATAATATTTTTAATATACAAAATTAAATATTATTTAATAAATGTATGGGACCCATTTGCATATTTTGCAAAGATTTGGAATTCAAATGTAATTTTTTCTAATTAAAACCAAAGGCATATTTGTCTTTTTAATCAAATAAGGGTCAATTGTGCACCAAAACACATATGTTGGAGACTTTAGTATTAAAATAAATATTAAAGACCATTTTTACACTGAAAGCAATGGTTAGAAACCATTTGCACCAAATTCCCATCATTTTATTATGTTATTGTTATCTCCCTTACTAAATGACTAGAAGAGATAATTTTCAAGTTAATCTTACTAGAACTTGGAACACCATAGATATAAAAAATTGTGAGACGAAGGTAGAGACGAAGGGGACTGAAGGTAGGGGCGGGACGGTGTAAGGATGGGAATAGCCGAATAGGCGAACAGAGAGGGAGGAATCAAACTATTTGATTACATACAAGCACAAAATAGTTTTAACTCTCAAACTGGATGAAATGTACACATATTTAAAAAAAAAAACTTAAGGTCGCAGGGTCTGTTTTGCCAAGAAAATTTGAGCAGGAACTTAATTACTCATTCCTGTATACAATGGAGATCTTTTACCACTCAAATAGGACAAAATGTCGACCATATTTTACCCAAAACTTTAAGGTTTTCTGATCTCTTTTGCCAAGAAAAATTGAAATGGAACTTAATTACTCTTTTTCGTGTAAATTGGTCGTTGTATATATACAGTGAAGATGACAAAATCTCTCTAAGAATTTATGCACTGTTCTAAAAAGTGTAAATCGTGGTTAAATGTGGAGGTCGAGTTTCAAACTTTTTGAGCCTAGGCTGATGGTGAGACAAGGGCGAGGCATGAGGTGTGGTTAGGTGTGACGGCCTCCACGCCTAGACGAGCTTTTTAGAACATTGAATTTATGTTTTACCGAAGATTTAAGGTTGTAGGGCCTATTTTGCAAATAAAAATTGAACATAAACTTAATTACTCACTTCTGTATGGATTGACAATTGGGTGTATAACATAGATCTTTTAACACTCCATGGGACGAAATGTCTCTAAATCCAATGTTTTACCTAAAATTTAAGGATGTAAGATTTATTTTGTAATTGAATCACTAGCAATCACTCCATAACAATGGAACTTTTGCTCACAATTCATTCTTAAATTATTTCTTTGTTTGCTCAAATTAACACTGGGCCCTTGCTTAGGGATGTCAAAATTCTGTCTTGAATGGGGCAAAAAATCCACGCTCATTTGGTAATTGGGACAGAGAGTCAGAGACGGAGATCATTGTTCACTCCCAATTTCTTGAATTCGTCTCGAATATTTTTATTATATTATATTTTTATTTTTTAAAATTTAAAACGTATTTAAAAAATAAAAATTAATATTAAAAACAATTAATCAATTAAAGGGACGGTAAATGGGGATATTTTAATCCCCGCCCCGAAAAATTCTCTACGGGACGAGGATGGTAAGGACCATCCCGCCAATGGCGGACATAGGATTTCAGTTAAGGAGGGGCACTATATAAATAATAAGCTAAAAATATTGAGACGAATTAAACAATAAAATAACAATTAAAAATTTGAATATAATAAAATTGTCTATGACGAGTTTTTATAATCTTAAATCATTTAACATTACCATTACAAATATTATCAATTTTTTTTTCAATGTATGCAATCATTCATCTATTAATCTCTAATCCGATTGTGCAATTGATATTTTATGATATAGATAGCTGAAAACATACTTTCTACCATAGCAGTTGCAATTGATAAAAGAAGAACCAATTTGATGAGCAAATAAATTAAAGAATAAATCTAATCTTTTTTGTGCGTCTCAATCAGCTTTTAAGTAAGGCCACCGGCCTCTGATTCTTTTCAAACCCAAAAATTCCACATTGACGAGCATACATTTGTTTTCTAATTATCAAGTTGATAACCAAATAACACAAATTGAATATTAGAGAACTTGTTTAGATAAAACTTAGCAAGTTGAACTAATTTGGACTTATCAAAAGTTAAAAATAAATTAGTTAAATACAAACATATCAAACAATTAAGCAATATATGTAAATTTAATTATTTTTATTTTTTAAATTGAACGGGGCCTAGGCCTCCTCTGGGCCCCAAGTATCTCCGCTAGTGCATCCTGCACTATCCTGTTGTCATCCTTACCTTTGCTGCCTTGTTCCACGTGCATAAAAAAACACTCACTCACTAGCCAACATAGTATAAAATTATTGCATTGGGTATTAAGTATTCCATTAATAAAACAAATGTGTATGAGTATGATAGTAATAAAAAAAAAAGGTTGAACCCCAACCTTGAGGGCCTCCACCGACCTTGCCCTAGGCCCTAGGTGGAGGAGGTAACATACCAAAGCAAAGATGGAAAAAATATTTTTTCCCCCTTCTTACACACAGACAATGGGGAAGCGAAGGGCGAACAGAGAGACGGAGGAAGAAGAGGTGGCGGGGGACTGCACATTGGGATAAGGGGTATGGGATGCCAAACAAAAGAAGTTTTTTTTTTTTTTTTTTTTTTTAAATATAAGACTACAATCGTCTTTTTAATCAAAATATTTAATTGTATGAAGAGCACGAGATTATTTTTAACACTCAAACAAGACGAAATTTCCCATGTTTTACCAAAAACTTAAAGTTCCTATTGCATCTGATGATATAAATAAATGACAATTATTGTATGTTATTTGGTTATGGTTGCACGCCCGCTTCAACGATTCACTTGCCTCACCAGCTTGCCCGCCTTGTTGGTCTTATGAGTACGCTTCTGACAGATAGACTGCAACAACCCAACTGTCGTCAAGTTATCTAGGCAGGCGACCAATGGAATGACAGTTACCACCAATTATCGGGAATATAAAACACCCCTCATTAACTCATAATAATGAGGGAGATGAAAGGACACCCGTTATCAAACGAAGAAGATAAAAGGATACTCTTATCAATTGAGGGAGATGAAGGGACACCTATCATCAATAACTGTAGGCCATTCTTATAAATAGAGGCCAACCTCCCAGGTAAAAAGAGAACACACAACTCTCATACACTCCATATTGCTATTTAGCACAAATGCTTTAATCATATACTGATTATCACGCCGGAGTGGACGTGGGAGAAAAAAGCCCTGCCACCTTTTGCAAGTCTCCACCACTGTCGTCGCCGTGCTCAAAGGAGGAGAAAATCATTTATCATCAATTGGCGCCGTCTGTGGGAACCGCACAAGAAGTTATAGCTCGAACCAGAAGAGCTAGAAATGTAACCGCCCCACCAGCCCTTGTCGGGGATGTAGGCACCGAGTCCAACGCTGCCACTAATCACCCACAACCAGAATTTGTCTCTGCTGCTTAACTTGCAGCACTGCAAGCTCAGGTGGTGGCTTTAAAGGCTCTACTCCAAGATCAGAACGCTGCGGTTTCTCAGCTACCCCAGGGTCCTAACCCTCTGCCGGTAGGATTTTCATTACCAGGGGCTCTGCCCCAGGGTCCTAACCATCCACCGATAGGGCCCTCACCGCTGGGGGCTCCTTCCCAGACTCCTAACTTTACAGCAATAGAAACACCGCCAACGGCCGCTCCACTGCAGGCTCCAGTTTCTTTAGCTCCACCTTTCGCACCCCACTTCTATTCATTGACATCTGGCCCAAATCCGTACAGGGAGCAACCATCATGGATGCCCACGCCTACGCTGGTTGAGACACCAGTGTTAAACCTGGAGCAGATATTAGAAAAATTGATGGGTCGCAAAATAGTTGAGGCTATGTCTAATAAAAGTAGTAGACAACAATCTATGGTGTTGGAAGAGGACCCTTTTTTCCTAGAAGTGATGGTTGTCCCCTTGCCACGAGACTTCAAACAGCCAAAGATGGAGAAGTTTGACGGATCCTCCGATCCTGTCGACCACCTCAGGATTTTTGTTGACTTGATGAGGTTGCAAGCCACCCCAGATGCGATTATGTACAAGGCTTTTCCGCCAACACTTAGGCACGAGGCCAGGGACTGGGTAGCCATCCTTCCTCCAAAACCGATCCATACATTTGACGAGTTTTCCAAGAGTTTTGCTGTCCACTTTTCCAGCAGCAAATGTGTTAAGAAAACTGCCATCAGTCTGATGCAATTGACACAGGACAAGGACGAACTGTTAAAAGATTTTATTGTCCGGTTCAATAGAGCAACGCTGGGAATCAAAGATCTGCAGATGTCTGCTGTAGTCACTGCCATGATGAGTGGAACTAGAAGTCGTCATTTCAAGATGTCACTCTCCAAAAACCCTCTGAATATAATGCATGAGTTACTCAATAGAGGAGATAAGTATGTGGACGCTGAAGAAGCGTATCTCATTACCAAAAGTATGAAGGATCGAAATGAACATGAGTCTAACAAAAGGAAGATTCAGGATGAGCCCGAACCTCGAAATAATAGAGGTAAGCTCACCCAAGCTGAGGAGAGTCAACCAGGCGAGCTCACCTAGAGAGCCAAGTGACCTCAAAAAAAAAAAAAATTTGGCGAGGTCACTCAAGCGGGCGACCTCACTCCAAGCGAGGTGACCTCGACAAAAAAAAAATATATATATTTTGAGATGAGCATGTGCATTAGATTATTTCTACTTTTCATTAATGATAGTCTATGGAAAGTAGAGGGGCTTATAAGGCCAAAAACAAGGTCAGCTGCTACTGTCTGAAAAATAATGACAGCTGCTACTGTCTAAAAAACAAAGTCAGCTGCTACTGTCTGAAAAACAAGGCCAATAAGCCTCTATCCAAAAATCAAGGCGATGAGCCTATATTTAAAAATCAAGGCAGTAGCCACTATTTAAAAATCAAGGTGATAGCCACCATTGAAAAATAAGGCGATGAGCCTATGTTTAAAAATCAAGGTGATGAGCCTATATTTAAAAATCAAGGCGATGAGCATTTCTTTAAAAATTAAGGCGATGAGCCTCTGTCTGAAAATCAAGGCGATGAGCCTCTGTCAGAAAAATAAGGCGATGAGCCTATGTTTAAAAATCAAGGCGATGAGCCTTTGTTAGAAAAACAAGGCGATGAGCCCATGTTTAAAAATCAAGGCGATGAGCATCTGTCAGAAAAACAAGGCGATGAACCTCTGTCAGAAAAACAAGGCGATGAGCCTATGTTTAAAAATCAAGGCGATGAGCCTCTGTCCGAAAAACAAGGCGATGAGCCTCTGTCAGAAAAACAAGGCGATGAGCCTATGTTTAAAAATCAAGGCGATGAACCTCTGTCAGAAAAATGAGGCGATAAGTTTCTGTCTGAAAAAGTTAGAGAATAGCAGGTGCAGTAGATTATTTCTACTTTCCATTGACAACAGTCTATGAAAAGTAGTCTATGGGAAGTAGAGGGGCTTATGATGATATAAATAAATGACAATTATTGTATGTTATTTGGTTATGGTGGCACGCTCGCCTCAACGATTCACCTGCCTCACCATCTTGCCCGCCTTGTTGGTCTCATGAGTACGCTTCTGACAGATAGACTGCAACAACTCAACTGTCGTCAGGTTAGCTAGGCAGGCGACCCATGAAATGACAGTTACCACCAGTTATCGGGAATACAAAACATCCCTCATTAACTCATAATAATGTGGGAGATGAAAGGACACCCGTTATCAAACGAAGAAGATGAAAGGATACCCTTATCAATTGAGGGAGATGAAAGGACACCCATCATCAATAACTGCAGGTTATTCCTATAAATAGAGGCCAACCCCCCAGGTAAAAAGGGAAAACACAACTCTCATACACTCCATATTGCTATTTAGCACAAATACTTTAATCATATACTGATTATCACGTCGGAGTGGACGCGGGGGAAAAAAGCCCCGCCACCTTTTGCAGGTCTTCACCACTGTCGCCGCCGTGCTCAGAAGAGGAAAAAATCATTTATCATCAGCATCTTTAGTCCTCAATCAATATATAAATAGCATTTAGATCTCCATTCAATTTTCATAATAAGTGGGTCTCCAAATATGATTCCGTCCAATTTGGCTCTTGATTAGGACATGATAAGCTCCTTTTGAGGTATATTCGGTAAGAATAATGTTATTTATCACCACTATTGATTATCACTGGTCTATGTAATGACTGTATTAATATTAAATAATATGTCCAATAAAATGTGAGAATATAAAACTTATTTTTATTGAATTTATTATTTGATGTCACATAGACAAATCATTATCACCAGCGGTGATAGATAATTTATTCATTAGGTAATTCACAAGAAATATATCAAATTTTTTATATGAAAAAACAAAAACAAAAATAATATTCTTCTCACCCTACTCTACACCACTCCAGTCGACCACGCGCTCCTTCCCTGACCTTGCTTTGTTCATCATTTTATTTTGTTATTGTTATCCGCCTTACTAAATGACCAAAATAAATAATTTTCAAGTTAATCCTACTAGAACTTGGAAAAACACGTATATAAAAAATTACTTTGACAAAAACAATGATTAACAATTTATAGAGTTGGTAACATTTTGACGAATACGATATATTAATCCATTTCCTTTGTAAGAGATAGAGGTAGAGACGAAGGGGACTGAAGGAGGGGGAAGGGACGACATGAGGATGAAAATGGGCAAACATGGAGAGGGAGGAATCAAAATATTCAATTACACACAAGCACGAGATCTTTGAAACACTCGAACATGACAAAATGTACTATCAAAAACTTAATTTGATTGGTCTATTTTACCAAGAAAAATTGAACAAGAACTTAATTACTCATTTCACAATATCACCATATATACAATGAATATCTTTTGCCACTCAAATAGGACGAAATGTCCCTAAGGACCCATGTTTTACCTAAAATTTAAGATCGTCTTGTCTCTTTTGTCAAGAAAAATTAAACTCGAACTTAATTACTCATTTTGTAACTTTATAGTTGTATATACAATGAAAATCTTTTAACAAATGTCTTCAAGTATCTATGATTTACCAAACATTTAAGGTTGTAGGTTTGCCAAGAAAAGGTGAACAAGAACTTAGTTACTTATTTTTGTATAGATTGACAACAATATATATAATGAAGATCTTTTAATATAAACGATATATTTCTAAAGATCCACCGTTCACCTAAAATTGAAGGTTGTATAATCTGTTTTGCCAAGAAAAATTGAGCAAAAATTTAATTAATCATTTCCGTACATATAGATTGATATACAATGGAAAATTTACTATTATAATTGAATAACTAGCAATCACTCCATAAAAATGGAACTTTTTCTCATCAATCATTCTTAATTTATTCTTTGCTCGCTTAAAATTAACCTTGGGCCCTTGCTGCCTTCTTTCACGCGCATAAACACACACACACACACACACACACACTCACTCACTCACTAGCCAACATAGGATTTACATTTGACTCACAACGCTAAACAATTACTTTGACAAGAAACTACTATAATAATTTATATTGAATCAATTGGGTATTAAATATTCCGTTAATAAAGAAAATGCATATGAGCACCATACTAATAACATAATATTTTAGATTATCACGAGATGGTAACACACCGAGTAGATGTGGCAAATAGGCCGGGCTACAAATAAAACCAGGCCGAACTGACATGTCTTGATTATACACGGGCCAATCATTTGCTAGACTAGCTCAACCCGACCTTAATTTTTTTTTTAATTTTATATTTACAAAACAATTAAAAAAAAGGTGCATCTACTTCTTCTTCAACCCCCTAAAAACAACCAACCCCAAGGCCAGCAAACCGAGGCCGGGGCCCCGGGGGGGGGGGGAGAATTTCTTCAGGCATCCCCCGATTTGGTTGCAAAACTAGGGAGAAAATCTCCATTGTTTCGCGACCAACCGGGGGGATTTCGTCCCCCTAGTTTTCGGCACAGCGAGGATGGAGAAATCTTCTCCGGTTGGTTGCAAATCCGACGGGTCTTGGGTGGAGGGGTGGGGATTTGAGTGAAATTTTTACAGGCCATTTAGAAAAAAAAAAAAAAAAAAAATCTAGTCAGTTTGGCGTTAGTCTGATTGAGCCAATGGGCGAATTGTGCCCGGCCAAAGAAACCCATTTTTATTTATTTATTTATTTTGCCTGAATTTTATTGGATTGGCCCAATTTGAAATTTGGGTTATCTTGGCTAGCCCTCCCATTTTGTCTCCTATAATACGGAAGATATATATATATATATATATATATATATATATATATATATATATATATATATACTAGTTTTTGATATGTGCGTTGCACGTAGGCATTACATGAATATATAAGTATAAAACAAAAAATATTAAATGTATAATACGTAAATAATAAATATGAAAAACATATTTTTGAATATACTATTTAATACAAGTAATTAAGTAAAATGTACCAAATAAACACATAATTCGTACAAAAAAAATTAAATAATTCGTACAAAAAAATTAAATAACTAAGATTTGTAAACGACCTTTGGATGTTGGTAAAATGATGTGGTAAAATGACCATTTTTATATTTTTATTGAATTGCACCACTTCGAGAATTTGAATTGCACCAAACCCTCATTCTTCAAATTCAGGTCCAACTATTTCAACTTTTTTACTAATGATTCAAAAGCCAAATATCAAAGAATTGTGTACAATTTACTTATAACATCAAATAAAAAAAAAAAAAAAGATCGGTAAAAAATTGAATGAAAATCTAGACGAATATGTGAATAGTAAAAGAAAAAAATTAAGGAAAAAAATAATTGGTAATGTGTATAATTTGCTTATAAAATAAAAAAAAGATTAGTAAAAAATTGAATGAAAATGTGTAAAAGAAAAACAAATAAGGAAAAAAAAAAAAAAAGGAAATGGGCTCCCACATGCCACAATTGATGAAAAAAAGGAAAAAAAAGAGTTTGAAATGGGCTAAAGCCCACGTACTACAATTGGTTGAAAAAGGAAAAAAAAATTTGGCCCAGTCTTCTTCCTGTCGTGTAACTCGACAAGAAGAAGGGGAAAAAAAAACAAATTGTTCTTGTCGAGTTACTCGACAAGAAAATAAAAAAAAAAAAAATTGTTGTGTGCTCGACAAGCACACACACAAAAAAAAAAAATGTTATTGTCGAGTAACTCCACAAGAACAACCCCAATTTTTTTTTTTTTTTTTTTGTCGACAAGAACAAAAAAAAAAAGTTATTCTAACTCGACAAGAACACAAAAAAAAAAATTATTTGGTCTTACTCAACAAGAACACAAAAAAATAAAAAATAAATTGTTCTTGTCGAGTTACTCTTGTAACTCGACAAGAACCCAAAAAAAAAAAAAAAAACTTGTGCTTGTCGAGTTACTCGACAAGAAAAAAAAAGAATTGTTGTGTGCTCGACAAGCATAAAAGCCAACCAACTGGCATAGCATAAAGGATATTTGATAAGTTCTACATAAGAACAAAAACAGTTAAGACAAACTACTGTAAATTTGTATTTTAAGAAGTGTAAATTCATATGTAGAACTTATCAAATCTGTTAATTTTTACATATCTTTTATGATATTTTAAATATTTATGTGTGAATTTCTCCATCAAATGATTTTTCACAATCTTTTGGCTGACTCGACAATTATGTTGATTTATCTGAAACTTAAGTTTCTTGAGCAATCAATGTTTGTGAATTAATTTCAAAAATAAACACATAATCGCATGTGTCTATAATCACATGTTTGTAGTTTTTTGCTACACATGTTTGTAGTTTTTGAGTTATGCTTATCAACACTTGCTGTTTTATCCTTCACAGCTCGACAACCATGCATGGTTGTCGAGTAGTTTTTTAATGTTTTGGATTTGATTATAGTATCATAGATTCATAGTACAGTAATCTGATTGCTATTTATAATGCTAATAATTACATCAATAAATTAAATGCAGAAAAAAATTTACTTCAAGGGTAACCAATAATTTCAACAATCAATGAATGATTAATTTTCTATACTTAAGATGTCCCATAATTAGTAATGGTTGTCGAGTTAGCTCGACAACCATGTTGGTTGTCTCGAGTTGCTTGACAACATAGTTGTCAAGTTAATTGGATGACCAACCATGTTGAGTTACTCGACGAGGCTATTGGTTACTCAAAAAAAAAAAAAAAAAAAAAAACTCCTTCTGCCTAATTAAATAACAAAGTTTCAATTACCATATGTCAGGTGATTGTGGATTTTGTTTACAATTTTTTTAAGGGTTAATTTAACTGATGGTCACTAACGTTTTATTTAAATTACAAAACAGTCACTGAAGTAACAAAGTTTTAGCGGTGGTCACTGAAGTTTACTAAAGCGTGCAACAAAGGCCACTCTATGAAATTCCCATCTTAAGTTGATAACATGTCATTGGTAAATGTCTAAGTGGCACACAATTGGATGACATATGTCAAAACTTATTGCCATGTAGACTTTGCCCACTAATTACAATAGATTTGGACCTCAATGAATACTGTTGTGCGATTTAAATCCCGCAAGTGGACGGATCGTTTACAAGTAATAAAGTGATGAATGAAGTGTCAAACCTACGAGGACTAGATATCAATTTAACCTATTAATTTATAACCTAAATTCTAACAATATAAATAAACACAGATTTGATTTTTGTTCGTGATTCTAAAACTAACTTAACTATTTTAATTAAACTTAAAATATCAATGAGCAACTTTAAATGAAGAGAACGAATTCAAGATTTACTAATACTAGGATTCACAAATCCACCTACACGTTTTTAAATCAATTATCCATTAATCACTTTTTTAGCTTTTAATTACCTTGGATTGAAAATCGGCGTTCCTAAATTAATCGAAAGTCTCTCTCGATGGTCAATCAATTCTATACGTTATGCGAACCTAATTATCTCTAATTAAGCTTTGAATATAAACACATGCATTAAAATCTCAAGAACACTTACATGGATTTCATAAAACATAATAGTAATCTCTATCTATTATTGGACCCTATGTTATTCAATACCATGCGCTTAATCTATATTGAATCTCTCGACTTCAATATAGATCACAATATATTCTAATGGTGATCAATCATTAAAATAATATAAAAACTGAATAAAGAATAATCAACCCGATAGCAATCAATTACTAAAAAGGAAAACTTCTAATTAATTAAAAACGCGAAGTTTCATCGTTCATCCTAGAAAAAGTAAGTTTAGCCGGACATGATTATGTATAATAATACAAGAATTGTATTAATCATGATCCGACGAAAGAAAAGGAAAAAATAGATAAAACCTGTGATCCTGGCTCAATGATCTTCAATCCCGTGCCTTGATCTTTGATTCTTCGTTTCTATGTTGTTCTCTCCAAAAATTCGTCTCCTGCGAGATGCCTATCTTCTCGCTTTTATAACCGTCTCCCAACTCTCCAAAATGTGGTTGAGGAAGTTGGATCAATATGGGCTTGATAGTCTTTCAATTCTATGAGGAAACTGTAAATTTCTGCTACGTTTGGCCCATGCGATCGCATGGTGTAATACCGTGCGATTGTATGGTATTCATGAAGAGCATTCTGCATATTTTTTGTTCTTCCTGCGATCGCAACAAATTTGTGCCATGCGATCGCATGGTTGATTTGGTGCTGAATTTGAATTTCCCTCCTTGATAATTGTACGTCAAGCCCCTGAAGTCTCTTTTCTTAGCAATTAAGTCCCATTTTCTTCATTTTGCTCTCTTTTCATCCGAATGATACTTGAACTTGATTATTTCCTAAATTAATAAGAAAATAGCATGCAATTTAACTGAAATCAAATAATATGACTCATAATTGTCCCTTTTTGTAAGCCCAGATAAGTACAAAATTGTACTTATCAAATACTTCTAAAATATAAGGACCTGGATGAAAATACTTGATCATCCCATTTTAATCCCGTTCTTCATTTCCATTCCCAGCAACCATGTTCTTCATCGATTAAAACGCTAATCCCAAAACCATAAATTAGTCCACAAATACCCACATAATGCAAGAACCCAACCCCCAAAAACTCTCAACAATTGATGATGGTGGGAGTTGATCACTTGGATTTGGTGAGGGATGGAAGCACTGATTGTGGAGGCGGCGGAACATTTGTTTTAGGCGATGATGGTGGGGGTGGATCACTTGGATTTGAAGGAGGTAGAACTTCTGGTGGTGGAAGATTGAATCCAAGTGGACGTGGTGATGGTGGAGGTAGACCACTTGGATTTGGTGGAGGTGGAACCACTGAGTGTAGAGGCGGCGAAACATTTAGTTCGAGGGGCGGAGCACTTGGATTTAGTGGAGGTGGAAACACTGGTGGTGGAGGCGGCGAAGCATTTGGTCTGGATGGACATGGATTTGGCGGGGGTGGAACCTGGGAGTGGAGACGGCGGAACATTTGGTTCGGGGGTTAGGCCACTTGGATTTGGTGGAGGTGTACCACTAGGAGCGGAGGCGGTGGAACATTTGTTCTTGGCGGTGATGGTGGAGGCGGCGGACCGTGTGGATTTGGTAGAGGTGGCACAACATTTGGTCTGGGCGGTGATGGTGTAGGCAGGCCACTTGGATTTGGTGGAGGAAGCAAAACATTTGGCTTGGACGATGGTGGTGGAGGCGGAGCACTTGGATTTGTTGCTGGTAGAGTGTGACATGGTGGTCCAGGTGGTGGGGTGGGTGAGAATTCTTATAACAATTTTTGACACGTGTCATCCAATTGTGTGCCACTTGGACATTTACCAGTGACACGTCATCAACTTAAGTTGAGAATTTCACAGAGTGACCTTTGGTGCACGCTTTAGTAAACTTCAGTGACTACCATTGAAGCTTTGTTACTTCAGTGACTGTTTTGTAATTTGAATGAAACTTCAGTGACCATCAGTGAAATTAACTCTTTTTTTAAATAACAAAGTTTCAACTACCATCCTCAAACATTGCTGAAACATGAGAAATTTAAACTTCAAGAAATTTAAGCTTCATTTTCAGACAAATAAGAAGTTACAGATAATAAGAGATTTATGTAAAATATTTTATATGTAAAAAAATGAAGAGATTTGATAAGTTCTAAAAATATGAACTTACATATAATTTAGACTGGAATTTACAGTTCAGTGAAATAAAACTTATTGACAAATAACAACTTATAGCTAATAAGAGATTTATGTAAAATAATCTACAAATAATCTATAAACTTATAGATAACTTGCTTTACAATGAAATTCCAGAGTCCTCCCTCTAATTTCTTAGTTAGCAATTTTCCAATATAAGAATTGTGAAAGATATTGAAAATTTTGAGAGAATTTTTGCTGTCAGAAAATATATAGTATAAACATAACGAAGTAGGTAATATAAAAGAAAAACAATTAAATGATATTTCAAACAATGCAATAAAATGACGATGTATTGAACGAAAAATCTATAGTGAAAAAATTTAAGACTTTTATATTATTGTAGTTTCCCTTTCTTTGATGGAGACAGGGAAGAGGCGAAGGACGAACACAGAGATAGGAAGACTGGAAGACGAGGTGACGGGGGACTGAAGGAGGATAGGTGGCGAGAACCTAGCTGATGGGGATGTGGACTGAATATTGGGATAAGGGTATGGGATGCCAAATAGAAAGAAGATTTTATTTTATTTTTATTTTATTTTTGTGTTTTATTTAAGGGGTTTTACGTTAAAGAGTCTAGTCAAACACTAAGGTTGTGTTTGATACACCAAATTTGCCATGGAAAATGCAAATTTTCCACCCATTTTCCACCTTTTGGGTTGTTTGATTCACAAAATTTTCCATGGCAAACTTTTTCCATTTTCCATGCACGTGACTCATTTTCCATGAAAATGATGAAAATATTTTCTTGCCAAATGAGTAGAATCAATTTTCCATGGCAAATGAAAATTGGCAAGAAGGGAATTTCCTTAAATTAAGAAGCCTTTATTAATTTTTAAGCAAATTATATAAAATGCTCTAAATCATTAAGTTGCTCTAATTTTTAAGCAAATTAATAATTTTGCTTAAAATAATAATTTTTAAGTTGGCAAAATAATGTCTTGGCAAAATTATTAATTTTTAAGCAAATTATATAAAATGCTCTAAATCATTAAGTTGCTCTAATTTTTAAGCAAATTATTAATTTTGCTTAAAATTAATAATTTTAAGCAAAATTATTAATTTTTAAGTTGGCAAAATTATTAATTTTTAAGCAAATTTAAGTTGCTCTAAATCATTAAGTAAATTTAATGTAGTTAACTAAGTTAGTCCATTGTGTTTATTCAAAATATAGGACATTTTATTTTAGTTTACGTAAGTGTAAATCGTAGGCCTCATGAGAATGCTACTATTTAACTCACTTTTAGTTACTTTTTAACAAATCCATATGCTTGTGGTAATTCAACGTACAATAGAATTTTTTCAAAATTTGTATTAGATTATATAAAATGTATGGTGGAAATATGCATAAAAAATGGTAAATTATAATTTAACAATTGTCAATAGTAAAAGTTCAATTTTTCTCTCCAATATTTTAGTCATGGAAAATGTGATAATTTCCCTAGAAAATAGTTGCTATCAAATAACAAAAGTTGAAAAATACTACATTTTCCATGGAAAATAAAGACAATCAAACACCAAAAGCAAGAAAAAGACTACATTTTCTAGGACGAATTTTAATCCAATCAAACACACTACATTTCCAATTGTCAGGAAAATATTTTCTTGGCAAATCTTTTCCATGGAAAATGTTTTCTTTCCACCCATTTGCCTTGCTCGCAATCAAACACAACCTAATTGTTTAAAAAGCCTCCCCACAATGTATTTTGATTGGAAGGCCTCATATTATATATAAAAAAATAATAATATCATAAAAAGTCTTAATTCCCCTATATGTAAAAAGACCTTAATACCCTCATAATACCCTCAAGTTCATATAAAAATTAATTTTCCCAAATTCTTCCGCTGCTTCTTCTCCATCCAGTCGACTGATTCTTCTTCTTACGTCACTCATTTTAAGATATAATCTTCTTCTCCAACAAAATCAATTAATTTATTGAATATTGACATTATTTCTTGATAAATTGTATATTGCAAAGTAGGAAAGATGAAGGGTGCTATGGGACTATATAATAAAATGGAAATTAAAGGTTACAAGCATAATGTTGTTGCTTATACTACTTTAATGGATGTGCACTTCAAGAATGGTAATACAAATGCAGCTCTTCAATTGCACAAGGAAATAATGAAGGCCGGTGTCACTCTTAATGATTATACAGTTAGTTGTTCCCCTCTTCACGCCATATATTGAGAAATAATGACTTGGTGCATGAAAGGGACGTGTAATTTTTATAGTGTTTTGGCCGTAACAGCTATATTACCATTATAATTGCTATCGTGACGGTAATGGTGTCGCTATGATCAATTTTTTTCATAAAGTGGATTTTTAACGTTCAAAAACAACTTAGATTTATAAAGTATCAATACTGATTTTAGTATTATTTAGAGTCATATCGACTACGTTGATGTTATTTATGTTACTTTAACAACATGGTCGGCGCTATGATTATTTTATAGACATTTTGGACTTTTAACGTTTCAAACTAATCAAATTGTGATAAATAACAATTATAATGGATATACATTGTTTTGGTGTGATGGAAAAGTTCGGATTATATAGATGAAGTGAATTAGTGTACAAAACCACATATTGTACATAGTCCATAAAGCTTTTAAAGAATCACGTGCCTAATTTTTAACTATTAAAGAGGACGATTCTACATTTTGACCTATTTTGGTTCCTTTTATATGTTATAGGTGTGTGGGTGGAATGTGGTGGTTATAGTAGTGTTTTGAACCATAACAGCAAGAGTGATGTTATAACGACACTAGTGCTTTTATGTTTATTCACGCAGATTTTGGCATTTTGCCATTACTCAACCACTTAAAATGGTTTAACTAATTCACAAAAACTTTGTGTATATTTCATAGAGAAGTTTAAATTATACTAATTTAGCGATTCTATGTTGTGGAAAACAATAACTCTTTCATTAGTAATGAATCATCATAGCTTTTTCTCTCAACTACACACCATGTTCAATCCAATTTTTGATGCATTTTGTTTCCTTTGATGTGCTATATGTGTGTGGATGGGACGAGGTGGTTATAGTAGTGTTTTTTGCCACGACGACATGAATGACGTTTTAACGGAATTTGTGCCGTTATGTTCATTTCACGTAGATTTTGGCCTTTTGCAAATACACAATTACTTAAAAATGGACTAAGTAACATGTGTACTGCAAAAACTTTGATTATAAGTTATGGAGAAGTTGAAACTATATGAATTTAGTGATTCTACTATTGTAGAAAATAACAACTCTTTCATTAGTAACAAATCACTATTCGCTTGTTTTTTTCCTAATAATAGTGAACGTGCAAAGGCACATGTTATATTTTAATTAAGTATTTAGTAGTGTGGTTATTATTTGCGAGTTTCTTAATTATTTTATTAGTTATGAAAGATTAAGTAAAATATTTATTAAAAATTGTTTGGGGGTGGGGGTGGGGGTGGGGGTGGGGGGAGGGGGAGGGAATACGTATTATTAACAGTGAGCGGTATAGTTTCATTGATCTTTATCAGGAACGATCTTCACTTTTAGATGATGTGATAAAAGGTATGTAGTCCCTGACAGAATTGATTAATGCAATTCCTAAAATTGGATACTTCAATTATTATGTGAAAATATTATTTTGCTGCTTTCAAGTTTAAACTTGTTCCATATTTTTCCTCATTATGACCTGACTTTGTAAATTTATTCAATTTATCAATTTAATTTTGTTCATTCTAATCAAACATTCAAAAAAATTTAGACCACACGAGAGTCATGAGATATGCATAAGATTACTTGTCAACTTGCGGTAATAAGTAGTAAAAATACTTATCATAGATTAGCATACCTTGTTAATTAGTGATTTCTTATTAGGTAGATTTTTGAAATAATTAATAAGGAGTGGGAGTGGAGTGTTGCTTTATTTTTACATATTTATTTCCTCAATTTAAAAATTGAAAATCAACAAAATTATTCTGAAATCTCAAAAAAAGTTGATAAAAATAAGTGCATTAATGAGATTTTACTTGTTTTAGCAATAGTAAAGTGTACAACACATTAATACTATACATATATAATTATAATGATTTAAACATAACTCCATGATACTAAATTACGTAAAAATGAAAATAAAATAAAAACTTTCAATAGCTTAAATTAACTAAAAATAATTCAAAAAGTAAATGAGTGTTCATTCTAGAATTTAAATAAATTTATGCTTATAATTTCTCAACACAATGATTAGCAATGAAAATATGCTTTTGTCATTCTTAACAAGTGTTCTGAAGTGCAAATTTCAATATCCAATGAGTGGTGTTCACTATATTCTTTCGTTGTAGCCAACAAAAAATCAGGAAAAATATTTTTACTATAATTAATAACTGAGGTAAAAATAAATTAGTGTAAAAGAACACACATTTAGAAATGATTATTTGTATCCTGGCCAGTGTTAAATTTATTATTACTATTGTTTTTCAAAAAAAAAACTTACACTGTCAATTTTATTGCACTTACAAATTCAGAAAATTTTGAAAGATGATACTTACACCTCCGATAAATATTGACTACAAATTTTCATTTAAAATACTGAATATTAGAACTATTTAAGAACTAAAAATGAGAATTGAAAATCAACACTCAAATAAGCAAAAATGTTCAAATAAGTATAAAAAATTAACAAAAACAGAACTTAAACAACCAAACAACTACTTGTAATGGTCAATTCACGAACCCTAGAAATAATGACAGCCAATAGCAACCTTCAAATATGTTTTGAATGGCGCAAAAAGTTAAGGTGGTGTTCTCTTTGCGTTTGTGTTTTGTGTTTTGTGTTTTGAAATCATTTTGTGTTTTATGTTTTGGGTGTTTGTTTTGAGATTTTTGAAAATGCGTTTTTTTTGAAATTTTCAAAAATTGTTTCTGAAAATAGAAAACTCGAAAACGCGTTTTCTTGAATTTTTTTAGAAATTTGGATTTATTTGAAATTAAAAACAATTATTAATTAAAAACAATTAAAAACAATTATTGTTGAAATTAAAAATAATTAAAAACTTGGAATTATTTAGAATTAAAAACAATTAAAAACATTTCTAACCAATTATTGTTGGAATTACAAGTATTTAAAAAAATTAAAAACATTTAAAAAGAAATTAAAAACAATTATTTGGAATTAAAAATAATTAAAAACATTTCAAACCAATTATTGTTGGAATTACAAATATTTAAAAACAATTAAAAAAATTATTTGGAATTAAAAACATTTCAAACCAATTATTTTTGGAATTAAAAATATTTAAAAATAATTATATTTGGAATTATTTAGAATTAAAAACAATTATATTATTTCAAAACAATTCAAAGGAGCCCGCGCATGCTGAGGTTTGAACCCCTGACCTCCAAAGTAGAATTAACGTGTTCTGACCATTGTGGCAAGCAACTGCCTGTTGTCAAAAAAAATGCGAAAAACGATTATATTATAAATGTTGTGCCCAGCGTAAAATGAACAAAAAATTTGAAGATGCCTGATGTTAGACTCGAAATGCGTACCTCATCTACAAAACGCGCGTTTTCAACCGTTTTGGAAAACAGCCCTTTTTGTACACAAAATGCAAAAACGTTGAAAACATCATTTTCCATTTCCTTTGAAAAAAATTTGGGTGTTTTGGAAAATGAATTTTCAAAAATGGGCAAGAGAACACATTTCCCTTATTTCCAAAAACACAAAATAGAAAATGGATTGAAAATGGGTGAGAGAACACACCCTAAGCAGATAGATCCGCAGAAATAGCTTCCGTTTGGGGGAAAAAAATAAAAAAAAGATTTGGATGGGTACCCAAAATAATCAACATATATGTAAATTTTTGGGTAATTTTTCAAAAGACATGACTGAAATCGGAAGAAAGACGAAAAATGCGAACGAAGAAATACAAGAGAAATAACGAAATGTCGAAAATAAAATGGTGCTGAAAAAGATCTAGGATTGAGGAAAAAACAATGTAAATTTCAGGAAATTAGGAAAAAGTTAAAAAACAGAAAAAAGATAATGAATAGTTGTGGGCATTCATAGGAACAGTGCCACACAAAAAAAGGTAAAAAACAATGTCAATTTCAAATTCAATTTTAGAAAATCAAGAAAAACTAAAAAAAGAAAAAAGAAAAGTGGTGGGCACGCATTCATACGGACAATGCCACATTAAGATCCCTCTTTTAAGATATATGGATCAGACCTGGTTCAATCTACTTTTTAATGCATTTTGGTTGCTTTGATAGATTATAGGTGCACGCATGGGATGAGGGTGGTTATAGTAGTGTTTTGAGCCACAACAAGATTGGTAATTTCACGCAGATTTTGGTCTTTTGATGACACACGACTACTTAAAATGGCTTAACTAATACTCATACTGCAAAAAACTTTGATTATATGTCAAGGAGAAGTTGAAACTGTACGAATTTAGAGATTCTACTACTGTAGAAAACAACTCTTTCATTAGTAAAGAAACATTAGGCTACGTGTAATTTTCTCTCAACATTAGACCAAGTTTAATCCACTTTTGAACCATTTCGGTTCCTTTGATAGGTTACAGGTGTGTGCATGAGATGGGGATGGTTATAATAGTGTTTTGAGCTATAACGTCACTAGCGTCGTTATGTCAATTTCATGTAGATTTTGGCCTTTTGCTGACACACAACTACTTAAAATGACTTAATTACGCACGTATTGCAAATACTTTGATTATATGTCATGGAAAAGTTGAAAATGTACGAATTTAGTAATTCTACTATTGTAGAAAACAACAAATCTTTCATTAGTAACGAATCACCATTCGTTTGCCTTTTTCTTAATTTCAAGTTCAATCCACTTTTTGACCCATTTTGGTTCATTTGATAGGTTATAGGTGTGTGCATGGGACGAGGGTTGTTATAGTAGTGTTTGGAGCCATACTGGCATTGGTACCGTTATGTTCATTTAATGTAGATTTTGGTCTTTCGTTGACACACAACTACTTAAAATTGCTTACTAATACACATATTGCAAAAACTTTAATTATATGTCACGGAGAAGTTGAAACTGTTTGAATGTAGTGATTCTTCTATGGTAGAAAACAACAACTCTTTTATTAGTAAAGAATCATCAAGGCTCACATACTTTTCTCTCATCGTTAGAACAAGTACAATCCACTTTTGACCCATTTCGGTTCCTTTGATAGGTTATAGGTGCGTGAGTGGTGTAAAATATGAGAGAAAATATATGTGGAGAAATAATTCTCTATGTAAATTGATGTAATGTGTATAATGAATGGGGTTACATGATATATATATAGACTAATAGAAACCTAATAAGGAAAGGAATATAAGAAAAAGAGTTCTACCTAGAATAGGAATATTACATATATGGTATCTTACTACATAGTATTCTACTGTAAATAGAATTCTAATACTCCCCCTCAAGTTGGAGAAACCTAATAAGGAAAGGAATATAAGAAAAAGAGTTCTACCTAGAATAGGAATATTACATATATGGTATCTTACTACATAGTATTCTACTGTAAATAGAATTCTAATACTCCCCCTCAAGTTGGAGCATGGATGTCAAAAGTGCCCAACTTGTGAGTGAAATTGTGAAATGTTTCCTTGCCCAATGCTTTAGTAAATAAATCCGCTATCTGATTGTTGCTTGGAACATAGGCAGTCTTGATTTCTCCCTTATCAATTCGTTCATGAACAATATGACAATCTATTTCAATATGTTTTGTTCTTTCATGATATACTGGATTAGCGGCAATATGCATTGCTGCTTGATTATCACAATATAATATTGCTTTTTGTGGATAATCTACACATAAGTCTGTCAGCAATTGTCTCAACCATATAAGCTCACATGTAATGGAAGTCATTGCCCTATACTCAGCTTCTGCTGAAGATTTGGACACAGTCGTTTGTTTCTTGCTTTTCTATGATATAAGTGTCTTTCTAAAAAATACACAATATCCTGTAACTGACTGTCGTGTAGTAGTATCTCCAGCCCAATCTGCATCACAAAATCCTGCTAGCTGCTATTTCCCACTTGATGGGAAATATAATCCTCGTCTTGGTACCTCTTTCAAGTATTGGAGCAATCGGTGAACTGCATCAAGATGGGGTTGTCTAGGTGTATGTATAAACTGATTGAGTGTATTGACTGAATATGAGATCTCTGGTATGGTAATAGTGAGATAAATGAGCTTTCCTACCAACCGTCGATAGTATATAGGATCTTTCAATAACTTTCCATCAGTCAAATTAAATTTCAATGACTGCTCAATGGAAAATGCTGCAGGTTTTGATCCAAGTAATCTGGCTTCTTGAAAAATGTCAAGAGTATACTTCATTTGGTTTATTGAAATCCCTGATCTTGAGCGAGCAATTTCTATTCCAAGAAAGTATTTTAATGTGCCAAGGTCCTTCAACTTGAATTGAGATGCAAGGTATGTTTTTGTAGTAGAGATTGCTTCTTTATTGTTTCCTGTGACAATCATATCATCCACATATAATAGAACTGCCGTAAATGAATTACTATTGACCTTTGTAAAGAGTGAGTAATCTGCATGTGACTGTTTGAACCCAAATTGAATGATAGCAGATACAAATTTTTGAAACCAAGAACGAGATGCCTGTTTCAATCCATATAAGGATTTATGAAGTCGACATACAACTGGTGTCTCCCCCTGTCAACGAAATCCAGGAGGGAGAGTCATATAGACTTCTTCATCAAGATCACCATGAAGAAAGGCATTGTGTACATCCATCTGATGAAGCGTCTAGTCACGAATAGAGGCGATAGCAAGTAAGCATCTGACTGTAGTTAACTTTGCAACTGGAGCGAAAGTTTCATTATAATCAATCCCTTCTCGTTGTGTAAACCCCTTCGCCACTAACCTGCTTTGTGTCGTTCAACTGTACCGTCAGAATAAAATTTAATTTTGAACACCCACTTACAATCAATAGGATGAGAACTCGAAGAAAGCGGTACAAGTGACCAAGTATTGTTTTCTTCCAAGGTACGAATTTCATCATTCATAGCAGCGACCCATTTGGGATCCTGACATGCTGCCTCATATGTAGCTGTCTCAATGATATGAGAAATATTATATGTAAAAGCACGATAAATAGAAGAAATGCTACTATATGATACATACCTTGATATAAGATGTCGAGTGCTGGATTTAACTAGAAGAGACCCGGCTTGAGTAGGCAGAGTATGATTGATATAGTAATCTTTCAGGTGAAATGAGGTTTGAATTGATCTTGTGGATCGTCTAAGTTGGTCATTTGGAGGGTGAGAAGAGGTAGGTGGATCAGTGGTGGTTGGACACTGCTCAACCGGTCGACCGTCTGGTCTGGATGATGGTTCGGAATCTTCAGGCAAGTTATTCATTTATGCTATGTGTTGGTCATCAGGGTTTGTGAAATGTGGTGTTTCAACATCTAGAGGCATAGATTGTGACAATAGGATGGAGTTGGTTTCATCATGTTGTTGGGAAGTGTATGGAAATATATTTTCATGGAACACGACGTCCTGGGATACTACTAGCTTTTTGTCGGTTAGGTCATATAAGGTGTATGCTTTTTGTCCTGAGGAATATCCAAGAAACACACACCGTTTGGCTCGTGTGTCAAATTTATGACTGGGTTTGAGGTTGGTGGACAAACATAGACAACCATAGACACGTAAATGAGAATAAGGTGGTGGTGTCTTGTGTAATCTTTCGTATGATGTTTTGTGTGAGAGCAATGGCGAAGGTATCCGGTTGATGAGGTAACAAGCTATTTTGATATGTTCCCCTCAAAATTTTAATGGAAGATTGACTTGAAATCTAATGGCGCGAGCCACATTTAGGAGGTGTCGGTGTTTTCTCTCGACCACTCCATTTTGTTGAGGTGATCTATGGAAAATTGTACCATTTTTCATCTAAGAATGTTTGCAAGGATAAGAACTCTTGGCCATTGCCAGACCTCAGGATTTTTATAGTCAGGTTGTGCTGAATTTTAACCCAAGCAAAGAAATTTTTAATTATATTTTGAGTTTCAAATTTATGACGCATGAGGTGTACCCAAGTATAATGAGAAAAGTCATCAACAATCGTAAGAAAATATCTAGCACCAGAATAAGAATAAATCCTATGAGGTCCCCAAATATCACAATGAATCAAATCAAAAGGTTTATTGCTAGAAATTTGACTAACTTTAAAAGGTAGTCTAGATTGTTTTGCCAAATGACAAATATCACAAATATCTTGAGAATCAAAACTAATATCTAAGTGCTAAGAATTGAAGAGGTAAAGCTGAATGGTGCCCAAGACGTGTATGCCATAAGTTGGTTGATCCACTAGTAGTATGATGTATTTGTGGTTTTTGTGAAAGGTAATATAGGCCGTTACTCTGCCTTCCTAAGCCAATCGCCTTCTTCGTCGTCAAATCTTTCATGACACAAAAATCAGGGAAAAATGTCACACAGCAACCTAATCCT